>CM035836.1:453556521-454860896 GCA_020510985.1 Pholidichthys leucotaenia
AGGTTTTAGGTTTAAAAAGTCAACCTTCAAAGACCTTCAAAGAGTTGATTTTGAGATTCTATGCAACATGGTTCTTCACCAAACAGGGCCCACTAGAAATCCACTGCATGCCTCCTCATCTCAGATGGATTTGTAGTTATTTGACCATGTGGGAGTTTTAAACAAGTCATCAATTTCTTTTTTGCAGCAGACTTCTCCAGACTGAAAAAAATAGATGTTGGGAACATCCATATCTTTCAGCTGACTAAACCGGGATCTAACAAGTGCCCCCTTCACTCTTTCCTGCAGGAAAGAGTGAAGGACTGATCTCTTCTCCTGCCACAAAGGATCCCGAGGTAGAATCCTGATCCCTAATCAAACTCTCCTCCAGCCTCTTGACAGTGTCCTCAAGTTCACAAACTTTGGTTTTAATGATAGCAGTCGAGTTTATTATGAGCCCCGGGGGGCTGGGAGGGCTGGAGCTAGTGGAGCGGCTGCTGTGGAGAATATGCGGGCACCCACGCATGATGGTGATCTTTCTTAACCCTTCCTCCTTTTTTGATGGGTATTAAGGTCATGTCTTACAACTGTCGTGGCCTTAAATTGGGGCAAAGTGCTGGGGAGAAAGCTCGTCGGTTAGTTATTGACAATTTATTGAACAATTGTGATATTTTGTGCCTTCAGGAGACGTTTCTCTCTGAACAAGACTTGGAACGTTTGAACTGTCTTAACCCTGATTTCCATGGTGCTGGGGAGTCTACAACTGACCTCAGCAAGGGGATTATCAGGGGGAGGATACCTGGAGGGGTGGCTATTCTCTGGAGAAAGAAGCTGGACTCCTTGATAAAAGTAGTCCGACTTGGTGTAGATTGGTGTATTGGTGTGCAGTTTAATTGTAATGATAAGGAATTCCTTATTATTAATGTATATACGCCATTTGAGTGTCAACAGAATGAGGATGAATATTTAAATAAGCTTGCCTTTATTAATTCTTATATGCAAGACTATAATAATACTTGTATTTTTATTATGGGGGACTTGAATGCAGACATATCTGACACTGACTCCTTATTTGCAAAACATATGTATCATTTTTGTTATGAGAACAACTTAATCTTGTCAAGTAAGGTACTAATGCCTCCTGATAGTTATATCTATATAAGTGAGGCTTGGCACACTACGTCCTGGCTAGATCATTGCATCAGCACTGGTGATGCACATGCTTCTTTGGGTGGCATGAGTATTTATTATGGGTTAGCAATGTCTGATCATATACCGTTTGAGATGATAATTAATGTTGACTGTCTACCTGCACTTTGTCAAAATGTCAGTCAGGATGAGGTGGGAAAATTAGACTGGGACACTCTTTCTGAGGAAGAAATTGTAGAATATTGTGTTCGTACGGATAAATCCTTGAGTAAAATATGTCTTCCTAGAGATGCTGTAATGTGCAGCGATGTGAACTGTAGCATTGTTGAGCATAAGAAAGACCTCTGTAGTTTGTACAATGCTATAGTTAACCCCCTGTATAAGGACAGTAAGCCTTATTATAAGAAAATACGTAAAACACATAATGTTAGACCTGGCTGGAATGAGGCCGTAGCTGTGCCTTATTCTGAAGCTCGGGAAGCATACAAAGCATGGGTGGTGGCTGGGAGACCCAGACAAGGGCCAGAATTTGAGATGAAGAAATGTACAAATGCAAAGTTTAAGTATGCTATTCGTCATATTTCTAAAAATGAGCAGCTAATGAGAAGTAATTCCTTGGCCAAGAAATTGTTAGATAAGAATGTCACAGATTTTTGGAAGGAGATTAGATGGATTAGTAACAGTAAAACGTCTTTGCCCTGTACCTTGGAAGGCATTTCAGGTACAGAAAATATTGTGGATCTATGGCGGCAGCATTTTTACTCATTATTTAATTCAACTAAGGATGAAACTTATAAGGTAGGGAAAGTAGAAAGGGACGATTCGCTCCTGATTGACACTCATGCAGTGACCAAAGCCATTAGAGAGCTATCAGATAACAAAGCTAGTGGTTTAGACTGTATTTCTGCTGAGTATCTTAAATATGCTAGCTCAAGAATTGCTCCTCTTCTTGCAATCTGTTTCACCAGCTTCATGATTCATGGGATGTTACCAGAATCTTTATTGTCTGTTGTGTTGGTACCAGTCATTAAAGATAAAGCTGGCAAGCTGTGTAGTCTGGATAATTACAGACCCATAGCTATAGCCAATATAATATCTAAAGTACTGGAAAAAATCATGTTTGAAAAATTAAATGTATTCATCAAATCTACTGATCATCAATTTGGATTCAAACCCCATCATGGAACAGATCTGTGCATATATGCTTTAAAAGAAATTATAAATAAGTACAGAAATCAAAATTCTTCAGTTTTTCTGTGTTTTATTGACACCCCCAAGGCATTTGATCGTGTTAATCACAGGATATTGTTTAGGAAAATGATTGACAGGGGGGTTCCCAAGTACTTAGTACGTATCCTGATTTACTGGTACGCACATCAGAAGATGCTGGTGAAATGGGGGAAGAGTCATTCATCCCCATTTGGTGTGAGCAGTGGTGTCAGACAGGGCAGTATATTATCCCCTATTCTATTTAATCTTTACATGGATGAGTTGTCAAAACAACTGAATGCCTGTAAAACTGGGTGTTTAATAGGGAATAAGTTAGTGAATCATTTTATGTATGCTGATGATCTAGTTATTCTCAGTCCAAGTAGTGCTGGTCTTCAGGAGTTATTAAGAGTGTGTAGTGCTTATGGAGAGGAAAATGACATAAAATATAATACAAATAAGAGTTGTGTGCTGATTTGCCGCACTAAAGAAGATTTGTTAATGAAATTCCCTGTCTTTGAATTGGCAGGCAGGGAATTAATTGTCAGGGATAAAATTAAATATCTGGGACATTTTATTAATGATAGAATGACTGATGATGATGATATTTTCAGACAACGCTGCAAAATCTACATGCAAACAAATATTCTTGCACGCAGATTTGGTTTTTGTTCAGATGAGGTGAAACTGGTTCTTTTTAAAACCTATTGTACACCTTTATACACTGTTCATTTATGGATAAATTATAGGAAACAAAGTATGCAGAAATTACAGGTTGCTTACAATGATGCCTTAAGAATTTTACTTAAAAAGCCTCGATGGTGCAGTGCTTCCGAGTTATTTGTCTCATCACGTGTAAATACTCTGCATGCAGTAATAAGGAATCTTATGTATAAATTCATCTGTTGGCTTGATGTATCTAGAAATGAAATCATTCAAGTCATGTCTAGCATTAAGCTCAGTTCTATTCGCTGTCAGTCACAGTTTAGAAGGCACCGGTACAGTTGTCTTTTTAAGTCTTTTTAAAGTCTGTACTGTCTTTGTACTTCTCTTAGCAGTTGTGTCTTAGTGTTTTTTGTAACTTTTTGATTGTTTCTCTTATTAACTGTTTTTTCAACTGTCTTGTTTTTACTTTTTTTGATGGACCTTGAGTCTGGAATAAAGTCTTTGATTGATTGATTGATTGATTGATTGATTTGCAGTATACTGTTGACAAAAAATGCGAATTTGCACCTTGCCAACCTCCCACCACTGTTCTAAGGAACTAAAACGAGGCTTTGTCGTCCTCCAGTGTTCCCAGAAACACACAAAATATTGACAAAAAGTGTTGTCTTGAAGGAGCTTATTGTTGAAATGCCAATAAGATTTAGTTCTTTCCCCTGGTGAAATAATTAACATCACGGAGGCTAGATGATGATTTGTAAAACCGACTGGACTTATGTTACTGTGAAGAATTCCTGGGCCAAAACATTGAGAAACATATATTATATATATATATAGCTCTGCAATTCATTTTTCAGTTTATTGAAAAAGGCAATTCTTTCAGAACTCCGATTTGGAGAATAAATGATGATCAAACAAAACACGGAATTCTCTATTTCTGCCCTAACAAAGAGCAGCCTGCTCTTCACTACCTCCATTACAGATAAAACTGTTGCATTCACAGATTCCCCAAACAAAATGGCTACTCCTGCACTAAAATTTGTACCATGACTGAGTGAAAAAGGACCCTTCCACCACAAGCCCCAGTCCACTTCATCTGCTGAAGTGGTATGAGTTTCTTGCAAAAATAAGAAAGATTTTTTTATCTAAACAATTCACTAACTAATCGCCTCTTATGATTGCCCCTCCCACCATTGATGTTTAAGGATCCTAATTTTATGTTTTGCATAGGGAGATAGAAGAGAAGACAGAGGGCTGAGAGAGACAGCAAAGAGCAGTAAATATACTGTACTGCTCAAAAAAATTAAAGGAACACTATTTAATCTGAGTAAGCTGGACTAGCCTGCCACAATTTCTTCACTTTAAGTTTTGGAGTGTTTTCATTTCATTTCCATCAAAAGACGTGGCATCTTTTCATTCTTAACACATTATCCAGTCCATATCAGTGTAGATATCCAGCTTATTTTTCCCATTAAAATCTGATGTGTTTTCAAAGTGTTCCTTTAATTTTTTGAGCAGTACAGTATATATAAGAACACCGTGCTGTGCATGCCCATGTAAGCTATTTCATCTGTTGGGTGCTCATGACCTTTTTTCCTCCTCCTGATTTACGCAGGGTTGTTAGGTGCCTTTTAAGGCGAAAATGTTTTCTTTCATCCAGGAGGTCAAGACCAACTTGTCTTTTTAGCACATTGACAGATCTGATAAATTTGTCAGCATCACTGAAATAATCAGTGACTTTAAAGCCTCTCTTGTACGTTTCATCCAGAAAAGCATTTATTTCTTCCAGTGAATACAAACTTGTGCTTTTACTGCAAGTTTGTCCAATGGACACAGTATCAGAATCAGAATCCATTCCCTCATCCTCGTAACTTAACTGACTCTTTGATACAGCTGTCTCAGTTGATTCATCATGAGCTGCAATTTCCTGAACGCCACTTACAGCAGTTGACTGGCGTTGTTCCGTTAGCTGTTCAGAAACGTTAGCAGCTACCGGAACCACAGCTGCTGATTTCACACACTCTTTCTCACAGCTAGATTCTGACGCACCATCAGTGACTGTTTGAGTCTCATCACCAGCAACGCTCCCAACCGTAAACTGGGCTGCGGGCGCCACAGACACAACAGCAGGTTCAGGAGCAGGACTGGCGGAAGGCTCCCCAACGTCATCTGTAGTAGCGGCATGAGCAGAGGCTGCACCGCTGGTTAAAGCTGCGGCTTCATCAGAGCCTCCCGCCCGTTGCTTGTGTGGGCAAGCGAAGCATTTATGGCCCACGTCTCCACATTCAAAACACTTCATCTGTCCTGAGCTCGCATACACCATGTAGGAACCGTCCCCATGTTTGACCCGAAAGGACACTTCTAGCGTTTGGGTGGGCGAGTCCAAAAACATGAACACCTGTCGCCTGAGTGATTACCTCCGCCAAGGAGGTTATGTGATCATCGGCGTTGGTTTGTCTGTCTGTCTGTTTGTTTGTCTGTTTGTTTGTTTGTCTGTTTGTTTGTTAGCAAGATAACTCAAAGTTATGGACGGATTTTCATGAAATTTTCACAGATTGTCAGAAATGGGGTATCCTACAGATGATTACATTTTGGTGGTGATCCGGATCACCGTCCAGAACAAAATCGACATTACGGAAAATGCCATTTTCGTGAATAACTACTGAACCACTAATCCTATCATTGTCAATCCAATTGCTAGTCATATGTTTTCATGGTCAAGGAATCTGAAAATGTACACACAAACACTGTATGGGGGGAACTGTGGCCGCCATTACGGAAAATGCCATTTTCATGAATAACTACTGAACCACTAATCCTATCATTGTCAATCCAATTGCTAGTCATATGTTTTCATGGTCAAGGAATCTTGAAAACGTACACACAAACACTGTATGGGGGAAGTGTGGCGCTTGGCAGAGGTCTGCGCTCTCCGAGTGCTTTTCTAGTTTTATATGTTTTAATTTACTATCCTTACATCCCAAACTCACAGTTCTCAATGGGCCAGCAAATTTCCCAAATCTGCAAAGCTCAGTCTCCAACTGCTCGTTAGTGATAAAAGGAGGA
This sequence comes from Pholidichthys leucotaenia, assembly GCA_020510985.1. Classification (NCBI taxonomy): domain Eukaryota; kingdom Metazoa; phylum Chordata; class Actinopteri; order Cichliformes; family Pholidichthyidae; genus Pholidichthys; species Pholidichthys leucotaenia. The sequence continues at coordinate 453,562,588 of CM035836.1, forward strand.
ACACCTGAAACGGTGATTCGCTTTGATGGAACAGACAACGGGGACACCTGTACATACATATCTCCGATAACCACACCGCTCCCAATCAGAATGTGGACACACTCCTCACCAGTCAGAAACACAACGACAGTTTTGTTCATTTGACAGGCAAAGCAGATCATATCATGTCCCACCTTCTCACCCACAGCAAGAAGGACCTCCTCCACACTCACTCGCACCCACCGGAAGCGGAAACGAGAGGAGAAGAGAAGAGGCTTTATTGTCATTGTACAGTTGTACAACACAACAAAACTGTGGGTACTCCACCAGTCTACTGTGCAAAAAAGTAAGTAAGAAGAATTTGAAATAAAACAGTTACAGAACACACAGTTAACCATATGACTGAGGTAAAGATAAAAGTAAAAATAGAAACAGCCCATTGACATATACACAGGTATGGTAGTGGCTTCACAGGTGGAACTATGTACATAAGAGTGAGGAGTGCAGAACACATAATAGAGTAAAATGGCCCAAGGATTATGGAAAATATGTACAGTTGTAATTTCATGGATGGGTCAATATAGATGAAATATACATGAAAGTGAAGAGTGCAACAACAGGTGAGTTATAGTGATCATTACAGGGTCCTCAGTTCTGTGCATGCGAGTGTTCAGAGGGAGGGGGTGGGGCCTCTGACTGTTTGCAGTTCGGATGGGCCAGGGGGAGAAACTGTCATTCTGGAGGTGTGGGACCTGATTGATCTGAACCGTCGTCCAGAGGGAAGCAAGTCAAAAAGTGGTGGGCTGGAAGTGAGGGGTCTCCTATCATGGCCTTGGTCCTTCTGAGTCAGGAGGCTCTGGAGATGTCTTCCAGGGAGGGCAGAGGGCTGCCAATGATTTTTGGGGGCGGTGTTGATGAGCCTTCCTGTCCTCGGCCATGGAGCCGGCTTACCACACAACCAGACAGTAGGTGAGCACGCTCTCCACTGAGCAGCAATAGAAGGCCAGCAGCAGCTTCTGGTCCAGGTTGTGCTTCCTCAGAACACGGAGGAAGTGCAGCCGCTGCTGGGCTTTCTTCACCAGGGGCTTTGGTGTTGACAATCCAGGAGAGGTCAAAGGAGATGTGGGTGACCAGGAACCTGAAGGAAGGGACGCTTTCCATGCAGCTGCCATTTCTGAGTGGGGGTGGGGGGGTGGTCCTGTCTGTTCTTCCTGAAGTCCAGAATGAGTTCTTTGTTTTTGGGGGGCATTCAGTTCCAGGTTGTTTGCTTGGCACCACAGCAGCAGATTCTCTACCTCCGCCCTGTATGCCTTCTCATCGTCGTCGGTGATGAGCCCAACCAAGGTGGTGTGGTCCGCGTATTTCACAATGACAGTGGTTGGGTGGGTTGGAATACAGTCAAAGGTGTACAGGGAGTACAATAGAGGGCTTAGCACGCAGCCTTGGGGGAAGCCAGTGCTGAGGGACAGTGTGGAGGAGTGGTTGGGGCCAAGTCTGATTGTTTGTGGGCGATTGGTGAGAAACTTCTTTGTCCAGGAGCAGGTGGTGGTGGTGGTGTGTGTGTGTGTGTGGGGGGGGGGGGGGTTCCAGACCGGTTCTCCCTGTAGGCGAACTAATGGGGGTCAAAGGAGGGGGTAAGACAGTCCCTGATGTGCACCAGTCACTCAAAGCACTTCATGACTACAGACGTGAGTGCTATGGGTCTGTAATCATTCAGGCTGTAAGTTACGGCCTTTTGGGGATGGGGATGATGATGATGGAGGCTTTGAGGCAGGAGGGGACGGTGGTGTGCATCAGGGAGAGGTTGAACAACTTGGTGAGGATCCCTGCCAGCTGGTCTGAACATGCTTTGACAACCGCTCCTACGATGCTGTCTGGACCAACAGTTCTGCGGGGATTCACTGCTCTCCGTTGCGTCTTCACCTCGTGTACCTGTAGCGAGAGGGGGGAGGGATGGGAGGTGGGGGGTGTGTGTGATAAAACTGGACAAAGAAGCTGTTAAGCTCCTCTGTCAGAATGGGGTTGCTGTCTGATTGTGGGGGGTCCGGGCTCCTGTAGTTGGTGAGGGCCTGGATGCCTCTCCACATCTGTCAGGGGTTGTTGTCTGAGAGGAAGCCCTCCACCTTCCTCCTATTTTTTTGGCCCACGTCTGTGGAATGGCCTGCCAGAGGACCTCAGGGCTGCAGAGAGCATGGATGTTTTTAAAAGGAGGCTCAAGATCCACCTTTTTAGTTTAGCTTTTGACTAACTTTATCATTTATGTTTATATACTTATTTGGCTATTTTATTATATATATATATACTGTATATATAGCACAGTTTTACCCTTGGCCGGGGGATCGCGGGGATCATGAGATCGTGGGTTCGATTCCAGCCCCCGACCAACAGTGAGCTGTGTGGAGTTTGCATGTTCTCCCCGTGTTGCGTGGGTTTACTCCGGGATTTCTCCGGTTTCCTCCCGCATACCAAAAACATGTAGGTTTAGGGCGCTCGCGCACGCAGCGACCAGCAGCCGGTGGCTTGTCACCAGACTGCAAACCAAGTCTACCTACGGGTACAAATAAGTAACAAAAAAAAAAAATATATATATATATATATACAGCCATGGACAAAATTGTTGGTACCCCTCTGTTAATGAAAGAAAAACCCACAATGGTCACAGAAATAACTTGAATCTGACAAAAGTGGTAATAAATAAAAATTCTATGAAAATCAGACAATGCTTTTGAATTGTGGTTCAACAGAATTACTTTAAAAAACAAACTCATGAAACAGGCCTGGACAAAAATGATGGTACCCCTAGAAAAGATTGAAAATAATGTGACCATAGGGACATGTTCAACCAAGATGTGTCCTCTAATTAACATTGCAGGTGTCTACAAACTTGTAATCAGTCAGTCGGCCTATTTAAAGGGTGACAAGTAGTCACTGTGCTGTTTGGTAACATGGTGTGTAGCACACTAAACATGGACCAGAGGAAGCAAAGGAGAGAGTTGTCTCAGGAGATTAGAAAGAAAATTATAGACAAGCATGTTAAAGGTAAAGGCTATAAGACCATCTCCAAGCAGCTTGACGTTCCTGTGACTACAGTTGCACATATTCAGAAATTTAAGATCCACGGGACTGTAGCCCATCTCCCTGGACGTGGCCGCAGGAGGAGATGGATAATAAGAATGGTAACAAATGAGCCCAGAACACCCTCTAAACACATTCATGGTGAACTCCAAGGTCAAGGTACATCAATGTCAGATCGCACCATCCGTCGTTGTTTCAGCCAAAGTGGACTTCATGGGAGACGACCAAGGAGGACACCACTGTTGAAAACAAATCATAAAAAGCCAGACTGGAATTTACCAAACTGCATGTTGACAAGCCACAAAGCTCCTGGGAGAATGTCCTATGGACAGACAAGACAAAACTGGAACTGTTTGGCAAGGCACATCAGCTCTATGTTCACAGACGCAAAAATTAAGCATACCAAGAAAAGAACACTGTCCCTACTGTGAAACATGGACGAGGTTCTGTTATGTTCTGGGGCTGCTTTGCTGCATCTGGCACAGGGTGTCTTGAATCTGTGCAGGGTACAATGAAATCTCAAGACTATCAAGGTATTCTAGAGAGAAATGTGCTGCCCAGTGTCAGACAGCTTGGTCTCAGTCGCAGGTCATGGGTCTTGCAACAGGATAATGACCCAAAACACACAGCTAAAAACACCTAAGAATGGCTAAGAGTGAAACATTGGACTATTCTAAAGTGGCCTTCTATGAGCCCTGATCTAAATCTTATTGAACATCTGTGGAAGGAGCTGAGGAGTTGTGCAACAAAATATTAAGTTAAGGGTACCATCATTTTTGTCCAGGCCTGTTTCACGAGTTTGTTTTTTAAAATAATTCTGTTGAACCACAATTCAAAATCACTGTTTGATTTTCACTGGTTAATTTTCATAGAATTTTTATTTATTACCACTTTTGTCAGATTCAAGTTATTTCTGTGACCATTGTGGGTTTTTCTTTCATTAACAGAGGGGTACCAACAATTTTGTCCATGTGTGTACTTATTATTCCTTTCACCATTTTATTCTCTTTATTTTTATTTATAATCTTATTCTGCTTCTTATTGTATTTTATTGTATTTTATTTTATCTTGTGGTATTTGTAGCTCTAGTGTTTCCTCATTAGAAGGCTTTCAGCACTTGGAACTATGGCTCTGGCAGTGGGGACTCTGCTGTGGTGGTGGCCCTGCCTCGGTGGGATGGGGGAGTCCACTCACAGCCTGTTGGTTATGGTGTGGACTCCTCTGTCTGCCTGTGCCGGGGTGGCCCCTGTGGCGGTGTCTCTGCAGCTGTGGGCTGAGACTGGCTCTCGGTGTTGGGGTCCCCCCATGATGGCGTGTCCTCACTCTTGTCCTTAGTCCTCAGCTATGTTTTAACTATGCCTATTATTACTTGTGGGTGGGGTGGAACAGGGTGGGAGGAGGTGGGCTCTGGGGTGGGTTGGGGGTCAAGTGGATGTATGCCTTGGATGAGAGTGGGGGTGGGGGGACTTGGGGAGGGCTTTCTTTGTCTTTTTATTGTTTTGTTTGTGTTTTATCTGGAATTGTTTTTAACTGTAAAGCACTTTGAGCTGCACTTTGTTGTATGGAAGGTGCTATATAAATAAAGTTTAAAGTTTATAGGCGTTCCTTGCGAGTTTTATGCCTTTCCTCAGGTTAGCTCTGGCAGTGCTGTACAGAGAGCTGTGCCTCTGTCTGAAGGCTGAGTTGCAGGCCCTGATCAGAGCCTGGACTTCACTGGTCATCCAGGGTTTGCGGTTTGGAAATACCTGGATGTGTTTGGTGACTGTCACATTTTCTGCACAGCATTTGATGTAGAAAAGGACAGATTCGGTGTAGGAATCCAGGTCTTGTTGTTCAAAGATGCTCCAATCAGTGCAGGCAAAGCAGTCTTGTAGCTGGAGAAGAGCATTTTCAGGCCAAGTTTTAATTGTTTGCTTGGTTGGGAAGGAACTCTTTCTCGGGGGGGGGTGGGGGGGGGTGCAGGCAGGAATCAGCAACAGAGAGAGATGGTCTGATTGTCAAAGATGGGGGAGGGGGTAGCTCTGTAGGCATGCTTAATGTTGCTATAAACATGATCCAGTGTTCTTTCCCCTCTTGTGGGACACAACATGTTGGTAGAATTTAGGGAGTACAGTCTTTAAGCATCCTTTGTTAAAATCCCCTGCAATAATGTGGACTGTGTCGGGGTGATCTCTTTGCTGCCTGCTGGCAATGTGCTGGAAGTGACTAAGTGCTAAGCTAATGTTAGCATCAGGAGGAACGTAAACAGCTGTTAAAATTACTGCAGTTAGCTCACGGGGGAGATTTTTTAAAAAAAGGCCTGCTTAGGAAGGACATGGCCTCTAAGTCCGGTGACCAGTTGCTATGAATTAGTCTGCTGTTTTTACACCAAGTCTGAAGCACATAAACACAGAGCCCTCCCCCTTTCCCCTACCAGAATCAGTATGAGATGGTGTGTAGTTTGGCCAGGTCATTCCACAGCGGCATCTGGAAAGCATTCATTCAGCCATGACTTGGTCACAATCAGCAGCTCATCCATTTTGTTGGTGAGGGATCTGGCATCGGTGAGAAAAATTGAAGGTCACGGTGGTTTGGAGCGAAGGTTGAGCAGCTGGGCACCAAGGTCAGCCCTGCAGTCTTGTTTCTGCTTCCTCTCCTATCGTCATCTGTGCTTGAGGGGCATAACGAACCACGGAGCACCTGAGAGTCTGGAGTGTATTGAGGGGCGCTGTGTAGACGGCTGCCTTTCCAGTAGCTCGGTATTTAGCTCCTTTTAACCTCTTTTAACCTTGTTTTCCCACTTTTTTTACTCTACTTGCGAAGAGATTGTGTGTCTAGATATCCTATGGATACTTATACTTTGAAATGCAACCAAGAGCCAGTCTTTTCACTTATTCACGGGAGGAACTGTTGGCTCTGCGAACAAAGGGACGAGCCGGGATACGACATCCTATCCCGGCGGAGCTGAGGAGGAGACCACGGGGCTGCAAGGCCGGGGCTAAGCTAAAGGCTGAGCTAGCGAAAAAACGGAGGTGCTTCAAACCGTCGATTCCCTCCGTCATCATGGGCAATGTGAACTCATTGCCGAACAAGATCGATGAGTTGTCCGCATTGAACAACCAGCGGATTTACCGGGAGAGCAGCTTGTTCATTTTTACGGAGACATGGCTGAACCACCTAGTACCGGATGCTAACGTGGACCTGCTAGGATTCACTGCTGTGAGAGCCGACAGAGACACTAAGGCTAGCGGGAAAAGAAAGGGTGGGGGACTCATCATGTATGTTAACAATCGCTGGTGTGACCCAGGTCATATCTCTGTAAAGACAGTCTCATGTTGCTGGGATCTTGAGCTGCTAGCTGTTAGCCTGCGGCCATATTACTTGCCGAGAGAGTTCAGTCATGTGATCACCGTCTGTGTTTACATCCCTCCGAGAGCGGACACAGCCACTGCCTGTGAAAAAATCCATTCAGTCACAGCAAGGCTGCAGACACAGCACCCTGAGGCACTCATGATCATCTCTGGGGACTTTAACCATGTAACTTTGGATGCTACTTTGGCTGTTTTTAATCAAGTTGTAGACTGTCCAACTAGAAACAACAAGACAATTGATCTGCTGTATGTTAATGTACGGGATGCATACAGAGCGACCCCCCTTCCCCCACTAGGGAAGTCTGATCACAACCTGGTTTATCTACAGCCACTGTATATTCCCCTGGTTCAAAAGCAACCTGTGACAACTCGATCAGTCACGAGATGGTCCCCTGAGAAGGAAAGCGCCTTGAGAGACTGATTTAACATCACCGCCTGGGATGTGCTGATGGACCCGCATGGTGAGGATATAGAGGGGCTGACACACTGTTTGATGGATTACCTGAACTTTTGTACAGACGAGGTCGTCCCTGTCAAGACTGTCCGTTGCTACCCTAATAACAAGCCATGGGTAACACGGGAAGTCAAAATGGTCCTCAACAAGAAAAAGGCTGCTTTTAGGAGCAGAGACAGGGAGGCCATGAAGGCAGCACAGCAGGAGGTGAAACACTGTGTGAAGGAAGCCGAGGATAGCTATAGGAGAAAGGTGGAGCAGAAGCTGAGGGAAAACAACATGAGGGAGGTCTGAGAAGGTGTGAGGACCATCACAGGTCTCAACACAAAGACCAGAGTTGTTGAGGGGACAATAGAGAGGGCAAATGAACTGAACGATTTTTTCAACAGGTTCAACCAGTCTTTGCCCCTCCCACCCCCACCCTCATTACAGCCACGCCCCCCCTCCACACACCTCCCCCCAAATATTGCAACCCCCCCTCCTCCTCTACATCAGTACGACCCTTGCCATTTATTACCACAGAACAGGTCAGAGGGCAGCTGAGGAAGCTCCGACTCAGGAAAGCTGCAGGCCCGGACAAAGTGTGTCCAAGAGTATTGAAGACCTGCGCTGCAGAACTGGGGGAACCACTACAATGGATCTTCAACCTCAGCCTGCAGATTGGGAGAGTGCCCACTCTTTGGAAGACATCCCGCATCGTTCCAGTTCCGAAAAAGAACCGGCCCAGCGAGCTGAATGACTACCGATCAGTGGCACTCACCTCACATCTGATGAAGACGCTGGAGCAGCTCTTCCTCAGCCTCCTCAGACCCCAGGTGCAACACGCCCAGGACCGCCTGCAGTTTGCGTACCAACCAGGTGTCGGTGTGGAGGATGCCTTCCTCTACCTGCTTCATCGAGCCCACTCCCATCTGGATAAGGGAAGTGGCACAGTGAGGATCCTCTTTTTGGATTTCTCCAGTGCCTTCAATACCATTCGGCCCCCCTTGCTTCGGGATAAATTAAGCAAAATGGGAGTGGACTCCCACCTGGTGGACTGGATCTCTGACTACCTCACTGGCAGACCACAATATGTCGGGCTGAAGGATATTACGTCTGACACCGTTGTCTGCAGCACTGGAGCCCCCCAGGGCACAGTATTGGCCCCTCTTCTCTTCACCCTGTACACCTCGGACTTCTGCTACAACTCGGAGCTGTGTCATATTCAGAAGTATGCCGACGACACAGCCATTGTTGGGTGTATCAGGGATGACAGAGAGGAGGAGTATCGGAGACTAGTAGGGGACTTTGCTGCATGGTGCCACACTAACCACCTACAGCTCAACACCTCTAAGACGAAGGAGCTGGTTATTGATTTTGGGAGGTCTAGACCAAGACCTCAACCAGTCCTGTTAGAGGGAGCTGAGGTGGAGGTTGTGGATTCATACAAATATCTCGGGTTGTGGTTGGATAATAAATTGGATTGGACAACATACATTAGCCACTTGTATGGGAAGACACAAAGGAGGAGGTACTTCTTAAGGAGATTGCGGTCCTTCAACATCTGCAGCAAACTTCTGCGGATGTTTTACCAGTCGGTGGTTGCCAGCATCCTCTTTTACTCTGTGGTGTGCTGGGGGGGGGGGGGGGGGGTGCAGTATATCCAAGAAGGATGCGTCCAGACTGGATAAACTGATCAGGCGGGCCGGCTCTGTGGTCGGCGCGAAGCCGGACACCCTGGTGACGGTGGCAGAGATGAGGACTCTGGATAACCTGTTGGATATAATGGACAACGTCAGCAACCCTCTGCACACCGTCATCAGTGACCAGAGGAGCCTGTTCAGTGAAAGACTGCTCCTTCCCAAGTGTCGGACCAACAGGCTCAAGAACTCTTTTGTCCACCATGCCATCACACTCTATAACTCCTCACTTGGGGGGGGGGGGCATAGAGTACAGAGGACAGTAGGGCATTCATAGTGAAATAACTTTAAGTTAACCATACTTGTACAAGCCATATTTAGCCTTATATTTATACTGTGTATATTATGTTAAGTGTTTATTAAGTGTTTATTTTTTTTTCTTTTTTGCTTTTCTGATCTGTACACTCCTTTTATGTGCTGCTGGAAATTTTAAATTTCCCAGAGGGAGTCATCCCAAAGGGATTAATAAAGTTAAGTCTAAGTCTAAGTCTAACACTGGTGACAAGGATAGGATGGAAATGCTATTTAACTCTCTACCACTGTTCCTCGCTCTGCCTGATAAGCCACCTATGCCATGGCCCCTCTGGCATGAATCTTTTAAGACTTATGTGAATGCCGCCGATCTTGCTCAGAACAGCAAGGCGAGGCTAAAGGCTATGCTAGTTCATTACCTCGGCAGCAAGAGACAGTGTATCTTTCAAACTCTCGGACCAGTGGACACGTACGATTATTATTTAGTGAATGCAAAGTCCTCAAGCCAAGCAGTTGCCTCCTGGTTTGCTGTATGGAGGGTGTGTAATCCTCCTTCCAGTCTTTGGAGTGGGCAAGCCTCTATGTTCCATTGTTTGCTCCTCTCCACATGCGCACAGTGGGCTAGGGCTACTGCCCCATCTGTGAAGGCTGACCAAGCAGGGGCCATGTCCAGTCCTGAAGCGATTGAGTGTAGACCACTGTCTCCTTGGGAGGTTGGTGCCTGGGACCTGTTGGTTGGGGTTTGTCACCAGGTGTTTGTTTGGGACCTCCTTGGTCTCCCATTCCTCTTGCCAAGCTGTCTGGATGGTGAAGTCAGCTGGGGGAGGGTTTTTCCAAATCGGCCGTCTGGATGGAAGTCGGGCAGTGGGTGGGGTGTAGATATCTGCATGGATTGGTAAGTGAGGAGAATCTTTGGCTTTTTGAAGCATATTTTGAGTTAGTGCTGCTCGCCGGATGTGTGGGGGGGCTATGTTTGACAGTACAGGGAGCCAGGGGAGTGGTGTTGAGCGGATTGTCCCAGTTATGGTTCTCATGGTTGTGTTGAGCTGGGTGTCTACGTGGTGTGTGTAGGATGACCTGGACCAAACAGGAACACAATATTCTGCTACAGCGTATGAAAGGGCCAGTGCTGAGGTGCACAGGGTGGAGGCTGTTGCCCCCCATTTTGCACCAGCGAGCTTGCAGAGCAGGTTGTTTCGTGCCTTCACCTTAGCAGCCGTCCCCTTTAAATGTTCCTTGAAGGATAGGGTCCTGTCAAGGGTCACTCCAAGGTAGGTTGGATTCGAGGCATGCTTAAGCTTAAGTCCGCTCAGGTGGATGTTTAGTTCTCTGGCAGCTTTTACATTGTGGAGATGGAATACACTGGAGACGTTTTTTGCTGGGCTTGGTTTTAGGTGCCAGGTTTTGCAGAACTGGTCCAGTTTGGCAAGATCTTCCGTGAGCACCCGTTCCAGTGGCTCAAAGTCTGGTGCTTGGACTACCAAACAGATGTCGTCTGCATAGATGAATTTGCGGGATTTTGTAGTGGGCAGGTCGTTTATGTAGAGGTTGAACAGGGTTGGAGCTAGAACTGAGCCTTGTGGGAGTCCGTTTTTCTGCGTTCTCCATGCGCTTGTGTTCTGACCGAGGTGGACTCTGAACCTTCGGTTGGTCAGCAGGGTTTTTATAATTGCTGTTGCCCAGGCAGGAATCGCCTTTGTAAGTTTCAGGAGGAGGCCTTTGTGCCAGACCGTATCATAGGCGGCTGTAAGATCAAGAAACACAGCCCCTGTCTTCAGTCTGCTCTCAAAACCATTTTCGATGAAGATGGTTGGGGCCAGTACCTGTTCTCCTGTGCTGCGGTCCTTGCGGAAACCTGCTTGATCCACACTTAGAATTTCCTCTATTCCTGGGGAAATACGTTGCAGTATTAGGCGCTCCATGATTTTATAAGGAACGCTGAGTAGGGAGATTGGGCGGTAGCTTGCTGGTAGTTTGTGGTCTTTGCCAGGTTTTGGTACGGCAATGACTTTTGCTGTCCACCATTTCTTTGGGATCGACTTTGTTTGTATGATCCTTGTGTAGAGTTGTGTCAACCAGGTTAGGGCTCGGGGGCCAAGATTTTTCATGAATTCTGGGAAGATGTTATCGTATCCTGCTGCCTTTCCACATTTCAGGCCCTGTAGGACTTTCTCCAGTTCAGCAGCCTCGAAGGGTTCAGGGTTCATTTCCTCTATGGGCATTTTTTGGTGATTTTTTAGCTCAGTTGTAGCTGCTCTTCTGGTGTCTTTGTCTTGGGGTGCTTTGGCGATGGTCAGTAGGTGGGATGCAACTTGGTTGGGTGTGACAGATGCTCGGCTTTGGCTAGGGGGCTTCTGTGCAGCTCCTAGGCGACGGATGAGGCTCCAACATTTCCTGCTAGAGTGGGTAAAGCTCCGGTCAGCAACTGTCTCCTCCCATTTCTTTTGCCGGGCTGTACTTAGCGATTCAATGAGATGGTCTGCTATCTCTGGGTCCCCTGATGTTTGATAGGATTGTAGGAGGGCAGCGCTTTCTCCGTCCAGGCATGGGACATAGAGGGGTCGGTAGCCACGTGGGATTGCAGTGTGAGCAGCCTTGAAGATTGCGCTGCAGAAGCGGTTGTATGCTTCATCTACAGTGATGGTGTGGAGTGGGATGGTAACAGTACTCTGATCCAGGGTTTCACTGAATTTCTTCCAGTTGGCTTTGCAGAAGTTCCAGCGCATCTTCCTTGGGCTGTTTATGACTGGAAGTTGTAGGCCAATGTGTACAAGCAGGGGCCGGTGTTGGCTGTGTGGAAAATCGTCAAGAATGAGGATCTGTGTAGGATATGGCGTCCCATTCAAAGAGCTGACCCAGCACAGGTCAGGAGAATAGTCCTTCTTCCACCTAGCAGAGTGGAAGGTTCCTCTTTGTTTGGGGTCGTGTATCAGAGCGAGATCATTTCTAGATGCCCAGTCTGAAAGTACCTCCCCGTCACTATCCACTGCTGGGTACCCCCAGTCAGGGTGATGGCTGTTAAAGTCCCTCACATAGATGGCAGGGTGGGGTAGGGTGGGTAAGACCTGCAGATCCCAGTTGGCACTAGGGGGCTTGTACACATTGACAATATGGAAGCCACCAATGGTTATGGTGTCTGAGAAATGTGTTGTTGTCAGGTGGTTTACTTCAACTATGTCAGAACGCACATAGGTGGCACGTCTATGTTTGGCATGTGGAACATGGCACAGGAGGTCAAAGCCATTGATGGTGTAGCGACCAGCTTCCTCTGTGCCAATATGAGTCTCTTGGAGGCAGATTACATCAATCGAGTGTTGGAAGGCGAGGACTTCGATAAGGCTTCGCTTGGCTGCAGATAGGCCTTCAACGTTTAGTTGTAGTATGCGAAGGGCAGGTCCTACCACAAGGTGCTCTCGGGGATGTTTGCTTTCGGCTTTGGGACTGTGACTAGGATTCTTCTTTGACTTGGCACTGAGGCGTCGTCTCTTCAAATTTAGTCTGCTGGTAGGATCATTAGCTTCCCCGGGCAAGCCCGGGTACTGGCGGAGGGCGCGACGAGAACGCTGATCCATTGCCCTCCACGTATGATGACTGTGTGGCTTTGTTGGACGGACGTTTCGCTGATACACGGAATGTAACATGCTGGAGAATTGCTTTTCACCAGTGCTGACAGAGAACGTATGAGTCAGCCCAGCAGTACATAACCGCCCTTCACTGTTTGGCTTGTACGTGTGAATTTGGCCACTTGGAAGATGACATGGTGTGAGACCAGTTAGCAGAGCACAAGATGAATTCAAGGCTGCGGGAGCTGCGACTGACAGCCCCAGATGACCTGCCACTAGCCAAAGCAGTGGAAACCGCATCCCACTAGGGATGGCTGCCCAGTTAGCATCACAGCTAGGGGCTCCCGACCTGCACTCTCCACACTCAGCTCTGCTGGCACAAGCCATTGTCCCAACTGCTCAACTCTCCGACCCCATGGCTCCTTGCGACAGCCCCGATTTAAATGTCGCAGGATGATGGCGTACCACAATGCGCCGTTCCTACGATGACTGTGGCTCTTCTTTGCACCAGACAAGAGCACCTGTCTGCACAGCCATGAGACGGAGGCATCGACGCTGCAGTAAGCCCAACCAACCACTTTGCCCGAGCGTGTATCTTGGTTCTGGTAAGCCCGCCTCCTCGCCCGCCGCCTCGCCTGCCCAGTTGAGCCGACCTGACTACCATCAACTCAGTGGACACCAGCAACTGAACATTAAAGTGGTACACAGTGGAACTGGACAGCATCAGTCTGCCACTACTGCTGGACACAGCCGCCTCGAGGGCTCTGCTAAATGAATCCATGGTCAGGAAGCTGTTACCCTGGAAAATGATTAAGGCAGACATGGAGGACCTGTTTGGCCGTGGGCATGTTAAAATGGCATGGTGGGAACGGTCACTTTTTCAGTGCGCTGCGGCTCCAGAGTCCTCTCTGCGTTCACATTCCAAGCGACCTGCCAAGGTGCCAATCTCCTGGGTATTGACCTGTTCAGTGAACTGGGCTTCAGACCCCATGGGTTCCGCCGTATTGACGATGGCCTCAACTTGGCAACACCACTAGCTGGCACTCTTCGCAGGCCTGGGCTACTTCACCACCTTCAACCACCAGTCGCTCATCGACCCGACGGTGTCTCCTGTTGTACAGCCCCTTCGCCAACTGCCCATTGCTCTACGGGATGAGGTCACAATGAAGCTGCAAAAACTCCCTGATGTGGGTATCATCGAATGGGTCAGTGCATCCCCCTGGATCTCCAACCTGGTGGTGGGGAAGAAAAGAATTGGGTGGTCTGCAGCCTTGCATAGACCTCAGAATGGTAAAGAAAAAAAAGCAGTAACCCCCAACAGATACTGTCTGCCCATGATGGAGGAGCTAGCCACTACATTTCATGGCTCAAAGATCTTCTCCAAACTGGACCTTCACCAGGGATACCTGCAGATTCCCCTACACATGGACAGCCACAACGTCACAGTCTTTGCGACCTACATGGGGTTTTTATGCTACACCTGCATGCCTTTTTGCCTCAGCTCCACCCCTAGCTGCTTCCAGAAGATCATAGTCACCATCTTTGCTGGTTTCCTGGACATGGTAGTATACTTGGATGATATTGTGGTGCATGGTGCAACAACATGAACAACATGATCGTGATCGTCACTTCCTTGTGGTAACGTATCGTCACTTCCTGTTTTGCTGTCTGCCTGTGTGGTTTGCTCTCCAGCTCTCCAGCCACTAGCTATGGCTACTACCTCTCTTTCCTCTCCTCCTCTGGTGTGCTCTCTCTGTCAGATGTTTAGCTACACCTCTGCCTCTTTTAGTGATAACGGTAAATGTAATAAATGTTGTCTTTTTGAGGCGCTCGAGGCGAGGTTGTCTGATTTGGAATCCCGGCTCCGCTGCATTGAAACACCGTCTGCGCCAGTTAATCTCGACGGACGCCCATTAGCTGCAGCGGAGCTAGCTAGCTTAGCCCCCCCTGTCACCGGTTCCCCGGCTCTCCTCAGCAGCGAGGAGACTGGGTGGGTGACGGTGAGAAGGAAGCCTAGTCGCAAAGCCCCGGTTCACCACCAACCTGTTCACGTTTCTAATCGTTTTTCCCCGCTCAGCGACACACCCGCTGAGGAAAAAACTCTGATCATTGGCGACTCTGTAGTCAGAAACGTGAACCTAGAGACTCCATCGGCTATAGTCACATGCATTCCTGGGGCCAGAGCAGGCGACATCGAGTCAAATTTGAAAATGCTGGCTAAAAGTAACTGTAAATACTCCACAATTGTTATTCACGCCGGCATTAATGACATCCGTCTCCGGCAGTCGGAAGTCACGAAACTTAATATAGAATCGGTGTGTGACTTTGCAAAAACGATGTCTGCCACTGTAGTATTCTCTGGGCCCCTCCCCAATCTGACCAGTGATGACATGTTTAGTTGCTCGTCATCCTTGAACCGCTGGCTGTCTGTGTGGTGTCCTAAAAATGACGTGGGCTACATTGACAATTGGAGCTCATTTTGGGGAAAACCTGGTCTTATGAGACGAGACAGCATTCATCCCACTTTGGATGGTGCTTCTCATTTATCTAACAATCTGGCATCTTTTTTATCCAAATTTCCAAAACCATGACTACTCAGAGTTGGGACCAGGAAGCAGAGTCGCAGTCTTACACGCCTCTCTGCAGCTCCTCTTCATCCGCCACCCCTCAGCTTAGCCCCTGTCATCCCCATCAGAGAATCGTTGTCTGCTCCCTCCAAAGTAAATAAAAATATAATGTATAAGCATCCCAGAGTGATAAAGCAAAATATTGGTAAAACTCAAATTAAACATAAAGCCTCTAAATTGAATGATTTGGCCTCTGTTCCTCCTCATAATTTAAAAATTAAATGTGGTTTATTAAATATTAGGTCTCTAACTCCCAAGTCTCTGTTAGTCCATGATCTGTTAATTGATCATCAGATTGATTTAATTTCCCTTACAGAGACTTGGTTAGGGCAAGAGGATTATGTTGGTTTAAATGAATCAACTCCCTCTGGTTATTTAAACTGTCAAAATCCCAGAAGTTCTGGTCGTGGAGGAGGAGTAGCAACAATTTACCATTCCAAATTACTAGTTAATGTAAAGCAAAAAACATGTTATAATTCCTTTGAGGGCCTGGTCCTCAGTATTGGGCACTTTAGCAATTTCAGGTTAAACCCAATTTTATTTGCCATAGTTTATCGTCCCCCATCAACCTATTCAGAATTTTTATCAGAATTTGCTGATTTCTTAGCTGATTTAGTGCTGAAATCTGATAGAATAATTATAGTAGGGGACTTTAATATACATGTGGATGTAGATAGTGACTGCCTTAATGTGGCTTTTAATTCAATATTAGACTCGATTGGGTTTTCTCAGAAAGTAGGAAATTCTACTCATTACCTCCACCATACATTGGACCTTGTTCTGACATATGGCATAGAAATAGAAAATCTTGTAGTGTCTCCTCATAACCCTGTACTGTCAGACCATTGTCTGTTAACCTTTGATTTTACTATTTCTGACTATTTGGCTCCTAAAGAAAAATATTATCACAGTAGATGCCTCTCAGATGATGCTGTTTCCAAATTTATGCAGATTGTTTCCTCTATGCCATGTGTCAACACAACGGAAATAAGCTATAGACAGCTTGCTCCTTCTGTAATTGATAACATGGTGGATAGTGTTTCAGCTTCTCTGCATCAGGCTCTAGACTTGGTGGCCCCCTTAAAAAAGAAGAAGTCTAATCAGAGATTTTTAACTCCTTGGTTCAACACAGAAACTCGTAGCTTAAAACAGAAGACTCGTCAATTAGAAAGAAAATGGCGCTCTACTAATTTAGATGAAATCTATTTAGCTTGGAGAAATCATCTTTTAATTTATAAAAAATCTCTTAGAAAAGCTAGAACGAGTTATTACTCTGCATTAATAGAAGAGAACAAGAATAATCCCAGGTTTCTTTTCAGTACTGTAGCCAGGTTGACAAAGAGTCAGGACTCCGTCAATCCTAGCATCCCCTTAGAGCTTACTAGTCAGGACTTTATGAACTTTTTCAATAATAAAATTTCATCCATCAGAGATAAAATCAATCAGATTCTTCCCACAGTTAACTTAAATACTGTAACTACTACAACTCCTTCTATTGATGTCTGTCTTGATGAGTTTTCTCCAATCGACCTTTGTGAGTTAGACAAAATAGTTTCCTCATCCAAACCTTCAACTTGTCTTTTAGATCCTATTCCTACCAGGTTATTTAAAGAAGTCTTCCCACTTATTGGTAGCTTTATTCTTCATATAATCAATTCTTCATTAACTTTAGGCCATGTACCGCAGGCTTTTAAAATGGCTGTAATTAAACCCTTACTCAAAAAGCCAACGCTAGATCCAGGAGCTTTAGCTAACTATAGACCAATCTCTAATCTCCCTTTCATTTCAAAAATCTTAGAAAGAGTTGTTGCTACGCAGTTATTTGACCACCTGCAGGGAAATGGTTTACTTGAGGAGTTTCAATCTGGGTTTAGAATCCATCATAGTACTGAAACAGCCTTAGCGAAGGTCACTAACAACCTCCTCATTGCATCTGATAATGGACTAGTTTCTGTACTTGTCCTTTTAGATCTTAGTGCAGCTTTTGATACTATTGATCATAATACAGTGATCCCTCGCTACTTCGCGCTTCACCTTTCGCGCCCTCAGTGCATCGCGGATTTTTCAAAAATATTCATCAAAAATTCAAAATTGAGAAATAATGGGCGGGCGCTAGCAGAAGGCAGGGAGACTACATTAGACCATCACGTGTCAACACGGAGAGCAGCACAACTCTCTGTTCGCTGTTGTCGTGTTGGCTGGGCTCGGAAATCTCGCAAGCTGATTGGCCGAGACGTTTCACCCCGCAAGCTGATTGGCCGAGACGTCTCACCCACCTCCTCTTCCTGCCGAGCACCCATGAAGGGAAGAAAGACCGCATTCATTGCTTTTTATCGCTCGTGTTACTTAGTCTCGCCGCGTGGAACTTTTTGCTGTTCTCTTGTGCCATTTTGTGCGAAATAGTCTTCCCGTCGAGGCACTACGCCGCCTCCTGCAGCTTCAGCTCTATCGGAAGCTGCCCTCGATGATCCTGCGCCTCCAGCACCTCACGATGAGGCGTCACCTGAGGAGCAGTAAAGCTCTCATTAACCTGTGCAGTAAATCATTTTCATCTTGAGTTACGTATCTTGTTATAAGAATAAAAGAGTTCTAAAAACATATTTATGTACACTTTGTTTACATCTACGTATGTATGTACACGTACACACACACACACACACGTATCATATGAGAGTGAGAGAATGAACGTACGTATTGTTTATGGATGACGTCATTGGGGTGACGCTACTTCGCGGTTTTTCACTTTTCGCGGTCGGTTCTGGAACCCATTAACCGCGATAAGTGAGGGATCACTGTATTCTACTTGATAGATTAGAACACTATGTTGGACTTAATGGAACTTCGTTGCAGTGGTTTAGATCTTATTTATCTGATAGGTTCCAGTTTGTTCATGTAAATGATGAGTTTTCTCTCAGCTCAAAGCTTAGTCATGGAGTTCCACAGGGATCTGTGCTAGGCCCTACTCTTTTTAGTTTATATATGCTTCCGTTAGGCAACATTATTAGAAAGCACTGTATACATTTTCATTGTTATGCAGATGACACACAATTATACCTGTCAATGAAGCCAGATGATACTAATCAATTAGCCAAGTTAGAAGCTTGTCTTAAGGAAATCAAAGCTTGGATGACTTGTAATTTTCTGCTATTGAATTCAGATAAGACTGAAGTCATTCTTGTTGGTCCAAAAAACTTTAGAAATTCCTTTGCAAATCAAACTTTCAGTTTGGATGCAGCTACTCTTTCTCTTAATAGCTCTGTGAGGAACCTTGGAGTTATTTTTGATCAGGATTTGTCCTTCAATTCACATATTAAATTTGTTTCTAAGACTGCCTTCTATCATTTGCGTAATATTGCCAAGATTAGGAGCATCTTGTCTCAGAGTGATGCTGAGAAGCTGATCCACGCTTTTGTTAGCTCGAGATTAGATTATTGTAATTCTTTATTATCAGGCTGTCCTAAAACATCTTTAAAAAGTCTTCAGCTGATCCAAAATGCTGCAGCAAGAGTTTTAACAGGTACTAGAAAGAGAGATCATATCTCTCCGGTTCTGGCCTCCCTTCATTGGCTTCCCATAGAGTTTAGAATTAAGTTTAAAATCCTTCTTCTTACTTACAAAGCTCTAAACAATCAGGCTCCGTTTTATTTAAAAGATCTGATACTACCGTATCATCCTAACAGAGCACTACGCTCCCAAAATGCAGGTTTACTTGTAATACCTAGAATCTCCAAAAGTACAATGGGAGGCAGAGCCTTCAGTTATCAAGCTCCTCTCCTGTGGAATCAGCTGCCAATCTGGATTCGGGAGTCAGACTCGATCTCTGTTTTTAAGAATAGGGCTAAAAACTACCTTTTTGATATAGCCTACAATTAGGGAGGGATCATGTGTTTCTGAACCCTCCCTTAGTTATGCTGCTAATAGGTTTAGTCAGCCGGGGGACCTCCAGTAGCTAGCAACATCGGGGTCAGGACAGTGACTACTATGCATCTACAGGTGGACAGAAAGGCTGCAGGTGTATAACTTCACTACCCACTTCACACCTGTTATAGAGAACGTGATAGCGGACTTGCTTTCTCGAGCTACCCCCAGCCCCGTTCTGGACGCTGATCGAGACCCCTTAGAATTGGAGCTGATCCTCATGCTGCATGGACCTCTCCAAGCTGCCATATCACTTCAAGAACTCCAAACCGCGTGTGAAGAAGACCTCACAGTGGCCCAACTCCGCACCTTTTTTCGGGGAGCTGGCCATCAAGGGTGCCAGGTTCTGACCATGGCACATGTACACATGTACACAAAGGTCATCTGGGCGTTGTAAGGGTCAAACAACGCTGTAGAAACTTGGTCGTGTGGCCAGGCATCAATAGGGACATGGAGACTATGATGAAGGATTGAATGGCCTGCCTCACCAGCGGCAAGACTGGCCTGCCACCACACCCACCCTTACAGCCTCTGCCGTGGCCGCCTACTCCGGGGACACATATTCAGCTGGACATCTGCGGTAAGCTCAGCGGTGCCCCTCAACACCAATGCTTCATCCTAGTGGCCTACGACCTTTTCTAAATGGCTCGAGGTGCTACCCACCAGCTCAGGTACTATTGAAGTGGTCACCGACTTACTCTCGTCCCTGTTTGCCTGCTGGGGCGTCCCTGACACTATCACAATAGATAACAGGCCACAGTTCATCTCAGCGGACTTCGAAGCTTTCATGGAAGGAAAAGGGATTAAGCACATCAAAACCGCTTTTAAATTTTAAATTAAATCACTCTTTATTGTCATTCAACCATACAACCAATCATGTACAGTAGAACAAAATTGTGTTTTTCCTATCTACAGTGTTAATCACACACATCCCATGTGTAGAATCAGAGGGCCACTGCCATGCAAGGCGCCGCCACAGATTTCCCGCCTCCATTCCATTATTGCTGAGCACCAAGCTGAACACAAGAAGTACCCAAACGAGAAGAATCTCCAGATTCTCAGGGCTGCGAGAAGCATAGTTCAGCAGACTGCTCGGCGCTGTGCCAACGAGTACTGGACTCAGCTCAGCCAAGACATTCAAACCGCTGCCATAACAGGGAGCATCCGTGGTATGTACGATGGCATCAAGAAAGCACTTGGTCTGGCTCAGAGCAAGACGGCCCCCCTCAAATCTTCCACTGGGGAGATGATCATAGAGAAGAACAAGCAGATGGAGAGATGGGTGGAACACTACTCCGACCTCTACTCTAGACAGAACACCGTGACACCGTCAGCCCTTGATGCCATTGACTGCCTGCCATCCATGGACGAACTTGACGCCGAGCCAACCATCGACGAACTCAGTAAGGCCATTGATAGCTTGGCCGCTGGCAAGGCACCCGGCAATGACGGCATACCCCCTGACCTGATCAAGCACTGCAAGACCGCCCTACTGCTGCCATTGCATGACGTCCTCTGCCAGTGCTGGAAGGAAGGTGCCGTACCACAAGACATGAGGGACGCCAAGATCATCACCCTCTACAAAAACAAAGGGGAGAGAAGCGACTGCAACAACTACAGGGGCATTTCCCTCCTCAGCGTTGTTGGCAAAGTCTACGCACGAGTTGTTCTCGTTCGTCTACAGAAGCTTGCCGAACGTGTCTACCCCGAGTCTCAGTGTGGCTTCCGCGCTGAGCGATCGACGGTAGACATGACATTCTCCATCCGCCAACTCCAGGAGAAATGCAGAGAACAGAACATGCCTCTGTACGTCGCCTTCATCGACCTCACCAAAGCGTTCGATCTGGTCAGCAGAGAGGGCCTTTTCAAGATCCTGCCAAAGATAGGATGCCCACCAAAGTTGCAAAGCCTCATCGAATCGTTTCACACCAACATGCAGGGGATAGTGCAGCACGATGGCAACGTCTCAGAGCCATTCAACATACGCAGCGGAGTGAAACAGGGCTGTGTACTTGCGCCAACCCTCTTTGGGATTTTCTTTGCTATGCTCCTGAGGCATGCCTTCAGCACAGCAACAGAGGGAATCTACCTGCACACAAGATCTGACGGCAGGCTTTTCAACCTCGCCCGCCTGAAAGCCAGAACCAAAGTACGCGAGGCTCTAATCAGAGACATGCTGTTTGCAGACGACGCTGCAGTCGCAACCCACACACAGCAGGAGCTTCAGACCCTGATGGACCGCTTCTCCCAGGCATGCAAGGACTTCGGGCTTACCATCAGCCTGAAGAAGACTAACGTCTTGGCGCAAGGCATGGAAGCACCACCAACCATCACCATTGATGACTACAAGTTGGAGGTTGTGAATCAGTTCACGTACCTGGGGTCCACGATCAGCAACAACCTCTCCCTTGATACAGAGATCAACAAGAGGATTGGAAAATCAGCCTTCACACTCGCTCGCCTCACCACACGAATGTGGGAGAATCCCAAACTCTCTGTCAAGACGAAGATGGCAGTGTACAACGCCTGCGTCATCAGCACACTGCTCTATGGGAGTGAGACGTGGACAACATACGCCCGGCAGGAAAAGAGACTGAACTCCTTCCACTTGCGCTGCATTCGCCACATCCTGGACATATCCTGGCAGGACAAAGTGCCCAACACAGAAGTTCTGTCCCGCGCCGGCCTTCCCTCCATGTTCACTCTACTCAAGCAGCGCAGGCTCCGCTGGCTAGGCCACGTTCATCGTATGGAGGATGGCAGAATCCCCAAAGATGTCCTCTATGGAGAACTGGCAACTGGCAGGAGAGACGTTGGCTGCCCACAGCTGCGCTTTAGAGACGTCTGCAAGAGAGACATGAAGGCCCTGGATATCAACACAGAGCGCTGGGAGGACCTTGCAACGGATCGCTCCAAATGGAGAGGCACCCTGACCAGACAGCTCAAGGCGGGTGAAGAGAGACTGACTGCTGCAGCAGATGAAAAAAGGACCCGCAGGAAGAACCGCCACAGACCCAGCAGCACGGAGACCACCCACAAGTGTGACCTGTGTGACAGGGACTGTCATTCGCGCATCAGCCTGTTCAGCCACAGGCGGTGCTGTTCCAGCAGAGTAGACATTTAGGATTCTCTTCCATGGTCATCATAGACCGACGGAGGCCGACGACCAAGCTGAACGGCAGGAAGTTCCGCTTTTATATGGTCTTCGGCATGACCCGGCTGGGATTTGAACCCCTGCCTCCCGGGTGTAGAGCGGATGCTCTACCAACTGAGCCATCACCCTCACGCCAATGGGGGTGTGGAGAGGTTCAACCAAACCCTAAAAAACAGACTCAGGGCACACCTGGAGGATGGGCTCCCATTCTCCACCACACTTCAAAGCACCCTGCTGCACTACAGGGTGACGCCGTACACCACAACGGGCAGCTCTCCTTATGCTGGAATGTAAGATACGCCTTCCCCTAGACCATCTGTGCCCCCTACCAGATGACTCTCCTATGGTGGCACCCTCCCCTAGTGGCAGGGTGGACGAGCATCAATACTGTATGAAGCAGAGGTTTGAGAGGAAGCATCGAGTGAAGCGTCCTTCACTCATGGTGTTTGACTGGGTCCGGATTCACTGACTCAACGGCAAACACAAACTGCAGTCATTCTGGACAACAATAGTGCAGATCAACGCTCAGCTAGGACCAGCCACCTTCTGTCTGACCGATGGGTCATGCTGGCATGCCAGCCGTCTCAGAAGGGTAATGCCACCCCCCCCACTTTGGCTCCGGGGGCTGCGGCCGATGCGACTACTTTGGACTGGGACTTCGCCGATGCATGGCCCGCAACTCCTGCGGGGGGCCCACCGGAGCTAGCGCAGCCCGAGCACTGCTTGGCTCGGGTCCGACAGAGGCCTTGCTGTCTTGAGGACTTTATGAAGGACGTTTGAATATACATTGGTAGCTAGAGTATGGCCTGTTAAGTGGCAGAATAATCCACATGGCCATGCGGGCACACTGGCAGTCTACCCGGTTGCTCAGTTAGGAGTGTTATGAATGAAAAGTGAAGAGTTCTTTTGCAAAAACAGATAAGTCCAATTGGTTTAATATTGAGGAAAAACAACATTTTCATCTGTTGGTTTATAGGTGTTAGTAATTGCAATTCAGCTTCTGAGACATGGTCACTTGAAATATGAGTATCTCAGACATAATAAAACAAAAAATCGAACGTCAACGCATAGTTACTTTTTTGCAGTTTATTAGTACTTTTTTTGCAAAAACAAGATAAGTCCATAAGCTATTATTTTGCAAAAACAGACGTCCCGAAAACCATGCTAGTTTGTCTGGAACATACTTGAATGTCTATAAGCATCAATGGAGTATGACTGACACACTGATTTGGGCATATCCACTCAGTAAAATGGTATAATATAGCTATAATATGTCATGGACTGGCTTGGACCTTTTCCAAACCCAACTCCATGACATTGTGGCTGCATGTTCTCCTGTGTTATTTTGGTTCCTTATTTGTCCTCAGGCAGCTCTCAGGGAACCTCTGGGGTTTGCTTGGCTCCCTGTCAGCTGACAGCCACGCCTCCCTCTCCTGCCAGTGCCTGCCAGCTGTGTGCTATTATCATTTGTGTCTGCCTCTCTCTCTGCACACACACACACACACACACACGCATTTGCCCACATCTGTGTTCACTCAGTCCTACCCACACTTAATCACACACCCACTCCTATGCGCATGCACACATCAACACACATACCTGTCTCCACTCACAGACGCTCATACATTCCTACACGCTTGCACTCATGCTGTCACACTGGCAATCACTCTGCTCATTAGGCACTGTGTTATTTAAGCTCTGGCTGCCCAGTGATGTTTGCCAGATTATTGTACTGGATTGCTTTATGTTGCATGTCATTTTGTGTTCCGTCGGGTTTGTACTTGGATTGACTCGGACTGCTCCAGCCGAGTGAGTACATTTTTGCTTCCCTCTGCTGTCCAGTTCCACCTGGAAGCGCCTAAGGTCAACCCTTTGCTTTCCCTCGCTGTCAGTTCCGTCTGAAGTGCTCTGGGTCCTCTTCTCCGTGTTTACTCACCTGTGTTCTGTTGAGCATCCTGGTAGTCATCCCTTTATGCCTTGTCCTATTCCTCTGTTTGTTTCTTTGGCCTGTTTAATCACCTTTTGTACAATAAATACACACAATATCCAACCTGCGTTTGGGTTTTGTCTCTCTTGCCTCAAATAGGCAGGAATTCATGACATAATAAAGCCATAATTCAAGATTCAAGATTCAAAGATTTTATTGTCAATACTACTATACATACAGGACATACAGGAGATTTGAAATGCCATTTCTCTCTCTCTTCATTGGTGTACACAGTATAAAAAGAAAAGGAATAAGGCTGGTAAAACAGAAAACAACAACAGTCTAATATACAATATGTACAGTAATGCAACCCATGGTGCAAATGGCGACAAGAAAGACCCAGACCTGCCATAGTGCAAAACTGAGATAAACCATTAACGATGATAAAACCCAGCAATTCTATATACAGACAACTAGAGATGTAATACCTGTAGTTGCAGTTCAATGTGGTAGTGTAGGTGCAGATAGTAACAGATAGGACTGCAAGTGATCAGTATTGCAGTGACAGACAGACAGAAGGCAGCAGATATGGCATTTGTGCAAATGGTTGTGGTTAATGTTAATGTGCAGAGACATACAGCAGCAAAGTAGCAAAAATTTTGATAACAGAAAATAATAGTAGCAAGAATTCTGAATATTGTTACAACCTCGTTTGCGCCTTACTGGTGAATGCATCATTGGTTTATCTGCTTCATCAAAATTATCCATATTTGACATAAAATGCAACAAAATTGTAAAAAAAAAAAAACCTGGCAGAGAAATCATGCACAGCAAACAGGTGCTGTGTTTGAATTGCTCACTCCTTCCCCATATAGTGTACTACAGTTAGGCCCAGAAATATTTGGACAGTGACACAATCTTCATGATTTGGGCTCTGCATGCCACCACATTGGATTTGAAATGAAACAGCTACAATGGAATTGAAGTGCAGACTTTAAGGTTTAATTCAAGGGGTTGAACAAAAATATATGATTAAACATGTAGGAATTGTAGCTATTTTTATACAAACGCTCCTCATTTCAGGGGCTCAAAAGTAATTGGACAAATAAACATAACCCTAAGTAAAATGTTACTTTTCAATATTTTGTCGAAAATCCTTTGCAGGCAATGACTGCCTGAAGTCTGGAACCCATGGACATCACCAAACGCTGGGTTTCCTCCTTTGTGATGCTTTGCCAGGCCTTTACTGCAGCTGTCCTCAGTTGTTGCTTGTTTGTGGGTCTTTCTGCCTTAAGTTTTGTCTTGTGCAAGTGAAATGTATGCTCGATTGGGTTGAGAGCTGGTGATTGACTCGGCCATTGCAGAATATTCCACTTCGTTGCTTTAAAAAACTCCTGGGTTGCTTTTGCAGTATGTTTTGGCTCATTGGTGAAGCGCTGTCCAATCAACTTTGCTGCATTTGGCTGAATCTGAGCAGAAAGTATATCCCTATACACTTCAGAATTCATCCGGCTGCTTCTGTCTTTTGTCACATCATCAATAAACACAAGTGACCCAGTGCCATTGGAAGCCATGCATGCCCATGCCATCACACTGCCTCCACCATGTTTTACAGAAGATGTAGTGCTTTGGATCATGAGCTGTTCCAGTTCTTCTCCAAACTTTCTTCTTCCCATCATTCTGGTATAGGTTGATTTTAGTCTCATCTGTCCAAAGAATGCTGTTTCAGAACTGGGTTGACTTCTTCAGGTGTTTTTTGGCAAAGTCAATTCTGACCTTTCTATTTTTGAGGCTGATTCATGGTTTGCACCTTGTGGTGAATCCTTTGTATTTACTCTCATGAAGTCTTCTCTTTATGGTAGACTTAGATACTGATACACCTACTTCCTGGAGAGTGTTCTTCACTTGAGTGGATGCTGTGAAGGGATTGTTCTTCACCATAGAAAGGATTCTGTGATCATCCACCACTGTTGTCTTCCGTGGACGTCCAGGCCTTTTTGAGTTCCCAAGCTCACCAGTGCACTCTTTTTTCTCAGAATGTACCAAACTGTTGATGTGGCCACTCCTAACATTTCTGCTATCTCTCTGATGGATTTCTTCTTTTTTTTCAGCCTCAGGATGGTCTGTTTCACCTCCATTGAGAGCTCCTTTGACCGCATGTTGTGTGTTCAAACCTGATTGCTGGGGTCTTTCTGCAACTGTGGGGGTTCCCCCCTACAGTTGATAGTGCTATGAGATGACTGTTGTTGTGAAATGGCGCTATATAAATAAAGTTGAATTGAATTGAATTGAATTGTTCACAGCAACAGCTTCCAAATGCAAATGCCACACCTGGAATCAACTCCAGACCTTTTAACTGCTTAATTGATGATAGGTTAACGAGGGAAGAGCCCATGCAGCCTTGTTATTTTTTTTGCAGCCTTCTGAGTCAATTGTCCAATTACTTTTGGTCCCTTGAAAAAGAGGTGGCTACGTATTAAAGAGCTGTAATTCCTAAACCCTTGTTCCAATTTGGATGTGAATACTGTCAAATTACAGCTGAGAGTCTGCACTTTAAGCCCATATTGATTATATAATTGTATCCTGAATATGTTTTCATAAACAGCTAAAATAACAAAACTTGTGTCACTGTCCAAATATTTTTGGGCCTAACTGTATATAATGAATGTGCAGCCAACGGAGCAGTGAGAGAAGAGCTTCACATCACAACATAAACTACCTTAAGGTATTTATATTTAATAATTCAACAAAAAACATTTGATTTAATACATATTTACTACAAATTACATGCAGGTATTCATTTTTTTTACCACTGTTAGTCTGTTATGTTTTACTGTCTCATGTGATGACGCCATTAACCGCACCGTGAAAACAAGCCCAGTAGTGTCCAAAAGCAGTTCATTTTATTGTTATATTGAGTTTACTATATAGTCCACTATATATCTAAATTCACTATATAGCGAGTAGGGAGGGAGTGAGTGAGTGAACATTCTGAACACAGCCAGGGAAATCAGTCAGAGCGAGCAGACCGGGAAGAAAAAAACACTCCCTGTGTTTATCAACTTTTGAAAAAAAAAAAACATGAATTTGTAGCGTCTATAACATAAGACAAATCGGATTTTGAGAAAAAAACAATTTGAACTTCTCTAAGTACGTAATGTTAACAGTTGTTTGATGTAAAGAGGGACGTTTTCTTGGAAGTGGTGTTTATCGTTTTTTGCAAACAAACTCTTCAAGTGCTTTAAGTGGTTCTTTATACCAGCCTGTTGGGTCCGGTCAGGTATGTGTGTTTCCTTTTACATTAGCCAATACGCTAATACACGTGTTTTGATATCCACTTCTGCTTAGCTTTTCATGGGGGTTGTAAATGTGATGTATGGATGTGTGCACATGCGTCCCCCAGTGATCCCCAGTGATCCCGGGAGCTATGTTGTCCGGAGCAATTTGCCTCTGATAGGATCACCCGAGACAAACTGGTCCTGGGTGAAGGGCCAGACTAAGAACGATCCAACAGACTCTCATGATAAATTCGAGATCAAGGATTCAGTGTACCCCGCCCGGTATGGGGTTACCGGGGCCCCATCCTGGAGCCAGGCCTGGGGGAGGGGCTCGATGGCTAGGGCCTGGTGGCCGGGTTTCCACCCATGGGACCTAGCCGGGCTCAGCCCGAAGGAGTTACATGGGTCCGCCCTCCAGTGGACTCACCACCTGCAGGAGGGATCATGGGGGTCCGGTGCTATGTGGATTAGGTGGCGGTCAAAGGTGGAGACCTTGGCGGATTGATCCCAAGCTTTCTAAACTGGCTTTTGGTACGTGGAATGTCACCTCTCTGGTGGGGAAGGAGCCTGAGCTGGTGTACAAGGTTGAGAGATACCGGCTAGATATAGTCGGCCTCACCTCAACACACAGCTCCGGTTCTGGAACCAGTCTCCTGGAGAGGGGCTGGAGCTTGGCCTTTTCTGGAGTTGCCACAGGCGAGAGGCGACGAGCAGGGGTGGGTATTCTTGTATCCCCCCACCTTGCTGCCTCTATATTGGCGTTTTCCCCGGTGGATGAAAGGGTTGCTTCCCTGTGCCTTCGGGTTGGGAAACGGGTCCTGACCATCATTTGTGCCTATGCACCAAATGATGTTTCAGAGTACCCACCGTTTTTGGACTCCATTGTCCTACTGGGGGACTTCAATGCGCACGTGGGCAACGACAGTGAAACCTGGAGGGGGATGATTGGGAGGAATGGCCTGCCCAATCTGAACCCGAGTGGTGTTCAATTATTGGACTTCTGTGCTAACCACAGTTTGTCCATAACGAACACCATGTTCAAGCATAAGAGTGTCCATATGTGCACCTGGCACCAGGACACCCTAGGTCACAGGCCGATGATCGAATTTGTTATCGTGTCATCAGACCTGCGACCGTATGTCTTGGACACTCGGGTAAAGAGAGGTGCAGAGCTGTCAACTGATCACCACCTGGTGGTGAGTTGGATCCAATGGCAGGGGAGGAAGCCATTCAGACCTGGTAGACCCAAATGTATAGTGAGGGTGTGCTGGGAACGTCTGGCTGAGGCCCCTGTCCGGGAGATCTTCAACTCCCACCTCCGGAAGAACTTCAACCACATTCCGAGGGAGTCTGGAGACATGGAGTCTGAATGGGCCATGTCCTCCACCTCTGTTGTTGAAGCGGCGGCCCAGAGCTGCGGCCGCAAGGTGGTCAGTGCATCTCGTGGTGGCAACCCCCGAACCAAGTGGTGGACACCAGTGGTGAGGTGGGGCCATTAAGCTGAAGAAGGAGTCCTACAGTGGGGTAAAAAAGTATTTAGTCAGCCACCAACTGTGCAAGTTCTCCCACTTAAAAGATGAGAGAGGTCTCCAATTTTCATCATAGGCATACCTCAACATTGAGAGACAAAATGAGAAAAAAAAAATCCAGAAAATCACATTGAAGGATTTTTAAAGAATTTATTTGCAAATTATGGTGGAAAATAAATATTTGGTCAATAAGAAAAGTTCATCTCAGTACTTTGTTATATACCCTTTGTTGGCAATGACAGAGGTCAAACGTTTTCTGTAAGTCTTCACAACGTTTTCACACACTGTTGCTGGTATTTTGGCCCATTCCTCCATGCAGATCTCCTCTAGAGCAGTGATGTTTTGGGGCTGTTGCTGGGCAACACAGACTTTCAACTTCCTCCAAAGATTTTCGATGGGGTTGAGATCTGGAGACTGGCTAGGCCACTCCAGGACCTTGAAATGCTTCTTACGAAGCCAACCCTTCGTTGCCCGGGTGGTGTGTTTGGGATCATTGTCATGCTGAAAGACCCAGCCACGTTTCATCTTCAATGCCCTTGCTGATGGAAGGAGGTTTTCACTCAAAATCTCAAATATACATGGCCCCATTCTTTCTTTCCTTTACACAGATCAGTCATCCTGGTCCCTTTGCAGAAAAACAGCCCCAAAGCATGATGTTTCCACCCCCATGCTTCACAGTAGGTATGATGTTCTTTGGATGCAAGTCAGCATTCTTTCTCCTCCAAACACGACAAGTGGAGTTTTTACCAAAAAGTTCTATTTTGGTTTCATCTGACCATATGACATTCTCCCAATCCTCTTCTGGATCATCCAAATGCTTTCTAGCAAACTTCAGACGGGCCTGGACATGTACTGGCTTAAGCAGGGGGGCACGTCTGGCACTGCAGGATTTGAGTCCCTGGCAGTGTAGTGTGTTACTGATGGTAGCCTTTGTTACTTTGGTCCCAGCTCTCTGCAGGTCATTCACTAGGTCCCCCCATGTGGTTCTGGGATTTTTGCTCACTGTTCTCGTGATCATTTTGACCCCACAGGGTGAGATCTTGCATGGAGCCCCAGATCGAGGGAGATTATCAGTGGACTTGTATGTCTTCCATTTTCTAATAATTGCTCCCACAGTTGATTTCTTCACACCAAGCTGCTTACCTATTGCAGATTCAGTCTTCCCAGCCTGGTGCATGTCTACAATTTTGTTTCTGGTGTCCTTTGACAGCTCTTTGGTCTTGGCCATAGTGGAGTTTGGGGTCTGACTGTTTGAGGTTGTGGACAGGTGTCTTTTATACTGATAACGAGTTCAAACAGGTGCCATTAATACAGGTAACGAGTGGAGGACAGAGGAGCCTCTTAAAGAAGAAGTTACAGGTCTGTGAGAGCCAGAAATCTTGCTTGTTTTTAGGTGACCAAATACTTATTTTCCACCATAATTTGCAAATAAATTCTTTAAAAATCAGACAATGTGATTTTCTGGATTTTTTTTTTTTCTCATTTTGTCTCTCATAGTTGAGGTATACCTATGATGAAAATTGGAGACCTCTCTCATCTTTTAAGTGGGAGAACTTGCACAATTGGTGGCTGACTAAATACTTTTTTGCCACACTGTATCAAGCTTGGTTGGCTTGTGGGACTCCCGAAGCAGCTGAGGTGTACCGGCAGGCCAAGCGGAGTGCAGCTTGGGTGGTTTCTGAAGAAAAACCCGGGTATGGGAGGAGTTCGGTGAGGCCATGGAACAAGACTTTCGCTCGGTCTCGAAGAGATTCTGGCAAACTGTCCGGCGGCTCAGGAGGGGAAAGCAGCTCCCTGTCCACACTGTGTATGGTGCGGATGGGGTACTGTTGACTTCGACTGCGGATATTGTCGGGCAGTGGAAGGAATACTTCGAGGATCTCCTCAATCCCACTGATACGCCTTCCACAGAGGAAGCAGGGTTTGTGGACGAGGGGGATGACTTGCCTATCACAGGGGCTGAGGTTGCCAGGGTGGTTAAAAATCTCCTTGGTGGCCAGGCCCCAGGGGTGGATGAGATTCGCCCTGAGTACCTCAAGGCCCTGGATGTTGTTGGGCTGTCATGGTTGACACGCCTCTGCAACATTGCGTGGAGGTCGGGGGCAGTGCCTTTGGCATGGCAAACCGGGGTGGTGGTTCCTCTCTTCAAAAAAGGGGACCGGAGGGTGTGCTCCAACTTTAGAGGGATCACACTCCTCAGCCTCCCTGGGAAGGTCTATGCCAAGGCACTGGAGAGGAGAGTCCGGCCGTTGGTCAAACCTTGGATTCAGGAGGAGCAGTGTGGTTTTCATCCTGGCCGTGGCACATCGGACCAGCTCTTTACCCTCTCGATAATTCTCGAGGGTTTGTGGGAGTATCCCCGACCATTTTACATGTGTTTTGTGGACTTGGAGAAGGCATTTGACCGCGTCCCTTGTGGTTTTTTGTGGGGGGTGCTTCGGGAGTATGGGGTATCGGGCTTGTTGTTACGAGCTATTCGGTCTCTGTACGACCGTTGTGAGAGTTTGGTTCGTATTGCCAACACTCAGTCGGACTCATTCCCAGTGAGAGTTGGACTCCGCCAGGACTGCCCTTTGTCACCGATCCTGTTCATAATTTTTACGGACAGGATTTCTAGGTGCAGCCAGGGAATGGAGGGTGTCATGCTTGGTGAGCACAGGATCTCATCTCTGTTGTTTGCAGATGATGTTGTCCTGTTGGCTTCATCCAGCAATGACCTACAGCTCTTGCTGGAACGGTTTGCTGCTGAGTGTGAAGCGGCTGGGATGAGAATCGGCACCTCCAAGTCCGAGTCCATGGTCCTCAGCCGGAAAAAGGTGGATTCTCCTCTCTGGGTTGAGGACAGGCTCCTGTCCCAAGTGGAAGAGTTTAAGTATCTTGGGGTCTTATTCACGAATGAGGGGAAAATGGAGCGAGAGATTGACAGACGGATTGGAGC
Source organism: Pholidichthys leucotaenia (assembly GCA_020510985.1). Classification (NCBI taxonomy): domain Eukaryota; kingdom Metazoa; phylum Chordata; class Actinopteri; order Cichliformes; family Pholidichthyidae; genus Pholidichthys; species Pholidichthys leucotaenia. The sequence goes on from CM035836.1 coordinate 453,594,311, forward strand.
AGCATCTGCAGTGATGCGGACATTGTACCGGTCTGTTCTGGTGAAGAGGGAGCTTAGTTCTAAGGCAAAGCTGTCGATTTACCAGTCAATCTATGTTCCTACTCTCACCTATGCTCACAAGCTTTGGGTAATGACCGAAAGAACAAGATCGCGGATACAAGCGGCTGAAATGAGCTTTCTCCGTAGGATTGCTGGACTCACCCTCAGAGATAGGGTGAGGAGCTCAGTCATCCGGGAGAGGCTCAGAGTAGAACCGCTGCTCCTCCACATTGAAAGGAGTCAGTTGAGGTGGTATGGGCATCTGATTAGGATGCCTCCTGGACGCCTCCCACTTGAGGTGTTTTGGGCAAGTCCCACTGGGAGAAGACCCCGGGGCAGACCCAGGACTCAGTGGAGACACTATGTCTCCCAGCTGGTCTGGGAACACCTTGGTATCCTCTCTGAAGAGCTGGAGCAGGTGGCTGGGGAGAGGGAAGTCTGGGCTTCTCTGCTTGAACTGCTGCCTCCGCGAACCGGACCTCCGGAAAAGCGGTAGAAGATGGATGGATGGATGGATGGATGGATGGGTGCATGCTCTCACAAGTGACGTCAGCACATTGTCATTGGGTTTTTGATGCAGTGCAGCGCCACTGTTCAGTTCAAGCTGAATAAAGCTAGACTCAGCACATGGTTGTTGTCTGCCCATTTTTCAGATACAACAGTAACTAATTACAGTTACTAGTTACTTACAGGACAAGCATAAAAATAAGCCTTGGGCTTCTGCTTATTCCTTTTCAGTTACGGTTATTTGTGTCTGAAGCATTTATTTCTTATATTGATGTTTATGTGTAACTGAACTGAATAAATCATTCATTCTGTGGATCAGTGCCGTTCATGATTTATTTTTTTTTTATCCCCCGCTGGTCGAAGCCCAAAGGGGTCAAATAGCCCTTTGGGCGAAGACCGAAAGGGATTATGTTATGGGTCAGTCCGTCTGTTTGTCTGTCCGTCCGTACATCCATCTGTCCCATCCATCCTCTACAGTTTAATCCTTTTCGGGTTGCGGGGGTGCTGGAGCCTATCCCAGCATCTTTGGGCGAGAGGCAAGGTACACCCTGGACAGATCGCCAGTCCATCGCAGGTCCGTCTGTCCCACTTTTGTGAAATCAACTCCTCCTACAGTTTTGGTCCAATTGTTATGAAACTTGGCACCATGGTTTGATGTACACTGAGAATATGCATATGCAATTTGGTTCTGATCGTATGATTTTTTTCGGGAATTGTAGCCCCTGAACTATGACCTCCTGTTTCACCTCACTTCATCAACAGTAACGGTTTTGTGAAATCAACTCCTCCTACAGTTTTGGTCCAATTGTTTTGAAACTTGGTAGCATGATTTGATATATACTGAGGATGTGCATATTGCAATTTGGTTTTGATCGGATGATTTTTGCAGGAATTGTAGCCTCTGACCTATGACGTCCTGTTTCACCTCACTTCATAGACAGTAACTGTCTTGTGAAATCAACTCCTGCTCCTTTTGTTCCGATTGTTTTGCAACTTGGTACCATGGTTTGAGATACTCTGATGATGCGCATATTGCAATTTCACTCTAATTGGATGACCTTAGGGTCAAAGGTCAGAAGTCAGATTTTTCCCTAAATCTTCTAAACACAATAACGACAAAGAAATGATGTAGGCTTTTCAAATTGATACAGGAGTTGTTTCTAATACATATCTTGGATGACTTAAGCCTTATTCGTGCTGCATTTCCCCTCTGGTCCGCTTTGGTCTGCGTACACTTTGGACGAGCCCGGCGCACACGTGGCATTGTAGATGGTCACTTTTTTTCATCTACCAAGCCAAGCGGTTGATGCACGCACACAACTGTTATTTATAGTTTCGCCCCAGCCCTATGAGTAGTGTAAATGCTCTAACACGCCAGTTTGTTCACCGGCTATGAACACAAGAGTGATGCACATTTTTTGTAGCAATAATGATCGCGTTATTTCAAAGAAAAGGATGAATTTCCAGTGCTCTTCTCCACTCAAGCTGCTGCTGCTGTAAAAGGATTCATGTATGGTTTATTCTCGTCTCGCGTCCTTGTTGTCTTCCTTGTCTACTTTGTCTTGGTATCCTGTGTTGGTAGCGCCACCTCATGAATGGGACGTTCAGTCTTGCGCATGCGCTGTCAATGCATTCAGATCATGGGCAGGCTGCACAGTCATAAAATTTGGGCTGCACGCTATCGTCCGCAGTAGAGCCCTGCGGACACTAGCAGACTGGAGACAATGACATAAATTTCGTCACACAAGATTTCCGGTTGCATGTACAGGGACCGCAGAGATGCAGCATGAATCCACCCTCACCTAACTATGGGTTTGCAGTCAAGGGGTCAAAGGTCAAAGTTCAAAGTTAACATTGCAGTTGTGCTATGGTAAATGGTAAATACTGTGGTGGTTTGGGAAAACCCCCACAACACACAGGGACAGACAGCTCGCTACTCCTGGGTTTTTTCCGCTGCATGCTGTGATCTAATCTGCCATTTATGCATTTCACTGCTGTGAGGTTAATGTGCCATCCATGCATTGTGTTCATGCATCCTGTCTGTGCCTCTCATATGCAAATGCTCATATCGACCCATGTGAATGCTTTGATGTATTGTTGTAGCTGAGTATATAAGCTGTCTGAATTTCATGTTGAACCTCTCTAACTCTCAATCTCACTCTGCAACTGCTGCTGCAGGACACAGACATTGTGTCCCTCTTCTCTGAGAGCCGTGGGCTCGCTCCCGGCGCGCACGCACGGCGCCGGGAGAGGAGCTCGTGACGGCGGTATGATATAATAAACTTCCTTAAAACTTCAGCATCGCTGCCTTATTTTATCTGCCGCCGCAAATACTACATTTACCATTACTATAAAATGAGTAAAGCTAGCGTCACCAAGGTTCACCTTGGAATCCTGACCTCTGACTATGGGTTTGGGGTTAAAAGTCAGAGGTCAGGGTTAACATTCCTTATGACTAATTACTGTACAACGAGAAAAGTTAGAGCCACCAACCTTGGTACACAAGTTCACCCTGTAACCCTGGAGTGTGACTGTGGTTTTGGGATGGCAAGGTCAAAGGGTAACATCAAAATGGCTTATAAACTATATCTCAACAACAAAGAAAGCTAGGGTCACCAAACTTGCTACATAGGATCACCTTGATATCCTGTCATCTGACTATGGGTTTGGAGTCAAAAGGTGAAAGGTCAAGGTTAGCATTTCTTATGCTTTATTACTGCATGAGTAAAGCTAGTGCCACCAAACTTGGTACAGAGGTTCACCTGTGACCCTGAAGTGTGACTGTGGTTTTGGGATTGCAAGATCAAAGGTCAACATCAATATTTTTGATGTTCAAAATCAACATCAACACTTTTACTCCCTGGCCTTTGACCCAGTGTGAGACAGTGATTTTACTGAATCAAATGGATTTTTATTTATTTATTTATCTTACCTTTTATTTTATTGTTGCTATTGACTGTGGTTCTATATTGTTTTTGTGTTAGTGTACTGCTTCCTTCTTTTATGTTTTCATGTGCATTTTCTTGCTGTACAGCACTTTGTGTAGTGAGTGTCGCTTTTTAAAATGCTTTAGAAATAAAGTTGATTGATTGATTGATTAATTGAAAATACCTTATAAAGTATATCTCTTTCCAGTGAGAGTTTGACTCCACCAGGGCTGCCCTTTGTCACTGATCCCGTTCATAATTTTTATGGATACGATATCTAGGCACACCCAAGGATGGGAGGGTGTCCTGCTCGGTGACCACGGGATCTCATCTCTGTTGTTTGTGGATGATCTTGTCCTACTGGCTTCATCAAGCAATGACCTACAGGTCTTACTGGAATGGTTTGCTAGTGAGTGTGAAGCGGCTGGGATGAGAATCAGCACCTCTAAGTCTGAGTCCATGGTCCTCAGCCGGAAAAAGGTGGATTGTCCTCTCCGGGTTGGAGACAAGCTCCTGCCCCAAGTGGAGGAGTTTAAGTATCTCAGGGTCTCATTCACGAGTGAGGGGAGTATGGAGAGCGAGATTGACAGACGGATCAGAGCAGCCTCTGCAGTGACACGGACATTGTACCGGTCTGTTGTGGTGAACAGGGAGCTGAGCTCTAAAGCAAAGCTGTTGATTTACCGGTCAATCTACGTCCCTACCCTCACCTATGGTCATGAGCTTTGGGTAATGACCAAAAGAATGAAATCGCAGATGCAAGTGGCTGAAATGAGCTTTCTCCGTAGGATTGCTGGACTCACACTTAGTGATAGGGTGAGGAGCTCGGTCATCTGGAAGAGGCTCAGAGTAGAACCGCTGCTCCTCCACACCGAAAGGAGCCAGTTGAGGTGCTTTGGGTATCTGATCAGGATGCCTCCAGGATGCCTCCCACTTGAGGTGTTTCGGGCACATCCAACGGGGAGGAAACCCCAGGGAAGACCCAGGACACGCTGGAGCGACTACGTCTCACAGCTGACCTGGGAATGTCTCTCTTAAGAGCTGGAGCAGATGGCCAGGGAGAGCGAAGTTTGGGCTTCTCTGCTTGAGCTGCTGCCTCCATGACCCCGACCTAGGAAAAGCATTAGAAAATGGATGGAAATGGAAGTATATCTAAACAACAACAACAAAAAAAAAAAGCTAGAGCCACCAAGCCTGGTATACACATTCACTCTGAGACCATAACCTCTGACTACAGGTTTGGGATCAAAAGGTCAAGGTTGGCACTCGCTGTGATCTCTTACTACAGAACATATAAATCTCTCTAGGGTCACCATACTTGCTACATATAGGTTCACCTCAGGATCTTGCCCTACAGCTATGGGTTTATTCTTTGTTGTATATTTGTGGATGATGAGCTTATCATAATTTGATTCTGCCACAGTAATTATATTGAAAAGTTGAAAACTGCTCTCTGTCAGTAAGTATTGGGATCATCAAAGAAAATGGAGGCAGGGGATATTGTACTCGCCTCAGAGTGCTCTTTTTCTGCTAGGTTTGAGTTGACCAGGTCTGCAGCACTGGAGTGAGGGACATCACAGAAAGTATCCTTTCTTATTGGCTAGCTTCGGAAATTCCTTACGATTCCTGCCTGATACGATCCCCTTGCCTGAGACACTCCACTGCAGTGCTCTCCGGTGTAAGGAAGCCGTGCGCCGCCCCCTTGTATTTTGCTTAAGATATGATTTGGACGTTGATGGAATGATGCTGCTTTTAATTACTTTTTAACTATATTTTAATTATAACTTGATTGAAAATCTAAAATCTTGTCAACTGATTTTTAAGTTTATAGGGTTTACACTCATACTTGAGTCAGACAAAATATAGAACCATTTAGTGAAAACTAAGGATAGAATAAAAGCCAATTATCTACACATAACTCTAACAACTGGTCTGGACCACTCATACATTTTGTTTGCAAATGTACTAAATTTCTAGATACTAACAGATTGGTGAATCCCTATTGTTCTTGTAAATTGACTGTATATCACATTTACAAACAAGTCTGTTAATACTAACGGTTCTTGAAGGAGGCCCATTGACTGAAAATGTTGCAAATAATGGCCTGAATTTTAATCTAATGACATTAACAGGATGAATACTCTAACTTGTAACATCTGAGTGCATAACGTACAGTTACCATTGGACCTGTTGATCTGTTCCCTTTAGCCCTTTTGTAAGGGTGACATTTGTGGTTTTTCAGTGAAATACCACATTTGACATCAGTCACATTTGGGACCAACATTTAAAAAGGACCAATTCCAAGAGTTTTTTAATCTATTTCCAACAGGCCAGTGAAATATTCTAATATCTACAACATGGTTGGCACCAACTCTGTACACATGTTCCATGATTATACACAGCTCCATAGTTCCATGATTATTCATCATGTTCCCTGTGGTAAACCCTTAACTTTTCTGTAAGTGTCATCTTAGATTTGAACTTTAACTTTATAAGAATTCTCAATACTTATCCAAAGTATAAGACAAACACTTTCACCGGTTGAATGTTGGGCAATACTCAAATTACCATTCACACTGATTAACATCATAATAAAATATGACAGTGACTATGGTAAATGCAGTAATGGGCCATCAGGGCCTGGCAGAGATGCTACATTTACACCCTATGTTCCATGATGATGTATTAAATTATTCCCAATCTCATCTTCATTTCATAGCTTTTCTAGTGGTTGCAATCCTTCCAGTAGTTTAATGCATGTTAGAGTTTTTGTCCAATCATATTTCAGCAATTGTGTTTCCAGGGTAAAAGAAATCTGCCTAGGGCCTTCAGGAATTGAGTGTGCAGGCATCTATATATCGATATATAGTTTACAATCAGTGTTAGGCAAGTTACTGAAAAATAGTAACTGTGGTGTATGGATATGTGCACACTCATGCAAATGATGTCACCACGTTGTCGTTGGGTTTTTTGGTGTTGTGCAGCACCACTGTTCAGTTATGTTAAGTGTTTGAGCTGAATAAAGCAAGACTCAGCACATGGTCGTTGTCCGCTCATTTTTCAGACATAACACTGGCGATGAGGATAGGATGGAAACGCTATTTAACTCTCTACCACTCTTCCTCGCTCTGCCTGGTAAGCCACCTATGCCATGGCCCGTCTAGCATGAATCTTTTAAGACTTATGTGAATGCTGCCGACCTAGCCCAAACGTGCGAGGCGAGGATAAAGGTTATGCTAGTTCATTACCTCGACAGCGAGGGACAGCGTACCTTTCGAACTCTCGGACCTGTGGACACGTACGACGACTGTGTGACATTGTTGGCCAGACATTTCACTGATACACAGAATGTAAAATCCCGAAGATTTACCTTTCGCCAGTGCCAACAGAGAGCAGATGAGTCAGCCCAGAAGTACGTAACCAACCTTCATTGTTTGGCTTGTACGTGTGAATTTGGCCACTTGGAAGATGAGATGGTGCGAGACCAGTTAGCGGACCACACCATGAATTCAAGGCTGTGGGAGCTGTGATTGACAGCTCCAGATGACCTGCCGCTAGCCAAGACAGTGGAAACAGCGTCCCAGCTAGAGGAGGCTGCCCAGTTAGCATCACAGCTAGGGGCTCCCGACCTGCACTCTTCCCAATCATCTCCGCTGGCACAAGCCGTTGCCCCAACTGCTCAACCCTCTGACCCCACGTCTCCTCGCGACAGCCCCGAGGTAAACGTCGCAGGGTGATAGGGCACCACAATACACTGTTCCTGAGATAACTGTGGTTCTTCTTTGCACCAGACAAGAACACCTGTCTGCACATTCACGAGGCGGAGGCACCAACGCTGTAGTAAGCCAGACCACTTCACCTGAGTGTGTCGCTCAGTTCCGGTAAGCCCACCACCTCTTTTTTTTTTTTTTTTTTTTGGTGTTTATAAGTATTTTTTTTGTTATAAAACAACATACTTTTTATTAGAAAAATATAAAAACAAAATTATTTAATAATAATTTTGTTTGAATCAGATATCATTGTATTACATACACACTCCAGAGGCTATAAATCTCCTATAAAAACCAGTTTACAGTGGTGTGAAACAGTGTTTGCCCCCTTCCTGATTTCTCATGTTTTTAAGATAAGATAAGATAAGATAAGCCTTTATTAGTCCCACAACGGGGAAATTCCAGGATTGCAACAGCACAGGGATAGCAACACTCAGAGCAACAATCAGAAGGCAAGAAAAAAAAAAAAAAAAAAAAAAGCAAGCAAGAGCAGCTAATATACATATGTACATATTACTATAAAATATATATATACACACACACACACACACACAGACACACAGTGCAGAGCATTGTAGCTGGATGGAATAAATATATGAATATATGAACACAGTGCAGAGCATTGTAGCTAGATGGAATAAATATGTAAATATATAAACACCCACAGTACGGAGCATTGCAGCTAGGTGGAATAAATATGCAAGTATATAAACACACACAGTGCGGAGCAATGTAGCTAGATGGAATAATATGTAGATATATAAAAACACAGTGCGGAGCATTGTAGCTAGATGGAATAAATATATAGATATATAAATATAAACACACCCAGTGCTGAGCATTGTAGCTAGATGGAATAAATATATAGATATATAAATATAAACACACCCAGTGCAGAGCATTGTAGCTAGATGGAATAAATATGTAAATATATAAACACACACAGTGCAGAGCATTGTTGCTAGGTGGGATGAAACAGCATAACCGTCTATTTAGTTATCCTACATGGTATGATTATGTGCCCATACATATTCTCACCCTCCATAGCGACCGGTATGTTCCTAGTTGTATGCCGGAGAGGACCATTGTGTAAGTCTATTGCATCTTTTGTATTCAAAAAAAACTATTAGTTTGTTACGTCTTTTTGCTATCTCTGCGAGCAGCCCTGCTTAGGTTGTACAGTCTGACAGCCGTTGGTAGGAAGGACCTACGAAACCTCTCGGTTGTGCACCTGGGATGATGTAGTCTGCTGCTAAATGAGCTCCTCAGTGCATCCAGTATGTCCTGCATAGGGTGGAACTCGGACTCCAGCAGAGATGACAGTTTAGCCACCGTCCTTCTCTCTCCTATACCTTTTTGTATGTTTGTCACACATAAATGTTTCAAATCATCAAACAAATTTAAATATTAGACAAAAATAACACAAGTAAACACAAAATGCAATGTTTAAATAAGGTGTTTATTATTAAGGGTAAAAAAAAAAATCCAAACCTACATGACCCTGTGTGAAAAGTGACCCCCCCCCCCCCCATTAAAGCATACATTAACTGTGGTTTATCACATCCTTGGAAAGCTGAGTTCAATTTCTCTAGCCACACCCAGGCCTAATTACTGCCACACCTGTTCTAAATCAAGAAATCACTTAAATAGGACCTGCCTCACAAAGTGAAGTAGACCGAAAAATACTCAAAAGCTACACATCATGCTGTGATCCAGAGATATCCAGAAACAAATGAGAACCAAAGTAATTGAGATGTATCAGTCTGGAGGAGGTTATAAACCCATTTCTAAAGCTTTGGGTCTCCAGCGAACCACAGTGACAGCCATTATCCACAAATGGCGAAAACATGGAACAGTGGTGAACCTTCCCAGGAGTGGCCGGCTGACCAAAATTACCCCAAGAGTGCCACAACAACTCATTCAAGAGATTACAACAGACCCCACAACAACATCCAAAGAACTGTAGGCCTCACTTTCCTCAGTTAAGGTCAGTGTTCATGACACCATCAGAAAGAGACTGGGCAAAAATGGCCTGCTTGGCAGAGTTCAGAACATGGGACCTGGACCTGCTTCAGGACCTGGAAGACTTGTTATGGTAAATGGAACCATGCATTCTGCTGTCTACCGAAAAATCCTGAAGGAGAATGTCTGGCCATCTGTTCGTGACCTCAGATTACTTACGTACTTGGGTTCTGCAGCAGGACAATGATCCAAAACACACCAGCAAGTCCACCTCTGAATGGCTTAAGAAAAACAAAATGAAGACTTTGGAGTGGCCTTGTCAAAGTCCTGACCCAAATCCGATTGAAATGCTGTGGCATGACCTTGAAAAGGTGGTTCATGCTCGAAAACCTTTCAGTGTGGCTGAATTATAACAATTCCGCAAAGATGAGTGGGCCAAAATTCCTCCACAGCACTGTAAAAGACGCATTGCCAGTAATCACAAACGCCTGATTGCAGTTGTTGTGCTAAGGGTGGCCCAACCAGTTATTAGGTTTAGGGGGCAATCACTTTTTCACACAGGGTCATGTAGGTTTGGATTTTTTCCCCTTAACAATAAACACCTTCATTTAAAAACTACATTTTGTGTTTACTTGAGTTACCTTTGTCTAATATTTAAATTTGTTTGATGGTCTGAAACATTTAAGTGTGACAAACACAAAAAAAATGAGAAATCAGGAAGGGGGCAAACACTTTTTCACACCACTGTACATTGACTAAAATGGGATCTTATGTCCTTTTTTTCTACAAACAAAATCTTTCATTGTCTTACAGTTTCGTGTCAAAATCTTTTTCACTCCCCTCAACACAAGAATCTGTGACTAGGCCCAGCCCACATACCACAGTTGTTAATAGTGGCTCATCATCATCATCATCATCATAGCAGTCTGTCGGGGGCGACAATGACTGTTTCATTTAGGTCTGATCAGATTCCTCCACGCAGCTCTGTCCTTCGCCCTCCGCTGCCAGGAACTCCTGACCTTGTTAACCCGGGTGACGTCCGAGCCAGTATGAGTTGCTTTCTGACTGACCATTTCATGAAACCGCTTGCAAAGTATTTGAGTACCGCTAGCTTTTGCTGGACTAGCGGCACATTCTTGGCAGATAGAGGTATTATCAGTGGCAAGGACAAGCCAAGACAAACTGACTCCAGTATCTGTTGCAGTGACTGACCAGATGATAGGTTTGTTCATCTCTGCTCTTTGTGTAGTGCATGTCACGATGCACTGACTGGCAAAAGTCCATCACAGACCTTGCAACAGATGTGCTTATCTGCCAGGATGTCCAGTAGCTGTCATATCCGGCTCTAGGGAGCCGGGCAATCAGAGCCAGGGACAAGCCAGTGAGTCGAGATGTTTTATTCTGGGTAAGGGATAAGGGATGAGGAGAGCACAGACACTCATACAGATGTACATTCTCAGGCTGCACAGCGCAGGGGTAGGTAGCTCGTACCGGACATGGGGGTAACAAGACGTGCATACTCACAGCGGGATACAAACACCGGAATGCTGCAAGGGGAGTTGAGGCTGACACCAGACGAAGGGGCTTCAGCCTAGCAGTGCTTATGTCGCAGCCCCGAATAATCGAAGCTGCTCCTCTTTATACTCATTAACAGCGCCCCAGCTGATGAGGATTAATTGGCCCCAGCCGTCCTGTGACACTGACAGCTGGGAACCAGCTGAGGCACTGCCCAATGAGAGGCAAGGATAAAAGGAGCATGGGCTGAGCGCCGAGCCGGCGTCTCACCCCATGGTGACAGAGCCTCCCCCTCACGGTCGGGCTCCCGAACGACCAGGAACATCCCCCCCCCCCCCTCCCCACCTAGGGTGGGCGGAAGGGAGGCAGGACCGGAGGGGAAGATGCAAAGGGAAGGACAAAAAAAAAAAAAAAAAAAAAAAAAAAAAACACACAATAGACCAATGTAGGGCAGCAGGGCAGAGAAAAAAAAAACCAAATACAATACCCTACAACACAGGGAAAAGGATTAACCCAGAGCACAGTTAGGGAGAAAACTGAGTTAGGACACAGGTAGGGAAAATACCAAATACGACTACAGACAGCATACAAATAACGTATAGATCGGGGCAAAAAAAAGAAAACCAAAAACCCACCAAAAAGGTGGCAGGAATGAATAAAGCAATCACAGAGTATAGTTAAGGGGAACAAAACACACTACTCCATAATGCACCAACAAGACAAAGGTCAGGACAAAAAATGATGAAAAACGCTGTGCATGGATACTAAAGAAAACAAAACACACAGCACTGAATATATAAAAGATCACCTAAAGAAACAGAGGTGACAAGGACAAATGGGTAATAATGAAGTACAGTTAAGTGGGAATGAAACGCATTACTTCAAACAATAACACACACAGTCAATGTTAAAGTCGGGGCCAGGGAAGGCCCCCCACGAGGATAATAAGACAGAATGGGGTGATCACAGAGTATGGTTGAACAGGAAACCACACGCATACTCCATGATGCACCGACGAGGCCAAGGCTAAGGTAAGGATGAATGAAAACGCTGAGTAAAGATAAGAAAATGCAATACACAGCGCGATACATAAGGCGAGTCACCAAGAGGAAAAAAAGGTGACAGGGTAACAGGATAACAATACGATAAAAATGCTGAGTATGGTTAAAAAAAACAACACACAGCACAAAAACATATATTCCCCTAATGGACAAAGAAACTACACCCGAGTGACCTCAATAATAATAAAAGAAGTAAAGGACACCCGAGGAGACGGCAGGCAGAGTCCAAAACGGCCGGAATTGTTCTGGTAATCTCCCCGCCCATTGTCCAGTTGGCAACCCGGGGAAGAGAAATGTTCGGACGGCGAACTCTGGGCCCAGATCCCAGGAATCCAGTCCAACGGCTGCCGAACCAGGCCGCCCAAAGGCAAACAGACCAGTGGGGGGAAACCAGATCGCCGAACCGAAAGTTTTGCGGGTCGGGTCGTCGACCCGCATCACTCAACCACCAGGACCGTTGAGACGGACGAAGGGTCAGAGCGGATCCCGGTGGAAGAGGCTCAGGGGAGAGCCGATGACGAGGGCGGCGGGCCTCAGGGAAACGGCCACCTCCTCACCGGACCTGGACAACACTGGGGCAGCACCCACGTCGGACCCCGATCGGGCCTCAGGCGAACCCACGTTGGACCCCGATTGGGTCTCGGGCGAACCCACGTTGGACACTGCACCAGAACCGACCTCCAACGTTGAACCCGGACCCTCCAGCACCACGAGGAACAGCAACTCCTCGCCGGTGACCCTGGAAGAAGGCTCAGAAGAGAAAACAGAACCGGGGTCAGGATCACCGGCAGCGCCAGAACCCGGCGAGACGAGCTCAGACGCAGCGGGCGGCTGCACCCTGCTCGTCTCCCCTGGAGATAGGCTGAAGTGCTCAAAGATAAAAAGAGAGAAAAGAAAGGAGAGCACTCGCCTGATCTCGGGTTCTGACGCCGTCCAGGACTGCGAAGATCCAGGATCCGTCGTCAGGAGGTCGTTGTCAGGCTCCCATCTAGCCGCGTCGGGCCCCGCAGCCAGCACGATGGTCAGCGCAGCTTGAGATCCCTCCAGCTCCGGTAACCCCACCGACGACCCACTCGGCGTGAAGCCAGAAGAATCTCGTCCCGCCGGACCGAACCGCTCCTCCGTGGAGACCCGGGGACGCTCAGTCGTCAGCGTAGACACCACGCAGCAGTCAGTCCCCCTCCTCCGTCCGCAATGTAGCTGCGGAACCACAGGCCCTCTCCATATCCCACCACGTTGACCCGGAGCCGGGGACCGCTCGGCGGAGAGAGACACAGAGGATGCGGGATTAGGCATACAGGTTACAGCAGGTGGGGAGAGTTCAGGGAGCTGCGAACCCTGAACTTCTCCTCCAGGGATGTGACAGAGCAAATCATTAAGCAGGTGTGAAAAAACAATGACTTGCCTGCCCCCTGGAGGTTGAGTATCGCCTGCTGTAGTGGAATCTGCTTCTTCCTCTCCCCGCCCGGCGATAACGGAGGACCCCCCGGGAATTCGTCTGAGGGTCGCTCGCGTTGTCTCCAGCAGAGAGCTCACCAGGCCGGGATTCCAGGCACACACAGCGGTCAGGAAGCGCGTCGAGGAAGAGGGGGAAACAGCCGGGGTGAGCCAGCCCGAATGTCCAGGAATGACAGCGGGGGAACGAGGCTCAGGGGACGAGGCTGTAGAATCTCCACACTGACGAGGCGAAGGGATGACAGCTGCGTGGGAGGAACGGTCCTGACGATGACCCAGAACTGGATCCGGACGAGGTTCGTGCAGAGGTGACTCGGCGATGTGATGACGACTACTCCCAGGGGACGAAGCGAGGGGGAAACCCAGGATTCGCCGCTCCAGATCGGAGATCGAGACGAGGAAGGCGTCGAGCACGGGAAAGCTTCGTAGCCCTGAAGTCCTCACCATCAATCTCACTGCCGCCGCCACATGCCCGAAGGTGGTGACAGGAAACACAGTAGAGCTCGCGACAGCCACTCGACCCCGGACATAACTGCTGTCAGCTGCGGCTCCTTGAAGGGAATCCCGAGTGACGTGGCGCAGGTCGGGGGAAGTCCTCTGGTTGGCGCGAACTCCCGGACTGGAATGGCGGCAGGAACGGGACTCCGAAGCGGGGAAAGACGTCGCCCACTTCGACTCCCTGCCGGGATTTCCATCCACCCCGTGGAGCTTCTCTCGCTGTGTACCTGCAGCGTCTATCCTGGCACTGTCCTCCAGATGGTACAGAGAGTGAGGGTGACAGTCCAGGAGTTCCTCAGCACGGCCCGGATGCCAGCGTCTCGCGTTGGAGGCGTCGTGCAGGGTGAAGAACGTCCCGTCGACAGCCTCCGAGATGGACCTCAGCTCGTCGCCCTGGCGCCGGAAGTGACTCCTGGGAAACGGCATGCTAGCAGCGCTGACACCCGGACAGAAAGGTACATTTCCACGGCGACTCACGGCCGCCGGCAACTCTTCTGGCTGCGACATACTGTCATATCCGGCTCTAGGGAGCCGGGCAATCAGAGCCAGGGACAAGCCAGTGAGTCGAGATGTTTTATTCTGGGTAAGGGATAAGGGATGAGGAGAGCACAGACACTCATACAGACGTACATTCTCAGGCTGCACAGCGCAGGGGTAGGTAGCTCGTACCGGACATGGGGGTAACAAGACGTGCATACTCACAGCGGGATACAAACACCGGAATGCTGCAAGGGGAGTTGAGGCTGACACCAGACGAAGGGGCTTCAGCCTAGCAGTGCTTATGTCGCAGCCCCGAATAATCGAAGCTGCTCCTCTTTATACTCATTAACAGCGCCCCAGCTGATGAGGATTAATTGGCCCCAGCCGTCCCGTGACACTGACAGCTGGGAACCAGCTGAGGCACTGCCCAATGAGAGGCAGGGATAAAAGGAGCATGGGCTGAGCGCCGAGCCGGCGTCTCACCCCATGGTGACAGTAGCTGGCTTAAAAAAAGTGTGCTGTAAAACAAAACAGCACAATCAGATATAATTCAACTAGAGAAACTCAGAAAAATGTTCTGTTCAAGCCATGGAACAAAAACCATTAGTTTGGGCTTGTTAGTGGACAACCACATTTATTCAAGTATAACACTGATTCAGTTACAGTAAATCTCACACAGCCGCATCAGTGACTTGGGGTGGGTTCAAAAGATCGATTCAACAATTCAAATCAGTCTACAAAATCCATAGATCAATCTTTTAATATAATGCTTTTACAGTCTGTGAAACACAAAACGCAAGCAGCCGGCTGAAGTCTCGCGTGATGAATAATCTCGCAAGAGTTCCTTGCACTGCACGCTCACATTACTTCCGTGTTTACATTTGGCAGCCATAAAGCAGACTTGACGAAGTTAATTTATAGGGGTGTTGCGGGGAGAAAAAAAAAAATCGATTCACATAAGAATCTAGATTCTCATTTTACACGATCCAGAACACATTCACAAAAAATTAAGAATCGATTTTTTATTATCATTATTATTTTTTGCAGTAGTGCCGGGATCCCATCATGTCACACGTATTGTTGCTTTATGATATGCAATTACACATTGACGCTGCCAACGCAGGAGAACCATGCAGAGTAATAGTGGCTAGCGCTACATTAAACAGCATAAATCCTGTGATAAAAAGACTTACTGGTTGAAGGACCTGCCCAGTTGTATGGACGGTAGCCCACGATAATGACCGAAACTGCATCAGTCCATAAAAGCAGTTTAATGCTTAAACCTATCTTAATTTGGGTAAAGTTTTCAAAACAGGTAGCTCAAAAATGCTAACTGGCTGGAGGCTAATAAAATAAAAAATAATAAATAAATAATAAAATAATAATAAAAAACAGACATATGAGACATTTGAATGATCTCGCTCTTGATATGTGTTGTAAATCATAAAAACATGTTACAGACATGTTAACAAAAAAAAAAGATTTTTTTGGCGGAGTGTCACTTTAACCCCTTGCACTCTGGTCAATTTCCCTAAAAACGCCAAAAAATAACGTGCCCAAAGTAAATCTGTGATATCCTACCGTGTAGCAATGATCACACTTGAGTTATTTCTTTGGCTAACTCTTGCCATTTATTCTGCAACACACACGACAATGACTGAACATGGATTCTGCGCGGGGTTTTTTACACTCTTATTCTAATGTGTCCCCTTAGTAGTAGTGCTGAACAATACAGGTAGTTCCCCCTAGAGGCATGTGCCAGTAATGTTTTAATTTAGACTTGCAGTCTACCACATCCCTCCCCTCTAGATTAAACTACTCTTAATTACACTAGCCAATTATACTAGACATCCTGGAACTCCCATTTAATCCTAAACTATCACAGTTACTTTTTAACTTCTTAAACACATGTGCCATACACATAATTTCTTTCTCTTTTTTTTTTTTTTTTTTTCACATGTATAACACACATAACAGTCTAACTGGGGAATTGGTTTGACTACCGCATCCCAGTGAGGTTCCAGGACGCATTCTTGTCCTGTGGCTGGGGAACTCACTACTGACTAAGTATAGTCCTTCAAGTAGTCTGGAGCTTTCCTAGCTCGCTGAGATCTTCTCACGGCGGGTGAGCCAACTGCAGGTGAAGACTCAGACTGCTCCACTGTTTCGGCTGCTGCAGTGCTGCCCGTAGAATCTGCAGAGACGGGTACCTCAGGTATCACCTGAAGTGGTGGTTCGTTGATGCTCTCCTCAGAATGGTTGTCAGACAACACCTCTGGTGCCATCGGCAGGGGAATGGAGCTCCTACCACGAACTTGGTCGATGTGTCGCCTCACCACTTGTCCATGGCCTAATGTCACCTTGACTGACACAGGGCCTGTCTTTTCTGTTATTTCTCCTGGTACCCAGGCTGGTCCTGAGCCAAAGTTGCGGGTGTAGACCAAGTCTCCTTCTCTCAGTATTCTCTCTCTAGCATGCATGTCATGATAACCTTTTTGTCTCTCTTGTTTATCATGCACTTTGTTTCTGAAGTCTGGATGTATTAAGTCAAATATTGACCTCAACTTCCTTCCACACAACAGCTCAGCTGGTGACTTGCCAGTTGTAGATTGGGGTGTTATTCGATAGCTGAACAGAGCTCGCGACATTCGGGTTTCAATAGAGTCTCCTGCCATCTTTTTCATGAGTGACTTGAACGTCTGCACGGCCCTCTCGGCTAAGCCATTAGAAGAAGGATGGTATGGCGCAGTCGTGATGTGACGTATGCCATTCTTTTCAGAAAACTCTTGGAACTGTTCACTCGTAAAACATGTACCGTTATCTGATACTATGATTTCAGGTATGCCATGTTGGCTGAAACTCTTTCTAAGACATTCAATGGTAACAGTAGAAGTAGAGCTACTCACAGAATATGCATCGATCCACTTTGAGTATGCGTCAACTATGATCAGGAACATTCTTCCCATCCATGGACCTGCGTAGTCAATGTGAATTCTTCTCCATGGTTTATCTGGAACTTCCCAGGGATGTAGTGGGGCTGCTGGAGGACTGTTCCTGTTCTCCTGGCATGCCGCACATGACTTCACAAGCGCCTCCACCTCTGCATCCATGTTGGGCCACCACATGTAACTCCTCGCCAACGCTTTCATGCGAGTGATGCCAGGGTGTGCTTGGTGTAGTTGTTGCAGTAAGGCATTCCGACCAGGTGGTGGAACAACCACGCGTCCTCCCCACAGGATACAACCTTCCTGGGTGCTGAGCTCATCCTGTCGTCGGGCATAGGGAATGAACTCAGGACTGTTCATCTTCGGCCATCCTCGCAAGATGTATTCTCGCACTCTTGCTAGAACAGGGTCTTTGTCTGTCCACTTCTTTATTTGTTGTGCGTTCACCAGGGGCACGCCGATATCTTCAAACAATAGCACTCTCTCCTCCTCCTCAGGCGTGCTGTCTCTTCCTCCATCCAAGGGTAGCCTACTCATCGCGTCAGCATTCGTATGGTCCCGTCCGGCTTTGTAAACGATGGTGTACTCATACGCTGCTAATGTAACGGCCCATCTCTGAATTCTCTGAGATGCCATCTGGGGTATGGCTCTCATTTCACTGAACAGTGAAATTAGTGGCTTGTGGTCAGTCACTATAGCAAACTGTCTCCCGTACAGGTATTTGTGGAACTTTTTTACACCAAATACTACTGCAAGGCCCTCCTTGTCTAGCTGGGAGTAGTTTTTCTCAGCTGCACTAAGAGTTCTTGAGATGAACCCTATGGGTCTCTCTGAGCCATCCTCCATACGATGAGAGAGTACAGCTCCCACACCGTAGGGTGATGCGTCACACGCCAGGATGAGTGGTTTGTTTTAATCATAGTGCACTAACACACTACAGGACTGAAGTAGCGCTTTGGACTCTTCAAACGCCTTCTGCTGCTTGACCCCCCATGACCATTTTTCTTCCTTCTTAAGTAAGGTATGTAGTGGTGCCAGCAGCGTGGAGAGCTTTGGGAGGAACCTATGGTAATAGTTCAACAAGCCCAGGTAGGCTTTTAACTCAGTAACATTTTGTGGCTCAGGCGCCTCCGCAATGGCTTCCACTTTGTCTGTTAGAGGGTGTAGACCACTGGCGTTGATCTTGTGGCCTAGGAACACCACCTCTTTTCCCATGAACTCACACTTGCTTCTTTTCAACCTCAGACCGCTTTTCTCCAACCGTTGAAGCACTTCCTCCAGCGTTTTCAGATGTTCTTGTTCATTTGGTCCTGTACAAAGGATGTCATCCAAATAAATGGCAACATTCGGAATTCCACCTAGGATGCCCTCCATAGTTCTCTGGAATATAGCAGGACTGGAAGCTACTCCAAATGGTAAGCGTGTGTAGGTATATAAGCCTTTGTGTGTATTGATGGTTACATACTTTCTTGATTCTTCTTCCAGGACTACCTGTTGGTAAGCGTGACTCATGTCTAATTTCGTGAAGTGTCGGCCGCCATTCAGCTGTGCGAAGAGGTCCTCCACTTTAGGAATTGGATACTGATCCACCCGTGATGCTCGATTGACAGTGAGTTTGTAATCTCCACATATTCTAATGGAGCCATCCGGCTTTCGCACTGGGACTATGGGCGCCGCCCATTCTGCAACCTGCACTGGCTCAATGATCTTGTCATCCAGCAGCCTCTGTAGCTCGCTTTCGACCAGTGGCTTGACTGCATAGGGCACCGGTCGGGGTTTGCAGAATCGTGGTTGGGCCTCCTTGTCCACATTAATCTTTGCAGTGACACCTTTTAGCTGTCCTAAGCCTTCTTTGAACACCTCAGCGTGTCTTTTGAGGATCTCCTCCAGCTGCAATTTGGGCTGAGATTCCACCTTATTCACCAACTGATCAATCATGGCCAGTTCTTGTAGCCAACTTCGCCCTAGTAGATTTGGTCCTTCGCTCCCAACTACTACTACAGGTAAGTCCTTTTCTTTGTTTTTGTGTTGCACCTTCACTTGTGCCATGCCTAGCACGTCTAGCTTCTCTCCTGTGTATGTTTTTAATTTTAATGAACAGGGATTTAATTCTGCTGTGTCTGTTTTCTTCCACAGTTGTGTATATTGCTGTTTACTTAATATGGTTACTCCACAGCCTGTATCAACTTCAAATGTTACTTTCATTCCATTAACATTCATGGTACGCGTGATGGGCGCTACCTTGGTCAGCTCCTCTGACATGTTGTAAATTGTGTGAAAACCCATGTCTTCTGTATCACTTTCTCCCTCCCCTCTAAGTTGATTCGCTCGCTGTTCCTTTCCTGGGCCCTTGTTTTCATTCTTTTGCCCTTTAACTGTTGCCTTCTGCACCTGTCCATTGCCCACCTTTGTTCTACATGCTTTCTTAATGTGCCCTCGCTTGCCACAATTATGACACAGCTCAGTGGCAAATTTGCACTCGGCGGCATTGTGCTGGCCTTTGCAGCGATAACAACTGGGGAATTTGCGCTGAGTTTTGTCAGTCGACACTTTGTAGACACCTACTTGGGTCTTAGGCACACGAGCATGCGTTGCTGTGTCCTCTGTTAGCTTCCCTTGCATTTCTCTCACATCTTTAGATGCTGTTTCCATCGCTTGGCATAATTCCAAAGCCTTTGCAAAAGTGAGTTTTGTTTCAGATAAAAGTCGCCGTTGCATTCGGTCATCATTCACTCCACACACAAGTCTGTCTCTTAACATTTCTTCCAATGAGTCTTTGTAATCACAGTGCAGTGCTAATTTCCTCAATTCTGCCACATACTCTGCTATGGACTCAGTGTTCCTCCTTATGCGTGAATTAAATTTGAATCGTTGTACGATTTCACTCGGTTTGGGGCTGAAGTGCTTCTGAAGCTCAGCAGTAAGCTGGTCGTACGTTTTATCTTTCGGTAATGCAGGGCTTATTAAATTTCTCAACAAGCTGTAAGTAGTTGCACCAACTCCACTCAACAGTACAGCCTTCCGTTTGTCTGGCTCCTCAATATCATTAGCTTCGAAGAAAAAGTCCAACATTTCACTATATTCTTCCCATGACTGAGTCGAGTTATCAAAAGGGGTTACCGTTCCGATTACAGCCGCCATTGCTCGTCGTGGTGGGGAAACTTCGTTTTCCTCCTCTGAACTTGCACTCGAACTACTGGAGTCACTTGAGTTCGCCACACTTGCAATATTCTCTGTTTCTCGCCGCTAATTTTTTTTTTTAATCCTCGTCGCCAATTGTGTGATATCCTACCGTGTAGCAATGATCACACTTGAGTTATTTCTTTGGCTAACTCTTGCCATTTATTCTGCAACACACACGACAATGACTGAACATGGATTCTGCGCGGGGTTTTTTACACTCTTATTCTAATGTGTCCCCTTAGTAGTAGTGCTGAACAATACAGGTAGTTCCCCCTAGAGGCATGTGCCAGTAATGTTTTAATTTAGACTTGCAGTCTACCACAAAATCAAAAGCTGTTCTTCAACCCTTTGCAGCATCTTCATGGGGTTGGTCTCATTTAAAAGAAAACACTTTGAATTTTTTGGCAAAACAGTCATAATCTCTCTAAGTGCTCCTGCCACTGAGTAACAGTCATCTAAACATACTGAACTTGAAGAAAATAAATTTCGCCTGGGTGTTTTTTTTGGATACAAATGCTTGCAAATAACACACACCTTCAGATCCGGGCTGGAAAATGCAACAGAAATGTAGAACCACGTGTTATCCAGCTGAGGTCAAAATTTTGTAACAATACCACAAAAAATGAATATATTACACAGCTTTGTTCTCAGGTAGTTCCCAGGCGTTTTTGAACTGTGCCAAATTGTGCCAAATGGCACAATTTGGAAAGACATCTGTAACTTTTGAATGATTCAAAATAGAAGCTTCATCTTGGGCTCTAATGAAAGGTGACACTCAGGGCTGTGTGTGTGTGTGGGGGGGGGGGGGTTGTTTATTCATTCATTCATGAATGAATGAACAAACAAGCCCCCACACACAAAGAAGCATGCCACGTAAAAAATGTGTGGCTTTTTTTTTCAAGAAAAAATAACCTACAGTGCACTAAAAATTATTCTAAAATATTTGTAATGTAGAAGATAACAACTACCCACCACCACCCCACCACCCCGCTACAGAGGACGGACATCGGCCATCGCTACATGACGGAATAGTCATGTGGCGATGTGGCGACCGCGGCACACAGTCACCGCGGTCACCGCACCCCCCCCCCCCCCTCACTACAGAAGAGTAGCGGGGGGGGCGTTCACGGTCCGGACGTGGCACACGAACCGTGTACCGCGGCGCACGGACTTTGGACTTCGTGCACCGCACAGTTGTAATTTACCGATCGGTCAAAAGTCATTTTTGATTACAATTTTCAGGGATAAAGAATAATTTAGCTTGTAACACTTACCTCTTCACAGCAGCCGCGTAGCTGGCAAACTTCTCTTCCTCATTGTCAGACGAACATGAAGCTGGTCCGCTTATTACGGACTCGTGGTTCTGGTCTCGCGACCCGGTCAAAACATAATTCCATTATTGCGGTTTTGCGCTTCCATGATTGCGGTTTTGGCGAACGATTTTTCAAAACAAATAACAGTAGTAAGAAAAAAAGACTGGCGAACGCGTATGTGTCACCCAGCCTTCGTCGGCGGCCTCCGTCGGTCTATGATGACCATGGAAGAGAATCCTAAACGTCTATTCTGCTGGAATGAAAAAAAAAAAAAAGAAGCACCGCCTGTGGCTGAACAGGCCGATGCGCGAATGGCAGTCCCTGTCACACAGGTCGCACTTGTGGGTGGTCTCCGTGCTGCTGGGTCTGTGGCAGTTCTTCCTGCGGGTCCTTTTTTCATCTGCTGCAGCAGTCTCTCTTCACCCAGCCTTACACAAAACAGCTTTCGAGCTTCTGTGCTTCAATTGGCTCGCTGCATTCGCAGCATTGGTAGGCGGGTCCTTCTTGCTAAGTTTTCAGTCATTGGTTCTTCAAGGTTTCAGAAACCCAATTCAAGGCTCTTATTAGTCGAATGAGAGGTCAATCATATCTAATCTGTTCGCGGCTGTGTCTGTAGTGGAAGAATGGAAATGCTGCTTTTTTTTTCAGTGCGCTCTTGGACGCAGCGCCCTCGTGCGCCCTCGTGCGCTCTCGTGCGCCCTCGTGTGCTCTAGGATGCAGAGACGTGCCCGTCCGCGGTACACCGGAGTGCAAGAGGTTAATTAAATAGCCAATGCTGACGCTGTGCTCCTGGGGGGATTTACAGCACTTAAAATACACCCAAAATAATTATTTAAATACAACATTTTGTTTATTTTTCTAGTTACATGAAGCAACTTTTTAGTATAATGAGGAATTTTTAAAAGATTATATGCCTTTTTTAATGACAGATTATAAGAGGTCATGACAAAATTCTTACAACCCTTGCCGTCATCTTGACGGAGATCAATAAATCTTAGCGCAACCTCTGGAAGGACCACTGCCATCCTATAAACACCAACCAAATCAATTACATTAGATCTCTATGGGTAGGATGTCGCACAAGGCCCAGGTGTAAAACACACGACCTGCCACTGGGTAAATGATAAGCCCTCTGAATCCCCACCTAGTTGGCATAATAAAGAGCCCAATCCCCACTGCTTTGTTGTTGCCAGTATGCCATGTTCCCCATGATTCCCCCTTTAGTACATAGCATAATCCACTACTACCATGAATCCCTTCATTTTCCTCCATTACTCTCCTTTCCATCCTCACTGCCCTTGTTAGTCTCCCCAGTCAGCCGTTAGGCCATCTCATCAGTACTGACCACTGAGCCAAAAAAAGATTCAAAAAGCTCAACTTTACAACCTGTGGCCCCCCATCTCAGGTTCCAAGCCTATTTAAACTGTGATCATGTCAGTGGCTCTTCAAAGGCAACTAAACAAACTCTTTATGTTGGAGGACCAGCGGTTGGAATATCTGGGTTACTGGTGGGGAACGTTGTTGATTTTCGCTGGGATAACAAATGGAAATAACCAAACAATATGACAGCATTTATTGCTTCCATTTGGATGGAAAATGCTTGATTGTAAAGTTAAACTGACCCCAGAAGCATTGTAATTTTTCCCATTGTAAAATAACAATTACAGTAACAGCAAGAGATCCTAAATTCATCCAGTGACCAACAACCGTTACTTTCAGAGATTAGAAGCTTGCTTTGCACCAGAAGGCTCTCCAATTCACATGAGTAATCTGGTAATGAAAACTTGGCCCTTTTGACTGTAAAATGCTTGTGTACTCTTCATACACATGAGCTTATCAGCTGATAACAGCAGGCCTGAAATAAGTCCAATGATGGCAGTGATGCAACGACCAACACCTGACTGATCGGTGCAAAAACCAACACACCAAAATACTTGCTAGACACCTGTGGGAACAAAAGAGCGAGGGGATGGGAAGGAGGTGCTGCATGAATGATGGAAGGAGGGAGAACTGTGTGTGAAAAAACATGACAAGCTTTCACTGCAAAGCTGGTGACAGGTCAGGCCTTGTGCTGACAGCTCACACACCGGCCTCCTCATCACTGTCAGGGGTGTGAGGCAATGACGAAAACACGCATTTAAAAGCTTAGAGGATGGAGGGGGCTGCACAGAATGGTGCTGCCTTAGCAGTCCTGTTGGTGGAAGGGTGGAAGAGCCACCGTTGCATCTTAAAGGCGCTGCTGTGTCCCAATTACTGCCCAATTATATAAGTCGATAGACCAAGTTAGCTGTCTCTCATGGCAATCAGTAGGGCAGAAATTATTTATTTTTCCTTGAACACGCCTGCCAAGTGCAGCTTCAACACGCCGCCGTCTCATTTAGAAGCTATTTTCACAAAAAAACAGCCATCTTCACACGATGATTGATGCACGCCAGTAATGAAATGAAACATACTTCAGGGTGAAACTGCAAGGACGCTGCTGGCATGTACTTGTGATGTGTGGGCACATGCACGTGTGAATGTTTCTGCGGCCCACTGATTGTGTTTGCATTAGCATTCCCCAACATGTGGCCCGGTCCCGGATAATGACGCCGATGATTGCACGTGCGCGTCATTGCATTTGCATCCAGATGCGGCCGAGCCAACAGGAAATGTGGAGTTAACTGGAGTCTCGCTGCAGCAGCCCACAGGTTAAATGGTGTCACCCTCAAAGGAAAGGGTTAAATGGAACCATATGGACACATGCACATGTAAACAGGGGCGAAGAGATGTGGGCATGGGTCAGCGCACGGAGGCATTCTCCCCTCGCGTAAGTTCTGGAGATATGTGCTGAAATGCAGATGTTTCCCCTTCCACCGCTCCCTCAAACACACACACATGCACGCACACACGCACGCAGCATTCCATCATTAAATTTTGTAATTTGCCTCCTCTCTGTGTCTCTTTACAGTCTGTTTGACAGGCTGGCTCAGCGTTGGTTTTGTGTATGCGCAATTATGTGAGTGAACTACAGCCCAGGAGCTGAAAAACCTCTTCTGCAATATATTAGTGGTTTTGTCAGAGCTGTGTGTTTGGCCATGTTGCCATAGCGAAGGACCTCGAGGCAAGCTTCGGGGCTACTCAGTAAGTATTAGTGCTTGTTTAGGGAGGCACCGGGGACAAGGAGAGAGAGAATTCCACATGGGAAAGAAAAATGGATGTTTAAAAGAACAAATACAAACAAGTTTTCACAATATGTGTCTTATTTTGGCACTGTTTTTCATTTTGACACTTTTTTTTAAGAAGAAAACAGTAAAAGTTCTTTGTTTTGCTACGTTGCTACTTTTTCCAGTTTGCCCACTTATTTTTTCCAGCGTGTAATGTGTGTCACTGATGAAATCAGCCATTTATCTAAAGCAGTGAATGCCAACTGGCGGACCACGGGCCACATCTGGCCTACCAGTGCTTTCCATCCGGCCCTCAGAATATTACTGAATTCAAGAATAGTTTTGTTGCAAATGAGGCACACAGGTACAGCATTTCTAAAAGTTGGCAGTATGAATACATATCAGTCCATTTGTCATTATAGCGGCATAAACTTCCTGCTTAAGGCTCTTTGAAAGTGGCATTTCTCATGCTTAAAATATAGTTAGAAGGCTTTTCCCATGCCAGTGTACTCCACAAAGAACATTGCATGTGACAGAGATTGACTACTTGAAAGCCTCAGAAATATGAAGCCTAAAATATCACAATCCCCCCCCAGTAGCTTGCTGCAGTACAGGTAATGAGTCTGTTAACACATACAAAGGGTAAAAAAAGGAAAATTAATATATCAGTAATATACAGTGGTGTGAAAAAGTGTTTGCCCCCTTCCTGATTTCTCATTCTTTTGTACGTTTGTCACACTTAAATGTTTAAGATCATCAAACAAATTTAAATATTAGACAAAGATAACACAAGTAAACACAAAATGCAGTTTTTAAATGAAGGTGTTTATTGTTAAGGGGAAAAAATTCAAACCTACATGGCCCTGTGTGAAAAAGTGATTGCCCCCTCGCTGTTAAAACATAAATTAACTGTGGTTTATCAAATCTTGAATGTCTTAAGAAAAACAAAATGAAGATTATGGAGTGGCCTAGTCAAAGTCCCAACCTGAATCTGATTGAGATGCTGTGGCATGACCTTAAAAAGGCGGTTCATGCTTGAAAACCCTCCAATGTGGCTGAATTACAACAATTCTGCAAAGATGGGTTGGCCAAAATTCCTCCAGTGCTGTAGAAGACTCATTGCCTGTTATTGCAAACACTTGATTGCAGTTGTTGCTTCATTTAAGAAATACATTTTGTGTTTACTTGTGTTATCTTTGTCTAATATTTAAATGCGTTTGATAATCTGAAACATTTAAGTGTGACAAACATACAAAAAAATGAGAAATCAGGAAAGGGGCAGAAACTTTTTTCACACCACTGTATTACTTCACCGGAGTGGTGGCTTATTTGGTAGAGCATCCACCACACAACCGGGAGGTCGTGGGTTCCAATCCAGGTGGGATCATACCAAAGACCATTTAAAAATGGTACTTTCTGCCTTCTTGGTTGGTGCTCAGCACAATAGAATGAGGAATGGAAAGTTAACACACAGACCTACCAGAGGACCAACCGCTTACAGTAGCTGTGTGGCCTAGGGTCAGAGAAACGGTGATAGACGCCACACCATATGGTGTCCCACATGCTGTGGAAGGGATTCACTGAACTTATATTACTTAGGACACCATATTTTTATATTTTACTTTACGAGAACATCTGGCCCACAGTGTCTGCCGAGAAAAATCCCGGCCCTTGGACAAATGTAGTTGATGACTCTGATCTAAAGGGTTTGTAAATTCGAATAGAAAAAAAAAATAGCCTTTTTTGGCTGAAAACTCTATTGCATTGAGAAGCTGATCCTGTTCAGGTCTTGAAAATAAAACAGTTGAGTGTGTACGAATAAAATGATTTGTCAACATTAGCAATGTGCAAGTATCAAAAAAAAAAAAAAAACTTTTTGATATTTGCAAATCGCACACTTGCTTTTCCTTGTGAAATTGCAAACAATTTCTTATAAATTTAAGGAATCTCACTGTTTTTTAAAAAAAAATACTTACTATAGCTCAAAGACCTGTATGTGGCGTATGTGGCTCAAGACCAGCAGGTTACGGTCCCTTGAATTTGTAATTATAATCTGCACAGAGGCTGAAGCAGAAAGCTGAGGTTGACTGAGAAATTTGATGAACATCTTTTGTCATCTATTCCATCTTCATTGGCAGGAGATGAAGAAATAAGCATTATTAAAATAAATAAATAAAATTTTAAAAAACACTATAAAATGGTTTAAGCTGGATTCATGCTATATTTCTGATCTGGTCCGCTGAGATGTGTGTCCGCTTTGGACGAGGCCAGTGTGCACACGGTTGTGTATATGCTTCACTTTTTCCGTCTACCAGGCTAAGCCGTTGACATACAATTGTCATTTGTAGTTTCACCCCAGTCCTATGGGTACTGCAAATGCGCTAAGACGCCAGTTTGTTCAGTGGTTATATAAAGATGAAGAAACGCAGCATCAATGCACATTTTTATAGCAACAACAATTGCATCGTTTTGAGGAAAAGGAGGAGTTTCCATTTTTCAGTGCTCTTCTCCACTCAAGCTGCTACAAAACAATTCATGTATGTTTATTCTCATCTTCCTCTTCGTCTTCTTTGACTTTGTATGCTGTGTCGGTAGCACCACCTCGTGAATATGAGGTTCAATCTTGCGCATGTGCAGTCGGCACGCCCAGGAAACGTGGTCACAAAAGTTTGACTACACACAGTTATCCACAGAAGGGCTCTGCGGAGGGTAGCAGACTGGAGACGATGACGTAAGTTTTGTCACTCAAGCCTCGCGGTTGAGTGGATGTGGATACCAGAGGTGCAACATGAATCCAACTTTAGTTCTGGATGTTTTTGTCATGCGCTGGCCCTCATGAGCCAGCATAAGACGCACAGAGTCACCAGTGAGTTTACAGTGAGTCTTTATTACGGTGAAAAGTGAACAACACAAGATGCAGGGGCAATGACACATAAGTCCATACACATCCGGAGGCGTAAGGCTAGACAGCTCTCTTACGGGTCCTTAAAAGGAGACGGTCATACACAGGCAAAGGTTGTTTAAGTAATTGGCTACACAGGCTGCTGAAGCAAAGACACACAAAGGTCTACTTTCACCGGGAGGGGTAAGGCTAATAGCTCACTTACTGGTGTCGGAGAAGTGACGGTCAACCACAAGCAGACAAGGTAGATGATAGTCCAAGTCATCCGCAGCTCAGACGTATAACGACTGACACTGCTGCGTCCTACCGTCGCCAGTGCTGGGCTTAAATGGCGAAACACTAACGACGGTAATGACACTCAGCTGGCCGACCGTTGACAGGCGGAAACCCCACCGAGCACTTTCACAATAAGAGCCCGGTGAGGCCAGAATACAGCCCGCAGCTGTCAAGGCCGGCAGCGCGACATAACTTTAGCCCGAGCGCGATCAGAACCGGCGCTCGGGTCATAACAGTTTTCTGACTTTGCATGTATAGGTTGCTGTCCATTTCATGGCAAAATCAATGCCACACTGCTGAGACAGACCAGATAAATATCAGCCACTGATAATGGTGAATCTTGTCTTATTTGCTGATCAGTCAACAAGACGAGTATGGGTCAATTTATCAGCCGATGTATTTGTGCGTCCCTAGTTCCTCAGGGCTCGATAAAAAGAGGTTTTCTATTATCAGACACCGGAGGGGGATTATGTTATGGCCGTCTGGCTGTCCATCTGTCCCACCTGTTTTGAAACTTGGTACCAGGGTATGATATACACTGATGATGTGCATGGAAATGTTAAAAACTGCTCTCCTTCAGTGAGATATTGGGATCTTCATAGAAAACAGAGGCGGGGGGGCAGGGTATTGCACTCACCTCAGATAGCTCTTGTACAACTGCTGATTGTACATAACAACATCAGTTCCTGATGATGATAAAACAACTTCTGTACATCACTTTGTCACAACCCGGCTAAAGGCAGAACAAAAGGGAGACCACACGGAGTTGGCAATTAACCAAAAGTATATTTAAAGAAAATAAGTGTGTCTGTAAATATCAGTGGTGTGTGTGTGTGTGTGTGTGTGTGTGTGTGTGTGTGTGTGTGTGTGTGTGTGTGTGTGTGTGTGTGTGTGTGTGTGTGTGTGTGTGTGTTGGATGCATGAGACAAAATCAGACAGTCACTAGCCAACCCAGTGACTGCACGCTTCTGTCTGGAGCATGAGCAACAGCAGACAGCACGAGCAGAAGCAGCCAGTGTAGCCCAGCACAAGAGCACAGGGAACAGGAGCACTGGGCAGAGCGCTGACACAGTAGAGAGGCAACCGACCTCAACGGGAGCCAAAAGCTGCAGCAGGCGTGCCAGCGGGAGCAATTCAATTCAACTTTATTTATATAGTGCCATTTCACAACAACAGTCATCTCATAGCACTTTCAAACTGTAGGGGAAAACCCCACAATTGCAGAAAGACCCCAGCAATCAGGCGATCCCCTGTGAGCAAGCACTTGGCAATGGTGGAGAGGAAAAACTCCTTTTTAGTAGAAAGAAACCTCCAGCAGAACCAGGCTCAGGGAGGGGCAGTCATCTGCTGCAACTGACTGGGGGATGAGGGGGTAGAGAAGAAGAAGAAAAGAACAGACATGTAGAGAGCAAACAGCATGATGGGGACTCAATCTATGGGAGAGAACAAACAGATGTTAATGACCAGCAAAAATTTTTCATTAAGAGTGAAGGAAGGAGTGAAGCCAAGTGCACTGGTGGAGATCCCCTGGCTGTCTAAACCTATTAGCAGCATAACTAAGGGAGGGTTCAGAGTCACCTGATCCCACCCTAACTATAGGCTATGTCAAAAAGGAAGGTTTTAACCCTATTCTTAAAAACAGAGATCGAGCCTGACTCCCAAATCCAGACTGGCAGCTGGTTCCAAAGGAGAGGAGCTTGATCAGTGAAAGCTTTGCCTCCCATTGTACTTCTAGAGATTCTAGGTAATACAAGTAATCCTGCATTTTGGGAGCATAGTGCTCTGTTAGGATGACAAAGTGGTAACAAATATTTTAAATAAAAAGGGGCCTGATAATTTAAAGCTTTGTAAGTGAGGAGAAGAATTTTAAACTTAATTCTAAATTCTATGAGAAGCCAATGAAGGAAGGCCAGAACTGTAGAGATGTAATGTTGCTTTCTGGTATGTGTTAAAACTCTAGCTGCAGCATTTTGGATCAGCTGAAGACTTTTTAAAGATGTTTTAGGACAGCTTAATAATAAAGAGTTACAATAATCTAATCTAGAGCTAACAAAAGCGTGGATTAGTTTCTCAGCATTACTCAATCTTTCAATCGTTATCTTTCAATCTTTATTTATTTATTTCAGATAGATTAAAAGTACAGATTAAAAGAAACAGAATAATATAACAAAGGGGAAAGAAAATCCAACAAGGTCAAATTAGACAATAACTCCTCTGGTTATTGTAAGTTATCCTCTGGTTCATCGTAAGTTATCCGAAATGGGTGATGGCTGAAACCGCAGCTTATATTGCCCACCCATATTCCATCCAAGAATTCAAAAGAGACAAGATGCGCCTAATCGTGGCAATATTACACAAATGATAGAAGGCAGTCTTAGAAACAAGTTTAATATGTGAATTAAAGAACAGATCTTGATCAAAAATAACTCCAAGGTTCCTCACAGTGCTATTAAGAGAAAGAGTAACCCAGCCAAACAAAGAGTTTGATTTGGGAAGGTATTTCTGAGGTTTTTGGGACCAACTAGAATGACTTCAGTCTTATCTGAATTTAATCGCAAGAAATTACAAGTCACCCAAGCTTTGATTTCCTTAAGACAAGCCTTTAATTTGGCTAATTGATTACGGTCATATGGCTTCACTAACAAATAAACTGTGTTAAGAAAAGAGAGTCTGGAGCACACTGTCCAATTTACAGCCTTTATTGGTGCACAGACTGATGTTTCGACACTGTCTATGTCTTCTTCAGAGACTCGGTCAAAATTACGTGGAACTAAAGGCTTGTATCATTGTATCACCATATTTTCTCAACTTTTAATTTGCCAGAATTTGGAAATAACGCTTTGCTTTTGAAATAAACACAAAAATAGCTCACTTTTACCATCAATGTAATGGTAGTGCGCATGGACCCGGAAACTCCCACCAGAGGAAAGTACTGAGAAATCCGCCAATACTGGGTGAACAAACGTCTGTCTTTTTGCCCGTTTGTTTTCTTTCTCTGCCATTAAACAGCAAAAGCTCCTGTTGGTTTTGATTGTCACAGTATTCACGTACCTCCATCACTTCCACCATTTAAAATGTCTGCTACCGTGCTCTTCTTTGTGCTTGGATTGCACCTTTTCAAATCAGGTTGGTGGCTCTTGGCTGCACACTGGGTGTCCGCGGGTCCTTAAAAAGTCTTAAAAAGTCTTAAATGTGTTTGTCCAAAATTAAGGCCTTAATTATCCTTAAAAATGACAATTAATCCTTAAATCCGCCTTTCAAAGGTCTTAAAAATGCCACAAACACAATGAACAAAATTGCAATATTTTGTTACATTGTACAGTGAAATCTTTGTAAAGAATTTGGCGAATTTGTAATTACTGCTCAGCATTTTAGCACCACGGAGCGGAAGTGAGCGGAACCAACAGCAATCATTTGTTTGTGGGTGGAGGGGGCTACTTTCGGGTTTACACGTTAGCAGCTTGCACTTCAGTAGCTGTTGGCAACGTCAGTCATGGGGAAATGTAAATTTAATCTTAGCTGGATGGATAAACCGACATTTGCGGCATGGTTAAGACCGGTTCAAGGAAATAACTATGAGGCCCGTTGTACGCTGTGCAAGAAGCTCTTTAAACTCGGCTCGATGGGAATTAAAGCTGTGGAATCGAAGAAGCAGAGCGAGAAGCACAAAACGGCTGCAAAAACCCGCTAACAAGCGCCTGCCATTTTTCAGTACTGTTCCGTCTCATCAGTACCACAGACTTCAGCTCCATCTCCGATACCAGCAGCAACAGCAGCTCCAACCACAGCAACAGACCTCAGAGCAACCTTTGGGTCCACCGCTACACTTCAAGCAGAGGTACTGTGGTGTCTGCACATAGTAACCAAACACCCGTCCTATAACGCCAGCGAAGGAGTCAGAGACATTTTCCGAGCTATGTTTACTGATTCAGAAATCGCTAAAAACTTTACGTGCGGTAAAGACAAATCAGCCTACATTTCAAAATTTGGTTTGGCTCCACACATCATTAAACTCCTCGTCACCGACGTTAACAAAGACAGCTTTACTTTGATGTTTGATGAAACCCTCAACCAAACAACTAAAACAAAGCAGCTGGACCTACACTACCATTCAAAAGTTTGGGGTCATTTAGAAATTTCCTTATTTTTGAAAGAAAAGCACTTTTTTCAATGAAGATAACTTTAAACTAATCAGAAATACACTCTATACATTGCTAATGTGGTAAATGACTATTCTAGCTGCAAATGTCTGGTTTTTGGTGCAATATCTACATAGGTGTATAGAGGCCCATTTCCAGCAACTATCACTCCAGTGTCCTAATGGTACAATGTGTTTGCTCATTGCGTCAGAAGGCTAATGGATGATTAGAAAACCCTTGTGCAATCATGTTAGGTCTGCAATGCTGTAATTGCTGCAAATGGAGGATTCTTTGACAAAAGCAAAGTTTGAAGGAAAAAAATATTATTTCAAATACAAATCATTATTTCTAACCTTGTCAATGTCTTGACTATATTTTCTATTCATTATACAACTCATGGTGGTAAATAAGTGTGACTTTTCATGGAAAACACAAAATAATTGTCTGGGTGACCCCAAACTTTTGAACGGTAGTGTACATGTCCGTTACTTCAAAGATGATAGAGTCCAATCCAAATACCTGGGCTCCCAGTTCATGGGTCACGGAACAGCTCAGGATTTACTGCACCACTTTCAAGTAAGTAAGAACCCCACACTATGAAATTACCAGTAATCTAGCTACAGCTTTTTTTTTCTCAATAGAACACTTATAAGTAAAAGTGTTATACATTGTTGATGCTTGTTATTGTTGTTGTTGTTCTGTTTAAATATATCTTGATGACATGATGTTATCATTATTGCAGTTCTGTTGTTTTAATCCTTCATAAAGAACAAATTTTATTTTTCAACTGAAAAATTAAGTGTTAAAACATTTAAAAAGAACATTTCTGAAAATGTCACATTTGTGTTCAACATTACACTTGGCATTGCCATGCAGCAGGTATGTCCATCAGTTTGTTTACTTGTTGTTATATATATATTTCTGTTTTATTATAAACTTAATTTTTATGCAACTGTTATGTACTTCATTCTTTTCCTAACTGCTATTTTATTTCTACATGTTAAGCACCTTGCAACTCTGCTTGATAAATGACACTCATTTCGTCCTCAGGAATGTACTCAGTAGCTGGACTTGCAAAAGCTGCTCTCAGTCTCCATTGTTGGACCCAGTGTCAACTGGAAGTTCCTGGAACTGCTTCAACAAGAGCAGTGTGGGTGGGGGTGGGGGTGGGGGGGTTCAGCTGATTGTGGTGGGGAGTTGTGGCCTCCACACTGTACATAATCAAATCACTGATGTCAAGGCACAGAAGCGAAAAGCTGCAGAGGAAAACTTAGAGGAGCTTAAGAAAAAGAGGCAAACTCTGATCCAGTTATCCACCAGCCTACACAGGGATGCTGATCAGCTTGCAGAAGAAGCTGAAGGAAAGACTGGAACCTTAATGGCCCAGCTCATCACAAAATCAAACACGCTGAGGAAGAGATACAAATAAAAACTGTGCAAATTAAAACAAGTGGAAGCAGAGCTGGAGACAAAGGCTACAGAACTCAGATCCATGCCATAACCCCTTGACGCCTATTGTCGCGAATTCGCATCAATCCAAAAAAAAGAACAAAAAACAAAAAAACAACGATTTTCAATTATGAAAAAAAAATAAAAAAAATTGTTCACAGTTGGAAATAAATTTAGGCATCAAGGGGATAATTATGGGAGTGAGGAAAGCATGGGAGAGCCCCCATATTCAGTTTAAAGATCTTGTTGTGTAATGTTCTTTAATGTTTGTTTTTGTCAAATGCTACAAGCACATTTTCATATTTGTTTGAAAGACTGTCAGATCATTCAGACTGTTACAAGTTGCCTGTGTTCTGCCTACAGAGATGTGATCTTGATGTTTGTTATTTTTCAGCACTTTCAGTTCCATTAAATCTGTGGACAAAACTATTTGCAATGTGGTCACACTTTTTGCTATTTCGCAGATGAAAGGTCTTAAATTTGATTAAAGTGGCCTTAAAAATGGTCTTAAAAACTCTTAAATTTAACTTCCTTAAACCTGCAGATACCCTGTAACAGTATGGGCATGTGAACTGCAGATTATTTTCACTGTGCGTGCGTGTACTCCAAAACTACTAGATGGATTTGGATGACATTTTTAACAGCTGTGGTCCTTGGGTTAGAGAGGAACCCATAACATTTTGGTGATGATCCCAGTATGCATACCTCTACCAAGGCTCTTATCTTCTTACAGTGTGTTAGCAAGAATACTCCAAAACTACAACAGTCATGTGAAAAAATTTGGACACCCCTTTAAATATTCTGTTCTTTATTAAGAAATGTTCACGTATCTATATCTAACCTTGTTTTTGTTTTTATTTGCATTTTTTTTTCAATTTATTTTAGCCATTGTAAGTGGGAATGTGGGGGTGTCCTAAAAAAGATGGTGGGTGTCCTAATTTATTCCTCACTATTTGTTTAGAATTACATTTTACAGAAAATTTGACAAAAGTCTTTAATTCATTTTTAATTGTTTAGTTGTATTATGTGAATCTCCCAGTATTTTTAACATTGATATTAAATATCCATATGTCCAAATATGTAAAAACAAACAAAAAAACCCCCCACAAGGTTTTACAGGGTGTCCTAATTTTTTCACGACTGTAGATGGATTTGGATGAAATTTTTACTAGATGTGGTCCTTGGGTGAGAGAGGAACCCATAACATTTTGGTGATGATCCCAGTATGCATACCTCTACCAAGGCTCTTATCTTCTTACAGTGTGTTAGCAAGAGTACTCCAAAACTACAACAGTCATGTGAAAAAATTTGGACACCCCTTTAAATATTCAGTTCTTTATTTAGAAATGTTCACGTATCTATATCTAACCTTGTTTTTGTTTTTATTTGCATTTTTTTTCAATTTATTTTAGCCATTGTAAGTGGGAATGTGGGGGTGTCCTAAAAAAGATGGTGGGTGTCCTAATTTATTCCTCACTATTTGTTTAGAATTACATTTTACAGAAAATTTGACAAAAGTCTTTAATTCATTTTTAATTGTTTAGTTGTATTACGTGAATCTCCGAGTATTTTTAACATTGATATTGTGGTGCACATATGTGGGTTTCATATGCTTCACATGTATATTACTGTATGCTTATTGTATGCGTCACGTCTCAGAGGAACAAAAGGACTGAACCTCCTAGGGGTAACAGGAGGATGTGAAGTCTGGCCTTTTGTATGCAAAGAGATGGCCTTGAAGGATTTCCTGACCACCAGGACTGTAGGTGGAGGCGAGAAGACCTGGAGGGGATGCATTGTGATTTGGGATTAAAAGACAATGTGACTGTGTGCTTTGATGTCCTGGGGTTTAAAAGGGACAGATGTTGGGGGATTCACTCTCTTACTGTTTTTGGATGTTGGAGAATGTGAATGTGAATAAAACTGGACTTGAGAAATAAACTCAGCCTCGTCCTTCCACACTTCTCCACACTGGTGACCCTAAGACGTATCATGAGCGGAAGCGATTCTCCCGAGCCAGACTCGTCAGGAGCCAGCCAAACGAATGCAGCCACAGTTCAACTACTGGACTTCTGGCAGAACAATCCACGCTCCTGGTTTAACGCAGTCGAGGCACAGTTCCACCTCCGGAGGATTTCGGTAGACTCCACAAAGTTCTACCATGTGGTTGCAAAGCTGGACAACCACACAGCCCAGCAAATGGAGAGCCTGATCAACCACCCGCCGGACAGCGACAAGTACAGCACGATGAAGGCTGCACTCATCCGTTACTTCACCCCCTCGGTGGAGGAGCGAGCAGAGAGGCTCCTGGCGCTGACTGAATTTGAGAGCAACAGACCTGCAGACCTGATAGGGAAGATGTTGAGTTTGAGAGACTCCGAAGATGATAACTTCATCTTCACCCACCTTTTCCTCAGGACCCTACCATCAGCGGTGAGAGTGACCCTGGCCAGTTCACCACTGTTGGCCCGACGAGACTATCACGAGCTGGGCCAGGAGGCGCAACGACTCGTCGACACCAATAAACGGCGCGCGGCTATGGCTGCGGCAGTGGAGCTAGGCGCAACGTCCGGAGATGGCAGGGGGCCAGAGGCTGCAGCACCAGGCTCACTGACGACGGCGGCGGCGGCAGGGGCCAGGAAACACGGAGCAGACGACGTCCTTTGCTTCTACCATCGCCGCTTCGCAGAGAGGGTACGCAAGTGCATTCCACCGTGCCATTTCAAGCGCTCGGGAAACGCCAAGACCGGGAGTCGGTAGCAGCTGCGGCCCTCAGAGAGGAGAACAAGCTGCTCTACTTGAGGGATGCGCGCTCAGGGAGGCATTTCCTCTTGGACACAGGTTCCCAGCTGAGTTTCATCACACCTTCCTAAGCTGACCGGCTGGCGCCTTCCAGTGGTCCCGGGGTGTCAGCAGCGAACGGCTCGGCGATTAAGACCTTCGGTGAGAGGACTCTGTTTCTGTCTTTACACGGCCGTACATTCGAGTGGACTTTCGTCATAGCGGCAGTCAATTTCAACATGTTAGGGGCTGATTTTTTGTGCTCACATGGTTTGTTGGTCGATCTTGCTAACAGACACCTGGTTAATGCACTCTCTTTTTATTCTATTCCCTGTACAGCTCGAGTGGCCCTGCCAACAGCACAAGCCAACGTCACAGCTGCAGGTGGTAAGTTCCACACACTCCTTACTCAATTCCCAGCACTCACGGTCCCAACATTTTCGGCGACCGTGGCTAAACACGGGGTGGAACATTTTGTTACTACCACCGGACCGCCCGTTTTTGCAAAAGCTCGGCGCTTGGATTGAGCTAAACTGACCATAGCGCGCGAGGAGTTCGCCAACCTGGAAAGGTTGGGCATCATCAGGCATTCGAAGAGCCCATGGGCTTCATCGCTTCACATGGTCCTGAAAGCTGATGGTTCGTGGCGACCTTGCGGTGATTTCCGCAGGCTGAACAATGCTACAGCGCACGACCGCTACCCGATCCCGCACATCCAAGATTTTTCAGTTCATTTGGCGGGGGCGCACGTTTTTTCTAAAATAGACTTGGTACGCGGTTACCACCAGGTCCCAGTGCACGCTGAGGACATACCCAAAACAGCGGTAATAACTCCTTTTGGGCTTTTCGAGTTTTTGCGCATGCCGTTTGGGCTTAAAGGCGCGGTGCAGACATTCCCACGCATGATGGACGCAATTTTGCGCGAGCTCCCTTTCGTGTTCGTCTACCTGGACGACATATTGGTAGCCAGTGCGTCCGAAGACGAACACGAAAACCACCTCACGGCAGTTTTCCGGAGGTTGGCAGAGCACGGGTTAATAATCAACCCAGCGAAGTGTCAGTTTGGGGTGACGCAGATTGATTTTTTGGGGCATCGCGTCTCCCCAGAAGGAGCAGTTCCTCTGCCTGACAAAGTGCGCGCAGTAACAAATTTTCCCCAACCACAAACGGTCAAAGCGTTACAGGAGTTTTTGGGAATGGTGAATTTTTATAACCGTTTCCTCCCCCGCGCAGCGCAGCTCATGCAACCATTGTATGCTGCACTAAAAAAACAAAAACCCACAAATAAAGTCGAATGGTCTCCGGAGCGAGAGCGCGCATTCTCTGAAATCAAAACAGCCCTGGCAATCGCTGCGTTGTTAGCACATCCAGTCCCAGCGGCCCCCATGGCGCTCACTACTGACGCGTCAGATGTGGCCATAGGGGCGGTCATGGAACAGTATGTAGCCGGAGCCTGGCAACCGCTCGCCTTTTTCAGCAGGACCCTGCGCGACAGCGAACGAAAATACAGCGCATTCGACAGGGAGTTGTTAGCTCTCCACTTGGCCATTCACCACTTCCAGTTCTGGCTGGAAGGACGCCGTTTCACCGCGTTCGTTGACCACAAGCCGCTGACTTTCGTGATGGCCAAGATTTCAGAACCTTGGTCGGGCCGGCAGCAGAGACAGCTGGCCGCGATATCGGAGTTTACTACCGATATCCAGCATGTGGCGGGTAAACTTAATGTAGTGGCGGACTGCCTCTCGCGCGCCGTGGCGGCTCCAGCCCTCGTAGAGGTAGATTCTGCAGCCATGGCCGCGGAGCAGGTTAGCGACGCGGAAGTGCGCGCGGCCCCGGTCCGCGTGGGGATAGATTATGCAGCCATGGCCGCGGAGCAGGTTAGCGACGCGGATGTGCGCGTGCTCCAGTCTGGACCAACAGGGTTAAGGCTGGAGAACAGGGTGCTGCAAGACGGTATTCCCCCCCTAATCTGCGATGTCTCCACTGGGCAGCTGCGTCCTGTGGTTCCAGCCGCGTGGCGCCGCCGCATTTTTGACTCGATCCATTCTCTGGCGCACCCGGGAGTGCGCGCTTCGGTCAAAATGGTAGGAGAGAAATTTGTATGGCCAAGCCTGCGCAAACAAGTTAGAGAGTGGGTGGCAGCCTGCATGGCTTGTCAGCGGGCCAAGGTTCATAGACACACGAGAGCTCCCTTGGAGCCGTTTCACATCCCAGCTAAAAGGTTTGATCATGTCCACGTGGACCTTGTAGGCCCCCTCCCGCCCTCACAAGGGTGCACACATCTTCTGACAATGGTTGACCGCACCATGCGCTGGCCGGAAGTGGTTCCGCTGTCGTCAACCACAGCCGAGGAGGTGGCACGCGCGTTTTTAACGGCATGGGTAGCGCGTTTTGGAGTCCCATCGGACATTACGTCCGGTAGAGGCCCTCAATTTGTTTCCGAACTTTGGTCAGCGATGGCCCGCAGCCTGGGGGCAACGATCCACCGCACAACCGCGTACAACCCGCAGGCTAACGGGTTATGCAAACGTTTTCACAGGTCATTGAAGGCGGCTCTCAGAGCGTCGCTTACGGATGCAAATTGGGTGGACAAGTTACCATGGGTTTTATTGGGGTTGCGTTCTGCACCTAAAGAGGATTTAGAAGCCTCCCCAGCGGAGCTAGTTTTCGCACAGCCACTTCAGCTGCCCGGGGAATTTCTCCCAGATAATCCAGCGCCAGAGTGCTCCCCGGCTCAGCGGTTGCAGAATAGCACGGGCCCGAGCACGCTACCTGGCCCCGTTCACCACAGTTTTCCGCGTGTTTTTGTGCCTAAGGCTTTAAAAAATGTGGAGTTTGTTTTTGTCAGACATGATGCCCATCGTCCACCTTTACGCCCACCTTATGATGGACCATATAGAGTGCTGGAAACAGGGAATAAGCATTTTTTGCTAGATTTGGGGGGCAGAAAAGAAATGATTGGCATAAACAGGCTTAAACCCGCTTTTGTGGTAGCTGACGAAGTTGTGCAGTTGGCTAAGGCTCCTCGGCACGGCAGACCCCCTAGA
Source organism: Pholidichthys leucotaenia (assembly GCA_020510985.1). Classification (NCBI taxonomy): domain Eukaryota; kingdom Metazoa; phylum Chordata; class Actinopteri; order Cichliformes; family Pholidichthyidae; genus Pholidichthys; species Pholidichthys leucotaenia. Next base: position 453,633,706 of record CM035836.1, read on the forward strand.
GAGCATTCCCCAGAACACCCACAGAGGTTGACTAACAGTTCTCATCCTCAGGCAACAGCTCCACAGCAGGAAGACGCAGCGGGGGTGGTACAGCCTGCTTACAGCAAATACGGGAGAAGGCTGAGGCCCAAGCGGCACGTGGACTGATATGTAGTGATTTTATTATGACATGCAATCTGTGGTTATGTTGTTCCATCTTAGATGTTGGGGGGGGGGGGGTCATGTGGTGCACATATGTGGGTTTCATATGCTTCACATGTATATTACTGTATGCTTATTGTATGCTTCACGTCTCAGAGGAACAAAAGGACTGAACCTCCTAGGGGTAACAGGAGGATGTGAAGTCTGGCCTTTTGTATGCAAAGAGATGGCCTTGAAGGATTTCCTGACCACCAGGACTTTAGGTGGAGGCGAGAAGACCTGGAGGGGGATGCATTGTGATTTGGGATTGAAAGACAATGTGACTGTGTGCTTTGATGTCCTATGGTTTAAAAGGGACAGATGTTGGGGGATTCACTCTCTTACTGTTTTTGGATGTTGGAGAATGTGAATGTGAATAAAACTGGACTTGAGAAATAAACTCAGCCTCGTCCTTCCACACTTCTCCATAATATTAAATATCCATATGTCCAAATATGTAAAAACAAACAAACAAAAAAACCACACACACAAGGTTTTACAGGGTGTCCTAATTTTTTCACGACTGTAGATGGATTTGGATGAAATTTTTACTAGAGGTGGTCCTTGGGCTAGAAAGGAACCCATAACATTTTGGTGATCATCCGAGAATGCATACCTCCACCATGGCTCTGGCACCAAGGCATCAGCACCTTGGTGCTTTCATTTGGATTGGTAAATTGTTGCTCCTCCTCCTCCATGACCAGAACTTATGGGATTTTGACAGTTTAAATAACCAGAGGGAGTTAATTCCTTTAAATCAACCTAATCCTCTTGCCCTAACCAAGTCTCTGTAAGAGATAGTAAATCAGTCTGATGATCAATTAACAGATCATGGACTAGCAGAGACTTGGGAGCTATTCAAATTCAATTCAAAGATTTTATTTGTCAATACTACTATACGTACAGGACATACAGGAGAATTGAAATGGCATTTCTCTCTCTCTTCAGTGCTGTGCACAATATAAAAAAAGAAATAAGGCTGGAAAAACAACAACAGCAGTCTAAGTACAGTAATGCTACCCGTAGCGCAAATAGCAGCAAAAGATAAGATAAGCCTTTAAGCCTTTATTAGTCCCACAATGGGGAAATTCCAGGATTGCAACAGCACAGGGATAGCAACACTCAGAGCAACAATCAGAAGGCAAGAGAAAAAAACAAGAGCAGCTAGTATACATATGTACAAGATAGACCCAGACATCCCATGGTGCAAATAAAGATAAACGATAAAACCCAACAATCCTATATACAGAACTAGAAAAGCACTCGGAGAGCGCAGACCTCCGCCAAGCGCCACAGTTCCCCCCATACAGTGTTTGTGTGTACGTTTTCAGATTCCTTGACCATGAAAACATATGACTAGCAATTGGATTCACAATGATAGGATTAGTGGTTGAGTAGTTATTCACGAAAATGGCATTTTCCGTAATGGCGGTTTTCTTCTGGACGGTGATCCAGATCACCACCAAAATGTAATCATCTGTAGGATACCCCATTTCTGACAATCTGTGAAAATTTCATGAAAATCTGTCCATAACTTTTTGAGTTATCTTGCTAACAAACAAACAAACAAACAGACAGACAGACAAACCAACGCCGATGAAAACATAACCTCCTTGGCAGAGGTAATAAAAAGTACAGCAGTAATACTCATAGTTGCAAGTTCAATGTGGTAGTAAATGTGCAGACAGTGACAGATTGGACTGCACATGATCAGTATTGCAATAACAGACAGCAGCAGATATGGCATTTGTGCAAATGGTTGCACTAAAGTGCAGAGACATACAGCAGCAGATTTATTACTGTTGGTGTGCCACTCTTTCTGTGCCATCAGCTGAGGTAGTTATTGTGCGGGTGAGTGCGTTACAGTCCAGGGGAGGTGGGGGGTGGACAGAGTTCAGGGTCTTGATGGCCTGATGTCAAAGCTGTTTAGCAGTCTTGTGGAGGTGGTCTGGAGGCTCTGGTACCTTTTCCCAGGGCAGGGGGCTGAAGAGGGAGTGTGAGGGGTGGGAGGTGTCGCCTGCAATGTTGATGGCTCTTTGAGTGAGGCGGGTAAGGTAGCTGTCCGAGAGGTGAGGCAGAGGGGCACCGATGATCTTGCTGGCTCCTTTCACTGTGCATTGTAGTGTCTTGCGATAGGAGGCAGTGCAGCTTCCATACCACACCGTGATGCAGCTGGTGAGGATGCTCTCAGTGGTGCCCCAGTAGAATGAGCACATGATGGGGGTGGGACTCATGATCTCCTCAGTTTGCGGAGGAAATGGATGTGAGTTTGAGCATTCTTTGCCAGTGGTGTGGTGTTGTTGGACTAGGAGAGGTCCTCAGAGATGTGAACCCCCAGGAGCTTAATGCTGCTCATCCTCTCCACAGTTGCACCATCGATAATCAGAGGGGGATGCTCTGTGTGTACACTCCTAAAGTCGACCACAATCTCCTTGGTTTTTCCCACATTCAGGAAGAGATTATTGTCTTTACACTCACTGGAGCAGTTGGCTCACCTCATTTCTGTAGTTGGCCTCCTCATTGTTGGTGATAAGACCCACCACCGTCGTGTTGTCCACAAACTTGATGATGTGGTTGGTGCTGTAGGCTGGTACACAGTCATGGGTCAGCAGGGTGAAGAGCAGCAGGCTGAGCATGCACCTTTGAGGGATCCCTGTGCTCAGTGTGATGGTCTTGGAGGTGTTGCTGCCAACCCGCACATTCTGTGGCCTCCCTGTAAGAAAGTCCAGCACCCAGTTACAGAGAGAAGTTTTGAGTCCAAATGTCTGAGTTTTTGTATTAGGTGCTGAGGGGTAATTGTATTGAATGCTGAACTGAACTCCAAGAACAGCATTCACATGTACTGTAGGAGTTCTTTGAGTCCAGGTGGGTGAAGGCTGGATGGAGAGAAGCAGCGATGGCATCTTCTGTAGATCTGTTTGAGCTGTATGCAAAGTGGGAGGGAGGGAGGATGAACTTGATGTTCTGCATGACCAGCCGCTCGAAACACTTCATTATGATGGGGGTCAGTGCTGTGGGTCAGAAATCATTGTAGCTGGATGGGACGGGCTTCTTTGGGACTTGTATTATGGTAGCAGCTTTGAAACATGTGGGGACAACAGCTTCACTGAGGGACATGTTGAAGATGTCAGCAAGGACATTCTTGAGCTCCTCTGCACAGTCCCTCAGGACGTGACCCAATATGTCGTCTGGTCCAGCTGCCTTGCGTGAGTTGATCCTGGAAAGAGTCTGTCATGGTAGAGAGAATGATCAGCTCATGTGCAGGATACTACACCAGTGAATGCACACGACACAGAGAAGCTATGTTGAAACACAATTTTATTGACGAAAAGTGAACACAAAGTTAGGGTAAGACGCCACTCACCAGAGGAGAACCCAGCCTGTAAGAGGGAGACGAGAGCTGGTTAGTAAAGAGGAGGGAGACTGAGAATTGGGAATTACAGGGATGTATCTTAAGAAAAGTGAGCAGAGAACCTGGCAGAGGAACCCAGCAGGAAACAGGCGAACCAGCGGGATGGAGTTGGCGTGGAGCTGGGTGAAGTGTCTGACCGCGTGGAGAGAGGCAGCCTGGAGCAATGATGAAGATGATGGAGCAGGTGAGCGCACACCGAACCCCGGAGATGCACCACAGAGATGGTAGCAACCTGGGGAAGAGGAGGAGAAAAGTAATTACAATTGGGTTCCTTAGTAATTTGCATGATAACTTACTTGCTTGAATGGCAGCTATACCCAACGAGCCAGCGCTGAAGCATTCACAAAGTGGTCCTTATAAGTGCTGGCAAGGCAGAGACAGCAGGTGCATCCACACATGCAGGTGTGCTAATCAGCTGGGGAGCCGGGGACAAGATGAGGAACCTCCCACAGAAAGGGAGGGGGCGTGAGCTCACCTGATCATGACAGTGCCCCCCCCCCCCCCCCCAGCGGTCCATTGGGCTTCTTGGGATGAGCTTGGTGAAAAGCCCGGACCATCCCCCTGTCAGGGAAGTAGGAGCCGGGGATCCAAGATCTTTCTTCAGGACCATAGCCCTTCCAGTGGACCAGGTACTGCAGCCCCTGGCCCTGACGGCAAAGGTCCAAAATCCTCTGGACAGTGTAGGTGGTCTGGCCATCAAGGATCCAAGGAGAAGGAGGTGGCTTTGGGGGCAGGGGGGCAGAGAGGACTGGCGGAGAGGGGCTTGATCCTCAAGACATGGAATGTGGAGTGAATACAGAGTGTCGTGGAAGCTCCAGGCGGATCATCACATCGTTGATGACCCTGGAGATGGTAAACAGGCCCAGAAAGCGAGGTGATCATTTCTGGACTCCATCTTTAAGGGCACCTGGTCCGTCGACAGCCACACATGCTGCCCAACTGTATACTTGGGTGCTGGAACCCGCCTGCAGTCCGAGTACTGATGATTCTGCTCAGTAGAGCGGAGAAGGGCAGCCTGGGTGGCCCTCCAAAGCCGACGGCAGTGGCGAGCGTGGGCCCCCACACATGGTACGGTGACTTCCCTCTCCACTATGGGCAACGGGGGGGGGGGGGGAGAGATACCCCATGGACGCCTCAAAGGGCGTTTGTCCCATAGATGAGGAGACTGCAGAGTTGTGGGCACACTCCACCCAGGTCAGATGGGTGCTCCAAGTGGATGGATTACAGGATTCCACACATCTGAGGGGGGCCTCCAGGGATTGGTTGGGGCTCTCAGCCTGCCCGTTACATTGTGGGTGGTACCCGGACGTGAGGCTGACCGTGGAGCCCAAGGAACGGCAAAAGGATTTCCACACTTAGGAGGTGAACTGTGGGCCCCGGTCAGACACAATGTCCAGAGGAATGCCATGCAGCTGGATGATGTGGGTGGTCAGCAGGTTGGCGGTCTCAGAGACGGAAGGTAGCTTAGGGAGGGGTACCAGATGGATAGCTTTGGAGAAGCGGTCCACGATGGTGAGGATAACGGTGTTGCCCTGCAAGGGGGAAGTCCAGTAACAACGTCCAGGGTGATGTGTGACCAAGGTCGGCTGGGAACCGGTAATGGGTGTAGGAGGCCAACAGGAGGTGAGGAGTCAGATTGGTTTTGGACACACACTTGGCATGCCTTGACGTAGTCCCGGATGTCTGTCTGCAGGGTGGGCCACCATAAGACTTGTTGGACCAGACTAATAGTCTGGGAAACCCTTGGGTGAAAGCGGCTAGTGTGGCCCCACCGGATGACGTCACTGCGGAGGCCGGCCAGGACAAACAGACAATCATCAGGTCCCCCCTCGGGTTTGGGCTCAGTAGACTGGGCCTGCCGGACCCTCTGCTCAATCTCCCAGGTAAGAAATTGAGCAGAGGAGCCCTTACCGCCAGGTGAGAGTTCCAAGAATACAGTGGGGAAAAAAAGTATTTAGTCAGCCACCAATTGTGCAAGTTCTCCCACTTAAAAGATGAGAGACGTCTCCAATTTTCATCATAGGTATACTTCAACTATGAGAGACAAAATGAGGAAAACAAAATCCAGAAAATCACATTGAAGGATTTTTAATGAATTAATTGGTAAATTCCTCGGTAAAATAAGTATTTGGTCAATCACAAAAGTTCATCTCAATACTTTGTTATATACCCTTTGTTGGCAATGACAGAGGTCAAATGTTTTCTGTAAGTCTTCACAAGGTTTTCACACACTGTTGCCGGTATTTTGGCCCATTCCTCCATGCAGATCTCCTCTAGAGCAGTGATGTTTTGGGGCTGTCGCTGGGCAACACAGACTTTCAACTCCCTCCAAAGATTTTCTATGGGGTTGAGATCTGGAGACTGGCTAGGCCACTCCAGGACCTTGAAATGCTTCTTACAAAGCCACTCCTTCGTTGCCCGGGCAGTGTGTTTGGGATCATTGTCATGCTGAAAGACCCAGCCACAATGCCCTTGCTGATGGAAAGAGGTTTTCACTCAAAATCTCACGATACATGGCCCCATTCATTCTTTCCTTTACACGGATCAGTCGTCCTGGTCCCTTTGCAGAAAAACAGCCCCAAAGTATAATGTTTTCACCCCCATGCTTCACAGTAGGTATGGTGTTCTTTCTCCTCCAAACACGACAAGTTGAGTTTTTACCAAAAAGTTCTATTTTGGTTTCATCTGACCATGTGACATTCTCCCAATCCTCTTCTGGATCATCCAAATGCTCTCTAGCAAACTTCAGATGGGCCTGGACATGTACTGGCTTAAGCAGGAGGACACGTCTGGCACTGCAGGATTTGAGTCGGTGGCGGCGTAGTGTGTTACTGATGTAGCCTTTGTTACTTTGGTCCCAGCTCTCTGCAGGTCATTCACTAGGTCTCCCCGTGTGGTTGTGGGATTTTTACTCACCGTTCTTGTGATCATTTTGACCTCACGGGGTGAGATCTTGCATGGAGCCCCAGATCGAGGGAGATTATCAGTGGTCTTGTATGTCTTCCATTTTCTAATAATTGTTCCCACAGTTGATTTCTTCACACCAAGCTGCTTACCTATTGCAGATTCAGTCTTCCCAGCCTGGCGCAGGTCTACAATTTTGTTTCTGGTGTCCTTTGACAGCTCTTTGGTCTTGGCCATAGTGGAGTTTGGAGTCTGACTGTCTGAGGTTGTGGACAGGTGTCTTTTATACTGATAACGAGTTCAAACAGGTGCCATTAATACAGGTAATGAGTGGAGGACAGAGGAGCCTCTTAAAGAAGAAGTTACAGGTCTGTGAGAGCCAGAAATCTTGCTTGTTTGTAGGTGATCAAATACTTATTTCACCAAGGAATTTACCAATTAATTCATTAAAAATCCTTCAATGTGATTTTCAGGATTTTTTTTTCTCATTTTGTCTCTCATATTTGAGGTATACCTATGATGACAATTGGAGACCTCTCTCATCTTTTAAGTGGGAGAACTTGCACAATTGGTGGCTGACTAAATACTTTTTTGCCCCACTGTACAAGAGGATGGCACAATGGGTTGGGGGAGTGAAGGGGGGCTGGTAGGTCATGGCTGAACTGATGGGAGAGAGCATCCAGTTTGATGTTGCGAGAGCCAGGCCTGTAAGTGAATGAATGAATCTTTATTTTTGGATAGATTAGATTAAAAAATGGTGATGGTAAGATTAAATCTAAGAAAGAATAGGTCCAGCAGGCCTGTCTGGCATTTAATCTGCGGGCCGACCGAAGATACTTTAAATTTTTATGGTCGTCCACACTACAATGGGATGGGCCACTCCCTCCAGCCAGTGCCTCCACTACTCAAGAGCCAATTTAATGGCCAGAAGCTCTCAGTCCCATACGTGCATGGGTGGAGCTTCAGATCGGAGGTCGAGCACTGCGAGAGGACAGCGCCCACCCCTGAATCAGAAGCGTCCATCTCTACAATGAACTGGAGCTGAGGGTCGACCTGGGCCAAGATGAGGGTGTTGGAGAACAGGCCCTTCAGTTTGGAGAAGGCCCGCTTGGCTGCCTCAGACCAGGTGAAAGGCACTTTGACCGAGGTCAGCTGAGTCAGAGGCTGTGTTACCCCACTGTAATTCCTGATGAATCGGCGATAAAAATTCACGAACCCCAAGAAGTGTTGAAGCTCCTTGCGGGACTGGGGCATAGGCCAATCAAGCACAGCCTTCACCTTTGCCAGGTCGGCCCTCAGTTCCCCCTCAGCAACAGTAAACCCTAGCAAGGAAGTGGAGCGGGTGGAAAACTTGCACTTTTCGGCCTTCACAAAGAGCTGTTTTTCCAGGAGCCGCTGTAACACGGCCCTGACATGGACTGAGTGCTCCTCTGGCATGCGGGGAAAGATCAAAATATCATCAAGGTGTCATGTGTCTGAGCTGTGATCAGACTCTTTATGCATTTTTTGAGTATTTTTCTGTGTGTTATCATTATGTTGGCTGTTCTGTGTTTATATTTTGGTTTGGTTTGTCTCTGAGCCCTTTCCCTCTTGCCAGTCACACCACCTTTTATCCAGGCTGTCTCCCTGCCAGCTCAAGCTGCATTTAATTGATTAATCAAGTCACTGGCTCTCTCTGCTCCCTGCACCTCTGCCTCATCTGTCTGCGTGTTATTTAAACTCTGCCTGCTCATTGTTTCTTTGCGGCAGCCACAGTAGTGTTCAGACTGGAATTCACTTCACGGTCAGTCTCCCCCTCTTTTTCTCCAGAGTTTGTTGGCTCTGGAGATTCTACTCTGTGTAAGTTTTCCTTGTTGGCTTTTTTGTATATGTTTACACCATTATGTTTGGACTGTCACGTTTTTTGTCAATAAATTGTCTCACTGCAGTCAAGTGCTTGAGTTTGTTTGTTTCTGCCCCGGAGGGTGTTCATGATACAAGGCAGACAAAAACAAATTGATTAACCTATCATGGTTAATCAATTTGCACCATAGTATGGTGCAAAGTGTTTAACGCCTTCAAGAACCAGCCAAAGACCTGAGTTAATTCTTTTAAAATGTCCATAGTAACTGAGATATGATGCTGCAGGTTAGCTTTAGCTTTTTATCGTTGTTTTTAACTGTAGAGTTGTGTTGATTCTTAGGTGTAATGACACAGACGTCTCTGTGTGCTTAATCTGGTAGACGTAGCCTGCTAAACTTTTCTCTCAAAAAGCAGGAAGGAATAAACACTGATTGGCAGAGTGATCAAGTTAAAATGGTAGATGTGATTTCAGAAGATGTATTTTAGAAAACCAAGTGATCGCACAATAGTTTATCAACACTTGCTGACAACATGCCAGTTGGTTATTCAGTATTTTTCGCTAGAGAAATTAAAAAAAAAAAAAAACACATCGTACCTAAAAGGGAAACCTTACCTTTCTAGCTACCATCAAGTAATGGATACAAAAGTTATCAGCTTATTTTTTTAAAGCAAACATTTTTTTAGAATTTGGCACAGTAAATACACTTGTAAATGATAAATCTATGTTTTGTGTGAGTACAAAAAATGCAGTTTGTTACTTTTTTAGAACAACTGAATACTTGAGAAAAGTATTCTTTTAAATTTTGTGTGATTAATGCATTTTTTGTGAACTTACACTTGCAATGTGTGTCAACATCAAACACTTTTTGGCTGGTGGGCAGACAGCCAAATGGAGACATCGTTTAAGGCCCATGCTCTGATGTCTGGTGGGGGTGTCAGCCAGATGAATGTTAAATTTGCTCCCGCAAATAAACCACACTTTTAAATTATAAAGTTTTAAATGATAAAGTTTTCAAAAAAGTTTTGCAGCAGTTGGAGGAGACAGCTCGCTGGAAGGCAGGAGGACCAGGAGCTCTTCAGCTGCTCCTAGGACACAGTCCAAGGACGGATAATTTTTTCACACATAAGGAGTTGTTTAGAACTCCTTATAAGAACTCCTTATACAAAGATATAGAGTGATGATAATCAAGTCAGTGGCAGTAATGCACCTGTAGGCTGGTTGCCAACTGCCAATCAAATCTAAAAGAAGAAGAAAGTTTTGAAAAAGAGTAAATTTTTGATTGTTAGTGCTATTAAAAGTATTAGGGAAAAACGTTACATCCTGCCATAGAGGTTTTAGGTAGTCATATCAAACACACATATAAACACATGCTGGTTGTTTCAAATATTGGTGTTTAACTAAAGTCAAGCTTTGCCTTAAGATTGTTTCAGATAACAGCAAACTACCATAAAAAAATGAGTCACAAGTCTATCTTTATTGATGGAAGAAGTAAATACATTTAATGACAATTCGTTTTCACAGTTTTTATACAATAATTCATAGTGTGACAAATGTTTTTTGAATGATTAGAAAGTTGATAAATGTCTCTAAAAAAACAAAGGATTGTTCCTGTAGTGAAAATAGATTAGGAAAAATATTAACAAATTAACATCTTTTTTGGATTGGGTGGTGAATTTGGTAAATTCTTTAAATTTAATGCCAAAAACACTCTCCTTCTCAAACCCATTTTTTATGTACACTTGAGGTTTTGGACAACATATGCCAGTAAGTACAAATACTGTGAGATTGTTGTTCTGTATCAAAAAATGTTTGTTTGCTTGTTTGTTTGTTTTATGAGAATAAAGTTTGCTTAAAAAAAAGAAGCAGACAGCCAAAAACTCTCTCCAAATTCTGGTTTAAAGTTGTCAAGAGTGGTTGAAAAAAAAAACCCTCTGGCTTAAAGTTATAACACTTTTTTTTTTCAGATCACAGTAGATGATAAAAGGTTTGATTGAATAAAAATAATTTAACTGTTGGTAAATATCACGTGCAAGTTGTGGGATGTTTTACAGAATTGTTTCATGCAGACAATCTTTAGAAAGCTGTTGTATGGTCATTTAAAAATGAAAACACAAAATATAAAATGCTTTTATAGGAGAAATGTTAAATTTCCAAGTATCAGCACGAAATAAACTCTAATCATCACAAGTATACAGATAAAAGTTTTTTTTTTAAAGTTGTTCAATGCCAAACAACTGTTTATTGGGTTGTTTGATTAAGGAAAAAAAGGAGGGAAGTGGGTGGGAAAACGCACGTTTGAAGGCTTACTTTTTGCACAGTTCCATCTATCCCAGTTCACCCAAAAATCTCTGGATTGGCAAGACACTGTTTTTTTTTTTTTCCTACGCCGGGTTGACCCCTGACTGGTGTTGGGGATTACCCCACCTCTAGAACACCATTGGCTAGGCCGTGGGGTCTGTCTCCATTTTGGTTTGGGCAAAAATGGATGATTGGGCGGTCTTTTAAAATCGTTGGGCAGGGTGAGTTGTGTGGGGTTCTGTCACCCACAGGGGTCTGGATGCACATCAGACTCTCTTTTTTTCCCAGTTAATCCTCAACTGGTCTGGACCAAAAGCTGGAGGTAGGTGTCTCGCTAACCCGCAGTTGTGGTGATTTTTTTTTCTCTTTTTCATTGTTTAATTTTCTGATTTTATTTAATGATCCAATTTTTGCACACGGCACGTGGAGTTTCATTGGTCAACCGCAGGGGTACGCCTCTAGGTCATCATTGGACAGCCCATCAAACCCTCCCTTGTCGCTCATTGGCTGAGGGCAGATCAAAAAGTTTAGAAACCTCAAATATCATCCATCACTTTGAATGATATATTTGAACATGTTGCATCAGTACAAGAATCAATTTAAATAGATAAATAAATAAAATGAAATTAATAATGATAGTACATAAAAACACAATCATTATACATGTGGGAATGGAGGGGTGGGGTGGGCGAGGGGGAGTGTGTGTGTGAATAACAGGATCTGTCAAGCCCCTTCTTGTTCATGAGAAAAAGCGCTATCGTGGTTTACCATTTTATTTTGTTAAAATTTCAAGTTTATTGTTTAATGTTTAGTTCTGCGGTTGTGGGTTATCTTTTTTCTGTGTGGTGTTACTTCAGCCGTATGTATATGAAACTCTGCAACTACAACACGCACTGTCCTCAGCGTTTCCTGTATGTTAACATTCCATTCCCACGTTCAGCCCGCAGGGTAGGGGTTAAAGGTCGTCATGGATCAAAGGATAATTACAGATCAAAGGTCGTCGCTGATCAAAGGATAATTATGGGTCAAAAAGGTTGTTGGTGATCAGAGGATAATTATGGGTCATAAAGGATGTCGCTGATCAAAAGATAATTACGGGTCATAAAAGGTCATAGCCGATCAAAGGATAATTACGGGTCATAAAAGGTTGTCGCTGATCAAAGGATAATTACGGATCATAAAGGTTGTCGCTGATCAAAGGATAATTATGAATCAATGGCGAGGTCAAGGGCAGGTCAGGTCAAAGGGGGCGGGTGTGGACGGGGTTTGGGTGGGGCTAAGGGGTCATAAACCTGTCAAAAGCAGTTTGATGGAAGCTGGCCTATATTATCTTCTGACCGCTCCATCGCAGAATAACACCAGATATCCGGTGTCACAGAATCCGGCTGTGTTTACTGAACCAGTAGCCGGTATTTAGCCGGTGGATGGATCAGTTGGGAACATTCCAGCAACCAAGGGTAAATGACCAGTGGTGTGGCAGAGGGACAGACCGACCCCGGTACTGACTGATGTTACAGCACGTGGTTCTGGTACGCGCCTCTATTTTTTTTTTAACTTTTCATTGAACCAATATGAACACTGTCTCCCCAAAACCATGTTTAAATGAGTGTCACAACATTCACAGGTGATAGTGTCACCCTTCGATGATGTGGCAGGTCACCATTCTCCCTCTCACAACATCCCAGGGTGATGATATAAACATTCCCACCAGGGTCATGTATTGGTGGCTGGTGCCATCTTGCGATGATCTTGTGTTTTTAATCAGTGTAAACCGCATTATGGTTTTTTGAAACAAATAAAGTTTTTTTTTTTTTTTAACTTACAGAATATCAACCAAGGCCTTTGACATCGACTGGAGAGGGTGGGACTCCTGACACCTTTCATCCACCTTTGGGTTTGGGTGTTTGGAGCAGACCAACGCGCCCTCGTAAAAAGACAATGTCGCTTAATGGTATGTACTTACAGAGATGCATCCTATATCATTATTAAACCCCCAAACCCATTATCAATTGTACCTGCATCATTCACCCCTAGACGCTGGTGTGACGGAGTGTGCAACATTGAGGAAGAGGAGAGAGACCAGGCTGACAGCCGATGTGAGATGAATGATTAAAGGTGTGTAATTAAAAATGCAATTTAAAATGACCGTCTTGGTTGGAAGATAATTCTCCTTCTCTAAATAAGAATAAAAACTGAAATTTGTCTTTTATTACTTTTAACATGTTTTCACAATTAATTGTACAATCTATTCAGTCCTTTGGCCAACCAAAGGTTGTTTTAAATGTGCAATTTATAATAAACTTTGGTCACCCACCAACATGACTTAAAATATACATGTTATGTACTTACAGAACCACGTTGAGTAATGTTGCTTTTTTTTAACCCATTTGTCCTGTGACATAATGCACGGCCCAGGAGACACACACGCAGGCTCAGGATAGATTTAACAGCTTTATTAGCAACAAGGAAGTGTATGGCTGCGTGTCTGTGGAATAAGAATGTATTGGTGGTGGCGTCTGCGTCAGGCACGGGGGCAGGAGGCCGTACAGCCGGATAACCCTGTGGGAGAGAGCAGAGGGAGAAGGGTAATGGGCACCACACCAATACAGGGAATAATGATGGTAGCTGGCTTACTTGGTTGTGACAGGTGGCTGGCGTCGACAAGGGCGGAGCCCAGGAGACAGCGACCTGCGGTACCTGTGGCAGCAGCGTAGAGCCAACGGCGAGGTGATGAAGTCCGCCGCCGGGAATGTCCACCTGTGCACAGGGGAAAGCTAGAGGAGAGAGGTAAGGGGAGCTTACCCAGGATATCTTCGCTAGTCGGTTAGAGATCCATAGTAGCAAAGGGGTCGAAGTAGAGAGACGGCTTCAGGCCGAAGCCCAGGGCAGAGTGGATTAAATACCCCGTCGCTGACGAGGAGCAGGTGTGCACGCGGCTGGCGCCGCTGATGAGCGGCGAGTCATAACAGTACTCCCCCCTCTAGCAGCGTCTCCTGGCGATGGTTTTTCCGGGTGCGCTCGATGAAACTCAGAAATGAGTGACCTGTCCAACACCAGCGAGGAAGGCACCCACTGTCTCCACTCGGGTCCATAGCCCTCCCAATCCACCAGGTACTGCAATCCGCGACCCCGGCGTCAGGCGTCCAAGATGTCAGCGACGGTCCAGGCCGGATGGCCACCAATTATCCGGGGAGCGGGGTGCGCCGCAGGTGGAGGGCAGAGGGGGTCAGAGACCACTGGTTTAATTTTGGAGACGTGGAAGGTGGGATGGATGCGGAGGGAGGAGGGAATAGCCACACGCACAGCCACCGGGTTGATGATTCTGGTTATGGGATAAGGGCCGATGAACCGTTGAGCAAGCTTTCTCCTCTCACCCTTTAGGTTTACGTCCTGTGTGGATACCCAAACTTGCTGTCCCACCTGGTAGGCAGGTGCAGGTCTCCTATGTCGGTCCGCCGTAGACTTATTGCGCTCCGCCGTGCGTAAAAGCGCATTACGCGCCATGGACCAAAGGGAACGGCACCGCCTCAGATGTGCCTGGACAGAGGGAACAGCCAACTCGCCCTCCTGCGCGGGGAACAGGGGTGGATCATAGCCCAAGGATGCTTTAAAGGGCGACATCCCGATGGCCGTAGAGCGAGAGGTGTTGTGGGCGTACTCCACCCAGGCGAGGTGAGAACTCCAGCACGTGGGTTTGGATGACGTAACGCAGCGGAGCGGAGCCTCCAGCTCCTGGTTAGTCCGCTCACACTGCCCGTTAGACTGGGGGTGATGGCCGGAGGAGAGGCTTACCTTGGCTCCCAGGGCGTTGCAAAATGACCTCCAGACATCCGAAGAAAACTGGGGGCCGCGGTCGGAGACCACGTCGACCGGGATTCCATGCAGTCTGACCACGTGCTGGATGAGGAGGTCCGCCGTCTCCAAGGCTGAGGGAAGTCCACGTAGGGGCACGAAGTGGGTGGCCTTGGAAAAACGGTCTACAATGGTCAGAACTGTGTCAAAGTTGTTGGAGACAGGGAGCCCGGTGACGAAGTCCAGAGCGATGTGCGACCAGGGCCTGCCAGGGACAGGCAGGGGCTGGAGCAGACCCGCAGGGGGAGCATTACCTGACTTATTGGCAGCACAGACGGGGCAGGCCCGGGCATAACGGGCGGCATCCTTCCGCAGGCCTGGCCACCAAAAGGATCGCTGGAGAAGGTCAATCATCCGCGAAGCTCCAGGATGGCAAGTGAGCTTGGAGGTATGGAGCCAGTGTATGACGTCCCCCCGGACGGCAGATGGCACGAAGAGCCTCCCCTCCGGTCCGCCGCCAGGGTCCGGTTCCGACTCCTGCGCCCTCCGGATCTTGTCTTCTATGTCCCATGTAACAGCCCCCACGACGCACGACCTGGGCAAGATGGTGTGAGCAACGTCTTCTGCAGCCTCCGGGGCAAATTGCCTGAAGAGGGCGTCAGGCAGGCCGTTCTTGGAGCCAGGCCTATATGTGATGCTGAACTTAAACCTTGCAAAGAACAGGGACCAACGTGCCTGGCGGGCGTTCAGACGTTTGGCAGATCTCAGGTACTCCAGGTTCTTGTGGTCAGTGAGGACCACAAAAGGCAAGGCTGCCCCCTCCAGCCAGTGACGCCATTCTTGAAGGGCAAGCTTGATGGCAAGAAGCTCTCTGTCCCCCACGTCGTAATTTCGTTGCGCCGGGGACAGGCGCCGAGAGAAGAAGGCGCAGGGTCGCTTGACTCCTTTGGCTGGGGACCGCTGGGACAACACCGCCCCCACCCCCGTGTCCAAAGCGTCCACCTCCACAATGCACTGCAGCACGGGATCGACCTGGCTGAGGACCCGGGAGGAGGAGAACTCCGTCTTCAGTGCCTGGAAGGCCGAAGCGGCCTCTTCAGTCCACTGGAACAGGGTCTTAGGAGAGGTGAGGCGGGTCAGGGGCCCGACGATGGCTCCAAAGTTCGGGACAAAGCGGCGGTAGAAATTGGCGAACCCGATGAATTGCTGAACTTGCTTTCGAGAAGTTGGTGTGGCCCAATCCACCACTGCTTTGATCTTCGCTGGGTCCGGAAGCACCTGGTCATGGGAGATGACGAACCCCAGGAAGGAAGTTGTCTTGGCGTAGAATTCACATTTTTCCGCCTTGACGTACAGACGGTTCTCCAGCAGTCTCTGCAGGACCCGCCTCACGTGGACCCGGTGTTCATCCCTGGACCTGGAGAAGATGAGAATGTCGTCCAGGTAGACGAATATGAACAGGCCGATGAAGTCCCGGAGGACGTCATTGATGAGGCGCTGAAAGACGGCTGGAGCATTGGTCAACCCAAACGGCATCACGAGATATTCAAAATGCCAGTTTGGGGTTCGGAAGGCGGTTTTCCACTCATCTCCCTCCCGGATCCGGACGAGGTGGTAAGCGCTGCGGAGATCCAGCTTAGTAAACCAGGTCGCCCCCTGGAGGGAGTGGAAGGCAGTGTCCATAAGGGGCAGGGTGTACCGGTCCTTCTCCGTGATATCGTTGAGAGCTCGATAGTCGATACAAGGATGAAGAGATCCGTCCTTCTTTCCAACGAAGAAGAACCCTGCACCTACTGGAGAGGAGGACGGTCGGATGAGCCCAGCACTGAGCGACTCCTTCAGGTAGCTGTTCATTGCCTCCTTCTCCGGCGCTGACAGACTGTAGAGGCGTCCTGAGGGTAAGGGCGCCCCCTGGCGGATGTTAATGGCGCAGTCGTAGGGCCGGTGAGGAGGCAGAGACATCGCCTTGGACTTACTGAAAACGGCACCCAGGTCGTGGAACTCTGAGGGCACTAGGGTGAGATCCGGGGGCGCGGTGTCCTGAGCTGTGGGAGGCGAGGACGGGGCGCAGGCCGCGGATTGGAGGCAGGTACCCATGCAGAAAGTGCTCCACGCTGAAACCTTCCCAGTCTTCCAGTCCAAGGCGGGGTTGTGGAGGCGGAGCCAGGGATAACCGAGGATGACAGGTGTTACTGAGGTGGGCAGGACGTAAAAGGAGATATCCTCCCGATGGTTTCCAGAGATGATCACCGGGACAGGGGATGTTTGGTGAGTTACCTTTCCCAGGGAAACTCGGGAGAGATTAACTAGGGCGAGAGGAGTATCGAGGAGGTGACAGTGGATGCCCAGTCGGGTTGCCAGGCTTTGTGAAATAAAGCTACCCTCCGCGCCTGAATCCACCAGTGCATGTGTGAGGTGCCCAGTGAGGTTGTGACAGAAGCGGATGGGCAGCGTCAAATGTGTGAGGGGACTTAACCGATTAGCATCCGCAAGGCCCCCTACAGTGACTCGCGGACCACCTCGTTTGGCTTCTCCGGACAATGCTCCACCGTGTGCTGGCTACCTCCGCAATACATGCAGAGGCCCAGGTCACGACGGCGCTGTTTCTCCGCCAGGGGGAGCTTTGTCCAGCCTGTCACCATTGGTTCCGACTCCTCGGAGACCTCCGGTGGCGGCAACGCCAGGGGGCGAGCTTGGGGCAGACGTGCAGAGGCGCCCCGCGAGCGAGAAGACTGCTTCCGCTCGGAGGCGTGCTCGTGCAGCCTGTTATCCAAACTGATGGTGAGAGAAATCAGCTCCGCCAGCGTCTCCGGGGTATCCCGTCCAGCCAACTCATCTCTCAGACCGGAATTTAGACTGCGGAGGAAGATGCCACAGAGCGCATGCTCTTCCCAGCCAACTTCCTCCACGGTAACCCGGAAGTCGATCGCGTAGTCGGCCGCCGATCGGCTCCCCTGTTGGAGTCCGAGAAGACGGTCGACCTGGACACTGTCCAAACGCGAATGATCGAACACTTCCAGAAATTGTCGCACGAACTGGCCATAGGTGAGGGTGGCATAGCTGGGCTTCACCATAATGGCGTAAGCCCAGGTAAGCGCACGACCCTCAAGGAGATTACCTATATAGCCAATTCTGCTATGGTCTGAAGGAAAATCTCCGGGAACGCGAAGAAACACGGACTCACACTGCATAATAAAACCCCGAGCTCCACCCAGCTTACCGCTGAAGCGAGCAGGAGTGGGGATTGGTGTGAGCCGTGTTGGCGCACCCGGAGAAGGCTGAACGGCCACCGGAGCCGCAGGAGCCACGCCACCCGGACGAGCCGAGGGGAACGGCTGCTGGGGGTCCAAGCGGTCTAATCGGTTAGTAATGATAATTAATTGATTCAATATCACCTGTTGCTGATGAGCTATTAAATCCACCCGAGCCTCGAGGGTGGAAAGACGGCGTGCGAGCCCGCTGTCTGCCGAGCCGCTCTGCTGAAGCCGTACTGACATAATGCACGGCCCAGGAGACACACACGCAGGCTCAGGATAGATTTAACAGCTTTATTAGCAACAAGGAAGTGTATGGCTGCGTGTCTATGGAATAAGAATGTATTGGTGGTGGCGTCTGCGTCAGGCACGGGGGTAGGAGGCCGTACAGCTGGACAACCCTGTGGGAGAGAGCAGAGGGAGAAGGGTAACGGGCACCACACCAATACAGGGAATAATGATGGTAGCTGGCTTACTTGGTTGTGACAGGTGGCTGGCGTCGACAAGGGCGGAGCCCGGGAGACAGCGACCTGCGGTACCTGTGGCAGCAGCGTAGAGCCAACAGCAAGGTGATGAAGTCCACCGCTGGGAATGTCCACCTGTGCACAGGGGAAAGCTAGAGGAGAGAGGTAAGTGGAGCTTACCCAGGATATCTTCGCTAGTCGGTTTGAGATCCGTAGTAGCAAAGGGGCCGAAGTAGAGAGACAGCTTCAGGCCGAAGCCCAGGGCAGAGTGGATTAAATACCCCGCCGCTGACGAGGAGCAGGTGTGCGCGCGGCTGGCGCCGCTGATGAGCGGCGAGTCATAACATCCTGGTTTGCAGAATTAAACCAAACACCGAATCCGGCCATTCCGCATACTCCAGAGGTTCAGTCTGACGACCACCCTGAAGAAGCTCTTCAACGCTGTGCGTGTGGGATGAGAATGGGGGTGCAAAAGCATCTGACCACTGTCCTATCGCTCTGTCGAGTCATGCCGTGCTTCATCTCCTCCATCCTGGTTATCTGTGAAAAAGTGTAATCTAAACTTTCCTCTCCTCTACATCCTGGGTATGTGACAAATTGTAATAGGGTATCATGGATAAAAAATCAGAATCGGACCATGTTGAATTGGCGGATGAGGCAGAAGAAAGGCAGGCTCTATCTATTAGACTGGGTAGCTGGCTATGATAACACCACAGAAGATTTAACCCTTTTACAACAGTCTCTAATTTGAATGGTTGTGTTAGAAAGAGCCATAGAAGAATTAAACCATATATCACCACCCTTTCGGGCTGATTTATAGGGTACAACGAATGAAATAGGTGAAACTGTAGAAATACCGCTGAACAACAACAATGCTCTCCATCATCTAGAAAATATATTTGAGAATCAAAACCAACCACCCCTCTCACCCGCAAATCATCAATCATTCAAAACCTTCAACCTCCTCCAAACAGCTAGAGGGCTCCTCTGATGCACAACAGGGTGGGGGGGTTGCGCCCTCCCACTCATGACCGAGAGGTGGCATCCTCTAGGGATGGAGAAGTCAGAATATTCTCACCTTTTAACACGGTGAGAATGAAGCGTCGCCTACCCATCCCTAGACGATGCGACATGCCCAACATTGCGGACTTTTACAGTGATGTGATGGGTATCCTCAGAAAATTGGCGGAGGATGCCCGATCACACATGGAACACAAAGATGTAATCCAGCTGGAAGTTGTCAGTGAAAGTGTGAGGGACAACATCGGTGTTACAGCCGATGACGATGGGGGTAATATTTTACTGGCTTTTCAGGGTTTGCTTGATCGGGTAGCACAGTCCAACAATAATATCGCTGTGGATGAAGGTTTAGAATTAATCCTACAGGTGGTACATAACCCCAGAGGTGGTGGTAAACACAGACTGGAGAAAACGTTAGACTGAGAAATTATTGGTAAAAAAAGGCATCAATTGTACGTTACACATAGCGAGAAGGATCAACTCTGTTTCACCACTACCTTAGCACACCTGATGAACCCCCATTTGGACAACGGCATAAGTAAGGCTTTGGGTAGGGTGTTGCAAAATCAGGCGGGTAAGGGTGACCAGACGCCCGTCACTTTTAATGATATAGCTAAATTTGAATGGACTGTAGGACGTAAAATCGTAGTGTTTCACAGAACATCTCACAATCAACCCCTCTTGCATTTTGAGACAGACTATAGCGATCGTTCCAGACCATTATGTATGTTCTTATTGCAAAACCATTACTATGGCATAAAAAAATCTCGAAGCTTTGTAAATTGTAAAGGATACTGTCAGGTCTGCAACAATCCCATCTGCCCTACAGAAGAACTCAGACCTGTAGAATGTTTAGACTGTCATAGAAAGTGTCGCTCGCCGGCCTGTTATGCTAGACACAAAGAGGCTAAACAAGGTGCTGTAACCACACCCCACAATAGTATCTGTGACGTGATTAAAAAATAAAAATATATCCTCGCTGCAACCTTTGCTATTCTGCTAGTAAAACCACAGGTCCATTCAAGCATCATTGTAGCCGGTAAAAATGTAAAATTTGTGGGGTGCAATTATAACCGGGTTCTGAAACCGATTATCATTGATGCTACATTCAGCCACAGGTGGAACACCCCTAGTTGTTTTTTTTTATGATACTGAAACATTCGTCGATGACAAAGGGGAACACACACCCTTTCTTGTGTACACTAAAACATCGAAATATGAAGAAAAGTGGCTTTAAGGTACAGACTACGTAAAACAGTTTCTTCTGCATTCCAGGCATGAAAAGTACAGGCATAATGTATTCATAGCGCATAATGCCAGAGGATTTGACGGTTACCTGATCTTGAACAGTATGATAAAAGAGAATATAACGCCATGACAAATTCATGATGGGGTGTAAGATTCTAAGTTTTGAGGAACCCCATTATAACCTTACATTCATCGACTAGCTATCCTTCCTACCTATGCATCTTAGCACGATGCCTAAAGCTTTAGGTTTTAGCAAGGTGAGAAAGGGACTGTTTCCCCATGGATATTCTGCAATGGAGCATCTAAATTATGTAGGTCGTTACCCACTACCGTCCGACTATGGCATAGAACGTATGAGGGTCGCCGAGCAGCTGGAGTTTGATGAATGGTACAATGGGGTCAAACATGGCTCGTTTAACTTTAAACAGGAGGCTCTGCATTATTGTAAAAATGATGTGGACATTCTAGACATGGGTTGCATTAAATTTAGAGAGCGGTTTCTCACTGACATGGTTGTGGATCCTTTCTTTTTTAACCCACCCGAGCCTCTCTTACCATGCCAGGCCCTTTATGGGGGCAGGATGAGCACTGTAAAACTGAGACACACCACAGGATCTGATGAGACAGTGCACTATGTAGATGTCCCTTCTCTGTACCCTATGTTAACAGCATGTGCTTTTACCCTGTAGGCCATCCCACCATCATTTACAAAGATTTTGAGGGTCCTCGAAGCTCTCTCGGGTTAATCAGAGCTACCGTCTACCCACCCCGCAGTCTCTTTTTCCCCATTCTACCCTACAAAAGTTCAAGAGGTAAATTAACCTTCCCACTGTGCCGGACATGTGTGGAAACCAACCATCAAGATGGTGTTTGCATGCATGATGACAAGGCAAGAGCATTGACGGGGGTCTGGATCACTGTGGAGTTCAACAAAGTCCTGGAGCTGGGGCACAGGGTGGGTAAAATCACAGAAATGTGGCATTTTGATCAAAGTAGCAACACAGTGTTTGTAGATTGCATACACAAATTTCTAAAAGAAAAACAGGAAGCATCGGGTTACCCCACAGATGTCACCGATCAGGAGAGCAAGGGCAGATACATCAGGGACAATCACCGTCATCAGGGTATTCTGTTAGACGCCGATAAAATACACGAGAATCCACTCCGTCGCTGCATGTCAAAATTAATTTTGAACTCTCTTTGGGGGAAATTTGCACAGAGAGATAATCTGGTTCAGACCAGTGTGATCTCAGAACCTGAAGAATTTTTCACCTACTTGTTTTCAGGTAAATACAAGGTGGAATACTTTAATGTTCTGGATGATGACAAACTCTGCTTAAGTGGAAATATAACGATCATTGCATCCAACCCACGGGTAAAACTAATAACATCTTTATAGCCACCTTTACCACAGCCCACAAGCGTCTGAAGTTGTACGGTTATCTGGAGAAACTGCAAGAGAGGGTTCTTTACACCGACATGGATAGTTTAATTTACGTGGTAAAGAACGGTGAGATGCCTCTAGAGTTGAGTAATTATCTGGCGGATTTTACAGATGAGTTGGACGGTGATACCATTCAAGAATTTATATCCGCAGGTCCCAAGAGATACACCTACCAAACAAGGAATAAAAAGAAGGTCGTCATAAAGGTCAAAAGTATCACACAAACCCAACCATGTTGTGAGCATGTCAATTTTGACAGCGTCAGAGATTTGGTGGAGGACTACCCGACAAATTCAGGAGAGAGAGTAATTGAGACTCCCCAGTACAGCATAGGATGTGATTAAAGGGGGCTTGTATTGAGAAACTTATCATTTCAGAAAAAGTTCAGGATTGTGTATAATAAGAGATGTCTCTTTAGGGATGGGACCACTCTGCCTTTTGGTTATTAGATTTTCTGAGAAAAAAAAAACAGTCATATCTTGCCCGGATGGAGGAGATTGATTTTTACCCTAGGTTCACCTTTCTATTTTCATGTTTGGTGGTGGGACCGAGTGGTTGTGGTAAGACTTATTTTGTTTCAAAGGTACTGGAAAACTGTGACCATATTGTAAACGTTGTACCCGAAAACATTATATGGATTTATACGTGTCATCAACCTATGTACAGTGAACTGCAGAAGAGGAATAAAAGAATAAAATTTGTTGAAGGACTCCCTGATTCTTTTGAAGATGAAAACCTGTTCCCTCCCGATCACAAACACTTGATTATTCTGGATGATGTTATTTTTCAAGCCTGTGACCATCCTGAGGAAGTAAGAATTTTTACTCAGTATTGGCATCATAGAAACATGAGCATCATGATGTTGACTCAAAATGTGTTCCACCAGGGTAAATACAGTCGCACCAATAGTCTAAAAAGCAATTATCTAGTAATGTTTAAAAACCCACGGGAAAAGCTACAAAGATATATTAGCTCGTCAAATCTTTCCATCACAAAAGGCCTTCTTCCTAGAGAGTTTTGAAGGCGCCACCAGAGAACCCCACAGCTATTTAATGGTAGACCTCAGACCCTCCTGTCCAGAACAATACAGACCGAGGATGGGTATACTTCCTCATCAGAGGTTGACCGTCTATGTGCCCAAAACTTCTGCCTAGTTTATCATGTCTGCGCGTATGAAGAGGAAGGCAATCTTACTGCGCTGTACCACGCCTCACCCAAAAAGTGCAGGGATATTCTCATTCACAGCATTCCGGACTTTATTCAGACATTGTGTGAGATTGCTCTGAATCTTTTAAAAGGGAACATTCCATTGTGAAGCGGCATGGAAAAATAAGGAGCAGTGCTGTGGTTTTAAGCAGGTTTTATTAATCATATCGCCTTCACGGGATCCCCTCTCCGGTGCATAGTGGAGCAGCCCGGAGCGGGATCCCTAAGCTCTCAGAGAAGGAGAGGAGGACACGTGTGTGTCTACCAGTTGCAGGATCAGAGTGAGAGAAGAAGAGAGAGATTGCGTTACAGAGTTGCACCTTAAATACTTGATCATAACAATACATCAAAAAGACATACCCCACAGTCTAGAATGATCAAAGGGACAACAGAACAGGCAGGAGGTATTTGCATTTGTAAGCCATACATCACAATGGGCAGATTAGCTAGACCTCGCTCTAAGTGCAAGACAAAGAGGCTAACAAGCACATCTACATATTGATCTGAGTCTCTAGGTCACAGTAAGGACAGGATGCATGAGTACAAAGGATGAAAGGCATCGATTAACATGTTAGTTACATGGGTCCGCCCTCCAGTAGGTTCACCACCTGCAGGAGGGATCATGGAAGTCCGGTGCTATGTGGATTAGGTGGCAGTCAAAGGCGGAGACCTTGGCGGACTGATCCCAAGCTTTCTAAACTGGCTTTTGGTACATGGAATGTCACCTCTCTGGTGGGGAAGGAGCCTGAGCTGGTGTACGAGATTGAGCGATACCGGCTAGATATAGTCGGCCTCACCTCAACACACAGCTCCGGTTCCGGAACCAGTCTCCTGGAGAGGGGCTGGAGCTTGGCCTTTTCTGGAGTTGCCCCGGGCGAGAGGCGACGAGCAGGGGTAGGTATTCTTGTATCGCCCCACCTTGCTGCCTCTATATTGGAGTTTTCCCCGGTGGACGAAAGGGTTGCTTCCCTGCGCCTTCGGGTTGGGAAAGGGGTCCTGACCATCATTTGTGCCTATGCACCAAATGATGTTTCAGAGTACCCACCCTTTTTGGAGTCTGTGACTGGGGTGCTGGACGGTGCTCCTCCTGGAGACTCCATTGTCCTACTGGGGGACTTCAATGCGCACGTGGGCAACGACAGTGAAACTTGGAGGGGGGTGATTGGGAGGAACGGCCTGCCCGATCTGAACCCGAGTGGTGTTCAGTTATTGGACTTCTGTGCTAACCACAGTCTGTCCATAACGAACACCATGTTCAAGCATAAGGGTGTCCATATGTGCACCTGGCACCAGGACACCCTAGGCCGCAGGTCGATGATCGATTTTGTTATCGTATCATCAGACCTGCGACCGTATGTCTTGGACACCCAAGTAAAGAGAGGTGCAGAGCTGTCAACTGATCACCACCTGGTGGTGAGTTGGATCCGATGGCAGGGGAGGAAGCCATTCAGACCTGGTAGACCCAAACGTATAGTGAGGGTGTGCTGGGAGCGTCTGGCTGAGGCCCCTGTCCGGGAGGTCTTCAACTCCCACCTCCGGAAGAACTTCAACCACATTCCGAGGGAGTCTGGAGACATGGAGTCTGAATGGGCCATGTTCTCCACCTCTGTTGTCGAAGTGGCGGCCCAGAGCTGCGGCCGCAAGGTGGTCGGTGCATCTCGTGGTGGCAACCCCCGAACCAAGTGGTGGACACCAGTGGTGAGGGGGGCCATTAAGCTGAAGAAGGAGTCCTATCAAGCTTGGTTGGCTTGTGGGACTCCCGAAGCAGCTGAGGTGTACCGGCAGGCCAAGCGGAGTGCAGCTCGGGTGGTTGCTGAAGCAAAAACCCGGGTATGGGAGGAGTTCGGTGAGGCCATGGAACAAGACTTTCGGTCGGCTTCAAAGAGATTCTGGCAAACTGTTCGGCGGCTCAGGAGGGGAAAGCAGCTCCCCGTCCACACTGTGTATGGTGCGGATGGGACACTGTTGACTTCAACTGGGGATATCGTCGGGCGGTGGAAGGAATACTTCGAGGATCTCCTCAATCCCACTGATACGCCTTCCACAGAGGAAGCAGGGTTTGGGGACAAGGGGGATGACTCGCCTATCACAGGGGCTGAGGTCGCCAAGGTGGTTAAAAATCTCCTTGGTGGCCGGGCCCCAGGGGTGGACGAGATTCGCCCCGAGTACCTCAAGGCCCTGGATGTTGTTGGGTTGTCATGGTTGACACGCCTCTGCAACATTGCGTGGAGGTCGGGGGCAGTGCCTTTGGCATGGCAAACCGGGGTGGTGGTTCCTCTCTTCAAAAAAGGGGACCGGAGGGTGTGCTCCAACTTTAGAGGGATCACACTCCTCAGCCTCCCTGGGAAGGTCTATGCCAAGGTACTGGAGAGGAGAGTCCGGCCGTTGGTCGAACCTCGGATTCAGGAGGAGCAATGTGGTTTTCGTCCTGGCCGTGGCACATCGGACCAGCTCTTTACCCTCTCGAGAATTCTTGAGGGTTCGTGGGAGTTTGCCCAACCAGTTTACATGTGTTTTGTGGACTTGGAGAAGGCATTTGACCGCGTCCCTCGTGGATTTTTGTGGGGGGTGCTTCGGGAGTATGGGGTATCGGGCTTGTTGTTACGAGCTATTCGGTCTCTGTACGACCGTTGTGAGAGTTTAGTTCGTATCGCCAACACTCGGTCGGAGTCATTCCCAGTGAGAGTTGGACTCCGCCAGGGCTGCCCTTTGTCACCGGTCCTGTTCATAATTTTTATGGACAGGATTTCTAGGCGCAGCCAGGGAATGGAGGGTGTCATGCTTGGTGACCACAGGATCTCATCTCTGTTGTTTGCAGATGATGTTGTCCTGTTGGCTTCATCCAGCAATGACCTACAGCTCTTGCTGGGACGGTTTGCCGCTGAGTGTGAAGCGGCTGGGATGAGAATCAGCACCTCCAAGTCCGAGTCCATGGTCCTCAGCCGGAAAAAGGTGGATTGTCCTCTCCGGGTTGGGGACAGGCTCCTGCCCCAAGTGGAGGAGTTTAAGTATCTTGGGGTCTTGTTCACGAGTGAGGGGAAAATGGAGCGAGAGATCGACAGACGGATTGGAGCAGCATCTGCAGTGATGCGGACGTTGTACCGGTCTGTTGTGGTGAAGAGGGAGCTTAGTTCTAAGGCAAAGCTGTCAATTTACCAGTCAATCTACGTTCCTACTCTCACCTATGGTCACGAGCTTTGGGTAATGACCGAAAGAACGAGATCGCGGATACAAGCGGCTGAAATGAGCTTTCTCCGTAGGATTGCTGGACTCACCCTCAGAGATAGGGTGAGGAGCTCAGTCATCCGGGAGAGGCTCAGAGTAGAACCGCTGCTCCTCCACATTGAAAGGAGTCAGTTGAGGTGGTATGGGCATCTGATTAGGATGCCTCCTGGACGCCTCCCACTTGAGGTGTTTCAGGCACGTCCCACTGGGAGGAGACCCCGGGGCAGACCCAGGACTCGGTGGAGAGACTATGTCTCCCAGCTAGTCTGGGAACGCCTTGGTATCCCCTCTGAAGAGCTGGAGCAGGTGGCTGGGGAGAGGGAAGTCTGGGCTTCTCTGCTTGAACTGCTGCCTCCGCGACCCGGACCTCCGGAAAAGCGGTAGAAGATGGATGGATGGATGGCATTCCATTGTCCGATTGTCACTTCAAGAAACTAAAAAAAAATTATCAGACTATTGGCTGATAAGAAAACTAGTTTAAAATGCAAACACCAGATTCTGAAAAAACAGTCAGGCGGTTTTCTATTACCTCTGCTCTCCGCTGTGGTGCCCGTGATTGGAGAACTTTTCAGTGGACTGGTGAGAAGAAATTAAAAAAAAAAAAGATGACTCTGAAGAAGGCACAGAAGATGTTTCTGCTCGCACCCCAACAGTTAAGCCGTCTGACCAAACCGACAACCGTCAGAGAAAATGCAGAGGATGATTTGGACTCCAGAATGAGCCAT
This sequence comes from Pholidichthys leucotaenia, assembly GCA_020510985.1. Taxonomy (NCBI): domain Eukaryota; kingdom Metazoa; phylum Chordata; class Actinopteri; order Cichliformes; family Pholidichthyidae; genus Pholidichthys; species Pholidichthys leucotaenia. Next base: position 453,660,721 of record CM035836.1, read on the forward strand.
ATTAAACAAACCTGGATGGAGTACTTATGAAAAAATTAAAAAGTATGACGCTTTACTGCAGAGATACCTCACGCTCGTGAAACAGGATCATAACGAGTGACGGAGAGTAACGCTCACTCTGCAGTGGGAACCTGACCACCTACCCCTATCCGGTGTCGGTGGGGCTGGTGAGAGCGAGCAAGCTCGTGCGTCATCTCCCGATGGTACCCGTGCATTATCTTCCACGGGTGCTCCCGCATCATCCCACAACATGCATGACGATTTAGATTTTGACGTTATGGTTGAAGAGGTTCTGCAAAACCTCCCCACACGTGATTATAAGAAAGCTGAATACATCCTCGGGAAATTGCCCCAGAGTTGTGAGGGATGGAATTCAAAGGAAGAATTTGTTTACAAGGGTGAGGCGGTGAAAGGGTCTCATATGATTGATTTATTCAAACACCTCTCACTCTCTTATAAAAAAACACCAACACCTGGTGCCTGCAGGGTGGTAAAAATTTTTAAACACTCTGTCAGAACTCAATATTTCTTTACTGGCTTTGAGCAACCCACCAGCGCGCGATCAATATCGACTTCTTAAGACGAATGCGAGTGACACTGCCGATGTGGGTTTCAAAAAACATCGAGACATACATCGTACCAGAGAGAAAAAGATGAAACTTCTGCTCTCCCCAAGCTGGATCACACCCCGTGAAAAAGAAGAGTCTGAATTTGAGACTAGAACGTGGAGGAATAGGAGACAAAAGAAACTCTCCTCTCAATGGATCACACCTTAGGAAGAAGAAGTAGAAGGGGAATTTGAGATTAGATATAATTGTAAACCACACATCTTTTCTGTCTTTTTGTCATGGCTCCCTCAGGGCCATCATCAGCTTCAGCTGCACGCACACCTGCTGCCAATCACCAGCAGGCTTTAAAAGCCAGACCTGCCTGTGACTCGGCACGGAGCCGTCTGTCAAACTCCCTACGACACGCCTCACGTCAACAGCCATGTCCTGGCTCATCGTCTGAACTCCAGACCAACGCTTCGCTTCACGTAAGCAAACATTGACTCACCTTTGTCAAGTTCATCTTCCCCTGTGCACAGGTGGATCTCCCTGGCGGCGGATTCCTCTATCCCCGGCAGTGGTTCAGCTTCCACCCCTGCTACAGGGTTGCTTGCTCACTTCCCCACACAAGACCCAGACGCTGTCTCCCTGGCTGTAGCCCTCAAGGCCAACCTGAGCTCACCATGACCACCTGCAAAGTAAGCTGTCATTATTATCACGATCTTTGCCCAGGGACTGAGCTAGCATCTCTGCTTTATCGTTATAGGGTTGCCAGGCTGTACGGCGTCCTGCTCTTCCCCCAGCACGAGTCCTACACTTCACTCACAGGCACTGTACATACACGCACGCATACACAAGCACTGTTGGCAATAAAAGGATAATTGTACTTCACTCGAGTCTGTCTTTTGTCCCCTGGGTCCAGAATTATGTCAGTAGATTAGATTAGATTAGATTCAACTTTATTGTCATTACACATGTATGAATACAAGGTAACGAAACACAGTTTAGCATCCAATCAGAAGTGCAAAGGACAGCAGTGCAGTATATACAGTAATTAACAGTATGTGCAATTTAAGCAAATATATGCAAATATATGCAGCAGTGCAGAAAGTTAAGAGTACTGTTATGTGCAAATAATGTACAATAAGTTAGATGGGCAGTTATGTACAGGTGAGGATGGTAAGAGATGATGGTAAGAGAGTCAGCGGGGAACTAAGTTCAATAACGTGACAGCTGTTGGAAAGAAACTGTTCCTAAACCTGCTGGTTCTAGTCCGAAGGCTTCTGAAACGTCTTCTGGAGGGGAGAAGCTGGAACATTCCATGAGCAGGATGGTTGGAGTCCCTAAGAATGCTGCGTGCCCAGCGCAGACATCTTTTCCTGTAGACGTCCTCTATAACTGGAAGTGGAGTCCCTGTGATGCATTGGGCGGTTTTCACCACCTGCTGCAGTGCCTTACGGTCAGCGACAGAGCAGCTCCTATACCAGACTGTGACACAGTTGTTCAGGGTGCTCTCTATCACGCAGCGGTAGAAGTTGCCCAGGATGTCAGTTGACAGATGGTTCTTCTTCAGTGTCCTCAAGAAGAAGAGGCGCTGATGGGCCTTCTTGATCAGGCTGGTGGTGTTAACTGACAAGGACAGGTCCTCCGAGATGTGGGTCCCCAGGAATTTGAAGCTGGGGACACGTTCAACAGCTATGCCATTGATATGGATGGGGTCATGTGTCTCTCCCCTCTCCTTCCTGTAGTCCACTATGAGCTCCTTGGTTTTGCTGGTGTTAAGGAGCAGGTTATTGTCAGCGCACCAAGTAGCCAAGTGCTCAACCTCTGCCCTGTAATCTGACTCATCGTTGTCCCTGATGAGTCCAATCACCGTGGTGTCATCTGCGAACTTTATGATGGAATTGGATCCATACATAGGCCTGCAGTCATGGGTGAAGAGGGAGTAGAGGAATGGGCTGAGCACACAGCCCTGTGGTACACCAGTGTTGAGTGTGATGACGGAAGAACGGTTGGGGCCTGACCTAACATGCTGGGGTCTGTTGGTCAGAAAATCCATGATCCAGTTGCAGGTGGAGGTACTGATTCCCAGGTCCCCAAGTTTAGTGATCAGCTTGGAGGGGATAACTGTGTTGAATGCTGAGCTGAAGTCAACAAACAGCATTCTTGCGTAGGTGTTCTTGTCATCCAGGTGTGAGAGTACATAGTGCAGCGCTGTAGAAACCACATCCTCTGTACTCCTGTTGCTCCGGTAGGCAAACTGGTGAGGGTCCAGTGTAGGGGGCAGGCATTTTTTGAGCTGTGCCAAGACCAGTCGCTCAAAGCACTTCATGACTATGGGCGTCAGTGCCACAGGGCGATAGTCATTTAGGCACAATGGTGTTGAATGTTTCGGCACTGGTACTACAGAAGTGGTCTTGAAGCACGCTGGTACCACGGCCTGGGCCAGGGACAGGTTGAAGATGTCTGTGAAGACCCCTGCCAGCTGCTCAGCGCATGCCCTCAGCACACGCCCAGGAATGCCGTCAGGGCCAGCAGCCTTACGTACGTTGACATGACTCAGTGCGTTACGGACGTCGGTGTGGATGAGTGTGAGGTGGTGGAGGTCGTCAGAGGGTGGGAAATTGATGTTCTTTTCGTTATTGTCCTTGTCAAAACGAGCATAGAAGTCATTTAGCTCATTGAGAAAGGGCACAGTCATGGCTATAGGTATGGAGTTGCTGGGCTTATAATCAGAGATAGCTTGAATGCCCTGCCACATGCGTCGGGGGTCAGAGTCCCCAAAACGTTCCTCCACCTTCAGCTTGTAGCTGTGCTTGGCCTTCTTGATGCCCCTCTTCAGATCTGCCCTGGATGAACTGTAGGCCTGTGCGTCACCAGATCTAAAGGCATTGTTACGTGCTTTTAGCAGAAGCCGCACTTCTCTGTTCATCCACGGCTTCTGATTTGGGTACGTGGTGATCTGTCTTTCTGTGGTGACACTGTCAATAGTGGTGTTGATATGGTCCAGGACTGAGTGGGTGTAAGAGTCGATGTTTATGTGGGAGCCACAGGTAGCCTGAAAGGTGAACATACTCCAGTCTGTGTTCCTAAACTTTTCCTGGAGTACAGAGTCAACCCCCTCTGGCCACACTTTGATGGTCCTCACTGATGGCTTCACCCGGTTGATGAGTGGTACATACTTGGGGGTAAGGAACAAAGATAAGTGATCAGACTGACCTAGGTGGGGGAGGGGAGTTGCTGTGTAGGCTCCCACAATATTGGTGTAAACATGGTCCAATGTTTTGTCCCCTCTTGTGTGACAGGAGACATGCTGGTAGAATTTAGGAAGCACTGTCTTGAGGTTAGAGTGGTTAAAATCACCCGCCACAATAAATGCATCCTCTGGGTGTGCAGTTTTTTGTTTGCTAATAGCTGCATGCAGTTCTTTCATAGCAAGCTTAGCATTAGCATCCGGAGAAATGTAAGCGGCTGTTATGATGGTACAAGTGAACTCGCGTGGCAGATAGAAAGGTCTACATTTAACCATGAGAAACTCCAGGTTAGCTGAGCAGTGTCTCTCAACAGTGACAGAGTTCGTGCACCAAGCCTTGTTAATATAAATGCACACTCCCCCACCTCTGGTCTTACCGGAGTCATCAGCTGCTCTGTCTGCCCGGAGCGTGTGTAGGCTGGCTAGCTCAATAGCATTGTCAGGTATTCCACTGTGTAGCCATGTTTCCGTGAAAATCATGATATTGCAATTCATAAGTCTCTTATTGTTGGTGATCCGAAGCCGTAGCTCATTCATTTTGTTCGCCAGTGACTGTACATTAGCGAAGAAAATACTGGGTAGAGAAAGCCGGTGCGGTGTTAGCTTTAGCTTAGCTCTTAGCCCACCGCGCTTCCCCCGCCTTTGTTTATGGTCTCTACGCCGCCTGCGAGCACTTCCGGTCGGCCGGGAAGCTTGCCGAGCGTCGGGTGTTCTCCGGAGCTCAGGGATGAGACGTAGGTTGCTGATAGAAAGATCGTTATCGTTATTTTGTAATCCAATGTCCAAAAGCTCATTTCGGATGTAAGATGTGAAAACGAAGCTGTTCTGAACGAACAGACCCGAAATGAGCAGAAATAACACTGCTAATCCACAAAATCTGAAGAGACGCTGAGCCTCGCGTTGTGCACGCACTGCCATCTTGTCAAAAGGTCAGTACGGCTCTGTCAGGTGACCCAGTGGACAGCGTGCTAGCACGCCGGTTTAACAATCTTGACGCTCGAGTGGAGCAGCTAGCTTACCAACAAAGCGTTATCCTCAGCCAGCTCACACAAATTAACAGTTGGTTGGATCGTCTGGATGGACAGCGGACATTTCCTCTGGTCTCCGGGAGTCCGTCGGCTCCCGCTAGCCCCCTCCTAGCCAGGCTAGTCAAGTCCCATCGGCCCGGCTCACACTGGTCCCCACACCCGCTCGCTTCAGCGGCAAGCTCGGTGAGGCCCGTGGGTTTATTTTACAGTGTGAGACAGTTTTCCAGCGAGTGCTGGGGGATTTTCCTTCTGCTCATAGTAGGATAGGCTATGTGGCTAATTTGTTAGAGGGAAGAGCTCTAGCTTGGGCTTACGCCATTATGGCTAAAACTAGCTATGCTAGTCTTACTTACCAATGGTTTATTGCCCATTTTCTCGAGGTATTTGACCATTCTGACCGGGATAGCATGCTCACCACCCGGTGTCATATCCGGCTCTAGGGAGCCGGGCAATCAGAGCCAGGGACAAGCCAGTGAGTCGTGATATTTTATTCAGGGTAAAGGGGAAGGGATGAGGAGAGCACAGATACTCATGCAGACGTACACTCACAGGTTGCACAGCGCAGAGGTAAGCAGCTCGTACCGGACGTGGGGGTAGCAAGACGTACATCCTCACAGCGGGATACAAACACAGGAATGCTGCAAGAGGAGTATAATGTGTTTATGTCGCAGCCCCGAGTCATCGAGGCTGCTCCTATTTATCCTCATCGGCAGCGCCCCAGCTGATGAAGACTAATTGGCCCCAGCCGTCCATAATGCTGCCAGCTGGGGGCCAGCTGAGACGCTGCTCAATGGGAAGCAGGGATGAGGGAAAACATGGGCTGAATGCCGAGACGGCATCTCAACCCATGGTGACAGAGCCCCTCCCTCAAGGTCGGGCTCCTGAACGACCAGGAACATCCCAGCCCCCCCCCACCCCACCTAGGGTGGGAGGAAGGGAGGCGGACCGGAGGGGAAGAAGCCAAGGGAAGGACAACACCAATGGGGCAATGTAGGGTAGCGGGAAAGAAAAACCCAAATACAATACTGACAAAACAGAATAATTAACCCAGGTACAGATGGGGAGAAGAACTGGGTCAGCACGCCGGTTACATACTACCCAGAGAGTACCAACCATGCGTGACCCAGAGCAAGGAAAAAAAAGAACCACCAAAAAGGTACAGGGCAAAAAATGCTGAGTACGGTTAAATAAAGGGGAACCTATACACAGCGCTAATTTAAGTACATACACACACAGTCACCATGAAAAGTGAGGGTGACTGGAACAAATGACAATTATAGAGCATGGTGTTACGGAAAACAAGGCACATGACTCTATAATGAACCAACAGGACAAAAAAGAAATACTGAGTGCAGGCAAAGAAAAACCCACACACACGAATATATAAATACCCAGTCACCTAAAGAAATGAAAGTGACTGGAATAAATGGATAACTGCAGAGCATGGTGTTACGGAAAACAAAACATAACTCTACAATACAAAAAACGAGGCTAAAAACATGGCACAAAAAGTAAAATGCTGAGCATGAGCGATGGAAAACACAGCACTATAAAAACGAATCCACCAACAGGACAACACATTACACCCGAGTGACCTTAATAACAAAAGAAAAAGTGACACCCGAGGTGAATGGCAGGCAGAGTCCAAAAATGGCCGAGATGGCTCCGGAGATCTCCCCGCCCATTGTCCAGCTGGCGAATCAGGGAAAGAGAAGTGTTCGGACGGCGAACTCTGGACCCAGATCCCAGGAATCCAGTCCACCGGCAGCCGAACCAGGCTGCCCAGAGGGAAACAGACCAGTGGGGGGGAACCAGATCACCGAACCGAAAGTTCTGTGGGTCGGGTCGTCGACCCGCATCACTCAACCACCAGGACCGTTGAGACGGGTGAAGGGTCAGAGCGGATCCCGGTGGAAGAGGCTCAGGGGAGAGCCGATGACGAGGGCGGCGGGCGTCAGGCCGCAGGAAAACGGCCACCTCCTCACCGGACCTGGACAATACTGGGGCAGCACCCACGTCGGACCCCGATCGGGCCTCAGGCAAACCCACGTTGGACCCCGACTGGGTCTCGGGCGAACCCACGTTGAATACTGCACCAGAACCGACCTCCAACGTTGAACCCGGACCCTCCAGCACCACGAGGAACAGCAACTCCTTGCCGGTGACCCTGGAAGAAGGCTCAGAAGAGAAAACAGAACCGGGATCAGGATCACCGGCAGCGCCAGAACCCGGCGAGACGAGCTCAGACGCAGCGGACGGCTGCACCCTGCTCGTCTCCCCTGGAGATAGGCTGAAGTGCTCGAGGATAAAAAGAGAGAAAAGAAAGGAGAGCACTCGCCTGATCTCGGGTTCTGACGCCGTCCAGGACTGCGAAGATCCAGGATCCGTCGTCAGGAGGTCGTTGTCAGGCTCCCATCTAGCCGCGTCGGGCCCCGCAGCCAGCACGATGGTCAGCGCAGCTTGAGATCCCTCCAGCTCAGGTAACCCCGCCGACGATCCACTCGGCGTGAAGCCAGAAGAATCTCGTCCCGCTGGACCGAACCGCTCCTCCGTGGAGACCCGGGGACGCTCAGTCGTCGGCGTAGACTCCACGCAGCAGTCAGTCCCCCTCCTCCGTCCGCAATGTAGCTGCGGAACCACAGGCCCTCTCCATATCCCACCACGTTGACCCGGAGCCGGGGACCGCTCGGCGGAGAGAGACACAGAGGATGCGGGATTAGGAATACAGGTTACAGCAGGTGGGGAGAGTTCAGGGAGCTGCGAACCCTGAACTTCTCCTCCAGGGATGTGACAGAGCAAATCATTAAGCAGGTGTGAAAAAACAATGACTTGCCTGCCCCCTGGAGGTTGAGTATTGCCTGCTGTAGTGGATTCTGCTTCTTCCTCTCCCCGCCCGGCGATAACGGAGGACCCCCCGGGAGTTCGTCTGAGGATCGCTCGCGTCGTCTCCAGCAGAGAGCTCACCAGGCCGGAATTCCAGGCACACACAGCAGTCAGGAAGCGCGTCGAGGAGGAGGGGAAAACAGCCGGGGTGAGCCAGCCCGAATGTCCAAGAATGACAGCGGGGAAATGAGGCTCAGGGAATGGGGCTGTAGAATCTCCACACTGACGAGGCGAAGGGATGACAGCTGCGTGGGAGGAACTGTCCTGACGATGGCTCAGAACTGGATCCGGACGAGGTTCGTGCAGAGGTGACTTGGCGATGTGATGGCGGCTATTCCCGGGGAACGAAGCGAGGGGGAAACCCAGGATTCGCCGCTCCAGATTGGAGATTGAGGCGAGGAAGGCGCCGAGCACGGGAAAGCTTCGTAGCCCTGAAGTCCTCTCCATCAACCTCACTGCCGCCGCCACATGCCTGAAGGTGGTGACAGGAAACACAGTAGAGCTCGCGACAGCCACTCGACCCCGGACATAACTGCTGTCAGCTGCGGCTCCTTGAAGGGAATCCCGAGTGACGTGGCGCAGGTCGGGGGAAGTCCTCTGGTTGGCGCGAACTCCCGAACTGGAATGGCGGCAGGAACGGGACTCCGAAGCGGGGAAAGACGTCGCCCACTTCGACTCCCTGCCGGGATTTCCATCCACCCCGTGGAGCTTCTCTCGCTGTGTACCTGCAGCGTCTATCCTGGCACTGTCCTCCAGATGGTACAGAGAGTGAGGGTGACAGTCCAGGAGTTCCTCAGCACGGCCCGGATGCCAGCGTCTCGCGTTGGAGGCGTCGTGCAGGGTGAAGAACGTCCCGTCGACAGCCTCCGAGATGGACCTCAGCTCGTCGCCCTGGCGCCGGAAGTGACTCCTGGGAAACGGCATGCTAGCAGCGCTGACACCCGGACAGAAAGGTACATTTCCACAGCGACTCACGGCCGCCGGCAACTCTTCTGGCTGCGACATACTGTCATATCCGGCTCTAGGGAGCCGGGCAATCAGAGCCAGGGACAAGCCAGTGAGTCGTGATATTTTATTCAGGGTAAAGGGGAAGGGATGAGGAGAGCACAGATACTCATGCAGACGTACACTCACAGGTTGCACAGCGCAGAGGTAAGCAGCTCGTACCGGATGTGGGGGTAGAAAGACGTACATCCTCACAGCGGGATACAAACACAGGAATGCTGCAAGAGGAGTATAATGTGTTTATGTCGCAGCCCCGAGTCATCGAGGCTGCTCCTATTTATCCTCATTGGCAGCGCCCCAGCTGATGAAGACTAATTGGCCCCAGCCGTCCATAATGCTGCCAGCTGGGGGCCAGCTGAGACGCTGCTCAATGGGAAGCTGGGATGAGGGAAAACATGGGCTGAGTGCCGAGACGGCATCTCAACCCATGGTGACACCCGGTTGTTAAATCTCCGACGGGGGTAGGTCCGTGGCGGACTACGCTGTTGATTTCCAGGTGGTGGCCGCTGAGGTCGGGTGGGAGGATGCCTCGCTCTGTAGTATTTTCATCTGGAGTTTAAGCCCTAGCCTGCGGGACGAGCTAGCTAGGTTAGACAAGCCGGAGAGACTCACTGAGCTGATCTCCCTAACCATTAATTTGGATAATAGGCTGAGGGAGCAGGCAGCCGAGCGAAGAGCTTCCGGTCGCTCGAGCACGCAGTTTTTCCGCTCCTCCCAGTCATTTCAATTTGCCTTGCCTCCACCTGAAGCTCTAGACGGGTTGGAGGATATGGTAGTCGGGCGCTCTAAGATTTCCTTAGCTGAGAAGCAGCGCCGTAGGGAATTAGGGCTGTGCATGTATTGTGGGTGTAGTGAGCACGAGGTAGAGAGTTGTCCCGTTCAGCCAAGAAGAGGGGGTCTGTGCATCGCAGTAGGGGGACTCACGGGCGCGTCTCAGTCAAAACCCCTCACTAATTGCCTCATGCCCATCAGGTTCATCTACAAGCACACAGAACAAACCACACATGCACTGATTGACTTGGGGGCTGAGCAGAGATTCATATCAGGGGACCTGGCAACCCGGTTAGGGCTTCCCTGCCATACTCTCCAGCCACCTCTTAAGCTAATCGCCCTATCTAGAACCCCTTTGGTGACTGCCTCTCAGCAAACCACCCCAGTATCAGTGATCGTCTCTGGGAACCATCGGGAGGACCTACGCCTGCTGGTGCTGCCCTCCTCTACGTCCCCGGTCATCCTGGGCTACCCTTGGCTGCGACTCTACAACCCGTCATTTGATTGGTGGACTGAGAATATCACATCATGGAGCTCGTTCTGCCTCAGCGCATGTTTGCAGTCCGCAGCAGTCCTTAGCCCCCCCTGCCCCCTCCAGATTTGTCTAAGGTGCCGCCTGAATACCATGATCTGGGGGCGGTATTCAGTAAGTCACAGGCGCTGTCACTCCCCCCCACCCCATCGCCCCTACGACTGCATTATTAATCTCCGGGCTGGTGCCCCGCTGCCGTCGAGCCGCCTCTACAGCCTGTCAGCTCCGGAGAGGGAGGTGATGGATGCCTATATTAAGGAGTCGCTCAGCTCGGGCATTATTTGCCCATCTTCCTCGGCGGTGGGAGTAGGGTTCTTTTTTGTTGGCAAGAAGGATGGCTCCCTGCGGCTATGTATCGACTTCAGGGGACTTAACGACATCACGGTAAAGGATAAATACACCATGCCCCTCATGGACACGGCTTTCAACTCCCTCCAGGGGGCCTCTTGGTTCACCAAGCTCGACCTTCACAACACTCTCATGCAGATCAAGGAGGGAGACGAATGGAAGACGGGATTCCGGACCCCAAGTGGCCACTTTGAATATCTCATGATGCCGTTTGGGTTGACCAACGCGCTGGCCGTCTTCCAACGCCTGATAAACAAGGTTCTCCGGGACTTCCTGGGTGCCTTCGTCTTTGTTTACCTAGATGACATCCTCATCTTCTCTCGGTCATTAGAGGAGCCACGGTTGCACGTGAGACGGGTCCTCCAATGACTCCTGGAGAACAAGCTGTTCGTGAAAGCTGAGAAATGTGAGTTTCACACCAACAAGACTTCATTTCTCGGTTTCGTCATCTCCCATAACCAGGTTCTCCCTGATCCGGTGAAGGTCAAGGCGGTGGTGGATTGCCCCCCCCCCCCATCAAGGAAGCAACTCCAGCAGTTCCTGGGATTTGCCAATTTTTATCGCCGCTTTGTGCCCAGGTACAGCATGATTGCCCATCCCCTGACCTGTCTCACGTCCCCTAAGGTCCCCTTCTGTTGGACAGAGGAGGCTGCAGCGGCATTCGGCACCCTCAAGAAGGAGTTGTCATCGTCCCGTGTCCTCAAGCAGGTGGACCCGTCCCTCCAGTGCTTGGTCAAGGTAGATGCATCGGATTCCAGGGTGGGGGAAGTGCCCTCCCAGCGCTCTCCAGTAGATGGGGTGGTCCAACCCTGCGCCTTTTTCTCGCATCGCCTGTCTCCGGCGGAGAGGAACTACAACATCAGCGACAGGGAGCTCCTGGCGGTGAAGCTCGCTTTGGAGGAATGGTGCCACTGGTTGGAGGGGGCTGCCCAGCCTTTCGTGGTATGGACCAACCATAAGAACTTGGAGTACCTGAGGACTGCCAAGCGGCTGAACTCCCGGCAGGCCCGTTGGTCCCTGTTTTTTGGACGGTTCAATTTCACTATCACCTATCGCCCCGGGGCCAAGAACGCCAAGTCGGATGCCCTCTCCAGGTAGTTCATGGTGGAGGTAACTGAGGACCATGAATAGACCATCCTTCCACCATCCTGTGTCATTGGCGCCCTCTCGTGGGACATCAGGGAGAAGGCCGTGAAGGCGCAGGAGGCTGAGCCCGATCCGGGAGGTGGTCCCATGGAGTGGTTGTTCGTCCCCACAGCGATCTGGGGTGAGGTGATTCAGTGGGCCCATGCCTCGAAATTCGCATGCCATCCAGCGGTGTCTCGTACGGTGGAGCTCCTCCAGAGATCGTTTTGGTGGCCGGGGCTGCGGAAGGACATCACTGCCTACATCCGGGCCTGCACCCAGTGCACCACTGGTAAGTTGTCCTCTTCTCCACCGGCCGGACTCCTCCACCCATTGCCGGTCCCCAGCCACCCCTGGTCCCATATCGCCCTGGATTTTGTGACTGGCCTTCCACCATCCAAGCACTTCACTACGGTCCTCACCATTGCGGACCAGTTTTCTAAGGCTGCCCACTTCTTTCCTCTCCGGGGGCTGCCTACGACACGAGAGACAGCGGACCTGTTGGTGCAGCACGTCATACGCCTCCATGGGATTCCCACTGATGTCGTTTCGGATCGTGGGCCCCAATTCATGTCCCAGGTCTGGAGGGCGTTCTGTAACGCACTGGGGTCGACCGTGAGCCTGTCGTCCGGGTACCACCCGCAGAGCAACGGGCAGTGCGAGCGGGCCAATCAGGAGCTGGAGGCCGCTCTGCGCTGCGTCATCGCCTCCAGCCCATCCTCATGGAGCAGCCACCTACCTTGGATCGAATATGCTCATAACTCAATGGTTTCCTCGGCTATCGGCATGTCCCCCTTCAGGGCCTCCTTGGGTTACGACCCCCCACTGTTTCCAGAGGAGGAGAAGGAGATGGCGGTGCCTTCTGTCCACGCCCATGTGAGGCGCTGCTGCTGGCTCTGGACCACCACCAGTAGAGCCCTCCTTCGAACCACTGAACGCAACACCAGGACGGCTAACCGCCGCAGGAGACCGGCTCCCCAATACAAGGTGGGTCAACAAGTATGGCTGTCAACTCAGAACATTAACCTGAAAGCTGAAAGATGGAAGTTGGCCCAGTGCTTCATTGGGACCTTCCCCATTATCTGTGTTGTTAACCCTGTGGCTGTATACCTAGCTCTCCCCCCCTCCCTCTGCATCTGTCCGACTTTTCATGTCTTGCAGGTGAAACCTGTCTGCTCCAGCCCTCTCTGCCCTCTTCCCAAGGCTCCACCTCCACCAGTGGTGATAGATGGCGACCCGGCGTGGAGAGTCAACACCATCCTGGACGTTCGCCGCCAGGGTCGCGGCCTGCAGTACTTGGTGGACTGGGAAGGGTATGGCCCCGAGTGGAGGTCCTGGGTACGTCCGTCACTCGTACTCGATAAACAACTCATCAGGGACTTCCACCAGACGCACCCGGGCAGGATGGGTCAGGTGCCAGGAGGCACCTCTAGAGGGGGGAGTACTGTCATGGCTCCTTCAGGGCCATCATCAACTTCAGCTGCACGCACACCTGCTGCCAATCGCCAGCGGGCTTTAAAAGCCAGACCTACCTGCGACTCGGCACAGAGCTGTCTGTCAAACTCCCTACGACACGCCTCACGTCAGCAGCCACGTCCTGGCTCATCGTCTGAACTCCAGACCAACGCTTCGCTTCACGTAAGCAAACATTGACTCACAAGTTCATCTTCCCCTGTGCACAGGTGGATCTCCCTGGCGGAGGATTCCTTTCTCCCCGGCAGCGGTTCAGCTTCCACCCCTGCTACAGGGTTGCTCGCTCACTTCCCAGCACAAGAGCCGGACGCTGTCTCCCTGGCTGTAGTCCTCAAGGCCAACCTGAGCTCACCACGACCACCTGCAAAGTAAGCTGTCATTATTATCACACTCTTTGCCCAGGGACTGAGCTAACATCTCTGCTTTATCGTTATAGGGTTGCCAGGCTGTACGGCATCCTGCTCTTCCCCCAGCACGAGTCCTACACTTCACTCACACGCACTATACATACACGCATGCATACACGAGCACTGTTGGCAATAAAAGGATAATTGTACTTCACTCGAGTCTGTCTTTTGTCCCCTTGGTCCAGAATTATGTCACTTTTAACAATAAAACCTTTATTAACTAGAAAAGCACTCGGAGAGCGCAGACCTCCGCCAAGCGGCACAGTTCCCCCCATACAGTGTTTGTGTGTACGTTTTCAGATTCCCTGAGCATGAAAAGATATGACTAGCAATTGGATTCACAATGATTATTTGTTTATTTGACATGGGCAGTTCAATAAACAGACAATTAATGAATGACAATCAATGTGATAGTGATAGGATTAGTGGTTCAGTAGTGTAAAACGGGGCTATAAGGGACGGCGGGTTAATAAGGGACACTTTTCTGGGAAATGTTTTAAATGTAATTCTGCTTTTTTTATTTTGAGCAGGACGCTGAGTTGTGTTGTTATTGTCAAATATCCATGAATCCTTCATCAAATCTAGGCGGAAGCAAAATTAAAAAAGCAGAATTACATTTAGAAAAGTGTGCCATATTACCCCGCCGTCCCTTATAGCCCCGTTTTACGGTTGTAAAAGCATTGCCTCCTTGGCGGAGGTAATAAACTGAAGTGTTGGTGTGTCCATCTCCTCCACTGACGGATGCAGATTGGTTAGACAGGTTGCCGTGGGTTTTATATTATATTGGGGTTGCGCTCCGCGGCAAAACAGAATTTAGAGTCTTCCCCGGCAGAAAGGTCGTTTTTACGCAGCGCCTATAGCTGGGCGGGGAATTTGTGGCAAATAATCGGGCGGCGGACAGGTGGCCGTGTCAGGTTTTGCAGCGTGGCGCAAAAACAGGCACGCTGGCGGGCCCAGGCCAGCAGTGTTTTCCGTGTGCTTTTGTGCCTAAAACGTTGAAGAACGCGGAGTTTGTGTTGGTCAGACACGACGACCAGCGCAATGTGCGCAGCACCTGTGGCTGGCACAGGCACGCTGGGGGGCCCAGGCCAGCAGTGTTTTCTGCATGCTTTTGTGGCTAAAACGTTGAAGAAGGCGGAGTTTGTGTTGGTCAGACACGACGCCCAGCGCCCTCCATTGCGCCTGCGCACATGTTGAAAATGGCCGTATGTCACAGTGTGGAAAAATACTTTAAAAAATTCCTGTATGCAGACGGTGATGTGGATCATCCCCAAAATTTAATCAGTTCTTCCTTGTACCATTTCCAACAACGCCTGAAAGTTTCATTGAAATCCGTCCAAAAGTTTTTGAGTTATCTTGCTAACCAACAGACAAACAGACAGACAGACAAACAGACAAACACACAGACAAACACACAGACAAACACACAGACAAACCCCGGCAAAAACATTACCTCCTCCTGGCCTTTCGGCCTGGCGGAGGTAATCATACTTTTCAAGCATACAGTCTTTTTTCTTTCATATAAAAACACAAAAAGAGTAATTATTGATGGTATTAGTAACACAGTTGTCAAACATACTGTACACTCTAGACTTTATCCTAAGTTTCTACATAAGACAGTTTTTAAACAGTTGTAACAAACAGCACCCCCATTTATGGGGTGTACCGATTTTCTGGACAATCTTGATATTTTGTCACAAAATTGTACACCTCAGGTTATTTTTCATCACATCTTCATCGTACAATGACAGTACATGTTCAAAAAATAATCTGCAGGCCCAATGTGCGAGGTAATAGACGCAGTGTTGACCGCAAGTCGTTGATAGTTGATCCTGTATTTGAGCATTGTGGTACTTGATGTTTTGTGAATGCTTCTCCAAGAACTTTAAGAAGCTGTTGGGATAGTAAAAAAAAAATTGGTCAGAAGCCACGTATTTGGGGATGGCTCCCAGAAACAGATTCTCCTAGTTGCACAGCCTAGAATTTTGTGGAATGGAGTGTTTTTACATTGACAAGTGAGAGGGGGAGAGTGCATTGCCTTTCATTAGGGCCGCGGTGTGGCCTAATCTGACCGTGGGGGACAGGGTCTTAAACAACTAGAGAGGCCCCCAATATTTTCAAAAGGAAAGTGGTATCGTGGGCTCCCACGAGACAGAAAGCGTCATTGGTGTGGGTTAGTTTGATTCTCAAATTGACAGAGTTCAGCAAGAGCCTCTTGCAAAAAAATATGTCCCCATGAAGAGGACCAAGCAGATGCACTTCACAGGAATTGGCAGTGAAACAAGCTCTTTTATTTAACCCCACATTAGGGCCATCCATGGTCTCAATAGAGTTTACAGTTCCAGCCGTCTCTTTGTTAAAAAGGCCGGGGCTAAATCGGCTCTTGAGAGAGTCGTCGGTCGGAATAGTTCAGTATCGTCTCAATTAAGGCTCGGTAGGGATGTGTGGCGTTGGATTCCAAAATCAATCAATCTCCCAGGATTACGTCGCATTGACTGAAAATTGTATTTAGAGGGTAATTGATGAGGCCCACCGCAGCGTTGTCCGCCAAGTTCGTACCGTCCGCATTGGTAATTTTCACATGGAGGTGCAGCAGGGTATCGTTCATATCGAGGTACTTTTCTCCATCTCTGGGGATGAAAAACTCCATCGGTGATGGCCGACACGGGGGAAATTTCTGTGTAGATTTTATCCTCCACAGAGAGCTGCATCATAGGTGCTGAAAATAAATCCAGCTCAGCCAGAGTGCATTCGGGAGATTTTTGATATAACAGGGCCATGGTTTTTCAGTTTAGTTTGTTTAAAAAACCTTTGTTTAAAATATACCTTTCTGAGCTCCAAGTTCCAGACTTCCTTGTCACCTGCTTAGTTTTACCAGCTGATTTTCTCTTTTCATCACCGGAGCATTTATGGGAAAGTGATTAGACATGCTTGCCAGGAAGGGGGGGGGGGGGTCGCTTCCTCAAGCTGCTTGACAAGATCATAATACTCCCAAACCCTCTTGTCTCGGGTCTTTGTTCATCATTTTTCCCACCGCTTGGTTAAACACGTCCAATGCAATGCCACTGGCTACTGTTTTAAGATGAGGTTTTGTGATGTAAAACCTTTCTTCACCAGAAGGGTTACAAAACGGAACAGCCTTGAAAACAGTGAGCCGATACCGCGTTCACACACGACCGGTGCTCCATAAAACCCTGGTAAAGCACTTCCTACTTGACTGTCATAATCATGTACAAAATGGTGGGGATCCTCCCTCAGACCTTCAAGAGACATTTTTTTTTTGGGGGGGACACTGTGGCGCTGTAACTTAGGGCGTCCGATCACACGCTGATACCCACTGCGCAATGGCTTGTAGACTGAATGATGCATGCGGGTGTGGACAGACAAGTTATATATTTTGTTTAAGGTTTAGGTCTAGAGTGAAGTGTCACTATAGGATTCCACCAGTTTGTTTTGATCTGTTTTTATCTCAGCGTGGATGGTTTCAATGTGCTATTTCGCTACAGGTAAATAATAAGGTGGGTCGAAATGCTGTGTAATAAAGTCACCGTACGTTCCTTCAATATTCATCGTTCTCAGGGGCGCTGCATAAAAGTTGCCCACTAATTGTGGATGTACCACGTCGCTGTAACAATAGATGTGATAAAATCCAGGCTTCAAATCCGCAGGATAGGGTGCCAACTTCTGATCAAACTAGAACCATTCTCCCGGTTCAACACCCAGCACGTAAGTCGCTGGGGCGTCAAAGGGTACGTGAGTTTGACCTCCGCTTTGGAAACCCATTCTTTTCTGATTGTTGCCATACACCATAAAAAATATCAGAATTAATTTTTCTAAAGAACCTCTTCAGCTCTGCCCTGAACCAATTTATATCACTGTAATAACGGTCTGTAATCCTTTGATAATGCACTTTAGTCTCTGTTTCTGGTTCTTGCGGTTTTGCTCTCCAATTAAAGTAAGCATCTTTTTGAAGTAAAAACGGGGCTATAAGGGACGGCTGGGTAATAAGGGACACTTTTCTGGGAAATGTTTTAAATGTAATTCTGCTTTTTTTTATTTTGAGCAGGACGCTGAGTTGTGTTGTTATTGTCAAATATTTTAAGGATTCATGGATATTTGACAATAACAACACAACTCAGAGTCCTGCTCAAAATAAAAAAAGCAGAATTACATTTAAAATATTTCCCAGAAAAGTGTCCCTTATTACCCAGCCGTCCCTTATAGCCCCGTTTTACGGTAGGCTATACCAAGATTGTGGGTATGAAATTTTTGTCAAAGCAAACTCCCACGGTCCTTCCAAACTGATATGTTGTGCTAAATTCACATGAAAACTGGAACTTGTGTTGTCTTTAAAAACATCAAAACTGACGTTGGAAGGTAGGGTGATGAAAAACCCTTCATCTTTATATCCGTACATGATGGAATGACTGTAAGCACTGCGGTTGACAGTGCGTGCGAATGTCTATATGTTTTTTTTTAATCGGAGGCCTTGACCCAACTGTTAAATTTCTCAGGCCCGTTTTTCCACTGGACCAGCATGTGCTTTTCACTTTTTATGGCACGTTGTTTTAGAATCTTCTCCACATGGTAGACTCTGTCATTACCCAGCATTATTTTTTGCAACTCTGCCTCATAAAACAAACCTTGAATCGGTTCTCCGTCATAATCGTTCAGTTTGTAGACAAGGGAGGTTGCGAGGGATGCACTCAGACACTGTAAACACTTCATCTGTAAAACTATGTTAATATTTCTGATCAAACACCCCCCTCGACTTTCATATCCTGACAGAGTCCCCCTTTTTTAAAATGCATCTTTAATTCACCGCTCTGTTGAGCTGGGGGTATACCATACAGGTTTTGAAACACTTGGTTCGCGTTCTCTGCGGTCACCTGCATAGGTGCCATTTTAATACTCCTGTGATAACCTCGTTTGTAGCCCATCACCAAGTCTTGTAAGATGTCGAGGTACCGCAGTGTGTTGTTGGTTGTAAAATACCTCTACATTCTGCCTTTTAACGTATGATTAAACCTTTTGAGCACAGAGGCCTTGAGATTGTTGGCCGTGGAAAAATGTGTTATACCATGTTTTTCCATTAAAGCCTCAAAACCTTTGTTGAAAAATTCTTTTCCCGCATCCGTTTGTAGTTTAATGGGTGTTTGGCTTTCTTCAAAAATGGATTCAAGGGCCCATACCACCTCAGAGGCCGTCTTTCTCTTCAGAGCCCATACAGACACCTTCTTGGAAAATACATCTATAACTGTTAATAAATAATTGTATCCGTCATTATATTCAGCTAAAGCCTACATATCGCATAGATCGGCTTGAAATTGGTTTGACGGTTGTGAGCCAAAAACTTTGCTTCTAGGAAAATGTACTCTGGCAGGTTTGTTTTTTTCTTTTAGACGTCCCAAAACAAAGGATTCAGCAACAGCTTCATTGCTTTCTGGACATGTGCTGGGTTGATCTTATTTTCTCCAACCAGTTTCTCGTACATATCGTGGATGTGCTCGTGGATGACTCTGGTGGACTGTAGCTCCAACAGAAGAGTCTGAGCAATAGTTTTGATTCGCTGGTCGTCAGCCTGAATGTTGTGGAATTGAAAGAGGTGTCGGATGGCAGGTATAAACCCCGGAGTGTAGAGTTTCCCCATCAAACAGTAAAAGTTTTCCTGGTAGAAACCCTCGGTGATCACATCCAAGCACTGATGTTGCCTCTGACTGGGATTATTAATACGACACCCCATGCATTTCTCACGCTGGTACTCCTCCAGAGTTTTGCTGAACAGATGGAGCACAGCTGATTTTACAACTCTGAAGAACACGTCGCTCATCCACCAGTCAGGTTGGTCTTCTGCAGATGTTATTGGCATTGTTGGTGAGATGGGGTCCGATAACGTAGGTGAAGGGTGTGGGATCAGACACTCCCCACAGTCATATTCAATGTCTGTGAAACTAGGAGCTTTAGGACAGTTAATATCATCCATGTCCGATTCCAGAGCCTGAGAGAGGGAGATATCTGCGACGACCGTGTGATGAGCCTGTGTGTTTGGAAGATCTATGGGTCGTAGAGGGTATTGGCTCTCCAGGATCTCCACAGACAGTGGGGGCTCCGGGGGCTCTGCGCGTTGCACAGGTCCCAGGGCCTCTAGGGTCTGCTCGGGCTGGAGGATCTCCGAGATCAGCAAGGGCTGTTGGAATTGCAGGATTGGAGCGAGCTATTTCTCCACCGGTTCAACAGCCGAAGTTTTGATTTTGGAATAAGGACCTTCAAACTTTGAAGGATCCTGACCCGACTTTGCAGATGTACAGTAAGTGCGATACATCTGGTGATGGAGCTTCTCTTTGAATTGTTCATGGTTTTACCGATTGTCTTTTTTCATCCGATGGTGGTTGATATCTGCCACAGAAGTTGTGCTTTTAAAGCATGTAGGGATGAGGGAAATGTACTCCTCAGAATGTGTGTGTTTGAATAGCAGGATCTGTAAAGCGCCTTCTTGTTCATCCTGAGATGAGAAAAAGCGCTTTCACCATTTTTATTTTGTTAAAGTTTAAATCAACCATCATTCCATTCTCACGCTAACCCTCACGGCATGGGTCAAAGGTTGTTCGCCTTTCATCTCAATAAACAATGTGTCTTTTTATCCATATATAATTAACAATCCATTCTCACACTCACCCCATAGAAAAAGAATTAATTAGGCAGGTCAGGTCAAAGGCCACACCTTTCATCTTGAGAACAATAGACCTGTCAAACCAGAGAACAATAGACCTGTCAAGTTTGACAAGAAGTACCCCTTTCCTCTCTGTATCCTCTTGTCGGAAAGTCTACACGTTGGTGTAGATTTGGTAGGAGGGCCTTTAAATCTGCATAGTTGAAGTCTTCTGCTGTGATTAGGAATCTGTCTGGATGCACTGTTTGAGTCTCACTGATGGCCTGATTATAGAGTTCCTTTAGTGCTTTACTCCTCTCACCGATGGCAGTGGGAGGGACATACACAGTGACTAGTCGGACAGATGAAAATTCTCTCGGAATGTAAAAGGAACGGCATTTAATGATCATAAACTCCACCAATGGAGAACCGTGTTTATGTATGAACAGTTAGTTGCATCATGGCACCAAGCGTCACTGATATAGACACACACGCCTCCACCTAGGGTTTTCCCTCCTTCAATGAACACCCTATCAGCATGGTAGCATGTTAACCCTGCTAACTAAATGGCAGAGTCCAGTATATTGTCATTTAACCACATTTCTGTAAAGATAGAAACACAGCAGTTCCATGCATCACGTTGTGTAGTTGTCATGAGCTGTATGTGGTCTATTTTGCATATTTTGTAGTATTTAACAAATTGCATTTAATTTTTAAATTATGAGGAACAGAGGCCAAGTCATTAGATTTAGAGGCTACATGTTTAATTTGGGTTTTATCAACTTTTTGTTTAATCACTTTGGGGTGCTTATACATTATATTGTTATTTACTTTAGAGGGAGCAGACAGTGATTCTCTGATGGAGAAGACAGGAGCTAAGTTGAGGGGTGGCGGATGGAGAGGAGCTGCAGAGAGGTGTGTAAGACTGTGACTCTGCTTCCTGGTCCCAACTCTGAGTTGTAGTCAAGGCTTTGGAACTTTGGATAAAAATTATGCCAGATTGTTAGATTCCATCCAAAGTGGGAAAGATGCCGTCTCGCCTAGCAAGACCAGGTTTTCCCCAAAAGGAGTTCTAATTGTCTATGTAGTGCACATTGTTTGCAGGACACCACACAGACAGCGGTTGAAGGATGACATGCAGCTAAACATGTCATCACTGGTCAGGTTGGGGAGGGGCCCAGAGAATACTAGAGGCCGATATCATTTTGGCAAAGTTACACACCGATTCCACACTTAGTTTTGTTACTTCCAACTGCTGGAGTCAGATGTCGTTCATGCCGGCATGGATAACAACTGCAGAGTATTTACAGTTATTTTTAACCAGCATTTTCAAATTTGATTCGATGTCACCTGCACTGGCCCCTGGAATGCATTTGACTATGGCCGCTGGAGTCTCCAGGTTAATGTTTCTGACTACAGAGTCACCAATGATCAGACTTTTTTTCCTCAGCAGGTGTGTCACTGAGTGGGGAATATCAATTAGAAACGTGAACAGGTTGGTGGGAAACCAGGGGCTTGCGACTATGTTTCCTTCTCGCCATTCTCTCCTGGCTGCTCAGGACAGGTGGAAGCCGGGGGACGGCTAGCAGGCCCTATGCTACGATGCTCTGCTGCGGCTAACGAGAATCTGTCATTAACTGGCGTTGACGGTGTTTCAATGCAGCAGAGCCGGGATTCCAAATCACACAACCTCGCCTCAAGCACCTCAAAAAGACATCATTTATTACATTTATCATTATCAGTAAAAGAGGCAGAGGTGTAGCTAAACATCTGACACAAAAGACAAGACTCAGGATTCCATACTGTGTGAGCTGTGTGAAAATTGGAACCACATAGGATGTGTTGGAATTACCAAAGGGAAGTTTAATTTCCTGAATGATCATAATAAGTTTCACTGGTACTGTCGAAATTGTGATGGTCAGATATTAAAAGTGGCCAAAGATATGAAAGGAATGCATGACATGCAATTGAGACTTGAAAAAGAAGTAAGTGAAATTAAAGACTTGCTTGCCAGACTGACCAGAAGCGCAAATGATGATGTGTTTATAGCAAACCAGGCTGGAGTTGCAAGTGGTACAATCTTAGGAGACAAAGAAGCCATAAGAGAAGTGATGAAAAGAGAAAGGAGAGTGTAATATTGTTGTTAGGAACTGCAAGGACGATACGACAGAAAATGAAATTCTTACCAGCATCTGGAAGTATCTGGGTGTTGGTGAAGTGGCGGTACACGAGCTGTCAAGAATTGGAAGATCAAGAAGAGAAGGTGGTCAACCTAGATTAGTGAAGCTAGTTTTAGCTGATGAGAAGAAAAGAAATGAGATTATTAGAAAAGCCAAAACTTTCGAAGGATGCATCATCCCAGGCTCTGAAAGATGCAATCATATCACCAGACCCAACTAGGATGAAAAGAGAACAGGGCAGGAAATTAAGACAAGAGCTCAAGGACAGAAGAGAAAAGGACGAAAGAGACTTGGTGATCTACAGAGGGAAGATAATGAAGAAAAACGTACAAGGTGCCCCTGCAAATGTGAATCGGGCAGAAGTACGAAAGGTAGATGCCTGAAAAAAGTGACTTTTAACCATTCACCCAAAATTGTTAATGAGCTTCAATTCAATTCAATTCAGCTTTATTTATATAGCGCCCGCCATATATCAACAAAAGTCATCTCATAGCACTACCAAATGCAGGGAAAACCCCACAATTTCAGAAAGACCCAGCAATCAGACGATCCCCCGTGAGCAAGCACTTAGTGACGGTGGAGAGGAAAAACTCCCATTTAACAGGAAGAAACCTCTAGCAGAACCAGGCTCAGGGAGGGGCAGTCATCTGCTGCGACTGGCTGGGGGTGAGGGGATAGAGAACAATATTCAACATTTTAATGACTGCAAACACCAGGAGGACGATAATATAAAGAGTTCACCAGTTGATTTTTTTTTTTTTCAAATGCCCACGGATAAAGTTCCAATAGCTAAGGATACTAGCTGCCATAGCTATGCTGCCACACTGCACCTTACAGACTAACTGGTACCTCACATTTTCACTCTGCTCCTGATAGTCCTTTGTGCAATGGGATGATTCATGTGTTTATACGGGTCATCATATATTAAACTATGATGTATATAGGTTTTATAGTCGTGTTAGTTTTACTTTCCATAGGTAATCCCTTTGTCTGTCATGTGTGTGTTTCTGTTGTTTGGTTGTCTACTGTCATATTGCTGTTACACGGTAATTTCCCAGTTTGAGATCAATAAAGTACATCTATCTATCTATCTATCTATCTATCTATCTATCTATCTATCTATCTATCTATCTATCTGTCTGTCTGTCTGTCTGTCTGTCTATAATAGAGTTTTCACAGCCTTGACCAATTTAAACGTAACAGAAGATCGTCCACTAAATGAGAGGAAAAGTCTGAAGGTTTTATACACAAATGCACAAAATACAATAAGCAAGTTAGGTGAACTTAGAACACTAGCAGGTGATCTGAAGCCTGATATAATTGCAATCACTGAATCATGGACAAATGATAAGCATGGAAATGCTGAAATACACATAAATGGTTACCAAAAGATCTTTAGACAAGATCAGGGGGACACCAAGGACAAAAGAGAAAGTGGAGTACTGCTGTATGTCAGTGATGGTCTTTGTGATACAGATAATACAGATATGGTTCACATCGAATTTACAAACTCATTGTGGATAGACCTCAACACACTAGATAAGAAGAAAATAATCATAGGACTGCTGTACAGATCCCCAAATATTGATGACGGGAATAATGTTAAAATGTACGAAATGATGGAAATCATGCTAAGATCCAAAAATTTGATTGTGCTCATCGGTGATTTTGACTGTCCCACTATAGACTGGCAAAATTTGACTGCCAACTCTGAAGATGAGCGATTCTTGGACTTCACGCAGGACAACTTCTTGACTCAGCATGTGAATGTAGCAACTAGAGCCAACAATAGACTTGGCCCTCTCTACTGAACCTGAAATGATATCAGGTGTTACAATTATTGGCAAACTTGGTGTCAGTGACAACAAAATTTTGGAATTTGACTTGCATGTGACAACACACACTGAGGACAGTTGTGAGCTGGTTCCAGATTTCAGACAAGCCAATCTAAATGGTCTCAAGGAAGAATTACAAGAAATCAACTGGGACTTTATCTTAGCACCAGAAAGTACAGAAGCAAAGTGGCTGTCATTCAGGGACAAATTCAAGGAGACCGTGGATAGATATGTGCCTAAGAAAAAGAGGAGAAGAAAAAAGCAAGCCCTTGTACTTTACTCACAAAACTGTCAGAGTTGTTAGAAAGAATTGTTAATTGTGGAAGAAATACAGAGAATCTTGTGAGTATAGCGATTACATAGTATATAAAGAATGGGTGTCGAGTTATTTGAGTTTTACCTTCAATGTCTGCCTAAACTCGACTCGGCCTAGGTGTCAATAGAGAGCGCTGGACAACTCAACTCTTTTTTCTGCTTTATTTTGTTCCTTATTATTGAAAAAAAGAATCAGACTGAGTGTCTGTAATCAGGTTGGAAATAGGTTGATAACCTATAAGAAAAGAAAATTGAACTACCCACATTTTACCCACAAACTACTAAATTTATCCCAGTACGGTTTCATCAGAAAAAAGATCATGTTTAACAAATTTGCTTCATTTCCTTGAAATTGTCACAAATTATGTCGACCAGGGCCTTCCAGTAGATGTAATATACCTCGATTTTCAGAAGGCCGTTGACAAGGTACCTCACAAAAGACTTGTGGAAAAGTTAAGGGCTCACAGCATCATGGGTAACATTCTCTGCTGGCTTGAAAACTGACTAGAAATGAGATTACAGTGAGTAGTGTTAAACAGAAAGAAATCGGCATGGAAAACAGTGACAAGTGGGGTCCCTCAAGGAGCCATACTGAGTCCTGTCTTATTTTTTGTCATGGATGGCCGTCATGGGACATCAGTGAGACGTTATAGGCCAGCCGATGAGTTTGCAAGTTTATTAACAAAGGATATAAATGATAAAATAAACAACCACGTGGGGCAAAAACACGAACAAAGGCTACAGCGAAGACACAATAAGGATAAACACAAACTAGGAATACACTTACTAATACACGATGACTCAAAGGGTGACTGGAGCCGGGGTTACGGACTCCAGCCGAACGTTGTGTGGATCCAACGTTAGACAAGGTCGCAGTGAGGAGTAAGCCTCAGCTGTTCCCTTAAATAATGCCTAAGGACCAATCAGGAAAGGAGAATGTAATCAATGGAATGTGATCCAGCTGTCACGATGCGGCTCGGCTTTGACAGCCAGAAGTCCTGCCGTGACGCTGTCACAATAAAAGCCCTGGAAGGCCACATGACAACACAGAACGGAGGAAATACTGGACAGCCTAAGCGCAGACAGAATCAGCGCTCAGACCATGACATTTTTGGTGTTTATAAACAATATTGCCGGTGTAGTGGAAAGTATGGTCCTCAAGTTTGCTGATAGCACCAAACTTTTTCATGTCATCAGCACTCAACAAGATGCCATTAAACTCCAGAATGATCTGCACAACCTAGCGAAATGGTCTAGTGATTGGCAAATGCTATTTAACGTTAGGAGAGTCATGCATATTGGCTTTAGCAACCCCATAAATGATAACTCTATGAATGGACAAATCCTAGAGACTGTAATGGAAGAGAAGGACCTTGGTGTGATCATTGACACGAAGCTGAAGCCCAGCAAGCAATGTGTTGAAGCAGTGAAGAAAGCCAACAAACTGGTTGGATTGGTGAAGAGGCACTTTGAATGCAAATCCAAAGAGATGATCATTGCGCTCTGGAAAGAGAAAATACATCCTAACTTAGAGTATTGTATCTAAGCATGGTCCCCGTATTACAGGAAAGACATCATATTGATGGAGAAGGTCCAAAGGAGAGTAACCAAGATGATAGCCAGGTGTCAGAACTGCGTTATGAGGATTGACTAAAGGAAACAAACCTCACAACACTAGAAGAACAATAAGTCCATGGTGACATGATAGAAACTCATAAGATAGTCACTGGAAAAGAAGACCTGGACAGAGACACGTTCTTCAGCATGATCAATTTGGAGAGGAACACCAGAAGTCATTGACTTAAAATTTATAAGAAAAGAGTAAGGTTAGACTGTAGAAAGTACTTTTTTCACAGAGGATTGTGGATGGATGGAATAAATTGCTTAGTCATGTCATCGAAGCTGAATCTGTGAATGCCTTCAAGAGACAATATGATAAGCACAGAGGGGCTGTAAATGAGCCTAATGCTCTCTTGCCCTTATGCCAAGACAATGATAGATGTCCGGCGTACAAGTGAATACAGGTGAATACAAAGAGCATACCAGAGAAGAAGGGGAAGGACAGCTAGTAGCCACAGCTAGTGGCTAACCCGAAGCTAACACAAACACAGTTCAAAGGTGAACAGAAGGCTAAAGAGGGTGATTAGGTGACAATGAGTGCCCACACAAGTGCAAGAGGCTTGTTAAACAGCAGTGAGAGGTGACAGTAGATAAAAAAAGGTGATTAAAATGTAATTAAAGGCAATAATCCTCAGAAGGAGAGCTAAGCGTAGCAGCCACACCGACAGCCAGCAAAACAGGATTTTTTTTATTTTTTTTATTTTTTTTAGCAAAACAGGAGGTGACGATACATTACCACAGGAAGTGACAGTCATGCCTCATGTTGTGAGTGTCATGTTGTGAATGACATCACACATCAGACATGCAATGACCTACAGTAAATATGAATAACTGGCAAAAGACTGGCCAGTCTCCACTGTCCTGTCACTAGAGCATGGATATGGTGGAACTTACAGATAATTGGGCTAAATGTTGTACTAAAGCTCACCCACACAGACAACATGCCAACACACGGTTTCCCCTAGAGCTGCATTGGTTTTAGCAAAGATTCAGTTACTTAGAAAGGATGACCCCAACCACCACCAAAACCAGAGTGACTGAAAATGAATGCAGACATCCAATCCTGTTGTATTGTGAGGTATTCAATATCTTCATCTGCCAAGCTATTCTGATCCGGTGCTGGAGCACATGCTGATTAATTAACCTCATCCTGATAGCTCTTATCAACACTGTACAAGACCCAACCCAACCCAAACAGGCTGCCCAGTCAGCCTTTAACCGAATATGTTTTAAAGACTTGGATTATAATGGACATAATCAAGAGAAGCTGTATAAAATGTTGGATTGATGAGGCAGCAGGTGACCATTAGCAGCAGCCATGTACAGACAAAAAAAAAAAAAAAAAAAAAGAGCCTAATTTAAAAAAAAAAAATTCCTGGCTCAAAGTTAATTCTCAATCTGGGCGCTCTAAAAGTTCTGTAAGGAGTTATGAATTCCATATGCTGTACAGTATATTTAGACACTGACAAGTTTTGTGATTTCAGCTGTTTACCAAAACATATTTAAGATTCAGTTATATAATCAATATGTGCTTAAAGTGCAGACTCTCAGCTTTAATTTGAAGTTATTCACATCCAAATTGGAGGTATAGTTGAGGAATTGCAATCATTTTTATTCCATTCAGTTCAATTCAATTCAACTTTATTTACAGTATATAGCGCAATTTCACAACAGTCATCTCATAGCACTTTCAACTGAAGGGGGAACCCCCACAGTTGCAGAAAGACCCCAGCAATCAGGCAATCCCCTGTGAGCAAGCACTTGGCGACGGTGGAGAGGAAAAACTCCCTTTTAACAGGAAGAAACCTCCAGCAGAACCAGGCTCAGGGAGGGGCAGTCATCTGCTGCGACTGGCTGAGGGGTGAGGGGACAGAGAAGATGAAAAGAACAGACATGTAGAGAGCAAACAGCACGATGGGGACTCAATCTATGGGAGAGAGCAAACAGATGTTAATGACCAGCAAAAAAAAAAAATGTTTCATTGAGAGTGAAGAAAGGAGTGAGGCCCAGTGCATTACTGGAGGTCCCACGGCTGACTAAACCTATTAGCAGCATAACTAAGGGAGGGTTCAGAAACACATGATCCCTCCCTAATTGTAGGCTATATCAAAAAGGAAGGTTTTAACCCTATTCTTAAAAACAGAGATCGAGTCTGACTCCCGAATCCAGATGGTTGCTGGTTCCACAGGAGAGGAGCTTGATAACTGAAGGCTCTGCCTCCCATTGTACTTTTGGAGATTCTAGGTATTACAAGTAATCCTGCATTCTGGGATCGTAGTGCTCTATTAGGATAATACAGTAGTATCAGATCTTTTAAATAAAAAGGGGCCTGATTGTTTAGAGCTTTGTAAGTAAGAAGAAGGATTTTAAACTTAATTCTAAACTCTATGGGAAGCCAATGAAGGGAGGCCAGAACCGGAGAGATATGATCTCTCTTTCTAGTACCTGTTAAAACTCTTGCTGCAACATTTTGGATCAGCTGAAGACTTTTTAAAGATGTTTTAGGACAACCTGATGATAAAGAATTACAATAATCTAATCTCAAGCTAACAAAAGTGTGGATCAGTTTCTCAGCATCACTCTGAGACAAGATGCTCCTAATCTTGGCAATACTACGCAAATGATAGAAAGCAGTCTTAGAACTGTCATAATGGTCTGTGTGCCAATGTCATCCGCGCTCAGGCCATATTCCTCCTCAGCCCAGCTCTTATTGTGACAGCGTCTCAGCGGGCCTCCAGCTGTTAAGCTCTACGGGACGGCTGGAGGCCAATTACCTCTCATCAGCTGAGGCGGTGTCAACCATTATAAAAGGGAGCAGCCCTGATTACTCGGGGCAGTGACCTCGCTTATGAGCCACGCTCGTCTCCCAGTGTGGATTAGGCTGCTGCCCCTACGTCCGGCTCCAGTCATCCTCTCATCCTTCATCGTCATTTGTAAGTGTACCCTTCATATTATTTGTGTTTTGCCCCACAAGGCTCTTTTCCTTTGTTCCTGTTCCTTTATCATTAATAAACAACGCAAATTCACCAGTTAGCCCTTGGCTCTTATTTATGGCTTGCAAGAGCCATGCGTAACAGTAGGTCACAGCCAGTGAGTTGCCGGCTGCCGTGAGTTTGCTAATTGGACTGTTTGTTCCTACCTGTCTGGGTACCGTGCTGGAAGCATGCCGTCGCGGAGGTCCCGCATTCGGAGTCAGGGCGATGTTCTCGCAGACGCCCTCGAGTGCGTGGACGACATCCTTATCATCGCTTCCCTCCTTGACTTCAGCAGCGACGTGCACCGGTACCTGGACCAAGCCGAGGATATCCTCAATCATCTCCCCCGCTTCGCCGACCACCCTGAGGTAAGCATGAGGAGAGATGACATCGCTGCACAGCGCGAGATACTCTGTGGGCTGGAGGGAAATCCCGGCAGGAAGCCGAAGAGGAGGAGACGTCGCCCCTCGCTTCGGGATCCCGCTCCTGCCTCCCCTCCGGCCCGGGAGTTCGCACCACCCGGAGGTCTTTCCCCGTCAAGCATGTCGTCACTCGGGATTCCCCCAGAGGAGCTGCAGCTGACAGCAATCAGGATCTGGGACCGAGTGGCTGCTGCTCGCTCCGCTGTGCATCCATCACCCATTATGAAGCATGTGACGGCGGCAGTGAGACTGGTGGAGAGGAATCCAGAGCTCCGTGAGTTTCCTGAGTTTGCCGACCTGCTCGCCTCTGTTTCTGCACAGGAACGGCGATTCCCGGATCTCACCTTCGCCTCGCACCCTGCAAGAAACCGTTGTCACACTGGCTGTCAACCTCGGCTTGAATCCCGTCCGGATCCAGTTCCGGGTCGCCGCAAGGGCTCAACCCCCCACACAGCTGCCACTCCTGTGCCTCATCAGAGGGGAATCTCCGCAGCCTCATCTCCCCTCGGGCCATCTTCTCCTGCTGTTCCGCCAGCGGTCCATGCCCGGCTCATCTTGGCTGTCACCCCCTCCTCCTTGTCGCCTATCCCGGCTGCTGTGTGTCTCGGGAGTCTCGTTTCAGTGAGTCCCGTCCTGGAACCTTCTCGAGCGGCTCCCCGTCATCCTCCCAGGGGGTCCTCTGTCACCATCCGGCAGGGAAAGGGAGGAGCAACGTCCGCCGCAGAAGGGACCATCCAGCCTCCAGGAGACAGGCAAGTCCAAACTCATTTACATTCTCATTATTGTGATTTTCCCTGTCAGACTCCTGGGGGTGGAGTTCGGGGTTCGCAGCCCCCCGAGCTCCCATCACCTGCTGTGGCTGTAATTATTAATCCCGCATCCTCTGTGTCTCCCTCCGCTGAGCGGTCCTCGATGCCAGGCCAACGTCGCTGGATGAGGAGGGGGCCTGCGGTTCTGGAGAGCCTGGTTCCGGTTCCGCAGCCACGTCATGGGTGGAGGAGGAGGGCGGACTGCAGCATGGAACCTGCGCCAACGAGGAAGCGTCCCCGGGTCTCCACGTGCAAGTGGTCCTGTCCAGCAGGTCAAGGATCCCCTGCCACCACGCCGTGCGGGCCATCGGCGTGGACATTGGTGTCGGAGGATCCTGAGGCTGCGGATACCATCATGCCAGCTGCGGAGCCCGATGTAGCTGAGTGGCAGCCTGATGATGACCTCCTGCCGTCTGAACCCAGATCTTCGCAGTCCTGGACGGCGTCAGAACCTGAGATCAGGCAAGTGCTCTGTTTTGTTTTTCTCCTTTCCGTCTTAGAGCATTTTAGCCTGTCTCTTGGGGAGATGAGCCGGGTGCAGCCGCCCGCTGCGTCTGAGCTTATCTCGCCGGGTTCTGGTGCTGCCGGTGATCCTGATCCCGGTTCTTATCTCTCTCCCAAGCCTTCTCCCAGGGTCGCCGGCGAGAAGCTGCTTTCGCCCGTAGTGCCAGAGGTTCCAGGTTCAGGGTTGGAGGTCGGGTCTGGTGTGGCGCCGACCCAGTTGATGTCCATTACGGATACAACCGAGACCCAATCGTGGGCCGTCGCGGATGCAACCGAGACCCAATCGGGATCCGACGAGGGTGTAGCACCAGTGGTTTCCAGGTTCGGTGAGGGAGCTGCAGATCCCCTGACGCAGGATTCCGGACGGGCTCGTCTCCATCTTCCTCTTCATCATCACCATCGTCCACTTCTTCACCCTCATCACCCCCCAAGCCTTCTCCACCAGGTGCCATATGGACTGCTCACTGTCAGCCCAGCTCGCCCTCGCTATTCCTCTCCACAGGGAAGCCGTTGCCTTTCTCTCCCCTGTGGGCCTGGTGGCTGAGCGATGCGGGTTGGCCGCCGGAAGGACTGCCGCGCCCATTCAGCTCTTTGGTCCGGCCACCCGACCCACTGGACTCTCTATTCGGCGGTCTGGTCCGGCTGCCTGAAGTATTGTTTTTCCTGGCCTGGGATTCGGGTAGGCCGCCTGAATGTTTCCAGTCACCCCTGTCAGTGGTTTGGACGCTGGGTGCGGGGAGACCCCCCGAACTGTATTATTTCTTCTGTTATTCCTGTGCCTCAGTCCTTTGTGATTTTGTGAGTGTGCAGGTATATGATTTCTTGTTGCCCTATCACGGTTAGCGTGTTTTTTTTTCTCCCCCTCCTGTTTGAGGGATGTCCTGTATTTGTTGGATTTCGCCTTAGGAGCCTCTGCTTTCCTTTTGGGTCTCCTGGGGTTGTTTTTCTTTGTTGGGTCCTGTCTACATGTTATGGCATTTTATGGAGTATTGTGGTTTTTTTTCCCTTTTGCCCCTATGTCCGGCTCCAGTCCTCCTCTCATCCTTCATCGTCATTTGTAAGTGTACCCTTCGTATTATTTGTGTTTTGCCCCACGAGGATCTTTTCCTTTGTTCCTGTTCCTTTACCATCAATAAACAACGCAAACTCACCGGTTAGCCCTTGGCTCTTATTTATGGCTCGCAAGAGCCATACGTAACAAGAACCAAATTTAATATGTGAATTGAAAGACAGATCTTGATCAAAAATAATTCCAAGGTTCCTCACAGAGCTATTAAGAGAAAGAGTAACCACATCCAAACTGAAAGTTTGATTTGGAAAGGTATTTCTAAGGTTTTTTGGACCATCAAGAATTACTTCAGTCTTATCTGAATTTAATAGCAGGAAATTACAAGTCATCCAAGCTTTGATTTCCTTAAGACAGGCTTCCAACTTGGCTAAATGATTACTATTATCTGGCTTCATTGACAGGTATAATTGTGTGTCATCTGCATAACAATGAAAATGTATAAAGTGCTTTCTAATAATGTTGTTACGACCCGAGCGCTGGGTTCCGTCAGCGCTCGGGCTAAGCACAACTCGCTGCCGGCCTTGACAGTTGTGGGTGGTATTCTGGCCTCACCGGGCTCTTATTGTGAAGGCGCTCGGTGGGGCTTCTGCATGTCAAGGTTGGTCAGCTGCTTGTCATTACTGCTCGTTAGTGTTCGCCTTTATAAAGCGGGCACTAGCGGTAGTAAAATCGCAGGAGTATCGTCAAACTATCCTCGTCTAAGCGTTGTTTGACCTTCATGTCAGGTTATTGTTTCAAGCCATGTCACAGTTTAGCTCGTAGTGGCTGGGGTTAGCCCTACGAGCCCTTGTATTGCTTTATGTGTGTTTTTGCCCTGAGCGGCTCACAGTCTTGTCTTGTCACATTGTTTTAATAAATCACCATCATTGCAAAACTCACTAGTGGACTCTTGGCGTCTTATGGTGATCCGCGAGGGTCACCGCATGACAAATGTTGCCTAACGGAAGCATATATAAACTAAAAAGAGTAAGGCCTAGCACAGATCCCTGTGGAACTCCATGATTGAGCTTTGAGTTGAAAGAAAACTCATTATTGACATGAACAAACTGGAACCTACACTATCAGATGAATAAGATCTAAACCACTGCAATGAAGTTCCATTAAGTCCAACATAGTGTTCTAATCTATCAAGTAGAATTTTATGATCGATAATATCAAAAGCTGCACAAAGGTCTAAAAGGGGCAAGTACAGTACAGAAACAAGTCCATTATCAGATGCGATAAGGAGGTCGTTAGTGACCTTCGCTAAGGCTGTTTCAGTACTATGATGGATTCTAAACCCAGATTGAAACTCTTCAAGTAAACCATTTCCCTGCAGGTGGTCAAATAATTGCGCAGCAACAACTCTTTCTAAGATTTTTGAAATGAAAGGGAGATTAGAGATTGGTCTATAGTTAGCTAAAGCTCCTGGATCTAGCGTTGGCTTTTTGATTAAGGGTTTAATTACAGCCGTTTTAAAAGCCTGCAGTACATGGCCTAAAGTTAATGAAGAATTGATTATATGAAGAATAAAGCTACCAATAAGTGGGAAGACTTCTTTAAAAAACCTGGTAGGAATAAGGTCTAAAAGACAAGTTGAAAGCTTGGATGACGGAACTATTTTGTCTAACTCTAAAAGGTCAATTGGAGTGAACTCATCAAGACAGATATCAGTTGAAGGAGTTGTAGTAGTTACTGTACTTAAGTTTTTTATATAAAAACTCATTTAAGTGGCTCAAAAGTAAGTGGACAATTGATTCAGGGCTAGGGCACTCAAAAATGCCTGGCTGTCCACAGAAGACAACAGTGGTGGATGATCACAGGATCCTATTCATGGTGAAGAAAAACCCCTTCACAACATTCACCCAAGTGAGGAACATTTTCAAGGAAGTAGGTGTAGGTCTACCATAAAGAGAAGAATTCACAAGAGAAAATACAGAGGGTTCACCACAAGGTGCAAACCACTAATCTGTCATGGTCTGGGCGCTGATATCGTCCGCGCTCGGGTCATGCAGTGTTTTTCCTCCCGTTCTGTAGCAGTTTTCCTGATGGCCTTTCCGGGCTCTTATTTTGACAGCGTCTCGGTGGGGCTTCCGGCTGTCAGAGCGGAGTTCCTCTGTGACAGCTGTTTGCCATTTCAGCTTATGACATCCTCATCAGCTGATTATTCCTCTTCCCTATTTAAGGGAGCAACTTAGGTTACTCCGGGCTGCGACTTCGCCTTTTCCAGACTGGTTTCCCTACGCCCGAAGCCAGTTTCTTTCAGCATTAGGTTCTGCCCTCACTATCCATATGTAGTGTTGTATCCTTGTGTCCCGTCAGTCTCCCTAGTTCTCTGTTTCTCGTTGGTGTGTTCTAGTCACAGTCTTTATTTGTGTTTTGCCCCACGTGTTTTGTGTTTTGCCCCACGTGTGTTTTGCCCCCCTTTAATAAATACGCAAACTCACTGGTTGCCTATAGCGTCTCATTGGTAGTCCGCCAGGACCGTACCATGACAGTAGGTCACAGCCAAACAAGACGTCGGTGACCTTGAGTTTGCTTAATTGGGCTTGTAGTTTTCCCCTGTTCTCGTACCAGTGTGCTGGGAGATGGCGCCGCACAAGGGCTATGCCATGAGCCTGGGCTATGAGCTGGTGATGGCCCTTACTGAGATCAACAGGATCATTTCCAGCGCTCGCCATCACACCGTCCCCAGCGCCTCACGCTGGTACCTGGACCTCACTGAGGACACTATTAACTGTCATCCTCGCTATGCCGACCACCCTGAAATCACGGCGAGGATGGCGGACATCTCTGCTCACCGGGAGAAGCTCTGTGGGCTGGAGGGAAACTCCGGTAGGAAGCCGAAGAGGAGGCATCCTCGCTCCTCGCCTCGGGATTCCATTCCTGTCCCTCATCCAGTCCAGGAGTTCGCACCACCCAGGGGTCATCCACAGTGGAGAGAGACGTCAGTCGGGATTCCCTCTGTGGATTTACAGCGGACAGCTACAGTGGGGCAAAAAAGTATTTAGTCAGCCACCAATTGAGCAAGTTCTCCCACTTAAAAGATGAGAGAGGTCTCCAATTTTCATCATAGGTATACCTCAACTATGAGAGACAAAATGAGAAAAAAAAATCCAGAAAATCACATTGAATGATTTTTAATGAATTAATTGGTAAATTCCTCGGTAAAATAAAATAAGTATTTGGTCAATAACAAAAGTTCATCTCAATACTTTGTTATATACCCTTCGCTGGCAATGACAGAGGTCAAACGTTTTCTGTAAGTCTTCACAAGGTTTTCACACACTGTTGCTGGTATTTTGGCCCATTTCTCCATGCAGATCTCCTCTAGAGCAGTGATGTTTTGGGGCTGTCACTGGGCAACACAGACTTTCAACTCCCTCCAAAGATTTTCTATGGGGTTCAGATCTGGAGACTGGCTAGGCCACTCCAGGACCTTGAAATGCTTCTCACGAAGCCACTCCTTCGTTGCCTGGGTGGTGTGTTTGGGATCATTGTCATGCTGAAAGATCCAGCCACGTTTCATCTTCAATGCCCTTGCTGATGTAAGGAGGTTTTCACTCAAAATCTCACGATACATGGATCCATTCATTCTTTCCTTTACACGGATCAGTCGTCCTGGTCCCTTTGCAGAAAAACAGTCCCAAAGCATGCTGTTTCCACCCCCATGCTTCACAGTAGGTATGGTGTTCTTTCTCCTCCAAACATGACAAGTTGAGTTTTTACCAAAAAGTTCTATTTTGGTTTCATCTGACCATATGACATTCTCCCAATCCTCTTCTGGATCATCCAAATGCTCTCTAGCAAACTTCAGACGGGCCTGGACATGTACTGGCTTAAGCAGGGGGACACGTCTGGCACTGCAGGATTTGAGTCCCTGGCGGCGTAGTGTGTTACTGATGGTAGCCTTTGTTACTTTGGTCCCAGCTCTCTGCAAGTCATTCACTAGGTCCCCCCGTGTGGTTCTGGGATTTTTGCTCACCGTTCTCTTGATCATTTTGACCCCACGGGGTGAGATCTTGCGTGGAGCCCCAGATCGAGGGATATTATCAGTGGTCTTGTATGTCTTCCATTTTCTAATAATTGCTCCCACAGTTGATTTCTTCACACCAAGTTGCTTACCTATTGCAGATTCAGTCTTCCCAGCCTGGTACAGGTCTATAATTTTGTTTCTGGTGTCCTTTGACAGCTCTTTGGTCTTGGCCATAGTGGAGTTTGGAGTCTGACTGTTTGAGGTTGTGGACAGGTGTCTTTTATACTGATAACAAGTTCAAACAGGTGCCATTAACACAGGTAACGAGTGGAGGACAGAGGAGCCTCTTAAAGAAGAAGTTAGAGGTCTGTGAGAGCCAGAAATCTTGCTTGTTTGTAGGTGACCAAATACTTATTTTACCGAGGAATTTACCAATTAATTCATTAAAAATCCTTCAATGTGATTTTCTGGATTTTTTTTTTCTCATTTTGTCTCTCATAGTTGAGGTATACCTATGATGAAAATTGGAGACCTCTCTCATCTTTTAAGTGGGAGAACTTGCACAATTGGTGGCTGACTAAATACTTTTTTGCCCCACTGGTTTACCATCCAGGACCGAATGGCTGCAGCTTGCTCTGCCTCCCATCCAACCCAGATCATGAAGCATGTGACGGCGGCGGTCAGGCTGATGGAGAGGAATCCGGAACTTTATGATTACCCCGAATACGCTGACCTGTTTGCCTCTGTTTCTGCGCAGGAGCGGCATTTCCCAGATCTCACCTTCGCCTCGCCCTCTGCCGGTAAACTTCATCTTCATGCTTATTGCAAGCCTCAGCGAGAACCCCGTCTGGATCCAGTTCCGGGTAGCAGCACAAACTCTGTCTCCCAGCCAGCTGCAGCCTCTGTGTCTCGTCAGAGGGATAAGACAGCCGCCACCGCCTCTGGGTTGTATGTGCCTCATCCCCGGCCCGCCTCAGCTGTCCCCCCCTACTCCTCGACGCTCTCTCCAGCTGCTGAGAACGCCACGAGTCCTGCTCCGGCTGTGACCGTCATCGATCCGGTGCGAGTGGCTCCTCCTCGTCTTCCCGGGGGGCCCTCCATTGCCATCCAAAGGGGGAGGGAGAAGACGAAGCCCACCGCAGCAGCTTCCATCAGCCCTCAGTGGATCAAGCAAGTGTCTTTTCATTTTTTTCCTCCACTAGGAGAATTGCCTTGTTTGATCCCTGGGGGTGAAGTTCAGGGTTCTCAGTCCCCTGAGCTTCCTCCACCTGCTGCAATCATTAATTGTGAACCTGCTACCTGTGTGTCTCCTTCCCCTGAACGTTCCCCCGTGCCAGGACTACATCGCCGGACGAGGAAGGAGCCTGCGGCCCTGGAGTGCCTGGTTCCAGCCCCACAGCCACATCATGGGCAGAGGAGGAGGGCGGACTGCCAATTGGAGCCTGCGCCGATGACTAAGTGTCCCTGGGTCTCCACGGAGGAGCGGTTCGACCCAGCAGGCCAAGGATCCCCTGCCACCACGCCGTGCGGGTTTTCGGCATGGACGTCAACGTCAGGGAATCCCCAGACTGAAGACACCATCATGTCAGCTGCGGAGCCCGCCGCAGTCGAGTGGGAACCAGAAGTGGACCTTCAGCGCACTGAACCCGGATCGTCGAAGTCCTGGGCCGCGGTGGAGCCCGAGATCAGGCAAGTGCTCTATTTTGTCTTCCTTTCTTCTATTCTGGAATATTTTTGCCTGTCTCTCGGGGAGACGAGCTGGGCGTAGCCGTCCGCTGCGTCCAAGCTTGTCTCACTGGGCTCTGCCACTGCCGGTGATTCTGATCCCGGTTCTCTGTTCTCCTCTGAGCCTTCTCCCAGGGTCACCGGTGACGAGCCTGCTCCGGTCGTTGCCTTGGAGGTTCTGGGTTCGGGTCTGAAGGTCATCCCTGGTGCTGTGCCGGCCCAGTCGGGGTCCGTCGTGGGCGCAACGCAGACCCAATCAGGGTCCGACGTGGGTGCAACGCGGACCCAATCGGGGTCCATTATGGACGCTGTTCTGGCCCTGTCGGGGTCCGTCGTGGGTGCAGCACAGTCCCACATGGGATCCAACGTGAGCGCGGCGCCAGTTCGTGTGGGGTTCGGAGAAGGAGCTGCAGATCCTCCGCCGACCGACACCGGACTGGAACCTCATCATTTCCCCAATCCCTTTTTCCCTCCACCTGGTGCCTCAGGGATTTCCCTTATCAGACGCGGCTCTCCCTCGCTATCCCTCTCAGTAGGGAGGCCGCCACCGAGTTCTCCCCTGCGGTCCTGGTGGCTGGATGACGCGAGTCGGCCACCTGGGAAACTGCTTCGCCCGTTTGGCGTTCTGGGCCGACCACCCGACAAACTGGACTTTTTGGTTGGCGACCTGGTCCAGCTGCCAGAGGTACTGGTTCTCCGGGCCTGGGACTGGGGTAGACCACCCGAACTCATTCTTGTTCCCCTGCTAGTGATCTGGACGCTGAATGCAGGTAGACCACCACAACTAATTGGTTTTTTTTTTCTTGCTTTCTTTGTGCTCTGCCTGCTGTCATCTCTGTAGTTTGTTTTTTTTTTCCTCCTCTGTAGTTCTGGGATGACCTTGTGTTTTGTTTCTATGAACTATATTGTACTGTGTATTTTGTCGCTCTTTAGTGTGGTTTTTTTTTTCCATTTCCCCTTTGTCTAGTATTATTAGGGTACGTTGTATTTTGGTATGTGCCTGTACAGCCGTGGACAAAATTATTGGTACCCCTCTGTTAATGGAAGAAAAACCCACAATGGTCACAGAAATAGCTTGAATCTGACAAAAGTGGAAATAAATAAAAATTCTATAAAAATTAACCAATGAAAATCAGACAATGCTTTTGAATTGTGGTTCAACAGAATTACTTTAAAAAACAAACTCATGAAACAGGTCTGGAAAAATGATGGTACCCCTAGAAAAGATTGAAAATAATGTGACCATAGGGCCATGTTCAACCAAGATGTGTCCTCTAATTAACATTGCAGGTGTCTACAAACTTGTAATCAGTCAGTCGGCCTATTTAAAGGGTGACAAGTAGTCACTGTGCTGTTTGGTGACATGGTGTGTACCACACTAAAAATGGACCAGAGGAAGCAAAGGAGAGAGTTGTCTCAGGAGATTAGAAAGAAAATTATAGACAAGCATGTTAAAGGAAAAGGCTATAAGACCATCTCCAAGCAGCTTGATGTTCCTGTGACTACAGTTGCACATATTATTCAGAAATTTAAGATCCACGGGACTGTAGCCAACCTCCCTGGACGTGACCGCAGGAGGAGACGGAAAATATGAATGGTAACAAAAGAGCCCAGAACAACCTCTAAACACATTCATGGTGAACTCCAAGGTCAAGGTACATCAGTGTCAGATCGCACCATCCGTCGTTGTTTGAGCCAAAGTGGACTTCATGGGAGATGACCAAGGGGGACACCACTGTTGAAAACAAATCATAAAAAAGCCAGACTGGAATTTGCCAAACTGCATGTTAACAAGCCACAAAGCTTCTGGGAGAATGTCCTATGGACAGATGAGACAAAACTGGAACTTTTTGGCAAGGCACATCAGCTCTGTGTTCGCAGACGCAAAAATGAAGCATACCAAGAAAAGAACACTGTCCCTACTGTGAAACATGGAGGAGGTTCTGTTATGTTCTGGGGCTGTTTTGCTGCATCTGGCACAGGGTGTCTTGAATCTGTACAGGGTACAATGAAATCTCAAAACTATGAAGGTATTCTAGAGAGAAATGTGCTGCCCAGTGTCAGACAGCTTGGTCTCAGTCGCAGGTCATTGGTCTTGCAACAGGATAATGACCCAAAACACACGGCTAAAAACACCCAAGAATGGCTAAGAGCGAAACATTGGACTATTCTGAAGTGGCCTTCGCTGAGCCCTGATCTACAGTGGGGAAAAAAAGTATTTAGTCAGCCACCAATTGTGCAAGTTCTCCCACTTAAAAGATGAGAGAGGTCTCCAATTTTCATCATAGGTATACCTCAACTATGAGAGACAAAATGAGGGGAAAAAAATCCAGAAAATCACATTGAATGATTCTTAATGAATTAATTGGTAAATTCCTCGGTAAAATAAGTATTTGGTCACCTACAAACAAGCAAGATTTCTGGCTCTCACAGACCTGTAACTTCTTTAAGAGGCTCCTCTGTCCTCCACTCATTCCTTGTATTAATGGCACCTGTTTGAACTCTTTATCAGTGTAAAAGACACCTGTCCACAACCTCAAACAGTCAGACTCCAAACTCCACTATGGCCAAGACCAAAGAGCTGTCAAAGGACACCAGAAACAAAATTGTAGACCTGCACCAGGCTGGGAAGACTGAATCTGCAATAGGTAAGCAGCTTGGGGTGATGAAATCAACTGTGGGAGCAATTATTAGAAAATGGAAGACATACAAGACCACTGATAATCTCCCTCGATCTGGAGCTCCACGCAAGATCTCACCCCATGGGGGTCAAAATGATCACAAGGACGGTGAGCAAAAATCCCAGAACCACATGGGGGGACCTAGTGAATGACCTGCAGAGAGCTGGGACCAAAGTAACAAAGGCTACCATCAGTAACACACTACGCCGCCAGGCACTCAAATCCTGCAGTGCCTGACATGTCCCCCTGCTTAAGCCAGTGCATGTCCAAGCCCATCTGAAGTTTGCTAGAGAGCATTTGGATGATCCAGAAGAGGATTGGGAGAATGTCATATGGTCAGATGAAACCAAAATAGAACTTTATTGTAAAAACTCAACTTGTCGTGTTTGGAGAAGAAAGAACACCATACCTACTGTGAAGCATGGGGGTGGAAACATCATGCTTTGGGGCTGTTTTTCTGCAAAGGGACCAGGACGACTGATCTGTGTAAAGGAAAGAATGAATGGGGCCACGTATCGGGAGATTTTGAGTGAAAACCTCCTTCCATCAGCAAGGGCATTGAAAATGAAATGTGGCTGGGTCTTTCAGCATGACAATGATCCCAAACACACAGCCCGGGCAACGAAGGAGTGGCTTCGTGAGAAGCATTTCAAGGTCCTGGAGTGGCCTAGCCAGTCTCCAGATCTCAACCCCATAGAAAATCTTTGGAGGGAGTTGAAAGTCCGTGTTGCCCAGCGACAGCCCCAAAACATCACTGCTCTAGAAGAGATCTGCATGGAGGAATGGGCCAAAATACCAGCAACAGTGTGTGAAAACCTTGTGAAGACTTACAGAAAACATTTGACTTCTGTCGTTGCCAACAAAGGGTATATAACAAAGTATTGAGATGAACTTTTGTTATTGACCAAATACTTATTTAACCGAGGAATTTACCAATTAATTCATTAAAAATCCTTCAATGTGATTTTCTGGATTTTTTTTCTCATTTTGTCTCTCATAGTTGAGGTATACCTTTGATGAAAATTGGAGACCTCTCTCATCTTTTAAGTGGGAAAACTTGCACAATTGGTGGCTGACTAAATACTTTTTTGCCCCACTGTATATCCTATTGAACATCTGTGGAAGGAGCTGAAACATGCCGTCTGGAGAAGGCACCCTTCAAATTTGAGACAACTGGAGCAGTTTGCTCATGAGGAGTGGGCCAAAATACCTGCTGAGAGGTGCAGAAGTCTCACTGACAGTTACAGAAATTGTTTGATTGCAGTGATTGCCTCAAAAGGTTGTGCAACAAAATATTAAGTTAAGGGTACTATCATTTTTGTCCAGGCCTGTTTCATGAGTTTGTTTTTTAAAATAATTCTGTTGAACCACAATTCAAAAGCATTGTCTGATTTTCATTGGTTAATTTTCGTAGAATTTTTATTTATTACCACTTTTGTCAGATTCCTGGGCTGCACGGTGGCGCAGTGGTTAGCACTGCGGCAGCACAGTTTACCCTTGGCCGTGGGATCGTGGGTTCGATCCCAGCCCCCGACCAACAGTGATCTGTGTGGAGTTTGCATGTTCTCCCCGTGTTTGCGTGAGTTTACTCCGGGATTTCTCCGGTTTCCTCCCACATGCCCAAAACATGCAGGTTAGGTTAATTGGAGACTCTAAAGTGGCCCTAGGTGTGAATGTGTGTGTGAATGGTTTAGGGATAGCACTGTATCGTGGCTGCTTCATCCATCCAGGTGGTGGATGACCCTCAATTTCCCCTCTGGGGATCAATAAAGTATTCTAAATCTAAATCTAAAATCTAAAAATTCAGGTTATTTCTGTGACCATTGTGGGTTTTTCTTTCATTAACAGAGGGGTACCAACAATTTTGTCCACGTGTGTATTTCAGTTTCTCCCTCCTCTGTTGTTTGAGAGGCTTTTTTTGCGGCTTATGCCTGTATTTATTGAACTATCTGTATTTCACTGCTGTTTAGCGTGTTTTTTTTTTTTTTTTTCCTTCCTCTGTTTGGGAGACGCTCTGTGGTTACCTTTTTTCTTGTGCCTGTGTATCATGGCCTTGCCCGAAGCTCCTCAAGTCCTGTGCAGACCAGCTGTGTGGGATTGTGGAGCACATCTTCAACCTGAGCCTGAAGCTGGGGAGGGTACCACAGTTGTGGAAAACATCTTGTGTGGTACCTGTACCAAAGACTTCCCACCCCAAAGACCTGAACAGCTACAGACCAGTGGCCCTGACGTCTCACATGATGAAGACTCTGGAGAGACTGCTCCTTGCTCACCTCCGCCCCCTGGTGGGACCAGCGATGGCTCCACTCCAGTTCCCCTTCCAGCATGGCATCGGGGTGGATGATGCAGTGATCTTCCTC
Organism: Pholidichthys leucotaenia; assembly: GCA_020510985.1. Taxonomy (NCBI): domain Eukaryota; kingdom Metazoa; phylum Chordata; class Actinopteri; order Cichliformes; family Pholidichthyidae; genus Pholidichthys; species Pholidichthys leucotaenia. The sequence goes on from CM035836.1 coordinate 453,703,193, forward strand.
CTTCACCGTTCCCTGCCCACCTGGAGAAGCCCGGGAATGCGGTGAGGATCATGTTCTTTGACTTCTCCAGTGCTTTCAACACCATCCAACCAATAATCCTGAAGGCCAAGCTGCTGTGCGCAGGGGTGGACCAGCACCTGTCATCATGGATCCTGGACTACCTCACTAACTGGCCACAGTTTGTGAGAACCCGGGATTGTGTGTCCGACACGATCATCGGTAGCACAGGGGCCCCCCAGGGAACGGTTTTGGCTCCCTTTCTGTTCACCCTTTATACTGCGGACTTCTCACACAACACAACGCCATCTACAGAAGTTCTCTGATGACTCTGCGATCGTCGGCCTCATCTCCAATGGAGATGAAGTGCCTGCCTACACCCCAGAGACTACTCAAGCTCAGCATTTTCAAACATAACATGGCACTTAACATTTATCATATGGAATTTGGTTACAGTGCTACTATGAAGAAAAGTCCAGCTCCACCGTTTAGTCTCATGTTAAAAAAGCCGGCTAATGTCGCCGAAGGCCACGGCCATGCCTTCACCCTGAGGTTAACGTAAGTTCCCGTTTATGCTACTTTACGCCAAAACGATGAAAGAAAATCATATACTATATATATATATATATATATATACAGTATATATATATATATATATATATATATATATATATATATATATATATATATATACACACTGTATATATACTGTATATATACTGTATATGTATGTGTATATATATATGAAACTGCAAATTGCACACGAATGCTACAATAACTTCCAGGTTAATGTTTAAGTATCAACCAAGGCAACTGTTAAGCTAGCTTAGACAACTGCGCCCAGCCTACCATGCTACATAGCTACATAATGCTTCAGACAGTACAACACAAAACAAAGACAAAAAATAGTAACACACCTTTCAGTGTTTTAATTGTTATTTCATCGAGTTTTTCCATAGCTTGACTTCACTTTTTCACTCGCTGTACAGCAAATTCTCATCCACACCGGAACCCCGGACGTAGCCACTGCAGGAGCATTCTGTTTTCCAACGGTCCACTTCTTTTGGCGCGGGGGCGCAACACATAGAATTATACCATCTCCAGGAGTGGAGGGGGGTGGGTGGGTGGGAGAGCCATAATACGTATAGTTCACATTTTTGCTCAAATATATTTAAACAAGCTAATAAATTAGAACATATTAAATGATCACTGACGTGTGAGTACGATTAATTATTGCAGCTACTGCAAGGCACCGAATTATGACAGCCGTTCCCACCCCTTAATGGACTAAACCAAGTTATCTTGGGTTTATGGGAAAAACGAGTTCATGGACAAACAAGTAACAGCGAAAATGATGTGGTGTTGTGTTATCTGCTTTGTTTTTGTGGGCCTCACCCTCAAATCTTTATTGAGTCATATTAATTCTGCACATAGCTGTTGTCCAGATTTCCATGTTGTTTGTGGAATCGATGGCTATGTCAAAGAGTATCGTGTTTACAACTCATTTTGGTATCACATTTGTCAAAAACGCTCTGAACACCTTGACAGTGGAAGCCGCAGCGGATCAAGGAGCCAGAGGACACTGACATCAGTAAGGTAAAATTGCAATATTTGACAGATTCATTATATATAATGTGAGGTTGTAAATGACCTAAAATGTTCATGGTAGATATCCAAGTTTTTTTTTTTTGTTTTTTTTTTACAGTAGATATTTTAGTGCTAATTCATCATGATCCACAACAATGCTGTCTACCTATTATGCCCCTGCTTATAAGAGTACTCACAACTCTGAACATTCAGAACCTGTTTACTTTCTCCTAATACAACAAGCAGCAGTTTTTGTTTTGTTTTTTTGTTTGTTTTAAATGGACAGATGCAGTTTTTCAAGTGCTACCACAGTTAAGCTTTCAAATGTCAAAATTAAGTAATTCATCTCTGCTTTAAACTGAACAGACATAACACATTTAGAGTTTAGCTACAGTGAATTATCAAATGCAGTGTATTTCTGAAAATTAAGTTATTTATTGATTATCAGTGTAGTTAACAGTTTTTTTTACCCTCAACTGGTCAATTAATCAACTAATCTTAATTGCAATCCTACAAGAAGGGAACCCTCATCAGTGGTGGACAGAAATACCAGTAACGTATGGGCATACAGGCCTGATTCAATGGTGCAAAACCAAGGACAACCAACAATGGATGCAACAGTGGACATCAGAGTGCAATTAGCAGATGATGTAATGATGGAAGATAACAGAATACAACCAGATCAAGACTGTGTGGGTCCAGAACATTTTGATACTTTTGACAGCAATGTGCCATTGTACTCTGGCTTTGATGATGGCCTCCACACCTCGCCAAGACACCTTGTGCCATCCCAGACCATTGATAGTACCTCGACTCTGAACATCCCAGTGGCTTGTCCAAGTGAGCTTGCAGATGGTGCCACATCATGCCAATCTAAGGTGAGTCTGTTGATATTTTCTTCAACACACAATAACATGCAATTATTTTACTTTTAATCGGGTTATTACACACCTATATTTACTTTTTCTGAAGGATGACTCCTGCCAAAGTGTTCTTACCAGACAAGCAACTGCTCTTGTGTTGACTGCAAGAGAAAAACACCATCTTTCACAGGTTTGTCCTCATCCAAGATTAGAATTATTATTTTGACATGTTACTATGGTTATTTGTTTTATTAAATTCCATCATGTAATATAACATTTTTCCCTAAACTGTAACAGTCTTGAATGTTTTTTTTTCTTAAAGCTTATCCCTATAGTGAGTATTGCAAAGTGAGCATCACATGCTTGTGCTTCCAGTTTTACCATTCATTTGTGTTACTCTTAGTCTCTTAGTTTTTTTTACTTCATGTATCCTTTGTATATGCTTTCTTTTTCTGTGACACATCTGATATCTATCCAGTATGTCATTTTGTAATAATAGGCATTTGTTCTGGCTAAATCTAAATAAATCTAAATAAATATTCAATTGTAAATTGAGGACTTTGAGATTCCTCAGTTGTTTATCATACTGTTATTAGTCCATAGAATTAGTGGTCTGTTCTCTAAACCTAGGGGCACACTACACAGTAATGCCTCTTTTGTAGTGAACAACTGTGATGTAATTAGTTCTCATTTCTGTTCGTTTTTCAGACTGGTGTGAATGATGTCCTGGTAGCAGTATCAAGCTCTGTTGGTGACTAATCTCAGAAGTCAGCTACAAAAAGTTTTCCAGCAACATCTAGGAAGTGGACTTGAAAAAGACGCTTTGGCAGTGTTTGACCAGATTGAGGATCCATTTGTTTCTGTTTCAACAACATACAGGCAGGATAGTGTAATTAAGAAGAATTTCAATTTTGTGGAGTCCAAGGAGGTTTCTGTTGGGTATACTGCTTGCATGGTAAAAAGGGGAAAAAAAGACTCCTCACTGCAGTGCCCAAATGTTTTCATTATGTACCTCTTGTCAGAAGTTTGGAACAGTTATTGTCCCATCCAAGAGTTTTGGCAATGATAGATGACCCACAGAAACACAGAAATGAGTGTTTGTATGACATCATAGATGGAGAACTAATGAAATCTCACCCTTTATTTTCTGCCCAACCCTCTGCCTTACAAATAATCCTTTATTCAGATGAATTTGAAATTTGCAACCCACTTGGGTCTCATGCCTCCAAAAATAAGTTGGTAATGTTCTATTATACTGTGGCAAACATTAATCCTAAATATCGGTCAAAACTAGCTGCCATTTGTCTACTTGCTATTGCAAAGAAGAGTGAGCTCTCTGAATGTGGTGTTGATGGAATCTTGCGAAGGTTGCATGAGGACTTAGTAATGCTATATGATAGTGTAAAAATGCAAACTGGGAATTGTGAACGTGAAATATTTGGAGCATTAGTTTCAATATGTGGAGACACTTTGGCTCAGCATGAGCTTTGTGGATTTAAAGAGGGTGTTGGTTTTGCATATAGTAAATGTAGGCAGTGTGAATGTTCATTTGAGGACATGCAGATCCATTTTGATGAGGATAACTTTGAAGAGAGGACTATTGAAAAGCATGTCCGGCAGTGCAGTGAAACTGAGAAGGCCAACACTGAGTATCTCAGAAACAGCTTAAAAATAACATATGGTAAAAACAGAAGAAGCAAACTAGTTGATTTCCCAGGATTTAACTTGATCCAACAAACACCCAAAGATATGATGCATATAATTCTTGAAGGGATTGCTCCATTAGAAATAAAGTGTGTGTTGAAACAGTTAGTTCTTATAGGCCACCTAGACTTGTATCTCTTCAATGCTGCATTAACTGGATTCCCCTACTCTCCAGTTGATATTAGAGATAAACCGAGCCCTATTACCTACAGCACATTAGCTTCCAGTGACAATAAGTTGAAGAAGTCCTCAGGGCAAATGACTGTTCTACTAAAAATACTGCCATTTCTGATAGGTACAGTTAAAGGTACTGAACACTATGTAGTCATTCTTGAACTCATAGAGATTGTTCAAATTTTACTTGCTCCTGACATTGGTCTACAGACAATTAATGAGTTGAAAACACTAATTGAACTGCACTTAAAGCATGTGAAAATCCTTTTCTCAGATATCAACATCACACCAAAACACCATTATTTGATTCATGCTCCATCCCAAATTGAACTATTGGGACCAATGGTCCGTCACATGTGCATGAGATTTGAATCGAAACACTGCTTTTTTAAACAATGGGCCTCAAAAATAAATTTTAAAAATATTTGCAAATCATTAATAAGGCATAATCAAATGTATGAATGTTGTCAGAATGTGAATAGTTTTGATCACCCCACTTTTTCAACTGAATGTACATTAGGACCAACAACAGAAATAAGAAGCATGTCATACTTAAAAGAAAAAATGAGGGCCTTCCTTGGAAATGATGAAGTAAACCATGCAGTATCTGCTAAATGGCTAAATCTAAATGGTAACAGATATATGCGGGATAAGTCATTAATTGTTAGTGCTGTTAATTCAAGTTATTTGCCTACATTTGGGCTTGTGAGAAATATCTACGTAATAAATTCATTGTTGTACTGTTTTGAATTCCAGCAGCTCAATACTATTTGTTATGGTAGAGATTACATGGCATATAAAATAGATTCCAAACATGGCACAAGCAACAGAACTGATATCTGCTGATAATCTTATAGATTTCACTCCATGTTACAGTTTTACACACAATGATATGACATATGTTGCTATGAAATATTACCTGGGTGATATAATTGGACTACGCAAAAGCTCACCTGATGCATTATAAAAGGAACAGTATTGAATGCAACAGACGCAACAGACTTACACAAATGGTCCCCTCCAGTATACAACTAGGACAATATCAGTCGCTATGGAGGGTGACAATATGTATGGGTACATATTCATACTATGTAGGGTAACTAAATAGACGGTTATGCTGTTTATTCCATCTAGCTACAATGCTCCGCACTGTGTATATATATTTATATATTTATGTGTACATATGTATATTCACTGCTCTTTTTTTCTTATCTTCTAAATTATTGCTCTGAGTGTTGCTATCCCTGTGCTGTTGCAATCCTGGAATTTCCCCATTGTGGGACTAATAAAGGCTTATCTTATCTTATCTTTAGGCATAGTATCTGTTATTTGCATCCACTGTTCTGTTTCTGTATTTTCACCTGTGCTTTATGGAGTATGTTTGTGGTTCTGTTTTGTTTTTTCATGCTCTGTTGCACCATGTTATTTGTTTCAGTATTGGCCCTTGTCATTTTTTCTCATTTTTTTTTTTTTTTGACTCTCGCCCTCCTGGCCTTTCTTTTTCCCCCTCCTCCCGCCCTGGAGAGGATCGTTGTAGCCTTCCGGTTGGGGGAAGGCTGGGATGTTACGTCACGCCCAGAGTGTGTCATTCGGGGGGGAGAACTGTCATGGTCTGAGCGCCAATATTGTCCGCGCTCGGGTCATGCAGTATTTTTCCTCCCGTTCTGTAGCAGTTTTCCTGATGGCCTTTCCGGGCTCTTATTTTGACAGTGTCTCGGTGGGGCTTCCAGCTGTCAGAGCAGAGTTCCTCTGTGACAGCTGTTTGCCATTTCAGCTGATGACATCCTCATCAGCTGATTATTCCTCTTCCCTATTTAAGGGAACAGCTTAGGTTACTCCGGGCTGCGACCTCGCCTTTTCCAGACTGGTTTCCCTACGCCCGAAGCCAGTTCCTTTCAGCATTAGGTTCCGCCCTCGCTATCTGTATGTAGTGTTGTATCCTTGTCTCCCGTCAGTCTCCCTAGTTCTCTGTTTCTCGTTGGTGTGTTCTAGTCACAGTCTTTATTTGTGTTTTGCCCCACATGGCTCATTATTTTGTACCTTGTTCCTTCCTTTAATAAATACGCAAACTCACTGGTTGCCTGTAGTGTCTCATTGGTGGTCCGCCAGGACCACACCATGACATAATCAGCCTCAGAAACAGAAAGACCAGATTAGACTTTGCAGAAAAAAAAAAAAAGGCAGGCCAGTTCTGGAACAGCATTCTTTGGTCAGATGAAATCAAGATCAACCAATAACAAGCAAGTATTTATATCACATGTCAGGCTGATCTGTGTCCACAACCACAGGTCAGCAAGGCCACGATCGCAGGGTGGCAGTGGCTCAGTAGGTAGAGCAGGTCATCCAGTAACCAGAGGGTTGGGGGTTTGAATCCCACTCTCCCCACCCATCCTGCCGTTGTGTCCCTGGGCAAGACACTTTACCCACCTTGCCTCCAGTGTCCATGACACTGGATATGAATGTGTATAAATTATTGGTGGTGGTCGGAGAGGCCGTTGGTGTGGACTGGCAGAGACGTTTCCCTCAGTCTGCCCCAGGGCAACTGTGACTACAGAGGTAGCTTACCACTGTCAGTGTCTCTCTGGAGTGAATGAATAATGGACTCACTGTAGGCGCTTTGAAATGTCACTTGACCTGTAAAGTGCTATAAAAATCTAAAATCTAATCTAACCAGAAGGATTTTGGACATAATCAAATTTACCTCAGAGCAGACGTACAATCTCTTCAGAGCCACAAAGAACCACAACACCATCATTGGGTGTTTTCATAAGATAAGATAAGATAAGATAAGATAAGATAAGCCTTTATTAGTCCCAAAATGGGGAAATTTCAGGATTGCAACAGCACAGGGATAGCAACACTCAGAGCAACAATCAAGAAGATAAGAAAAAAACAAGAGCAGCGAATATACATATGTACATATAAATATAAGAATATATAAATACACAGTGCGGAGCATTTTAGCTAGATGGAATAAACAGCATAACCATCTACTTAGTTATCCTACATAGTATGAATATGTACCCATACATCTTGTCACCCTCCATATCAACCAATATTGTCCTAGTTGTATACTGGAGGGGACCATTGTGTAAGTCTATTGCATCTTTTGCATTCAATACTATTAGGTCGTCACGTTTTTTTGCTATCTCTGCGAGCAGCCCTGCTTAGGTTATACAGTCTGACAGCCGTAGGTAGGAAGGACCTGCAAAACCTCTCGGTTGCGCACCTAGGATGATGTAGTCCGCTGCTAAATGAGCTCCTCAGTACGTTCAGTATGTCCTGCATAGGGTGGGACTTGGACTCCAGCAGAGATGACAGTTTAGCCACCATCCTTCTCTCTCCTATCTCCTCCACTGGGTCAAGGCGCTGCCCCAGGACAGAGCTAGTTTTCTTGATCAGTTTGTTCATTCTCTTCCTATCGGCTGCTGTAATGCCACTGCCCCAGCAGACCACTCCAAAAGTGATGGCTGATGCCACCACCATGTCGTAGAATGTCTTCAGCAGCGCCCCTTGTACACCAAAAGACCTGAGTCTCCTCAGTAGGAACAGCCTGTGCTGTCCCTTCTTGTAGAGTGCATCAGTATTGTGTGACCAGTCTAGTTTATTGTTCAGATGAACACTCAGGTACTTGTAGGATGTCACCATCTCGATGTCTGTTCGCTGTATGTTTACTGGTGCTGTCCTTGCCTGCGGCAGTCCACCACCAGCTCCTTAGTTTTCCTTGCGTTGATCTGGAGGCAGTTCCGATGGCATCAGTCCACGAAGTCCTGGATAAGTCCTTTGTACTCAGCTTCATCTCTGTTGGAGATGAGGCCGACGATCGCAGAGTCGTCAGAGAACTTCTGTAGATGGCAGTGTGTTGTGTTGTGTTGTGTGTTTTCCACAACTGTGGTACCCTCCCCAGCTTCAGGCTCAGGTTGAAGATGAGCTCCACAATCCCACACAGCTGGTCTGCACGGGACTTGAGGAGCTTTGCGCTGATGCCGTCCGGTCCCGACGCCTTCCTCGCCTTGATCTTCCTCAGCTCTGTCCTCACCTGGGTCTTAGTGAGGGTCACGTTGGGGGGCTCTGTGTTGGGAGTGGGGGGGTGTTGGTGGAGTGGGGTGTGGGCAGCAGAACTCGATGTCTTTAGAGGCAGCAGTGATTGTTATGCAGTCGTGGGGGAGGGCGGTTGGTCAAACCTATTAAAAAACAGGTTCAGATTGTTCGCCCACTCCCTGCCCCCTGTGGCCTGGGGCGAGGTATTCTGGAGCCCAGAGATGGTTTTAAGGTTTCTCCAGACCCCACCGATGTCGCTCTGTTGCAGCTTGTCCTTCATCTTCTTCCTGAAGCTGTCCTTGCCTTCTCTGACCTTCCTCCTCAGCTCCCTCTGTACGGACTTCAGCATCTCCCTGTTCCCCAATCTGAAGATCCTCTTCTTCTCTCTCAGAAGTGTTTTTATCTCAGGGTTGATCCAGGGCTTGTTGTTCGAGCAGCACCGTATGGTCTGGGTGTGTACGGTGTTGTCCACACAGAAGCTGATGTAGTCCGTGATGGTGTGAGTGAGGCCATCGATGTCCTCACCATGTGGATCGCAGAGCTGCTCCCAGGCAGTGGTTACACAGGCAGGGGGTAAACACAGGGAAGCTGTCGGGGTAAACACAGACTGTGTTTACCCCGACATTAAAATGCTCATGCTGCTTTCATGCCGTGAATGCTTGTTATTTAACTTAATAAGTACAGACCTTTTTCTGACAGTTGTTCAGAATTTTATCACTCTATATATTTTGTGATAATTTAAAAAATAATGCATGCTGAATCTGCTAAAACCAAGTCCATATTGCTCCAGGGCAGTGCAACGAATGCATAAAAAAACCCTAAAAAACTATTTGATATCTTTCTTAAATTGTTAAGCCTTCAGAAGCAAACTGTTGTGGAGAGAGCAATAAACAAGCCAGGCATTCATGGCAGACGATCTTTATTCACTCCCTCACATCTCTCAGTCTCAGAAACAACATTAAACTCATGCCACAGGGTCTCTCCTTTATATAATCACACTCGCTCCTCCTGCTGCCTGAGGTTTTGCATCACAATACATTTACACATCACAACTCCTATTGTCCCCACAGCTGTTTATTCCTGCTGCCTGGGGTCTTACATCACAATACCTTCTCCCATCACAATTCCTATTGTCCTCAGTTGCTTATTCCACCACGCTCTTCCAGCAGAGGAATTTACTGCCTCTCCTTTGCTTCCAGTCTGAGATGAATATCCTAGCATGGGTCCCCCCCCCCCGCCCCAGAGTCTCAGATTGAGCATTAACTCTCATGTCCCTTTGGCTTCAGCCTCCTCCCATAACTGCTGCAACTAGGGGACTTCGGCTCCGCGGCGCTGCTGTGTCGATGGGGGTTCCTGGGGGTGTGTCCATCTGTGGGTGGACAATAGCGGGGGGGGGGCATTCAGCTTGCTCGTGTGACTGCTCTGATGAATCGTTTACCTAGGGAGTCCTCAGTGGGGGTCTTCCACGCCGAGGAGCTCGAGCCAACATCACCTGCTCGTCTGCCACCACAAAGGCGGGGTTAAGCCTGTCTATACAGATTTTCTCCCGGCGACCCCCCAAGTCTAACACAAAATGTTTGTCCCCTGGTTCCAGCACTCTAAACGGGCCATCGTAGGGTGAGCGCAATGGGTGGCGGTGGGCATCGTGCCTGACAAACACGAAAGCCACGTTCTTCAAAGTTTTTGGCACAAAAGTGCGTGGAAAACAGTGATGGGCCGGGCCTGGTAGCGTGCCTGTGTCTGCGCTATGCCATGAAAGTGGGGACGGATGGTTGTTCACCGCGGTGTTATCTGGTAAAAATTCCCCGGGGAGCCGCAGAGGCTGAGAAAAAAAACAATTCTGCCGGGGAAGCCTCCAAATCCTTTTTTGGTGCAGAACGCAACCCTAATAGAACCCACGGCAACCGGTCCACCCAATTTGCATCCGTAAGCAAAGCGCTGAGCGCTGGTTTCAGTGACCTATGGAAAGGCTCGCATAACCCATTCGCCTGTGGGTTGTAAGCGGTTGTGCGATGAATTGCAACATCCAGGCTACGGGCTATTGCGGACCAGAGGTTGGAAACAAACTGAGGTGCCCTATCGGATGTGATGTCCGAAGGGATGCCAAAACGTGCCACCCATGTTGTCAAAAAGGTGCGCGCCACGTCCGCAGACGCGGTTGCAGCTAGCGGGACTGCTTCTGGCCATCATGTGGTGCAGTCCACCACTGTCAGCAGGTGCGTGAACCCCTGCGATGGCGGGAGGGGGTCCACGTGAATGTAGTCGAACCCCTTAGCCGGGATACTAAATGGCTCCAAAGGGGCCTTTGTGTGCCTGTGCACTTTGGCTCTTTGGCACGCTACGCAGGCTGCAGCCCACTCTTTCACCTGTTTGCGCAGGCCTGGCCATATGAACTTCGCTCCCACCATTTTGACTGACGTGCGCACTCCTGGGTGCGCCAGGGCATGAACGGACTCAAACACGTGGCGGCGCCAAGCACCTGAGACCACCAGGCGTGGGCGTCCTGTGGAGACGTCACAGATTAGGGGGGGGTCCCCCGTCTTGCAGTACTCTGCTCTCCAGCCTTAACCCCGTTGGTCCAGACTGGAGTGCGCACATGTCCGCATCGCCAATCTGCTCTGCGGCCATGGCCATGTAATCTATCCCTACGTAGACTAGGGCCACTACTGCGCGTGAGAGGCAGTCTGCCACCACATTTAGTTTACCGGCCACGTGCTGAGTATCGGTCGTAAACTCCGAGATCGCAACCAGCTGCCTCTGCTGCCAGCCTGATCATGGTTCCGAAACCTTGGCCATCATGTACGTTAGCGGCTTGTGGTCCACGAACACAGTGAAGCTGTGCCCTTACAGCCAGAACTGGAAGTGGCGTATGGCCAGGTGGAGAGCCAGTAACTCTCTGTCAAACGCGCTGTATTTACGCTCACTGTCACACAAAGACCTGCTAAAAAAAGCGAGCGGCTGCCAAGAACCGGGGACGCGTTGCTCCACGACGGCCCCTATGGCCACCTCCGAGGCGTTGGTAGTGAGCGCTATCCGAGCCACCGGGTCCGGGTGCGCCAACAGTGCGGCATTTACCAGGGATGTTTTAACCTCAGAGAATGCCTGCTCTTACTCAGGAGTCCAGTCGACTCTGTCCACCGGTTTCCGTTTCTTGAGTGCGGCGTACAATGGCTGCATGAGCTGAGCCGCGCGGGGGAGGAAACGATTATAAAAGTTAACCATCCCCAAAAACTCTTGCAGCACCCTGACCGTCTGAGGCCGGGGAAAATTCGCCACCACGCGCACCTTGTCCGGCAAGGGTATCGCTCCCTCCGGTGAGATGCGGTGCCCCAAAAAATCAATCCCCGTCACGCCGAAGTGGCATTTTGCCGGGTTGATTATTAACCCGTGTTTCTCTAACCTCCGGAAAACCATCCTGAGATGGGTTAAGTGTTTGTCTTCGGATGCACTGGCCACCAGGATGTCATTCAGGTAGACGAACACAAACGGCAGATCGTGCAACACCTCATCCATCATGCGTTGGAATGTTTGTGCCGCGCCTTTTAATCCGAAGGGCATGCGTAAAAACTCAAACAGACCAAACGGGGTTATTACCGCCATTTTGGGTATGTCCTCCGTGCGCACCGGGACTGGTGGTAACCACGGACCAGGTCTGTCTTAGAAAAAATATGTGCCCCGGCAAGGTGAATGGAAAAATCCTGAATATGGGGAATCGGATTGCGGCCGTGTGCTGTGGCGTTGTTTAATCTGCGGAAATCTCCGCATGGTCTTCATGATCCCTCGGCCTTAGGGACCATATGTAGTGGGGATGCCCATGGGCTGTTTGAGCACCTGATGATACCTAACCTTTCTAAGTTGGCAAACTCCTCGCGCGCTATGGCCAGTTTAGCTGTGTCCAGGCGCCGAGGTCATGCGAAAACCAGCGGCCCGGTGGTGGTAATAAAGTGCTCCACCCCATGTATAGTGATGGCCGCCGAAAACGTTGGGACCGTGAGTGCTGGGAACTGAGTGAGCAGTGTGTGGAACTTACCACCTGGAGCTGTGACGTTGGCTAGCGTTGTTGGCCCGGCTCCTCGAGCTGTACAGGGGAGAGAATCAAAAGACATTGCACTGATCAGGCGTCTGTTAGCAACATCGACTAGCAGCCCGTGTGCACACAAAAAATCAGCGCCCAAGATTGGGAAACTGCATGCCGCTATGACAAATGTCCACTCGTACGTATGGCTGTGTAGGGATACAGTCAGTGTCTTTTCACCAAAAGTCTTAATGTCCGAGCCGTTTGCGGCCATCAGCTCGGGGCTGCTAGCTCCCGCTAGCCGGTCGGGCATAAGACGGTAGGATGTGGCTCTTTTGGGAGCCAGAGTCCCCGAGGAACCGTCTCCCCAAGCGCGAGTCTGTCACGTAGAGCAGCTTGCTTTCTTCACCGGCAGTCGCGGCTGCTACCGACTGCCGATCTTGGCATTTCCTGAACGCTTGAATTGGCACGGTGGCACGCATCAGCGTGCATCCTCTCCAAAATGGCGGTGGTAGGAGGAGAGCGCATCTCTCTGGCGCTTCCTGGCCCCTACTGCCGCTACCATCACTGGCTCCTCGCTTCCGCTGGCTGTCTCGCTGGATTCCGACTCCGCTGCGTTCACTGTGAGGGCCCTGGTGGTGATGATGATCCGATCTGCCTCCTGGGCTAGCATACGGTAGTCACGCGCGGCCAGCAATGGCGAGTTGGCAAGGACCGCTCTGGCCACCGTTGGGAGGTTCCGGAGGAAAAGGTGGGCAAACAGAAAATGTCCGTCGTCCGTGCCCATCAACGCCAACATCTTCTCCATCAGTTCGACCACCGACCCGTCTCCTAACTCGGAGTGCGTCAGGAGCCTCTCTGCTCTCTCGCAGTCCGAGAGCATGTAGCACCGGGTCAGCGCGGCTTTGAGAGCCCCGTATTTGTCACGGGCTGGAGGCTGTTGGAGCAGGCTTGCTCCTTACTGAATCATGCGAGCGTCCAGCGCTGCGACCATGTAGTAATATCTGGTGTTATCTGCCGTTATTCCCCGGAGCGTGAACTGGGCCTCAGTGTGGAGGAACCAAGACTTCGGGTCGTGCAGCCAAAAGTCTGGTAGTTTGACCGAAACAGCACACGCGTTGCTGGGGCTTCCCATCCGGGCTGTTTCCGGGATGTTTGCCTCATGTTCCATTATTCGTCAAGGGTCACCAGTGTGGAGAGAGGAATAAACAAGCCAGGCATTCATGGCAGACAATCTTTATTCACTCTCTCACATCTCTCAGTCTCAGAAACAACATTAAACTCATGCCACAGGGTCTCTCCTTTATATCACCACACTCGCTCCTCCTGATGCCTGAGGTCTTGCATCACAATACATTTACACATCACAACTCCTATTGTCCCCACAGCTGTTTATTCCTGCTGCCTGGGGTCTTATATCACAATACCTTCTCCCATCACAATTCCTATTATCCTCAGTTGCTTATTCCCCCATGCTCTTCCGGCACAGGAATTTACTGCCTCTCCTTTGCTTCCAGTCTGAGATGAATATCCCAGCGTGGGTTCCCCACACTGTTACTATTTTTTGTTTATTATTTTACTTCATGTAGCCTTGCATCTGGTGACATATATGACGCATAAACGTCGGCTCTTTGACTTTCATACAAGTGAAAACATACCTGGTGCTGTTGCGTCTGTACCACCAATCACACCAACAGTCCTTGTTCGTTTTCAGTGCATGATCAATGCATTGCTGGTGAGAAGCCTCCATTTATCCAGTGTATGGTACAACCACAACCACCAGCAACAAATACCAGAACTACTGCAAAACATTCAAAAACTACAAGCGCTGAAATTAGCTGCCACTTGAGTGTAAAACATGTACGGGGACTATATATTAAAATGAATTTTAAAAACTTTTAAAAACGCTATTTTAAATACCCCACTACTCCACTCTTGCTGACTGATTTATCACTGCTTCAGCCGAAACCGGAAGTTGCGCCCATAATCGTTTCTACAGCAGCACCCTCGGGAATAAGGTGGATAGTTGAAACAACTATGCAGAAAATGTTAGAGTACTCCTAGTGTTGTACAGAAGTGTACTAATGTCCTTCATATTGAAATGCACATCATTTTCAAGTGTCATACATCCTGTTACACAGTATGCGATTTTTCTTCACTATTTTCTACCTGCTTCATGTGCGGTTAGAATTGGGCATGTTAACAGATGGGTTTAATTTACTGTAGATAAAATAAGGCTCTAAGGAAGCTGGGAGTTGAGGGATCAAAATGTTATCCGACATGTAAGGGGGAGTCTGGCAGGAGAGGAAGACCAGAACTCGCTCACACACACTAAACACACTTAAAAGCATGAGCATTAAATCCCACAAGCTTACTAACATTCTATAGACACACACTGACACACATTGAGGGATCTTGGTTGTGAATGCTAACCACACTGTTTACCCACCTACGCTCAATGTAGCTAGTTACTACGGTGATGCCAGTAGTCATAAATCCCTATATTCAATAAAACAATCATTAATCTTCAACTTTTTCCCCAGTGGAATAGTAATGATATGTTCGTACTCCAAGATCCCAGTACCACAGGGATCTTGCTCATATCAAGAATATGAGGCAATAATAAAAATGTATGCTGGGTTTACAAAGGGAAGAGAGGCTTGTGGTGAGACGGTTGCCAGCTTGAGTCCAGGAAATACTGGGAAAGTTCAAATGAGATTGAGCATGCAGAATGTTGTCCACCATGTCAGCCTTGTTGTGACTGAGTTGAAATTACAGAAGTCTGGGTCACTGGCCTTTTTATTGACTACTGGTGATGAATGAAAAGATGCCTTAGTTCACTGCTACTGAAGTATGGGCAGTTTTGTTTTTTTTTCCCTAGAAAAATAAAGTTACTTCTTCAGAGAACCTTTTTTACCCAGAAATGTCCAGTATTCTACCGTTGTACAACTTAAAGTGACACTCTGGCAAAAATCAAGTTTTTTCTGCTGTTAACATGTCAGTAACATGCTTTATGTGACTTACAAGACATATCCAGAGCAAAATCTTACTGTAGTCCCAAGTCTGTGTTTTTCTGCTGTGAATTTCCAGTTAAGGAAATCCCCACCCCACCCCAAAAAATGGCGAGTTTGGACAGACAGTTTCTAGCTACGTTAAGCATTCCTGCTTAACCTAAATGGTTAATGTTATTAATGTTATAACCAATCAGGCTAAGCACTGGGCATGGCTATAGGCCTGAGTTCTCTGCCTCGGGGGAAGAAGGAGGAGCCGAAGAGCAAAAAAAAAAAAAAAAAAGAGCCAAGGAGCAGCAGGAGCTTTTACAAGTTGGGAAAGATGGCAGATTATACGTGTTCAGTTTTTGGCTGCGTGAGCAAGAAATCTTATTTTAAATTACATGTCTTACCCACAGACATGAAAATACACCTGCAATGATTAATTTTATTTGGAAAAACCTCAGTGTCCCTGCTAAAATATTGGAGAGGACACAGTTTTGCAGCCTCCATTACCCTGCATGCCGGAGGAGATAGCCCTGATGTGTGTGGCGCAATGGCTGGGGCAAGTATCATCGTAGGTGAACCTGCGGAAGGATCATTCTCAGTGGAGCCAAGAGTCGCTGCCAGGCTGAAGGGCTCCCCTCGCCTTGGTGGGAGCACCCGCCGGTACACCTGCCAGCTGGCTCAGAAGTAACCGAGCACTCCTCAGCTTCTCCCTCTTCCCCCGAAGGAGTGGTCTCTGGTTACCCACTCACCATGGATTGCCTCGGTGGGGGCTGGTGAGCTGCTTGCCTCGGAGCAGCTCAAAGCTCAGAGGGTCCCAGAGGCGAGCCGGCTGGCAGGTGCACTGGACCGAGGCGAACCACTCGTCAACCCCCAGCGAGGCAATCCGCGGTGAGTGGGTAACCAGAGACCAGCGGGGAGCCCTCCAGCCTCCATGCGGGGCTGGCTCCAGCGACTCTCCACTCCACTGAGAACGATCCTTCAGCAGGTTCACCTATGGAAACTTTTACTTCGTCAATATCACCTTCTTGGAGCCTTGTACAATGTCCTCGTCTTCTTCCAGCTACTGGTGGAGCTAATTAGAATATTCATAGATCCACGTATACTTAAGTAGGTTGAAGATGTAAAAGCTCTTTCCTAGCCATTTTAGGACAATGAAAGTTGATTTTTTTTTTTTTTTGTATAAAGAGCCACAATACTATTTTTGGGCAATACACATTGTTTTTTTGAGGTGGTTTTAGAGCCACTGGAGTGTGTCTTTAAGTAGAAATGAACAACTCAGTTCTCCAAACAACCATGTAATGTATGCAAAGAACCATCCCCTAAATAGAAATAAGTGATGGTTCTTTCAAGAACCACAGACCTTTGTGAAGACTCATTAAAGAACCATTATTTTTCTGTGTATTTAGTTTTCATAAGCAGCTGCTACAGTACATAAATCATGTACGTTTTCTTTAGTACACCAGGTGGCAAATTTTAATTAGAGGGCACTAAGAGAGCACATACCTCTGGCAAAGCTCTGTCCATCCCTCCCTCCTGTCATCTGTCCCTCCATACATTACGAGATAGGGCCTTGGCCGAGGTATGCACTCATTAATCACCTCCAATATCTAATGGGGTCATCAATAACCCAAGGGCCACCTCTGGTGAAAACTTCTTCAAACTCTGTTAGGCAGTTTTTGCGTAACCCAGGATTTCCACTGACTCCGGATGCAGTCCATTACAGCTACGATCAGGTCTTTGCAGCAAACAGTTCCCATTCTCGTCAATGTTCTGCTCCCCACCTGGTCTGGACCATTGCAGAACAAATCCAGCTTTTCAGATATGGACCTCTAAAAATATGCAAGGAGTCTATTTTTGACTGATGCCAGATCCAGTCTCCAAGGAAATGTCTTGGTATCTGCTGTATTTAGTAACTATTCATTAAAAATGATTGCCTGTTATTTTCTGAGGTCTACTCCACCACCATTGTGTCAGAAGATAAAAACTTTGACTTAACATACAAACACTTAACAGAATTAAAATTAATGGGATACTTGCATATTATTAGAGCACACACATGCAGGTGGACATCATGCTTCCTTGTTGTTATCATGTGATTGCAATCAGTCCTCCTTGGTCTGTCTTGGGTCTTTCTCGAGCTCTCGTGTTAGTTTATATAATTCTCGTGTGATCTTGTAATTCAAGCTGTGTTCTTATCTCTGCCACTTAAAACACAAACGGAGGTGTTAGGGATGGCCACAAGACTCAAATCGTATCACCGCCGTAATGGATGGCATCCAGACTCAGTGGAAATCCACAGTAATCCTGCTAACACACAAACTGTCATGAATCACCCCTTCGGGGTAGAGAGAAAGACCTGGGCACTGAACAGCAGTTTGTGGTATTTATTGAAGGAAACACAAAATCCATAAGTGCACAAAAAATAAACTTACAAAGAGTATTCGACGGAATAAGCACAGGAAAACACGTCAGGACAGGGAGAGAGTCCTGACGGGAGTAGGTAGACGTGGGATGAGGAAGATGAGACTCTAACCACGATTGAATGAACAACCAGTCTTAAATAAGGCAGGAGATCAATCATGACAAATGGTACTAGGTGTGAATCACATGAGCGGACTGGATGTGAAAGTGATGACAATCAGCTGCGAGTCATGAGGAGAGGAGACGGGGTTGACAGCTTGACAGGGGCACCACCCACAACCAGGGTAAAACCCGGAAGTGCCACTGACAGCTGCAACCCCAGAGAGAGAGAGAGGAAGAGAAGAAACTGGCAAAAGACAAATATAATGTGATAACTAGAATGGTGACAAATAAAAACTGAAGTAAAAATACAAGTAAACCCAAATATGTAAATAACAAAACTACAATGAAGGTAAACAGGAAAATAAGTCACACTAAGAAACAATACAAGGTATATGAAACCCAACCAAGGATAAAATAACAGGAACTACAACTCAAAAATACAAATATACAAATATGGAAAAAGGCAATGAGACTGAGCGCAGTGGAACCCCTTTTGCTCAGATCATGACAAACAGATCACCCAAGATCTCTGTCTAAACATACAGCTTGGTATCACAAAAGACTGAAATATAATTGTAAATCCTGATAAATTTTCAAATGTTCCCATTGTCTGTGTTGTATATTTCCCACAAATTCCTCACCAAAAAAAAAAAAATTAAATTAAATTACACATATGTTATATATCTGCTGGAGTTATAGTTTGGATTGATAAGAAATCTACTGGCACAATTTGCATTTCAGCACTTCGCTTCAGCACCCTGAGGTCACAACTCAAACTAAACCACTCACAGCATAATGCACATTGCCGAGGTTGCTTTCCCCTTTCTCCAACCACAGTGGTGTGTTTGTTTTGCTTGAACACTAGGCAAAGGCTAAGATAAATATACAGAATTGGGAAAGCTACATGTGATGGTTTATTAGCATAGCGTTTTATAATAGACAAATATGTCTTGTTGCATAGTGAGGGTGTTGTGGGGCTGGGATGGGTTGTGCAACAGCCATATTTTCTTCTAACCATAATGGCTTTGGGCTCAGCAGGAGGGAAGCTGATGGACAAGCAGTCAAGCAGTGGGAGTACCCCCAGCTCTGTTCCAAATTTTAGAGTAAATGTGTTGTGTTCATCTACAATTTAATATGCATATATACTGTATATACTTATACATCATATGGTGACAGCAGCAGGGACTGTTCATCTCATTTTCTCCCTTTTTAGATTTCTCAAACACACGGCCATCCTATCATGGAATCCTGCACTCAAAAGATGTGTGATATTATGAGGGTCGCTCGTTAAAGATTCCCCCTGACTGACTTCTGGTTATTGTAGGAGGCTGAAATTGCACCTGTGTAATAATGCATCTCTCTATAGGTCACATGGCAGTTTGCAGCTCTGAACTCCAAAGAGTTTCTCTTTTACAGGTGCTAAGGTGGGATATTGGAGCCAGTTGAATGCAGAGTGGTCATCAGGTTCCTGTACCTCAGAGGCTGCACACCACAGAAGACGTTCGATGAAATGACTTATGGGGAGGATGCCCCATCGTATGACGTAGTCTAGCCCTGGCATTGACAGTTCAAGTGTGGTTAGACATCAGTAAAAACAGCACCCATTCCCAGGTGACCACAGCATACCGTTGATGAAGACACCATCCAGCAAGTAGAGGCCACCTTCTGGAGGATCGCTGCATAACTGTTGATCAGCTAGCCTAAGATGTCAAGATCGGTGTGGGGTCTGTGGGAAAAAAAATCATCCATGACCATTTGCACATTGTGAAAGTTGGATGCATGATGGATTCCCCAGTTGTTCAGGCCTTTCCAAGAAGCTGGAACAAGTCACATGCTCCCAGGCTCATTTGGCCATGTGCCAAGGAAACCAGGAGGACTTCTTTGACAGACTAATCACACAGGACAAAACATGGGTCCATCACTATGATCCAGTGACTAAAGTCTAGTCAAAGCTATGGAAGCATTATAAGTCACCATCACTGAATAGAGCACCTGTCCAGCCCTCGGTGGGCAAAGTCATGCTCACAGTCTTTTGGGAACAACGTGGAGTATTGATAGATTTCCTGGCAAAGGGTACCACAATTACTGGGACTTACTGTATTTCATTGCTGCAGAAATTGCAGAAGGCCATCAAAACCGAGAGGGGTGGCATGCTGACCAAAGGTGTCTGCCTCCTGCAAGACAACGCTCCAGTTCACAACTCACATGCTGCCCAGACAGAAGCACAGTCTTGCAGCTATGAAACCCTTTCCCTTACTCTCCCAACCTCGCACCATCTGCCTTCCACCTTTTTCCAAACATGAAGTCAGTTTTGAAGGGCAAGCACTTCCAAGATGATAGAATGCAGATCTCTAAGGTCAAGCGGTGGCTTCTGATGCAACCTGCAGACTTCTACAGGTGAGCTCTCCACAGCTGCATAAAGCCATGGCAGAAGTGTGGGGCCCCTTGGTGATACCTGCGTAGAGAAAGACATAACTGTGCCAAGTTTGGTTGCTCTCAGTTCATTGGAAATGAGCCAGGGGAAATATTTAATGAACAGTCCTAGCAGCTGTTAGCCTATGGGGGCCTGTGATCTTCAGTGTCCCTATGACTGCACAGGCAGGAACTCTGATTCTGCTTTTCATTCTGTCTCCTCTGTGTTTACAAGGATCATATTTGCAAGTGTCTATTATGTATCCATATGCCAACATTTTGGTATATAAATACTTAACTATGGCATTGGCAGTCTGTTTTTTTAAGGTCAAGTGAGTTAAAGAATGGTTTTTAACTTAAGAAAGTGGTCTGAAAGATGAAACATTTATTTTTTTTTCTGTATTTATAGCTTTGTGGTCAAGAGTGTATTTAATACACTCATTGTAAAAATATGCAGTGATTTTATATGGTTATTGTTATGTACAGTTACTGGATCACATCAGTGACTCTTGTATGCAAAAACAAAGATTTTGATCCATACTCTGTGTTATGTCGTAACTCGTAGACAAGGATGATGCCAGGAGTGGAGCTGAACACTTCTTTATTATAAAGCTGACCTCAGTGCACCTGCCGTGCATGCAACCGCTGGCAGAGGTAAGGCGGAATTGACGCCCCCCCCCCCCCACCTGCAGCCCTTCCTATACCACTGGGGCTGGCGGGACCGGAAGCCGGAGCCACCACCCTGTACCACACAAATAAGAGTTCCAATCTAAACAGAATATGAACAGTAAATACATACATAATACCCCCCCTTAGAAAAATGCAAAACACACACACCATCAGCCCACCCCAATTTAGAATCCGAATCATTCGCTAAACATAACTAAGCTCAAAATCACCAAAAGGGGCCTATTACATTCACACAAAACAACTAAAATTGACATATTACTCGGCCCAGGAAACACGCACGCAGGCTCAGACAGATTTGAAGGCTTTATTTGGCAACAATGTTTGTGTGTGGATGCGTGTATGTGAGATGTGAATGTGATGTGGGTGGAGGATGAGATCAGGACAGAGCAGTTCACCGTTCAGCCAGGCAACCCTATGAGAGAGGAGAGCAGGGATTAGCCGGGCAACCACAAGGGAAAGTGACAATGTTACTGTGCTTACTTGTAGCGGCGCGGTGGCTGGCGTGGCAAGTCCCAAGCCTGGGAGACAGCGTCCTGCTGTGTGTCCGGGATGATGCAGCAAGTGGAGGAGCAGCGTGACGAGGGAGAGTGAGTCCGCCGCCACGGGATCCACCTGTGCACAGGGGAAGTCTGAACGGAGAAGGTAAGGCAGTAATGACAGCTTACGTGTCCGATGAGAAGACAGCTGGCCCGACGATAGGGAAGTAGCTGTGAAGGTTACGTAGGGAGATAGACGGCTCCAGGCCGCAGCTCAGTGCAGGATGGAATAAATAGCTGAGCTTAACGAGGAGCAGGTGTGCGCGCAGCTGAGGTGGAAGCCCGTGAGCTGCGGGTGATGACAAAAATTAGGAAGGCCGGGTAGAGTGCCGTCCTACCCCCAACACAGCAAGGCGGGTTATTCTGCCACCTATGCTATACAACAGTATAGTAAAAAAAGCTACTGTTGTGTCTCCTATATAATATAAAATACCAAAACAATCCCCAAAACTATTAACACAGAACAAAATTTTAACAACCAGTACACATCCATGACTCGGTGAGGGTGACCTGTGGCCCCTTCCCAGCCCCATCACCATCAGTCCGCCCCTGGAGGCAGTCCGCTTCCCGGACCACAGCTGGTCGCCACAATTCCAAAGCGTCTTCTCCTCCACACCTCCGAGCGCTCCAACTGTCTGGGGCATGCCGTAGCTCATTAGGATGGCGCCACGAGCCATCTGACAGCAAAAGATAACCATTGTGCCACACATCCATCACCTGCAGCCAACCCTGGTACCGCTCTATCTTCCGCTTTTCCATCACTTGCCTGGACCTTGCCTCCGCCCGAGCCCAGTCCACAACTCCAAGCGGGGCCTTGCATGGCCTGCGGTGTTTCCGCCTGGCACTTGCTCCTCCAGTGCCACTCGGTCCTACCCCAACCGCTTGTAGATCCGCTGCTGACCCCGCCCCTGTGGTCCCATGTTCACCAGTCCTCCACAGCCGTGTTCCGGGAATGCCTGCGACCATCGTGTGGGCATCGCTCTCTACCGCGCCGCCCGGTGCCCACATCCAGGGCAGCTCAGACACTGGCACCAGGGCCCTCCTACGGCAACCCTGAACGCGACATGGCCTGTCCACTTTCAGGAGTGCCCAGCAATCATCCCACACAGCATTGTCCCTAACTCTCTGAACTGGTCGGTCCCACAGTCCGCAGCCAGACCACTCTTGCCCAGTGCCACTCTTGATGGAAAATCCAAGGCATTAAAACAGGTTGCAGCCCATGATGTTAGAACCGTAGGCCATCACGACGAACTCCACATCAGCCATCTCTGCCAATTTGTACTGAGCCGTCAGTGTGACGGTATCCACCATGGCCAACCGTCCTCCTCCATAGCCGCAAAGTGGCGCAGAGACACATCCAATCCTGTAGTGGGGAAAACATTCTCTAACCGTAGCCCAATTCAGTACCAAACTCTCCGCTCCTATGTCGACCAGCATCGGTACCGGAACTCCATGCAGAACCACTGTGCAGCATGTGCGCCCACAGGTACTCGGGGACACCATTTGTACCACCATCGGGGCGGGGGGAGATGAATTCCTGCACGGGCTGTCCTGCTCTGCTGACTGGTATACTCTCGCGAAGTGGCGTAGACGCCCACATTTTCCTCAGCACTTCCCTCTTGCCGCACACTCTCTAGCCTTATAGCAGTGCTTCGTGGACCCACAACCCATACACCTGGGCTTCCCTGGGGCAGACCTCATCTGTGCAGCGTTGGCCTCTTCCACGTCGTCCTCGACGCTCCCATCGCTGTCCGGGTCCACTACCTGTGCGGCCATGGGAGATCTTGAATTTCCCAGTGAAAGGCGCTCACTCAGCTCCCGAGTTAGCTTGTGTGCTGCTTCCAGCTGTAGCACCAACTCGACAGCCCTAGTCAGCGTCAACTCTCCCTGGAATGTGAGCAGTTTGGAGTGGACCACAACACAGTTGATGTGTTCCGCCAACTGGTCGCGCACCATTTCCTCCTCCAACGGCCCGAACCGATACTCAGCTGCCAACTGCCTTAAGTCTGACATGGACCGCTGGATCGGTTTGCCTACCTGTTGGCGGCGCTGTCTGAACTTAATCCTTTTGACAATGATGTTGTCCGGCACGCTGAAATGGCGGGCCATTAACTCGACTACTTCTTCGTAATTTTCCGCGTCTCCAAGCATGCCTAAAATTCTCTGTCCCTCCATTCCCATGTTGTGTACTAACAACGCAAGAGTTCCCAGCTTCTCCATTCTGCCCAGGTCCAACGCCACCATGTATGTCTGAAAAATCCCGTACCACAGAGGCCACGGTACAGGCGGTTCCCTGGGGAGGTCCAGGAATGACCGGATAGGTGTTCCACATGCCTCCATGTGTTTACTTCTCGTTGTCAACTGTTATGTCATAACTCATAGACAATGATGATGCCAGGAGTGGAGCTGAACACTTCTTTATTATAAAGCTGACCTCAGTGCACCCGCCAAGGTAAGGCGGAAGAGACCACCCCCCCACACACCTGCAGCCCCTATTATACCACCGAGGCTGGCAGGACCGGAACCCGGAGCTACCACCCCATACCACACAAATAAGAGCTCCAATATAAATAGAACATAAACAGTAAATAAATGCATACTACTCTGACTTAAAATTTAAAGGGGTCATTGAAAAATGGTGTGTTTGTAGGTTTTAACTGTCTGAAATGAGTCTACTGGTCATCTAACTGACATATTGTCGGACCCAAGGAACACACACCCACAGGCTCAAGTGCAATACAATTATCTTTATTGATTCACCAGCAGGTGTGTGGGTGCATGTATGCGGTATGTGAGTGTATTGTGGGTGAACGAGTGGCAGCCGGGGGCGAGACAGAGCGCCGTACAGCCTGGCAACCCTAGGGACAGAGCCAAACACAAATGTTAGATTCAGCCTTGTAACAGTGAATGAGTAAACTGACAGGGCTTACTTGCAGGTGTTCTTTTGCTGGTGCCGGCTTGGGCTTTGGGCCTCTTTCCAGGGAGACAGCGTCTGCAGAGCACACCCGGCGAAGAGCTGTGATGCGCGGCGTGGTGAAGGGAGCGATTCCACCGCCACAGGGGAGAGAAACTGCCGCCAAAGGGATCCATCTGTGCACAGGGGAGAGCCTGGGAGAAAAGGTAAGTTTGATGATGAGCTTATGTACTAACAGAGAGTCCTTAAGACGATGCGCAGGGCTGAGAGGAATCAGGCGTGCGCGGGACGAAGATCGTAGCAAAGCAGATGGCTCTGTGCAAAGCTCCAGGCAGAGCGTGTCATGGTCTGAGCGCCGATGTCGTCCGCGCTCGGGCCATGCTTCATCTTCCCCAAGTTTGACAGCAGGGTTACCTTCTGGCGCCCCGAGCTCTTATTGTGACAGCACTCAGAGGAGCTTCCTGCTGTCAAAACCTAACAGCTGTGCTGCATTTACGGCTCATCAGCAGCCCGGCATTTAAGCAGGCGCTGAAGAGCGGTACAATGCAGCAGTCTCGTCGATGATCCCTCATCAGACGTTGAGCGAGCGTTCCTCATCTCAGACGTCAATATTCCTTAATGATTCCTCATCTATGATCATCCCTCGTCTTTTTCCTGAATCGTAAGTGAGCTTGATCAGCCTTACGGTCTCTGTATCTAGTGTAGTGTGTTTTAGCCCATCGTGGCTCATTACTTTCTGTTACTTTATGTTATCTTCTGTTCATAATAAACATCATGCAAACCTCACTGGCGACTTCTGGTGTCTTATGGTGGCCCGCGAGGGCCACCGCCTGACAGTAGACTGCTGCCAGGGCGCCTAAACGGAGGCGCCAAACCGAGACGCCGTTCCCGTTGAGTTTGAATTAAGTGGACATTTGCTCTTTCACGTCTGGGTACTGCGTGCTGAGAGAATGCCGTCGCGGAGGGGCCGCGCTCGGAGTCTGAGCTATGAGCTGGCGGACGCCCTGGAATACATAGATGAGACGCTCATCTCCGCCTCACTCCTCAACTATCACAGCGACGTACGCTGGTACCTGGACTGCGCTGAGGACGTCTTAAATCATCTTCCCCGCTACGCTGACCACCCTGAAGTCAGCGCGAGGAGGGATGACATCACCGCACAGCGCGAGATACTCCGTATGGTTGAGGAGGACTACGGCAGGAAGCAGAGGAGGAGGCATCCCCGCTCCCCGCTTTGGGATCCCATTCCTGTCCTTGATTCAGTCCAGGAGCTTGCACCATCCGGGGGCCATCGAAGACGTCGGCGCCACGGCCAAGGTCAACCTCAGCAAGAACCCCGTCCGGATCCTGTTCCGGGCCGCCAGAAAGATTCTCCCGCACAGTCAGCTGCCTCTTCGGCGTCTTGCCAGGAGGGAATTCCCACAGCCTCTCCCCCTGGGTCATCTTCTCCTGCTGTTCCGTCAGCGCTCCATGCCCGGTTCGTCTCGGCTGTCGCCCCCTCCTCCTTGACGCCCTCCCCGGCTGCTGTGTGTGCCAAGAGTCCTGCTTCGGCGAGCCCCGTCCCTGATCCATCACGAGCGGCTCCCCTTCGTCCTTCCAGGGGGCCCTCCGTCACCATCCAGCGGGGAAAGGGAGGAGCAACGTCCCCTACAGCAGGCACCATCCTCCCTCCGGGAGACAAGCAAGTGCAAGTTCCTTCTTCTCATCAAAGTTGTGATTTGTCTTGTCTGACTCCTGGGGGCGGAGTTCGGGGTTCGCAGTCCCCCGAGCTCCCACCACCTGCTGTAACCCTGATTACTGAACCTACTGCCTTTGTGTCTCCCTCCACCGAGTGGTCCACGACGCCAGGCCTACGTCGCCGGACCGGGGGGGGGGGGGCTGCGGTTCTGGAGAGCCTGGTTCCAGCTCCACAGCCACGTCGTGGGCAGAGGAGAAGAGCGGACTGCAGCCTGGAGCCTGCACCGACGACAAAGCGTCCCCGGGTCTCCATGCTGGAACGGTCCAAGCCAGCGGGTCGAGGATCCCCTGCCACCACGCCGTGTGGGTTATCGGTGTGGACATCAGCGCCGGAGGATCCACAGACTGCAGTGACCATCATGCCGGCTGCGGAACCCACCGTAGCTGAGTGGGAGCCTGAGGACGAACTTCTCCGCCTTGAACCAGAATCGACGAAGTCCTGGACGGCGACAGAACACGAGATCAGGCAAGTGTTCTACCTTATCTTCCTTCTTTCTATTCTGGAGCATTTTTGCCTGTTTCTCAGGGAGACGAGCTGGGTGCAGCCGTCCGCTGAATCCGAGCCCGTCTCGCCGGGTTCTGTTGCTACCGGTGATTCTGATCCCAGTTCTTTCTTGTCTTCCGAGCCTTGTTGCAGAGTCACCGGTGCGGAGCCAGTCGTGGACGCTGAGCTGGAGGTTCCAGGTTCGGAGTTAGAGGTCATCGCCGGTGCTGCGCCGACCCAATCGGGGTCTGATGTGGGAGCAGCCGTGACCCAGTGGGGATCCAACGCAGGTGCATCCGAGACCCAGTCGGGGTCCGACGAGACCTAATCGGAGTCCGACGCAGGTGCAGCCATGACCCAGTGGGGGTCCAACATGGGTGCAGCCACATCTGCAGCATCGTTATGGGTCCAGGACGGTGGAGTTGCTGCAGACCCTTCGCTGCCTGACATGATGCGGGCTCATCATCTCCATCATTCCCCTCATCCGAGTCACCACCCCTGCTCTTCATCGCCGGGGGCCATTGGGGGTCCTCTACGCTCGGCCCGGCTCTCCCATGTTTTTCCTCCACCAGGGAGGCCGCCTCGGGCCGTCCTCCCATGGTTCTGGTGGCTGAGGGACGCGGGTCGGCCACCCGAGGAACTGTTTTGCTGAATTGGTGCCTTGGGCCGACCACCCGACACTCTGTGTTTCCTGCCGGGCAACCTGGTTCGGCCGCCGGAGGATTGGACTTTCCGGGGCTGGGACTGGGGTAGGCCACCCGATCATTTACTATTCCCCATATTCCCCTGTTGCCCTTGGAACTCAGGGAGACCACTGGAACTGTCCCAGTTGGTTCTGGTCTCTGCCTGTCACCATTTTCCTGGATTGTCTGGGTTAAGGTCATGCAGGGTGATGGTTTTGCTCTGTGTTTTGTCTGTGTTAATGTGGGTCTTCTTTTTCTGTCTTGGCCGTTCTGTGTGTTTTTGTGCTTTTGGGAATATTGTATTTTCTGTTATCGTGCCCTGCAATTGTTTCATTCGTACATTCGGCTGCACGGTGGCGCAGTGGTTAGCACTGCGGCAGCACAGTTTACCCTTGGCCGGGGGATTGTGGGGATGTGGGATCGTGGGTTCGATCCCAGCCCCCGACCAACAGTGATCTGTGTGGAGTTTGCATGTTCTCCCCGTGTTGCGTGGGTTTACTCCGGGATTTCTCCGGTTTCCTCCCACATGCCAAAAACATGCATGTTAGGTTAATTGGCTGTTCTAAATTGTCCCTAGATATCTGTTTCCTATAGGCCCTTAGAATAGAGGGTTAGTATTAATGAAAGCGCTTTGAGTGGTCTTTGTGACTAGAAAAGCGCTATATAAGTGCAGGTTAGTTAGTTAGTTAGTTCGTAGTCTGCCTTAATCATGGTTTTTGCATTCGGGAATATTGTATTTTCTGTTATCGTGCCCTGTAATCGTTTCATTTGTTGTCTGCCTTAATCATGGTTTTTGCTTTTGGGAATGTTGTATTTTCTGTTATCGTACCCTGTGTTCAGTGTATTTCATGTTTTTGGGAGTTTTTTTTTTTTTTTTTTCTGGCTGTCTCTGTGCTTCTGTGTTCATCATGATTTTTGGTCTATGGCTGGTCCTCTCCCTCCAGGCCTGTTCCCCCATCCGCCCGCCCTGGGAGGGGTGGGGGCTTGGGTGTCATTGGGCGTTCGGAGTCCGCCCTTGTGGGGGAGGTACTGTCATGGTCTGAGCACCGATGTCGTCTGTGCTTGGGCCATGCTTCATCTTCGCCAGGTTTGACAGCAGGGTTACCTTCTGGCTCCCCGAGCTCTTATTGTGACAGCACTCAGAGGAGCTTCCTGCTGTCAAAACCTAACAGCTGTGCTGCATTTACGGCTCATCAGCAGCCCGGCATTTAAGCAGGCGCTGAAGAGCAGTACAATGCAGCAGTCTCGTCGATGATCCCTCATCAGACGTTGAGCGAGCATCCCTCGTCTCAGATGTCAATATTCCTTAATGATTCCTCATCTACGATCATCCCTCATCCTTTTCCTGAATCGTAAGTGAGCTTGATCAGCCTTACGGTCTCTGTATCTAGTGTAGTGTGTTTTAGCCCATCGTGGCTCATTACTTTCTGTTACTTTGTGTTATCTTCTGTTCATAATAAACATCATGAAAACCTCACTGGTGACTTTTGGTGTCTTATGGTGGCCCACGAGGGCCACCGCCTGACAGAGTGGGCTATATAGCCCGGGATTGATTACCCACAAGTGTGCGCGCAGCTGAAGCAGGTGACAGCCCAGAGTGAGTCATGACTCTAACTATCCAAAAATTTTCAAAACAGTCAATTCTCTTAAAAGAAAACACACACACAGCCTTTATCTCGTTTTTCTCTCACAGTCTTTTTTTGGTGGAAATCGTTAACGTCTTGATTTGACAAATTCAACCCACCCTCATCCTTGAGACCACCCCACTGCACTATCATTGGCCCGCCTAGCTGTCTGTCATGTATATGGAAGTGGTGCTAAAGTTAGCCTATTAGCCCCTGAGCTATTAGCCCCCAAGCTAGCACTGGTAACAGGAAGCTCGAACTAAGCGCGGCTTATATTGTTATTTTCTTCAGATCTTAGTTCCCCTAATAACCATCCCTGTTACCACCTGGTTCACCAGTCCGCGGTCCACAATGTGCCTTGCGTCGTCCGACCCGTCTAGCAGTGGTTTTGCGGTGGGTGGTGGCACTTGCATGCCAGTCACAGGAGCTGACAGCCTGGAGCTGCTGGCTCAGCTCCCCCACCATCCTCTGGGCATACTCTCACGGGACCATGGGGGAGCCACTTCGTGACATGGTATCCCCCAGCTGGCCGTTGGGATTAGCCTTTTGAGATCCCGTGGCTCAGCCAGCAGCCTCGGGTTGCGGCGATTGACGGATCACCCAGCGCTGGCGATTTGTTATGGTGTCTTGGCGGGGTTGTTGGGGGGTGGGCCGAGATGATACGAGATGCACAAACATCTGCAGATGGGCGAACCAGCACTGCTCATCTAAGCTGGAAGGAGCTGGTTAGAACCCACTCAGCTAATGGCTAACTGACGTAAGAGGGAGGATGGAGTTCAACAGCTGAAGTTTGTTCCTTAAAGTGACAGGCTTTGAATCAGAGTGTTTGTTTTTGTTTGTTTTTTTGTTGTTTTTTTTCTTGGCTTTCTTCAAATTTGTTTCAATAATTAAAAAATTATAGAAAATGTGAACAAAATATGCCACAAGTACTTCATTAAGACATGAGTGCGCTGTTAAAATGTGTAAAATATGCAGTAAATACAATAATAACCTTTAATTTCCCAGTTTGGGATCAATAAATAAGATAAGATAAGATAAGATAAGATAAGATAAGATAAGCCTTTATTAGTCCCACAACGGGGAAATTCCAGGATTGCAACAGCACAGGGATAGCAACACTCAGAGCAACAATCAGAAGGCAAGAAAAAAAACAAGCAAGCAAGAGCAGCTAATAAACATATGTACGTATTACTATAAAATATATATATATACACACACACACAGACACACAGTGCAGAGCATTGTAGCTGGATGGAATAAATATATGAATATATGAACACACAGTGCAGAGCATTGTAGCTAGATGGAATAAATATGTAAATATATAAACACCCACAGTACGGAGCATTGCAGCTAGGTGGAATAAATATGCAAGTATATAAACACACACAGTGCGGAGCAATGTAGCTAGATGGAATAATATGTAGATATATAAATATATAAACACACCCAGTGCTGAGCATTGTAGCTAGATGGAATAAATATGCAAATATATAAACACACACAGTGCAGAGCATTGATGCTAGATGGAATGAAACAGCATAACCGTCTACTTAGTTATCCTACATGGTATGATTATGTGCCCATACATATTCTCACCCTCCATAGCGACCGGTATGTTCCTAGTTGTATGCCGGAGGGGACCATTGTGTAAGTCTATTGCATCTTTTGCATTCAAAAAACTATTAGTTTGTTACGTCTTTTTGCTATCTCTGCGAGCAGCCCTGCTTAGGTTGTACAGTCTGACAGCCGTTGGTAGGAAGGACCTACGAAACCTCTCGGTTGTGCACCTGGGATGATGTAGTCTGCTGCTAAATGAGCTCCTCAGTGCATTCAGTATGTCCTGCATAGGGTGGAACTCGGACTCCAGCAGAGATGACAGTTTAGCCACCGTCCTTCTCTCTCCTATCTCCTCCATCGGATCAAGGCGCTGCCCCAGGACAGAGCTAGCTTTCTTAATCAGTTTGTTCAGTCTCTTCCTATCGGCTGCAGTAATGCCACTGCCCCAGCAGACCACTCCAAAAGTGATGGCTGATGCCACCACCGTGTCATAGAATGACTTCAGCAGCGCCCCTTGTACACCAAAAGACCTGAGTCTCCTCAGCAGGAACAGCCTGCGCTGTCCCTTCTTGTAGAGTGCATCAGTATTGTGTGACCAGTCTAGTTTATTGTTCAGATGAATACCCAGGTACTTATAGGATGTCACCATCTCGATGTCTGTTCCCTGTATATTTACTGGTACTGTGAGGGGCTGCCCATGCCTGCGGCAGTCCACCGCAGTACATCTATCTATCTATCTACGTATCTAATAGTTAATACACACTCAGCTTTACAATCAACTAAATTACTTGGGTTTAAGCTTGTTTGTTCAGCGTGGACTTTGCTTTAAAGGTAGTTTATGGAACTTTTATAAACTCAGTCTATGATAAGCCAGTCACTCATCTTTTGACATCTTGGTTGCTACAAATCAGCAAATTCCACAAATTCAAAATGTCATACTGTCAGGTTAGTTAGGTGACTGCAATACTCAGTCTTATGCATCTTAACCCTTGGCAGCCCTCTTATCCACTGAGAAGAGACCTCATCACCACCGAAAAACAAAGTTGACAAAAACAGTTAGCTAAATGTGTATAATCCAAATAGATGCATGCTCTTAATGCTCTGCATATGTCCTCATGGACCCCGGGCCACACTGCAAATGTCAAAACTATTTGCTCACTGTCTCGGGTGTTTGGGGCCGTAAGTATTTCAATGAAGGTGCTGTGTTTGGCTGTCAGCATGAGCAGATAAGGATGCAACTCATCTATCAGCTACAGGTCCCTCTAACCTTGTCCTCCTCAAGCTATCTTTGGAAGAGTGTCTTGGCAGACCTTCTTTGGCTCTGACAGCTCTTTCTCTGTTATCCTCTTTGCTGGTGTGGCACCATTAGCTCCTTAAAGATTGCCGTTTCAAGTTTTGACAAAAAATGACAGTGCTCTCCTTTTGTGGTGTCACCAAGCTTACAGCGGGGAAAATAAGTTTTGAATACGTCAACATTTTTCTCATTAAGCATATTTCTGATGGAGCCACTGACCTGAGATTTTCACTAGAATTTCAGTAACAACTCAAGTAATCCATACATACAAGACAAGATAAGATAGGCTAAGATAAGCCTTTATTAGTCCCACAATGGGGAAATTCCAGGATTATAGCGGCAAAGCACTCAGAGCAATAGTTAATAAGATAATAAGAGCTGGTTAGCCAAAGCAGTAAATGAATATACATACGTACACAGTTATATACACAGTGTAGGAGCATTGCAGCTAGATGGAATAAACAGCATTACAGTTTGTTAAGTTACCCTGCAGAACATGAATATGTACCCAGACAGTATATTTCGTATTTGAATCAACAGTGTTGTTGCCACCCTCAGTAATGATTGATATTGTCCTAGTTGTACAATGGAGGGGATGATTTATTGTGCAAGGCTGTTACGCTTAGTATATTCAGTACGACCATATATATAGTATATACTCTCTATATATACAGTATACAGTATATACTGTATATATATATATATATATATATATATATATATATATACACACACACACACATCTAGCTATATACTGTTAATATATATATTGCTGAATAACTTAACTGCTTACTAGTGCTGTAAATAATATTTTACTTCATTTTATTAACTATAAGAACTAGTTTACTTTTTAAACTTCTTGCACTGTATATATACCGTTTTTGCCCCATTTTATTATTTATTATTGCACTGAGTGTTGCTATCCCTGTGCTGCTGTAATACTGTAAATTTCCCCATTGTGGGACTATTAAAGGATTATCTTATTAGCCTTCAGCCCCCTAATTTTTTCTCATCCAATTCCAGATTTTACAATAGTACAGACTGTAAGCATGTGAGAAAAAAAAGACAGTCAGGGCACACTGAAAAAAGGTAATGAGGTAATGAGCTTTTATTGTTGGCTGATTTTGAAACAGGCTACAGTGAAATTCAAGTTCTTTTTTTTCTTTTCTGCCCCCTCTCCCCACCTCACTCTCCTCCCTTTGACGTCAAACTTGACAGCAGCAAAACGTGCTGGCTGGATATGGGAGCCTCACCAAACTTAATAACACATGTCAGGAGTCCCTTACCCATAACCAGTTGTGTAACACTGGTGGATCACATTATGTTTCTATTTTTGCACTGCTTTGGCAGTGAGCACTATATTACATAACAAAAGCCCGCTCCTGTTTTCATTTCTATCAGGTTGTACCTGTCTATACATACAGAGGCAATTTCCAGACTTACTTGAATGAATGAATCTTTATTTCGGATAGATTAGATGTAAAGACTAAAAGAAAGGAACAGAATAATAAAACAAAGGGGGAAAAAAATCTAACAAGGTCAAATTAAACAATAACTCCTGGGATTATACAGTTCAACATAAGTTATCCGAAATGGGTGATGGCTGATGCCGCAGCTTATATTGCCCACCCAGACTCCATCTAAGAATTCAATACTTGAGAGCACTTAGTGCAAATCTTCACCAAGGTCTGTCTGTGAGCAGGATTATGCAAAAAAGTACTGGGCTAAAGATGAACACATTCGATTCTGGTGGTGATCCAGGACAGGATTCAGATTGTGCATCACTTTTTCACTTTCTTTAACATTCCAAGAAAGGGCCTTGATGGAGGTAGGTGCTCTGGGATCACCTCCAAAATCTAATGGGTTCATCCGCAGCCCAGAATTTAATCAAAATCCATCCAGTAGTTTATGTGTAATCCTGCTAACAGTCAAAAAAACACCCCAGTCACATTATCTCCTTGTTGGGGTGAAGATGTAAATCACCCCTTTTGAAATACAGTGATACCAACATTTTAGGTAGAGTAATAATGCACTGCTGCCAGTATCCCACAAGTGACACTGCATGGAACTTAATAGGATGCAGTGTTTAAAGGTGCACTCTGGTGGATTTAAATCCCCTATAAAAGCAAATCTGCATTGTCTAAAATGTAGCTTATGCCCTTCTTTCTACAAAAAAACTTTCATCATTTTACAGTTTCATGTCAAAATCTTTTCATTCCACCCCACTCCCTTCAAATGCCAGAATCGGTGATTACTAGGCCCAACCACATACCACAAGGCTAATAGTGGCTAGCAATACATGATCAGAATAAATCCTGTGATAAAAAGACTTACTGGTTTAAGGACATGCCCAGTTGTGCGGTGGCCAAGGATAATGACTGAAACTGCATCGGTCTGTAAAAGCAGTTTTAATGGTAAAACCCATCTTAATTTGGATTAAGTTTTCAAAGTAGTTTGTTAAAAAAAATGCTAACTAGCCTGGAGAATAACTTCAGTTAGGCCAGAGAATCCCAATTGGCTCAACACTACCCACGTGCCAGCACCACAAATAGTTATGCCACCAAAAATGTTCCGTCCCAACTTGCCTTTTTGCAGGGGGTGGGGCTTAAGTGAAATTTCACAGCACATTCCGATCCACAGTGTACTTTAACTATACTCCCTGCTCCATTCTCAGAGAATATCAGTTAACTACCCTTCACAAAATTTCTCAATTTGAAACACCCTGCAACCGTCCCCCCCTCTCCTCCGTGCGTTACCACGATAACCATGGACACATACTGCCTGTCAGAAGTGTTGCTGTTGGGAGGACTCACACCTGAAAAAAGATAAAAATTCGCCTCAGCAGAAATGACAGGCAGGGTGAGAAAATGGGACCAAGAGGCACTACCTCCTAGCGACCAGCAACAGTCATCGCCCGGACCACTAGCAGAAGAACACCCAGGAGGGAGAGGGAGGCAGAGGGGTGCCCCCGGACCCCCTCCTGAAGAAGGTGTCCTGCAGATTGTCCAGCAGATTGGGGGCGGCAGTGGCGTAGGTGTAGTGTAGCCAACTACTAATTGGAAGGTCAGTGGTTCAACTCCTGCTCTGTCTGCAGTCAGCATGTCAGAGTGTTCTTGAGCAAGACACTGAACCCCCAGTTGCTCCTGGTGGGTCAGGCCAGCGCTGGTGCATGGAAGCTCTGCCGCCAACAGTGTGTGAATGTGTCTGTGAATTGGTGGATAGCAGGATCTGTAAAGCACTTTGGTCAGATGAGTAAAAAGCATTACATAAGTGAATGCCATTTACCATTACTGCAGGAGTTCAGCAGGCATGTCTCGGAGAAAAAAGTGGAAGAGGCATCAGCAATATTCATTGTTTTAAGATGACGTCACACGGCTGCCAGTTGCTATACGGGCGGCCATATTGGGAGGGAAGCTGCAGGGGGTGATTCTATTTCATTAAAGATGAAAATGAGGAGGGGGCCGATGCTGTGATCGTGAGATGTTCCAAGACTGTTTCACAATAACCCAAAATGGCGGTGCCTGCCAACCGAGCATAAACAAACTTTTCCACGAGTAGTTTTTTTTTTCTGCTTTTGTAATTAATCCATTAACTGACTGTCTGTTTCTAGCTTTCTTTTTTTTCATACGAAGCTGGAGGAACTAGAGAACTATATTGATGAGTTTTATTTCCGTTGCTGTGCCATGAAACAGTCTCCCATCCTTGCTTCGCAGTCAAAAAGGCTGAGACTGGCAGACTTGCTGAAAATAACCCCCAAGAAATCACAAGACGGCTCTGAGGTTAGTGACATCCTTTTTAGACTAGCGTTAGTAGAGCTCCTCCAAAAAGAATTCCAGAGCGTGCATGAGAGTCTGGAATACAGTCAGGCGCAGCTTGTCTCTCTCTTAGAGGAAAACAATAGTTTTAAAAAGTCAGTACACACTCTAACCACACGACTTGGTGTTGTTGAAAGAGAGAACAGGAAGATGAAGGAAACAGTTCTGAAGTTGCAATCACGCAGCATGAGAGATAACCTTGTTGTTTTTTCTGGAATTGCTGAAAAAAATAATGAAAATCCAGAACAGCTGGTCCGGGAATTTATGTCCACGCAACTGAAATTGTCCGCTGAAGTCACAAGCTCAATTACCTTTCACAGAGTTCACTGAATTGAGCAAAAAAATCCCCAAAATAAAAGTCTCAGACCTATTGTTGCCAAATTTAAGCATTTCAAGCAAAAAAATTGGGTACAGAGCCAGGGCAGGCAGCTTAAAAACACCAATTACAGTCGGTCAATTTCCACAGGAAATTTTGGAAAGGAGAAGGAAGCTTTTTCCCATAAGAAAACACAAAAATCCAAGAAGGTAAACGAGCTATTGTCTCTGTGGATAGATTGTATACAGATAGCAAGTTGTTTATGGATGAAACCATAACCCCTTGGTTATTCTAGAACTTCCTTTTTTTTTTTCTTAGCTACAGGTGGGGAAAAAGAGTGTGATTGTGCATAGGTCTCTTTTTTGATCTTGGTTTAATTTGTTAATATTTGTTTATTTTTTTTTTTGTTCTTTTCTGCTGAGGTTGTTTGCTTGTTTGTCTGTTGTAACTAATTTTGCTGAAGTTGTTTGGTTGTTGTTGTATGTTACCTGCATTTTTTCACCATTTACTAACCTTTATTTCTGTTTTCTCTCATACTTCAGGTTTAGAGGAAGTATCTTTAAGTACATCCACCCAAGTCCATACACCCCATTGCTTGCAATTGCAAGCAAATGGAACAGAGACATCATGTGCACACACCCAAGCATACATGCATAGGTATATATTTTACAGACAACATACATATACACACATATGCATACATTACAGACATATAATCACATAGGTACATTTAGTTAGCCTTGAGCACAAAACCAGTTAGTGAAAACATGTCCACATTTAAGTTTGTCACGTGGAACATACAGTATGTGGAATTGATACGAGGGTGAAGAGGCTAAAAGTTTTTAATTGACTGAAGGATCTACAGGCAGAGTTTATCTAATTACAGGAAACACGTTTCTAAGTCGTCTGTAGATGTGCTCACCTCCAGGGAATTCCCCCACAGCCAGCTTTAGTTCTAAACAAAGGGGGGTAGCTATATTGCTAAACAGAAGAATATGCTTTGTTGTGAATAATACCATAGCAGATCCGGAAGGCAGATTTATAATCAGTTCAAAATCTGGATCTATGTATTGCAAGCGTTTATGGCCCAAATGTTGATGTCCCATCCTATTTTCACAGTTTCTTCACTTCTCTTTCTGAGCACTTTGACACTACACTCATAATAGGAGAAGACTTCAACCTGGTATTAAACCCTGCAGTCGACAGGCTCAGTGCATCGGGGAATTATCAAAACTGGCACGCTACTGATACTCTCAAACAATACATGAATGATTTTGATCTTTGCGATGAATGGTGTTCTCTTCACCCAACTCTTCGGGAATACACTTTTTTTCATCAGTTCATAGTTCACATTCACATTTAAAATTCTTTTTAGCCAGTAACTCTATTGTGAGGGACAATACAGACACTGAAATATGTTCAACTCAAGCTATTAGCGATCACCATCAAGTATCTCTTACACTAGTAAATAGAAAAGCTATAAGGAAAACTAGGAGCTGGAAATTTAATACATCACTACTAAAAGACAAAAACCTTATTACATACTTTAATAAAGAATAGGAATCATATCTGGAATATAATGATGTGCCAGGAATATCCCCGTGTGTTCTTTGGAAAGCAGCAAAAGCAGTCATGCAAGGTAAAATAATCTCTTACTCTTCGTATAAGAATAAAAAAGAAAAATCACAGGTACTGGAGTTAGAACACAAAATGAAATCACCGGAAACGACCTGTGCCATTTCTCCACAGGAACAGGCACTTAACAAGCTGAGAAAATTAAAGCTGGAATTAAAATAAATTACAAACAAAAGAACACAGTTTTTAATACAAAGACTGCGTCTTGAGAAGTTTGAACACAGGAATAAATTGGGGTGATATCTTTCGAACCAGCTTAGATTGAAGAAAGAAAAAACAACTTTCCACTCTATTAAGGATATGACTGGAAATATTACCCATAAGCCTGAAGAAATAAATAACTCCTTTAGAAAGTTTTATGAAAACCTCTACTCATCTCAGATTAACCCATCTGACTCAGAGAAAAATAAATTTTTGGATGATATTAACTTACCATGGTCAAATAATAAACAGATTGCAGCTCTGGATGCACCTCTTCAGGTGTCCAAACTCCAGGAGGCACTTAAGCACATCCCAAACAACAACGCTTCGGGACCAGATGGTTTTCCAGTAGAATTTTGTTAAGAATTCTGGCCCGTGATGGCACCTTCTTTCTTTAAAATGGTTAACCAAATTAATGAAGATAGTGTAATCCCTCCAAATATAAATTTGGCTAGTATTGTCCTGCTCCTTAAACCTGGAAAAAAACTTACGCTTCCATCCAGCTACCGTCCCATCTCACTTATAAATGTCGATCTTAAAATAATTTGCAAAGCTCTCGCCAAAAGGCTGGAAAGGATAATTCCAGTTATTATACATCCAGATCAAACAGGTTTCATCAAGGGTAGGCACTCGGCTAATAATACACACAGACTATTTAATTTAATAGACTACTGTAAGATCAATAACTTAGAAACTACAATTTTATCTCTGGATGCAGAAAAAAGCCTTTGATCAAGTTAACTGGAAATTTCTTTTTATGGTGTTAAATAAGTTTGGGTTTGGTTCATCTTTCATGAACTGGATTACACTCTCTGTCTCACTTTTTACCATCTTTACTGAATCATTAGCAGCAGTCATAAAACAGAATGTTGATATCAGAGGTATTCAAACTGGAGAAAAAGAACACAAGATAAGTCTTTATGATGATGATGTTGTGACCCAGCACACTGCAGACAGACATTATCTCACACCCATCAGGGCTGGAGGAAGGGTAGGACAATTGACATACAGACAGAGAGCCCCGGGGGGCAATCATACTGGACTATTAAGGTATGCGCCCCCGAGGACTTAAAGGACAACCGCGCGCCAGGTGAAGTCATGCTAATGATATGTATTGACTGATGTGTATTAGATGACAATCACTATGCTAATGTGCCATGCATTCTCTCTGTCTGTATAGTGTGTATAAAAGAGCTTGTTACACATGCCTCAGTAGCGCAGTAGCTCACACGAGCTACGAAGTGTGTTTCAGTATGGTGGAGGAATAAAACCTTGTACACTTCCAGCTCATTGCCTCTCTCCTGTTCTATTACCTCCACATTGGTGACCCTGGACGTGCATGGTGCGCCTCTCGCCTGTTCTATTCCCTCCACATTGGTGACCCTGGACGTGGCATGGAGCGTCTCGACCATTCCATTTTCTCCACGTTGGTGACCTGACGGGAAATAGACTATCATCCCCATTGCCGCGCTGTGGACTCCCTCTTCATCCACACCGGCGCGCGCTCACCGGAGCGGGCGGGGCTGGGACTGAGATGCACCATGATCGGCGAAACGAGCAAACTGAAGGAAACAGCCTGGAAGGAGAAGATCTGTGCTGTCTGCGTGGGTTCTGTACAACTCCCCAACCCTGGCTTCACCTCCCAACAGTGGGGTTTTGACTCATAGACGACCCGTGCGCACACCATAGTATTACATGGAGCACACCCAACAACTACGTGGCCCCTGTGCCAGAGCATGCTCCATGTACCAGGGACAAGCACGGCTCCAAGAACTGATACAGGTCCTCGGCCGCTGCACATTCCAGGGAACAAGGCCAATCGCCATCCTTGGAGCATTTAGGGCTGATCTCGCATCTAAAGGAGTTGGCAGCTCACCCACAGGACTTAGACTGGTTTCTTCACAGCTGCTACGCATCCTCGGGGAATTGGGCTGATTGTCTTCCCCAGATCCTCGCTGGACCGGACCCGCACAAGGGGGAGTCAGAGACTGCAAATTTTTTTCACAGCCGCTGCGGATCACCGGAGGGTTTACCGGAAAGTCCCTTGCCCAAGCCTGATGCACACGCAATTTTTGCGCAGCCCAGACACTTTTGACGTCCCAGGCCAGCACTCCATTGATTCCCACCCACCTCCCCCTCGTCCTCCACATCGCTATGCCCACACCTCTGCCCCAGAGACCTGCCGATCCCCAGCTTCGTTCCTTCAGCATGACGCGCACCGGCCCCGTGGGCCCACAATCCACGGCCGTTCAATGTGTTGCAACTCAGAGTGGAGCAGACTGTGTTTTTCACCCCTCCCCCATTCCCCCCACGGACTGACATGCCCTCCGACACACCTCTACAGCAGGACAGTTCTACCAGAGCGGCAACCCCTGCTGCAGCCTCCACGGGCACCGACTGGACCCCAAACGACCGGGGGGTCACAGCCCCTTATGAGTGTTGGGGGGGCGCTGTGTGGTGCGGACGGACATTATCTCACACCCATCAGGGCTGGAGGACGGGTAGAACAACTGACATATGGACAGAGAGAGCCCCGGGGGTAATCAGACTGGACTATTAAGTTATGCGCCCCCTGAGGACGGAAAGGACAACCGGGTGCCAGGTGAAGTCATGCTAATGATATGTATTGACTGATGTGTATTAGATGACAATCACTATGCTAATGTGCCATGCATTCTCTCTGTCTGTATAGCGTGTATAAAAGAGCTTGTTACACATGCCTCAGGAGCACAGTAGCTCACACGAGCTACGAAGCGTGTTTCAGTATGTTGGAGGAATAAAACCTTGTACCCTTCCAGCTCGTTGCCTCTCACCTGTTCTATTACCTTCACAATGTATTGATTTTCCTTGAAAACTAACAAAGATCGCTTCTTCAGACAGTGGCGCTCATTGATAAATTTTCATCATTATCAAACTACTCTATTAACTGGGGTAAATCAACAGTTTTACCTATAAATTGTAATTTCTCAAATACATACATTATTCCAATACAATCAGGTAATATTAAATACTTAGGAATAGATATCTCCCGCAAGCTCTCAGAGTTATTACAACTAAATCACACTCTCCTTTTAAAAACAATACAAGACAACCTTACGCGCTGGAGGACACTACCTATATCACTAATGGGAAGAGTCACAACTGTTAAAATGATGGTCCTTTCTAAGATCAACTATTTGCTCTCAGTGATTCCTACACAATCATCTATGGCCTGGTTTAAGTCTTTAGACTCAAATACAGTATAAGATAATAATTTATTTAGCTCCATTTAGTTCCATCAATAATGACTGTAGTTACTACACGGATGAACAGTTTAACACAATGGTCACATCTGATTTCAATATTTCTATGATCCACTTCAACAGCAGAAGTCTCTATGCCAACTTTAATAATATTAAAGGTTATTTACATCAGTTTAAAGAGCCATTCAATATTGTGCCAATATCAGAGACGTGGCTCAGTGAAGAGAAAGGAGTGGATTTTACCATGGATGGCTATGAATTAAATTATATAAATAGAAAAGTGAAAAAAAGGAGGAGGAGCTGCAATTTATGTTGACAAGAGCTTGCAATACAAGGTTGTTGAAAATCTGTCAGTAACTGTGGATGATTTATTTGAGTGTATTACAATAGAAATCTGTCTGGACAATGTGAAGAATATAGTAGTGAGCTGTGTATATAGAACACCTGGATTAAACATTGACTTATTTAAGGACTGGATGGAAAAAATGTATGCAAAACTAACTCATAAAGTTATGTTCATCTGTGGAGATTTCAATGTAGATCTTATAAATTCAAAACAACATAGTTTGACAGAAGAATTTATCAACACAATGTACAGTATGGGCTTACATCCAACAATTACCGGACCTAGCAGAATCACGTCACACAGTGCCACACTAATAGATAACATATTCACAAACATTATGGAAAATAATATCATGAGTGGGCTTTTATTGAATGATATCAGTGACCACCTGCTGATTTTTGTTGTCTATCAATGTGATTATAGGAAGACAAAGTATACCAAAAATATTAAATATAGAAGGATAAGAATTGAAGAATCTATGTATTTTCTGGCAAAGGAATTATTAATACAAGACTGGAAGATAGTTTATGACGAAAATGATATAAATAAAGCATATAATTTTTTACAAATATTTCAATCATTGTACAATAAAAACTGTCCTATAAAACAATACAGTGACAGACAACAAAACAAAAATATTCCTTGAGTCACCAAGGGGTTATTAAATGCATGTAAAAAGAAGAACACATTATATAAGTATTATATAAGTCCTCACTAAGACCCAGGTGAGGACGGAGCCGAGGAAGATCAAGGCGAGGAAGGCGTCGGGACCGGACGGCATCAGCACAAAGCTCCTCA
The DNA here is from genome assembly GCA_020510985.1 of Pholidichthys leucotaenia. NCBI lineage: Eukaryota > Metazoa > Chordata > Actinopteri > Cichliformes > Pholidichthyidae > Pholidichthys > Pholidichthys leucotaenia. Next base: position 453,745,384 of record CM035836.1, read on the forward strand.
AGTCCTGTGCAGACCAGCTGAGTGGGATTGTGGAACACATCTTCAACCTGAGCCTGAAGCTGGGGAGGGTACCACAGTTGTGGAAAACATCTTGTGTGGTACCTGTACCAAAGACTTCCCACCCCAAAGATCTGAACAGCTACAGACCAGTGGCCCTGACGTCCCACATGATGAAGACCCTGGAGAGACTGCTCCTTCCTCACCTCCGCCCCCTGGTGGGACCAGCGATGGATTCACTCCAGTTCGCCTGCCAGCATGGCATTGGGGTGGAGGATGCGGTGATCTTCCTCCTTCACCATTCTCTGTCCCACCTGGAGAAGCCCGGGAATGCGGTGAGGATCATGTTCTTTGACTTCTCCAGTGCTTTCAACACCATCCAACCGATGATCCTGAAGGACAAGCTGCTGTGCGCAGGGGTGGACCAGCACCTGTCATCATGGATCCTGGACTACCTCACTAACCGGCCACAGTTTGTGAGAACCCGGGACTGTGTGTCCGACATGATCATCGGTAGCACGGGGGCCCAACAGGGAACGGTTTTGGCTCCCTTCCTGTTCACCCTTTATACTGCGGACTTCTCACACAACACAACACACTGCCATCTACAGAAGTTCTCTGACGACTCTGCGATCATTGGCCTCATCTCCAATGGAGATGAAGCTGAGTACAAAGGACTTATCCAGGACTTCGTGGACTGGTGCCATCGGAACTGCCTCCAGATCAACGCGAGGAAAACTAAGGAGCTGGTGGTGGACTGCCGCAGGCAAGGACAACCCCTCACAGCACCAGTAAACATACAGGGGACAGACATCGAGATGGTGACATCCTACAAGTACCTGGGTGTTCATCTGAACAATAAACTAGACTGGTCACACAATACTGACGTACTCTACAAGAAGGGACAGCGCAGGCTGTTCCTACTGAGGAGACTCAGGTCTTTTGGTGTACAAGGGGCGCTGCTGAAGACATTCTACGACATGGTGGTGGCATCAGCCATCACTTTTGGAGTGGTCTGCTGGGGCAGTGGCGTTACAGCAGCCGATAGGAAGAGACTGAACAAGCTGATCAAGAAAGCTAGCTCTGTCCTGGGGCAACGCCTTGACCCAGTGGAGGAGATGGGAGAGAGAAGGATGGTGGCTAAACTGTCATCTCTGCTGGAGTCCGAGTCCCACCCTATGCAGGACATACTGAACGCACTGAGGAGCTCATTTAGCAGCAGACTACATCATCCTAGGTGCGCAACCGAGAGGTTTTGCAAGTCCTTCCTACCTACGGCTGTCAGACTGTATAACCTAAGCAGGGCTGCTCGCAGAGATAGCAAAAAAACGTGACAACCTAATAGTATTGGATGCAAAAGACGCAATAGACTTACACAATGGTCCCCTCCGGTAAACAACTAGAAAAATACCGGTCGTTACGGAGGGTGACAATATGTATGGGTACATATTCATACCATGTAGGATAACTAAGTAGACGGTTATGCTGTTCATTCCATCTAGTTACAATGCTCCGCACTGTGTGTGTCTATATATTTATATGTTTATTCCATCTAGCTACAATGCTCCGCACTGTGTGTTTATATATTTATATATTTATTCCATCTAGCTACAATGCTCCGCACTGTGTGTTTATATATTTATATATTTATTCCATCCAGCTACAATGCTCCGCACTGTGTGTTTGTATATTTATATATTTATATGTACATACTGTATGTATGTACGGTGGCGCAGTGGTTAGCACCGCGGCAGCACAGTTTTACCCTCGGCCGGGGGATCGCGGGGATCAGGAGATCGTGGGTTCGATCCCTGCTCCCGGCCAACAGTGATATGTGTGGAGTTTTCATGTTCTCCCCGTGTTTGCATGGGTTTACTCCGGGATTTCTCCGGTTTCCTCCCACATGCCAAAACATGCAGGTTAGGGAGTTAAGGGGCGCTTGCGCACACAGCGACCGGCAGCTGGTGGCTTGTCACCGGACTGCAGAACAAATCTACCTATGGGTACAAAATAAGTCAAAAAAAAAAAAAAAGTATATTCGCTGCTCTTGTTTTTTCTTGTCTTCTGATTGTTGCTCTGAGTGTTGCTATCCCTGTGCTGTTGCAATCCTGGAATTTCCCCATTGTGGGACTAATAAAGGCTTATCTTATCTTATCTTATCTTATAAGCAATTGATTAAGTGCAGAACGGTGGAGGCTGAGATCAAATATAAAAGATATAAAAATAAGCTTACTAATATAATGAGGACTTGTAAGAAAGAATACTACAACAGAATATTAGAGGATAATAAAAATAACTTAAGAGGAATATGACAAGTACTCAATGGAATTATTAGTAATCGACCTAAGAATGCTAATTATCCAGAATATTTTATTGAAAATGGCAATTTGATAAATAATATGGAGGATGTGGTCAGTGGTTTCAATAAATTTTTTGTAAACGTTGGTCCTGAATTAGCAAAATCAATAGTGACACCAGAAACAAACAACAGTGGTTCTGTAAATGAAATAGAAGATAGAAATCCAAACACAATCTTTTTGGGTGCAGTTACTGAAAAGGAAATTATCGAGACTGTGAGTAAATTTAAGAACAAAAAATCAACGGACTGGAATGAAATTGACATGACAATAGTGAAAAATGTAATTGAAGGAATTGTTAAGCCACTGACCCACATCTGTAAACTGTCATTTCAAACTGGTAAATTTCCAGACAAAATGAAAATAACAAAAGTAATACCACTATACAAAACAGTAGACAGTCATTATTTCACAAATTACAGGCCAGTCTCTACTCTCCCAATTCTCCAAAATATTTGAAAAAATCTTCACTAAGAGACTGGATGATTTCATTGAAAAAACAACCTCCTTACAGATAGCCAGTATGGTTTTAGAGCAGACAAATCTACATCTTTGGCACTGATCGAACTTATAAGATAAGATAAGATAAGCCTTTATTAGTCCCACAACGGGGAAATTCCAGGATTGCAACAGCACAGGGATAGCAACACTCAGAGCAACAATCAGAAGGCAAGAAAAAAAACAAGCAAGCAAGAGCAGCTAATATACATATGTACATATTACTATAAAATATATATATACACACACACACACACACACACACACACACACAGACACACAGTGCAGAGCATTGTAGCTGGATGGAATAAATATATGAATATATGAACACACAGTGCAGAGCATTGTAGCTAGATGGAATAAATATGTAAATATATAAACACCCACAGTACGGAGCATTGCAGCTAGGTGGAATAAATATGCAAGTATATAAACACACACAGTGCGGAGCAATGTAGCTAGATGGAATAATATGTAGATATATAAAAAAACACAGTGCGGAGCATTGTAGCTAGATGGAATAAATATATAGATATATAAATATAAACACACCCAGTGCTGAGCATTGTAGCTAGATGGAATAAATATATAGATATATAAATATAAACACACCCAGTGCAGAGCATTGTAGCTAGATGGAATAAATATGTAAATATATAAACACACACAGTGCAGAGCATTGTTGCTAGGTGGGATGAAACAGCATAACCGTCTATTTAGTTATCCTACATGGTATGATTATGTGCCCATACATATTCTCACCCTCCATAGCGACCGGTATGTTCCTAGTTGTATGCCGGAGAGGACCATTGTGTAAGTCTATTGCATCTTTTGCATTCAAAAAAAAAAAAAAAAAAAAAAAAACTATTAGTTTGTTACGTCTTTTTGCTATCTCTGCGAGTAGCCCTGCTTAGGTTGTACAGTCTGACAGCTGTTGGTAGGAAGGACCTACGGAACCTCTCGGTTGTGCACCTGGGATGATGTAGTCTGCTGCTAAATGAGCTCCTCAGTGCATCCAGTATGTCCTGCATAGGGTGGAACTCGGACTCCAGCAGAGATGACAGTTTAGCCACTGTCCTTCTCTCTCCTATCTCCTCCATCTGTCATATCCGGCTCTAGGGAGCCGGGCAATCAGAGCCAGGGACAAGCCAGTGAGTCGAGATGGTTTATTTTGGGTAAGGGATAAGGGATGAGGAGAGCACAGATACTCATGCAGAGGTACACTCACAGGTTGCACAGCGCAGAGGTAAGCAGCTCGTACCGGACGTGGGGGTAGCAAGACGTACATCCTCACAGCGGGATACAAACACAGGAATGCTGCAAGGGGAGTTGAGGCTGACACCAGACGAAGGGGCTTCAGCCTAGCAGTGCTTATGTCGCAGCCCCGAGTCATCGAGGCTGCTCCTATTTATCCTCATTGGCAGCGCCCCAGCTGATGAAGACTAATTGGCCCCAGCCGTCCATAATGCTGCCAGCTGGGGCCAGCTGAGACGCCGCTCAATGGGAGGCAGGGATGAGGGAAAACATGGGCTCAGTGCCGAGACGGCATCTCAACCCATGGTGACAGAGCCCCTCCCTCAAGGTCGGGCTCCTGAACGACCAGGAACATCCCAGCCCCCCCCCCCCCCCCCCCACCTAGGGTGGGAGGAAGGGAGGCGGACCGGAGGGGAAGAAGCCAAGGGAAGGACAACACCAATGGGGCAATGTAGGGTAGCGGGAAAGAAAAACCCAAATACAATACTGACAAAACTGAATAATTAACCCAGGAACAGATGGGGAGAAGAACTGGGTCAACACGCCGGTTACATACTACCCAGAGAGTACCAACCATGCGTGACCCAGAGCAAGAAAAAAAAAAGAACCACCAAAAAGGTACAGGGCAAAAAATGCTGAGTATGGTCAAATAAAGGGAAAACACAATACACAGCACCAATATAAGTACATACACACAGTCACCAAGAAAAGTGACTGGAACAAATGGACAATTACAGAGCATGGTGTTACGGAAAACAAGGCACATGACTCTATAATGAACCAACAGGGCATAAAAAAGAAACACTGAGTGCAGGCAAAGAAAAACCCACACACATGAATATATAAATACCCACAGTCACCTAAAGAAATGAAAGTGACTGGAATGAATGGGCAACTGCAGAGTATGGTCTGAAAGGGAACAAAACATAACTCTACAATGCAAAAACGAGACTAAAAACATGGTACAAAAAATAAAATGCTGGGTACGAGGGAAGGAAAACGCACAGCACTATAAATACACATCCACCAACAGGACAGACATTACACCCGAGTGACCTTAATAACAAAAGAAAAAGTGACACCCGAGGTGAATGGCAGGCAGAGTCCAAAAATGGCCGAGATGGCTCCGGAGATCTCCCCGCCCATTGTCCAGCTGGCGAATCAGGGAAAGAGAAGTGTTCGGACGGCGAACTCTGGACCCAGATCCCAGGAATCCAGTCCACCGGCAGCCGAACCAGGCTGCCCAGAGGGAAACACAGACCAGTGGGGGGAACCAGATCACCGAACCGAAAGTTCTGTGGGTCGGGTCGTCGACCCGCATCACTCAACCACCAGGACCGTTGAGACGGGCGAAGGATCAGAGCGGATCCCGGTGGAAGAGGCTCAGGGGAGAGCCGATGACGAGGGCGGCGGGCCTCAGGGAAACGGCCACCTCCTCACCGGACCTGGACAATACTGGGGCAGCACCCACGTCGGACCCCGATCGGGCCTCAGGCGAACCCACGTTGGACCCCGACTGGGTCTCGGGCGAACCCACGTTGGACACTGCACCAGAACCGACCTCCAACGTTGAACCCGGACCCTCCAGCACCACGAGGAACAGCAACTCCTTGCCGGTGACCCTGGAAGAAGGCTCAGAAGAGAAAACAGAACCGGGATCAGGATCACCGGCAGCGCCAGAACCCGGCGAGACGAGCTCAGACGCAGCGGGCGGCTGCACCCTGCTCGTCTCCCCTGGAGATAGGCTGAAGTGCTCAAAGATAAAAAGAGAGAAAAGAAAGGAGAGCACTCGCCTGATCTCGGGTTCTGACGCCGTCCAGGACTGCGAAGATCCAGGATCCGTCGTCAGGAGGTCGTTGTCAGGCTCCCATCTAGCCGCGTCGGGCCCCGCAGCCAGCACGATGGTCAGCGCAGCTTGAGATCCCTCCAGCTCAGGTAACCCCGCCGACGACCCACTCGGCGTGAAGCCAGAAGAATCTCGTCCCGCTGGACCGAACCGCTCCTCCGTGGAGACCCGGGGACGCTCAGTCGTCGGCGTAGACTCCACGCAGCAGTCAGTCCCCCTCCTCCGTCCGCAATGTAGCTGCGGAACCACAGGCCCTCTCCATATCCCACCACGTTGACCCGGAGCCGGGGACCGCTCGGCGGAGAGAGACACAGAGGATGCGGGATTAGGAAAACAGGTTACAGCAGGTGGGGAGAGTTCAGGGAGCTGCGAACCCTGAACTTCTCCTCCAGGGATGTGACAGAGCAAATCATTAAGCAGGTGTGAAAAAACAATGACTTGCCTGCCCCCTGGAGGTTGAGTATCGCCTGCTGTAGTGGAATCTGCTTCTTCCTCTCCCCGCCCGGCGATAACGGAGGACCCCCCGGGAATTCGTCTGAGGATCGCTCGCGTTGTCTCCAGCAGAGAGCTCACCAGGCCGGGATTCCAGGCACACACAGCGGTCAGGAAGCGCGTCGAGGAGGAGGGGGAAACAGCCGGGGTGAGCCAGCCCGAATGTCCAGGAATGACAGCGGGGGAACGAGGCTCAGGGGACGAGGCTGTAGAATCTCCACACTGATGAGGCGAAGGGATGACAGCTGCGTGGGAGGAACGGTCCTGACGATGACCCAGAACTGGATCCGGACGAGGTTCGTGCAGAGGTGACTCGGCGATGTGATGACGACTACTCCCAGGGAACGAAGCGAGGGGGAGACCCAGGATTCGCCGCTCCAGATCGGAGATCGAGACGAGGGAGGCGTCGAGCACGGGAAAGCTTCGTAGCCCTGAAGTCCTCACCATCAATCTCACTGCCGCCGCCACATGCCTGAAGGTGGTGACAGGAAACACAGTAGAGCTCGCGACAGCCACTCGACCCCGGACATAACTGCTGTCAGCTGCGGCTCCTTGAAGGGAATCCCGAGTGACGTGACGCAGGTCGGGGGAAGTCCTCTGGTTGGCGCGAACTCCCGGACTGGAATGGCGGCAGGAACGGGACTCCGAAGCGGGGAAAGACGTCGCCCACTTCGACTCCCTGCCGGGATTTCCATCCACCCCGTGGAGCTTCTCTTGCTGTGTACCTGCAGCGTCTATCCTGGCACTGTCCTCCAGATGGTACAGAGAGTGAGGGTGACAGTCCAGGAGTTCCTCAGCACGGCCCGGATGCCAGCGTCTCGCGTTGGAGGCGTCGTGCAGGGTGAAGAACGTCCCGTCGACAGCCTCCGAGATGGACCTCAGCTCGTCGCCCTGGCGCCGGAAGTGACTCCTGGGAAACGGCATGCTAGCAGCGCTGACACCCGGACAGAAAGGTACATTTCCACAGCGACTCACGGCCGCCGGCAACTCTTCTGGCTGCGACATACTGTCATATCCGGCTCTAGGGAGCCGGGCAATCAGAGCCAGGGACAAGCCAGTGAGTCGAGATGGTTTATTTTGGGTAAGGGATAAGGGATGAGGAGAGCACAGATACTCATGCAGAGGTACACTCACAGGTTGCACAGCGCAGAGGTAAGCAGCTCGTACCGGACGTGGGGGTAGCAAGACGTACATCCTCACAGCGGGATACAAACACAGGAATGCTGCAAGGGGAGTTGAGGCTGACACCAGACGAAGGGGCTTCAGCCTAGCAGTGCTTATGTCGCAGCCCCGAGTCATCGAGGCTGCTCCTATTTATCCTCATTGGCAGCGCCCCAGCTGATGAAGACTAATTGGCCCCAGCCGTCCATAATGCTGCCAGCTGGGGCCAGCTGAGACGCCGCTCAATGGGAGGCAGGGATGAGGGAAAACATGGGCTCAGTGCCGAGACGGCATCTCAACCCATGGTGACACCATCGGATCAAGGCGTTGCCCCAGGACAGAGCTAGCTTTCTTAATCAGTTTGTTCAGTCTCTTCCTATCGGCTGCAGTAATGCCACTGCCCCAGCAGACCACTCCAAAAGTGATGGTTGATGCCACCACCGTGTCATAGAATGACTTCAGCAGCGCCCCTTGTACACCAAAAGACCTGAGTCTCCCTTATTGAAGAATTACTAGTTGTATAGATAAAAAAAAGTTTGCTCTAGGAGTATTTATAGATTTAAAGAAAGCTTTTGACAGCACTGACCACAGAATTCTACCAAGGAAACTGGAAAGGTATGGGATAAGAGGGGGCGGACTGAGTTGGGTGGAAAGTTATTTAAGTAACAGACAACAATTTGTACAAATTGGTGAGCACAAATCACCCTTCATGGACATCACTTGTGGTGTGCCCCAGGGGTCAGTTTTGGGACCCAAACTCTTTATCTTGTATATAAATGACATGCCAAGTATCAAAAATTCTGAAATCAAATTAAACATAAAGCCTCTAAATTGAATGATTTGGCCTCTGTTCCTCCTCATAATTTAAAAATTAAATGTGGTTTATTAAATATTAGGTCTCTAACTCCCAAGTCTCTGTTAGTCCATGATTTGTTAATTGATCATCAGATTGATTTAATTTCCCTTACAGAGACTTGGTTAGGACAAGAGGATTATGTTGGTTTAAATGAATCAACTCCCTCTGGTTATTTAAACTGTCAAAATCCCAGAAGTTCTGGTCATGGAGGAGGAGTAGCAACAATTTACCATTCCAAATTACTAGTTAATGTAAAGCAAAAAACATGTTATAATTCCTTTGAGGGCCTGGTCCTCAGTATTGGGCACTTTAGCAATTTTAGGTTAAACCCAATTTTATTTGCCATAGTTTATCGTCCCCCATCAACCTACTCAGAATTTTTATCCGAATTTGCTGATTTCTTAGCTGATTTAGTGCTGAAATCTGATAGAATAATTATAGTAGGGGACTTTAATATACATGTGGATGTAGATAGTGACTGCCTTAATGTGGCTTTTAATTCAATATTAGACTCGATTGGGTTTTCTCAGAAAGTAGGAAATTCTACTCATTACCTCCACCATACATTGGACCTTGTTCTGACATATGGCATAGAAATAGAAAATCTTGTAGTGTCTCCTCATAACCCTGTACTGTCAGACCATTGTCTGTTAACCTTTGATTTTACTATTTCTGACTATTTGGCTCCTAAAGAAAAATATTATCACAGTAGATGCCTCTCAGATGATGCTGTTTCCAAATTTATGCAGATTGTTTCCTCTATGCCATGTGTCAACACAACGGAAATAAGCTATAGACAGCTTGCTCCTTCTGTAATTGATAACATGGTGGATAGTGTTTCAGCTTCTCTGCATCAGGCTCTAGACTTGGTGGCCCCCTTAAAAAAGAAAAAGTCTAATCAGAGATTTCTAACTCCTTGGTTCAACACAAAAACTCGTAGCTTAAAACAGAAGACTCGTCAATTAGAAAGAAAATGGCGCTCTACTAATTTAGATGAAATCTATTTAGCTTGGAGAAATCATCTTTTAATTTATAAAAAATCTCTTAGAAAAGCTAGAACGAGTTATTACTCTGCATTAATAGAAGAGAACAAGAATAATCCCAGGTTTCTTTTCAGTACTGTAGCCAGGTTGACAAAGAGTCAGGACTCTGTCAATCCTAGCATCCCCTTAGAGATTACTAGTCAGGACTTTATGAACTTTTTCAATAATAAAATTTCATCCATCAGAGATAAAATCAATCAGATTCTTCCCACAGTTAACTTAAATACTGTAACTACTACAACTCCTTCTATTGATGTCTGTCTTGATGAGTTTACTCCAATTGACCTTTGTGAGTTAGACAAAATAGTTTCCTCATCCAAACCTTCAACTTGTCTTTTAGACCCTATTCCTACCAGGTTATTTAAAGAAGTCTTCCCACTTATTGGTAGCTTTATTCTTCATATAATCAATTCTTCATTGGGTTTAACCTGAAATTGCTAAAGTGCCCAACACTGAGGACCAGGCCCTCAAAGGAATTATAACATGTTTTTTGCTTTACATTAACTAGTAATTTGGAATGGTAAATTGTTGCTACTCCTCCTCCATGACCAGAACTTCTGGGATTTTGACAGTTTAAATAACCAGAGGGAGTTGATTCATTTAAACCAACATAATCCTCTTGCCCTAACCAAGTCTCTGTAAGGGAAATTAAATCAATCTGATGATCAATTAACAGATCATGGACTAACAGAGACTTGGGAGTTAGAGACCTAATATTTAATAAACCACATTTAATTTTTTAAATTATGAGGAGGAACAGAGGCCAAATCATTCAATTTAGAGGCTTTATGTTTAATTTGAGTTTTACCAATATTTTGCTTTATCACTTTGGGATGCTTATACATTATATTTTTATATACTTTGGAGGGAGCAGACAACGAATCTCTGATGGGGAAGACAGGGGCTAAGCTGAGGGGTGGCGGATGAAGAGGAGCTGCAGAGAGGCGTGTAAGACTGCGACTCTGCTTTCTGGTCCCAACTCTGAGTAGTCACGGTTTTGGAAATTTGGATAAAAAAGATGCCAGATTGTTAGATAAATGAGAAGCACCATCCAAAGTGGGATGAATGCTGTCTCGTCTCATAAGACCAGGTTTTCCCCAAAAAGAGCTCCAATTGTCAATGTAGCCCACGTCATTTTTCAAGGATGTTCAAGGATGACGAGCGACTAAACATGTCATCACTGGTCAGATTGGGGAGGGGTCCAGAGAATACTACAGTGGCAGACATCGTTTTTGCAAACTCACACACCGATTCTACATTAAGTTTCGTGACTTCCGACTGCCGGAGACGGATGTCATTAATGCCGGCGTGAATAACAATTGTGGAGTATTTACAGTTACTTTTAGCCAGCATTTTCAAATTTGACTCGATGTCGCCTGTTCTGGCCCCAGGAATACATTGGACTATGGCCGCTGGAGTCTCTAGGTTCATGTTTCTGACTACAGAGTCACCAATGATCAGAGTTTTTTCCTCAGCGGGTGTGTCGCTGAGCGGGGAAAAACGATTAGAAACATGAACAGGTTGGTGGTGAACCGGGGCTTTGCGACTAGGCTTCCTTCTCACCGTCACCCACCCAGTCTCCTCGCTGCTGAGGAGAGCCGGGGAACCGCTGACAGTGGGACCTAAGCTAGCTAGCTCCGCTGCAGCTAATGGGCGTCCGTCGAGATTAACTGGCGCAGACGGTGTTTCAATGCAGCGGAGCCGGGATTCCAAATCAGACAACCTCGCCTCGAGCGCCTCAAAAAGACAACATTTATTACATTTACCGTTATCACTAAAAGAGGCAGAGGTGTAGCTAAACATCTGACAGAGAGAGCACACCAGAGGAGGAGAGGAAAGAGAGGTAGTAGCCATAGCTAGTGGCTAGCTAGTGGCTGGAGAGCTGGAGAGCAAACCACACAGGCAGACAGCAAAACAGGAAGTGACGATACGTTACCACAAGGAAGTGACGATCAACTCCTCATGCCAAGCAATGAGCAATAGAGAAGCAGGCTGTTTGTTTATCATGACAAGGGAGAAAAGGAGAAAAAAAATACCAAAAAAAGTTGGCAAAATGTATAGGGATACTGGGGAAGACAAGACACATCTTGGACTATAAATCATTATTCTTACTGTACAATTCACTGTTTCTACCTTATCTTAACTACTGTGTAGAAGTCTGGGGAAACAGCTACAAGACCAACCTACAGTCAATATGCACATTACAAAAAAGAGCTATAAGGATAATAAATAATGTAGGATATAGAGACCATACCAATTCATTGTTTTTAAAGTCACATGTCATAAAGTTCATCGATTTAGTTAAATTTAAGACAGCATAAGTCATGTACAGGGCAATTCATAATCAACTCCCAACTAATATACAAAAAATATTTAAAAAAAGAGACAATGATTATAATTTGAGAGGAGACTTAAACTTTACAAAACCCAAGATACGAACAACTAAGAAAAGTATGTGCGTATCTGTCTGTTGGGTGGATTTGTGGAACAGTCTGGAGCCGGAACTGAAACTATGTACAAACAGAAATCAATTCAAAAAGAGATCTAAACATTTTTTGTTGAAAGAATATATGTTAGAAGGGTAGTATTTATATGTACAATTCACTATGCTCACTCTGGGACACTACGGAATGGTGGGTGGGACAGCATTGTGTATATCTGTGTTGTTTGGGGCTGGTTTTGATGTATGGACTGTATGTATGTTGGGATGGATGGGTGTTAATGTTGATATGTACAAAATATAGTTAATTGTTTACTTGGGGTCTTAAATATGGTGATTTGTATATATTTCACATGGGTTGTATTTATGGAAAAGAGGAGTTGGAATTAATAAGTGTTCGCTTCTTCCTTCTCCCTTTCGAACACTGTATACTGTTACTTTATTGCACTTGTCATTTGTTTTGTTTTTGTTTTACTTTTTTGTTTGAAATAAAATATGTACGTATCTATCTATCTATCTATCTATCTATCTATCTAAGTAAATCTTTATGGAAGGATAAACCATCACGGATCAGTCTAAAAACTCTTCAAAAATCAAGAGTGTGGAGGTTTAGATCTACCAGATTTTTTTAATTACTTCTTAGCCAATAGATTGCAGTTTGTTTCTAAATGGACAAAATCAACCCCACCAGGAAACCCATGGTTAGATGCTGAACAGGCTCTCTGTGGATTGCTAAATATCTCTGACTTACCTTTTATGAGTCCCTATATTAAATGCCATGACTGTTTTAAAAGCATTAATATCAGCACCTCTCTGACAGCTTAATCCTGATATCTTGCAACAAAAGAGGACGTTAAACTTTCCACCATGGCAACAGAAGGGAATAAAAAACTTAGAGCATCTTATTCAAGGTGGAAATTTTATCCTATTTCAGGAGTTAATGTCACAGTACAATATCAGCGATAAAATGTTTCCTGAGTACCAACACTTTAAATCCATAATAAAAGCAAGATTCAATCTTAATCAGACAGATTTAGAAATACCAGCTAAGGTGGCAGAGTTTCTAAATCTTTGTTCCCCTAAATTGATATTGAAAATATATTATTATCAAAACTGGATGAGTCAGTATCTCTTCCAATATCAAAATGGGAGACAGACCTATCGATCAATCGGGGTCATGTCTTCCCTGGTGCCCTGGGGCAGGTGCCTTCATCCTGGGGGAGGGGGGGTCGCCCTCCCCATCCTCATGGGCCTGTGGATGTGTGTGTGTGTGTGTGTGTGTGTGTGTGTGTATGTACACATGTGTCAGAATGGGTGTGAGTGGGGGCGTGTGTGTGAGCGGTTGCAGATGTGTGTTGTGTGTGGGCATGTGGGGCTGTGTGTGAGTGTAGGTGGGCATGGGTGATGGTGAGTGTATGTATGGGTGCACATGAGGGTGGGCAAACGTGGCAATGAGTGGTTCAGTATCTAAAGACTTTTCAGTAAGCAACGGGGTGAAACAAGGGTGTGTGCTGGCACCTACACTCTTCTCGCTATATTTGGCAGCCATGCTTGAGGTGGCCTTCAAAGACACTTCAGAAGGAGTATACATTCAAACAAGGAAAGAAGCAGACTTGTTCAGTGTGGCACAGTTTAAAGCCAAGAGTAAGACATCGATAAAGGTAGTAACAGAAATGCTCTTTGCCGAGACAGCGCTCTAGTTGCACACAGCGTGGAAGATATGCAATCTTTAGTGGAGAAATCTGCAAGAGCAGCTAGTCAATTCAGCCTCCAAATCAACATCAAGAAGACAGAGTGCCTTTATCAACCACCAAAGTTCCAATTATCGACATCACTACCAGAAGAGATCAGCATTGGTACAGAGCCACTAGTCAAGTGCAAGACTTTCAAGTACCTAGGGAGTACTGTTTCAGACAATGATAGGCTGGAGGATGAACTATCTCTCAGAATGGAAAGCGCGAGCCCCGTGTTTGGAAACTTGAGGGAGAGACTGTGGAACAATCGACATGTGTCTATCCGTGTGAAATGCAAAGTGTACAGAGCGACAGTACTGGCTACTCTATTGTACAGTGCTGAAACTTGGACTGTCTACAGAGTGCAGGTGAAGGAACTCCACGCGTACGTGATGAGACACCTTCAAGCCATAATGAACATCTCATGGAAAGACAAGATAACCAACATAGAAGTGTTGAAATGAGCTGATCTACCATCAATGGAGGACATGCTAATACAGATGAACCTGAGATGGCTCGGACATGTTGAGAGGATGGACCACCAGCGTCTCCCTCGGCAGTTACTCTACTCACAGTTATGTGAGGGCAAATGCAATCAGGGTAGACCAAGGCTCAGATTTAAAGACACTGTAAAAAGAAACTTGAAGAAGTTGGACATAGACAGGAGTCCCTGGCAGCGGAAGGCTAAGGACAGAGCTGTGTGGAGGAATCTGATCAGACCTAAATGAAACAGTCATTGTCGCCCACGACAGACTGCTATGATGATGATGAAGGTGGGCGGGGGTGTGTGTGTGTGCCGATGCAGTTACCTGTGAGTGGATGTGTGGGGGTGGAGGATATGTGTATGGGTAGGAGAACTTCACTGGGTGATGGGGGTGGGGCAGTCCATCCTATTTTATGGATACAAATTCATTGTGTAAGAAAGCTTTTTAATGTCCTGGTGTGTCATCATATATGCTATCTCTTAATGTTTGCCTTTATTCTTGTTTTTCATCTTATTTGTGTAGCACTTTGAGATTTTGCCCTGAAATGTAAGGTGTGTTATAAATGAAATAAATTATTAGTAGGATATATACAGTATACTGTATATACAGTATATATATATATATATATATATATATATATATATATATATATATATATATATATATATATATATATATATATATAGATAGATAGATAGATAGATAGATAGATATAGATATATATAGATATGTATACACACACAAATGAAATTTTTTTTAAAATCCTCTACCTGCTGATGTTCAGTTCAGCACAACACAGATCTGTGAATTTTTTTTGTGTTCGTATAATCTGTTCTTCTGTTATGCCAAATAAAGTAATGTGCAGAGGAAAGCTTCTGTCTCTTCGGTCACACGCCCTCGGTTCTCACCAGTGTCTCAGCACCAACAATCGCTGCCATGTCAAGCGCACATGAATCAAGACATGCTTTTTTGGGGCGTTAAATCCTGGTGCATTTAGCAGGAGATTGACAACTGCAAATCTTAGTAAATCGCCCTGCGCCAGTCATTTAAATATTCTCCTCCCTCAAATTTGTGCTTTGACATGACATCTCCCACAAATACATATGCAATGAGGTCAGGTGCAAAATTAACGTAGTCCACACCTGTCCACGCTAACTTTGCCCTGTGCCCTTTGGTAAATCGCAACAGTTTAACGCCAAAACAGAGTTTTGCGATGGTGCAGCATGTTAGTAAATCCCCTAAATATCTCATCTTTGTAGTGTATTCAACTGTATGTAGGTTTAATGGGATTTTTAAATAATTTTGTTTTTATTTACATTTTACACAACATCCCAACTTCACCGGAAGTGGGGTTGTAAGTTTTTAATAATTTTGATACTTTAAAATTAACTCAGTCTTCATTTTCTGCATAAATTTTTCCATTTTACTTGTCATTAGATATCTAGTTACAATTTTGCCTGTCAGATGGGCAGGTATGGTCTCTGATATCTTTCAGTGACATCAAACTGTCTCATGGTAAGCCTATTCTTTAGCAAGGATATCAATTTTTCTTCCTTTTGTCACTGTGCCCCAGTATAGATGAATAGACCCTCTGCTGACTGGCTATGACTCAAATTGGAAAGGAGCTCCCACACAGGTCACCATACAGGTCACCACAATGAGAAAGAAGCCAAAAAACAGTCAGGCAAGAGAGAAGAAGCAAACCATGTAAATTTACTGGCAAGATTCACCTGAACTTGGTTGTCCGCTGACATGTGTGTTTACTGCAGAGGAAAGTGGAGGACGGACAACAAACAGGAGTAGCCTGCATGTGTGTGTGCTGGCTCCCTTAGCTTTCTGTTCAGTTTTTTTTTTTTTTTTTTTTTGTAGTGTTACCTCAGAGTCTGGCAAAAACACTGTGACGAGGTGTGGGAGGCAATATGAGGTTTTAAATAGAAAAAGAAAAATGTATGTTTACCAAGCCTAACTAAAGTGAATGGAGTAATTCTGATCGTTGGCAGTTCTTATAAAACACAAATGAAACCAGAAAATGGGCTGCTGTAGTGGAGCCCAGAAGACAGAAATCCTCTCCCATCAAACTGTCTGTTAGACAAAATGCAGCAATGACAAATATATTCTAGGGTACAACTCACTGGGCCAACGTGTAGCTCATGCCAGAGCTGGCAGAATCTGCAAGACAAAGAGCAGCAAAATCAAACCACTTAGAAATACATGTTTAAAGTCCCCATTCACTGCCCCTTTCCCACATTTTGACAGCTCCCACACATCTTAATGAAATGTTTGTGACATATTTTGGTCAAATTGTCGTAAACTTTACGTAAAAATTGGGCTGCACGGTGGCGCAGTGGTTAGCACTGCGGCAGCACAGTTTACCCTTGGCCGGGGGATTGTGGGGATCGTGGGATCGTGGGTTCGATCCCAGCCCCCGACCAACAGTGATCTGTGTGGAGTTTGCGTGTTCTCCCCGTGTTGCGTGGGTTTACTCCGGGATTTCTCCGGTTTCCTCCCACATGCCAAAAACATGCATGTTAGGTTAATTGGTTGTTTTAATTGTCCCTAGATATCTGTCTCCTATAGGCCCTTAGAATAGAGGGTTAGTATTAATGAAAGCGCTTTGAGTGGTCTTTGTGACTAGAAAAGTGCTATATAAGTGCAGGTTAGTAAACTAATTATTGCACCATTATTTTTTTCCCCAAGATGGCAGATGCGAGCGGTCACACTTTTTCAGGCTCCAGCTAAAAGTTTAAATTTAGTCCCTGAATTGTGAACTTTAGCGTGCGACATCCAGAACTAATATAGAATAAAGGATTTGGTGTACGTCTCAACTAATCTTTTTGATTTTAAAACTGTTCGGTCCTTTTGGAACAAAGAAAGAGGGACAGCTCATCATGGTGGCTGAAGCAACACAACATGCTGCGTACAGTGCTTTCTCCCAAATGAAACCAGAGAGATACAGAACAAGTGACGGTTAAGTTATAGTGGAAGATGAACTGCTTAACTTTAGTGTGATTAAGATAAGAACACTGAGCAATGATGAAATCATCAGGCTGGTTACAAATAGTTTCAGTTCTGACCGTATTGAGACTTCGAAGCAGATCTTGTTTGAGGTCTGTCCAAACAGTCAATGCAATGTTTCACAGAAAGGTGCACAAAAAGACATGAATAATGTGAAACTATGCTTGAAAGTGTTGAATGAATGTGGTGAAGATATACCACTATTCGTCTCACACTATCTGGAAAAGTTCCCCCCCTAGTTTCTTTCAACCACATCGATGTGTCAGCGTTACTTGATAAAATTGAGCAAATAAATATTGATATCAGCTTCATGAAAAAAACCCTCGAAGTGCAAACAAATGTTTGTAAGACTCTGCGGGATGTGACTGCCTCTCTGGACAGACGAGTAACTGCTGTGGAGAAGCCGGACAGCCCCCACGCTCCCGATCCGATGGCTGGCGCTCATGCCCAGCCACACACAACTGAGGACACCGCTGACAAAGACCCAATACAGTTGACATCTCCTGCTCTGCTGACCTGGGCCGCAGAAGAAACTGCGGGGTCTCCGGCGTGGCCTACTGTGGTGCGGGAAGGACGCTAGCAGAAGTCGACGCCGGGAGGATCGACAGCTCTGCCTAAACCTCGCAGTGCACAAGCTACAGGGAAATGTGAACGGAGACAAGCTGGAGCAGTTGGACCCTGTAAGATCTCTAACAGTCAAGCTGTCAAAACTAAGCTGGTGAGAGTTTTTGCAACTAAGTTTGACCCAAGTCTGGATGCTGACAGCCTCCATGACTATTTGAAAGAGAAAATGGGTTGCGATGTTATGTGCAGGAAGATTGAGACATCACATGGACGCTCCAGCTCGTTTCATATCACGGCAGAATGTAATGATATGGGAGATAGGTACGATCCTCAGCTGTGGCCAGCTGGAGCCTTTGTCTGGCAATATTATGAACCGCGCTGGCCGAGAGGAGCCGCAGTGGCTTTGTGTGTCTCACCTGGCCGAGAGGAAAGCTATAGCTCATGGGAGGAGCCTGCTGCTAGTGACGCTGCAGCTGGAGGCAGTGAGCAGTGGCTTATCCCCTTTGTGGAATAAAAACGAAAAGCAACAATCCGGCTTTTATTGTATAATGCGCGTGACCTGAGTGTGGGTCATTGTGCTGTTAAGACAACAAGATGTCCGATTGCTGACAAACTCTTGGAAGAGTGTGACATTCTGTGTCTTCAAGAAACCTGGCTTGCCAAGCAGGACTTGGACAAATAAAATACTTTACAAAATGATTTCCATGGTTCTGGTGAATCCACCACTGATCTCAGTACTATTCAATTCAACTTTATTTATATAGTGCCATTTCACAACAACAGGCATCTCATAGCACTTTCAACTGTAGGGGAAACACCCACAATTACAGAAAGACCACAGCAATAAGGCAATCCCCTGTGAGCAAGCACTTAGCGGTGGTGGAGAGGAAAAACTCCCTTTTAACAGGAAGAAACCTCCAGCAGAACCAGGCTCAAGAAGGGGCAGTCATCGGCTGAGACTGGCTAGGGGGTGAGGGGATAGAGAAGAAGAAGGAAAGAACAGACATGTTGAGAGCAAACAGCATGGCGGGGACTCAATCTATGGGAGAGAACAAACAGATGTTAATGACCAGCAAAAATATTTCATTGAGAGTGAAGAAAGGAGTGAAGCCCAGTGCACTGTTGAAGGTCCCTCGGCTGTCTAAACCTATTAGCAGCATAACTAAGGGAGGGTTCAGGGGCACATGATCCCTCCCTAATTATAGGCTATATCAAAAAGGTAGGTTTTTAACCCTATTCTTAAAAACAGAGATCAAGTCTGACTCTTACAGTGGGGCAAAAAAGTCTTTAGTCAGTCACCAGTTGTGCAAGTTCTCCCACTTAAAAGATGAGATGGGTCTCCAATTTTCATCATAGGTATACCTCAACTATAAGAGGCAAAATGAGGAAAAAAAATCCAGAAAATCACATTGAAGGATTTTTAATGAATTAATTGGTAAATTCTTCAGTAAAATAAGTATTTGGTCACCTACAAACAAGCAAGATTTCTGGCTCTCACAGACCTGTAACTTCTTCTTTAAGAGGCTCCTCTGTCCTCCACTTGTTACCTGTATTAATGGCACCTGTTTGAACTCGTTATCAGTATAAAAGACACCTGTCCACAACCTCAAACAGTCAGACTCGAAACTCCACTATGGCCAAGACCAAAGAGCTGTCAAAGGACACCAGAAACAAAATTGTAGACCTGCACCAGGCTGGGAAGACTGAATCTGCAATAAGTAAGCAGCTTGGTGTGAAGAAATCAACTTTGGGAGCAATTATTAGAAAATGGAAGACATACAAGACCACTGATAATCTCCCTCGATCTGGGGCTCCACACAAGATCTCACCCCGTGGGGTCAAAATTATCATGAGAACGGTGAGCAAAAATCCCAGAACCACATGGGGGGACCTAGTGAATGACCTGCAGAGAGCTGGGACCAAAGTAACAAAGGCTACATCAGAAACACACTACGCCGCCAGGGACTCAAATCCTGCAGTGCCAGACGTGTCCCCCTTTCTTAAGCCAGTACATGTCCAGGCCCGTCTGAAGTTTGCTAGAGAGCATTTGGATGATCCAGAAGAGGATTGGGAGAATGTCATATGGTCAGATGAAACCAAAATAGAACTTTTTGGTAAAAACTCAACTTGTCGTGTTTGGAGGAGAAGGAACACCATACCTACTGTGAAGCATGGGGGTGGAAACATGATACTTTGGGGCTGTTTTTCTGCAATGGGACCAGGACGACTGATCCGTATAAAGGAAAGAATGAATGGGGCCATGTATCGTGAGATTTTGAGTGAAAACCTCCTTCCGTGGAGTGGCTTCATAAGAAGGATTTCAAGGTCCTGGAGAGGTCAAGCCAGTCTCCAGATCTCAACCCCATAGAAAATCTTTGGAGGGAGTTGAAAGTCTGTGTTGCCCAGCGACAGCCCCAAAACATCACTGCTCTAGAGCAAATCTGCATGGAGGAATGGGCCAAAATACCAGCAACAGTGTGTGAAAACCTTGTGAAAACTTACAGAAAACGTTTGACCTCTGTCATTGCCAACAAAGGGTATATAACAAAGTATTGAGATGAACTTTTGTTATTGACCAAATACTTATTTTACCAAGGAATTTACCAATTAATTCATTAAAAATCCTTCAGTGTGATTTTCTGGATTTTTTTTTTCTTATTTTGTCTCTCATAGTTGAGGTATACCTATGATGAAAATTGGGGACCGCTCTCATCTTTTAAGTGGGAGAACTTGCACAATTGGTGGCTGACTAAATACTTTTTTACCCCACTGTAAATCCAGATTGGTTGCTGGTTCCACAGGAGAGGAGCTTGATAACTGAAGGCTCTGCCTCCCGTTGTACTTTTGGAGATTCTATGTATTACAAGTAATCCTGCATTTTGGGAGTGTAGTGCTCTGTTAGGATAATACAGTAGTATCAGATCTTTTAAATAAAAAAGGGGCCTGCTTATTTAGAGCTTTGTAAGTAAGAAGAAGGATTTTAAACTTAATTCTAAACTCTATGGGAAGCCAATGAAGGGAGACCAGAACAGGAGATATATATCTCTCTTTCTCGTACCTGTTAAAACTTGCTGCAGCATTTTAGATCAGTTGAAGACTTTTTAAAGCTATTTTAGGATAACCTAAAAATAAAGAGTTACAATAACACTAGTCAACACCAAATTTATTGTCTAAGTTTTTTTTAGCTGATTTAGGACAATTTTGATGTGTTGAATCCAAAAATCACATTGGTTTTGCTCAATCGGGTCAACTTTTTGAATTATGGCCACATGTTGTTTTATACGTTTTTGTTTACATGTATGGGTATTTTTGCTTTATGTGATGCAAAATTCTTTTTTTTTTTTCCCTTGTCCTGTCAGGCAGCTAGGCAAACAGAACAGGGATCTGTCACCCTACTGTGCCAAAACAGATTTACTTTGCCAAGAGGAGCCTATACAGTGCCTAACTTTGCACTGTATATTGTTGTAAACTCCTCCTGTAATAACTTTTAATACTTTATTTTAATTGTTTTACCCATGGAAGACCCAACAGGATGGGGAAGAGGGGAAAGGAAGTGTGTGAAGGGGGGAAAGAAAAGGGAGGGGAACAGACAAAAAAAAAAAAAAAAAAACGACAACTAAAACAAACAAAAGACAAACTGCTTCTTCCACCGGAGATGTCTCAACACGAGTCTGGTTTCTGCACCTGTTAAAGGACAGACACTTGTACATGTATGTCTGTGTGCCTATATATGAGAATGCGCGCAAAATAAGTGTGTGCATGTGAGTGGTTTGTCAGGAAACATACGAGCGGAGGGCCGGTCGCAGCAGCCCTCCCCTCCGAGGACCCCGAGCAGGCAAGGCAGCGCCACCAACCCCCAGCCCCGAGGTCAGCAAGCCCCAGGAAAGCCAGGCATCCACCCCCGGAGGGACGATCAAGGGAGGGCAGGCCACCCGGCGGCCGGCGCGGTAAACCCACACCCCCGGACCCGCTCGACCCCCACCCCCCCAGCGGGGCCAACATCCGCCCCCGGGCCCCAGGCACCAGGAGGCCAGCGACCCCACCCCCCAGACAGAGACCAGCCAGCGCCCCCCGGCGCGAGCCCCCCCAGGTACCCCCACAGCGGCCCTGCCCCAGCGCCTCGGCCACACACCCCGGGGACCCCCACGTCCAAAGAAGTCCCCTCGCCCAGGTGAGCCCACGTTGCCGAGAGGCACTACCCCCCTTAATCCAGCCCCTCCCGACTCGCAGGCACACCCCTCCCCATACTTTCACACCCACATGTTCCCATGCACACTCACCCAGACTGACCCATTCTCTCTCACTCCAGTACCCACTTAAATTCCCTCCTCATTCACCTTTATTTCAAAAGCCAGCTGCAAAGCAGATGCAGCGAGCCTGAAGATGCACCAGTGCCCAGCAGTGACCAGGGAGGCCACCAGCGTAGGCCACAGAAGCAGACCCCCACCCCCTGGCGCCCATCTGAGCGAACAATCAGCAGACCACCGCAGGCGCCCCAAGATGCCACCCGGCATGCAAAGCGCCGCACAAAACCGACCCACCATCACCACCTCCATTCATCACCCTCTCACTCACACTTAAACTCATATTCAGTCCCCCGTCACTTCCTTGGTTGTATCTATATATTAGTAGCATCCAGGGATTTTACAACATGATAGGTCCCAGGCTCCCCACCAGGCCCCCACGCCCCCAGCAAGAGCAGGGCAACAGGGGTGGGGGAAGACCCCCACCTCCCCCCCCCCTGCACAGAACATGGTGGGTGTGTGTCGGTTATATGATATAATTGTGTATAAATGTGTGGACTACTAAAGTGCAATTAAAATTGGGGGGATAGTAATTGAAGCATCGTTAGCCACTGTGATGGGCAGCAGAGCACCCATCCCCCCAAGCCCTCAGTGTCTAAAATGCAATTAAAATTGAGGTGAGTGCAGCCCCACCACGTGGCAAAGGTATCCCCTTCACCGACACAGTGCGGCACACCCCCACCCCAAAGCCCTAAATGTAACAAAAAAGATCAGGGGGAGGAGGAGGGCAGGAAATAAGACTGGGAGGTAGGCGGTCTAAACACAAGGCCGTCGTCCCCCCCCCCCCCCCCCAGAAGCCAGCTTGCAGACTGGTTTATGAAGCCACCCACTGCCCCCAAATCCCAACCCAGGGCGAGGTCCGCCAGTGGAAACAGCCCAGGACCCACCAGCATCACGCCCCGGCGCTCCAGCACCACTAACATGACGGGGCAGCCAAACATACTTCCACTCATCTTACACACACGAACATGGACAACAACAGTCACAATAGTGAACAATGGGCCGGACCCACACAGCGCCCAACACGCCAGGCGACACACCCGAGCGCCCACGCAGGCCCACGACCACCCACTCCAGACACACACCGACAGCTGCAGGCCGCCTGCAACCACAGCCACCCCGGAGCAACCCAATGGAAACACGGCCAACAACCCGCACCAATGACCCCCCCAGCCACCCCCAAGCACCAATGCACACCCGCTGCCAATGACACCAGGGGCGATGTAGCAAAGTGCCTCACCCCCCCAACACAACAGCAGGGCGGCTGGGACAAGCAAGCCCCGAAACGCCAGCCCCCATGCCACTGGATGGACTGCCCAACCCCTGCCACCCAACAAAGCTCTCCTACCCATACACACATCCTCCGCCCCCTAGACATCTACCCACAAGTAACCGCTTCCATACACACACATGCAAAATTCTTTTTTATGTCTTGAAATTCTCTGAATTTTGAACAATGATGATGTAACATTAAATTTACATGTACTTAAGGTAAGTACATGCACAGTACTAAGTAACTACTAAGAAAGTACGGGTTTTTACTTAGCACCTGATTGAGAGAAACGGATGTCATTTTCAGATTCAGTGGTGTAAAAATGTCTTAAATCAGTTGAAAAAACAGACAACTTACAAAATAATTATTTTTGTAACCCTGTGTAATCTAATCTAGAGCTAACAAAAGTGTGGATTAGTTTCTCAGCATCACTCGGAGACAAGATGCTCCTAATCTTGGCAATATTACACAAATGATAGAAAGCAGTCTTAGAAACAAGTTTAATATGTGAATTAAAAAACAGATCTTGATCAAAAATAACTCCAAGGTTCCTCGCAGAACTATTAAGAGAAAGAGTAACCACATCCAAACTAAGAGTTTTATTTGGAAAGATATTTCTAAGGTTTTTTTTGGATGAACTAGAATGACTTCACTCTTATCTTTAATAGCAGGAAATTACAAGTCATCCAAGCTTCGATCTCCTTAAGACAGGCCTCTAACCTGGCTAATTGATTACCATCATCTGGCTTCACTGACAGGTATAATTGTGTGTCATCTGCATAACAATGAAAATGTATGCAGTGCTTTCTAATAATGTTGCCTAGTGGAAGCATATTTAAACTAAAAAGAATAGGGCCTGGCACAGATCCCTGTGGAACTCCATGACTGAGCTTTGAGTTGGAAGAACACTCAATATTGACGTGAACAATCTAGAACCTATCAGATAAATAAGATCTAAACCACTGCTATGAAGTCCCATTAAGTCCAACATGGTGTTCTAATCTAGCAAGTAAAAAGTTATGATCGATAGTATCAAAAGCTGCACTAAGGTCCAAAAGGACAAGTACAGACACAAGTCCATTATCAGATATGAAAAGGAGGTCATTAGTGACCTTCACTAAGGCTGTTTCAGTACTATGTGTCATGAACTTGGGTTTGAGACATCAAACTCTATGGCTATTTTGACTGTGTTGTGTATTTTATGCCTATTTTCCATCAGGCGTGCTCAAGGAGCCCTTGGGGTCCATTCAGCTCTCTGACAGCTCTGCCACGCCTCCTTCTTCGTGTCAGTTTCACTAGCTGTTTCCACTCACTCCCTTTCACACCCACGCACTGACTCATTACTCACACTGGCGATCTCTTCTCTGATTAGGTTTGGCATTATTTAAGCCCTGTTTGAATGGGAAGAGATCGCTGGATCATTGTGGATTTACACTGTAGCTTATCCCCTCAGTGTATGTTAGCACCCACTCATGTCTAGAAGCCCTGCCTGTTCTCTACGGTACCACTTCACACTGGGTGGTGCCCTTATTGGTAACAGTTTTTTCTCCACTCCCTGTTTAGTATGTTCAGCCTATTTAGTCTTCATCTAACATTACCTAATGCCTGCTCATTACGTGATGTTAGCGGCTGTTCCCGTTTACCTCCCCTTCGGACAGCGCGGACTGCCTCAGGACTGCTCCAGCCCTTAAGTTCATTCGCCTTTCTCCCTGTGCCTTCTGCAGCACTAGGCATTCTCCCCCTCGGCCTGTAGAGCGTCCTTGAGGCGTCCCTGTTTTCCTGGTGCCATCCATGACTGTTTGTCCTCTAAGACTGTTTAGTTCATCTCTCTGGTCATTCATCATAACTGTTGGTGGACTAAACTCATTATTATAATCAATAAATTGCATGCAACTATCTCTGCACGTGGGTTTTAATTCCTTCCTACGTGCGCTACGTAAAGGCACACAGGGAATCATAACACTATGATGGATTCTAAACCCAGAGTGAAACTCTTCAAATAAATCATTACCCTGCAAGTGGTCAAATAATTGCTTAGCAACAACTCTAGGATTTTTGAAATGAAAGGCAAATTAGAGGTTGGTCTATAGTTAGCTAAAACTCCTGGATCCAGTGTTCGCTTTTTAAGTAAGGGTTTAATTACAGCAGTTTTAAAAGCCTGTGGTACATGGCCTAATGTTAATGAAGAGTTGATTATTTGAAGAATAGAGCTACCAGTAAATGGGACGACTTCTTTAAATAACCTGGTAGGAATAGAGTCTAAAAGACAATTTGAAGGCTTGGATGGGGAAATTATTTTATCTAACTCTTAAAGGTCAATTGGAGTAAACTTATCCAAAGAGATATCAGTTGAAGGAGTTGTAGTAGTTAATGTATTTAAGTTAACAGTGGGAAGAATCTGATTGATTTTATCTCTGATAGATAAAATTTTATTATTGAAAAAGTTCATAAAGTCGCTGACTCGTAAGCTCTAAGGAAATACTAGGTTTGACAGAGTCCTGACTCTTTGTCAGCCTGGCTACAGTGCTGAAAAGAAACCTGGGATTATTCTTGTTCTCTTCTATTAATGCAGAATAATAACTTGTTCTAGCTGTCCTAAGAGATTTTTTTATAAATTAGAAGATGATTTCTCCAAGCTAAATAGATTTCATCTAATTTAGTGGAGCGCCATTTTCTTTCTAACTGACGAGTCTTCTATTTTAAGCCACGAGTTTCTGTGTTGAACCAAGGAGTTAGAAATCTCTGATTAGACTTTTTTCTTTTTTTTAAAGGGGCCACCAAATCTAGAGTCTGATGCAGAGAAACTGTAACACTATCTACAATGCTATCAAATACAAAAGGAGCAAGCTCTCCATAGCTTAGCTCTGTTGTGTTGACACATGGCAAAGAGGAAACAATCTGCTTAAATTTGGTAACAGGATCATCTGAGAGGCATCAACTGTCGTAATATTTTTCTTTAGGAGCCAAATAGTCAGAAATATTAAAAGTTAACAGATAATGGTCCGACTGTACAGGGTTATGAGGAGACACTACCAGATTGTTTATTTCTATCCCATATGTCAGAACAAGGTCCAACATATGGTGGAGATAATGGGTAGAATTTCCTACTTTCTGAGAAAACCCCATCGAGTCTAATATTGAATTAAATGGCATATTAAGGCAATCGCTATCTACATCTACATGTATATTAAAGTCCCCTACTATAATTATTCTGATTTCAGCACTAAATATGTAGAGAATTCAGCAAATTTGGATAAAAACTCTTAGTAGGCTGAGGGAGGACAATAAACTATTGCAAATAAAACTGGGTTTTACCTAAAATTGCTAACATGCCCAATACTGAGAACCAGGCCCTAATAGGAATTAACATGTTTTTTGCTTTTCATTAACTAGTAATTTGGAATGGTAAATTGTTCCTACTCCTCCTCCACGACCAGAACTTCTGGGATTTTGACAGTTTAAATAACCAGAGGGAGTTGATTCATTTAAACCAACATAATCCTCTTGCCCTAACCAAGTCTCTGTAAGGGATATTAAATCAATCTGATGATCAATTAACAGATCATGGACTAGCAGAGACTTGGGAGTTAGAGACCTAATATTTAACAAACCACATTTAATTTTAAAATTATGAGGAGGAACAGAGGCCAAGGCATTAAATTTTCATGTTTAATTTGAGTTTTACCAACTTTTTGTTTTATCACTTCGGGATGCTTATAAATTATATTTTTATTTACTTTGGAGGGAGCAGACAGTGATTCTCTGATGGGGAAGACAGGGGCTAAGTTGAGGGGTGGCGGATGAAGAGGAGCTGCAGAGAGGCATGTAAGACTGCGACTCTGCTTCCTGGTCCCAACTCTGAGTTGTCAAGGTTTGAGAATTTTGGATAAAAATGATGCCAGATTGTTAGATAAAAGAGACGCACCATCCAAAGTGGGATGGACGCCGTCTCGTCTAATAAGACCAGGTTTTCCCCAAAATGAGTTCTCATTGTCTATGTAGCCCACATCGTTTGTAGGACACCACACAGACAGCCAGCGCTTGAAGGCTGTCGCATGCTAAGAGGCATGCGGCTAAACATGTCATCACTGGTCAGACTGGGGAGGGGCCCAGAGAATACTACAGAGGCAGACATCGTTTTGGCAAAGTCACACACCGATTCCAAACTAAGTTTTGTAACTTCCGACTGCCGGAGTCGGCTGTCGTTAATGCCGGTGTGGATAACAATTGTGGAGTATTTACAGTTACTTTTAGCCAGCATTTGACTATGGCCGCTGGAGTCTCTAGGTTCACGTTTCTGACTACAGAGTCAATGATTAGAGTTTTTTCCTCAGCGGGTGTGTCGTTGAGTGGGGAAAAATGATTAGAAACATGAACAGGTTGGTGGTGAACAAGGGGCTTGCGACTATGCTTCCTTCTCACAGTCACCCACCCATTTTCTCCTGGCTGCTCAGGAGAGATAGAAGCCGGAGGACAGCTAACAGGCCGCCCAAAGCAAGGGTGCTCTGCTGCAGCTAAGGGGAGTCCATCATTAACTGGCTCTGACGGTGTTTCAATGCAGCGGAGCCGGGATTCCAAATCTTTATTTTGGATAGATTAAATCAATCTTTATTTAGGAGCCGGGATTCCAAATCACACAACCTCGCCTCGAGTGCCTCAAAAAGACAACATTTATTACATTTACCGTTATCACTAAAAGAGGCAGAGGTATAGCTAAACATCTGACACAGAGAGCACACCAGAGGAGGAGAGGAAGGAGAGCTAGTAGCCATAGCTAGTGGCTAACCCGAAGCTAACACAAACACCGATGAAAGGTGAACAGAAGGCTAAAGAGGGTGATTAGGTGACAATGAGTGCGCACACAGGTGCAAGAGGCTTGTTAAACAGAAATGACAGGTGACAGTCGATGGAAAAAAAAAAAGTGATTAAAATGCAATTAAAGGAAATAATCCTCAGGACAGTGAGGACAGCAAACCACACAGACAGCTAGCAACACAGGAAGTGACGATACATTCAAGATTGCTAGAATAGTCCATGGCAGGATTCCCAGTGGAGAGGCTATTCTGTGGAACACAAAATATGACTCAACAGTAAATGTGGTGAGATTGAATGTTGACTGGGCTTTGGGAAGAGAAATCAATTTGAATGAAAAGAAGTTTACGATTATAAATATACGTATATGCACCATACAAGTCTTATCAGTCTGAAGATGAATTTATGAACAGATTAGCATTTGTGAATTATTTCATTGAGGATAATGATTCAACCTGTGTCTTTGTTATTGGAGATTTGAATTTTTTTTATTTTTTTTTTGTACCCGTAGGTAGATTTGTTTTGCAGTCTGGTGACAAGCCACCAGCTGCCAGTCGCTGCATGCGCAAGCGCCCCGTATCCCTAACCTGCATGTTTTTAGCATGTGGGAGGAAACCGGAGAAATCCCGGAGTAAACCCACGCAACACGGGGAGAACATGCAAACTCCACACAGATCACTGTTGGCCGGGGGCAGGGATCGAACCCACGATCTCATGATCCCCGCGATCCCCCGGCCGAGGGTAAAACTGTGCTGCCGCAGTGCTAACCACTGCGCCACCATGCAGAATGAATGAATGAATGAATGAATGCAGATCTGTCTGATACCAGTTCTATATTTGCCAAACATCTTCTGCAATTCTGTGATGATAGCAATCTTATTCTGTCCAGCAAAATGCTCCTGCCTGATACAAGCTTCACCTATGTTAGTGAAGCCTGGCACACCGCCTCCTTTCTCAATCACTGTATCTGTACAGCAGATGCCCATGCATCTCTAAGTAACATGTGCATCTATTATGGGATGGCTACTTCTGATCACATACCTTTTGGCATGTCTCTAAATGTTGAGGATATGCCTGCAGTCTCAGCTGATGGCGGTGTTGCATGGTCGGGGAAGCTGGACTGGTCTAGTCTAACACTGGAAGAGTTAAATACACCACTGTAACTGACAGCCAGTAAGATCCATCTTCCCAAGAGTGCTCTGGTGTGCTCTGATATGAATTGTAAAAATCCACAGCATGCTAGTGAACTCTGTGATATGTATGATGCTATTGTTAAAGTTCTTATCAACTGTAGCAGACCATTTTGTAGAAATCCAAACAGGGGGCTTAACATCAAACCTGGAAGGAATGAGTTTGTGTCACAATAGCATGCCGCAGCTAGAGACCTTTGTTTTCTGGTCTGAAGCAGGTCGGCCTAGACAGGAACCATTGATGGAAATTAAAAAAACAAACTAATGCAAGATTTAAACATGCTCTTCGTTTTATTAAAAGAAATGAGAACAAAAGTGGGCTGAGTTACTTGCCAGGAGCCTGCAGAATAAGAATTCTTATGATTTTTGGACAGAGGTTAAAGTCATGAATAACGCTAAATCATCTTTGCCATCTAACAGAGGGTACAAGTGGCCCTGAGAAAATAGTTGGGATGTGGCGTAATCATTATTCTGAACTCTTCAGCTGTGCCAGGGATGATGTACTCTCTATGGACAGTGTAGACTGCTCTGAGGGCACGGAGGTTCAGCTCATGGAGGTGTGTGATGCAATCATGATGCTTGACGACAGGAAGGCTTGTGCACTCGAGCTTGTTGTAGCAGAACACCTCAAAAATGCAAGCAATAAGCTCTGTCCAGTGCCCTCCATGTGTTTTACTGGCCTTTTAGTTCACGGTGTCCTCCCAGACTCTGTTGTGTTTGTGGTGCTAGTTCCTGTTATTAAGGACAAAGCTGCAAAACTAAACATTGTTGAGAATTATAGGCCAATTGCTCTAGCAAGTATTCCATCTAAAATGTTGGAAAGAATTTTGCTCACATGGTTGGAGATTTTTGTTTTTTCTTCTGACAATCAATTTGGTTTTAAAAGAAAGCATGCCACTGATATGTGTATATTTGTTCTAAAGGAATTAGTGGCAAAGTATAGAAGCCTTAATACTTCTGTCTTCTTGTTTTATCAATGCATCCAAAGCATTCGATAGAATTAATCATGAAAAACTATTTATGGAATAATTCCTTAGAGGTATTCCCAAGTATTTAAATAGAATTCTGGTTTTCTGGTATGCCAATCAGACCATGTGTGTAAAATGGGGGAACATTCTATCAAATCCCTTTCATGTGACCAACAGTGTACATCAAGGTGGAATTTTGTCAACTATTCTTTTTAATGTATATATGGATGATCTGTCGAGACAATTGAATGGATGTAACACAGGCTGTGCTGTGGGTGGCTCTGTCATCAATCATCTCACGTATGCAGATGACCTAGTAATAATGAGTCCTTATTGTGCTGGGTTGCAACAACTATTAAGAGTATGCTCACAATATGGCAATGATCACAACATCAAATTTAACACGAAGAAGAGTAATGTCATGACTATGAGATGTAGAAAGGATGGGGAAGTAGTTTTTCCTACCTTTAAATTGTGTGATACTTCTCTTGTGACATGCAAGGAAATAGAATATTTGGGTCACATCATCACTGATGATTTGAGAGATGACAGAGATATCTACAGGCAGTGCCGTAAATTGTATGCCCAAGCCAATATGTTCTTGAGAAACTTTAGTATGTGCTCTGTAAATGTTAAATCTTCTCTGTTCAGAGCTTACTGTACTTCTCTGTACACTGCACATCTGTGGAGCAGCTACAGGACTGATAGTGTGAGAAGGTTGACTGTGGCCTACAACGATGCACTGAGGTTGCTGCTTCAGGTGCCCAGATAGCATAGTGCCAGTCAGCTGTTTGTGACATGTGGTATTCTTACGTGTAAGGCACTACTGAGGAAACCTATGTACAATTTTAGGTGCCGTTTGGATGAATCAGAAAACAGCATCATACAGACCCTGATAAGCCCTAGGAAGAGCAGTCTCAGATACACCTCGGCTCTCAGAAGACACTGGCACAGCAGCCTCTACAAGAACTCTTTTTAAAGTCTGTTATGTTGTTTTAATTGTTTCCCTGATGCCCCTACCCTGTTACGACCCGAGCGCTGGGTTCTGTCCGTGCTCGGGCTAAGCACAACTCGCTGCCGGCCTTGACAGCTGTGGGTTGTATTCTGGCCTCACCGGGCTCTTATTGTGAAGGTGCTCGGTGGGGCTTCCGCCTGTCAAGGCTGGTCAGCTGTTTGTCATTACTGCTCGTTAGTGTTCGCCTTTATTAAGCGGGCACTAGTGGCAGTAAAATCACAGGAGTATTGTCAACTTTCCTTGTCAGAGCGTTGTTTGACCTTCATGTCAGGTTCATGTTTCATGCCATGTCACAGTTTAGCTCATAGTGGCTGAGGTTAGCCCTGCGAGCCCTTGTATTGATTTATTTGTGTTTTTGCCCTGAGTGGCTCACAGTCTTGTCTTGTCTCGTTGTGTTAATAAATCGCCATCATCGCAAAACTCACTGGTGGACTCTTGGCGTCTTATGGTGATCCACGAGGGTCACCGCATGACGGTATACTCCTGCCAGGACGTCTAAATGGAGACGCCACACCGAGACGCCTTTTTCACCGTGAGTTCTTGCCTTAATTGGACTGTTGTTCTTCCCTGTCTGGGTGTCTATTGCTGGGAGAATGCCGTCATCCAGGGGCCGCGGTCGGCGCCTGGGCAAAGAGCTAGCGGAGGCTCTGGAGTATGTGGATGGTACGCTATTCACCGCTACGCTGTACGACACTCCCAGCGACATACATCGGCACCTGGACTACGCTGAGGATCTCCTGGACAACCTTCCTCTCCATTACGACGATCACCCGGAGGTGATGATGAGGAGAGGTGAACTCGCTACGCAGCGCGAGATACTTCGTGGGCTGGAGGAGGAAGAAAGCAGGAAGCAGAGGAGGAGGCATCCTCGCTCCATGCTTTGGAGTCCCGTTCCTGTCCCGGAACTGGTCCAGGAGTTCGCGCCACCTGGGGGCCGACGACGACGTCGGCGCAATGGCCCAGGTAATCCTCAGCAGAATCCCTGGCCGGACCTGCTGCTGGCGAAGCCCATCAGCAAACCGCTGAGAGCGGCCCCACCTCGTCCTTCCAGGGGGCCCTCTGTCGCCATCCAGCGGGGAGAAGGAGGAACAACGTCCCCTACAGCAGGAACCATCTCTTCACTGGGAAGAAGGCAAGTGCATGATAATTTATTGCTTCATGATTATAATCTGCCTTGTCTGACTCCTGGGGGCGGAGTTTGGGGTTCGCAGCCCTCCGAGCTCCCTCCACCTGCTGTAGTGATAATAACTAAACCTGCTGCCTCTGTGTCCACCCCGGTCGAGTGGTCCGCGACGCCAGGCCAACGTCGTCGGATGAAGAGGGGGCCTGTAGTGCTGGAAAGCCTGGATCCGGCCCTGCAGCCACGTCGTGGATGGAGGAGAAGAGCGGACTGCGGCCCGGAGCCTGAGCTGACGATGAAGCGTCCCCGGGTCTCCTCGCCGGAGTGGTCCGAGCCAGTGGGTCGAGGGTCCCCTGCCCCCACGCCATACAGGTCATCGGCGTGGACAGCAGCGCGGGAGGAACCTCAGGCTGCAGATGACATCTTGCCAGCTGCGGAGCCCGACGCAGCTGAGTTGGAGCCTGCTGACGAGAGTCGCCGCCCTGAACCTGGATCATCGAAGTCCTGGGTGGCAACAGAACCCGAGTGCAGGCAAGTGCTCCCTCTTGTGTCTCTGTCCCCTGTGTTGGAGCATTTTTGCCTGCCTCTTGGGGAGGCGAGTGAGGAGCAGCCGTCTGCTGCGCCCGAGCTCGTCTCGCTGGGTTCTGTTGCTACCGGTGATTCTGATCCCGGTTTTCTTCCTGTTTGTGAGCCTTGTTGCAGTGTCGCCGGCGTGGAACCAGTCGGAGTCACTGGGTTGGAGATCCCAGGTTCGGGGGTGGAGATCGTCAGCGGAGCTGCACCGACCCAGTCGGGGTCCGTCGTGGAGGCTGCTGTGGCCCAATCGGGGTCCGACGTGGGTGCACCAGAGGCCCAATCGGGGTCCACCACGGGTGCGGTTCTGGCCCAATCAGGGTCCAACGTGGGTGCACCGGAGGCCCAATCGGGGTCCACCGCGGGGGTGGTTCTGGCCCAATCGGGGTCCAACGTGAGTGCACCGGAGGTTCAATTGGGGTCCACCGCAGGTGCGGTTCTGGCCCAATCGGGGCCCGATGTGGGTGCAGCTGGGACCCAATCGGGGCCCGACGTGGGTGCAGCTGGGACCCAATCGGGGTCCAGCGGAGGTGCAGCGCCAGCGTGGACCGCGGACGGGGGAGGAGCTGCAGACCTTTCACCGTCGGACGGACTACGGGCTCATCCTTGCCATCTTTCCCCTCTGCTGAGTCACCGCCCCTGTGCATCATCGCCGGGGGCCGTGGGGGTTCCTGTTTGCTTGCCCCGGCTCTCCCGAGTTTTGTCCTCGTCAGGGAGGCCGCCGCGGGCTGTTTTTCCCCGGGACTGGTGGCTGAGGGACACAGGTCGGCCGCCTGAGGAACTGTTTCGCCGGTTCGGCGCCTCGGGTCGGCCACCTGACGTGTTGTGTGTGTCTTCGGGCGACCTGGTTCGACCACTAGAGGAGTGGACATGCTGGGCGTTGGACTGTGGTGAGCCGCCTGGTCGTGTTCCGTCTCCTATGACCACCCGCCGGCTGTTGGACGCGGGGAGACCACCTGAACTTTTCCTGTGGCGCTTGGTCTCTGCCGGTAGGCATAAACTGTCGGGGGGGTAGTGGCCGTTTTTCTGGTGTTGATCCGTCGCAGTGGTTGTTCTGTTTTTTTTTCCTTGCTGTCCTGTGTACTTTGTGTTATGGTTATGTCTTGTAGTTGCCTTAGTTTGTATTGTGGGTAGTCAGGCATGAGCCAGTAAGTGCTCTGTTTTCTGTATTTGGGTTTTTTTTGAAGACTCTCATGAGAATTCACACAGGGGGGAGGTTATTTTCTTGTGTAACATATGGGCCAAGATTTAATTTTCTCGTACTGTCCGGTGTTTTCTGTAACTTATTTGGGGATCCTTGGCAAATGGTGTTATGTTCTACTGCTGCCTTATTTTCTTCTGTGTATTTTCTGATTTGAATATTCAGTATTTTGTCATGGTCTTGTATGTATTTATCCTTGTCTCTGTTTTGATTGTTTCTGGGTTTGGTCTCTCTCCCTCCGCACCTGCCCCCAGCCACCCACCCTGGGGGGGGGGGGGGGGGGCAGGGTGGTCCTTGGGCATTCTGAGCCCGCCCTCGGAGGAAGGGTACTGTTACGACCCGAGCACTGGGTTCTGTCCGCGCTCGGGCTAAGCACAACTCGCTGCCGGCCTTGACAGCTGTGGGTTGTATTCTGGCCTCACCGGGCTCTTATTGTGAAGGTGCTCGGTGGGGCTTCCGCCTGTCAAGGCTGGTCAGCTGTTTGTCATTACTGCTCGTTAGTGTTCGCCTTTATTAAGTGGGCACTAGCGGCAGTAAAATCGCAGGAGTATTGTCAACTTTCCTTGTCAGAGCGTCGTTTGACCTTCACGTCAGGTTCGTGTCTCATGCCATGTCACAGTTTAGCTCGTAGTGGCTGGGGTTAGCCCTGCGAGCCCTTGTATTGATTTATGTGTGTTTTTGCCCTGAGCGGCTCACAGTCTTGTCTTGTCTTGTTGTGTTAATAAATCACTATCATCGCAAAACTCACTGGTGGACTCTTGGCGTCTTATGGTGATCCGCGAGGGTCACCGCATGACATACCCCTTCTTATTTTATATGGACCCGCTTGTGTGTCTGAAATAAAGATTAAGTTCTCCTTGTGTCTGCGTGGGTTTACTCCGGGATTTCTCCGGTTTCCTCCCACATGCCAAAAACATGCAAGTTAGGTTAATTGGCATCAAACTGGGGATTCTAAATTGTCCTTAGGTATGACTGTGAGAGTGAATGGTCGTCTGTCTCTCTGTGTTGGCCCTGCGATGGACTGGCGATCTGTCCAGGGTGTACCCTGCCTCTCGCCCAAAGATGCTGGGATAGGCTCCAGCCTCCCCGCGACCTGAAAAGGATTAAGCGGAAGAAGCTGGATGGATGGATGGATATATTATTATTACTGTAGCCTTACTCGGAATGGCTGGTTTCAGTGCACGTCTCTTTAAATTCCTTGAGCCACATTTAACTCCACCCTCCCTCTTATGTCACTATTGCTAATCTTAGCTGGCTAGCTCCTAGCTTGATTGTGATCTTGAGCCAACTAACATAATTTGTCTCAAAGGAGGAATAAAAAAAACCATCACCACTGCCAAAGGCGATTCTAGAGTCTCTTGGGGCCATAGGCAAAAATTCACAAGGGGCTCCTCCACTAATGTTCATGACCCTTATATAAAATATTATGACACCAACAAAAAATATGAAATGCACTTTTTTTTAAACATCAAACACACATTAACTTCCATCAGTGCATCTTAGGCAGCACAGTGGTACAGTGGCAACAACAAGCTGTTGCTCACAACTTGAAGGTTCCAGGTTTGAATCCCCATTTTGGCAGGGGTGGGAACCTTTCTGTGTGGAGTCTGCATGTTCTCCCTGTGCCGAGTGGGTTCCTGACACAATCCAGAGACATGCATGTTAGGTTTATTGGTGACTCTAAATTGTCCAAAGGCATCAGTCTCTGATAGCCCTTGAAATAGAGGATTAGTGTACCTACTAGTTAAGTGCTTTGAGTGGTCTTTGCAACTAGAAAAGTGCAATATAAGTATAGGTCCTTATCTGAGAAGTACAGTATCCAAATTTCATATAAATTCTGTAAGTCAGCATTTTTGACAGTTACGCTTGGCTGGACACAGCTTTCATTTGATAACTAAAGAAAAATAGGGGTGGGTTCACAAGATTGATACAACGATATCCATCGATCCACATTTGACTGAGCCGATATCGATCCACGGATTGATCTTTTAATATAATGCTTTTACGTCTGAACGTCTGCTGAGTCTGATCGGGTCGAAACTGGGTCAGTGAGCCAGGAACCACGGCCAAGAACCAGAAACACTCGACGCACTAACGGAGCTAACAAGCTAACGGATATGCTAGTTCTTGTTCTGTGGTGTTAAAACGGTTCTCATCCGGCAATAGTTCCCTGCGGCGCATGCGCACATCTTTACATGAGCAGAGTTGTTAACGTGCGTGTCTCTTAATTTAACAAAAGTCACCGTAAAGACTTTTCTCAACAGGGTCTGAATATTTTTCATAAAGCAGGGATAAACAGTTTTGTACTACGTGCAGCGCTGAGGTGGAACATAAAGTTGACAACTGATAAACTAAAAACACACGGAGACTGGCTGAAACCCGTGAAGAGAGAGGGAGACTTGGAGCTGCTGAAATTGTAAGTAAAATATCATTTGTTTGTTTTAGCATTTGTGTCGTAAATTAATAATTTATCTGGCATGATGGTGTTTTCTTTTACAAACTATGGATACAGTAGTTAACTGTTGGTTAAGCACTGTGAATAAATGCAGAATAAAGTTATAGTTTATGAGATTATGGACTTCTAGCACTTAAGTGAGAGATTTGAAGATGATAAATCACAATAAAATGAAAATGGCAGAATTAATAAAGGCTGCAGTATGAGCCATTTTACTCAATAGAACTAAACTGAAATGAACAAATCTTCCTAGGAAATGAATTGAAACCCTTTTCAAAAATTGAAAGTTAATTTGTAGTTAAAATATAAACAAAAAATAAAACAAACTGAATTATTAAACCCTACTGTGGTGTGGGGATTTAAAAATATGATTATTAATTTTACTGTGAAATCTATTCTTTTCATCTCCCCTTCACATCTATGAAGACTGGGTTTCCACTCCAACATCCATCCTGCACTGAGATGTTCTGAAGGGAAGAAGTTGTCAGAGGAGGAGCCATCCCTGCTTCATGTGGATTTCAGCACAGAAGATCTCAAATTTTTCAAGGTCTTAGTTTGTAAATTCAAGATTCAAGATGGTGCTGCCATAATTTTCTCCATACAAAATTATGGCAATTTTTTTTTTTTTTTTTTTTTTTCTCTCGGCGCCACACGAGTCGGCTGCCTTTTGCAACAGCGGCTCGATTCCGAGTCTTTTTCCCTTCCTCTCTCTTTTGATCCGTCTTTTTTTTTCACCCCACTTATATCACGGACACACAGATCGTCCTAAATGTCTCCTGAGCCGGTGGACGGAGCCACTGTCTATAGCAGGATACGATACAGCAGAGAACAGCTGCTAGCATTCAACCGCCACCCGGTCCCATTGGAAAAACTCGACATACCGAGTGAACTGAGGCGAAAACGCCGCGGCTGCCGGGCTGGAGTAAGGCGGAGGACAAAAAATATAAGGTACAGACCCTCCCTTCCATCTGTTGTCATGGGAAATGTACGGTCGATACTGGGAAAGTTAGATGAGCTAGCGGCTATCTCCCGTTATGATAGCACATACCGGGAGTGCTCTCTCCTTTTGTTTACTGAGACGTGGCTAACTGAACTAGCAGCAGATGCTAACATTGAGCTGGAGGGTTTTCACATGATACGAGCTGACCGAACACCAGACAGTGGCAAGGCTAGGGGCGGTGGAGTGATCATGTATGTTAACAACAACTGGTGCAGACCGGGACATATCACTGTTAAACAACGACACTGCAGCAAAGACATTGAGTTGCTAGCTGTTAGCATGAGGCCTACATATCTCCCGAGAGAACACTCACACGTGATCTGCATTGTTGTTTATGCAAATCCGACGGCGAACGCTGGGACAGCACGTGACGTCATCCATTCAGTAACCAGCAGGCTGCAGACAGAACACCCAGATGCTCTTCTCCTCATCTCAGGCGATTTCAACCATGTTTCACTGTCTCCCATTCTACCCACGTTCACCCAGTATGTCACATGCCACACTAGAGACAATAAAACACTGGATTTATTCTACGCAAACACTAAGGAGGCGTACACCTCATCACAACTACCCCCACTCGGGAGATCGGATCACAACTTGGTTCATCTCCGGCCGGTGTACAAACCCCTAGTGCACAGACAACCTCCGGCCATGCACACTGTGGAGTTATGGTCTGAGGAGACAATGGACACCCTAAAGGGCTGTTTTGAAGCCACCGCCTGGAAGCAGCTCTGCGATCCACATGGTGAGGACATCGATGGCCTCATTCACACCTTCACGGGCTACCTCAGCTTCTGTGTGGACAAATCCGTTCCCACCAAGACCATACGGCGTCACTCAAACAACAAACCCTGGATCAACCCTGAGATAAAAACACTTCTGAGAGAGAAGAAGAGGATCTTCAGGTCGGGGAACAGGGAGATGCTGAAGTCCGTACAGAGGGAGCTGAGGAGAAAGATCAGAGAAGGCAAGGACAGCTTCAGGAAGAAGATGGAGGACAAGCTGCAACAGAGCGACATCAGCGGGGTCTGGAGAAACCTCAAAACCATCTCGGGGCTCCAGAATACCTCCCCCCAGGCCACAGGGGGCAGGGAGTGGGCGAACAACCTGAATCTGTTTTTCAATAGATTTGACCAACCGCCCTCCCCCCTGACTGCACAACAACCACTGCTGCCTCTAAAGAAATCAAGTCCTGCTGCCCACTCCCCACTCTACCAACACCCCCCCACTCCCAACACACAGCCCCCCATCCTGACCCTGACCAGGACCCAGGTGAGGACGGAGCTGAGGAAGATCAAGGCGAGGAAGGCGCCGGGACCGGACGGCATCAGCGCAAAGCTCCTCAAGTCCTGTGCAGACCAGCTGTGTGGGATTGTGACGTATATCTTCAACATGAGCCTGAAACTGGGGAGGGTACCACAGCTGTGGAAAACATCTTGTGTGGTACCTGTACCAAAAACTTCCCACCCCAAAGACCTGAACAGCTACAGACCGGTGGCCTTGACGTCCCACTTGATGAAGACCCTGGAGAGACTGCTCCTTGCTCACCTCCGTCCCCTGGTGGAACCAGCGATGGATCCACTCCAGTTCGCCTACCAGCATGGCATTGGGGTGGAGGATGCGGTGATCTTCCTCCTTCACCGTTCTCTGTCCCACCTGGAGAAGCCCGGGAATATGGTGAGGATCATGTTCTTTGACTTCTCCAGTGCTTTCAACACCATCCAACCGATGATCCTGAAGGACAAGCTGCTGCGCGCAGGGGTGGACCAGCACCTGTCATCATGGATCCTGGACTACCTCACGAACCGGCCTCAGTTTGTGAGAACCCGGGACTGTGTGTCCGACACGATCATCAGTAGCACGGGGGCCCCCCAGGGAACGGTGCTGGCTCCCTTCCTGTTCACTCTTTATACTGCGGACTTCTCACACAACACAACACACTGCCATCTACAGAAGTTCTCTGATGACTCTGCGATCGTTGGCCTCATCTCCAATGGAGATGAAGCTGAGTACAGAGGGCTTATCCAGGACTTCGTGGACTGGTGCCATCGGAACTGCCTCCAGATCAACGCGAGGAAAACTAAGGAGCTGGTGGTGGACTGCCGCAGGCATGGGCAGCCCCTCACAGTACCAGTAAATATACAGGGAACAGACATCGAGATGGTGACATCCTATAAGTACCTGGGTATTCATCTGAACAATAAACTAGACTGGTCACACAATACTGATGCACTCTACAAGAAGGGACAGCGCAGGCTGTTCCTGCTGAGGAGACTCAGGTCTTTTGGTGTACAAGGGGCGCTGCTGAAGTCATTCTATGACACGGTGGTGGCATCAGCCATCACTTTTGGAGTGGTCTGCTGGGGCAGTGGCATTACTGCAGCCGATAGGAAGAGACTGAACAAACTGATTAAGAAAGCTAGCTCTGTCCTGGGGCAGCGCCTTGATCCGATGGAGGAGATAGGAGAGAGAAGGACGGTGGCTAAACTGTCATCTCTGCTGGAGTCCGAGTTCCACCCTATGCAGGACATACTGAATGCACTGAGGAGCTCATTTAGCAGCAGACTACATCATCCCAGGTGCACAACCGAGAGGTTTCGTAGGTCCTTCCTACCAACGGCTGTCAGACTGTACAACCTAAGCAGGGCTGCTCGCAGAGATAGCAAAAAGACGTAACAAACTAATAGTTTTTTGAATGCAAAAGATGCAATAGACTTACACAATGGTCCTCTCCGGCATACAACTAGGAACATACCGGTCGCTATGGAGGGTGAGAATATGTATGGGCACATAATCATACCATGTAGGATAACTAAGTAGACGGTTATGCTGTTTCATTCCATCTAGCAACAATGCTCTGCACTGTGTGTGTTTATATATTTGCATATTTATTCCATCTAGCTACAATGCTCCGTACTGTGGGTGTTTATATATTTATATATCTACATATTATTCCATCTAGCTACATTGCTCCGCACTGTGTGTGTTTATATACTTGCATATTTATTCCACCTAGCTGCAATGCTCCGTACTGTGGGTGTTTATATATTTACATATTTATTCCATCTAGCTACAATGCTCTGCACTGTGTGTTCATATATTCATATATTTATTCCATCCAGCTACAATGCTCTGCACTGTGTGTCTGTGTGTGTGTGTATATATATATATTTTATAGTAATACGTACATATGTTTATTAGCTGCTCTTGCTTGCTTTTTTTTTTTTTTTTTTCTTGCCTTCTGATTGTTGCTCTGAGTGTTGCTATCCCTGTGCTGTTGCAATCCTGGAATTTCCCCGTTGTGGGACTAATAAAGGCTTATCTTATCTTATCTTATCTTATCTTATACTCCCAATATGCATTCAATGCAATTTAGTTGTTGTAATGGCTAATTCTTTTATTTCTTTTTTTAATTTAAGTTCTCTGCAAGAATGCAATGCTGGTCACTTTTCGACAGTTTTACTGAGCATTTAATTCTACATAAATCATTGTTAACAGGAAATTTTTGGCAATCCTGTGCTTTTCTTGTGCTGTTACATAGAACAGCATCACTGTAAACTATGGAAAAGCAGCTACTTTAAAATCTGTACTTCCTCACACAACTTTCAGTGCAAAAAACCTCTAAAAATGTCACAACTTTTTGGAAAAGGTCCCACAAATTCAGGCTTTTTGGGCCACAACAATCGCAAAAACAGCCATGAAATCCTGGAGGGACTGAAATACAGTGATTTTATATCTACATGCTTCATGCATTGAATTTGTTTACTGACTCTGGGTGGTTAACTTGGCACTACACACTTTTTGCACTAAAGAAAACACTTGTGAGCACTTTGTGAAATCATAAGTTAAATAATAAAAAGTGCATTATTGTAACTGATTTTGGGTCAGTTCTATAACATATTCTTGGTACAATTTGCAGCATTAGGTCGCGAAGATTTTTTTTTTTTTCCTGGCAAGTAAAATGGCTATTAAAATAGTAATTTCCCAGATCAGATCAAAATCGAATCGATTCAGAATCTCAAGAAGCTGAATCGAATCGATTCTGGAAATTAGGGATCGTTCCCAGCCCTAAAGAAAAAGCATTGTCCAAATTAGCTGTTTTTATTTTCATCCTGCTAGCTGAGCAAACAAGATGACTACCGGTGTCCTTACCGCAAAACCCATGTATGGTGGTGTGTGTGTGTGTGTGTGTGTGGGGGGGGGGGGGTTGAAAAGCTCATAGTGGTCAAATTTCACCAAATGTTGTTTATTTTTCAACCGCAAGGATCCAAGCGCTGCAACACCGATGGAAGAAGTGCGTGGACTGAAGGGGAGACTGTTTTGAAAAATAAACCACATTTGGTTAAATTTGATCACTATGAACTTTTCAGCCCCCCCTCGTACTCAACACAGTCACATCAAGACCAGCAGAGCAGAACATGCCAAGCTGCTCTGAGCTAAATTAACTACAGTATTATTTGTAGTAATATTACTTTCTTTTCTCCTCTTCCTCTTTTTGTCACTACCAGACAGCTAACTTCACTTCATTTTGATACAGCCGCTCTCACTTGTTTGTTTATATAAAACCTGCACTGATACTTGAGTGAGATGTGAGGGTATAGGAAGTCCTACGCTGGTCTACCATGTCATTGCAAACTCTTGAAATTGTCACTGCTGTAGTGACTCAAAGTTGGTCAACCCAACATTAACCACCTAGCCAAGCTAATTGTAACTGATGTAGCATCATGGCAAATAAAATAAGCCAGAATGATGTGATGTATTATCAACTGTAGATTAGCAAACCAAGTGGAAACAGTGATGTCTATTAGGGTGACTGACATCAAAATAAAATAACATGAACCACACTTGGTAAGACAAACTCGTTACAGCACTGTTAGCACTTGGCTGCCCTCCCCACTCATCTACATTTGCAGACAAAGATATGCTGGGCAATAATAGAGCAGCAGCACATGTCAAGGCTGGGGTGCAGCTTGTGTGTTTTGCCAATTGCAGCACATACACATGTCAGTCACTTGTTGTGGCTCCAGTTACACCTCATTCACGCTCCTATAGTGCTGGCCTCACCACCGCCATTTTTCTAGAGGTGGAAAAAAGGTGCCAACAAAACCGTTCCACCTTGGAGGCTGGTTTCAAACCTTTAGAAGAAGCCAACTTTATTGTCATTCAATTCATACAGCCAGTCATGTACAGTAGAACAAAATTATGGTTCTGCCATTTACAATCAGAGGGGCTACTGCCGTGCACCACCACAAACAACTTTTCCTTCCCCCATTCTATTATGCTGAGCACCAAGCTAGAAAGCAGGAAGTACCATTTTTCAATGGTGTTTGGTATGATCTGGCTGGGGCTTGAACCCATGACCTCCCGGTTGTGGGGCAGATGCTCTATCAACTAGGCCATCACTCCAGTTTACACTTCCACACTTCCAAAATCCCGGTGTCGTATGCGCGGACAGCCCAACTGTAAAAGAAATTTACCAGTTTGGCGTAAAAATGTTTCATGTTTTTCAGCGCTAGCCCTTTTCTACAATCCGCATAGCCGCATCATTGGATGTGTAAAAGAACGTTACCACACAGATAATCCTGGCTTATTCTATTCTGGGCATAAAAGAGGATGATTTTTAATTCACACTAAAAAAAAAAGCACAATAATGACATTGTCCTGGTGTTTGTCTACAATTTTCCTTTCCTGGCTTGTGGTTCTGGCACGGTGTGCACTCAGTGTTCCATCAGGGCAAATGCCTTGATGCAAAGCCGCGAGACAGACATTGTTTTAAAAAGAAGAAGGGAGTCAACACAAGCATTTTAATGGTGACCAAATGGCAAGGAATCAGCACACCGTCCTCGGGGGGCTTCCGCGGCTGTTTGTCAGTGTCATTAGTGCAATGAATCAGCATAAAGGCGACAGCAGCGGCAAGGTTTTCTGGCGAGGGGAGGAGGTGCTGATAGCCAAGTGGCAAGAAGATTTGCGTGTGTGTATGTGTGGGGAGGGGGGGTTAGCAGAAGAGAGTTGGTTACTGTTAATGGTTCGGTCTTTCCCCTCTGGGTTGTCTCTGAGTTAAAAAGTGAGATGACACACCAGGCCAATTTCAGCAACCACCTTCTCTGCAACTCCTGCACTGTGCGTGTGAACTAAGCAAGGAGCTGACAACTGTAGTTCTTCGTCATGTTTGTTATTGTGTCACCATTATGATCCCCCACCCCCACCTCTGTTTCCACTCTCTTGATGTTACATAATGAAATCCATCCATCCCAGTTAGGAGGTGTCGCAGTCTGTTGCGGTTGTGCGCTGCGGGGCGTTTTTCCTCCGGAGCTTCAGATGCATCAGCGTGTGCACAAACTACGATTCAAAACTAATGTGTGTTTGTGTATTTACAGCCAGAAATGTATGCACACATCTCCCTATGGATGCTAGTGGGGGTAGTACCCCCCCCCCCCTTCCCCAGCATGCATGTTGCAGGAGGGTGTTCTTGTTTTTGGAGGAAGTGGGGTTAATTGCTTGTATTCTTCAATCGGAAACATCTTTCCACCTCACCCTCTCCTGCTCCTCCACTTCTGTTCCACTCCAACAATGAGGAGCCCATGGGTTTGAAACTTAACGGGGCGGGGAGGGGGTCCTGCAAAATGAAAGCTGATATTAAGGGTTTTCCCTGCATACAGACTATGTTCTTTAAAAAAAAAAAAAAAAAAAAAGGAAAGT
Organism: Pholidichthys leucotaenia; assembly: GCA_020510985.1. NCBI lineage: Eukaryota > Metazoa > Chordata > Actinopteri > Cichliformes > Pholidichthyidae > Pholidichthys > Pholidichthys leucotaenia. The sequence continues at coordinate 453,789,735 of CM035836.1, forward strand.
ATTAAGATTCTTAAAGGGGGCGGCAGGGGAAAGGATGAAGAGTAGATTTGGGGGGGGGGGGGGGTCCTGGGGAGGGCTCAATGGGGACCAGCTGTAAGGTATGGGGTAAAATGCCTGGGAATGTTCTGGATTGATAGAAGACAATGTACCCCTTGGAGAAGAGCGTGGGGGGGGGGGATGAAAATAGAAGAGCAGAAGTGGGGGAATTTGGAGCGAGATGCTCCAGCAAGAGGGATAAAAATATTTACCAGTTGGAGAAGTAAATGAGGCTTGTAACACGACCCTCAAAAATGCCTCATGCTTCTAATCTAACATTTCTTCCAGCCATCATGGGCATGAAAAGCTTTATGTTCAAACGCCAGAACAATCCAAACCCTCCCTCCTGTTCTGGGAGAGTCAACATCAAAACAGTGAAGCAACACTGGGGAGGACTGATAAGGTCCATGGCCCCCATTGTACGGCCATGGAGGTCTGTATGTAGGTCTGTGACGTGGGCACCCAAGTGCATAAAACAGAGGGACTGAAGGTACCAGAAATTAGTGATGTTATGCTCGACACCGCCCACTCAACACTGATTCAAGTGTAACACTTTTAGTGGGCCAATAGTTAAATGCTAGCTTATTATCTAGGTTCTGAGGGGTAGAAGAAATAATGAGTAGTGGACTGATTAACAGTTGACACTTTTTATTACAACTTTACAATTTAACACATGTAGTAACAAAGAGAAAAAATAAAATAGAGCTCTGTTCAATTAAATAAAATTTCAAAATAAAAGTGCAAGAGTTCAAAGTTCCTTTAGGTGCATGTTTAAGTAAAAAGGGGTCTTTATTACTACTACCCAGGTAGGTGAATGAGTGTGAATGTGTGAATGTGTCTTTTGGATTCTTTTCCTTATCTGGGGATCTTGAAGATTGGGTGAACTCCAGAAACAGCTGGCCACACTGCTTCGGCAGTTCCTCTCACAATGTTCACACTGGGCCTGGCTCGCCATCAAACTCGCAAAGGGCATCCATCCATCCATGAGTCCTAGACCTTCACAAAAACCAGTCTGCACATATAGCAGAACAACCAAAATAAATCACAAGATACCTTTTTTCCATTTGACTGAGATCTCATCACTTTCTTAATACCTCAGTATCAAATTCCTTTTTTTAATTAATTAATTAGAAATAGTTTTAGGAGTTATTTCTATATTAGCTTTTCTCAATTTTCAAACAAGACTGAAATATTCATTCTTGTTTTATCAAATTAGGACACATCTTATTCCATATCAACTCAAATTCCCATTTTTTTAAGAAAATGAAAAATATGTTTTCCAGTGAAATAACTATGGTAACAAATGAGCTTTTAACATATACACTCAGCATGGATTTGCCAACACACTGCATATGCTCTGCTTGAATTAAACACAAATTAATATTTGAACACAAAGTGCACTAGAATATATTTCCAAAATATGCCGTGTTTTGTCAGCAAACGCGAATCAGTGACGAGGCTGGAGGTATAACAGAACACGACTTTATTATGGACTCACTGCACAGTACTGTCTCAAGCCTCCTCGTGCGCTTTTACACAGCGCACAGAGGAGGGGAAGGATGGATGGATTTACGCACAGGGTTAACACCACAACACATCTATTGAAATAAAGACACACAGTTCCAAAGAAGGGTGAGGACGTATAAAAATACAAAGATACACTTACAATGGACGTTCCCAGGCCAGCATCGCCCGGCAAACGCATAAGGAGGAATAATCAACCAGGACAGCGTCCCAGAGCCGACATTGCTCACAGGGCGCAGCAGAATCCACAGCTAACGTGGAAGTGGCTGATCCTTCGTTGCACACAGCAAACACAACTATGTACATACAACTGACCATTCAACGGACCAGCAATGCTTGACTGGCAATCGCCGCTTAATTGCAAGCATTGCTGGTTCCGCCAATTCAGTGCACCTGGGCGAGGCGCGGAGATGACAATCACAGGAGTAGACTCAGCTGACTGTCAGAGGAGGAGGGCGTGGTCGGACCGGCGAATGCTAGGCAATGCCCACATAAAAGTAGGTCAAAGAAGCTGCCTAACAGCCGCCGGCCAGAGTGGTGGCTACAGGCATGGAAAAGAAAAGGACAAAAACATAAAAACAACAAGAACTCAAAAGAAGACACAATACATAAATAACCCAATACCCGAACCACAGGGAACGGCCAGAACCGAGCCTAAGAAAAACACTGGCTCGGCTCATGACAGAGCCCCCCCCCCCAAGGGGTGGATTTCAGACACCCAAGGCTACATCACAAGGAAAGCCCCCCCCCCCCCCCCCCCAGCAGGAACAACAATGACGAACCCGGATGGGAGGTAGTGGGAACAGGCAAGGAGGGAACACAGTACACCCCGCCCAGGGCCCACAATTAACCCCCCCCCCCAAGTCCAAAGGTGTGGAGGCTCGGGAGGCCGCCCAGAGTCCCAGGCCCAGCAAGCAGTCCGGTGAATTGAGTCCGGTGGCCTGCTGGAAAACACGGGTCATCTGGCCGTGAGACTCAGTCCCTCTGGCAGTCAGCCAGCATTGTAGAGCCACCATGACCAAAGAGGTGCACGGTGCACGGTGCACGGTGGGCTGCACGGTGGCGCAGTGGTTAGCACTGCGGCAGCACAGTTTACCCTTGGCCGGGGGATTGTGGGGATCGTGGGATCGTGGGTTCGATCCCAGCCCCCGACCAACAGTGATCTGTGTGGAGTTTGCATGTTCTCCCCGTGTTGCGTGGGTTTACTCCGGGATTTCTCCGGTTTCCTCCCACATGCCAAAAACATGCATGTTAGGTTAATTGGCTGTTCTAAGTTGTCCCTAGATATCTGTTTCCTATAGGCCCTTAGAATAGAGGGTTAGTATTAATGAAAGCGCTTTGAGTGGTCTTTGTGACTAGAAAAGCGCTATATAAGTGCAGGTTAGTTAGTTAGAGGTGGAGCCAGAGGTGGCCTGCCCACCGGGAGGCTCCACCTCCACGTCCGACAGGGAGGAGAAGGGGACCACGGCGTCCTTTGGCTGACCTGCAGCACCCTCAGTGGTCCCAGCTTGGGACACAGCAGCACCCGTGGTGGACCCCAACCGTGCCAACGTTGCATCCTCGGTGGACTCTGACCGCTGCACCCGCGGTGGCTCCTGATTGGAGCTCTGCAGCACCCGCAGAGGACTCCGGCTAGAGCTTCACAGCACCCACAGTGGCCTCCGGCTGGAGCATCATTGCACCTGTGGTGGTCCCCATTGAGGACCTCATTGCTCCCGCAGTGAACTCCCTAGTAAGGGAGGTAGGACTTTCCACGGCCTCCAGCACTGAACCTGCATCCTCGGCAGCCTCAGGTGGAGTTGGCTGCTCTCCGACGACCCTGGCAAGGAGCTCCAAAACTGAAGGGAGAGAAAAAGAAACCGAGTCAGGGTCGCCGGCAGCGGCAGAGCCCGGTGAGGTGAGCCTGGGAGCTGCAGTGAGCTCCCCCTGGCCCTCCTCACCATGAGTCGGGCAGTGTGACTTCAACAAAAGCACAGGAGACATCATGGAGCACACCTGCCTGAACTCATGCTCCACCGACATCCAGGACTCCGGCGATCTAGGGTGCGCTGGTTCCGTAGGTCCAGGAGGTGCCGCACCCATGTCGACCTCCACCGGGGTGGCCGGACTCGCGCCATTGTCTGCAGGCAAATCAGGTAGCGGTGGATCTTCTCCAGTGACCCTAGGAAGTAGCTCAGAGAAGACAGGAGAGGAAAGGCGGTTAGGGTCGCCAGCAGTGGCGGAGCCCTGATGCAGCTGAGGGCTGCACTCGGCTCTCCTCCCCAAGAGCCAGGCAAGATCTCTCAAGAACTGACATGTGAATTACAGGAGAGATTACTTGTCTGCACTCGAGCTCTACCACCATCCAGGACTCCGTCGATCCAGACGATGACACCAGCACGACCTCGAGGCGATCCGGCGCAGGTTCCTCCTCCACTGCGGCAACCTCTGCAGCTGGTTGGGTGATGGTGACAGTCCTGGTGCGCCCATGCGAGGACTCCAACGCTGGTGACTGATCCCGTGGGGAAGCTGGGGGCTCGCTCCGTGCTGGCACTGGTTTGAACTTCCCCAGGGCCACAAGCACCTCCATCGTCCGGCGGCTAGGTTCAGGAGCCTGAGGACACTCGGAGAAAAATGGGGGAGACACGGGGAGAATAGGACTAAATTCGACCATTGCAGCTGGAGGGGAGAGCCCAGCGGAATGCTGAGACCGGGCCTCCCCCTCAGGAGACAGACAAGGTTCATCATGATTAGGTGGAAAAAAATGACAAAACGCTTGTCCGATCTCCCGGTCTCCAGTGTAAACAGCTGCTGATGGGGGCCAGTCATCTCTCGCCGTGCCTATATTAGGTTCGCCCCCCCCCCTTGTGAAAAGTGGAGGAGCTGTCTCCATGGTGACAGAGGTAGATGAGGCTGGTGGCGGAACCCTTATGGTGAGCCCTCCGGGAACGGCGGCGATGAGAGGAGACGGGTAGTGGGAGCTCCAGTTCCATTGGTGACAGCCTCTCCTGCATCTGGGATCTATCTCCCGGCAAAGATGATGGCATGGGCAAGACAGGAGAGACAGGTGGACAATCAAGGTCACCACCTGACACCTCCTCAGGAGTCAGGCAAGCAGTTTCAAATGACATTAAAAGTGACTGAATAAGTACTTGCCTGAACTCCTGAGAAGTGATGACGTCAGCTGCCGTCTCTGGGTCGGGGAGGTGTGGCGATTCCATGCTCGGAGCCTGCTCCTCCTTGGGCTGAAGCTTCGGTTCCATCGGGGATTTCTCCTCCAACCTCCCGGCCAACTCCGGGAGGAGCCATGGCTTCGCCTCCAGGAGGAGATCAGTCTCCGCTAGAAGAGCCAGTCCATGTTCCTCTAGCTCCTCCGGAGATGGCGCAGGCCATGGCTCGGAGCGAGGAGGCGGGGCTGTCGTCGGAGGGGCCAGAGGCTTCTTTTGGCAAGGCTTCCTCCACCTCGCGGATGGTTCGGGCACCAGATAATCCGGAATCCGCAGCACATCATTGGGCTGTGAGTAACAAGTGCAGAGAGGCTCCGGAGTGTCTGAGGAAGAAGATGGAGTGGCCGCGGGGGGCTTGAACGCCAGGAGATCCTCCTCCGACCCCTTGCATGGCACAGCAAAGATGTCCCGGAGAATTTTCATGTCCTCTGGATGGTTCCAGAGGCTATCCCTATTAATTACCTTTAGCGCCGTGTCCTGAGTCTGTTGAGCCGTCTCGGAGGAACAGGGCTCTAGTGCCCATGAAAGAATCTCTTCCAGGAAGCACAGTGAGCGCAGCTCCCTCTCCAATAACTCAGCCATGGCACCCGGGAAACAGGTGAGCGAAAAAAAGAAAATAGTCAAAAAGAAAACAGACGTGTGAGTGCGCCCGCTAAATCCTACGCTGGCTGGTCCGTTCTGTCACAAGCTTCCTCATACGCTTTTACACAGCGCGCGGAGGAGGGGAAGGATGGATGGATTTATGCTTAGGGTTAACACCACAACACATTTATTGTAATAAAGACACACAGTTCCAAAGAAGGGTGACGACGTACAAAGATACACTTACAGTGGACATTCCTAGGCTGGCATCGCCCGGCAAACGCATAAGGAGGAGTAATCAGCCACGACAGCCTCCTAGAGCCAACATCGCTCACAGGGCACAGCAGAATCTACAGCTAACGTGGAAGTGGCTGATCCTCCGTTGCACACAGCAAACACAACTATGTACAGTGGGATAAAAAAGTATTTAGTCAGCCACCAATTGTGCACGTTCTCCCACTTAAAAGATGAGAGAGGTCTCCAATTTTCATCATAGGTATACCTCAACTATGAGAGACAAAATGAGAAAAAAAATCCAGAAAATCACACTGAAGGATTTTTAAAGAATTTATTTGCAAATTATGGTGAAAAATAAGTATTTGGTCAATAACAAAAGTTCATCTCAGTACTTTGTTATATACCCTTTGTTGGCAATGACAGAGGTCAAACATTTTCTGTAAGTCTTCACAAGGTTTTCACACACTGATGCTGGTATTTTGGCCCATTCCTCCATGCAGGTCTCCTCTAGAGCAGTGATGTTTAGGGGCTGTCGCTGGGCAACACGGACTTTCAACTCCTTCCAAAGATTTTCTATGGGGTTGAGATCTGGAGACTGGCTAGGCCACTCCAGGACCTTGAAATGCTTCTTACGAAGCCACTCCTTTGTTTCCCGGGCGGTATGTTTGGGATCATTGTCATGCTGAAAGACCCAGCCATGTTTCATCTTCAATGCCCTTGCTGATGGAAGGAGGTTTTCACTCAAAATCTCACCATACATGGCCCCATTCATTCTTTCCTTTACACGGATCAGTCGTCCTGGTCCCTTTGCAGAAAAACAGCCCCAAAGCACAATGTTTCCACCCCCATGCTTCACAGTAGGTATGGTGTTCTTTCTCCTCCAAACACGACAAGTTGAGTTTTTACCAAAAAGTTCTATTTTGGTTTCATCTGACCATATGACATTCTCCCAATCCTTTTCTGGATCATCCAAATGCTCTCTAGCAACCTTCAGACGGGCCTGGACATGTACTGGCTTAAGCAGGGGGACACGTCTGGCACTGCAGGATTTGAGTCCCTAACGGTGTAGTGTGTTACTGATGGTAGCCTTTGTTACTTTGGTCCCAGCTCTCTGCAGGTCATTCACTAGGTGCCCCCGTCTGGTTCTGGGATTTTTGCTCACCGTTCTCGTGATCATTTTGACCCCCACGGGGTGAGATCTTGCGTGGAGCCCCAGATCGAGGAGATTATCAGTGGTCTTGTATGTCTTCCATTTTCTAATAATTGCTCCCACAGTTGATTTTTTCACACCAAGCTGCTTACCTATTGCAGATTCAGTCTTCCCAGCCTGGTGCAGGTCTACAATTTTGTTTCTGGTGTCCTTTGACAGCTCTTTGATCTTGGCCATAGTGGAGTTTGGAGTCTGACTGTTTGAGGTTGTGGACAGGTGTCTTTTAGACTGATAACGAGTTCAAACAGGTGCCATTAATACAGGTAACAAGTGGAGGACAGAGGAGCCTCTTAAAGAAGAAGTTACATGTCTGTAAGAGCCAGAAATCTTGCTTGTTTGTAGGTGACCAAATACTTATTTTCCACCATAATTTGCAAATAAATTCTTTAAAAATCCTTCAATGTGATTTTCTGGATTTTTTGTTCTCATTTTGTCTCTCATAGTTGAGGTATACCTATGATGAAAATTGGAGACCTCTCTCATCTTTTAAGTGGGAGAACTTGCACAATTGGTGACTGACTAAATACTTTTTTGCCCCACTGTACATACGATTGACCATTCAACAGATCAGCAATGCTTGACTGGCAATCGCCGCTTAAGTGCAAGCATTGCTGGTTCCGCCAATTCAGTACACCTGGGCGAGGCGCAGGGATGACAATCACAGGAGTAGAATCAACTGGCTGTCAGAGGAGGGGGACGTGGTCGGACCGGCGAATGCTAGACAATGCCCACATAAAAGTAGGTCAAAGAAGCTGCCTAACAGCCGCCGGCCAGAGCGATGGCTACAGGCATGGAAAAAGACAAAAACATCAAAACAACACAAATTCAAAAGAAGGCACAATACATAAATAACCCAATACCCGAGCCACAGGGGATGGCCAGAACCGAGCCTAAGAAAAACATTGGCTCGGTTCATGACAAGTACAGACACTCCCATCAGGCAGAGGTGAGGTCAAAGAGACCTTCCCTCTTCTGCACAGCCCTCTTATACTCCGGGTGGTGGCGGAACCGGAAAGGTGGGCCCACCACCCGTGTCACACCATAATATGTCCAAAGAACAACACAGCACCCCCCCCATTCAAAATGGTCCAAAGCATACACACAATTAAGACCCTCCCCAATTTGTAGCCCAAAACATGTGCTAACTCAAACAAAAACAATTAAGGCCTAACCATGCACACAAAACAAATAAAGCTAGGGGGGAACAGGTGGACTACCATTCCACCCCCACACGGCCAGACGGATTACTCTGCCGTCTCTGCTACAATATAGTCCATGAAACAAAAAAAAACTTGTGTTCCTAAAATAAAACATAAAACACCAAAATAATCCCATTAACAAACCCAACATACAACTTAATTATTACTCATATCAACACCATGCAATAAACACATCACCTCAAACATCAGTCTGCCCCAGTAGAGAAACCACCCCCCGGAAAACCATACGACAGCTCCCCTCCGGTGCACCTTCTTCTCTTCACGCCCAGGGATGGCTTGCGCCACAGTCCAAACACCTCCTTCTCCTGCTTAAAACCCAAATATGGAACGGCCTGATGATTTGGACCTTCAACATCAAGATTATCAATAGGCTGGATAGGGTTGTCTGATAGGTTCTCATTATAAAAAGAGGCTAATATTGTGGTCACCTGTGAACCAGTGTCCAATAATGAATTACAGTTCACCCCAGCTACTGTTACATTAGCTGTGCATTTTCTGCCAACTAAGCCCGTTGGTATTTTTGGTGGGTGTTTTGAGGTGAATGTATGGGACAGTGTTTTTAGGGCAGCTTTGAGTGTGGGACTTGCTGTCTGAGTTCCAGTTTGTCCCGCAACTGGAACAAACCCTAGTTTAAATCAGATGTATTTCGTTCTTCCCAGGCCCTTTGCTTTGCTTTCAATTCTTTCCTTTTTGTTTCAACCACATCAGGTTTGGGCTCATTGGTGCATGAGGTGGCTATATGCCCATCCTCACCACAATTAAAACAGTATCATGGGTGAGGTTTTCCGTTGCTCTTGCCTGACCCTTCGTTAGAATGAATAGGGTTACCTGCTGTTGTTTCTTTGGTTTACTTTTCTTTGCCTTGGGTATCTTTGCATTAGCTTCTTTTGTTGGAGGCTCATCCAGAGAAGCTTTGAGTGAATTTAACCGTGACTGATGCTGTGCAATTTGTTTTTGGAGCTTTCTTGTTACAGCATTAGTTGCATTGTCGGTAGGTGTTGTGTCTACACCTGAATACACACTGAGGGGGTTAGACTGTATCTTTAACTTTGAGAGGCCCAGGTGCTACTTCATGTGGTTAGATTTTACAGCTCGTTTATCCTCCTCTCTTCCCAAACGCAACAATAGTTCAGAAAATGGAAGTGGCCTGGATTTCATTTGCTCTAGCTGGAGACTCATGATTAAACTGTTGTCCCAGCATCCTCTGCAAAACTGTGTCAACAGTTGGCGGTCAAAGTAATTTGCTGAGATGCCACTCCCTTTTAAAACTTTGCTCAGTGTTGCCTGTATGCGGTGCAGATATGTCGAAGGTTTCTGACCTGCATTTTGATTTGTGCTGAGAAACTCTGCAAACAATTCAGTGTCATCCACAGTTCCATAAGCTGAGTCAAGGAGGATGAGAAAATCCTGATGGTTAGAAAGGAGACCCAGATGTCTGACAATAATGGCAGCTGGAGCCAATAGGCTTGTAGTTACTGTATCTTCCTCACTACCTGCCTGTCAGGAACCAAATGATCTACAAGGTAAAACTCTACATTATTACGCCAAGTCTCATAGTCAACTTCTAAATTGGGACATGGGCTTCTCCCAGAAAATGGCCTCAACTTAGAGGGGCTTGAATAAGCTTGATACAGGTCACCACCTTTGACAATATGTTCAACTACAACTCTGCACCTCAGGGGTACTTATTTGCTCTGGGGGCAAAATATAGGTTGCTTTCTCACCACAAGGCAGAGCTGTATGATTTGACTTTGGGGTGGATTCAGTGAATTTATCAAATTGAGGAATTTGGGGTTGGTCTGATTTTTCAGGCATTACGTCTGTATCAGTGAAAGACGTCTCAGAAATAACAACTGCATCTTCACTGTCTTTTGATCTCTGAATTTTGCCTAGCTCTTCAAGTAGCACCACTCAACTTTGCAACTCCCTTTAGTTAGGCTAAATAGGACTGAGTTAGACTTGCAGTTCTCTTAGAGGTGTACAATGAAGACAAAAGTTGAATGTAATGTGTGACATTGGGATCAGCAGTACTCCTTTGGTATGGGAGCTCGTCTTGGAGGGTTTCAGTAGCTGTACCAAATTGAAACTCAACTATAGTCGTGTTACTGAATTCAGGGTCAGAACTTTCAACTGGTACAACTCTGGAGATTTTGCCAGAATTTTGCAGAAACTCAAAAACTTCATCTATTTTTGTACCCGATAACCCACAAATTACTGAGTTTGGTACCTTGATGCTCTGAGACTCAATGACCTCCATACTGCAAAGGGTACAACTTGGTATGAAATTGTAACAAAAGCGCCATGTTTACTAAATTGCAACGTATTTATTTTTTCTGGAAACAAAACCCCATCTGGCTGGCTCACCAAGATTTATGTAGCACTTGTAGTGAGCCAATAGTTAAATGCTAACTTATTATCTAGGTTCTGAGGGGTAGATGAAATAATGAGTAGTAGATTGATTAACAGTTGACATGTTTTAATACAACTTTACAATTTAATACATATAGTAACAAAGTTTAAAAAAAAATAAAATAGAGCTCTGTTCAATAAAATAAAATTTCAAAATAAAAGTGCGAGAGTTCAAAGTTCCTTTAGGTGCATATTTAAGAAAAAGGGGTCTTTATTACTACTACCCAGGTAAGATAATGAGTGTGAATGTGTGTTTTGGATTCTTTTCCTTATCTGGAGATCGTGAAGATTGGGTGAACTCCAGAAACAGCTGGCCACACTGCTTCGGCAGTTCCCCTCATAATGTTCTCACTGGGCCTGGCTCATCATCAAACTCGGAAAGGGCATCCATCCATCCATCCATGGGTTCTAGACCTTCAAAAAAACCAGTCTGCACATATAGCAGAACAACCAAAATAAATCACAAGTTTGTGGAGAAAGGAAGCAGGCGAGGCAACGAGCTAGATGACAAAGAAACTTTATTCCATCTCCAACATACAGTACAGTAAAAGAGCTCCTGGGTCTCTATTCATTCCTCTTTTATATCTTTAATACCATGCATTGAGACCTGGAACTTCCGACCATAATACATTGTTATTTAGAACAAAGCCTGTGTAGCACATTAACATGACATAACGCCGGCGTCGCTCTCACACCCTTCTTCCAGTGGCTCCGGCAGTTACTCCTCTCCCCAGGGACGCATAGTCCTTACTGTCCCATCCGATACCTTTCGGTGACACCTTCTCTTTTGGTCCATTGTTCCCCCCTTCCCCAGCAGCCTTCTCTGGGTGGAGAATTCCCACACCATGCCCCCACAAAATACCTTTTTTCCATTTGATTGTGATCTCATCAATTTCTTAGTACCTCAGTATCAAATCTCTCTTTTTTAGGCTTAATTAATTAGAAATAGTTTTAGGAAAAATTTCTGTATTAGCTTTTCTCAATTTTCATACAAGATTGAAATATTCAGTCTTGTTGCATCAAATCAGGACACATCTTGTTTCATATCAACTCAAATTCCTATTTAAGAAAATGAAAAATGTTTTCCAGTGAAATAACTATGGTAACAAATGAGCTTTTAACATGCTGTATACTCAGCATGTACTTAAACACAAATTAATATTTGAACACAAAGTGCACTAGAATATATTTCCAAAATACACCGACTGCTTTTAACTTCTTTTAAACTAATTATAGACCAACACTGATTAACTTATTAACATCAGCTAGCAAACCCCATGAGGTTAGCTTAAGTAGCTTCAAGCTAGTTGAACTCACCAGAGCATCCACAGTAAGCCTGCGTGTCCACCAAATGCTTTTTTTTTTTTCCACTCTCAGCGGCTATTTTCCATTTATTGTCTATGTAGTCCAGCATTTACAGTGCTGAGCGCCCACGGCGCTGAAACGCTCTCAGCAGTGGCCGTTTTTTGTCGCGGTACTCAGGATGCTCAGCGTTGAAAAAAGTTCAACTTTTCAGAGTGCAACTGAGCTCGTCAAACTCAGATCTTTCTAAGCAGCCAATCAGAATTAAGGAAGGGCGGGACATACTGGAAGAAGACAACTGGTATGAGGGGAGAGGCTGATACTTGCTGTATCAGACAATCTGGTATTGTTTGATCTGACACTAAAAGTCTATCATGATCAGAATTTAAAAGCAAACGCCTGGAGGAATGTGTCCATATCTGTCGGCATGTCAAGTGAGTGTTTCTTCCTTTGTCACGGCCATATTTCTTACAAGTTTGTTGCAGTAGATAGGCAGTTAACCCCTTGCACTCCGGTCAATTTCCCTAAAAACGCCAAAAAATAACGTGCCCAAAGTAAATCGAAAGCTGTTCTTCAACCCTTTGCAGCATCTTCATGGGGGTTGGTCTCATTAAAAAGAAAACACTTTGAATTTTTTGGCAAAACAGTCATAATCTCTCTAAGTGCTCCTGCCACTAAGTAACAGTCATCTAAACATACTGAACTTGAAGAAAATAAATTTGGCCTGGGTGTTTTTTTGGATACAAATGCTTGCAAATAACACACAGCTTCAGATCCGGGCTGGAAAATGCAACAGAAATGTAGAACCAAGTGTTAGCCAGCTGAGGTCAAAATTTTTGTAACAATACCACAAAAAATGAATATATTACACAGCTTTTTCCTCAGGTAATTCCCAGGCATTTTTGAACTGTGCCAAATTGTGCCAAATGGCACAGTTTGGAAAAACGTCTGTAACTTTTGAATGATTCAATATAGAAGCTTCATCTTGGGCTCTAATGAAAGGTGACACTCAGGGCTGTGTATGTGTGTGTGTGTGGGGGGGGGGGGGGTTGTCCCCCCCCCTCGCTACAGAGGACGGACATCGGGCATCGCTAAGTCACGGAATAGACTCATGTGGCTATGTGGCGACCGCGGCGCAGTCACCGCGGCTCCCCCCCCTCGCTACAGAAGAGTAGCGGGGGGGTGGGGGCGTTCACAGTCCGGACACGGCAAACGAACCGTGTACCGCGGCGCACACACTTCGGACTTCGTGCACCGCACAGTTGTAATTTACCGATCGGTCAAAAGTCTTTTTTTTTTTTTTCCACAATATCTTTATTGAACCTTTTTTTTTTTTTTAACAAACATGATACAAACAATCAAACACTAACACTAAAGTACTACAAAAAAAAAATGCACTAAAAACACCAACAACCACCAACAAAATCAAGTCTTCAACAATGCTCCTCTGTTTAGTCTAGACAATCCAATACATAAGTATACATATTATGTTCACCAGTTTGGAATTTACAAGGTCCACACACATCATTCACCTTCTTCTTCAAGAGTTATGTTTAAATTTTTTACATAATCAATAAAAGGTCTCCATATATTCTCAAACACAATTTCCTTTGATTTTAGTATATATGTTATTCTTTCTAATGGAAGGTTTGTTAACATCTGTCTTAACCACTGAGTCACATCTGGTCTATGAGTCTTTTTCCATAATAGTGCAATACATTTTTTGGCATTAAGCAAACTGAGGTCTATGAATGTTCTTTCACTTTTATTAAAATTATGCTTTTCTGGGTACAGACCCAACAAAAACAGTTTAGGATTCAATATGATTTGTTTTGAGATTATTTTTTCAATTGTTACCCTCACCTCTTCCCAAAACATTCTTATTAATCTACATTCCCATAAACAATGAAATAGGGTTCCTTTACTTTCCATGCATTTTGTGCATGTATCTGGTATATTTTTGTTATATCTATTTAACTCCTCCGGTGTAACATACATCCGCATTAACCATTTGAAATGTATCAATTTAAGGCGTGCATTTATTGATTTGGTTTGAGCTTCTGTACAAGCCAATTCCCATTGTTCCTCTGAAATTTCAATTTGCAGATCTTCTTTCCAGTAGTTTAATCTTTTCAGTGAATTTTCACTTGAAGATAGTGTCAATGAGTTATAAAACTCTGAAATAATACCCTTTCTTTTACTATCTTTCATCATCATTTTTTCCAAGGATGAATAAATAGGTCGAGTGAGAGCTTTATTTTGATTTGATCGAATAAAGTTTCTAAGTTGAAGATATTTAAAAAAATGTGTTCTATTGAGATTAAATTTGATCCTCAGCTCTTCAAAAGACATTATGTTGTCTGCACATGGCAAATATAAATCCTGAATCTTTTGTATCCCTTTTAAATTCCATACTTTAAATACAGCGTCCGCTCTCCCTGGTTTAAAATATTGATTACCCCATATTGGACTAAATTGTGACAATAACTGTGGTTCTTTTAAATAGTTTTTAGCTTCACACCATATTTTGATCATATGCTTTACAAATGGATTTTTAACTTGTTTTTGTAATTTTTTTGCCGAATCTGAGTATATGAATATGGGAAGAGGTAAAGGTAAATTGTATGATTCCATTTCAGTCCAGTGAGGGAGATCATTTGATGAAAAATAATATGTCATAGACCTCAGTTGTGCCGACCAATAATACAACATAAAATTTGGACATTTCAGACCTCCACGATCAAATGGTAAATATAATAAAGACAAACGTAATCTAGCCCTCCTGTTGTTCCATATAAATTCCACTAACTTTTTTTTTATTCTTGAGAATAGATCTAAAGGTGGTGATAAGGGAATGTATTGAAATAAATAAAGTATTTTAGGTAAAATATTACTTTTAAGTATATTGATTCTCCCGATCATCGACATTGGTAGTGACATCCATCTCTGAGTTAACTCACTGATATCTGACATTAAGGCTTCATAGTTGACACTGGCGACTGATTCTAGCTTAGGCATAATTTGGATTCCTAAATATTTAAACTGATTTACAACATTGAATTGATTTACCTCAGGGGCTGGGTAATTTCTCTGGGTCTCATTTAGCATTAATATTGAAGATTTAGTTTTATTTATTTTATATCCTGATATTTCCCCAAAATTCTTTATTAAATTCAACAAGGTTGGAATTGATTTTTTTAGATTCGACATAAACAAAATTATATCATCGGCGTACAGGGAGATTTTATGTTCTGTTGGTCCAACTTTAATTCCATATATTTGTGAATGTAAACGTATCGCTATCGCTAAAGGTTCAATTGCCATAGTAAACAGTAAAGGTGAAAGTGGACAGCCTTGTCGACATCCTCTATTGATTTTTATTGGTTTTGAAATATTGTTATTTGTTAGGATTTCTGCTGTAGCATTATTGTATATTATTTGAACCCATTTTATGAAATTATTTCCAAGTCCAAACCTTTGTAGGACTTCAAAAAGAAAGGGCCATTCAACTCTATCAAAGGCCTTTTCGGCGTCCAATGATAGGAGAGCTGTATCCGGTGCTTCTTTATTAAAATAAATAATATTAAATAGTCTTCTTACATTATGGAAGCCTTGTCTACCCTTTATAAAGCCATTCTGATCTCGATTAATAATATTTGGTAAAATTTCTTGTATTCGTCTTACTAAAATTTTACAGATTATCTTAAGGTCGGCGTTTAATAGGCTTATTGGTCTCATATTTTCACATTTATTAGAGGGCTTACCTGGTTTTGGCAGCAGTATAATTAAGGCATTATTTATGTATGATGGTAAATTATTATTTTGAAATGCTTCTAAAACCATTTCCAAAAAAGGTTTTATTAATTTATTCTTAAATTTTTTATAAAGGTCAACTGGAAGACCATCTGGTCCTGCACTTTTTCCTGATTTCATATTATCAATGGCTAGCCCAACTTCTTCTTGACTAATTTTAGACTCCAATATCTCCCTGTTTTCATTTGGAATACACGGTATAGATAGTTCGTTCAAAAACCCATTTAGTTTTGTTAAATCAGGTTCATTTTTGGTATCATATAATTTTTCATAGTAATCTCTAAAGGCTCTATTAATTTCTAAAGGATCTATAACTACCTGTCCGTTACTTATAATACTGGTAATTGGTGTTTTAATTTCCAATTGTTTAATCTGCCATGCTAATAATTTTCCTGATTTTTCACCTTGTTCATAAAAAGATTGTTTCAATCTTAGAAGACTCGAGGCAGCTCTATTCGCTGATTTTTTGTCGTATTCAGCTCTCAAAATCAGTAATTCATTCTCCAACCTTGGGTCACTTCCTGCATACACTTTTTCCTGAAGATTTTTTATTTTATGTTCCAATTTAGCTCTCTCCTCTCGAGTCTTCTTAGATTTTGATCCTGTATAACTAATAATATGTCCCCTAATAAAAGCTTTGAAAGCCTCCCACTTTACACATGCTGATGTTTGTGTAGTATTGATGTCAAAGAACTCGTCTATCTGTTTTTCTATATACTTGACAAATTCCTCATCCTGAAGCCATTTATGCTGAAATTGCCATCTACCTGATTCCTTTGTCAATTTTTTATCTACATATATTAGACAACAGGGTGCATGATCAGAGATCACGATGTTATCATAAAAGCAGTTTTGAATCTTGGACCTTAATTCTGTGGAAATCAAAAAATAATCAATACGTGAGAATGTCTTGTAGGTACTGGAATAACAAGAATAGGCTTTAACTTGTGGTTTCATTTCTCTCCATATATCTAACAATCTCAATTCTTTCATAAAATGATTAATAGTCATCCTACATCCAATGTGCGTACAATCCAGTCCTGTTGATCTATCCACACCTGGATTCAATGTACAATTAAAATCCCCTGCTATTATATGTTGCCCTGTAAGTGATGATAAGATGAGAAATAAATTAGCAAAGAACTTCTGATCATCTATATTGGGACCATATAAATTCACAAGATTTATATTTTCTAATAGCAAAGAACCTTGAATGATTACATATCTTCCAAATTTGTCTCCAATTACATTTTTCACTTGAAAAGGAACTGATTTATGTATGAGAGTCATAACTCCCCTGGCTCGGGATGAAAATGAAGAGGTGAATACACTTCCCTGCCATCTACTCCTAATTCTTTTAACATCCTCCTCTATCAGATGAGTTTCTTGTAAAAACACAATTCTTGAACCCATGTCCTTTATTTTATTCATAACTTGTTTAAGTTTTTTTAAATTTTGTAGACCTCTGCAATTCCATGAAGTTAAATTAAGATTAACACTTTGGTCCATGATCAATAGAGAGTTTGGGATTACCTTGCAGTGTAAACATGCTCATACAGAGAAGCAAAAACATGAGTGGTTCAACATTCATCCTACAAACTACACACAAACAAATTTCCCCTTCCCACACTTGTGGCAAACCCCCCAAAATCAAAAGAAAAATTCTGTCTCCCGATATAGCCATCGACCGTTCCACACCCACGGGGAACAGCCTAAGCCACTCCTTCTTCATCCTCCCAATCACCCTAACTCTACTGCTTTTAATGACGTAACATTAACTCTCCTCTGTAGTTTTCCAACTTAACTCCAAAATTTTTAACAACTTTGTACATCATAGTTTTTTTTTGTTTGTTTGTTTTGTTTTTGTTTTGTTTTTTTAATATATAATACAATCTATATTTTGTAAACTTACTATTTACTTCAAGTCAGTCAGATGCCTGTGCAAATGCTTAATTATTCTACCTTATATTTTGTTCATGCTTAGCTCCCACCAGTCTCTTCTTCTTCTTTGATCTTCTTGATGAACTCCTGCGCCTCCTCTGGGGTCTTGAAGATGTGGGTTCTGCCCTCATACGTGGTCAGCAGTCTCGCAGGATAGATTACACCATGACGAATCCCAAGGTTGCGCAGCTCCTTACGTACGGGATCAAACTGCTTCCTCAATTGCTGGATTCCTGTGGCCAAATCTGGGTAGAACCGCACCTGCTGGTCCTGGTGTTTAATCTCTCCTTTAGCACGTGCAGCGTTGAAGATCTTCATCCTGTCTCTGTTGCTAAGAAACTTCATAATTAAGGTCCTCGGCGGTCCCTTATCTCTCCGTGGGCCAATACGATGTGCTTTTTCCAGAACCACTGCTGATTGCAACTCCTCGCTGCCCAGCACCTCCGGAATCCACTTTTCCAGAAAGGAACATACGTCCCGACCTTCTGATTCCTCTGGAAGACCCACCAGCCTCAAATTATTCTGTCTCGACCGAGATTCCAAATCCAAAATATTATCTTCCAGAGATTTTTTTTTTTTCCAAAGTGCGCACCTTTAATTGAAGACGGGTGACGTCATCTTCAGCACTAGCGAGACGGAGCTCCATCTGCGCCGTTCGTTCTACACAGTCACCCAATTCCTTTCTTATTCCTTCCAACGCTGTCATAATCCCATCAAATCTAGAGGAAAAGTCCGCTCTCATTGAACTCATGGCAGCCATCAGCGCATCTGCGCCATTCCCCACAGAAATCGCACCGTTGCCAGCCTCCTCCGCCATATATGGAGTTTTGTTTGCTGCGTCACAGACCTGAAAGTCCGTTAATTTGGACTGTTTCGGCGGCTCGCTTTTTCCTTTTCCTGGTTTTCCAGCCTTAGGCTTCGCCGACATATCCTCGCCCAAATGCTGGGATACGTTCTGTCCCAAATGAGAGAGTTATTTGCCGATTTTTTTCTCCAGGAGCAGAGCAGAGCGAGACACGTCCGTCCTACGTGGCAGCCATAACCGGAAGTCCAAAAGTCATTTTTTGATTACAATTTTCAGGGATAAAGAATAATTTAGCTTATAACACTTACCTCTTCACAGCAGCATTGTCCTGGCGAACTTCTCTTCCTCATTGTCAGACGAACGCGATGCTGGTCCGCTTGTGGTTCCCGGTCAAAACATAATTCCATTATTGCAGTTTTGGCGAATGATTTACGACCTTTGTCGTCGGCCTCCGTCGGTCTATGATGACCATGGAAGAGAATCCTAAACGTCTATTCTGCTGGAAAGAGTGCAGGTCACACTTGTGGGTGGTCTCCGTGCTGCTGGGTCTGTAGCAGGTTCTTCCTGCGGGTCCTTTTTTTCATCTGCTGCAGCAGTCAGTCTCTCTTCACCCAGCCCGAACTTCTGTGCTTCAATTGGCTGGCTGCATTCACAGCATTGGTAGACGGGTCCTTCTTGCTAGGTTTTCAGTCATTGGTTCTTCAAGGTTTCAGAAACCCAATTCAAGGCTCTTATTAGTCGAATGAGAGGTCAATCATGTCTGATCTGTTCGCAGCTGTGTCTGTAGTGGAAGAACTTTTTTTTTTTTTCAGTGCGCGCTTGGAGGCAGCGCCCTCGTGCATCCTAGAGCGCACAAGGACGCACAAGAGCGCCCTCGTGCGCTCTGGGACGCAGAGACTTGCCCGCCCGCGGTACAACGGAGTGCAAGAGGTTAACTGTCATTACAATGTGAATTTGTGCTGTTGATGGCGGCAAAAAAAAAAAAAAATGGAAATACCTCCAGGACAGATAAGCAAAGGAAAGAAGACAGGAGCAGCTAAAGAGGAATGGGTCAGCCAGCAGTTTTTTTTTAAAAAGTGGAAATATACGGTGGTGCTCAGCTTTCTTGATCACCATATAAGAGACAGACCTTCCTCATCCATCTTATCTCAACAAAGTGAAGTTGAACCGTCAGGCTCAGCTGAAGCTGAAGCTGAAACTGAGGTTTCAGAGGAAGTCATGGCTCTGCTGAAGCCAGTGATGTCTCCTGAGAGTGAGGTTAGTTTAGATGAGAACAGTAGTGTCAAAAATCCAAATAACTATCTACAGTGCTGCACAGAAAACTTACAATATTTAGTTGTTGTAGTAGAATATACAAGCACACATATGCAAAAAAAAATGATATGATGTAAAGATAGTATATGATATAGAAAAAATAATGTTACCAGCAGAGGTTAATGCATAGTCATGTTAAATAATAAATTGAACAAAATAATAAAAAAAAAATTAGGATGTGAAATGGTTTGAGGACCATGCACACTTAAAAGCATTTGCTAGTTGTGCTTCTTTTTCTTTCATTTTTTTGTCATAAATTCTCACCTTTGTTATTAAATTGTAACATTTGCACATTAGTTTGCTGCTCACAAATTTTCCACTTAAACAATTGTTTTCATCAAGTTTTTATTTATTAAAAAAAGGTTTAAAGCAAAGTGTTGTAATTTAACAACCACACATTTGAGGCAAAGCTTGCAGACCCACTAGTGACTAAGGGGGCTCACTGTAGTTGCACAATTGCAGATAAAAAGTCTGACCTAATTAAAACCTCAAAGCCCCCCCCCCAAAAAAAATGTATGATGTTCTCTCATGTAGAAAATAATAATTTTTAAATTAACCTGTAAACTCAGAATAGTTTAAGCTCTAGAAATTGTGTTTACACACTTAACATCAGTCAGATCACAAGAACTTAAGGATCAGTGGCTTGAGATGATGTGAAGTGTGTGCTAACAGTATAACTTATTTTATCTTCTCAGTCTTTGGATTATGAAGAGGACCTATCGATGACTAGGCCTGCATCGTCAGCTTCGAAAGAGGTCTGTCCCTGTCCCACCAAGAAAAGCCAAGCAAAACACCTTCAGCGGAGCTGACGACGTACCAGCAGCATGTCGTCGATACACTCAAAAAAAAATCCAGATGAGGACGAACACTTCCTTGTCTCTAGTCCCAACATTCAAGAGGCTGACAAATTTCAAGAAAGTTCAGGCCTGAATTAAAATCCAGCAAATACTGATGGATGTAGAGTTTGGGCCTGATGTTTGAAATTCTACTTGGTGGTGCTTCAAAATGATCTTTTTCTTTGATGTTTAGATAGATGTTACATTTTTCCTTTTAAAATTGCTAAGTTTGGATAATTTTTTGTTTACCACACACAAGTTAAATTATTATTTTTAACATTTGTAAAATACATATTTATTAAAGAAACTTTGTGACTAACCAGAAGCATAATTTTGATATCTGTTTTTAAAACATGCATTTTAAAATGCTACAAAAGTGGGGGAAAAAAATCTCACATTCTCGTTATGCAAAAGTTAACAATTTATTATGTGAACAGATCTAAATAAGAAAGTAACAGCTCCTCCAAGAACTATGGGTCTGAATGAATGTAACAAAATATGGAAATTCTAGGAAACATTCTTGCCTGCTTTTCTAAAGGTACAAATGCAAAATGAATAGCTCCAGGTAATTATATACAATGAAAATACAACTTGCAATACAATACAGTGAGGACTGTAGATTATATGGCCCACACAATAAGGCGGATTTGATACTCTGATTGTGAGCAGTGGGTGTGTGGATCTTGAGGTGGTTGTGTTTATTAGAGCAGGACTCTGTCCTGCCATGGCACACAGACTTCTGGGAAGGAGAAGTAGCTTGTGAAGGTGTTTCTCACAGCTGCTGCTTCTCTTGAGGCATTGTTGCTGCTGACTCTGGGGATGTTCTGCACTGCGCCCTGGGGTTCTGCTGCTGTAGATGGTGTGTGGGGGACATCAAGGACTTCAGAGTCCCAGTGGAGGAAATTGTGTAGTACACAGGTGGCCTTTACAACACACTCTGCTACTGTTGGTGACATTCCCAGAACCCTCCTGTAGAGCCTCCACTGACTTGAGAGAATCCCAAACGAGCATTCTACCATATTCCTGGCATGAGAAAGACGGTAGTTAAACACCCTTTTGTCGTCTGGGAGATGATGTCCAGGATGAGGTCTTCATGATGTTTCGGCGCAGAGGAAAGGCCTCATCAGCCACAAAAACATGTGGTTGGGGGCCAAGATGGTCTGCTTCAGGTAAGGGACAATCCTGAAGGAGGTTGAGGGTTCCAAATTGCAGAGCTGTGCCAAAGGCTGAACTTGCCAGGATGCCACCATCACTACTCCGTCCATAGGCTCCTATGTCCACGACAGAAAATCTGTAGTCAGCATCCACTACAGCCAGAAGCACAATTGAAAAACTGCCCTTGTAGTTCCAGTACTGGCTGCCACTGGAGGTGGGGGCTTGGATCGTCACGTGTTTCCATCCATAGCACCTACACAGTTTGGGAATGCCGACAGCCTCTGAAATTCATTTGCTATTTTTTTTCCAGGCTTCTGCGTCAGGAACAGGCATGTACTTCTCCACCATGGAAGTCCAAATTGCCTCACAGACACTTTGCACAATTCTTGCCACTGTGTAGAACCCAACTCTGTAACTAAAGGCAATGGTGCGAAAAGAGTCTCCTGTTGATAGATATCTGTAAAAATAAATAAATAAATAAAATCATTAATTAATTTTTTCAAGCCTGAATTCCTGAGTTTCACATACAAAGATTGAACTTTCTATCATTTTAGTCTCGCCAAGTACTGTAGAAAATTGTTGGGTTTAAAATTACACATTTTTTTTATTTAAGAAAAACAAACTTATTGGAGTCCTTGTTACAGTAAAGTATTAATGTTGTTTTAGTTGAAAATTCAGAAGAAATAGTTTCCTTTACAAAAAGTTTTTACTAGGTTTGTTACCCCTTTCAGAAACAAAACTTTGTAATCAAACATTTTTCTAAAATGGGTATTCATGATTGCATTGTATTTTAAGTTAGAATAACAAATGGATGTATTTACATCTATGGAGGTTAAATACTGTAAATTTGCTCAAAAATGTCACAAAATAAATTCAGCAAAGCAGTAGGCCTATTTAACTGGCCAACTTACATCGAAATTGTAAATGACAGTTAAATTAACTTTTCCCAGTGTGGAGCTAAGGCTTATCTTATCTGATCTTAACTTTCCCGCTTATTTTAATAAAACATCGTGTCATGTTTCTCAGCATTGTTCTCAGCGCTCAGGCTCCCTTTTGTAGTTTTGAATATTTTTCTGTCTGTGATTATGTTGACTGTTCTCTGTATGTATTTTTGGTTGGTTTTCATGTTGAGCCCTTCCCCTCTTGCCAGTCACACTCTGATTACTAGTGATGGGCAGGCAGGCACCGGTGCTCCGATCTTATCCGGGAAATATTTGGCAAGGCGTGTTTCGAGGCGTAACTCGTGACGTATGTGTTGACATCGGACGACGTGACTGGGTCAGGGAAATAAACTGAGCAGCGCTACCCAGTGGAAATCCCTGTCCCTCACGTTTTGTGTAGTCATGTTTGACTGTGTAAGGGATTTGTCACAGCCAACTTTCAGATGGGGCCAGCACTAAAAAAATGGACTTCTCCCATTTGGGAACAGTTTGAGCTCATTTCTCCGACTGATATATTCTTGACAAATAGTGGCTGTTTATTGTGACTGAGGTGATGGCTTAGTAGTAGTACAGTGATCCCTCACTTATCGCGGTTAATGGGTTCCAGAACCGACCGCGAAAAGTGAAAAACCGCGAAGTAGCGTCACCCCAATGACGTCATCCATAAACAATACGTACGTTCATTCTCTCACTCTCATATGATACGTGTGTGTGTGTGTGTACGTGTACATACATACGTAGATGTAAACAAAGTGTACATAAATATGTTTTTAGAACTCTTTTATTCTTATAACAAGATACGTAACTCAAGATGAAAATGATTTACTGCACAGGTTAATGAGAGCTTTACTGCTCCTCAGGTGACGCCTCATCGTGAGGTGCTGGAGGCGCAGGATCATCGAGGGCAGCTTCCGATAGAGCTGAAGCTGCAGGAGGCGGCGTAGTGGCTCGACGGGAAGACTATTTCGCACAAAATGGCACAAGAGAACAGCAAAAAGTTCCACGCGGCGAGACTAAGTAACACGAGCGATAAAAAGCAATGAATGCGGTCTTCCTTCCCTTCATGGCCGCTCAGCAGGGAGAGGAGGTGGGTGAGACGTCTCGGCCAATCAGCTTGCGGGGTGAAACGTCTCGGCCAATCAGCTTGCGAGATTTCCGAGCCCAGCCAACACGACAACAGCGAACAGAGAGTTGTGCGGATCTCCGTGTTGACACCTGATGGTCTAATGTAGTCTCCCTGCCTTCTGCTAACGCCCGCCCATTATTTCTCAAATTTGAATTTTTGATGAATATTTTTGAAAAATCCGCGATGCACTGAGGGCGCAAAAGGTGAAGCGCGAAGTAGCAAGGGATCACTGTATTTCCATTTTGCAAGTGGGAGACCTGGGTTTGAATCCCAGCTGTGTCATTCTTTTAATTTCATTTTTATTTGCACTAGGTGAAGTTTCTGTTGTGTTTCAAAGAGCTTGGATCATTATTATCCATCATTATGCTGAGGCATTATTGCTGCTGTGCCCTGCATGAGAATAAGGCCAGAGTTGAATAGACTCATTTCTTAATAAAAATGGATAGGTAGTACAAGCACACAAAGTAACAGACACATTCACTGGAGTCACCCCAGTTTTATTATTTGTTTTTTTTTCCCCTTATAATCCTTGATATTTCTTAAAAGACAGCACATTTATTGAAATTGAAAAATACACATTCTAAAAATCTGCATGCTGTATACTTTGTTGACTACATGGCCTAGTAGAGCAAAAGAAAGTTCCACATGAGGCCTCGTTTGTTAACCATTTTGATGAAAGGCTCAAGTATTCAAGAAAGCCTCAGCTACTCATGACTAAGTAATAGCTGAGAGGTAAAATATCTGTCTTGCAAATGACAGCTGAGTTATTCTAATAATTAAATTTTATTTGCACAGTGAAGTGTCTGTTGTATTTTAAAGAGCTTGGATACAACAATAACACATCATTATGCTGAGGCGCTATTGTGCTCTGCATGACAATAAGGACAGAGATGAATGTACTGAGAAAGACAGTGTAAGACTGTTGAAAAGTTATTATTTCTTAAAAAAAATGGATAAGTAGCGCAACCACATTCACTGTAGTCACCTCAGTTTTATTTTTTTTCCTTATGATGATTGATATTTCTTAAAAGACATTTATTGCATTTAATGCATATTTATTGCATTTATTGAAATTAGTGCATACCCGTGCATGCCCGCAGAGGGATTGCATTGGAACAGAATTCTTGCCAGTTACAGGACAGTCGGTATAGCAACACAGTACTAAATGGCAATCACATGTGATAGCTTTTGTATGCAACAAAACACAAAAATCACACAAAATATGCCCTGCCATCTGGGGCTGTTTGCCCCTGCTTGTTACTTTTTCTCCTGTCTGTCACTGTTCTGTGTTATGTTGCTTACCTGTTGTCACCATGGGTTGAGATGCCGTCTCGGCACTGAGCCCATGTTTTCCCTCATCCCTGCCTCCCATTGAGCAGCGTCTCAGCTGGCCCCCAGCTGGCAGCATTATGGACGGCTGGGGCCAATTAGTCTTCATCAGCTGGGGCGCTGCCAATGAGGATAAATAGGAGCAGCCTCGATGACTCGGGGCTGCGACATAAGCACTGCTAGGCTGAAGCCCCTTCGTCTGGTGTCAGCCTCAACTCCCCTTGCAGCATTCCTGTGTTTGTATCCCGCTGTGAGGATGTACGTCTTGCTACCCCCACGTCCGGTACGAGCTGCTTACCTCTGCGCTGTGCAACCTGTGAGTGTACCTCTGCATGAGTATCTGTGCTCTCCTCATCCCTTATCCCTTACCCAAAATAAACCATCTCGACTCACTGGCTTGTCCCTGGCTCTGATTGCCCGGCTCCCTAGAGCCGGATATGACAGTATGTCGCAGCCAGAAGAGTTGCCGGCGGCCGTGAGTCGCTGTGGAAATGTACCTTTCTGTCCGGGTGTCAGCGCTGCTAGCATGCCGTTTCCCAGGAGTCACTTCCGGCGCCAGGGCGACGAGCTAAGGTCCATCTCGGAGGCTGTCGACGGGACATTCTTCACCCTGCACGACGCCTCCAACGCGAGACGCTGGCATCCGGGCCGTGCTGAGGAACTCCTGGACTGTCACCCTCACTCTCTGTACCATCTGGAGGACAGTGCCAGGATAGACGTTGCAGGTACACAGCAAGAGAAGCTCCACGGGGTGGATGGAAATCCCGGCAGGGAGTCGAAGTGGGCGACGTCTTTCCCCGCTTCGGAGTCCCGTTCCTTCCGTAATTCCAGTCCGGGAGTTCGCGCCAACCAGAGGACTTCCCCCGACCTGCGCCACGTCACTCGGGATTCCCTTCAAGGAGCCGCAGCTGACAGCAGTTATGTCCGGGGTCGAGTGGCTGTCGCGAGCTCTACTGTGTTTCCTGTCACCACCTTCAGGCATGTGGCGGCGGCAGTGAGATTGATGGTGAGGACTTCAGGGCTACGAAGCTTTCCCGTGCTCGACGCCTTCCTCGTCTCGATCTCCGATCTGGAGCGGCGAACCCTGGGTTTCCCCCTCGCTTCGTCCCCTGGGAGTAGTCGTCATCACATCGCCGAGTCACCTCTGCACGAACCTCGTCCGGATCCAGTTCTGGGTCATCGTCAGGACCGTTCCTCCCACGCAGCTGTCATCCCTTCGCCTCGTCAGTGTGGAGATCCTACAGCCTCGTCCCCTGAGCCTCGTTCCCCCGCTGTCATTCCTGGACATTCGGGCTGGCTCACCCCGGCTGTTTCCCCCTCCTCCTCGACGCGCTTCCTGACCGCTGTGTGTGCCTGGAATCCCGGCCTGGTGAGCTCTCTGCTGGAGACAACGCGAGCGATCCTCAGACGAATTCCCGGGGGGTCCTCCGTTATCGCCGGGCGGGGAGAGGAAGAAGCAGATTCCACTACAGCAGGCGATACTCAACCTCCAGGGGGCAGGCAAGTCATTGTTTTTTCACACCTGCTTAATGATTTGCTCTGTCACATCCCTGGAGGAGAAGTTCAGGGTTCGCAGCTCCC
This sequence comes from Pholidichthys leucotaenia, assembly GCA_020510985.1. NCBI lineage: Eukaryota > Metazoa > Chordata > Actinopteri > Cichliformes > Pholidichthyidae > Pholidichthys > Pholidichthys leucotaenia. The sequence goes on from CM035836.1 coordinate 453,816,302, forward strand.
TGAACTCTCCCCACCTGCTGTAACCTGTTTTCCTAATCCCGCATCCTCTGTGTCTCTCTCCGCCGAGCGGTCCCCGGCTCCGGGTCAACGTGGTGGGATATGGAGAGGGCCTGTGGTTCCGCAGCTACATTGCGGACGGAGGAGGGGGACTGACTGCTGCGTGGAGTCTACGCTGACGACTGAGCGTCCCTGGGTCTCCACGGAGGAGCGGTTCGGTCCAGCGGGACGAGATTCTTCTGGCTTCACGCCGAGTGGGTCGTCGGCGGGGTTACCTGAGCTGGAGGGATCTCAAGCTGCGCTGACCATCGTGCTGGCTGCGGGGCCCGACGCGGCTAGATGGGAGCCTGACAACGACCTCCTGACGACGGATCCTGGATCTTCGCAGTCCTGGACGGCGTCAGAACCCGAGATCAGGCGAGTGCTCTCCTTTCTTTTCTCTCTTTTTATCTTTGAGCACTTCAGCCTATCTCCAGGGGAGACGAGCAGGGTGCAGCCGCCCGCTGCGTCTGAGCTCGTCTCGCCGGGTTCTGGCGCTGCCGGTGATCCTGATCCCGGTTCTGTTTTCTCTTCTGAGCCTTCTTCCAGGGTCACCGGCGAGGAGTTGCTGTTCCTCGTGGTGCTGGAGGGTCCGGGTTCAACGTTGGAGGTCGGTTCTGGTGCAGTGTCCAACGTGGGTTCGCCCGAGACCCAATCGGGGTCCAACGTGGGTTCGCCTGAGGCCCGATCGGGGTCCGACGTGGGTGCTGCCCCAGTGTTGTCCAGGTCCGGTGAGGAGGTGGCCGTTTCCCTGAGGCCCGCCGCCCTCGTCATCGGCTCTCCCCTGAGCCTCTTCCACCGGGATCCGCTCTGACCCTTCGTCCGTCTCAACGGTCCTGGTGGTTGAGTGATGCGGGTCGACGACCCGACCCGCAAAACTTTCGGTTCGGCGATCTGGTTTCCCCCCACTGGTCTGTGTTTGCCTTTGGGCGGCCTGGTTCGGCAGCCGTTGGACTGGATTCCTGGGATCTGGGTCCAGAGTTCGCCGTCCGAACATTTCTCTTCCCCTGATTCGCCAGCTGGACAATGGGCGGGGAGATCTCCGGAGCCATCTCGGCTATTTTTGGACTCTGCCTGCCATACACCTCGGGTGTCACTTTTTCTTTTATCGTTATTAAGGTCACTTGGGTGTAATGTCTGTCCTGTTGGTGGATGTGTATTTATAGTGCTGTGCGTTTTCCTTCCCTCGTACCCAGCATTTTATTTTTTGTACCATGTTTTTAGTCTCGTTTTTGCATTGTAGAGTTATGTTTTGTTCCCTTTCAGACCATACTCTGCAGTTGCCCATTCATTCCAGTCACTTTCATTTCTTTAGGTGACTGTGGGTATTTATATATTCATGTGTGTGGGTTTTTCTTTGCCTGCACTCAGTATTTCTTTTTTATGCCCTGTTGGTTCATTATAGAGTCATGTGCCTTGTTTTCCGTAACACCATGCTCTGTAATTGTCCATTTGTTCCAGTCACCCTCACTTTTCTTGGTGACTGTGTGTATGTACTTATATTGGTGCTGTGTATTGTGTTTTCCCTTTATTTGACCATACTCAGCATTTTTTGCCCTGTACCTTTTTGGTGGTTCTTTTTTTTTTTTTTTTTTCTTGCTCTGGGTCACGCATGGTTGGTACTCTCTGGGTAGTATGTAACCGGCGTGCTGACCCAGTTCTTCTCCCCATCTGTACCTGGGTTAATTGTTCTGTTGTCAGTATTGTATTTGGGTTTTTCTTTCCCGCTACCCTACATTGCCCCATTGGTGTTGTCCTTCCCTTGGCTTCTTCCCCTCCGGTCCGCCTCCCTTCCTCCCACCCTAGGTGGGGGGGGGGGGGCTGGGATGTTCCTGGTCGTTCAGGAGCCCGACCTTGAGGGAGGGGCTCTGTCACCATGGGTTGAGATGCCGTCTCGGCACTGAGCCCATGTTTTCCCTCATCCCTGCCTCCCATTGAGCAGCGTCTCAGCTGGCCCCCAGCTGGCAGCATTATGGACGGCTGGGGCCAATTAGTCTTCATCAGCTGGGGCGCTGCCAATGAGGATAAATAGGAGCAGCCTCGATGACTCGGGGCTGCGACATAAGCACTGCTAGGCTGAAGCCCCTTCGTCTGGTGTCAGCCTCAACTCCCCTTGCAGCATTCCTGTGTTTGTATCCCGCTGTGAGGATGTACGTCTTGCTACCCCCACGTCCGGTACGAGCTGCTTACCTCTGCGCTGTGCAACCTGTGAGTGTACCTCTGCATGAGTATCTGTGCTCTCCTCATCCCTTATCCCTTACCCAAAATAAACCATCTCGACTCACTGGCTTGTCCCTGGCTCTGATTGCCCGGCTCCCTAGAGCCGGATATGACACCTGTGTCTATATATATGTCTTGTAGGGAGTTATGTGCTCTGTCTATGTGCCGTCATATAGACATCATCTGGTGGGTCTTCATCGTTCAGACCACTGAAGGGTCTCCTCCTGTCTCAGACGGCTGTGTTGTTCACAGTCATGCCTTCAGCATACTGGTGGAACCTGAGGTGTTTCATGTTCACGGCATCCTTTCTGACGTGCAGCAGTTCTCCATCTGGTGGGTCTTCTTCTTCGTTCAGACCACTGGTTGAGGGATAGGTGCATCGTTATTCCAGTTCATGGGCACGATCCTGAAAAAGTTGCTTTCAACCCTGTTCAGGAAGGCCCGTGCATGCCTGTAGAAACCAAGAAACCGGAGCACCCGGAGAAAATCAACGCTTTGCTTGGCATTTTACACAATTGTAGTGAATATACATGTTCCTCTGAAATGATATTGTTTCTCCCTTATTTGGAACAAGTTTTGGATATTTGTGGGCAGTGATAGATTCTTCACTTTAAACATTATTACTGTAGTTTTAAAGTCAACCAGATCTTTCAACTTGAGAGCTTTTAATTTAAGAAAAAGTGGGTTTGTTGGTTCCCTGTAAGCAGCTTTGTTTATTATTCTAATAGCTCTCTTCTGAAGCGTAAAGACTGGATATATGTTTGTTTTATATGTATTTCCCCATACTTCAGTACAATATGTCATGTATGGGAGTATTAATGAATGATACAAAGTATATAGTGTGGGTTGATTCACCAAATATTTCACTCTGTGTAGTATTGCGATTGATTTGGATATTTTACCTTTAATATAATTAAAATGTGACTTCCAGCACAGTTTATTATCAATTATTACTCCAAGGAATTTAATTTCAGATACCCTTTCAGTCTCTACACCATTTACACTGAGTTTAGATACTGAGTTGTTGTGACGGTTGTTAAAAATTATAAATTTTGTCTCATTTAAATTGAGTGTTAATTTGTTTGAATCAAACCACAGTTTAAGCTTTGCTAATTCCTTTCCATGTGTATCCAAAAGTTGTTCCAAATTGCTTCCACTGCATAATAAATTAGTGTCATCTGCAAACAATATTAAATCTATTTTTTCCGAAACTTTACATATATCATTTATATACATATTGAATAACAATGGCCCCAAAACTGAACCCTGTGGGACTCCGCAAGTAACCTTCGGTAACTGTGAGTTTTTGCTACCAACACATACTTAAAGAACAGATATCAGTATGTAACTACATAACCAGGACAGTGCTACTCCCCGAATACCATAATTTTGTAGTTTCATTAACAATAATTTATGATCCACTGTATGAAATGCTTTTTTAAGATCCAGGAATACCCCAACTGAATACTCTTTATTTTCAACAGCAGTTGATATTTTTTCTATAAATTCCATTAGATCAAATGCAGTTGTCCTCTTGTGTCTGAACCCATATTGCTGCTCACACAATAAATTATTCTTCATTATGAAGTTGTCATTTCTCTCACAGAATGTTTTTCTCAAGTATCTTGGAAAATTGCGGCAATAGTGAAATAGGCCTATAGTTTGAAAATTCCCCTCTGTCACCCGTCTTGTATATCGGAATTACTTAAGCTGTTTTCATTGCACTGGGAAATATACCTGTTTGGAGAGACAGGTTACAGATACCAAAGCCTGGGATCAGTCCGCCAAAGTCTCCACCTTTGACCGCCACCTAATCCACATAGCACCGGACCCCCATGATCCCTCCTGCAGGTGGTGAGCCCACTGGAGGGCGGACCCATGTAACTCCTTTGGGCTGAGCCCGGCCGGGACCCATGGGTGGATACCAGGCCACCAGACGCTAGCCATCGAGCCCCTCCCCCAGACCTGGCTCCAGGGTGGGGCCCCGGTAACCCCATACCGGGTACACTGAATCCTTGATTTAGAATTTATCATGAGAGTCTGTTGGATCATTCTTAGTCTGGCCCCTCACCCAGGACCAGTTTGTCTTGGGTGACCCTATCAGAGGCAAATTGCCCCAGACAACATAGAATGATGAGATGAGATGGGATGAGATGGCTGGGATGAGAATCAGCACCTCCAAGTCCGAGTCCATGGTCCTCAGCCGGAAAAAGGTGGATTGTCCTCTCCGGGTTGGGGACAAGCTTCTGCCCCAAGTGGAGGAGTTTTAGTATCTTGGGGTCTTATTCACGAGTGAGGGGAGAATGGAGCGAGAGATTGACAGACGGATTGGAGCAGCATCTGCAGTGATGCGAACGTTGTACCGGTCCGTTGTGGTGAAGAGGGAGCTGAATTCTAAGGCAAAGCTGTCGATTTACCAGTCAATCTACGTTCCTACTCTCACCTGTGGTCACGAGCTTTGAGTAATGACTGAAAGAACGAGATCGCGGATACAAGCGGCTGAAATGAGCTTTCTCCGTAGGATTGCTGGACTCACCCTCAGAGATAGGGTGAGGAGCTCAGTCATCCGGGAGAGGCTCAGAGTAGAACCGCTGCTCCTCCACATTGAAAGGAGTCAGTTGAGGTGGTATGGGCATCTGATTAGGATGCCTCCTGGACGCCTCCCACTTGAGGTGTTTCGGGCACATCCCACTGGGAGGAGACCCCGGGGCAGACCCAGGACTCAGTGGAGAGACTATGTCTCCCAGCTGGTCTGGGAACGCCTTGGTGTCTTCTCTGAAGAGCTGGAGCAGGTGGCTGGGGAGAGGGAAGTCTGGGCTTCTCTGCTTGAACTGCTGCCTCCGCGACCCAGACCTCCAGAAAAGCGGTAGAAGATGGATGGATGGATGGATGGTTACAGATATACGTCAGTGGCTTCACTAAGTATTCAATGATAGTTTTGACTAAAAGCATGCCAATACCATTACAATCCATAGATGTTTTACTTTTAAACGATTTAACAATTTCAATGACCTCTCTCTCGTCTGTTCTTTACAAAAATGAAGTCTTTTATAGCAATGTTTTTGCTTATTGTATCACCTGCAGATGCCGTAATGGGTATTTCTCAAGTTAAATTAGGGCCAATGTTAACAAAAAAATTATTAAATTCATCTGCAGGTGAGACTGCATTCACACTCTGAGTCGGGGTTTTTTTGTTTTTTTTTTGAAAGATTGGTTGGGTAGCTTGTATTTCTGTTTTTATTTCCATTAATATTGTAAAGTATTGTTCATGTATTTTTAATGTTGTCTCTGTTTTTCTCCAGTTCTTTACTATAAAAGTCTCTTTTACTACATCTCATTATATATATTAACTTATTTTTGTATGTTTTATACTGCTGCTCTGCTTCTTCTGTCCTTTTCTTTAGAAAAGCTTTATATAATGAATTTTTCTTTTTACACGCTTTTTGTAATCCTTTGGTTAACCATGGCTTGTCAGCAAATTTCTGTTTAAGCTTTTTCTTTACTAATGGACAATTTTTTTCATTAAGAGTGGTTACAATGTTCATGAATGCGTCGTAGGCTTCATTTACATCTGATACATAGACTTTTGTCCAGTTTTGCTTCAGCAGGTGTTCTTTAAAAGAACTCATTGCATTTTGTGATTTGTATCTGAAAGATTTTAAAGTTTCTTCTGTATTGGCCCACGTGTGGCCATGGATAAGAGCAAAGACTGGCAAATGGTCACTCATGTCATTGATCAATAATCCACTTTCTATTTTCTTATCAATAATATTAACAAACAGGTTATCAATAAGTGTAGCAGTGTGAACTGTGATTCTACTGGGATGTGTTATTGTGGAATATAGACTCATACTGTACATAGAATTAATGAACTCTGTAATTACATTTTGTTTGGGCAGCGTGGTGGTGGAGTGGTTAGCACTGCGGCAGCACAGCAACTCACCCTTGGCTGGGGGATCCTGGGTTCGATCCCAGCCCCCGACTAACAGTGATCTGTGTGGAGTTTGCATGTTCTCCCCGTGTCTGCGTGGGTTTACTCCAGGATTTCTCCGGTTTCTTCCCACAAGCCAAAAACATGCAAGTTAGGTTAATTGGCATCAAACTGGGGATTCTAAATTGTCCTTAGGTATGACTGTGAGAGTGAATGGTTGTCTGTCTCTCTGTGTTGGCCCTGCGATGGACTGGCGATCTGTCCAGGGTGTACCAAGCCTCTCTCCCAAAGATGCTGGGATAGGCTCCACCCCCCCCCCCCCCGTGACCCATAAAGGATTAAGTGGAAGAAGATGGATGGATGGATGGATGGATGAAATGGATTTAGTAAATCAATACTGAAGTCTCCACAGATTACAACCATTTTCCTATTTGTTATATTATTGTACAGCTCAACTAACTTAGCTCTAAATGTCTCAATACAAGTTCCCGGCATTCTATATATACAACTTATAATTAGATTTTTTGTTTTATCTTGGTCAGTCTCAACAGTAACACAATCCAAAATCCCTGGTAGTGCAAAGGACATTCCATTTACAAGTTTACACCTATACAGGTCATCAATATACAGTGCAACACCACCACCCTTTTTTTGAGATCTATTAATATAAAACATCTGATATCCCTCTATTGTCATCAGAGAAGCCTGCTCTTCATTGAGCCAAGTTTCAGAGACCGCGATAGCTGCAAATTTTCTATCTAGCTGTTTTAAATAGTCCTGAATCTGTGGAAAGTTTTTGTTAAGACGTCTGCTGTTGAAGTGTATTATTGATAGTTTACCATCTAATTGTACTTGACTTTTGAATTACTTTTCAGTATAATATTCACAGTGATTATGAATATTATTGAAGAAGTGGTTATCAGGAACAATGTCATTCTCCATCTCTTGCAGTTTGTGTTCAGCATAATGGAATATTTTCAGAGTCTGAATTTCCTCATTCTGTGTCAAATGACTTCCTCCAACTAGGGATGATTGATGTCTACTAAAGTCAGTAATAAGTTTTTTGTTTTGTTTTGTTTTTTAAAGTGCATTGACATGGTATGTAACAAAAGAACTGTTCTTGCCGTGTGTGTGGATATGGATTATCGTAGTCCCATAATTTTCCCAGTCAGTGTTCATCTATATTTATTTAAGTCAGCAAGATCTCTTATTATTTTGGCCTTTGCTTCCTCAGGTGTTCCATTTAGTTTGATCCAAACTCTACAGTTTATTGCCCATGTTGCTTGTATTTTGTTCTGTCTTTTCAGCATCTGTGCTTGCCATGCCATTTCAGCATTAGTCTTTGTTAAATGTTCATTTAGGTAGACTTCTGTTCCCCGTAGCTTTCTGGCCTGCCTCAGTATGTCATTCTTTACCCTTCTGTTCACAAAGCGCATCACAATTGATTTCTTTGTTTTATTATCCTTTCTGGGTAAAGAATGACAGGCTGAAATTGCATTTCCTTCAACATTTATGTTTCTGCTTTCAAGGAACTGAAGCACCTGGTTTTCCAGGGAGACTGATTCACTTAGGGGAGCCTCCTCACCTCTCATTCCTGCTGTAGCATTGGCATATGATTGATATTTAATGTCTAATCCACTAATGATTAAATCATCCATACGAGAATATTGTTCAAGATCCTCAATGCGTCGCTCCAAGTCTGCAATTTTTTTGTCTCTTTCCTTAATTGTTAATTTCAATTCTCGGACTTCCTTCATTAGCCCTAATAGTTTAGACTGTTGATTGGCCACTTTGGTCAGTTCTTCTGACATGAAGTTCAGAGATTTTTTAATCTCTTCCATTTCCTCCTTCTTTGGTGGCATTTTTTACTGACCTGGTGATAGTAGGACAGTCTCTGCTAGTGTCGCCGGTATCCAATCCAGCTAACCTTGAATCCAGCTGGGGCCTCAGCCAGCCCCCTCCGCTGCTAGTCCCATTGCTGTAATTGAGTTCTGAACAGGCTGCTGTCCAGCTGGGGCCTCGGCAGCTCCTCCACCAAGCTCCACCGCACACCGCCGCACACCACCCCTGCAGCTGAGTTCCGATCTGGCTCCTGTCCAGCTGGGGTCTAGGTAGTTCCTCCGCTGAGCCCCACCACCTATTGCCGTCTTCCTCGGTAGTTCCTCCACTGAGCCCCGCAGCTGTAATTGAGCTCCGATTCGGCTCCTATCCAGCTGGGGCCTCGGTAGCTCCTCCACTGAGCCCTGCCTCCTACTGCCGCTGTAGTTGAGCTCCGATCTGGCTCCTGTCCAGCTATGGCCTCGGTTAGTTCCACCGCAGAGCCCCAATCACAAGATTCTAAGAATCTGTGCGGGAGGCTCAGCTGTCATCTACCGGACCGATGCCGGGTCAATGAGATGAACCAGGGGCAGAGTCGCTCCTTTGTATCGGTGTTAGCTACGACTAGCTGTGGCGTTAGCTATAGCAATAGCATTAGCTTAGCACATTAGCTTAGCACATCCCATGGCTCCTTCCGTTCGTCCTTCTCTCCAGCAGACCGACAAAGCTCCAGTGAGTTTGGAGGCTCAGCCGTCATCTACCAGGCATCGGCCCGGTAGATGACATAGTAGTGTAGACTGGCATTCATCAAGTTTACACATTTACCATCATGTAGGCATGGCGAGTTGTCCTGTGATGCTTGAGTTCATAGGACGCGCTATGATGATGAGGCAGAGATCATAGGCCATCTGATGATGTCCTAGAAATGTGCTTTAAAGTCTGTCGTACCCTATGCTGGTCAAGGGTGTCCTCCTGTCTCAGACGGGTGTGATGTACTGCTGGAACCTCAGGTGTTTCATTTTTATGGCATCTTTTCTGATGTGCAGCAGTTGTCGTCATTCTATTGTTCTCCTTCTGGTGGGTCTTCTTCGTTGAGACCACTGGTTGAGGGATAGGTGCATTGTAATTCCAGTTCATGGACAGGATCATGAAAATAGATCCATTCATGGAGCTCCACTAATTTAGATTAAATCTATTTAGCTTGGAGAAATCATCTTTTAATTTATAAAAAAATCTCTTAGAAAAACTAGAGCAAGTTATTATTCTGCATTAATAGAAGAGAACAAGGATAATCCCAGGTTTCTTTTCGGCACTGTAGCCAGGCTGACAAAGAGTCAGGACTCTGTCAATCCTGGCATTCCCTTAGAGCTTACTAGTCAGGACTTTATGAACTTTTTCAATAATAAAATTTCATCTATCAGAGAAAAAAATCAGTCAGATTCTTCCCACCGTTAACTTAAATACAGTAACTACTACAACTCCTTCAATTGATATCTTCTTGGATGAATTTACTCCAATTGACCTTTTAGAGTTAGATAAAATAATTTCCTCATCCAAGCCTTCAACTGGTCTTTTAGACCCTATTCCTACCAGGTTATTTAAAGAAGTCTTTCCATTTATTGGTAGCTCCATTCTTCAAATAATCAATTCTTCATTAACATTAGGGCATGTACCGCAGGCTTTTAAAACTGCTGTCATCATCATCATCATCATCATCATCATCATCATCATCATCATAGCAGTCTGTCGTGGGTGACAATGACTGTTTCATTTAGGTCTGATCAGATTCCTCCACACAGCTCTGTCCTTAGCCTTCCGCTGCCAGGAACTCCTGTCTATGTCCAACTTCTTCAAGTTTCTTTTTACAGTGTCTTTAAATCTGAGCCTTGGTCTACCCTGATTGTGTTTGCCCTCATATAACTGTGAGTAGAGTAACTGCCGAGGGAGACGCTGGTGGTCCATCCTTTCAACATGCCAGAGCCATCTCAGGTTCATCTGTATTAGCATGTCCTCCATTGATGGTAGATCAGCTCGTTTCAACACTTCTATGTTGGTTATCTTGTCTTTCCATGAGATGTGCATTATGGCTCGAAGGTGTCTTATCATGTACGTATGGAGTTTTTTACCTGCACTCTGTAGACAGTCCAAGTTTCAGCACCGTACAATAGAGTAGCCAGTACTGTCGCGCTGTACACTTGCATTTCACATGGATTGACACATTGCAATTGTTCCACAGTCTCTCTCTCAAGTTTCCAAACACAGCGCTTGCTCTTCCCATTCTGAGAGATAGTTCATCCTCCAGCCTAGCATTCTCTGAAACAGTACTCCCTAGATACTTGAAAGTCTTGCACTTGACTAGTGGCTCTTTACTAATGCTGATCTCTTCTGGTAGTGATGTTAATAATTGGAACTTTGGTGGTTAATAAAGGCACTCTGTCTTCTTGATGTTGATTTTGAGGCCAAATTGGCTAGCTGCTCTGCAAATTGCTCCACTAAAGATTGTATAGCTTCCACACTGTGTGCAACTAGAGCACTGTCGTCAGCAAAGAGCATTTCTCTTACTACCTTTATCGATGTCTTACTCTTGGCTTTAAACTGTGCCACATTGAACAAGTCTGTTTCTCTCCTTGTTTGAATGTATACTCCTTCTGAAGTGTCTTTGAAGGCCACCTCAAGCATGGCTGCCAGATATAGCAAGGAGAGTGTAGGCACCAGCACAACACCCTTGTTTCACCCCGTTGCTTGCTGAAAAGTCTTTAGATACTGAACCACTCATTGCCACGTTTGCTTGCATACCTGTATGGAGTACCTCGATCAGGCTGACAAACTTCTCTGTACAGCCATATTTCTTGAGTACCTGCCAAAGTCCTTGTTGTGAAACAGTATCGAAGGCTTTACTGAAGTCTATGAAGACTATATAAAGCGGCATGTTCTGTTTGATACACTTTTCTTGAACCTGTTTCAAGCAGAAATTCATGTCCATTGTGCTTCTTCCACTTCTAAAGCCGCACTGGGTTTCCGGTAATACATTCTGCGAGATGTGTTCATTGAGTCTGTTCAGTAAAACACATGAGAGAATCATACAAACATTTGCTAGCAGTGATATACCTCAGTAATTTCCACAATCTTTCCTGTCACCTTTCTTGAACAAAAGCACAATACTTGCATCCTTCCAGTCTTGAGGTACTTTCTTGGCATCCCATATCTCTTGGTTCACACTCTGACAGGCAGTGAAAAGTAAGCTAGGAGCAGGAAGACAAAAAAAGAGGAAAACAGCAGCCTTGTGTGTAGCAGAATGGAATGTATGCACTCTGTTGGACAGAACAACATCACAGTGCCCAGAAAGACAGACCACACTTGCTGGCCCTGGAAATGAACAGGTACAATGTAAACATATGTAGCTGCACTTAATGAAACAAGATTGCCTGGATATGACAGCTTGGAAGACCATGGGTACATCTTGTTTTGAGTGGGAGATCAACTCAAGAAAGGAGAGAAGCAGGAGTGGGTGTTGCAGTTAGAAAGGAGATAGCAGCAATGCTTGATGAGGAACCGGTGCCAATCAACGACAGGATAATAACTATGAGACTCCCACTACAGCAGAAGATCTATGCCACACTCATCAGTGTATATACCCTAACAATTGACCAACACAGAGGAGGTGAAGGAAGAGTTCTACAGTGATTTACGTGAGACTACCAGGCATGTACCGACTGATGACAGGCTGATATTCGTTGGAGATTTTAATGCCAGAGTTGGTTCGGACACTGGGAAATGGAAAAGATTGCTAGGCAGTCATGGAGTAGGCAAGTGCAATGCTAATGAAGAACTTCTACTTGCACTATGTTCAGAGTACAACCTTGTGATAACCAACACTCTATTTAAGCACAAGGACACACACAAGAAGACATGGATGCACCCAAGATCCAAGCACTGGCACTTGTTAGACTACATCATAGTCAGGAAGAGAGGCATAAGGGATGTATTGGACACCAGAGCAATGAGAGGCACAGACTGTGGTACTGATCATGTTATGCTGAGATCTAGATTAAGGATTTGCAGACGAAAACAGCACTGCAGGACGGGTGCAAAGCCACCACGGAAGCTAAACACTAGTGCACTGAAAGACCAAAAGAAGCAGAAAGAATTTACACAGGAAATGGATGAAAACTTGAAAGACTGGGACAGCAACAACTCAAAGAATGGCATAGAAGAGAAATGGGTAACACTGAAGGATACGGTGTATCAGACTGCGAGTGATGTATTAGGCCACCCTGAGAGGAAACATCAAGATTGGTTTGATGAGCATGATGAACACCTGAAGAAATTACTAGAAGCGAGGAATACAGCTAGGCAGGAGAACCTACAGTGTAGCACAAGGTCGAAGAAGAAGAGATACTCAAAGGCTCAGAGTGAGCTACAGAAGTACACCAGAGAGATGAAGTCCAGCTGGTGGGATGAAAAAGCGGAGGAACTTCAAACTGCAGCAGACAGGAAGGACATAGATAGATAGATAGATGTACTTTATTAATCCCAAACTGGGAAATTACAGATGATGACTGACTTCTTCACAGGTTTGAGAGAACTCTACGGCCCTAAACCAAGAGGATTGATCCAACTAAAGGCTAAGGATGGTGAAATGGTTTTGCAGGAGAAAGACAAGATCCTGGACATATTTGCAGACCACCTTGACCAACTACTAAACAACCCTGGAGATCTCACTGAAGAGGCTAAAGAAGCTCTAGTGCAGCGACCAGCTGTATCAAGTCTGGATGAACCACTAAATTTTCTGAAAGCAGTGCAGAAAAAAATTCTGCACTGCTGCATATATTTGCACATTCTGTTAATTACCGTATATACTGCACTGCTGTCCTTTGCACTTCTGATTGGATGCTAAACTGTGTTTCGTTACCTTGTATTCATACATGTGTAATGACAATAAAGTTGAATCTAATCTAATCTAAATTTTGATGAACTAATGGCAGCTATCAGGACAACACAGGATGGTAAAGCTCCAGGAAGGGATGGAATTCCAGCAGAAGTGTGGAAATTTGGTGGTATTCAGCTGATCAACTGCCTGCACAAGCTCATCCAAGAGATATGGGATGCCCAGAAAGTACCTCAAGACTGGAAGGATGCAAGTATTGTGCCTTTGTTCAAGAAAGGTGACAGGAAAGATTGTGGAAACTACCGAGGTATATCACTGCTAGCCATTGTTGGTAAGATTCTCTCATGTGTACTACTGAACAGACTCAATGAACACATCTGTTATTAAACCCTTACTCAAAAAGCCAACACTGGATCCAGGAGTTTTAGCTAACTATAGACCAATCTCTAATCTCCCTTTCATTTCAAAAACCTTAGAAAGAGTTGTTGCTACGCAATTGTTTGACCACTTGTAGGGAAATGGTTTATTTGAAGAGTTTCAATCTGGGTTTAGAATCCATCATAGTACTGAAACAGCCTTAGTGAAGGTCACTAATGACCTCTTTATCACATCTGATATTGGACTTGTTTCTGTACTTGTCCTTTTAGACCTTAGTGCAGCTTTTGATACTATAGATCATAATATTCTACTTGATAGATTAGAACACTATGTTGGACTTAATGGAACTTCGTTGCAGTGGTTTAGATCTATTTATCTGATAGGTTCCAGTTTGTTCATGTCAATAATGAGTTTTCTTTCAACTCAAAGCTCAGTCATGGAGTTCCACAGGGATCTGTGATAGGCCCTACTCTTTTTAGTTTATATATGCTTCCGCTAGGCAACATTATTAGAAACCACTGTATACATTTTCATTGTTATGCAGATGACACACAATTATACCGGTCAGTGAAGCCAGATGATAGTAATCAATTAGCCAAGTTAGAAGCCTGTCTTAATGAAATCAAAGCTTGGATGACTTCTAATTTCCTGCTATTAAATTCAGATAAGACTGAAGTCATTATTGTTGGTCCAAAAAACCTTAGAAAAATACCTTTCCAAATCAAACTGTTAGTTTGGATGTGGTTACTCTCTCTTAATAGTTTTGTGAGGAACCTTGGAGTTATTTTTGATCAAGATCTGTTTTTCAATTCACGTATTAAATTTGTTTCTAAGACTGCCTTCTATCATTTGCGTAATATTGCCAAGATTAGGAGCATCTTGTCTCAGAGTGATGCTGAGAAACTGATCCACGCTTTTGTTAGCTCTAGATTAGATTATTGTAACTCTTTATTGTCAGGCTGTCCTAAAACATCTTTAAAAAGTCTTCAGTTGATCCAAAATGCTGCAGCAAGAGTTTTAACAGGTACGAGAAAGAGAGATCATATCTTTCCGGTTCTGGCCTCCCTCCATTGGCTTCCCATAGAGTTTAGAATTAAGTTTAACATTCTTCTTCTCACTTACAAAGCTCTAAACAATCAGGCCCCTTTTTATTTAAAAGATCTGACACTACCCTATTATCCAAACAGAGCACTATGCTCCCAAAATGCTGGATTACTTGTAATACCTAGAATCTCCAAAAGTACAATGGGAGGCAGAGCCTTCAGTTACCACGCTCCTCTCCTGTGGAACCAGCTGCCAATCTGGATTCGAGAGTCAGACTCGATCTCTGTTTTTAAGAATAGGGTTAAAACCTTCCTTTTTGATATAGCCTACAGTTAGGGAGGGATCATGTGTTTCTGAACCCTCCCTTAGTTATGCTGCTAATAGGTTTAGACAGCCGGGGGACCTCCAATAATGCACTGGGCTTCACTCCTTTCTTCACTCTCAATATTTTTTTTTTTTTTTTTGCTGTTCATTAACATCTGTTTGTTCTCTCCCATAGATTTAGTCTCCATCGTGCTGTTTGCTCTCTACATGTCTGTTTTTTTCATCTTCTCTATCCCCTCACCCCCCAGCCAGGTGCAGCAGATGACTGCCCCTCCCTGAGCCTGGTTCTCCTGGAGGTTTCTTCCTGTTAAAAGGGAGTTTTTCCTCTCCACCATCACCAAGCACTTGCTCACAGGGGATCGCCTGATTGCTGGGGTCATTGTGCAATTGTGGAGGTTTCCCCTACAGTTGAAAGCGCTATGAGATGACTGTTGTTGTGAAATGGCGCTATATAAATAAAGTTGAATTTAATTGAATCTGAGCAAAAAGCAGGCTTTCCGGCATGGACTCACTGTGTATGACATCATAAAGACATGAAGGCAGCCTTGATGTATATGACATCAAAGACATGTTGCCTGATTCAATTCAATTCAACTTTATATAGTGCCATTTCACAACAACAGTCATCTCATAGCACTTTCAACTGTAGGGGGGACCCCCACAGTTGGAGAAAGACCCCAGCAATCAGGCGATCCCCTGTGAGCAAGCGCTTGGTGACGGTGGAAAGGAAAAACTCCCTTTTAACAGGAAGAAACCTCCAGCAGAACCAGGCTAAGGGAGGGGCAGTCATCTGCTGTGATTGGCTGGGGGGTGAGGGGATAGAGAAGATGAAAAGAACAGACATGTAGCGAGCAAACAGCACGATGGGGACTCAATCTATGGGAGAGAACAAACAGATGTTAATGACCAGCAAAAAAAAAAAAAAATATTTCATTGAGAGTGAGAAAGGAGTGAGGCCCAGTGCATTATTGGAGGTCCCCCGGCTGACTAAACCTATTAGCAGCATAACTAAGGGAGGGTTCAGAAACACATGATCCCTCCCTAATTGTAGGCTATATCAAAAATGTAGGTTTTAGCCCTATTCTTAAAAACAGAGATCGAGTCTGACTCTCGAATCCAGATTGGCAGCTGGTTCCACAGGAGAGGAGTGTGGTAACTGAAGGCTCTGCCTCCCATTGTACTTTTGGAGATTCTAGGTATTACAAGTAATCCTGCATTTTTGGGAGTGTAGTGCTCTGTTAGGATAATACGGTAGTATCAGATCTTTTAAATAAAAAGGAGCCCGACTGTTTAGAGCTTTGTAAGTAAGAAGAAGGATTTTAAACTTAATTCTAAACTCTATGGGAAGCCAATGGAGGGAGGCCAGAACTGGAGAGATATGATCTCTCTTTCTAGTACCTGTTAAAACTCTTGCTGCAGCATTTTGGATCAGCTGAAGACTTTTTAAAGATGTTTTAGGACAGCCTGACAATAAAGAATTACAATAATCTAATCTCGAGCTAACAAAAGTGTGGATCAGTTTCTCAGCATCACCCTGAGACAAGATGCTCCTAATCTTGGCAATATTACACAAATGATAGAAGGCAGTCTTAGAAACAAATTTAATATGTGAATTGAAGGACAGATCTTGATCAAAAATAATTCCACAGTTCCTCACAGAACTATTAAGAGAAAGAGTAACCACATCCAAACTGAAAGTTTGATTTGGAAAGGTATTTCTAAGGTTTTTTGGACCAACAATAATGACTTCAGTCGTATCTGAATTTAATAGCAGGAAATTAGAAGTCATCCAAGCTTTGATTTCCTTAAGACAGGCTTCCAACTTGGCTAATTGATTACTATCATCTGGCTTCATTGACAGGTATAATTGTGTATCATCTGCATAACAATGAAAATGTATAAAGTGTTTTCTAATAATGTTGCCTAACGGAAGCATATATAAACTAAAAAGAGTAGGGCCTATCACAGATCCCTGTGGAACTCCATGACTAAGCTTTGAGCTTAAAGAAAACTCATTATTGACATGAACAAACTGGAACCTATCAGATAAATAAGATCTAAACCACTGCAACGAAGTTCCATTAAGTCCAACATAGTGTTCTAATCTATCAAGTAGAATATTATGATCAATAGTATCAAAAGCTGCACTAAGGTCTAAAAGGACAAGTACAGAAACTAGTCCATTATCACGTCAAACAGGTTCATTTTGTCTTCTTTTAATTATTTATCCTTTTTTTTTTCCTTTGAAAGACAAAAGTAAAATAGAAAGATGTCTTTACCTTCTTTACATGTTTCAACTGCACTGCAGCCTTCATCAGAAGAGTCAGCTGATTGCTGCCAGGTGACATTTATCAGCTGATTTTCGTAGGCGGGGCCAGCTCAGCAGATCTGTCAGATCCGCCGAGCCGGCCCCGCCTCCCGCCGTCAGATGGTCTCTGGAGAATGTGGTCCCAGGTGTGAGAAAGCATAAAGGCCCCCTCATCTCGGTTCATGGTGTCTTTTCCCCGCTTTCTGATCTCTATTGCCTCCTTGATCCAACGTTTGTGTCTGTTGCTCTCCGATCCAATAATTTTTGTGTTGTCCCAGTCCATGATGTGATTATTTCTTTTGCAGTGGTCCGATATAGCTGATTTTAATGTTTCTTGTTCTGCTTTTTCTTTTTGTGATCTTGTGAGTCGTCCTTGCGTTTCCTTCTCACATTCCTTTTGGTGTTCTTTTTTTCTTGTGGTGAATAATCTTCCGGTTTCTCCAATGTAGGTTTTGTTGCATGATCTGCATGATATTTCATATAATACATTGCATTTATTGTCTTGTTCTATTCTGTCCTTGGGGTGTACTAATAACTGTCTTAATTTTTTGTGTGGTTTGACTGCTGTGTTTATTTTGTATTTTTTCATGATCCTTTGAATTGGTTCCGTGATCCCTCGTATGTATGGTATAGTTATGGTGTCCTTGTTTTTGATTTCAGCTTTTGTTCTATGTCTTGTGTCCTGTTTATTTTCTTTGTTTTTGACTTGCTGTTTCCCTTTGTTTATGGCCCATACTGGATATTGGCAGCGTATAAGTGCATGTTTTATGTGGTTTTCCTCTTCCTGTCTGTCTTCTTGTTCCGTGATGATGGTGGCTCGTTCATATAATGTCCTGACGACTGATAGCTTGTGTGCTGTGGGGTGTTCCGATGTCCAAAGTAGGTATTGATCTGTGTGGGTTGGTTTCCTGTAGACTGTGATTTTTATGCTGCCGTCCTCGTTGTGGTGGATTTTCATGTCCAGAAAGGCTATGGTGCCATTTTCCTCCTCTTCGTGTGTGAATTTTATGTTCCCCGTACTGTCTGTACTGTTCAGATGGTCAGTGAGTTCTTGTGTATGTCCTTTCCTTATTTTTTCCAGAATGTCATCTACGTATCTCTTCCAAAGGGTGGGTTTGCATATTGTGGGTGCTGTGTTGATGGCTTTATTTTCCAGATCCTCCATAAAAAAACTGCTCATGATGGCTGATAGTGGGTCTCCCATTGCAAATCCTTCTTTTTGTTTGTAGATTTTTCCTCTGAATTGAAAATAAGTGGATTTTGCAACAAACTGTAGTAATTTGGATATGTCATGGACTGTGAGGTTGGTGCGTCTTTTTAGGGTACTGTCCTTGTTGAGGCGTTCTTGCACTATATGTAGTGTGACGTCAATAGGAGTCTTTGTGAATAAAGAGATGACGTCATGTGAGATGAGGATCTCGTCTGATTCTATTTTTATGTCTTTGAGTTCTTGTGCCAGCTCTTTTGAATTTTTACAGTGAAAGTCTGATAGTCCAAGGAGGGGTTTGATGATTTCAGCTAGGGCTTTTGATAAGTTGTATGTGACTGATCCAATGCTGTCTATTATTGGCCGCAGTGGGATATCCTTTTTATGTATTTTCGGTGTTCCATAAATCCGAGGGGTGATGCTGGCTGTGGGGATCAGGTGATCATATGCGTCCTTTGTGATTTTATTGCTTTCTAATAGAGGTTTTAGAAGGGCTTTGAGCATTTTTTTCTTTTCTTCTGCCGGGTTTGTTTTAATGATTTCGTATGTGTTACTGTCTGCCAACATGGTTTCCATCTGTTTTTCGTATGTTTCCGTGTCCAAAATTACTGTTGTTCTGCCTTTATCTGCTGGGAGTATTGTGATCGTTTTATCTGTCTTGAGTGAGTTTAATGCTTTTTCTTCTTTTCTTGTAACGTTGCTTTGTGGTAATTTGGCCGTTTTGAGGATTCCTGCGACTGCGTTCCGGAGTGCTGCTTTTTCTCCTTGGTCCTGGATTTTTTCGCATGCCAGTTCTGTTGCGAGGATGTATTCTTCATGGGGGATTCTGGCTGGTGTGATGGCGAAGTTCAGTCCTCTGTTCAGCACTGTTTTCTCCGTGTCCGTGAGTGTGCGTTGTGATAGGTTTTTGACCCACTTATCGTTCTTTTCCGTGTGTGTTTGTCTTCGTCCGTTCTTTCTTTCTGTGAGTTTTTTTAATTTTTTCAATTGGCGGTTTTTCGCTGTAATGAATTCTTGTTCGTGTGCGTGTTTCAGTTGTGCTTTTATCTGCTCCTGCGTTTTCTGGTCCGTCGGGTAGCGTTGCTTAAACATGTCCGTTTCCTCTTTGATTTGGTTGTTTATTTTGTCTACTTTATTTGCCGTTATCCTTATACGTTCTTTTATAAGGTCTTTCCGTGCTTTGTTGATGATTTTTTCTGCGTTCTTGGTCGGGATTGGATTTCTTATATTGAGGCTTTGGGGTGTGACCTCCTCATCTCTGCAACGGAGGTTGAATCGTAGGTGGTTTCTGAAGCGTGCCCGTGTTTTCTCCAATTTCTCCAGCCGGCGGAAGTCTTTAATGCAAACTTGTCCATAACTTCCACGTAATACGTCAAACAGGTTCATTTTGTCTTCTTTTAATTATTTATCCTTTTTTTTTCCTTTGAAAGACAAAAGTAAAATAGAAAGATGTCTTTACCTTCTTTACATGTTTCAACTGCACTGCAGCCTTCATCAGAAGAGTCAAAAAAAGGATAAATAGTCCATTATCAGATGTGATGAGGAGGTCGTTAGTGACCTTCGCTAAGGCTGTTTCAGTACTATGATGGATTCTAAACCCAGATTGAAACTCTTCAAGTAAACCATTTCCCTGCCACGGACCGGTACGTGGGTCATTTGGTACTGGGCCGCACAGAAAAAATAACTTACATCCATTTTATTTATTATCTGAGTCTGAATGATGTTTTATTTTGAAAAATTATCGGGTTCTCTCCGTTACATCCGTCTATGGCTCACTCTTGACGCACGTCAAGATGCTTGTCTCGGTGACGTGATATGTTACCACTAAAATTAAAGGCCGTTGCTCGACGGCAGACATTACAAGATCTGCTCCAGAGATTTCTCTCAGAAAAAAGTCACCGCTGGCAGCACATTTCAGTGACGAGGAATGGGTCGCAAAACTCGCTTACTTGTGTGACATATTCAGCCTGCTCAATGAACT
The DNA here is from genome assembly GCA_020510985.1 of Pholidichthys leucotaenia. Lineage (NCBI taxonomy): Eukaryota > Metazoa > Chordata > Actinopteri > Cichliformes > Pholidichthyidae > Pholidichthys > Pholidichthys leucotaenia. The sequence goes on from CM035836.1 coordinate 453,836,437, forward strand.
CAATCTGTCACTTCAGGGGAAAATGACAACTGTCTTCAAGCTGGCAGATAAAGTAGCTGCATTTAAAGCCAAATTGGATTTGTGGGGACGATGCGTGAATGGAGGTATATTTGACATGTTTCAAACATTAGCGGGGATTTAGGAAGATACTGAACCCGAGCCTTCATTCTCCTAGCTGGTGCACGATCACCTGTCTTTGCTTTTAAAAGAGCTCGAGGGCTACTTCCCAACAACAAAAAATACACGAACTGCCAAAGAATGGATCCGCGACCCATTTCTCAACAAACCAGGTGAATCCAACATGTCTGCAAGAAGAAGATCAACTGCTGGAGATCGCAAATGACGGCGGCCTTAAAAGTATGTTCGAGACAACAGCTCTGCCGATGTTCTGGATTAAAGTCATGGCTGAATACCCGGAGATCGCCACAACAGCACTGAAAATGCTGTTGCCATTTCCAATATCCTATCTGTGTGAAGCAGGGTTTTCTGCAGTGATAGCAACCAACACAAAATTACGAAGTAGACTGGACATAAGTAACACAATTCGGGTGTTATTGTCTCCCATTACCGCTAGATGGGACCGTCTCGTTACAGAGAAACAAGCTCAGGGCTCCCACTGATTCAGCACTGATTCAGCATTGTGGTGAGTTTTATTTTTCATGCACTTTATATTTGTGTTTGTGGTGTATCTTATTTTGAAGGTATGTTTAAATGTTACCATAGCAACCAGAGAGTGTTGAGGGTAGAGAGGATGTTACTCATGTTATGTTGTTGTTATCGTGATGTTAAGAGGATGCTGCTAAAGTTGCAGATGAGTACACAGTGGATTCACGTTTATTCTTATATTTAGAAACAGTCATTGTTGCCCCTGACAGACTGCTATGATGATGATGATGAGAAAATACCACATATTTTATGCCAGTCATATCATGTTCTTTTGTTGTATTTATCCGCCACACCTTAAAGGCCGGTCCCTGAAAATATTGTCTGGCATTAAACTGGTCCGTGGCTCAAAAAAGGTTGGGGACCACTGCTGTATATGACATCATAAAGTCATGAAGGCAGGCTTGATGTATATGACACCATAAAGACACATTTGTCTATGTGCCGTCATATAGACATCACGAGTCGTCCTATGATGCCTGAGTTCATGGTCTATATGACATCATAAAGACACATTTGTCTATGTGTCAAATGATGCCTGAGTTCATAGGTCGTCCTATGATGTTCAGGCAGAAATCATAGGCAGTCCTATGATGTCCTATGAAGCGTGACAGACAGACAGGCACACAGATTTCTTGCTTTTAGAGTGAAGTGATAGAGTGATGGAAAAAATACATTAAACCCAGAATACCCTTGTAAAAATCAGCATGTTGTATACATTTTGTCCACTAGATGGTCTGGTAGAGAAAATGGAAGTCCCACATGAGGCCTTGTCTATGTGAACCATTTTGAGGAAAGGCCTCAAGTCCTCCGCCTCATTTGCCCATCACTACTGATTACTACCCAGGCTGTCTCTTTGGCAGCTCAGCTGCTTGTCATTGATTAATTAGGTCACTTGCTCACTCTGCTCCCCGCACCTATGCCTCATTTGACTGTCTGCTATATAACACTGCTTGTTCATTGTTTCTTTGCGGTGGTCATATTGCATGTTAATGGACTATTCCTCTTCACCCACACTCGCGGGGCGATGTCGGCTCCGGAGTGTTTGTTCCTGTAAGTTACCCTCAGTTGTATTTTCGTTCATCATGCACTGTTTGTCTTTTTGTTAAATTAACTGTCACACTATAGTCTGCATGTGGACCTGTGTTTCTGCCCCGGAGGGGCACATCCATGACACATAGCCACATTGTTTTTTCAATAAAGTTGTAGCTAGTGATGGCCAAATGAGGCTTTCTGGAGGACTTGAGACCTTTCATCAAAATGATTCACATAGACAAGGCCTCATGTGGGACTTCATTTTCTCTACCAGGCCATCTAATGGACAAAATGTATAGAACATGCTGATTTTGACAAGGGTATTGTTGGTTTAATGTGTATTTTTTTTTTTCAATTTCAATAAATGTGCTGTCTTTTAAGAAATATCAGTGATCATAAGGCAAAAAAATAACACTGAGGTGACGACAGTGAATGTGCTTGTGCTACTTATCCATTTTTTTAAGAAATAACTTTTTAACCATCATACTGTCTTTCTCTGTACATTCATCTCTGTCCTTATTGTCATGAAGGGCACAATAGTGCCTCAGCATAATAATGTGTTATTGTTGTATCCAAGCTCTTTGAAACACAACAGACACTTCACTGTGCAAATAAAAATAAATTATTAGAATGACCCAGCTGGGACTTGAACCCCAGCTTCCCAATTGCAGGACAGATATTTTACCTCTAAGCTACTACTTAGTCATGAGTAAATGAGGCTTTCTGGAACACTTGAGCCTTTTATCAAAATGGTTTATATAGACGAGGCCTCATGTGAAACTTCATTTGCTCTACTAGGCCATGTAGTCGACAAAGTATACAGCATGCAAATTTTTATGTGTATTTTTCAATTTCAATAAATGTGCTGTTTTTTTTTAAAAGAAATATCAGTGATTATAAGGGAAAAAATAAATAAGATGGGGATGACTCCAGTGAATGTATCTGTTACTTCGTGTGCTTGTACTACTTACCCATTTTTATTAAGAAATAATAAATTTTCAACTGTCTTATACTGTCCCAGCATATTTATCTCTGGCCTTATTCTCATGCAGGGCACAATGACAATAGTGCCTCAGCATAATGTGTAATAATGATCCAGCCTCTTTGAAACACAAGAGACACTTCACCTTGCAAATAAAAATGAAATTAAAAGAATGACACAGCTGGGACTCAAACCCAGGTTGCCCACTTGCAAATATATTGCCACTAAACCATCACCTCAGTTACAATAAATAGCCACTATTTGTTAAAAATACATCAATGGGAGAAATAAGCTCAAACTTCCCAAATGGGAGAAGTCTGTGTTTTTGGTGCTGGCTCCATCTGAAAATTGGCTGTGACAAATCCCTTACACAGTCAAAACAAAACGTGAGGAACAGGGATTTCCATTGGGTAGCGCTGCTCAGTTTATTTCTCCTGACCCAGTCACGTGGTCCAACATCAACACATACGTCACAAGTCATGCATCGAAACACGCCTCGCTAAATATTTCCTGGATAAGACCAGATCACCATTCAGAGCACCAGTGCCTGCCTTCCCATCACTAGTTGTAGCAAAATGTGATCATATACCGATAGTCATTTGTGAGTATAGGAAAATTTGTGTTGTGCCTTGAGTTTTATGAAAATAGATGCAAAATAAACAAAACTCTGACCACAGACTACCCACCACAGACAAATGGGCTCTCTGTAATTAGTCTTCATCCAATAAATTGAAGGGCCAACCTTCTCCAAAACCACTTCAAACTGACTCCTAGTCAATCTAAAATAGTCTTTGAAACGGGCACCATCAAGCCGCAACTCCTGCACAAGATGGTGGTGCTCTCCCAGCTGATTCCTCAAGCTGCTGATGTCATGTATCCAGACTGATTTTCTTTTCCGTTTCATCAAATTTGTCATCCAGAGCTGCCACCAATGGCAGAATGTGTTTCCTGTACATTGTTATTTAGAGACTGTTGATACTGCTATTTAAAAAAGGTCTTGATGGGCAAAGCAGAAGTGCTGAGCTGAAAGTAACAAGCTGTTGCTGGAATACGGGACACAGACTTTCTTCCCCAGAGCGGTGCGCGCAAACACTGAAAAAAAAAAAAAAAACTCAGGGCGGTAGGGTGACAAAAAACACGTCTGGTGGACACCCAGGCTAAAACTGAAAAAAAGAAAACAATTCCTCTACCAAGAGACTCTTCTTGCAGCAGACTCTAGACTAGTAGCTTTCTCTTTTAGGCTGCGTGTCCACCAAACGCGTTTTTTGTCGCCCGACCACCCTGAGCTTTTTTTTTTTTTTTCCCAGCGTTTATACACTGCGCTCTGGGGGGGAAAAAAAGTCTGTGCCCTGTATCCCTGCAACAACTTGTCATGCTCAGCTGATCACTCCCGCTTTTCCTATTGTCAGACTTTCTATAGATTTTTTAATAGCAGTCTCTAAATAACAATGGACAGGAAACGTTTTCTAGCAGCTCTGGATGTAAAACATGATGACACAGAAAGCAGGAGTCTGAGTACGGACTAGTACTGGTGTCCTATGTCCCGCCCATGCAGCAGTTCTGATTGGCTGCTTAAGGTCTGACATTGACGAGCTCAGCTGTAGTCTCTGAAAAGTTGAACTTTTCAACTCAGAGTGCCCTGAGCGCCGCCACAAAAAACGGCCACCGCCGAGAGCGTTTCAGCGCCGTGGGCGCTCAGCGCTGTAAATGCTGAACTACATAGAGAATGAATGGGAAAATAGCCACGCAGAGCTGAAAAAACGCATTTGGTGGACACGCAGCCTTAAACTGTGTTTGTCTGAGTTTTACCATACTTAGCAAGGAGCTAACACTTCTACTGACCAGACACATTTTGCTTGTGTCCCTCCCTTTTCTTCTCGGTGAAAAACCGAGGTGCGTTTAGGGGGGGAAAAAAAGATATGGTGCGTTCATGTTCAATAGGAATGTGCAATTAGAGTGAATACATACATTAAGTGGAATTAACGATTTTAGTACCCATATATTTTAAGTGGGCTACATGAGCAATATAAAGCGGAAATGTCATGAGCAGTGCATCGAGCACCGTTTCAGCACGCCCACAATCACGTGACTGTAACAAGTGAGGCCCCGTTACGTCGGTCACATCACATGACTTGAGGGCTCATGGGAAGTTTGAGAGGGAAATAGTTTTTTTGTTTGTTTGTTTGTTTCATTTGTTCCTTCCATCCAATTTTGAATAGACCTCGGATGGCCAAATGCTTGGGGGGGGGGGGGATTTTTTTTTTCCCGGTGTCCCACTCAGTCAAAAGATGGCACCCTTTATTAAATGTTTCATAACACTGTGTCGAGCATGAAGCCATTATTTCAAAGTTACTCATTGTTTCAAAAGGCCTCAGTTTCACCATCACTACCAGGAATACACTAGACTGGAAAGACCAAATTCAGGAGGAATCTGAGTAACTAGGGCTGGGAACCAGGAAACGAACTAAAAACCTAAACTATAGAGGCTGTTTAATAAATTCTCCAAGACGAGCAGCTGGTAAGTGACTCTGTTCATCAACAATCTGGCAGAGACTGACTGAACAGGACAGAATTTAAAGGGCATGTGAAGCAGGTGACTGGGTGAGAAGTCCACCCTAACACACCTGCTTTCACTACAGAGAGTGAATAGCACTCAGCTGCTGTCTCTGCAGCAATGAGGCACACCTGAACTCATTCAGGTGAGCCAGTAACTCTGCTGCAGAGGCAGCAGCCGTAACACACATGACATTTATCCATCAATTTCCTTTGCTCCTGTTGATCTTTGCATCAATGAAGAGCAGCTTATGTTAGTGCTCACCAGCTTAGTATCACTTTTTTTAACACACTTGTAATCATAGGTGTTTTGCTTTTATTTTTAACAAACGTGATGGGGGTAATCACCAATTTACCTTCAGGTACAAACATATAAATGTAAAATTAGGTATGAATTTGCAAGAGTATAGGTGCAAAGATATGATAAAAGATGCCAATTTATTTTTTAAGTCACAAATTACAATCTAAGTACATAGAATAAAAATTTAACCAGTATCCAGATGAGCATTGCAAATTTGAGAAGAAAGTTTAAATTTTAAAGGAAAATTTTTTTAAATGTCCCAAATTTATGAGGAGAAACAAAAGATGAAATTTTATAGGGAAAAAAAAGTTTATATAAAAAAGTTTATATAAAAAAGTTTATACCGGAGTGGTGGCTCAGTTGGTAGAGCATCCACCCCACACCCGGGAGGCAGGGGTTCAAATCCCGGCCGGGTCATGCCGAAGACCATATAAAAAGCGGAACTTCCTGCCGTCCAGCTTGGTGCTCAGCAAAAAATGGAATGGAGGAGGGAAATTTGTGGCTGCGCCTTGCATGGCAGCGGCCCTCTGATTCTGCACATGTGGTGTGTGTGATTAACACTGTAGATAGGAAAAGCACAATCTCGTTCAACTGTACATCGTATGGTTGAATGACAATAAAGGGTGATTTAAACAACAGTTCTAATAAGGTAATGACACAGTAACTCAGTCCTAATACTAATGGATGCTAATAACACACACCAACACACAGTTATGCAATTAGGACTCCTTAAGCACACCTTGATACTAAATATTAAAACTAATGAGTACTAATAACACACACTAGGCAATTTGGACAGTTAAAGCAGTCAGACAAGCGGAATGAAATTGAAAATTCACTGGATGACTAAAGTGATAGTGATATATTGTTATCAGCAATGATGTGAACCTGAGATGGCAAAAACATATGAACAGTGTGCAAATGAGCATTGTGCAACGAGCAATGTATAATTACAAATTAGCACCTGGTGCTAATTTCTCTGTAACGATAGTACCAGTAGACTGTACATAATAAATAGCAGCAGAGATGATATAGACATCAGACGGGTAAGACTATATCTACTGTACAGGTGAGCAATGTGTTATGTCCAAACCTGAAGCCAAGAAACACGCCAGGAGTGGAGCTGAACACTTGTTTATTAATAAGCTGAACTCTGCACCAGACCGTGCATGTAGCCGCTGGCAGAGGTAAGGCGGAAGAGACCACCCCCCTACCTGCAGCCCCTCTTATACAACCAGGGCTGACGGAACCGGAAGCGAAAGCCACCACCCCATACCACACAAATAAGAGCTCCAATATAAACAGTAAATAACTACATAACAACCCCCCCCCCCCTCCGGTAGAAAAGTGCAAAACACACATACAATCAACCCACCCCAATGTGCAACCCGAATCATCCACTAAACATAACTAAACTGAAATCACAAAGGGAGCCTATTACATTCACACAAAACAACTAAAATTAGGGGGAATGGGTAGACTGCCGTCCTACCCCCCACACAGTGAGGCAGATTATTCTGCCGCCTATGTTATACAAAAGCCACCCCCCCCAAAAAAAAAATACTGCCGTGTCTCATATATAAAACACTAAAACAATCCCCAAAACTATTAACACAGAAAAAAATTTAATAACCAGAATATATCCATGACTCGGTGAGGATGACCCGTGGCCCCTCGAAGACCCTTCACCAGTCTGTTTGCCCCTGAAGGTAGCTCACTTCCTGGGCCACAGCTGGCTGCCTCCAACCCAGTGCGCCTTCTCCTCCACACCTCCTAGCACTCCAACCATCTGGGGACGTGCCCAACTGCCTTCTTCGGGGCACGCCGCAACGCATTAGGGTGGCGCCATGAGCCATCTGACAGCAAAAGGTATCCATCATGCCCCTCACCCATCAACTGCAGCCAGCCCCGGTACTGCCCCATCTGCCACTTGGTTCTCATCTGCTTGGACCTCACCTCCGCCCGAGCCCAAACCCAGTCCGTGACTCCCAAGCGTGGTCCTGCACGGCCTGTGGTGTCTCCACCTGGCACTCGCTCTCCCAGTGCCACTCGGTCCTGCCCTGACCGCTTGTAGATCCGCTGCTGACACTGCCAATGTAGTCTCGCATTCACCAGCCCTCCACGGCCATGCTCCGGGACCACCTGAGACCATTGTTTGGGCATTGCTAGCCGCTGCAGATCTTCCCCCATGCCACCCCGCACCCTCATCTAGTGCAGCTCAGACAATGGCACCGGGGCCCTCCCGCTGCAACCCTGAGCGCGACAAGGCCTGTCCACTTTCCAGAGTGACCAGCAACTGTTCATCCCACACAGTATCGTCCCAAAATCTTGGAACCGGTTGGTCCCACAGTCCACAGCCCGACCACTCTTCCCCAGCACCGCTCCTGATGGAGAATCAAAGGCCATAGAACAAGTTGCAGCCGATAATGTTAGAGCCCCAGACTGTCACAACGAACTCCACATCAGCCATCTCTGCCGACTTGTACTGAGGTGTCACTGTGACGGTACCCACTGTGGCCAACCGTCCTCATCCATAGCCGCAAAGCGGCACTGAGTCACTTCCAATCCTGTAGTAGGGAAAACACTGTGTGACTGTAGCCCAATTAAGCAGAGAACTCTCCGCTCCCATGTCGATCAGCATCAGTACCAGAACTCCATCCAAAACTACCATGCAGTGTGTGCACCCACTGGTACTCGAGGACATGGTGTGTATTACTGTTGGAGCGTGTTGCGTCTAAAATTCCTTTACCCCCAGTTCTTTTATACGAAGGCCAAATAATCAAACTGAGAGATGAAATATACTTTCACTTATTTTACTGAAAGTGAGATATGGATACAAGCAGCGCTGGAACACAACTCTTAGGAATTTGCCCCGAGAAGGTGCTCCCGAACTCTGGAACTTACAGTTTTTATAAAACCTGACCGCACCCTAATGCTCACCCGCTCCCTCAAGCAAGAGGGAGGGGTTTGTCCCTCAGGGGATCTGTATTTTTCCACTATGTAATGGCTCAACTGCAGGCTCAGCCAACTCTTATCTGGTTTCAGCAGACATGTCATGGGGTGTGTGGGTGTGGTGACCTCGACAGGCTGTGTAGTGTGCGGGGCAAGCAGAAGAGGAAGTGTGATAACATTGTTGCACAGTAACTGGCATTCTAAGAAAAACAAGTACATCTGGAGATTTTACCAACAATACCCCCTGTTGAGGTGTCCGAACAGGGCACCTCATAAATTTGTCAATTCATGGTTTGTTTTTGCATCTCCCCCTGTTGAGATGGGTCTGAACCCATCTCATAACCCTATTCTAATCCCTGTTTGTAGTGAATCTAATATTCTATATGTGCGTGATGTCCCCTTTCCGGCAATTCTTATTGACCTGCCTCCCCCTCAGGTCGCCATACCTCCAGAGGACATCAGGTGTAATGCAGATATCGTGGACAACCATAACAAAAGGCCTATGTGTGTACAGTGTATAAAACTATATTACAAATAACCAGTGCACACATGTGGACACAGAATAAAAGGCACACATATGCATGTATATGCATATATGGATGTGTTCACATGTGAGCACTTTCACTATATAAACACATGTATATACAAAATCAGTGGTCACAACAGAAACCTGTGGGGCCATAGCACAGCAAAGCAAAATCTAACACCATGTAAATGTGTATTGTAGACCCTATCGTGGATTCTAAACTAATTCTTCCGCATTCTCCGGGTCCCCGTCAGAGTCCAGCCTTGGCACGACCTCGTCGTCATCCTGGTAGTGAGAGAGCAGGTGGTTGCTTCCTGGACACCTTGGTATGGGGGTGGGTCTTTAGAGGAGAAAGCTGCAATAATAGATCTTTCAACAAGTCGTTTAATCATAGGAATACAACACCCACAGAAAGCAATAATCAATAAAGTAATACCAATGCTAACTAAGGCCCCCTGTATAATCTTCCCCCATTTACCAAACATGTTGTCAAACAACTACCTACTGTATTATCAATGCCAGATTAAGCTTTATTAAGTTTTTAGCTCTTATAAAGATTTTCATTTTTCTAAAATTTAAGCTATACTTTATAATAATTTTATTAAAAATTTGCAACTTATAGATTTTATAACTATTTTAGTAAGTTGATTGATTAATTATGCAAAAGGGTTTTCTTTTTTCTTTTTTCTTTTTCTAAACATTAATTGTGCTATATAATAAACCAAATCCCGCAATTTCAATAACTTTAAATGTGTAAACAATAAATTAGTTTGTTCAAGATACCCGACTTTGTGTATAACATGGACAGCACTTTTTGTAATATTAGCAATGAATTAAGTGTACTTTTATAATTATTACCCCAGGCCTCTATACAATAGATCAAGTATGGAAGTACCAATGAGCAATACAAGATATAAAGTGATTTGTCTTAATTTTATTTATGATTGCAATATTTTTTGCAACTTTGTTTTGTATTTATCTGACGTGTGATTTACAACTACTTTTATCATCTAGTATTACATGGTAATAGAAATTCACTAATTATGCATTTATCTGTTGAGATCACATGTTTTATAAGTGTGTGTGTGGGTGTGTTACAACATATGACTGTAACTTCTATCCATACATGAACTGCCCTAATACGCTACACCAACAAGCTGCTCGATGTGTCTATTGTATTTTGTGTTCCAAGATGAAGTTTTTTGTCACACTGACCGGCCAAAGGGTTTCATGCTCTCACTCCCCCCTCCCCTTTCTCCTGTCCTGGGAGCAAACTGCTTGGTGGCCTTGAAGCCCTGTGGCTTTATCTTATGATGTCTCCAAGTTATGTCTCCAAGTTTGCATAGAGACTCCTACTATTAATATGTATTATTGTCAATGTCTGATCCGAATTCATAATTCCATTTAATTGTTGATCATAATAAGCACACTTATTGTTAATACGATTAAAATAGTTATTGTCTGGGTCAATATATCCTAAAATGTCTTGTGGTTGCTGTTCAGTATTGACAAAGGTTTCAGCTTCAATTTGCCCTAATACACTTCCATTATTAAATGAGGAAAAGGGGGGGAAAAAAAGAAGAAACACTAAGGAAAAAAGAACACAAAAATTTCCACAAAAATCTCCACTCATAATCTTACTGCACTATTATTCGTACATCAGAACTGAGGTTTAAATGTATCTAATTCCTCCATTTATCTAATCATTATTACTAGCTACATTATTACTATCACTAGTTTAATCCACACCTTACAGTTCTTTGTCCATGTTGACTGCATTTTCCCGTTTTCTGAGAGCCCTTTTAAATTTCAAAAATTTTATGAAGTGTATATTTATATGTCTTTTTGCATCTTTTTGCATCTGATTAGAATTTTAATGTTACAAAGGTAATGAATCACAGACTTCTGCCAGTGTCCGAGTTCCTGGAGGCACTGTACACTTGATACAGTGGGACTTGTGCCAGTACCTGTTATGACTCGCCGCTCATCAGCGGCACCAGCCGCGCGCACACCTGCTCCTCGTCAGCGGCGAGGTATTTAATCCACTCTGCCCTGGGCTTCGGCCTGAAGCCGTCTCTCTACTTCGGCCCCTTTGCTACTACGGGTCTCAAACCTACTAGCGAAGATATCCTGGGTAAGCTCCCCTTACCTCTCTCCTCTAGCTTTCCCCTGTGCACAGGTGGACATCCCCGGCGGCGGACTTCATCACCTCGCCGTTGGCTCTATGCTGCTGCCACAGGTACCGCAGGTCGCTGTCTCCCGGGCTCCGCCCTTGTCGACGCCAGCCACCTGTCACAACCAAGTAAGCCAGCTATCATCATCATTTCCCTGTATTGGTGTGGTGCCCGTTACCCTTCTCCCTCTGCTCTCTCCCACAGGGTTGTCCGGCTGTACGGCCTCCTGCCCCCGTGCCTGACGCAGACACCACCACCAATACATTCTTATTCCACAGACACGCAGCCATACACTTCCCTGTTGCTAATAAAGCTGTTGAATCTATCCTGAGCCTGCGTGTGTGTCTCCTGGGCCGTGCGTTATGTCAGTACGGCTTCAGCAGAGCGGCTCGGCAGACAGCGGGCTCGCACGCCGTCTTTCCACCCTCGAGGCTCGGGTGGATTCAATAGCCTATCAGCAACAGGTGACATTAAATCAATTAATTAACATCACTAACCGATTGGACCGCTTGGACCCCCAGCAGCCATTCCCCTCGGCTCGTCCGGGTGGCGTGGCTCCTGCGGCTCCGGTGGCCGTCCAGCCTGCTCCGGGTGCGCCAACACGGCTCACACCAATCCCCACTCCTGCTCGCTTCAGCGGTAAGCTGGGTGGAGCTCGGGGTTTTATTATGCAGTGTGAGTCCGTGTTTCTTCGCTTTCCCGGAGATTTTCCCTCAGACCATAGCAGAATTGGTTATATAGGAAATCTCCTTGAGGGTCGTGCGCTTACCCGGGCTTACGCCATTATGGTGAAGTCCAGCTATGCTACCCTCACCTATGGCCAGTTCATGTGACAATTTCTGGAAGTGTTCGATCATTCGCGTTTGGACAGTGTCCAGGTCGACCATCTTCTCGGACTCCAACAGGGGAGCCGATCGGCGGCCGAATACGCGATCGACTTCCGGGTTACCGCGGAGGAAGTTGGCTGGGAAGAGCGCGCGCTCTGCGGCATCTTCCTCCGCAGTCTAAACTCCGGTCTGAGGGATGAGCTGGCTGGACGGGATACCCCGGAGACGCTGGCGGAGCTGATTTCTCTCACCATCAGCTTGGATAACAGGCTGCGCGAGCGTACCTCCGAGCGGAAGCAGTCTTCTCGCTCGCGGGGTGCCTCTGCACGTCTGCCCCAAGCTCGCCACCTGGCGTTACCGCCACCGGAGGTCTCCGAGGAGTCGGAACCAATGGTGACGGGCCGGACAAAGCTCCCTCTGGCGGAGAAACAGCGCTGTCGTGACCTGGGCCTCTGCATGTATTGCGGAGGTAGCCAGCACACGGTGGAGAATTGTCCGGGAAAAGCCAAACGAGGTGGTCCGCGAGTCACTGTAGGGGGCCTCGCGGACGCTAATCGGTTAAATCCCCTCACACATTTGACGCTGCCCATCCGCTTCTGTCACAACCTCACTGGGCATCTCACACATGCACTGGTGGATTCAGGCGCGGAGGGTAGCTTTATTTCACAAAGCTTGGCAACCCGACTGGGCATCCACTGTCACCTCCTCGATACTCCTCTCACCCTGGTTAATCTCTCCCGAGTTTCCCTGGGAAAGGTAACTCACCAAACATCCCCTGTCCCAGTGATCATCTCTGGAAACCATCGGGAGGATATCTCCTTTTACGTCCTGCCCACCTCAGTAACACCTGTCATCCTCGGTTATCCCTGGCTCCGCCTCCACAACCCCGCCTTTGACTGGAAGACTGGGAAGGTTTCAGCGTGGAGCACTTTCTGCATGGGTACCTGCCTCCAATCCGCGGCCTGCGCCCCGTTCTCGCCTCCCACAGCTCAGGACACCGCGCCCCCGGATCTCACCCTAGTGCCCTCAGAGTTCCACGACCTGGGTGCCGTTTTCAGTAAATCCAAGGCGATGTCTCTACCTCCTCACCGGCCCTACGACTGCGCCATTAACATCCGCCAGGGGCGCCCTTACCCTCAGGACGCCTCTACAGTCTGTCAGCGCCGGAGAAGGAGGCAATGAACAGCTACTTGAAGGAGTCTCTCAGTGCTGGGATCATCCGACCATCCTCCTCTCCAGTAGGTGCAGGGTTCTTCTTCGTTGGAAAGAAGGACGGATCTCTTTGTCCTTGTATCGACTATCGGGCTCTCAACGATATCACGGAGAAGGACCGGTACACCCTGCCCCTTATGGACACTGCCTTCCACTCCCTCCAGGGGGCGACCTGGTTTACTAAGCTGGATCTCCGCAGCGCTTACCACCTCATTCGGATCCGGGAGGGAGATGAGTGGAAAACCGCCTTCCGAACCCCAAACGGGCATTTTGAATATCTCGTGATGCCGTTTGGGTTGACCAACGCTCCAGCCGTCTTTCAGCGCCTCATCAGTGACGTCCTCCGGGACTTCATCGGCCTGTTCGTATTCGTCTACCTGGACGACATTCTCATCTTCTCCAGGTCCAGGGATGAACACCGGGTCCACGTGAGGCGGGTCCTGCAGAGACTGCTGGAGAACCGTCTGTACGTCAAGGCGGAAAAATGCGAATTCTACGCCAAAACAACTTCCTTCCTGGGGTTCATCATCTCCCATGACCAGGTGCTTCCGGACCCAGCGAAGATCAAAGCAGTGGTGGATTGGCCCACACCAACCTCTCGAAAGCAGGTTCAGCAGTTCATCGGGTTCGCCAATTTCTACCGCCGCTTTGTCCCGAACTTTGGAGCCATCGTCGGACCCCTGACCCGCCTCACCTCTCCTAAGACCCCGTTCCGGTGGACTGAAGAGGCCGCTTCGGCCTTCCAGGCGCTGAAGATGGAGTTCTCCTCCTCCCGGGTCCTCAGCCAGGTCTATCCCGCGCTGCAGTACATTGTGGAGGCGGACGCTTTGGACACGGGGGTGGGGGCGGTGTTGTCCCAGCGGTCCCCAGCCAATGGAGTCAAGCGACCCTGCGCCTTCTTCTCTCGGCGCCTGTCCCCAGCGGAACGAAATTACGACGTGGGGGACAGAGAGCTTCTTGCCATCAAGCTTGCCCTTCAAGAATGGCGTCACTGGCTGGAGGGGGCAGCCTTGCCTTTTGTGGTCCTCACTGACCACAAGAACCTGGAGTACCTGAGATCTGCCAAGCGTCTGAACGCCCGCCAGGCGTGTTGGTCCCTGTTCTTTGCAAGGTTTAAGTTCAGCATCACATATAGGCCTGGCTCCAAGAACGGCCTACCCGACGCCCTCTCCAGGCAATTTGCCCCGGAGGCCGCAGATGACGTTGCTCATACCATCTTGCCCAGGTCGTGCGTCGTGGGGGCTGTTACATGGGACATAGAAGACAAGATCCAGAGGGCGCAGGAATCGGAACTGGACCCTGGCGGCGGACCGGAGGGGAGGCTCTTTGTGTCATCTGCCGTCCGGGGGGACGTTATACACTGGCTCCATACCTCCAAGCTCACCTGCCATCCTGGAGCTTCGCGGATGATAGACCTTCTCCAGTGATCCTTTTGGTGGCCAGGTCTGCGGAAGGATGCTGCTCGTTACGTCTGGGCCTGCCCCGTCTGTGCTGCCAATAAGTCAGGTAACGCCCCCCCTGCGGGTCTGCTCCAGCCCCTGCCCGTCCCTGGTAGGCCCTGGTCACACATCGCTCTGGACTTCGTCACCGGGCTCCCTGTCTCCAACAACTTTGACACAGTTCTAACCATCGTTGACCATTTTTCCAAGGCCGCCCACTTCGTGCCCCTACGTGGACTTCCCTCAGCCTTGGAGACGGCGGACCTCCTCATCCAGCACGTGGTCAGACTGCATGGAATCCTGGTCGACGTGGTCTCCGACCGCGGCCCCCAGTTTTCTTCGGACGTCTGGAGGTCATTTTGCAACGCCCTGGGAGCCAAGGTAAGCCTCTCCTCTGGCCATCACCCCCAGTCTAACGGGCAGTGTGAGCAGACAAATCAGGAGCTGGAGGCTACGCTCCGCTGCGTAACTTCATCTAAACCCACGTCCTGGAGTTCTCATCTCGCCTGGGTGGAGTACGCCCACAACACCTCTCGCTCTACGGCCATCGGGATGTCGCCCTTTAAAGCATCCTTGGGCTATGATCCACCCCTGTTCCACATGCAGAAGGGCGAGTTGGTTGTTCCCTCTGTCCAGGCACATCTGAGGCGGTGCCATTCCCTTTGGTCCACGGCGCGTAATGCGCTTTTACGCACGGCGGAGCGCAATAAGTCTACGGCGGACCGACATAGGAGACCTGGACCTGCCTACCAGGTGGGACAGCAAGTTCGGGTATCCACACAAGACGTAAACCTAAAGGGTGAGAGGAGAAAGCTGGCCCAACAGTTCATCGGCCCTTATCCCATAACCAGGATCATCAACCCGGTGGCTGTGCGTGTGGCTATTCCCTCCTCCCTCCGCATCCATTCCACCTTCCACGTCTCCAAAATCAAACCGGTGGTCTCTGACCCCCTCTGCCCTCCACCTGCGGCGCACCCCGCTCCCCAGATGATTGGTGGCCATCCGGCCTGGACCGTCGCTGACATCTTGGACGCCCGACGCCGGGGTCGCGGATTGCAGTACCTGGTGGATTGGGAGGGCTATGGACCCGAGTGGAGACAGTGGGTGCCTTCCTCGCTGGTGTTGGACCGGTCACTCATTTCTGAGTTTCATCGAGCGCACCCGGAAAAACCATCGCCAGGAGGCGCTGCTAGAGGGGGGAGTACTGTTATGACTCCCCTGCTCATCAGCGGCGCCAGCCGCGCGCACACCTGCTCCTCGTCAGCGGCGAGGTATTTAATCCACTCTGCCCTGGGCTTCGGCCTGAAGCCGTCTCTCTACTTTGGCCCCTTTGCTACTACGGGTCTCAAACCTACTAGCGAAGATATCCTGGGTAAGCTCCCCTTACCCCTCTCCTCTAGCTTTCCCCTGTGCACAGGTGGACATCCCCGGTGGCGGACTTCATCACCTTGCCGTTGGCTCTACGCTGCTGCCACAGGTACCGCAGGTCGCTGTCTCCCGGGCTCCGCCCTTGTTGACGCCAGCCACCTGTCACAACCAAGTAAGCCAGCTATCATCATCATTTCCCTGTATTGGTGTGGTGCCCATTACCCTTCTCCCTCTGCTCTCTCCCACAGGGTTGTCCGGCTGTACGGCCTCCTGCCCCCGTGCCTGACGCAGACGCCACCACCAATACATTCTTATTCCACAGACACGCAGCCATACACTTCCCTGTTGCTAATAAAGCTGTTGAATCTATCCTGAGCCTGCGTGTGTGTCTCCTGGGCCGTGCGTTATGTCAGTACCCACTTAATTTTTGTAAAGCAATTTTAATAAAGGTAAAAATCTGTATTGTCTTTGTAGCAGTTTCTAATTCAAGTCCCACAGTAAACATACAGTAAATTCAGCACAAGTTGGACTTTCCTTAGACATTTGGAACTTTTCTCATAAATTTGCATGGTTTTCTTCCTTATCAGTTTACCTTGTTCCTTATAGACATATTTCCTTTAAAATAATCTACAGATACTTCCTTAAATATCTGGAAATTTATTGATGTAACTTTTAACTTCTGTTGAATGTTGTGATTTCATTACCAAGTGGTCTCATTTATATTTTTCTCTTCATTATTGGTCATCTATTGATAATTTTTATGTATTATCTATTTTTCTGAGGATTGCTAATTATTTTTGCTAATTAATTTCTTTGATACCCCCTTTTTGATGCATGGAGATGCACATTAAATCACCCTTTATTGTTATTCAACTGTACAACAGAACAAGATTGTGCTTTACCTATCCACCGTGTCAATCACACACACCCCAAGTGTAGAATCAGAGGGCCACTGCCATGCAAGGCACTGCCACAAAATTTCCCTCCTCCATTCCATTTTTGCTGAGCACCAAGCTGGATGGAAGGAAGTTCCACTTTTTTTATATGGTCTTCGGCATGACCCGGCCAGGATTTGAACCCCAGCCTCCCGGGTGTGGGGTGGATGGTCTACCAACTGAGCCACCACTCCGGTACATGCAGCAAAGTTACAGGGTATTTGCTTGATGGGTAGTGTCTTTTACTGAAAGGAAGTGTGTTACCACTTTTAATTTAGATGAAAATTTGTGAGTAGTACAGCTCCTTCAAAATGAGATTTCAATAATCATGGCTTCTTTTGTGACGTCTCTTGAACTAATTTACAAATTCCATTTAAGAAAAACAAAGTAGCTGTCTGTGCAGATTTGATATGATTTAGCATTGATAAGTAAGGTCAGTTTGTCCAATTAAACACAGACAGGTTGAGTCCTTGTGAAAGGTTGTGTCACACTCCTTCAGTCAATGGAAAGGTGGACATTTTTGCCTCATTAAAATTTGGTTTAATTTTGTACAAGGAATGCCTCATTTTATACATTCCTTGGTAAATTATGGGGTGGAATGTAGTCCCAAGGCCCAGCTTGGCCACAGCTGAGCATCGGGAAAACACATTCCTTATTACTGTCACATTTCTGAAATATGATGTTGTCACACCATTATGTGATAAGTAACATCAGATGTATCCTGCAGTATAAAATCATATAAACATTACATTTGTAGAGTCGGAGTCATTTAAATTGTTATACTTTATGTCATTTACAATGTCATACAAAGTCATACTTAGCTTCAAAAAGTGCTTATCAATTTAGGGGTCCTTTCTCCTGTGGTCAGTCTATGTCCATGTCACCCCTTCCAGTCAATGAATGTCAATTATTGTTTTTTATTATTTTATTATATATTGCATATGTCACCAAAGATTAATTAAATTAAAAGGTACAGATGATGTTATGGTTCCTTGTTAATTTAGCAAATCTAATTCCTGGTGAAAGCTAAAAAAAAAAATAAATTGTGAATGCTTTTCCCTTTCTTTTTTTCTTTTTCCCTTTCTTTTTGAGTGTGTCCATGTACACACTCAATACTTGGTCGAGGCTCCTTTTGGATTAATTACAGTATCAATGTGGCGTGGCATGGAGGTGATCAGCCTGTGGCACTGCTGCGGTGTTATGAAGGCCCAGGTTGCTTTGATAGTGGCCTTCAGCTCGTCTGCATTGTTGGGTCTGGTGTCTCTCATCTTCCTCTTGACAATACTCCATAGATTCTCTATGAGGTTTAGGTCAGGAGAGTTTGCTGGCCAATCAAGCACAGTGACGCCGTGGTCATTTAAGATACTTTTGGCAGTGTGGTGGGGGTGCCAAGTCCTGCTGGAAAATGAAATCAGGTTCTCCATAAAGCTTGTCAGCAGAGGGAAGCATGAAGTGCTCTAAAATTTCCTGGTAGACGACTGCGCTGACTTTGGTCTTGATAAAACACAGTGGACAAACACCAGCAGAAGACATGGTTCCTCAAATCATCACTGACTGTGGAAACTTCACACTGGACCTCAAGCAACTTAGATTCTGTGCCTCTCCACTCTTTCTCCAGACTCTGGGACTTTGATTTCCAATTGAAATGCAAACTTTACTTTTATCTGAACAGAGGTCATCTGCTGGTGTTGGTCCACTGTGTTTTATCAAGACTAAAGTCAGCACAGTCGTCTACCAGGAAATTTTAGAGCACTTCATGTTTCCCTGTGCTGGCAAGCTTTATGGAGAAGCTGATTTCATTTTCCAAAAAGACTTGCCTTCCCCCCCCACACACACACACTGCCAAAAGTATCAAAACCTGATTTAATGACCATGCCGTCACTATGTTTGATTGGCCAGCAAACTCTCCTGACTCTAAACCCCATAGAGAATCTATGGAGTATTGTCAAGAGGAAGATGAGAGACACCAGACCCAACAATGCAGATGAGCTGAAGGCCACTATCAAAGCAAACTGGACCTTCATAACACCTCAGCAGTGCCACAGGCTGATCACCTCTATGCCACGCCACATTGATACTGTAATTAATCCAAAAGGAGCCCCGACCAAGTACTGTGTACATGGACATACTTTTCAGTCGACCAATATTTCTTTTAAAAAACTATTTTTTAAAAATTAATTTTATGTAATATTCTAATTTTTTGAGAAACTGAATTTGGGGTTTTCATGGGCTGTAAGCCATAATCATCAAAATTAAAACAAATAAACACTTGAAATATATCACTCTGTGTGTAATGAATCTATATAATATATGGGTTTCACTTTCTGAAATGAGTAACCAAAAATATTGAACTTTTTCATGATATTCTAATTTTCTGAGATGTACCTGCAATGCCCATAATGGCTTGTGGGGAAGCACACATCCAGATAACAATGGAAATGTTGTGGAAGAGATGTTAGATGAAAGATCATTAATTTGTCTAAACACTGGCGAAGGTACCAGGGTGGATGTGCATAGGGGCACATTATCATGCATTGACCTGACTCTGGTATCTGATTCTTTAGTGAGCACCTGTGAATGGACAGTTATGAACAGGACAACTATGGGAAGTGACCACTTCCCAATATTTACAGTCATTAAAACTGAAGTATGTATACAAGAGGGAAGATGTTTTACAAGATGGTGTTTTGACAAGGCAGACTGGGGAAAATTTAGGCAATGCTGTGTTCAATCGTGCCATTTGGTAACATTAGAAGGTGGCATAGAAGAGTGTTCAAGTCAGGTAACCAATCATATTTTGAATGTTGCAATAGCAAGTATACCTAAGAAGACAACACAGGGTAGGAAGAAGGTTGTACCCTGGTGGAATAACAAATGTAGTATTGCAGTAAAAGAGCGAAACAAGAGCATTCAGAGAGCTGAGGAAGATTATGACTAGTGAAAACTTAATAGGGTACAAAAAGAAAAGGGCAGTAGCTCGAAGGATTATTAAAAACAGGAGAAGGTCAACATGGAGAGAATTTTGTTCCACCCTTGGTAGGAAAACAGAACTAGGTGATATCTGGGATATGTTTTAAAAAAATGAGTGGGAAAAGGGTATCAGTTAAAATTCCAGCTTTAGTGGATGGGGACAAGATGGCTGTATCAGACAAAGAAAAGGCAGAAGTCCTAGGTAAAGCATTTGCAGCAGTGCATAGAGGAGACCATTTTGGTGAGAGTCATAGACAGCAAAGGGATCATAAACTCAGAGAAAATGCAAACTTAAAAAATGAAGTGAAAGAGGACATGACTGCATTAGACCTCAAGCTCACAATGTCAGAGCTTAAGAGAGCTTTGCAAGATAGTGGATACACAGCTCTAGGATATGTTCAGTTAAGCTATGCTATGTTCCGGCAGTTGCCTATGCAATCAATGCAACTGGTGCTGAAATTGTTTAACCCCTTGCACTCTGGTCAATTTCCCTAAAAACGCCTAAAAATAACATACCCAAAGTAAATCAAAAGCTGTTCTTCAACCCTTTGCAGCATCTTCATGGGGTTGGTCTCATTTAAAAGAAAGCACTTTGAATTTTTTGGCAAAACAGTCATAATCTCTCTAAGTGCTCCTGCCACTGAGTAACAGTCATCTAAACATACTGAATCTGAAGAAAATAAAGTTTGCCTGGTTGTTTTTTTTAGATACAAATGCTTGCAAATAGCACACAGCTGTCAGATACTGGCTGGAAAATGCAACAGAAATGTAGAACCAAGTGTTATCAAGCTGAGGTCAAAATTTTGTAACAATACCACAAAAAATGAATATATTACACAGCTTTTTTCTCAGGTTGTTCCCAGGCGTTTTTGAACTGTGCCAAACTGTGTCAAATGGCACAGTTTGGAAAAACGTCTATAACTTTTGAATGCTGAAACATAGAAGCTCCATCTTGGGCTCTAATGAAAGGTGACACTCAGGGCTGTGTGTGTGTTTGGGGGGGTGTTTATTCATTCATGAATGAATGAATGAACAAACAAGCCCCCCACACACAAAGAAGCATGCCACGTAAAAAATGTGTGGCCTTTTTTTACAAGAAAAAATAACCTACAGTGCAATAAAAATTACACTAAAATATTTGCAATGTAGAGGATAACAACTCCCCCCCCCACTACAGAGGAGCTCGGCGCACAAAAAACGGTCCGTCAACGGTCCGTCATGTGGCCATGATGCACTGTTGTAATTACCGATCGGTCAAAAGTCATTTTTATTACTATTTTCATTGATAAAAAATAATTTAGCTTATAACACTTACCTGTCCACAACAGCATTGTCGTTGGCAAACATCTGTTCCTCATTGTCAGATGAACATGAAGCTCGTCCGCTTGTTACGGACTCGTGGTTCTGGTCACCCGACCCGGTCAAACTATGATTCCATTATTGCGGTTTTGCGCTTCCATGATTGCGGTTTTGGCAAACGATTTTTCAAAACAAATAAGAACAGTAGTAATAAAAAAAGACTGGCGAACGCTACCGTTACACACAGCGGCTTACACAAAACAGATTTTACGCACGGGACGCACGCGTTTCAATTGTCGAACTTCTCTGCTTCAATTGGCTCGTTGTATTCGCAGTCGTTGGTAGGCAGGTCCTTCTTGCTAGGTTTTCAGTCATTGGTTCTTCAAGGTTTCAGAAACCCAATTCAAGGCTCTTATTAGTCGAATGAGAGGTCAGTCAAATCTAAACCAATCAAAACAGTCCTTTGGCCTTCTGTTCGCGGCTGTGTCTGTACTGGAAGAACGGAAATGCAGCTTTTTTTTTTTTCAGTGTGCACTGAGACGCACTAGGACGCTGAGACGTGACCACCCGCGGTATCCCAGAGTGCAAGAGGTTAACAGAATATGGAAGGACCGGGCTATCCCAAGTGGGTGGAAAAAGGCTGTAATTTTACCATTTAATAAGCCAGGGAAAGATCCAGCTCATCCAGGCAACTACAGGCCAACAGCAGTAACGTCACACTTAGGGAAATGGATGGAGAAGGTGTTAGTTTACAGACTCTCATGTGTACTAGAGCAAAAATGATTAATAAACGACTATCAGAATGGTTTTAGAAGAGGAAGATCCACAGTGGATGCTCTAGTTAGGGTAAGTAATGAGTGGAGGGATGGACTTCTTATCAAATTGAATAAAATGGGCATTGGTGGTAGGATGTATAATTGGATAATGGATTTTTTAACACACAGGACAATTAAAGTTAAAGTAGGATGAGAAGTTTCTAATGACTTTGAAATAGAAAATGGTGTTCCTCAGGGGAGTGTGATAAGCCCTGTTTTATTCAGTATAATGATAAATGACATGTTTGTGATGTCCTAGGGGATCCCGTGCAGTCTCACCACATGCTGGATGAGCAGGTCCGCCGTCTCCTTCACCGTAGGCATCCCCTGCAGGGGAATGAAGTGAGCAGCCTTTGAAAACCTGTCAACAATGGTGAGAACAACAGTATGGTTATTAGAAGGTGGGAGGCTGGTGACGAAATCCAACGCCACATGGGACCAGGGCCTGCCGGGGGTAGGGAGAGGGTGGAGCAGCCCGGCTGGAGAGGATGAGGACATTTTGCCAGCAATGCACTGGGGGCAGACACGGATATACTCCCCAATGTCCTTCTGCAGTGAGGGCCACCAAAACGTTCTTTGAAGAAGCGCCACCGTGCAAACCCTCCCAGGGTGACACGAGAACCTGGTTGTGTGGGCCCAATGGATAACTTCGCCCCGAACGGCCGATGGGACCAACAGCTTCCCCGCTGGCTGCCCGCCCGGGTCCGCTTCAGCGTCCTGTGCCCTCAGGACCTTCTCCCTGATGCCCCATGAGAGGGCGCCCATGACACATGAAGGAGAAAGAATAGGGTGTTCTGTAGTCTCAGTAGCATCCAAGGCGAACTGCCTGGAGAGAGCATTTGGTCTGGTGTTTTTGGAACCGTGGCGGTACGTGATGGTAAAGTCGAAGCGTCCAAAGAACAGGGACCAGCGGGCCTGGCGTGCATTCAGACGCTTAGCCGTCCGGAGGTATTCCAGGTTCTTGTGGTCCGTCCAAACCACGAACGGCTGAGAGGCCCCCTCCAACCAATGGTGCCACTCCTCCAGCAAGAGCTTGACTGCCAGGAGCTCTCTGTCATCGATGTCGTAATTTTGCTCCGCAGGGGACAGCCGACGAGAGAAGAAAGCACACGGTCGGATCCTGCCATCTGTCGGGGACCGCTGAGAAAGAACGGCTCCCACCCCCGAGTCTGAGGCGTCCACCTCCACCAGGCACTGGAGAGCAGGGTCCACCTGAGGCAGGATGGAGGAGTCAGAGAACTTCTTCTTGAGGACCGCAAAGGCCGTAGCCGCCTCCTCCGTCCACCGGAAGGGGACCTTGGGAGAAGTGAGACGCGTCAAGGGGAAAGCAATAGTGCTATAATTCCTCACGAAGCGGCGGTAAAAATTGGCGAACCCCAAAAACTGTTGCAACTGTTTCCTGGAAGAGGGAGTGGGCCATTCTACTACCACCTTTATCTTGCTGGGGTCTGGGAGGATCTCGTTATGGGAAATAACAAAGCCCAGGAAGGATGTCTTGGAGGCGTGAAACTTGCACTTCTCGGCCTTGACGAATAGTTTATTTTCCAGGAGCCACTGCAAAACCAGCCTCACATGCACCCGATGCTCATCCAAAGACTGTGAAAAAATTAGGATATCGTCAAGATAAACAAACACAAAAACACCCAGAAAATCCCTCAGCACGTCGTTGATTAGGCATTGGAACACAGCGGGGGCATTGGTCAGACCAAACGGCATTACCAGGTACTCCAAGTGTCCGCTGGGGGTCCGAAACCCCGTCTTCCACTCGTCACCCTCCCGAATCCGCACCAGGTGGTAGGCATTATGGAGATCCAGCTTGGTGAACCAGGAGGCCCCCTGGAGGGAATCGAATGCCATGTTAAGAAGAGGAAGGATGTATTTGTCCTTGATGGTGATGTTATTTAATTCTCTAAAATCAATGCATGGTCTCAATGCATGGTCTCTTGGGGTGGCAGTGGCTCAGGTGGTAGAGCAGGTCGTCTAATAACCCGATGGTTGGTGGTTCGAATCCCGCTCTCCCCAGATATCCTACCGTTGTGTCCCTGGGCAAGACACTTCACCCGCATTGCCTCCAGTGCCCATAACACTGGGTATGAATGTGTATAAATGTATAAATGTTCTGTGGTGGCCGGAGAGGCCATTGGCGTGGATTGGCAGCCACGTTTCCATCAGCCTGCCCCAGGGCAGCTGTGGCTACAGTAGTAGCTTGCCACTACCATTGTCTGTCTGGAGTGAATGAATAATGTATCTACTTGTAAAGCATCTTTGAGTGTCTATGATAAAGCGCTATATAAATCTGATGCATTATTATTATTATTATTTGTCTCAGTGAACCGTCCTTCTTGCCAAAAAAACAAAAAACAAAAAAAAAAAAAAAAACCCACTGCTGAGGATGACGGCCAAATTATGCCAGAGTTCAAAGATTCTTTAATATAAGCCTCCTTGGCTTCCCACTCTGGAGGTGACAGGCTGTACAGGTGACTCGACGGCAGCGGGGCTCCGGCACGAAGGTTGATGGCTCAGTCATATGGGCAGTGAGGGGGAAGGGAAAGAGCCTGAGTCTTACTGAAGGCGGCCCCAAGGTCATGGTACTCCAGAGGAACTTTGGACAGATCGGGGAGGGGGGTGATGGGAGCACCCAGGGCCATGGATGGCGAGCAGGCGGCAGATTGAAGACAGGCTCCGAGACAGAACAAGCTCCAAGACATCACATTCCCAAAGCACCAGTCGATGGAAGGGTTATGGAGGCGTAACCAGGGGTAGACGAGGATCACTGGGGAAGAGGAGACCGGCAACACAAAAAACTTCAACTCCTCCCAATGGTTACCAGAAATAATGACAGACACTGGGGCAGTCTGCTGAGATACTATGGCAAGGAGGGCTTTGGACAAAGTGATGAGTCTCAGTGGGGTTTTAAGCGATTGACAGGGAAGACCCAACCGTGTTGCCAGATCCCCCGAAATAAAACTCTTCTCCGCCCCCGAATCAATTAATGCATGTGTAACAATTTCCCTATGGTTGTGAATGAAAAGAATGGGGAGAAGAAACTTGGAGAGGGGATTAGATTGAGGTGAAGCAGTGAGTCCCCCTGCCGTAGGGGGACTCACGGACTTCCCCTTTTGGCCATAGAGGGCATGATGCTACCTCATGCTCCTCGCTCCCACAGTAGAGGCACAGCCCCAACTCGCGGCAGCACTGTTTCTCCGCTGGTGGTAACCTGGACTGTCCGACCACTATAGGTTCCGGGGCCTCGGGGAAATCTGAGGGAGGTAGAGCCAATAGGGAAGGCTGAGGGGCGTGTCGATACTGAACACCTGAGCGACCAGAAGCTCTGCGTTCCGCTGCCCGTTCCCTTAGTCTGTTGTCCAGATTTATGGCCAGGGAAATTAACTCAGTCAGCCTACTTGGTCTTTCTAAGGGGGCTAGCTCGTCCCACAGGCTAGGGCTAAGACGTCTGGTGAAGATGCTGCACAGCGAAGTGTCCTCCCACCCCACCTCAGTGGCCACCACCTGGAAATCGACGGATAGTCAGCCACGGACTTGGTCCCCTGTCTCAAATTCAACAGCCGGAAGATAAGCACACTATCACGGTCAGAGTGTTGAACACTTCCTTAAACTCACAGATGAACTGATTGTATGTCAGGCCGGTATAGTTCACCCTAGCCATAACGGGGTAGGCCCATGCTAATGCTTGCCTTTCCAATAGGTTAATCATGTAGCCAATTTGGCTGTGATCAGTGGGAAAGTCCCCAGGCACCCGCTGAAAAACTATCTCACATTGCATAATAAATCTTCTAGCCTCCCCTAGTTGGGAGTGGGAACGGGAGTTAGCCGGGAAGGAGACCCCTGCCTGGGTTGGATGGCAGGGGAGCTAACGGGAGCTGAGGAGCTGCTTGGGGCCGAAGGAGTCAGAGGAAATGCCTGTGGACCTGCTAGGCGATCCAACCAATCTGTTACACTGGCTAACTGGATGAGGATAATTTGCTGTTAAGCTAACTGATCTATCTAAGTCTTCATGTTGTTAACTCTGCGCACCAAAACGCTGTCAGTTGGGTCATTCTGGTGGAGTCGTACTGACATGGTGTATAGACCCAGTGACCAGACAGACTCAGGAATAGATACAATTGAGTTTATTAACAATAATGTGTGTGTGTGTGTGTGTGTGTGTGTGTGTGTGTGTGTGTGTGTGTGTGTGTGTGTAGTCAGAAGCCACTGGGGGAAA
Source organism: Pholidichthys leucotaenia (assembly GCA_020510985.1). Lineage (NCBI taxonomy): Eukaryota > Metazoa > Chordata > Actinopteri > Cichliformes > Pholidichthyidae > Pholidichthys > Pholidichthys leucotaenia. Next base: position 453,862,710 of record CM035836.1, read on the forward strand.
GCAGAACACTGTACAACCAGGCAACCCTAGGGACAAACAGAAGCAGGGACAGTTAGAGGTTATCACCGCTGGAGATGTGCAGTTTAGACCAAAGCTTACTGTTTGTAGAGATGTTAAGTGGCTCAGGTTCAGCTCAGCGGCTACGGCCAGGAGGACAGTGTTCTCCATTCTTGTCACAGCTGCTGGAGGTGAATGTGTGCAGGGTGAGTGGTGAGGCGTTGTCCGCTGCTAGGAAGGTGGTCTGCCGCCACAGAGAGAGGAAGATCCGCCGCCACGGAGCTCCACCTGTGCACAGGGGACTGAGAGAGAGGTTAGAGGGAATGAGTGAGGCTTACTTGAGCTGGAGGGGATTTCTTCCAGACGTCGGTAGGCAGGAGGCTAGGAGCGAGGACAGGAGTATGCTTAGACTGGCACTCAGGAACGATGACAAAGGCAGGAGATGATCGTGTGGAGAGAAGACAGATGACTCCGCACTGATCCCAGGGCAGCGCAGTTAATATAGCCCAGACCATGATAAGGAGCAGGTGTCTGCGCAGCTGAAGGAAATGAGCACTGGAGCAGACCATTGCACATGTCAGAAAAGATGCCGTGAAGATGAAACACCTGAGGTCCGAGCAGGACGTCACAGGCATGACTGTGAACAACACAGCCATCTCAGACAGGAGGAGACCCTTCAGCAACGGGCATGCAGAAATACTTGCTTATACTTGGTTTCTACGCACATGGATGGGTATACGCCCTAGTAAACAGTAAATAACTACATAATACAATGTGCAAATTTAGCAGCCGGTGTGTGAGTTCCTATATACAAAGCTGTGTTACGGAGTTTTGAGAGTTATTTGTTCAGGAGTCTGATGGCAGGGGGAAAGAAGGAGTTTTTCAGTCTGGCTGTCCTGCATTTCACACTTCTGTACCTCCGACCTGAGGGGAGAAGTGTGAACAGTCTGTGCTGGGGGTGGGTGGAGTCCCAGAGGATGGCGTCAGCTCTCCTTTGGACTCTACGGTGGTAGATGCTCTGCAGAGAGGGGAGTGGAGTCTTGATGATCTTCTCTGCTGTTTTCACCACTCTCTGCAGGCGTTTGTGATCAAGGGCAGTGGTGCTGTCATACCACGCAGTGATGCAGTTGGTCAGGATGCTCTCAATGATTCAGCTGTAGAAACTGTTGAGGATCCTGGAGGCCATGCCAAACTTCTTCAGCCTCCTCAGGAAGTACAGTCACTGTTGAGCTCTCTTAACCAGCTCTGTGGTGTTGTGTGTCCACTTAAAGTCCTCGCTGATGTGGATGCCTAAGTATTTAAAGCTGCTCACCCTCTCCACCTCAAGCTTCCGGATGAACAGCGGCCGATGGGGTCTCCTCCCCCCTTTCATTATGTCCACTATCATCTCCTTTGTCTTGTCCGTGTTGAGGGTGAGGTTGTTGTGCTCACACCATGACATTAGGCTGGCTACCTCTCTCCTGTAGGATGCTTCGTCATCACTAGAGATGCGTTCTATCACTGCTGTGTCCTCCGCGAACTTTAGGATGATATTGCTCTTGTGGGAGGCAACACAGTCATGGGTGAAGAGGTTGTAGAGGATGGGACTGAGAACACAACCCTGTGGGACACCTGTGTTTGTGATGATGCTGGCTGAGGTCCTGTTACCCATCCTGACAGACTGGGGCCTGCCAGTTAGAAAGTCCAGTAGCCAGTCAGAGAGGATGGGGTGCAGGCCAAGTGAAGACGTTTGTCGGTGAGCTTGTGGGGGATGACCGTGTTGAAAGCGGAGCTGTAGTCGACAAAGAGCATCCTAACGTAGGAGTCTTTATCTTCCAGGTGGGAGAGAGAATAATGGAGTGCTGCAGCGATGACATCTGAGGTGGACTTGTTGAGCCAGTAGGTGTACTGCACTACTGGAGTCCACGGGGTCCAGTATGCTGTCCTGAATGAGGGGCAGCACCACTCTCTCGAAGCACTTCATGATGAGTGGAGTGAGTGCTACCGGTCTGTAATCATTCAGACAGGTCGTGGGCTCCTTTTGGAGAGGGGGATGATGGTTGTTTTGAAGCAGGAGGGGACTATTTTCTGGTTGAGGAATGCTTTTTTATAATCATTTTGCTAACAAGGGGGATGGCATCCTCCCTTATACCCCCTGAAATCACCTACTACTTGTAATGTTATGGGTCCAAACATGGACCAGGCCCCGGCTGCTTTTTAGCAATAAACATGAGAGGGATCAGTTTATTTATGCATCCTAGTCTGCATGAATATGGCATATAGACATTTCCTGGTTAATTTTCAGAACTAGATTGCTCCCCTACCCCCTGGCCTTGTAAATCAAGTTACAAGGAATGGGACACCCACTGTGGCCGTGTTGCATCAGTAGTTCCTCATGGTCAGGGGAAAAAAAGAAAATTGATGAGAAAAACCATAAATTTCCCAGAAAAGAATCTTATAGTTTACATGAAAAAAGTGTAATGTATAAATGAAAAAAGTCAAAGTGCCCCAAAACAGATTTATGCCTTATTTGCGCTTTAGAATCATATTTGTCGGGGGGGGGGGGGTGAAAAGTTCATAGTGGTCATATTTGACCAGATGTGGTTTAAATTTCAACCGCAGGGATCCAAGTGCTACAACACCGATGGAAGAAGTGTGTGGACCATTCATGGACGTCATTTGTGGTGTGCCCCAGGGGTCAGTTTTGGGACCCAAACTATATAAATGGCATATGCCAAGTATCAAAAATTCTGAAATTTATTTTGTTTGTGGTTGACACAAATATCCTTTGCACTGGTGAGAATTTGCAGCAGGTTTTAAAGGTGGTCACAACAGAAATGAAAAGGTTAACACAGTGGTTCAATAAAAATGAATTATCTCTATATCTGAAGAAAACAAAGATTATGGTTGTTTGGGAAGTATAAAATAAATCATGAAATAAGGGTAATGGTAGATGATACCAGAACTGAAGTAGTACAGGATAATAAGTTTCTGGGGGTGACCCTAGACAATAAAATCTGCTGGAAACCTCACATCAGTCATATCTGGGCCAAGTTAGCAAAATGTATAGGGATACTGGGGAAGACAAGACATATTTTGGACATATTTTGGACTATAAATCATTATTCTTACTGTACAATTATCTGTTTTTAGCATCTTAACTACTATGTAGAGGTCTGGGGAAACACCTACAGTACAAGACCAACCTACAGCCAATATGCAGATTACAAAAAAAAAAACTATCAGGATAATAAATAATGTAGGATATAGAGACCATACCAACTTGTTGTTTTTAAAAGTCACATGCAATGTTGGGAGTAATGTATTACAAAGTAATGCATTACTGTAACGCCACTACTTTTGCAGTAACGTGCTGTGTAATGAAATTACTGTTTAAAAATTCAGTAATGCGCTACAGTTACTGAAATTTGATCAGATGCATTACTCGCATTACTCGTTTTATTAATTTGGATAGATATTTTAGCGCAAATAGATGATCATACAACTTGCAGTTGCTAGACACCCTCCTCATCAGCTGCCAACTGGGGATGAATACACAGTTTCGGTGGCTATTGGCAGGACTGCCATCCCCAGCGCCACCACCGGCCTCAAGCCACTGGAGGTTGTCATGCCAAAGGCAAAGGCAAGCAAATAAATATAAACTGACCCTACCATAACTGACACAGCTGTCTCACAGTCTCCTCCGTGGGTCCATTTCCTGTCCTGCCCCAGTTCACATCACAACCCGGTGAAGAAATGCCGTGGTGGTGGCGACTTCTCATATCGAGCCCTGATCACCTGTTGTCCAAGCGGTAAGTAGCCCCTACCAGCTCCTACCTCTGTGGTTAAACATGAGTATTTTTTGAGCAAGAAGCTCGCATTTATTGTCTGCATTAAATGCATTTAAAGTTTTCTTAAGCACAGAGAAAAAAGTGACTGTGATTTGTTGTCACCTTTCATTTATCTGTGCTTTCTGTTTTATTTTATCTTATTAATTTACATGCTGTTGTGATATGCAACTATTTCATGGAAGTAAATCCTCTAAATATGCATTTTTATTGGGTTGGTCCAGGGGTGTGACACATATGGCTCGTGGGCCAAAAACGGCCCACCAGGGGGTCCAAAATTTTCTCTGTAAATTCACAGCTTTATTTCTAGTAAATTTCTGACTTTCTACTGATTACAATAGTTTGTGTAAATCTGAGACATTTTTTCTCTGTAAGATGAGACTTTTTTTCCACATCAGTTTTCTTTTTCTTTTTCTGATGAGAACAAGGGGCCCTTGATCTTGCTGTGTGTGCAAGATGATTTAAGTATGCATTTAAAAGTAATATGTAAGCTACTTTTCCAAGTAACTAGTTACTTTAATCATGCAGTAACTCAAAAGTAACTGTTACTTTTGAAAAGAAGTAACTAGTAACTGTAGCTAGTTACTATTTTTAGTAACTTGCCCAACACTGCCCACATGCCATAAATTTAATGGATTTAGTTAAATTTAAGACAGCACAAGTAATGTACAGGGCAATTAATAATCAACTCCCAACTAATATACAAAAAATATTTAAAAAAAAGAGAGACAATGATTATAATTTGAGAGGAGACTTACTTTGGTGTTATGTTTAGTTTAGGACACGGCGGTCTTTTGTTTTAAGTAGAATTGTTTGCAGTATATCATCATCATCATCATGGCAGTCTGTCGGGGGCGACGATGACCATTTCATTTTGGTCTGATCAGATTCCTCCATGCAGCTCTGTCCTTCGCCCTCCGCTGCCAGGAACTCCTGGCCTTGTTGCGGCAGAATAATCCACTTTACCGTGTGGGGTGAGGTGGTAGTCTACCCATCTTCCCCTAGTTTTAGTTATTTTGGAATGACTGTGTTAGGCCATTTGTATTGTGTTGTCCCACTACTTTTAGCTCGTGTTTCGGGTTCCAAATTGGGGTGGGTCCGAATTGTGTGTGTGGTTTTGGCTTTTGTGAAGGGGGGAGAGAATGTTGTGTAGAGTTTGGCTTTTATTTGTGTGTTATGGGTGGCAGCTCCACCTTCCGGTTCCGCCACCTCCCGCGGCTATAAGAGAGCAATGGGCAGGCGGGGCGGTCCTCTCTGCCGGACGGCTGCACCTGTGTACTGTAGAGTGCCTATCAATAAACGTGTGTTTAGTTCGACACCTGGCCTCGTCCTTTGGCTCCATACTCATACATAACACCTACTACTTGTAGAAATTCTGACTATAAACTGTTAACTTACATTCTTGCCTCACATTTAAAATCAGGAATTCTAAATACTATCACAGAGACACAATCAGGCTTTCTTAAAGGAAGATCAATACACAATAATGTAAGGCTTGTAATGGACATCATAGAATACAGAGATCTAATAGAAGGTAATGGCTTTATATCAGGCATCTCCAACACGTCGCTCGCGAGCTACCGGTAGCTCTCGAGGGCCTTTCCAGTAGCTTGCAAAACAAATTTGATTCGTCACTTGGTAAATCAGGTCTAAATTACCATCCAATCAAAATTACAAGTGTCCCGCCCCCCTCCCGAGATCAAACGGTTATTTGTCAACTAGCTGTCAATCAAACCTTTGCGCTGGTTTGCTGTCTGTGATTGGAGCAGGGTGGGGGGAGCAGGCTGACCAGCCAGGTGCCACAGGCAGGTAGTGGGTTAGCCCAGCAATAATGTCAGCAGGAGAGTCCAGTCATGCCAGTAAGAGGCCCAAAACTTATTATTTTCACCAAGAGTGGGAAACGGACTTCTGTTTCACAAATGTGAAAGGCAAGTGTGCGTGTCTGATCTGTGGTGCGAGCCTGGCAGTCAGTAAAAGATGCAACGTGGAGCGGCATTTCACCAAAGTTCACAGCAACTTCTCTCTTTCCGGTGGGAAGAAGCCTCGGTGACGAGAAGGTAAATGAGCTTAAAGCTACGCTCCAAAAACAACAATCTCTGTACACTAAACCGACGAAAAAGGCCAATGCCTCAACCGAGGCATCATTTAAAGTGGCACACATCCTGGCAAGCACAAAAAGCCCTTCACTGATGGCGGTATAATTAAAGAGTCTATGACCGCGGTGGCAAAATCATTATTCCGAGACCATGAAAATAAGACTGAGATTCTGCCCACTATTGCTGATGTCCAGCTTGGTGCGAACATGTGGCGCGGAGGGTGTGTGCGCTATCTGCGGATTCAGTCAGACAGCTGGAGTCAGACCTGAACAGGTGCCTCTGGTTTTCACTCCATCTTCCATATTAGAATGTTCGTATTGTTGAAAATGTTTAAAAATATTCAGGAATACAGCAGTTTTTTTCTTTTTCTTTTTCTTTTTTTTTGAGTGAGTTAGAATGTTATGCTTCACAATTTGAAAATGCACCTACAGGTGTATATTATTTGCTTTTTTTAATACAGTATTGTCCCATTTCATAATTTTTGAAGTACTTTTGATTTTCTCAGTAAAACTGTTTCATATTGGCACTTTTTAAATATTTAAATAAATATTTAAGAATACAACATGCTTTTGCTTGTGATTTTAAGTTATTATATACAATATGTGCATATATGGAAATTAGCTAAATAAATGTTACTAAAAAAAAGAATAGCTCTCCAGCAACTTCATTATGGAAAAGTAGCTCACAGAATATAAAAGGCTGGAGACCACTACTTTAGATTCTTCCTGGGCTTCTATAAATCCTTTGACTCAGTTGAACACTCATTTATTTTAGCAATTCTTGAACATTTGGATTTGGTATTAAATTTAGAAACATGATCTATGGACTATAAAAGAACATTATTAGCTGGGTCATCCTTCCAAATGGCACCACTCCAAGCTTTAATGTTGATGTTGGAATCCCCCAAGGTTGCCCCATTTCATCCTATCTATTTATACTAGCTACTGAAATACTAGCCATCCATATCAGAAACTGCAAAGATACCGAATGATTAAATGTCATCATCATCATTGCAGTCTGTCGGGGGCGACAATGACTGTTTCATTTAGGTCTGATCAGATTCCTCCACGCAGCTCTGTCCTTCGCCCTCCGTTGCCAGGAACTCCTGACCTTGTTAACCTGGGCGATGTCTGAGCCGGTATGAGTTGCTTTCTGACTGACCATTTCATGAAACTGCTTTCAAAGTATTTGAGTACCACTAGCTTTTGCTGGACTAGTGGCACATTCTTGGCAGATAGAGATATTATCAGTGGCAAGGACAGGCCAAGACAAACTGGCTCCAGTATCTGTTGCAGTGACTGACCAGATGATAGATTTGTTTATCTCTGCTATTTGCCTGACCTGACATGGATTAAATGTAGTGGGTACAGAAATGATTATCAGCCAGCTGGTGGGTGACATAACATTATTCCTAAAAAAAAAAAAATGAACATCAAATCCCAATAAGTATTGAAAAAATCCAGAGATTCTCTGAGGTTTCAGGTTTTGCCCTTCATGATTCACCTATTAAAATAAATCTGCCATGTTCCTATTAAATCAGAAATAAAATACTTGGGTATTCACCGTACTAAGAAGACAAAAATAAGTCAATCCGTGGATATAGAATCTAAACTTCATGAATGCAAACCAAATTAAATATATGGCTCCAAGGAGACATCAATCTTAGGACAAATGTATCTGACCAGAATGGAAAGTTTATTCACATGTATATACCCAATATATTCAAATGCCATTCCAAGCTGACTAATTAAATCCTTTAACCAAATAAATCTAAATTTCATCTGGAGAAACAGATGACTTTATATTTAAAAAAGTCATATGGTGAAAGAAATGTGATTTTGTCATTGATTTCATTGATTTTGATTCAGCTGATTTTGTTTGTTAGATATTTATTGTATGATTATATTTTACTTGTGTTTTATATATAAAATTTATTTGATTTTAGTAGCTGAGCTGTTTTTTTATATATATATTTCTCAGGTTTCCTACTTTTCTGTATAGCACCTTGGTCCAGTTTGGTTGTTTTTATGGTGCTTATAAATAAAGTTGGATTGGATTGATGGAGGGCTGAAAGTGATTGATTTAGATTGCTTCAGTGGAACCTTGTCAATAAACTGGCTAAACTCTTGGATCAAGCATCATAACTCTTTCTGCTATTGTATTCCTAACCACTTATTCAACACAGTTGGTGGGTTAAGTTTTCTGCTCATTTCAGATTTTGATGGAAACCAGATCCCTGTGTCATTACTGGAGTTCCATAAACAAATATTATCATATTGGAAAATGTTATATGTACATAACTTCTCACCACACTCTACAATTACATGGAACAATAGACATGTACTGCATTGCAACAAATCCTTATTTTATGAAGATTGGTTTGAGAAAAGTACATGGTCTATAACTGACCAAATAGATGATAATGCTAATTTATTTATGAACAATTCTGCACAAAACACAGCTTCCATATTTGACCTCACAAAATTATGTAATGTATTGCCTCATAATTTGTGTTTCTTACCAAAAACATAATGACACACCAAATGATTCAACCACGGCTACCCTCGATATCAGTCCAGGGACTTTAATTCTGGACAAGAAATGCAACAACTCTAATCAGAAAATGTTTCACAGAGAAATTTTTCCCTGGATGTCAAAATAAAAATGGTAGTTTAAACAAATTTGATTTAAAAAAAAATCACCAAACTAAGAACTATGTATCTTACTTTCTCAACAGCCCCTAAAGTAAAAGAAACACTTCAAAATTACGAATGGCATCTACCCATCTTTAAAGAACTACTTAGATTATGTTTTAATATTGAAGATAATAACTGTACATTCTGTGAACATGATATTGACCAGATATTTTTCTCATGTGACATAGTACATTGTTTCTGGTTCATAAGTTCATAAATGGATAAAAGAAAAATTTCCATCATCTCCATCCAACTTCTCTGTCAAGAGGTGATATAACTTTTGGATTGATTTTAGGAAACAAAAGAGATGAACTCTGTGATGATGGTGTAGACACTGAGATAATCATCTCAGACTGGATGCAGAGGGTAAACAGATGAGGACAATAGGTATTGAGATGGGAGAGATTATGGTGATGTAGCAGGAAGGAGTAGCGAAGGGTTGAATGTATTGTGATGCGAGATGTCATGCAGATGTGAGATGGGCGGATGATATAAAAGGAGAGACCCTGGTGTATTGAAGTGATGCTTTTTCTGTGTATGACTGATGTGAGAGTGAATAAAGTCGTCTGCTGCAAGAGTCTGGCTCCGTTATTTGCACTCTCCACAATGTGATTTTATGCTTAGCCAAGTGTTTCACACACAATAGAATGCAAAACTGTCCCCCATATTTTACTTTCCTTAAAAACGAACTTCATTTATATATGAAATTTCTAAAACTTTTAAAAACACTTCGAGGCCAAAAACTATATTTGTTTATGAATGATTTTCCCAATAACTCGTGTTAAACATACATTGAGATCCTGTTGCCTTTTTCTTTTCCTTTTGTTCCCTTTTGGTTGTTGATAATCTTATTTGTTCCCTGTTACTAAAATATGTTTCTAATGATTGTAGCCACGTTTGTTTATGATCCTACATAACTTATGTTTATACAAAAATTGTACAATGTGTCAATAAAGTTGTTTAAAAAAGAAGCTTCTGCCGCCAATATTGCTGAAGCCCGTTAGTGGAGCTTTGCTGCCACCTTGTGGTTTTTCCCGTGTACTGCCGTCACTACATAGAGGCATTTAGAGCCAACCAAAGATGACTGAGAAACGAAACTGCTTTGGCAGAAACAATTAAATTCTGCTGAGGTTGTCGGTTTAGACTTCAAGATGCTCAGCATCAAAGGACTAATCCTGGTGACTGAGCATATTTTTAAAGCATCTCTGTTAAATTGGTGTTACTTTAAAGTTGCCATTACCATCATTTCAAATCATACAGGCACCGGTTTTCTCTGCTGTGAGCTTGTCAGCGCTGGTTTGTAGGGTACTGCTTCATGATCCTTGTCTACTCAAACTGTCAGACTTGTTGGAGGTAAGGTTTCAGCACCGTCTGCTGGCCCCTTTTGTACCTTTTTTTTTGAGGAAAAATAATACTAATTTCAAGAAAGAGAAGGCAGATTTTCTTAATATTCAGACCCCATTTTCATAATTAAAAATAAAACTGAGGTCACTTCAAAGCTGCAAATTTCAGTCACAGGCAACACTAATTATAGGTTTACCTGAAGAATTTTCTAAGAAATGCCAGATTGCTGATTCAAGTTTGAAGCTAAACTAAGAGCTCTTCACTGATACAACCTAGGAACTTGCTACACATATGATGTTGGAACATGAACAACTCTGCAAAATGAACATTACAAATACAGTTAAAATCTAAAATATTCACTTTTATAAGCCAGAGTTATGTGTTATCGATTCTCTCATCCATCCATCATGTACAGGTCCATCAGCTACAAGTCAGCAGCGGTGGATTGAGTCATGTGACAGCATAATAGGGGCTTTAAACCAAGGAAATACATCAGCAAATAACACAGTATGATTTTAAAAAAAAACTCACTACACACCATCCACTCTCCTGGAAGTGGGCCGCTTCCCCATCGTGTCTGAGCACATGTGGGAGCAGCTGGCTCCACATGTGCCTAAGGGCCCCATAAGCCAGTCACTCCAGCGGCTACAGGGAACCCCACCCAGTATGACTTCAAAACCATGAAACTGAGCCTCCGGTCCTGACCTGGAACCACGTGCACCAGGGGGTGTTTTTCTGTTATGACTGTATTCCAAGGTGGAGGTGAACCTTATGGGTCCAGGTATCTCAGTGTGACAGGAAAGTGCACTTCTGATTAACTTTATTATGGAATTTTCTGGAAGATTCCTTAACAGACAGCACATCTTTTTATTCAGCCACCCATCAACACCTGTCGTCACTTATTCATCAGCTGTTCTCCTGCAAAAAGACAAAAACAAACCAGACCAGAAACCACAAGTCTAGGAGAAGCTCTTCAGTTAAAAAAAAGACTTGATGTCTGTTCTGATTATGATATATTACTACTGTTATAAACTCCCCGTGCGCTTCTCCACAGCACACGGAGGACGGGTGAAAGGATGAGGATTTAAGCACTGGGTTTACACCACACACACATTTATTAAGCACAAAAACTGACAAATAGTTCCAATGCATAACATTTGCACCCAGAGTTATAAAGAAGTCCTCCGGGACGCTCAACAGTCCGGGTGAGGATTACCGGGGAAAACACACACAGCAATTACTCACAATTCTGGAGCTATCCGAGAATGTCCAAGTGACACTCTGAGGAAACACAATCCTTTGTTGACCTTGACTTCCAATGGTGATTGATGACCGCATGAAGCGCAATGACCCAGCAATGCGTGACTGCGAAAAGGATCCTAAAATACATGCATTGCTGGGGATGGTTGATTGGAGGCCCCTGGGTGAGGACCAGGAAAGATGATCAACAGGGCTGGGAACAGCTGATGGTAATAAGTGAGGGGGGCATGGTCGGACCGGCAGACTGTCAGCAGTACACACAGCTGCTGGCCCCAGAGCAGTGGCTATGGATACGGTAACACACTGGAAAAACATACTATACATGCATACACAATGGCACCGAGACCCACAGAGAGCAGAACTGAGCCGGGGGAACCCAAGCCGGCTCGGCTACTGACAGAGCCCCCCCTTTAAGGGGTAGATTCCCAGACACCCAAGGTAACATCCCCCCCCCCAACAGGAACAAACAACACAAATCCGGGTGGGAGGAAGGGGGAACAGGAAAGGTGGGAACACAACACCCCACCCAGGGTCCACAATAGCCCTCCTAAGTCCAAAGACGTGGAGGCTCGAGAGGCCACCAAGAGTCCCAGGCCCAGCAGGCAGTTCGGCAGATAGAGTCTGGTGGCCTGCCGGACTGCATGGGCCATCTGGCCCAGAACTCCAGTCCCTCAGGCAGTCGGCCAGCGCTGTAAAGCCACCAGGACTGGCAGGATGAAGCAGGAGGCAGCCTGCCCACCGGAAGGCTCACAGGGGGGTGCCCGGACCATAGAGCGGGAACCCCCACGGCGTCGGACAGAGAGCAGAAGGGAGCCATGGTGTCCTCAGACAGATCGACAGCACCCTTGGTGATCCCGGCTTGGGCCACAGCTGCTTCCGCGATGGACCCCGACCGGGCCGGCTCTGTTGCACGTGCAGTGGAACCTGACCAGGCCGGCTCCGTTGCACTGGTGGTGACCTCCGGCTGGAGCTTCGCTGCACCCGCGGCGAACTCCAGCTGGAGCTTCGTTGCACCCAGGGTGGTCTCCCCAACAGGGGAGGTCATGCTCCTCTTGACCCCTGGCGCTGACCCCCGATCCTCAGAGGCATCTGGCAGGATCAGCTGCTCTCCGGCGACCCTGTCAGTGGGCTCCAAACCCGAAGAGGGAGAAAGAGAGACCGGGTCAGGGTCTCCGACAGAGGCAGAGCCTAGTGAGGCAGCCCAGAGGGCTACTGTGAGCCACCCTGTGTCCTCCTCACCATGAGTCTGGCAGTGTGACACCGACATTGACACTACTGACATAATGGAGCACACTTGCCTGAACTCGGGCTCCACCGCCATCCAGAACTTCAACGATTTAGGGTGTGCAGGTTCCTCCGGTCTGTCGGGTGCTACACCCCCCGTCAACCTCCTCTGGGACAACCGGGTCCACGTCGTCATCTGTGGGCAGCCCAGGTAGTGGCAGCTCCTCTCCGGCAACCCTAGGAAGGAGCTCGAATGGGGTAGGAGAGGAGGAACGGTTAGGGTCACCGGCAGTGGCAGAGCCCGGTGAGGGGAGTCCACATGCGGCTCGGAGCCGCACCTGGCTCTCCTCCCCAAGAGCCAGACAAGATCCCTCCATCATTGACAAATGAACTACCGGAGAGGTTACGGCTCTACTGCCATCCAGGACTCCGACAAAGCCGACGGTGATGTTCCAGGTCCCATCGGCTGGAGGTCTGGTCCAGGGAGTGGCTCCGCTGCGGCGGCTCCCGCAGCAAGCATGATGGTGGTAGCAGTCATGGTATTCCCATGCGCCGTTCTCCACGCCACCGGCTTATCCGGTGTGACGGCCAAGGACAATCTCTCAGCTGGCCCATGGGGAGGATCCCCCTGGGCCTCCGGCTCCTCTCCCCCTGAGCAACCTGGATCCAGAACCGGTGGGCACATAAGGGCACACAGACAGGTGTTGGTGAGGTCAAGTACAGGAGCACTACATGCCGCTGGGGCAGAGCACTCAGGGGGCTGCTCACCCCGAGTCTCCTCGCCAGGAGGCAGGCAAAATTGTTCATCAAACATAAAAGTTAAATGAGAAATAGCTTGCCTGTCCTCCTGACAAGATGTCCTCAGCGGCCTCCGAGACGTCTCCCCCCTCCGGGCGTTCCTCCTTATACTGCAGTGGCGAGACTGGAGGCCTCTTTCAGTGGGAGTTCCTCCTCCTCTTCCTCCCGGATGGCTCAGGGACCAGATAGTCTGGGATGCGAAGCGCCGCGCTGGGCAGCAAGTCAACTGTGCTGAGAAGCTCCGTCTTCTCCAGAGAGGGGGGCGGAGCAGTCACAAGGAGCTCAAGCGCTGGGAAATCCTCATCTGACTCCTCCTCGACCCGATGGTTGAGCGTGGTGAGCAGGTTGGACCACTCCTCGTCCGACGGCACGCCCGGGGATTGAGCAGGCATGGGGGGTGGATCCTTCACAGCCGGGGAAGTGCATCCTCGGGCCTCCCTCTCGCGGTGCTCCTCCTTCTCATGATGCTCCTTCTTGACCCGGCCGGTGAGCGCGGCGAGCAGGTTCGACCACTCCTCGTCCGTCGGCAAGCCTGGGGATTGAGGAGGCACAGGGGGTGGAACCTTCACAACCGGGAAAGGGCGTCCTTGGGCCTCCCTCTCCCGGCACTCCTCCTCCATCTGGTGGTCGAGCAGGGCCAGTCTCTGGTCCTCCCTCTCACAACGCTCCTCCTTGACCCGGCAGTTGAGCGCGGCAAGCAGGTTCGACCACTCCTCGTCCATCGGCAAGCCCGTGGATTGAGTGGACGCCAGCCTGGGAGAAGATGCAGGGGACTCCACTGGCGTGGCTGCAGGAGAACACCTCCGTGCGGGCCCCTGGGCAGGTTCATCCAAGACCCCAACCTCCTCCACCGCCTGGCGGCTTGGTTCTTGTTTCGACAAACACTCAGGGAAAGAGGGAGGAGACATGGAGAGAGGAAGAAAAGAATGATCTGCAGCTGGAGGAGAGGACCCAGCGGACTGCTAAAATCGGGCCTCTCCCTTGGGAGACAGACATGGTTTGGTGTTATCAGATTGTACAGAATGAAAAAACACTTGCCTGTCATCCCGGTGTTTGAAGTTGTCAGCCGCAGCAGGTGAACAGTCAGCCCTCTCCATGTCTGTGGAGATCTGGTTCCTTTCTATGGTTTGTGGAGGAGCCGTCTCCATGGCTACGGAGGTGGGCGTTCCAGGGGCGGCCCTAGCAGGCCTCACGACAGCTGGAGGGGAGGTGATGGCTGCCGAAGATGAGGAGGGCTTCTCCCGACGTCTCCTCGCGGGATGATGCTGCTTCTGGGCGGCCGACGCTGATGGCAAAGCGGAAGAGAGAATGGCTGCAGACTGTGGAGGGCGTTCCGGCTTAGGCTCCATGAGGAACGCCACTCTCCCCACACCAGGAAACATGAGCTGGAGCATGTAGACCGAAGCGATCAGGTCTGCGTACTGAGGGTAATCCCAGAGACCAGGATGCGCTTCCAGGATTCCCTCCGCTGCGTCCAGGCTGCTCCACTTCACCTTGGGTCCGTGGGCTTTGTGGGCCTTATTCATAAAGTCCTGGATGAAGGTCGCCACCCATTCCTCTTCCACCATGGGATGCCTCGCTGCTAGTTTCCTCTGGCCGGCGTGGGAGCAGCACGCCAAAGGCATAGTGGGGCAAAAACTGGTGGGTGAAAGAACAGTTCAAAAAAAAATAGAAAAAGAGTGATGTGTGGTTGTACTCGCTAAATCCTCTTTTTCAGCCTTGTCATTCTGTCATAAACTCCCCGTGCACTGTGGAGAAGCGCACAGAGGAGGAGTGAAAGGATGAGGATTTAAGCGCTGGGTTTACACCACACACATTTATTTAGCACAAAAACTGACAAACAGTTCCAATACATAACATTTGCACTCAGAGTTATAAAGGAGTCCTCCGGGACGCTCAGCAGTCCGGGTGAGAATCACCGGGGAAAACACACACAGCAATTACTCACAATTCCAGAGCTATCCGAGAATGTCCAAGTGACACTCTGAGGAAACACAATCCTTTGTTGACCTTGACTTCCAATGGCGATCGACGACTGCATAAAGCGCAATGACCCAGCAATACGTGACTGGGAAAAGGCTCCTAAAGTACACGCATTTCTGGGGATGGTCGATTGGAGGCACATGGATGAGGACCGGGAAAGTTGATCAACGGGGCTGGGAACAGCTGATGGTAATCAGTGAGGGGGGCGTGGTCGGACTGGCAAACTGTCAGCAGTACACACAGCTGCTGGCCCCAGAGCAGTGGCTATGGGTATGGTAACACAATGGAAAAACATACTATACATGCATACACAATGGCACCGAGACCCCCAGGGAGACCAGGACCGAGCCAGAGGAACCCAAGCCGGCTCGACTACTGACAATTACAACAGACAAATTCTGTCTCCCTCTAGTGTCTGCCACTGTGTTCATTTTTCATCCACATGAAGGCAATTAATAAAAACCTGAATTACTGGACTGTGTTCTTCATTCTTCACCTTATTATCAGTGATGGTGATTAATGTATTACCGCTATATTAATTCTCAGCTGCAGTGTTGCAGCCCTTTGTAGAGCCCCCAGCTCAAAGTACTGGGGGCAGCAGTGGCTTGGGAGGTAGAGCAGGTCGTCCAATAACTGCATGGTTGGTGGTTCGAATCCCGCTCTCCCCAGATATCCTGCCGTTGTGTCCCTGCGCAAAACACTTCATCCCCAATTGCTCCTGGTGGGTCTGGAAGCGCCGTGTTGGGTAGCATGTCACCATCAGTGTGTGTGTGTAAATGGGTGGATAGCAGGATCTGTAAAGCGCTTTGATCAACAAGAGATGAGAATAAAAGCGCTATATAGGTGAATGCAATTTACCATTTTACTAATAACCATATAATAGATTATACTTTTCCCAGAAGAGCTCTCTTTCATTAAGTCCTTGTTAGATGAAAAATTTAAGTTAGCTATCTTCTCCTCAAGGATGCTTGAGAAAGTTTGATGTGATTCAAGTTTTCTGTTGGTGCCCAGGAGCCTTGCAATGAAGGGCCAAAAAAAAAAAAAAAAAAAAAAGTTAAGGTTAGGGACTGTCAAATGTTAAATATGCACAATAACTCAAGCAAACTGAGAGTTTCTGTATGGGCATTTTATTTTTGAGGAAAGACTGGTTTTCATTCAAAGTTGTCAGTAAGGACATTTCAAGCCTAATGGTCAAAGTCTGAAAACTTACAATGGAAAAAGTCACACATTTACAAGAAAAAAGGAGCAAAATTATGAGGGGGGAAAACAGCCAGAAATTTATGAAAAAAGTTCCAAATTTGTAAGAAAAGGTCTATTGTCATTTTAATTATCTTCTTCTTCTTCTTTCAGATTTGATTGGCAGTTGGCAACTAGCCCACAGGTGCATTACCACCACTGACTTGATTATCATCACTCTATATCTTTGTATAAGGAGTTCTTATATGGAGTTCTGAACAACTCCTTATGTGTGAAAAAATTATCCATCCTTGGACTGCGTCCTCAGCGGCGTCAACAACTGGTCCTCTCGGCAGAATCGACAAAAAATGTTGAGGATTAACTTGTGCCTTTGGGTCCCCCTAGTGGCTGAGAGGGACATTTACATACTCTGCTTTATCCACCTTATTCCTTGGGGGTGCCGCTGTAAGACCGATAATGGGCGGAGCTTCCGGTTTTGGCTGAAGTTGTGTTAAATCAGTCAGTAACAGTGGAGTAGCAGGAGCATTTAAAATAGCGTTTTAAAAAGTTTTTCCAATTCATTTTATTGTATAGTCCACATACATGTTTTGCACTCAAGTGGCAGCTAATTTCAGCACTTGCAGTTTTTTTTTTTTTTTTTTGTAATGTTTTGGCATAGTTCTGGTACTTGTTGCAGGTGTTCATGGTTGTGCCAGACTGTATGGAGGCTTCTCACCGGCGATGCGTAGATGATGCACTGAACGAAAAAAGGTATGTTTTCACTTGTATGGATATCGCAGATCTGATGTTTATGTTATATACAGTGGGGTAAAAAAGTATTTAGTCAGCCACCAATTGTGCAAGTTCTCCCACTTAAAAGATGAGAGAGGTTTCCAATTTTCATCATAGGTATACCTCAACTATGAGAGACAAAATAAGAAAAAAAAAAAAATCCAGAAAATCACATTGAAGGATTTTTAATGAATTAATTGGTAAATTCCTCGGTAAAATAAGTATTTGGTCAATAACAAAAGTTCATCTCAATACTTTGTTATATACCCTTTGTTGGCAATGACAGAGGTCAAACGTTTTCTGTAAGTTTTCACAAGGTTTTCACACACTGTTGCTGGTATTTTGGCCCATTCCTCCATGCAGATCTCCTCTAGAGCAGTGATGTTTTGGGGCTGTCGCTGGGCAACACAGACTTTCAACTCCCTCCAAAGATTTTCTATGGGGTTGAGATCTGGAGACTTGCTAGGCCACTCCAGGACCTTGAAATGCTTCTTACGAAGCCACTCCTTTGTTGCCCGGGCGGTGTGTTTGGGATCATTGTCATGCTGAAAGACCCAGCCACGTTTCATCTTCCATTGACCTTGCTGGTGGAAGGAGATTTTCACTCAAAATCTCATGATACATGGCCCCATTCATTCTTTCCTTTACACGGATCAGTCGTCCTGGTCCCTTTGCAGAAAAACAGCCCCAAAGTATGATGTTTCCACCCCCATGCGTCACAGTAGGTATGGTGTTCTTTCTCCTCCAAACACGACAAGTTGAGTTTTTACCAAAAAGTTCTATTTTGGTTTCATCTGACCATATGACATTCTCCCAATCCTCTTCTGAATCATCCAAATGCTCTCTAGCAAACTTCAGACGGGCCTGGACATGTACTGGCTTAAGAAGGTGGACACGTCTGGCACTGCAGGATTTGAGTCCCTGGCGGCGTAGTGTGTTTCTGATGTAGCCTTTGTTACTTTGGTCCCAGCTCTCTGCAGGTCATTCACTAGGTCCCCCCATGTGGTTCTGGGATTTTTGCTCACCGTTCTCTTGATCATTTTGACCCCACGGGGTGAGATCTTGCGTGGAGCCCCAGATCGAGGGAGATTATCAGTGGTCTTGTATGTCTTCCTTTTTCTAATAATTGCTCCCACAGTTGATTTCTTCACACCAAGCTGCTTACCTATTGCAGATTCAGTCTTCCCAGCCTGGTGCAGGTCTACAATTTTGTTTCTGGTGTCCTTTGACAGCTCTTTGGTCTTGGCCATAGTGGAGTTTGGAGTCTGACTGTTTGAGGTTGTGGACAGGTGTCTTTTATACTGATAACGAGTTCAAACAGGTGCCATTAATACAGGTAACGAGTGGAGGACAGAGGAGCCTCTTAAAGAAGTTGCAAGGCTGTTAGAGCCTGAAATCTTGCTTGTTTGTAGGTGACCAAATACTTATTTTACTGAGGAATTTACCAATTAATTCATTAAAAATCCTTCAATGTGATTTTCTGGATTTTTTTTTCTCATTTTGTCTCTCATAGTTGAGGTATACCTATGATGAAAATTGGAGACCTCTCTCATCTTTTAAGTGGGAGAACTTGCACAATTGGTGGCTGACTAAATACTTTTTTGCCCCACTGTATGTTGCCAGAATGAAGGCTGCATGAAGTAAAATAAATAAAAAATAGTAACAGTTTGCTTCCTAAGGCTTGACGATTTGAGAATGCTATCAAACAGTTTTTGGGGGGGGGGTTGCATTCATTGCACTGCTTTGGAAGGATATGGACTTCAGCATGCTCCATCATGCATTAATTTTTAAATTATCACAAAATATAGGTCAATAAAATTCTAAACATTTGTCAGAAAATGTCTGTACGTGTTAAGGTAAATAACAAGCATTCATGGTATGACAGCAGTGTTAGATATGGAAATAGGCTGGTATGGAGTAAGATGGCGGCCGGGTTGGATGTGGGATAGACTGGGGTGGTTAACTGCTGGTTTCCGGTAGTGACGGCATCCCTAGTATAAAGGAGGTGGGCGGAAGAGGCAAGTCCTCTTTATTCGTGGGAGCCACCTGGCCTGCAGGCGTGTGCCGTAAGCCTTTGTTTGTACATAGTTGGCATCCTGATTAAAGCCCTGTTAACCGAGTTACTACTGGTTCATTATTCCTATAATTATGGACACAACATTTGGCGATGAGGTAAAAGCGGTAATGGAAAGATCTGTTGCCAGTTTTCGGCTGTTTTTGGAGGCCCCGGGCCCCAGGCAAGCCGCCCGTGCCATGGCCCCGCTGGTTTGCTGCTTTTTCGAACTACCTCGTAGTTTTGAACCTCGGCGAGCTGGAAAAGCTTCGTGCGAGAGCAGTATTGGTCCATAGTTTAGGTATGGAAAGGCAGAGGATCCTGGAGAACCTTGGAGGTGCAGATAGCTTTGATGAAGTGGTGGAGCTAATGGTGCGCTACTTTCGCGCGCCAGAAAACGTCACGGTCCGACGCGTCCAGTTTCGACAGCGCCGCCAGTGGGTTGGGAGAGCCAGTGAAGATATTCTTGGTGGACCTCCGAGAGCTGGCGAGGGAGTGCAAGTTCAGACCCCTGGAGGATGAAATGATTCGGGACCAGCTGGCAAAGCACATCCGCTGCCCAGCGGCCCGGTCCAGATTGTTAACACACCCAGGAGAGTTGATGTTGGCTGCAGCTTTTGAGCTTGCCCAATAGGTCGAGGCAGCAGAGACCATCGCGAGAGGCCTTGCTGTAGGGGCTTCTCTGGACGAGGGTGAGTCTCATACTAAGGCACTGTTCCTGGACCCTGGTGTTGGCAAATGCGGAGAGGAAGATTTTGCCTCCATGGTCAAGATTAGGTCCACCCCAGGTACGCGTCGTTGTTATGAATGTGGGTCCACTGATCACCGCTATAAGTCCAGGATGTACCCGGCGAAAGAAAAGCGTTGTGGGAAGTGTGGTGTGCTGAACCACTTTGCCAGGATGTGTGCGAACTTTGAATGCAGGGACCGTAGGGGTGAACCAGGTGCTGCGCAGAAGACTCCAACCATTGTGCATATGGTATCCACGGAGACGATGGGGAGGATCGGATGTAATGTCAAGCTAGATGGTGTCGAGGTCCCACTGCTGGTGGACACTGGAGCAGTTATTGCCGTTCTGACCCCGGCGACCATGAGAAGTCTGTTTCCCCACCAACAGATTAGAAGGCAACATGACAAGTATTTTGGTTATGGACGAAACAGGTTGGCTATTTTGGGGAATGTGGAAATGAAGGCCCAATATAAGGAGATCGTAGCGCCCAAAGTCCGGATCAACATTTCTGCGACGGGAGTCAACATTATGGGATGTAACCTTTTTTACAGCTTAGGGTTCTCCATAGCCAACGTGTCGGGTGAAGAGTGGTCAGGATGTGGACGTTGGGGCTGCCCTGTTACAGTCGTGGAGGGTGCTGAGGTGTGGGATTCAGACTGGCTGGACAGAGTAACTGTTGGAGAGCACATTCGGCACCACGCGGCGCCACCTTGGGTTGGACTCGATGCCGGTTTTCAGGCTGCCCTGGATGAGGGTGCCAGATGGTACGCCGGGACCCCCAACACGGCCCGTAAGGACGAGGCGCCCTCGCCGGAGGAAAAAGGGATGAGACCGCGGAGCGTGGTGGTGGTAAAGCGCTCCCAGCAACGGCCTGCCAAGAGGAGATCGGACCCACGAGCCGACCAGATCGGTGAAGGAGGCCAATCACAGGAAAGGTGATCTGGACAGGAAGAGGAGGGCTCCTCACTGACCAAGGTTGAAGCTCAAGTACGACGGGATCACAGTTCACGCATGCAGTGGGACAACCAGAGGTGGTTCCAGGTGGAACCCGGTTGGATGGAGGCACACCGGCGTAGGTCTGTTCATATCTGGGGGCACCCAAGTGAGCTGCGGCTGCCGGTGATGGAGAGGAGATGGCGCAGCAGGAGCCCCGAGGTTAAAAGACGGAGATGCCTGGAGAAGGATCCATCCAAGGACTGAGGGTTTTGTATGTGTTTTGTTGTGTTACTCAGGTCCTGATTTGTGTAAGCGTTATTGTGCTAGTGCCCCGGTAAATTTTTCTCTTAAAAAAAAAAAAGGTGAGAAGAATATGTCGTGATTTGGATTATTTTATGGTATTTTGTGTAAAGTTTTGGTGTTTTGTGTTTTGAATTTTTATTAACCAAGAGGGTGGTAAATTTGTAATTGCTGAATTGTGTATAGTGAAATTTAGTCCACCAATAGTTTGGTTTGAGAAACATTCAGTTGGTTATTTATATGGGTTTAGACCCAACACAATTTTGTCTCTCCTGTGAGTGTCTACTATGGGGTGGGTGTTGGGGTGGGGGCCGCCAGTAGCCTATATGTATATTGTGATATGGTGTGTTTTGTCTATGTATAACCATTTATGGGATTGTTTTAATTAAAAACACGGCTTTATTTTATTTGAATTGAACTGTTCTCTTTGGCGGCAGAATAACCCGCCCAGCCGTGTAGGGGGTGCTGGCAGTCTACCCGGCCCCCCAGCCTTGGTTGTATGAATGGATAGGAGTCTGTTTCTTTTTGTACACATTTTTTTTCCTTATAGAGTGTGAGTTGGGAGACAAATTTGGGTGGGTTATCTGTGTGCCTGGCATTTTTTTGAAGGGGGGGTGGAATGTTAGATATGGAAATAGGCTGGTATGAGTAAGATGGTGGCCGGGTTGGACGTGGGATAGACTGGGGTGGTTAACTGCTGTTTTCCGGTAGTGACGCCATCCCTAGTATAAAGGAGTTGGGCGGAAGAGGCAAGTCCTCTTTCGTCATGGGAGCCACCTGGCCTTCAGGCGTGTGCCGTAAGACTTTGTTTGTACATAGTTGGCATCCTGATTAAAGCCCTGTTAACAGAGTTACTACTGGCTCGTTATTCCTATAATTATGGACACAACAAACAGCATGAACATTTTAATTTTGGTGTAAAACAAACAACTGCAGCCGTCTGTATTTACCCCGACATTAAAACACTCAAGCATGATGTTGTGGTTCTTTATGGCTTTAACTAGACTCTACATCTGCTCTGAGGTACCTTTGATAATGTCCAACATATTTTAACAAAATGCAGCCGACTTTATTGCGGTGGAGGCATTGATATATTTCAGAGCTTTTATTTGTTTACAGCATTAGTATCTTAGCAGCCTGCCAGGCCACTTTTTAAGGTTATCTTCCTATCCCGAGATAGTCGTGGGAAGTGGTGTGATTATATTACTGTTTTTGAGGTGTATTTCTGATGCCCAAGTCATTGTTTTTTAACAAGGAAAAGTGTCCCGTTTCAGCAACAACCATACGTTTTAAATTATTACCGGAAGTTGCACCCATAAGTCACTCAAGGCATCATGGGCCCTAGGAATAAGGTGGATACATAGTTTTAAGATGACGTCACACAGCTGCCAGTCGCTATATGGGCGGCCATATTGACAATGAAGTTGCAGGGGGTGATTCTATTTCATTAAAGCCAAAAATTCTGTAAATATAATGCACTACTGTGGAATAATTGGTTGTGCAAACAATGGTGGGAAGGAGAAAGTGTTTTTATTTATCTATTATCTATTATTATTTTGAACCAACTCAGGAACTATCAGAGAAACGGAGGAGAATTTGGCTTTCTCCTATTACTAGTGGATTTTACCATGGAGTGGATTTTACCATGGATGGCTATGAATTAAATTATATAAATAGAAAAGTGAAAAAAGGAGGAGGAGTTGCAATTTATGTTGACAAGAGCTTGAAATACAAGGTTGTTGAAAATCTGTCAGTAACTGTGGATGATTTATTTGAATGTATTACAATAGAAATCTGTCTGGACAATGTGAAGAATGTAGTAGTGAGCTGTGTATATAGAACACCTGGATCAAACATTGACTTATTTAAGGACTGGATGGAAAAAATGTACGCAAAACTAACTCATAAAGTTATGTTCATCTGTGATGATTTAAATATAGATCTGATGAACTCAAAACAACATAGTTTGACAGAAGAATTTATCAACACAATGTACAGTATGGGCTTACATCCAACAATTACAGGACCTAGCAGAATCACGTCGCACAGTGCCACACTAATAGATAACATATTCACAAACATTATGGAAAATAATATCAGGAGTGGGCTTTTATTGAATGATATCAGCGACCACCTGCCGATTTTTGTTGTCTATCAATGTGATTATAGGAAGAAAAAGTATACCAAAAATATTAAATATAAAAGAATAAGAACCGAAGAATCAATGAATTTACTGACAAAGGAATTATTAATACAAGATTGGAAGATAGTTTATGATGAAAATGACATAAATGGAGCATATGATAAATTTTTACAAATATTTCAATCATTGTACAATAAATACTGTCCTATAAAACAATACAGTGACAGACAACAACAAAAAAATATTCCTTGGATCACCAAGGGGTTAATAAATGCATGTAAAAAGAAGAATACATTATATAAACAATTCATTAAATGCAGAAAGGTGGAAGCTGAGATCAAATATAAAAGATATAAAAATAAGCTTACCACTATAATGAGGACCTGTAAGAAAGAATATTACAACAGAATACTAGAGGATAACAAAAATAACATAAGAGGAATATGGCAAGTACTCAAGGGGATTATTAGTAATCGTCCTAAGTATGCAAATTATCCAGAATATTTTATCGAAAACGACAGTTTGATTAATAATATGGAAGATGTGGTCAGTGGTTTCAATAAATTTTTTGTAAACGTTGGTCCTGAATTAGCAAAATCAATAGTGACTCCAGAAACAAACCACAGTGGGTCTGTGAATGAAATAGAGGATAGAAACCCAAACACAATCTTTTTGGGTGCAGTTACTGAAAAGGAAATTATCGAGACTGTGAGTAAATTTAAGAACAAAAAATCAACGGACTGGAATGAAATTGACATGACAATAGTGAAAAAAGTAATTGAGGGAATTGTTAAGCCACTCACCCACATCTGTAACCTGTCATTTCAAACTGGTACATTTCCAGACAAAATGAAAATAGCAAAAGTAATACCTCTAGTAATACCTCTATACAAAACAGGAGACAGTCATTGTTTCACAAATCACAGGCCAGTCTCTTTACTCTCACAATTCTCCAAAATACTTGAAAAAATACGATACAGCAGAGAACAGCTGCTAGCATTCAACCGCCACCCGGTCCCATTGGAAAAACTCGACATACCGAGTGAACTGAGGCGAAAACGCCGCGGCTGCCGGGCTGGAGTAAGGCGGAGGACAAAAAATATAAGGTACAGACCCTCCCTTCCATCTGTTGTCATGGGAAATGTACGGTCGATACTGGGAAAGTTAGATGAGCTAGCGGCTATCTCCCGTTATGATAGCACATACCGGGAGTGCTCTCTCCTTTTGTTTACTGAGACGTGGCTAACTGAACTAGCAGCAGATGCTAACATTGAGCTGGAGGGTTTTCACATGATACGAGCTGACCGAACACCAGACAGTGGCAAGGCTAGGGGCGGTGGAGTGATCATGTATGTTAACAACAACTGGTGCAGACCGGGACATATCACTGTTAAACAACGACACTGCAGCAAAGACATTGAGTTGCTAGCTGTTAGCATGAGGCCTACATATCTCCCGAGAGAACACTCACACGTGATCTGCATTGTTGTTTATGCAAATCCGACGGCGAACGCTGGGACAGCACGTGACGTCATCCATTCAGTAACCAGCAGGCTGCAGACAGAACTCCCAGATGCTCTTCTCCTCATCTCAGGCGATTTCAACCATGTTTCACTGTCTCCCATTCTACCCACGTTCACCCAGTATGTCACATGCCACACTAGAGACAATAAAACACTGGATTTATTCTACGCAAACACTAAGGAGGCGTACACCTCATCACAACTACCCCCACTCGGGAGATCGGATCACAACTTGGTTCATCTCCGGCCGGTGTACAAACCCCTAGTGCACAGACAACCTCCGGCCATGCACACTGTGGAGTTATGGTCTGAGGAGACAATGGACACCCTAAAGGGCTGTTTTGAAGCCACCGCCTGGAAGCAGCTCTGCGATCCACATGGTGAGGACATCGATGGCCTCATTCACACCTTCACGGGCTACCTCAGCTTCTGTGTGGACAAATCCGTTCCCACCAAGACCATACGGCGTCACTCAAACAACAAACCCTGGATCAACCCTGAGATAAAAACACTTCTGAGAGAGAAGAAGAGGATCTTCAGGTCGGGGAACAGGGAGATGCTGAAGTCCGTACAGAGGGAGCTGAGGAGAAAGATCAGAGAAGGCAAGGACAGCTTCAGGAAGAAGATGGAGGACAAGCTGCAACAGAGCGACATCAGCGGGGTCTGGAGAAACCTCAAAACCATCTCGGGGCTCCAGAATACCTCCCCCCAGGCCACAGGGGGCAGGGAGTGGGCGAACAACCTGAATCTGTTTTTCAATAGATTTGACCAACCGCCCTCCCCCCTGACTGCACAACAACCACTGCTGCCTCTAAAGAAATCAAGTCCTGCTGCCCACTCCCCACTCTACCAACACCCCCCCACTCCCAACACACAGCCCCCCATCCTGACCCTGACCAGGACCCAGGTGAGGACGGAGCTGAGGAAGATCAAGGCGAGGAAGGCGCCGGGACCGGACGGCATCAGCGCAAAGCTCCTCAAGTCCTGTGCAGACCAGCTGTGTGGGATTGTGACGTATATCTTCAACATGAGCCTGAAACTGGGGAGGGTACCACAGCTGTGGAAAACATCTTGTGTGGTACCTGTACCAAAAACTTCCCACCCCAAAGACCTGAACAGCTACAGACCGGTGGCCTTGACGTCCCACTTGATGAAGACCCTGGAGAGACTGCTCCTTGCTCACCTCCGCCCCCTGGTGGAACCAGCGATGGATCCACTCCAGTTCGCCTACCAGCATGGCATTGGGGTGGAGGATGCGGTGATCTTCCTCCTTCACCGTTCTCTGTCCCACCTGGAGAAGCCCGGGAATATGGTGAGGATCATGTTCTTTGACTTCTCCAGTGCTTTCAACACCATCCAACCGATGATCCTGAAGGACAAGCTGCTGCGCGCAGGGGTGGACCAGCACCTGTCATCATGGATCCTGGACTACCTCACGAACCGGCCTCAGTTTGTGAGAACCCGGGACTGTGTGTCCGACACGATCATCAGTAGCACGGGGGCCCCCCAGGGAACGGTGCTGGCTCCCTTCCTGTTCACTCTTTATACTGCGGACTTCTCACACAACACAACACACTGCCATCTACAGAAGTTCTCTGATGACTCTGCGATCGTTGGCCTCATCTCCAATGGAGATGAAGCTGAGTACAGAGGGCTTATCCAGGACTTCGTGGACTGGTGCCATCGGAACTGCCTCCAGATCAACGCGAGGAAAACTAAGGAGCTGGTGGTGGACTGCCGCAGGCATGGGCAGCCCCTCACAGTACCAGTAAATATACAGGGAACAGACATCGAGATGGTGACATCCTATAAGTACCTGGGTATTCATCTGAACAATAAACTAGACTGGTCACACAATACTGATGCACTCTACAAGAAGGGACAGCGCAGGCTGTTCCTGCTGAGGAGACTCAGGTCTTTTGGTGTACAAGGGGCGCTGCTGAAGTCATTCTATGACACGGTGGTGGCATCAGCCATCACTTTTGGAGTGGTCTGCTGGGGCAGTGGCATTACTGCAGCCGATAGGAAGAGACTGAACAAACTGATTAAGAAAGCTAGCTCTGTCCTGGGGCAGCGCCTTGATCCGATGGAGGAGATAGGAGAGAGAAGGACGGTGGCTAAACTGTCATCTCTGCTGGAGTCCGAGTTCCACCCTATGCAGGACATACTGAATGCACTGAGGAGCTCATTTAGCAGCAGACTACATCATCCCAGGTGCACAACCGAGAGGTTTCGTAGGTCCTTCCTACCAACGGCTGTCAGACTGTACAACCTAAGCAGGGCTGCTCGCAGAGATAGCAAAAAGACGTAACAAACTAATAGTTTTTTGAATGCAAAAGATGCAATAGACTTACACAATGGTCCTCTCCGGCATACAACTAGGAACATACCGGTCGCTATGGAGGGTGAGAATATGTATGGGCACATAATCATACCATGTAGGATAACTAAGTAGACGGTTATGCTGTTTCATTCCATCTAGCAACAATGCTCTGCACTGTGTGTGTTTATATATTTGCATATTTATTCCATCTAGCTACAATGCTCCGTACTGTGGGTGTTTATATATTTATATATCTACATATTATTCCATCTAGCTACATTGCTCCGCACTGTGTGTGTTTATATACTTGCATATTTATTCCACCTAGCTGCAATGCTCCGTACTGTGGGTGTTTATATATTTACATATTTATTCCATCTAGCTACAATGCTCTGCACTGTGTGTTCATATATTCATATATTTATTCCATCCAGCTACAATGCTCTGCACTGTGTGTCTGTGTGTGTGTGTATATATATATATTTTATAGTAATACGTACATATGTTTATTAGCTGCTCTTGCTTGCTTGTTTTTTTTCTTGCCTTCTGATTGTTGCTCTGAGTGTTGCTATCCCTGTGCTGTTGCAATCCTGGAATTTCCCCGTTGTGGGACTAATAAAGGCTTATCTTATCTTATCTTATCTTATCTTAAAAAATCTTTACTAAGAGACTGGATGATTTCATTGAAAAACACAACCTCCTTACAGATAGCCAGTATGGTTTTAGAGCAGATAAATCTACATCCTTGGCACTGATCAAACTTATAGAAGAAATTACTAGTTGTATAGACAAAAAAAAGGTTGCTGTAGGAGTATTTATAGACTTAAAGAAAGCTTTTGACACCATTGACCACAGAATACTACTAAGGAAACTGGAAAGGTATGGGATAAGAGGGGTAGGACTGAGTTGGGTGGAAAGTTATTAAGTAACAGACAACAATTTGTACAAATTGGAGAGCACAAATCACCCTGCATGGACATCACTTGTGGTGTGCCCCAGGGGTCAGTTTTGGGACCCAAACTCTTTATCTTGTATATAAATGACATATGCCAAGTATCAAAAATTCTGAAATTTATTTTGTTTGCGGATGACACAAATATCCTTTGCACTGGTGAGAATTTGCAGCAGGTTTTAGAGGTGGTCACAGCTGAAATGGAAAAATTAACGCAGTGGTTCAACAAAAATAAATTATCTCTAAATCTAAAAAAAACAAAGATTATGTTGTTTGGAAATTATAAAATAAATCATGAAATAATGGTAACGATAGATGATACCAGAATACAAACAGTACAGGAAAATAAGTTTCTGGGGGTGACGCTAGACAGTAAAATCTGCTGGAAACCTCACATCAGTCACATCCGGGCTAAATTAGCAAAATGTATAGGCATACTGGGGAAGACAAGACACATCGTGGACTATAAATCATTGGTCTTATTGTACAATTCACTGTTTTTACCTTATCTTAACTACTGTGTAGAAGTCTGGGGAAACACCTACAAGACCAACCTACAAGCAATATGCACATTACAAAAAAGAGCTATAAGGATAATAAACAATGCAGGATATAGAGACCATACCAATTCGTTGTTCTTGAAGTCACATGTCATAAAGTTCATCGATTTAGTTAAATTTAAGACAGCACAAGTAATGTACAGGACAATTAACAATCAACTCCCAACTAATATACAAAAAATATTTAAAAAAGAGACAATGATCATAATTTGAGAGGAGACTTAAACTTCACAAAACCCAAGATACGTGCAACCAAGAAAAGTATGTGCATATCTGTCTGTGGGGTGGATTTGTGGAACAGTCTGGAGCCGGAACTGAAACTATGTACAAACAGAAATCAATTTAAAAAGAGGTATAAGCACCATTTGTTGAAAGGATATATGTTAGAAGGGTAGAATTTATATGTACGATTCATTATGTTCACTCTGGGATATTATGGGACACTATGGAATGGTGGGTGGGACAGCACTGTGTGTATCTGTGTCGTTTGAGACTGGTTTTGAAATATAGACTTCATTGTATGTTAGAATGGACAGGTGTTAATGTTGATCTGTAAAAAATACAGTAAATTGTTTACTTGGGGTATTAAAGGTAGTAATTTGTATAAAATTCACATGGGTGTATCGATGGAAAAGAGGAGTTGGAATTAATAAGTGTTCACTTCTTCCTTCTCCCTTTCGAACAGTGTATACTGTAACTTTATTGCATCTGCTATTTGCTTGTTTATTGTTATATTTTTTGTGTTCGAAATAAACTATCTATCTATCTATCTAACTAGTAGAGCTGACGTGGCGCCTTCCTTGTGATGGTCTGTGGACATTTTCAGAGATTCACCAGTTCAGTTGCTGCCAGCAGCACACACACACACACACACACACACACACACACACACACACACACACACACACACACACACACACACACACACACACACACATACGCACAGAGTAAAGCAAACGTACCTGTTCGTCTAATGGGACCTATTGGGGATCTGTCCAAGCCAATGTAAGTGTCACACTTTCAAGCTACAGGATATTATGAAGATCCAAATCACTATTTAGCCATCCTTGCCAAGTTCTTACCTTTGACTACAGTCTGTAAAATTAGCTGTGTCCACACAGGCGAGACAGAAAATGTCCCCTTATGCTCAGCTCGGCTGCACAGTGGCGCAGTGGTTTAGCACTGTGGTAGCACAGTTTTACCCTCGGCCGGGGGATCGCGGGGATCATGAGATCGTGGGTTCGATCCCAGCCCCCGACCAACAGTGAGCTGTGTGGAGTTTGCATGTTCTCCCCGTGTTGCGTGGGTTTACTCCGGGATTTCTCCGGTTTCCTCCCGCATACCAAAAACATGTAGGTTTAGGGCGCTCGCGCATGCAGCGACCAGCAGCCGGTGGCTTGTCACCAGACTGCAAACCAAATCTACCTACGGGTACAAATAAGTAACAAAAAAAAAAAAAAAAAAAAGCTATGGAGATGCTTCAAATCATTCCTCAGTACGGACCACACCTGGATCCTGCTCACCTCCTGTTTCCTTTCCGGTGAATGAAGGCTTTGAAGAGGAGTAAAACAGCACAACTTTATTCTTGAGGAAACCAGTAAAGCCGGGACACTCCGTGCTGGAACAAGCTAGCTCCTAAAGCCAACCTTAGCTGGAGTTGAGGCTTTTCGAGAACAACGCTGAGATCCAGACTTCACCAACATTCAAGAGTGTCACTCGATTGGGAAGTCTTCATTTTTCTGAACAACTGAAGAAAATGACGGAGTAGTAACCCAAGGTTTGCTGTTCTGATGCCAAAATGTCAGAACATTGGCTAATTAGCCTGTGGCTTTGAGGATTATTGCAAGAAGCTGGGAGTCTACAAATCAATTACTTATTCTTATCAATAAGGGATAACAATTAGACACCAAGACAATGATGTCTAACTTCCTCTGAAAGCACCTGGACAGGTGAGTGTGCTGAATGAAGCCAGCCTTTAGCTAATGAAAAATCAAATTGGATCACATATATACTGTATAAAAAAAAAAAACTGAGAGCAAAAACTGAGAAAAATAAAACAGGAGAAATTAAGTTGAGGGTTCTGTGAATAATTTATGGGCTGATGTGGATAAACATGAAGTGTTTATCCACATAAACACTTCATGTTTATGTGGATAAACATGAAGTGTTTATCCACATAAGTGGATAAGTGTTATGAAGATAAAGAAATATATTTAGCTTTGAACCTGTCTGGATAGGTGATGCTAGCAAACTTCGTCATTTCTTTTGGCCAGTTTTGCTTTGGAATGAGATAGTGGGCCTGCTTCTCAATTAAAACTAATTTGTCATCACACTTCTACCTGTCATTATCATGAGTTTCATAATAAATTTCGAACATTTTCACTTTTTTGTTCCATTTTACCATGTGATTACCCCCCCCCCCATAATGGCCAGCAATCCCGCCGAAAGTCACATGATTGAAAACTATGAATAGCCAGAAACAGCTCTGCTTACAGTGGTTTCTGTATTGTCTAATGCAAATGATAATACTATAGTGATGTGAAAAAGTGTTTGCCCCCTTCCCAATTTCTCTTTTTTTATGTTTGTCACACTTTGTTTCAGATCAAACAAATTTAAATATTAGACAAACATAACACAGGTAAACACGAAATGCAGTTTTTAAATGAAGGTGTTTATTATTAGTGGGGGGAAAAAAATTCAAACCTACATGGCCCTGTGTGAAAAAGTGATTGCCCCTAAACCTAATAACTGGTTGGGCCACCCTTAGCAGCAACAACTGCAAT
The DNA here is from genome assembly GCA_020510985.1 of Pholidichthys leucotaenia. NCBI lineage: Eukaryota > Metazoa > Chordata > Actinopteri > Cichliformes > Pholidichthyidae > Pholidichthys > Pholidichthys leucotaenia. The sequence continues at coordinate 453,894,206 of CM035836.1, forward strand.
CAAGTGTTTGTGATAACAGGCAATGAGTCTTTTACAGCGCTGTGGAGGAATTTTGGCCCACTCATCTTTGCAGAATTGTTGTAATTCAGCCACATTGGAGATGTTTTCGAGAATGAACCGCCTTTTTAAGGTCATGCCACAGCATCTCAATCGGATTCAGGTCAGGACTTTGACTAGGCCACTCCAAAGTCTTCATTTTGTTTGTCGTAAGCCATTCAGAGGTGAACTTGCTGGTGTGTTTTGGATCATTGTCCTGCTACAGAACCCAAGTGCGCTTCAGCTTGAGGTCACGAACAGATGGCTGGACATTCTCCTTCAGGATTTTTTGGTAGACAGCAGAATTCATGGTTCCATTTACCACAGCAAGTCTTCCAGGTCCTGAAGCAGCAAAACAGCCCCAGACCATCACACAACCACCACCATATTTTACTGTTGGTATGATGTTCCTTTTCTGAAATGCTGTGTTACTTTTACGCCAGATGTAATGGGACACACACCTTCCAAAAATTTCAACTTTTGTCTCGTCAGTCCACAGAGTATTCTCCCAGAAGTCTTGAGGATCATCAAGATGTTTTCTGGCAACACTGAGACGAGCCTTTATGTTCTTTTTTCTCAGCAGTGGTTTTCGTCTTGGAACTCTGCCATGCAGGCCATTTTTGCCCAGTCTATTTCTTATGGTGGAGTCATGAACACTGACCTGAACTGAGGTATGTGAGACCTGCAGTTCTTTGGATGTTGTTGTGGGGTCTTTTGTCACCTCTTGGATGAGTCGTCGCCGCGATCTTGGGGTAATTTTGGTCAGCCGGCCACTCCTGGGAAGGTTCACCACTGTTCCATGTTTTCACCATTTGTGATTTGTGGATAATGGCTGTCACTGTGGTTCACTTGAGTCCCAAAGCTTTCGAAATGGCTTTATAGCCTTTTCCAGACTAATAGATCTCAGCTACTTTGTTTCTCATTTGTTCCTGAATTTCTTTGAATCACAGCATGATGTCTAGCTTTTGACGATCTTTTAGTCTGCTTTATTTTGTCAGGCAGGTCCCATTTAAGTGATTTCTTGACTGAGAACAGGTGTGGCAGTAATCAGGCCTGGGTGTAGCTAGAGAAATTGAACTCAGCTTTCCAAAGATGTGATAAACCACAGTTAATTTATGTTTTAATGGGGGGGGGGCAATCACTTTTTCACACAGGGTCATGTAGGTTTGGATTTTTTTTACCCGTAATAATAAACACCTTCATTTAAAAACTGCATTTTGTGTTTACTTGTGCTATCTTTGTCTAATATTTAAATTTGTTTGATGATCTGAAACATTTAAAGGGCCTATATCATGCTATTTTAAGCCTTTCAGAGTAAACTATATGCATGTATGTGATAGTATATTACCTTTGGTACACGAGAATGAATTTCTTATGAAATATGAGTTATTTTCGCGAGATACTTTTCCAACCCGGAAGTAGATGCCTCGATCTCTGAGGCTCCGCCTCTCCTTCTTGTGGCTGCCGCCCATTTCATGACGTAACCCCTGAGCCAGCTGCTGCAGCGTGTCACTGGGTTCCGCCCACGAAAACTTAGAAGACATTGTCTTACGTAAAAAAGCAAACAGTTGTTGTCACTGAGCAGATTAGGTGCGAGAGGAACTACTTCTTCACAGTGTAAATGCTAAAGTGAAAGAGTTTTGCCGATCACCGCTCCATTAGCTGCGCGGAGAAAGTGGGTGTGTGCGTTAGCCTGGGGGCGGTGCTGGCAGCACAGGCACTTCCTGGAGTGGGCGGCTCACTCACGCTCATACGTATGAATGTGGGGACCCAGTCATTATCAGGGACAGGGCGGAGCAGCAGCTCAGAGAGCAGGGTTGAGGAGGAATACTCAGAGATGCATGAATGGAGCAAAATACCACTTTGGGGGTGTATTTGGTGAGGAATTAACATTATAACATGCTTAAAAGCTCAAAAAAGTCGATTTTGCATGATATAGGCCCTTTAAGTGTGACAAAAGTACAAAAGAAAAGAGAAATCAGGGAAGGGGCAAACACTTTCACACCACTGTACTTTTAGAGCAAACTAATCAGAGGTGCTGAAATAAGTTGTCTGTTCTCTCAAACATGCTGAGCGGAATCGGTTACATGACAATGCACCCTAAGAAGTCAACCCCAAAAAGGCAGCGCTGCAGTAGGTGATAGCTCCAAAACCAGGACTGTGTATCTACACCATTTCAGCAGATTTGAAACAGTCTCATTTAAAGTCTAAACCAATCTACTTTTTGTCTCGTCTTGGCCATAAGAAAAGGACTTGACATTAAGATGGCAAGACACCACAGGCAGAGCCATGTGCTTCAAGTGGGATTCAAGTAGTGCAGCAGCACTGACTGTGATTAAATTATCATAAATAATGTCTGACATGAGCCAGAAAAGTTTGATGCTTACTGAGAGTTATGTCTCAGAGTTAACGTGTGCCTGTTCAGCAGAAATAAGAGCATGAAGGGAGAAGGAGCAGCAAGACAACTGCACTGTACCAAGGTGAATTCTCCCATGCACCTACATAATCATGTCCAAAAGCGTCATTAACAGGCAGAAGCAATGCTTCCCCTGCGTCTATGAAGATTCACACTGGCAGCATGATTTCACACAACTCACACCTTGTAATTGAAGATGACCTGAAAGAAACAACACGTCACAGCCAGCTGCTGGTCATGCTGTGCACAGCACGCCAGCCAGCCAGACGACATGGGGACTGTGTGAAGCTTAATCATGGGGGTGTTTGTTCAGAGGAAATATGCTGCTGGGTGTTTTATTTAGCCACATAAAAGCCAGAAAATGTGCTACAGAGGCCATGTTAAAAAAAGTCATTTCCCATATTACACAGTAAATCACATGCATAGATACCGGTCGCTATGGAGGGTGAGAATATGTATGGGCACATAATCATACCATGTAGGATAACTAAGTAGATGGTTATGCTGTTTCATCCCATCTAGCAACAATGCTCTGCACTGTGTGTGTTTATATATTTACATATTTATTCCATCTAGCTACAATGCTCAGCACTGGGTGTGTTTGTATTTATATATCTATATATTTATTCCATCTAGCTACAACGCTCCGCACTGTGTTTTTATATATCTACATATTATTCCATCTAGCTACATTGCTCCGCACTGTGTGTGTTTATATACTTGCATATTTATTCCACCTAGCTGCAATGCTCTGCACTGTGTTCATATATTCATATATTTATTCCATCCAGCTACAATGCTCTGCACTGTGTGTCTGTGTGTGTGTGTGTGTATATATATATTTTATAGTAATATGTACATATGTATATTAGCTGCTCTTGCTTGCTTGTTTTTTTCTTGCCTTCTGATTGTTGCTCTGAGTGTTGCTATCCCTGTGCTGTTGCAATCCTGGAATTTCCCCGTTGTGGGACTAATAAAGGCTTATCTTATCTTATCTTAGATAGGATTTAATAAATTGGATGCAAACAGAGAAGATTAGTGCCACAGTTATTAAATATTAATTAATAACATAATGAATTTTGACAGAACAAAAAAAGCAAAACTCTGAAATGCAGACTAGCATCCACACTCTTTATGGCGTGACACAAAACAGAGGCACGTGACCGCACGCAAGCCCCGGCCAAACAAGCGAAACCACGCCGCACGCACCCAGGCCTTCGTCGTCTGCCAGCTACAGTGTGGAGTGCTCCGGCTTCGGGCGGCGACCACCGGCAGTCACGCTGGAGGCCGGCTGGTGGGAGTCTTTGGCAGCCTGGATGGACTGGACCCAATGATACAACGATGACGGCTGAGTTGAGCACAGTCGCTGAAGACGGTTGTGTCCGATTGAATGAACACTGACTGCTAACTTGGCTAACTGCTAACCTAGCTTGTTTGGTACAAATATATTGCAGCAGGTGCTGTTTTCATGTTTGCTCTTTGAAGAGGAATATATGATGGCAAACATGGACATGCAGAGTAGACGGTCTGTTGTTGCTCAAGCAGCAGCCTGTTTGGGGTTTTTTTGGGGTGAGATGCCCCGCTCAGGAGGAGAAATTTATTTTTAAGATAAGATAAGCTAAGCTAAGATAAGATAAGATAAGATAAGATAAGATAAGATAAGCCTTTATTAGTCCCACAACGGGGAAATTCCAGGATTGCAACAGCACAGGGATAGCAACACTCAGAGCAACAATCAGAAGGCAAGAAAAAAAAAAACAAGCAAGCAAGAGCAGCTAATATACATATGTACATATTACTATAAAATATATATATATACACACACACAGACACACAGTGCAGAGCATTGTAGCTGGATGGAATAAATATATGAATATATAAACACACAGTGCAGAGCATTGTAGCTAGATGGAATAAATATGTAAATATATAAACACCCACAGTACGGAGCATTGCAGCTAGGTGGAATAAATATGTAAATATATAAACACACACAGTGCGGAGCAATGTAGCTAGATGGAATAATATGTAGATATATAAACACACAGTGCAGAGCATTGCAGCTAGATGGAATAAATATATAGATATATAAATATAAACACACCCAGTGTGGAGCATTGTAGCTAGATGGAATAAATATGTAAATATATAAACACACACAGTGCAGAGCATTGTTGCTAGATGGAATGAAACAGCATAACCGTCTACTTAGTTATCCTACATGGTATGATTATGTGCCCATACATATTCTCGCCCTCCATAGCGACCGGTATTTTCCTAGTTGTATGCCGGAGGGGACCATTGTGTAAGTCTATTGCATCTTTTGCATTCAAAAAACTATTAGTTTGTTATGTCTTTTTGCTATCTCTGCGAGCAGCCCTGCTTAGGTTGTACAGTCTGACAGCCGTTGGTAGGAAGGACCTGCGAAACCTCTCAGTTGTGCACCTGGGATGATGTAGTCTGCTGCTAAATGAGCTCCTCAGTGCATTCAGTATGTCCTGCATAGGGTGGAACTCGGACTCCAGCAGAGATGACAGTTTAGCCACCGTCCTTCTCTCTCCTATCTCCTCCACCGGATCAAGGCACTGCCCCAGGACAGAGCTAGCTTTCTTGATCAGTTTGTTCAGTCTCTTCCTATCGGCTGCAGTAATGCCACTGCCCCAGCAGACCACTCCAAAAGTGATGGCTGATGCCACCACCGTGTCATAGAATGTCTTCAGCAGTGCCCCTTGTACACCAAAAGACCTGAGTCTCCTCAGCAGGAACAGCCTGCGCTGTCCCTTCTTGTAGAGTGCGTCAGTATTGTGTGACCAGTCTAGTTTATTGTTCAGATGAACACCCAGGTACTTATAGGATGTCACCATCTCGATGTCTGTTCCCTGTATATTTACTGGTGCTGTGAGGGGTTGCCCATGCCTGCGGCAGTCCACCACCAGCTCCTTAGTTTTCCTCGCGTTGATCTGGAGGCAGTTCCGATGGCACCAGTCCACGAAGTCCTGGATAAGCCCTCTGTACTCAGCTTCATCTCCATTGGAGATGAGGCCAACGATCGCAGAGTCATCAGAGAACTTCTGTAGATGGCAGTGTGTTGTGTTCCTTCCTGTGTGAACAGGAAGGGAGCCAGCACCGTTCCCTGGGGGGCCCCCGTGCTACCGATGATCGTGTCGGACACACAGTCCCGGGTTCTCACAAACTGAGGCCGGTTCATGAGGTAGTCCAGGATCCATGATGACAGGTGCTGGTCCACCCCTGCGCGCAGCAGCTTGTCCTTCAGGATCATCGGTTGGATGGTGTTGAAAGCAGTGGAGAAGTCAAAGAACATGATCCTCACCATATTCCCGGGCTTCTCCAGGTGGGACAGAGAACGGTGAAGGAGGAAGATCACCGCATCCTCCACCCCAATGCCATACTGGTAGGCGAACTGGAGTGGATCCATCGCTGGTTCCACCAGGGGGCGGAGGTGAGCAAGGAGCAGTCTCTCCAGGGTCTTCATCAAGTGGGACGTCAAGGCCACCGGTCTGTAGCTGTTCAGGTCTTTGGGGTGGGAAGTTTTTGGTACAGGTACCACACAAGATGTTTTCCACAGCTGTGGTACCCTCCCCAGCTTCAGGCTCAGGTTGAAGATGTATGTCACAATCCCACACAGCTGGTCTGCACAGGACTTGAGGAGCTTTGCGCTGATGCCGTCCGGTCCCGACGCCTTCCTCGCCTTGATCTTCCTCAGCTCCGTCCTCACCTGGGTCCTGGTCAGGGTCAGGATGGGGGGCTGTGTGTTGGGAGTGGGGGGTGTTGGTGGAGTGGGGAGTGGGCAGCAGGACTTGATTTCTTTAGAGGCAGCAGTGGTTGCTGTGCAGTCAGGGGGGATGGCGGTTGGTCAAACCTATTGAAAAACAGATTCAGGTTGTTCGCCCACTCCCTGCCCCCCGTGGCCTGGGGGGAGGTATTCTGGAACCCAGAGATGGTTTTGAGGTTTCTCCAGACCCCGCTGATGTCGCTCTGTTGCAGCTTGTCCTCCATCTTCTTCCTGAAGCTGTCCTTGCCTTCTCTGAGCTTTCTCCTCAGCTCCCTCTGTACGGACTTCAGCATCTCCCTATTCCCCGACCTGAAGATCCTCTTCTTCCCTCTCAGAAGTGTTTTTATCTCAGGGTTGATCCAGGGTTTGTTGTTTGAGCAATGCCGTATGGTCTTGGTGGGAACGGATTTGTCCACACAGAAGCTGAGGTAGTCCATGAAGGTGTGAGTGAGGCCATCGATGTCCTCACCATGTGGATCGCAGAGCTGCTTCCAGGCGGTGGCTTCAAAACAGCCCTTTAGAGTGTCCATTGTCTCCTCAGACCATAACTCCACTGTGCGCATGGCCGGAGGTTGTCTGTGCACTAGGGGTTTGTACACCGACTGGAGATGAACCAAGCTGTGATCCGATCTCCCGAGTGGGGGGAGTTGTGATGAGGTGTACGCCTCCTTAGTGTTTGCGTAGAATAAGTCCAGTGTTTTATTGTCTCTAGTGTGGCATGTGACATACTGGGTGAACGTGGGTAGAATGGGAAATAGTGAAACATGGTTGAAATCACCTGAGATGAGGAGAAGAGCATCTGGGTGTTCTGTCTGCAGCCTGCTGGTTACTGAATGGATGACGTCACGCGCTGTCCCAGCGTTCGCCGTCGGATTTGCATAAACAACAATGCAGATCACGTGTGAGTGTTCTCTCGGGAGATATGTAGGCCGCATGCTAACAGCTAGCAACTCAATGTCTTTGCTGCAGTGTCGTTGTTTAACAGTGATATGTCCCGGTCTGCACCAGTTGTTGTTAACATACATTATCACTCCACCGCCCCTTGCTTTGCCACTGTCTGGTGTTCGGTCTGCCCGTATCATGTGGAAACCCTCCAGCTCAATGTTAGCATCTGCTGCTAGTTCAGTTAGCCACGTCTCAGAAAACAAAAGGAGAGAGCACTCCCAATATGTGCTATCGTAACGGCAGATAGCCGCTAGCTCATCTACCTTTCCCAGTAACGACCGTACATTTCCCATGACAATAGATGGAAGGGAGGGTCTGTACCTTATATTTTTTGTCCTCCGCCTTACTCCAGCCCGGCAGCCGCGGCGTTTTCGCGTCAGTTCTCTCGGTATGTCGAGTTTTTCCAATGGGACCGGGTGGCGGTTGAATGCTAGCAGCTCTTCCCTGCTGTATTGTATCCTGCTATAAACAGTGGCTCCGTCCGCCACTGTTTCTTTGCGCTCTGATTCTTGCTGTGTGTTGGACACTTGCACAGAGAAGAAATGGCAGAAGTAGCACCAGCCGCTGCTCCGGATAAACCAGTAAAGAAGAAGGCATCCAAGCCCAAGAAGGCTGGACCCAGCGTTGGAGAGCTGATCGTTAAAGCGGTGACAGCTTCCAAAGAGAAGAAGGGCATGTTGCTGGCCGCCATCAAGAAGGCTCTGGCTGTCGGGGGCTACGATGTGGACAAGAACAAGTCCCGTGTTAACATCGCTATCAAGAGCTTGGTCAACAAAGGAACCCTCAGCCAGACCAAGGGAACCGGGGCTTCTGGATCCTTCAAGGTGGCAAAGGCAGAGAGCAAGGCCAAGAAGGCCGCAAAGAAAGGCCCTGCTAAAGCCAAGAAACCTGCTGCCAAGAAACCAGCAGCGGCTAAAAAGCCCAAAGCAGCAGGAGCCAAGAAGGCCGCAGCTGCTAAGAAGTCCCCGAAGAAGGTGAAGAAACCAGCAGCGGCCAAGAAGGCACCAAAGAGCCCCAAGAAAGCTGCCAAGAGCCCCAAGAAAGTGGCCAAGAAGGCCCCTGCTGCCAAGAAAGCTGCGCCTAAAAAAGTGGCCAAAGCTAAAGCTAAGAAGGCAGCCCCCAAGAAGAAGTGAGCTGTCATGGCTGACAATCACATGGAAACTCAAGTTCAACTTCCTTTTTTATTGATGGTTCAGTTTGTAATTACAGCTCCTTTCTCAGCATGAGTCTCCATTGCTGGATACAAATAATTTCCATCAAAGGAGCTTTATTGTGACTACTATTGTGATTATTACTATTTTTTGTGAACCATTAATAGTGACAGGTGAAGCATGCAGCATTTACAGTGCTAGGTGAACAAAGTGTTAGGACAATTACAACAAAGCGTGTACAATGTGTGTGTGAGTGCGAGCGTGTGGCTTTACATACACTACCAGTCAAAAGTTTGTACACACCTACACATTTTCAATGGGTCGATGTGTCCAGACCTTTGACTGGTACTGTATTTACATTCACATCAGTGACGTGTGGTCAGGGGAGGCAGGGGAGGCTCTCGTGAAAAAATAAAGAATTATATTATTAATTGTCCACTAGTCTGTCTTGTAGGTCTAAATATAATTTCTAAATGATTCCAATCATTTCAAAAATATGTATATTTATTTAAAATCGCTGAATCTGCACTTTTCCTGTTCAAATACAAGAGAGAGCGGCCAGTTGAAGCAGCAACAAACAGCCTCAAAAGGACTGGGCAATCCTTCACAGCCTGGTTAGAGCTTGGACAAGATGCACGTTCCTGGTGACAGCTCTGCGTATGTCAAAGATGTAATGTTTGTAGGAGCTTTTATTGTGTGTCCTCCTTTTCCATAGTCTATGTAATGTACTTAACATGTGTGTATAACATATTGAATCTTCTTAATCTGACGTGAAACTTCAGTTAAAAATCAGAGGCTGCGCAGGACCATTGCTCCAACGAGGGGGGGGGGGGCGTGCTTGAGCACCATAGGCACAGGGGTTTGCCCCATTGCTCTTCTTCTACGCCAAGGCGAAATTCCAAATTAGCAGAAGTACCAAGTACTCTGTTTGTGCTTCTATTTTATACAGACTGAAAATGGAAGAATTTATAGCCTAGCTTAAAAAATTCTCAAAACTGGACTTTCAATCAAAACTGGCAGTAATCTTGATTGAGACAGAGATTTAAAAGAAGACAAGGAGGACTTTATTACTACAGTCATTGAGATTTTTGTCCAGAGGGATAGGCGGATGGATTTAATTTACAAGTAAAGGTAAGGCCATGCATATTTGTTTTAAATGCTATACTTGAATTCATATAGAATTGTGGAGCTACAGAGTGCACAGCAAATGTGCTATAATTTTAGTTCTTCCTTGGTCTGAAACAAATAGGCTATAATCAATTTTGGGCCCCCAAATTTGTCTATAAAATAACTTAATGCATTTTAGTTGCATAGCCAAGGGTCTTTGCACTTTGTATTCAGGATAGCTGAATGAAATGAAAACATGGAGGCTTGGAGTTAGTCAGCAGAACTTGAACTGCCTTTCTGCAAAACAAAGTAACTGGAGTGTACTACTATTTCTGCTTCTTCCCTTCACAATAAAAGCTCTAGATATGCATTGCAGAACTGAACTTAAATTGACTGTGCATTCTATCATGAGGCAATTCAGTAAAATGTCTTAGTTGTTTTGTTAATAAATTATTTATATCAGTGGATTTTATAATGTACAATTAGCAGATCATAAAACATGCAAACTTTCAATTGAAATTAAATTCAAGCTCATGCTATTGTGTTCATATAGTTGCAAATCTGACTTTGAAAGAGTCAGTGTCACATGAACTTAGATACAAATGCATGAGCATACACTGCGTTCCAAATTATTATGCAAATGATATTTGTCTCTGATTTTCCTAAACAGTCAATGCAAATGACAGTCAATATAATTTTCAAATCATCAACCGTTAGAGCATAATTGTAATTTTATTGAACAAACCTCCCAATGATAACATTTTTTTTTTTTTTGCAAAAATAAAAAAAAAACTCATAATGCACTGTTCCAAATTATTCTGCACAACAGAGTTTCAAAACATTTTATTGGTAGTAAAGAACTGAAAATGGTCATTTGTTGAATTTGCAGAATTAGGAGGTCATATTTACTGAAATCAAAAGCTATTTCAATCAAAAACATCTTAACAGGCCAAGTTACATGTTAACAAAGGACCCCTTCTTTGATATAACCTTCACAATTCTTGCATCCATTGAACTTGTGATTTTTTTGAGAGTTTCTGCTTGAATTTCTTTGCAGCATGTCAGAATAGCCTCCCACAGCTGCTGTTTTGATGTGAACTGCCTTCCAAAGGTTCTCAGTAGGGTTGATGTTAGGGGAAGATGAGGGCCACTCCATGAGTTTCCCTCCTTTTATGCCCATAGCAGCCAATGACACAGAGGTATTCTTTGCAGCATGAGATGGTGCATTGTCATGCATGAAGATAATTTTGGTACAGAAGGCACGGTTCTTCTTTTTGCACCATGGAAGAAAGTGGTCAGTCAGAAACTCTATACACTTTGACAAGGTTATTTTCACGCCTTCAGGGACCCTAAAGGGGTCTACCAGCTCTCTGTCCATGATTCTGGCACAAAACATGACTGTGCCACCTCCTTGCTGACGGTGCAGCCTTGTTGGGACATGGTGACCATCCACCAACTATCCACTACTCCATCCATCTGGACCATCCAGGATTGCATGGCACGCATCATTAAAGCAGGGATGGCAATTTTCCGCCGATCCGCGGATTTCCGCCAATTTATTTTCAAATTGATCATTTCTATGAATCGTCTAAATCCGTTGAGAAAATTTTAGGGGGGGTAAGGTACCTTATTGTTACCGATTTTAGCGAAAATCAACACGATTACATAAGCGCTCGGCGCTTCCCCGGGTCAAGTCTCCCACGATAACCTGGATGTACTCAAGCTACTGCTGTATTGTAAACAGCCCTGCGATTGGATAGTTGCAAACGATTGGACCAATCAAATGGCTCGTTGTGTGCTTTGTCAAAAATTCATGGCGGCTTGTTCTCAGGGATGTGATTTTTCCGGTAATTCGCCGAATTCTGTTTTATTTTATCTTCCAGGAAGATAAAGTACGTTAAGTACGTTAGCGGCTTGTGGTCCACAAACGCAGTGAAGGTGCGCCCTTTCAGGCAGAACTGGAAGTGGCGTATGGCCAGGTGGAGAGCCATTAACTCTCTGTCGAACACGCTGTATTTACGCTCACTGTCGTGCAAAGACCTGCTAAAAAAAAAGGTGAGCGGCTGCCAAGAACCGGCAACGCATTGCTCCACGACGGCCGCTATGCCCATGTCCGAGGCGTTGGTAGTGAGCGCTGTTTTAACCTCAGAACGCCTGCTCCCGTTCAGAAGTCCAGTCGACTCTGTCCGCCGGTTTTCGTTTCTTGAGTGCAGCGTACAACGGCTGTATGAGCTGGGCTGCGGGGGGGAGGAAACGGTTATAAAAGTTAACCATCCCCAAAAACTCCCACAGCACCCTGACATTGATGTTGAGGAGAAAAAAATAGTAAAACAATTTTAGTTACATTACTTTTATGATTCCAAACAGTTTGAAATTGACAGTGCACAGTGGATATTGACTCATAACTTTTGAATATTTCTAAGACTTGGCTGCATCAGTGATTGTGCAAAATGAACTGCTCAAGACTCAATGGAGATTGAAACTGGTGATCTGAAATGAATGCTGAAATTATAAAAAGTAACGGTATGTTGGAATTTTATTTCTATTATGGAATAGATAAAATTAACTGATTTTGATTTGATCAAGTGTTAAAGCATGTGATGGATAATGCTTGTTGGAATATTTTAGGAATGCTATCTTCCTGGAACATAAGTCAATATTATACAGTAATAAGTGGCATTCAGCTGTTTGTTTTATGTCATTTAAGCACAGTTCTGGTACTTAAAAATCATTAAAAACCTAGGAGCTTCAGGGGGCTTCGCCCCCCTTGCCCCCCCCCCCCCCACACCAGGGCTCTGCCCCGGACCCCGCTGGGGGACTGCGTCCCCAAGACCCCCTGCTAAATTTTCAGATAATTTCCCCAACCCCAAATCACATCCCTGGTTCATGTTGGAATTCTGAGCTTTCAGTAATGTTTTCAGCGGAATTATGAGATTTTTATCGAAGGATCAGGAGTCATCAGTGCTAGAAATAGACAAAAGTGTCAAAAATAAGTTCCGATGGTATTGGCTTGAGAGAGAAGTGACAGTAAAGATGAAAATTGGCTCAAAGTTCGACGAGGTAACAGAAACACTCGGACAGTTTCTGAAGAAACCAGAAAAGGAGATGAAGTTCAAAGTTCAGAGACTGACACAACTTGCTGCCAAAAGGAAGAAAGTTTCACATTAGAAGTGACTTGGTGACCAGTGTAAATAGTGTAATAAACTCTTATAGAACTGTTAAATATGTTGGACTAAAGACAGTGAGACAACATTGAAGAAAAAGTAAGTTAACTTTTCATTAAATTTAATGATTTATCTAAGTCTAGTATTTCATTTTTTTTTATCATTTTTTTCAGTCTAAATTACTTCTGTTTTACTGAAAACCTCCCAGCTTCAAGGGGGCTGTGCCCCCCCGGCCCCCCCATAAGTCAATCGACCAAATTAGATTTCAGCTGAAATCAGAATTTCCTGTTGCCATCCCTGTTAAAGAAGACTGTTTGAAAATTAGTCTTCATGTATTTCTGAGGCCACCGCAACTGTTTCTGCTTGTGAGCATTGGTTAGGGGTGGCCGAATAGTTGGTTTATGCAAAACTGCAAGCCTCTGGAGGAACCTACACCTTGAGGTTTGTGGGACTCCAGAGGCACCAGCAGCTTCAAATACCTGTGTGCTGCTTTGGAACGGCATTTTAGCAGCTGCTTTCTTAATCAGATGAATTTGTCTAGCAGAAACCTTCCTCATTATGCCTTCATCTGCACGAACCCATCTGTGCTCTGAATCAGCCACAAATTTCTTCACAGTACGATGATCACACTTAAGTTTTTGTGAAATATCTAATGTTTTCATACCTTGTCCAAGCCATTGCACTATTTGATGCTTTTTGACAGCATCCTTTTTCTTTCCCATGTTGCTTGAAACCTGTGGCATGCTTAATAATGTGGAACATCCTTCTTGTAAGTGTTGTTATAAAATTATATATTTTCTGTACATTACATGTTGGTTGTTGCAACTGTATATTTTGTTGAAATTTATTTTGTTTCCTGACCGGAACTGATGTTTTCCGTCTGGAGTGCCGCTGAGATTGTTTTCATTGTAGCACATAGCGGAAATAAGAAGAACGCTGTGCCACGTTATTCAGCTATCTTGCACTTAAGTTTGATTGAAGATTGAAGCCAAGCAGTTTGTTTTACCTTCAGAACTCTTTTCATGACAAGCGGCCAATGAGGTATTTGTTTTGTAAATTCTTTGTTATTTCGCTCTGTACTGTATATATGGTTATGCGTTATGTTTGCCTATACAGTTCTCACGGCGTGACCAAGAGAGGGGTGCATAAGTCCCAATAAACGCCCGTTTAAAGGAACCAACCTGTGTCTGTTGTCGTGAAGAGAGCTACACTTCTTAAGTAGGTTTTCCTTTAATTGGGCTCTCCTGGCAAAGTAATTATGACAGGTGTCTGAGACTGATATCAGTGATCCAAAGAGCCATGAGATACAATACCATCCATGAGTTTAATTGAAAAACAAAACATTTAATGTTTATGACATTAAAATCCTATTTGCATAACAATTTGGAACGCGGTATATACATACACTATACAGAATATATGATTATACGTATACCTACATGCACAAACGCCAACCTTCCCTACTTTTCCCAAGTATCTGTTTACAAGTAGTTAAGTTATAGTGATGACATAAAAAAAAATAATTAAAGGGTAACCCGGGCAATATGACCCTATATCAGCGGCACAACCAGCTAAGCAAATCCTTCCGATCCTGGTTCCCCAAACAGGACCCCACCCTATAGCGAAGAGGAGGGGCAAACACGGGGGGAACCGGCTAACGGCTCCGACCCACCGAGCCCACCACACATGAATGCCTACCATTCCACCAGAGGAGCACAGTCCTCAACCCGGCAAAACCAGCCCTGCGCCCAGCGACAACCAGCACACAACCCCCAATCCCCTGATCTTCATGCTTGCCTTCCTTCTTTCCCCCCTTCTAGAACTGCTAACTACTGTACCACTGTGCTGTCCTACTTTCCTTCCTTTGTGCCATGTATCTAGTGCCTTGAGACAACTTTTTTTTTTGTAATTAGGTGCTATATAAATAACAGAGGCCAGAGGCAACACTATATTGTCTCCCAGTCTTGTAATATGTTGAACACTGCAAAATCAACCATTTCCCATCCCGATCTTTGTCTTTCCCAACTCCTGGCTATGTCTCATGAATTTCTTATTTGCTGTGTTGACCTAAACAAACAGTGAAGATTGATCACCATCTAGTGGACTGAAAAGTGAATTGGTGTTTATTACTCTGGTATTCAAAATGTTGGGTTTGTAATTGCAACTTTTAATATTTTTATTACGATATGATACCGATGTCTCTGAATCAATACAATAACACCAAAACAAATTATCATGATACTACACTGTACCTATTTTTCCCCCACCCCTCATATATGTATTGCATGAATCCTAGCAAAGCAGGATTTGATCACATAAAAGCATGGAAGAACCTACAGTGGTGTGAAAAAATGTTTGACCCCTTCCTGATTTCTCTTTTTTTTTTTTTTTGTATGTTTGTCACACTTAAATGTTTCAGATCAAACAAATTTAAATATTAGACCAAGATAACAGAAGTAAACACAAAATGCAGTTTTTAAATGAAGGTGTTTATTATCAAGGGTAAAAAAATCCAAACCTACATGGCCCTGTGAGAAAAAGTGACACCCCCCGCCCCCCATTAAAACATAAATTAACTGGGGTTTATCACATCTTTGAAAAGCTGAGTTCAATTTCTCTAGCTACACCTAGGCCTGATTACTGCCACACATGTTCTCAATCAAGAAATCACTTATATAGGTCCTTCCTGACAAAGTGAAGTAGACTATAAGATCCTCAAAAACTAGACATCATGCTGCAATCCAAAGAAATTCAGGAACAAATGAGAAACAAAGTAACTGAGATCTATCAGTCTGGAAAAGGTTATGAAGACATTTCGAAAGCTTTGGGACTCCAGCAAACCACAGTGAGAGCCATTAACCACAAATGGTGAAAACATGGAACAGTGGTGAGCCTTCCCAGGGGTGGCCGGCCGACCAAAATTTCCCCAAGAGTGCAGTGATGACTCATCCAAGAGGTGACAAAAGACCCCACAACAACATCCAAAGAACTGCAGGGCTCACTTGCCTCAGTTAAGGTCAGTGTTCATGGCTCCACCATAAGAAAGAGACTGGGCAAAAATGGCCTGCATGGCAGAATTCCAAGATGAAAACCGCTGCTGTCATGATTTCCGCTCCGGGGTTAAGAACAGGACCCATGCACAGGCTTTCTCCTCTTTGGCATGATTTATTAAACAAACAAAAAATTCCAAACAAGAATTAAACATGAAACTATATGTGACCAAACTTGATTTACATGACGTGATTTGACGTGACAAAGTAAACAGTAGATCGCCACACTGAGGGCAAAGTGTGGCATGTCTATAAAGACCAGAAAATCAATAACACCCGTGAACAGCAAGTAACCAAGAAATCAAAACAGCCGTGAATAATTAATAGAGCAAACTCATAATGTAAAACCGGACGCAAATAAAAGACACTGTTAAAACAAAAGCCCAAACTCAAAGCATGACAGGAATAACCATGATAACTTAACTACAAGAATACAAATCATCAAACTCAAACA
This sequence comes from Pholidichthys leucotaenia, assembly GCA_020510985.1. Lineage (NCBI taxonomy): Eukaryota > Metazoa > Chordata > Actinopteri > Cichliformes > Pholidichthyidae > Pholidichthys > Pholidichthys leucotaenia. The sequence goes on from CM035836.1 coordinate 453,910,322, forward strand.
TTATCGTGACCGTGAAAAAGACCTGGGCAAAACCAAAAATTTAATAACACAGAAACTCCAATCATGAACTTAAGGTGAGGCCAGGGCCTGATTCCAGACATAAAACACAAACGTGGCCATGAAAACATAAAATTAACAAGCAGGACTATAATGACTAAACTAAGACTAAGATAACAGGACAAAACTCATAGCAAACAGAAACAGATGGCAAACTCAAGAAACAAAATTACAGACAAAACCATGATCAAATTCAATAACTAAACTCAGATGGGGAAAATACAGAAAATATCCATGGTTCCCCAACCATGCTCAGCATCCTGACAGAGCCCTGCCTTTAAGGGGTGGACTCCAGACATCCCAAGTAACATCACAAAAAAAAAAAAAAAAATCAAAACTCCCCCCCCCCAAAAAAAAAAATCAACAACAGAGAAATCACCCTTCCAGGGAGGGTGGTGGGGAAACAAGGCCAGGTGGGTCAAAAACAAAACGGGTCGGGTGGCCTACCAAAGTCCCTGAGCCACCCAACCAGGGAGTATAACATGTCGGGTGGACTCCCAGCATTCCAGAACCACTAGACCAAAGAACATGATATGTCAGGTGGCCTCCTAGAGTCCCTGAGCCACCAAACCTCAGGGTTTAATGTGTCAGGCGGCCTCCCAGCATCCCAGAGCCACTCCATCATGAAGCATGCTGTGTCAGGCGGTTTCCCAGTGTCCCAGAGCCACTCCATCATGAAGCATGCTGTGTCAGGCGGCCTCCCAGCATCCCAGAGTCATCAGACCATTGAGCATGATACATCAGGCAGCCTTCCAGTGTCCCTGAGCCACTGGACCATAGAACAGAATGGGTCAGGTGGCCTTCTCCCACCCATGACCCTCCAGGCTGAAATGTAGGATCATTCAGGTGGTCTACCACTGTCTGTGAGCCACCGAACCACAGGACCAGGTGGAACAATGGCAGGAGACCCCCACTCCCCGGCGTTAGCAATGACGGCTGGTGGAGACCCCCCCCCCCACCCCCGGCCTCGGGCATGACAGCTGATGGAGACCCCCATGGCCTCAGGCACAACGGCTGGTGGAGAATCCCCCAGCCTCGGGCGCGACAGTTGGATGAGTTGGAGCGTGGCCCCCTGCAACACCATCCCAGATATGGCCAGCTCGGACAGGGAGGAAGAGACAAACACCAGGTCACTGTAACTGGCAGCAGTGGAGCCTGGCAAGGAGAGCTCAGGAGCAGATGGCAGCTGCAACTGGGTCTCCCCGCCAAGAGTAAGACAAGACCTTTCTAAAACTGATATCGTAAATACAAAAAAGAGGACTTGCCTTAACTCCTTAAGGATTACATTTGATTACATGATCTGCCTTTCCTGTGGCTGGTGACGCAGATCTGTGCCTGTCACATGATTGGTCAAAAAGTATGAAAAAAGCAAAACAAAATAAACCCAGATGTACCAAGAATTTCAGGACACTAGATGGCAGACACATATAGCTTACTGGTCTGCACTGGAGGACTGAGATCAGCAAAACCAGAACCGCATCGAATCTGATATCACTTCCGGGGCACAGAAGAAGAGCCATATAAACAATTGCGCAACATATGCAGTATCACACAAAAGTGAGTACACCCCTCACACTTTTGTAAATATTTTATTATAACTTTTCATGGGACAACACTGAAGATATGACACTTTGATTCAATGTAAAGTAGTCAATGTACAGCTTGTATAACAGTGTGAATTTGACGTCCCCTTAAAAAAACTCAACACACAGCTATTAATGTCTAAACCGCTGGCAACAAAAGTGAGTACACCCCTAAGTGAAAATGTCCAATTTGTGCCCAAAGTGTCAATATTTTGTGTGGCCACCATTATTTTCACTGCTTTGACTCTCTTGGGCATGGAGTTCACTAGAGCTTTACAGGTTGCCACTGGAATTCTTTTCCACTCCTCCATGACAACATCACAGAGCTGGTGGATGTTAGAGACCTTGTATTCCTCCACCTTCTGTTTGAGGAAGCCCCACAGATGATCAATAGGGTTTAGGTCTGGAGACATGCTTGGCCAGTCAATCACCCTTACCCTCAGTTTCTTTAGCAAGGAAGTGGTCATCTTGGAGGCGTGTTTGGGGTTGTTATCATGTTGGATTACTGCCCTGTGGCCCAGTTTCCGAAGGGAGGGGATCATGTTCTGCTTCAGTATGTCACAGTACATGTTGGCATTCATGATTCCCTCAATGACCTGTAGCCCCCCAGTGCTGGCAGCACTCATGCAGCTCCAAACCATGACACTCCCACTACCATGCTTGACTGTAGACAAGACATACTTGTCTTTGTATTCCTCACCTGGTGGCCACCACACACGCTTGACACCATCTGAACCAAATAAGCTTATCTTGGTCTCATCAGACCACAGGACATGGTTCCAGTAATCCATGTCTTTAGTCTGCTTGTCTTCAGCAAGCTGTTTGCAGGCTTTCTTGTGCATCATCTTTAAAAGGGACTTCCTTCTGGGACGACGGCCATGCAGACCAATTTGATGCAGTGTGCGGCACATGGTCAGACCACTGACAGGCTGACCCCCCACCTCTTCAACCTCTGCAGCAATGCTGCGTCTATTTTCAAAAGACAACCTTTGGATATGACGCCGAGCACGTGCACTCAACTTCTTTGGTCGACCATGGTGAGGCCTGTTCTGAGTGGAACCTGTCCTGTTTAACCGCTGTATGGTCTTTGCCACCATGCTGCAGCTCAGTTTCAGGGTGTTGGCAATCTTCTTATAGCCTAGCCATCTTTATGTAGCGCAACAATTCTTTTTTCAGAACCTCAGAGAGTTCTTTGCCATGAGGTACCATGTTGAACTTCCAGTGACCAGTATGAGAGAGTGTGAGAGCATAACACCAAATTTAACACACCTGCTCCCCATTCACACCTGAGGCCTTGTAACACTAATGAGTCACATGACACCGGGGAGGGAAAATGGCTAACTGGGCACAATTTGGACATTTTCACTTAGGGGTGTACTCACTTTTGTTGCCAGCGGTTTAAACATTAATGGCTGTGTGTTGAGTTATTTTGAGGGGACAGCAAATTTACACTGTTATATAACCTGCACACTGACTACTTCACATTGTATCAAAGTGTCATATCTTCAGTATTGTCCCATGAAAAGATATAATAAAATATTTACAAAAATGTGAGGGGTGTACTCACTTCTGTGAGATATTGTATTTCCACAGGGAGGAAGCATTTGCTCCAAATTTTGCCAACTCTGCTTCTAAAAGGGATTTTTTAGCTTCTGAAGGGAAATATTTACCTTTTGGACAGCGCAAGATGGACCAGAGTGAAACACTTTTCATCTGCCATTGACGAAGCTGCATGTGACGAAGAGGACAATATTGCCGGTTCCGCAGCGTAATCTAACCTAAATTGAGGTGGAATAAATCAAAAGATAAATGTGATTGTTTCTGGCTGTAGGAGAGAAAGCGAAAATGACTGACAGAAGACAAAATAAGGACTGTGGTGAGCACACGGATGAGCACACGGAGGCATGGTGACACATGACGAGTGGTAGGTCTGATGTTTTTTTATCAGTTTGTTTACATTCTACTGATTTTCTGGTTCATATATTTTTAAGATAAGATAACAAAAAACAAACAACGAAAACAAAGACAAAAAAACAAGACCATCCTTTGTGTAAATATGTCCAAAGTCCACTCTGACCGAAAGTTATGTAATCTAATGTGGCTGCCGTCACATTATGCAAATTAGATGTGTAAATTTACTGCTATCATAAACTTTGGATCATATTCTACATCTTTCTCATTGACAGTAAGCCATTATCGCTTACCACTTTCAAGTTACAGCCTTTGGAATTTGTGATATCTAAACTGAATATTTTATTGAAAAAAATCTCTGCCACCAGAGGGTGCATGCAGATGGTGCAGTTCTGCGACCGAAATCCTCAAGTAGTTAACTCTTGCTCCACCACCGACCACGACTTCGGTGACTCTGCTGTGGCAGCCTAAGCAGCAGGCATGAGGACTGGAACAGACGGAACACCAGAAGTGGCGGCAGGCACTGGCAGAACCCCAGACATGGTGGCTGGAACTGGCAGAACCCCAAACATGATGGCTGTCATCCCCTCTGACGTGGCACTGAAGTGTGACTGCAGAGCTGGAACCGGAGCCTCTGGAACAACAGACTCCTCCATTACCAGTCGGTTCCCTCCCAGGATAATGTGTTGGTGTTAAAGAATGAAAAGGTACTTGCCTTAATTCCCATGCTGCTGTGGCTACTGCTGCTGAAACCCCAGGCGAATCCCTCTTGGTGGCTGCAGAGATCACCTGGTGAGGTGGTGTAGGTGTAGGAGCTGGAATGGAGCACCAAGAGGAATGGCTTTTCCGGAGCCCCCCTTCCAGCCGGGTCCACCCAGAGCCAAGTGTGATCCTGAAAAACACTCTCGCTCAGCAGCAGACATCCTCCACGGAGCCTGTAGTGGTGTGGGCCACTGCTTGGGAGGAGGAGATGGGGCTGGTGATTGGCGAGCAGCTGGAGCTACCGGAGCCAGGGGACACTTCTTCATCAACACAGACTTTGGCTTAATCGGTGAATCTCCATCCAGCAGAGCTGCATACTCTGGGAGGAGCCATGGCTTGCAATTAAACAGCAGTTCTATCTCTGAAAGCAAAACCCGCTGGTGCTCCTCCAGCTCCTCGGCAGTTGGGCTGTCAGAGGGCACAGACGCTGCGAACCCAATCCGGCAAACAGCGGTCTCATCCTGTGCTGGAGTGATGGCAGACAAAGGAACGGCAGATGGCGCTGGGGAGAGAGCCGGTGGTGGCTCAGTAACAGGTGGAGTGGAGGATGGGAGGGGCCCAGGGGTAAGCAGAAAGATCCACAGCCTCGGGAAACCATTTGAAGCACCTTTGGTCTGCTCACTGCAATCCTGCGAACCTCCTCCAAAGCCACAGGTCTCCACTCCTCCACCTCTTCATAAATCCTGTGCCACTCCACGAAATCCGATACAAGCTCCTCTAATTTTCCCTGACAGTCCAGGCCTGCTGGGTCCAAAACTGGCGGTGATCTTCTGTCATGATTTCCCCTCCGAGGTTAAGAACAGAACCCATGCACAGGCTTTCTCCTCTTTGGCATGATTTATTAAACAAACACTAAATTCCAAACAACAGTTAAACATGAAACTAGATGTGACCAAACTTGACTTACATGACATGACTTGATGTGACAAAGTAAACAGTAGATTGCCACACTGAGGGCAAAGTGTGGCGTGTCTATAAAGACCAGAAAATCAAAACACCTGTGAACAATCAGTAATCAAGAAATCAAAACAGCCGTGAATAATTAATAGAGCAAACTCATAACATAAAACTGGACGTAAACAAAAGACACTGTCAAAGCAAAAGCCCAAACTCAAAGCATGACAGGATACATGACATGACATGATAACCTAATTACAAGAATACAAATCATCAAAGTCAAACATAATTGTGACCGTGACAAAGACCTGGTCAAAACCAAAAACATAATAACAGAAAATCCAAACATGAACTAAAAGTGAGGCCAGGGCGTGATTCTAGACATAAAACACAAATGTGGCCATGAAAACATAATATTAATAAGCAGGACTATAATAACGAAACTAAGGCTAAAATAACAGGATAAAACTAACAGCAAACAGAATCAGAATGCAAACTCAAGAAACAAAATTACAGACAAAACCATGACCAGATTCAATAACTAAACTGAGAGAGGGAAAATACAGAAACTAACCAAAATAAACTGAAAGCGTGAGCATGGTTTCATGCTCAGCATCCTGACACTGCTAAGCAAAAAGAACATAAAAGCTCATCTCAGTTTTGCCAGAAATCATCTTGATGATCCCCAAGACTTTTGGGAAAATACTTTGTGGACTGACAAGGCAAAAGTTGAACTTTTTGGAAGGTGTGTGTCCCATTACATCCGGCGTAAAAGTAACACAGCATTTCAGAAAAGGAACGTCATATCAACACTAAAATATGGTGATGGTAGTGTGATTGTCTGGGGCTGTTTTGCTGCTTCAGGACCTGGAAGACTTGCTGTGATAAATGGAACCATGAATTCTGCTGTCTACCAAAAAATCCTGAAGGAGAATGTCCGGCCATCTGTTCATGACCTCAAACTGAAGCGCACTTGGGTTCTGCAGCAGGACAATGATCCAAAACACACCAGCAAGTCCACCTCTGAATAGCTTAAGAAAAACAAAATGAAGACTCTGGAGTGGCCTAGTCAAAGTCCTGACCTGAATCCGATTGAGATGCTGTAGCATGACCTTAAAAAATGCAGTTCATGCTCGAAAACCCTCCAGTGTGGCTGAATTACAACAATTCTGCAAAGATGAGTGGGCCCAAATTCCTCCACGGCGCTGTAAAAGACTCATTGCCAGTTATCGCAAACACTTGATTGCAGTTGTTGGGCTAAGGGTGGCCCAACCAGTTATGAGGTTTAGGGGCAATCACTTTTTCACACAGGGCCATTTAGGTTTGGATTTTTTTTTTACTGTTGATAATAAACATCTTCATTTAAAAATTGCAATTTGTGTTTACTTGTGTTTTCTTTGTCTAATATTTAAATTTGTTTGATGATCTGAAATATTTAAGTGTGACAAACGTACAAAAAAATGAGAAATCAGGAAGGGGGCAAACACTTTTTCACACCACTGTAAAACCACACTCAGTGTTTTTCCCTTCAAACATGCTGTGAATACAGAGTGGCATATTTATGTTGTTTTTGTTTTTCAGCATACTCTTGGCCCTCTCACAAAATGGTTTTACTTGCTGAATGCAATATTGGCAAGCTCATTATCCACATTTGTTATAGTCTGAAAACTATTTCAAAAACACCAACAATTTCAGAAACACATTATATATTCAAAATGACTTTATTCATTATTTAAAATAAACACACACACACACACACACACACACACACACACAGATGCATACAATAAAAAGCCCTTAATGACTCCAGGCCCCCAGGCATCTTCCTAATTTGCACACATTAATGCATCGGTGCCGCAGAGATGGTTGAGAGGTTCACTTTAGTAGTGACAACTAAGAGAAGATAAAGCCTTGCCATTTTTAGTATCTAATCCAGTGACGTTCAACCAGGGTGCCACGGGAAATTGTGTAATTTCACTTATTAGTTCAAAAATTAGCGAATAATCTGCCTTTGTTGTGTGTCAGTGCCTCTAGTAGCTCTTCCATATCAGAGGGTGGCATTATAATACAATCTTTCCTTGTCTGGAAAATTCACCCTGCTGAGAGGTGGGGTTGCCTTCACAACTTCTGCAGCTACTTCCTACCTGCCATGGCAATCCCCCCAAAAAACAATATCATGTTTTAGTTCACAACATTTTCCGGATGGGCACACAGCTGGGAAAATGTCACTACCTCCTCCAGAAACTGCAACCTAATGTCGGCTGTTTTCAGCAATCAACAAGCAGTGGATACAAACTGTCACAGAGCTCCACCTGTCCACAGTGATTGGTTATCACATCCAAACATCAAGCAAATTTTTGATCCGAGTCTAACAAAATCCAACTTGCGTGGATGCAAATTAAAAAAAGAATGTCAGTTACAATTAGCAGTAATTCATAGTGAAGAAGCTACAACCAAGTACTGAGTTTAATTAAACACATTTTTTCATAAGTCAGACATTTTTGTTTTGTAAGTCCTTATTTTGGATGGATCTTTGGGAATATTCTAAGACTACAGTGGTGTGAAAAAGTGTTTGCCCCTTTCCTGATTTCTCATTTTTTGTATGTTTGTCACATTTAAATGTTTCAGACCATCCAACAAATGTAAATATTAGACCAAGATAACACAAGTAAACACAAAATGCAGTTTTTAAATGAAGGTGTTTATTATTACGGGTAAAAATAAATCCAAACCTACATGGCCCTGTGTGAAAAAGTGACCCCCCCCCCCGTTAAAACATAAATTAACTGTAGTTTACCACATCTTTGGAAAGCTGAGTTCAATTTCTCTAGCCACACCCAGCCCTGATTACTGCCACACCTGTTCTCAATCAAGAAATCACTTAAATAGGACCTGCCTGACAAGATGAAGTAGACCAAAAGATCTTCAAAAGCTACACATCATGCTGCGATCCAAAGAAATTCAGGAACAAATGAGAAACAAAGTAACTGAGCTCTATCAGTCTGCAAAAAGGTTATAAAGCCATTTCTAAAGTTTTGGGATTCCAGCAAACCACAGTGAGAAGCATTATCTACGAAAGGCAAAAACATGGAACAGTGGTGAACCTTCCCAGGAGTGGCCAGCCGACCAAAATTACCCCAAGAGCGCAGCGACAACTCATCCAAGAAGTCACAAAAGATCCTACAACAACATCCAAAGAACTGCAGGCTTCACTCACCTCAGGTAAGGTCAGTGTTCATGACTCCACCATAAGAAAGAGAATGGGCAAAAATGGCCCGCATGGCACAGTTCCAAGACAAAAACCACTACTGAGCAAAAAGAACATAAAGGCTTGTCTCAGTTTTGCCAGAAATCATCTTGATGATCCCCAAGACTTTTGGGAAAATACTCTGTGGACTGACAAGACAAAAGTTGAACTTTTTGGAAGGTGTGTGTCCTATTACATCCGGCGAGAAAGTAACAGCATTTCAGAAAAGGAACATCATACCAAGAGTAAAATATGGTGGTGGCAATGTGATGGTCTGGGGCTGTTTTGCTGCTTCAGGACCTGGAAGACTTGCTGTGGTAAATGGAACCATGAATTCTGCTGTCTACCAAAAAATCCTGAAGGAGAATGTCCGGCCATCTGTTCATGACCTCAAACTGAAGCGCACTTGGGTTCTGCAGCAGGACAATGATCCAAAACACACCAGCAAGTCCACCTCTGAATAGCTTAAGAAAAACAAAATGAAGACTTTGGAGTGGCCAAGTCAAAGTCCTGACCTGAATCTGATTGAGATGCTGTGGCATGAACTTAAAAAGGTGGTTCATGCTCAAAAACCCTCCAATGCGGCTGAATTACAACAATTCTGAGTGGGCCAAAATTCCTCCACAGTGCTGTAAAAGACTCATTGCCAGTAATCGCAAATGCTTGATTGCAGTTGTTGCTGCTAAGGGTGGCCCATGTCATGTGCTGGCCCTTGTGAGCCAGCATAAGACGCACACAGTCACCAGTGAGTTTACAGTGAGTTTTATTACGGTGAGAAGTGAACAACACAAGATGCAGGGGTAATGACACATAAGTCTATACACACTTCCGGAGGCGTAAGGCTTGACAGCTCACTTACGAGTCCATAGGAGGAGACGGTCATACACAGGCAAAGGTTGTTTAGTAATTAGCTACACAGGCTGCTGAAGCAAGACACACAAAGGTCTACTTTCACCGGAAGGGGTAAGGCTAATAGCTCACTTACTGGTGCCGGAGAAGTGACGGTCAACAACAAGCAGACAAGGTAGATGATAGTCCAAGTCATCCGTAGCTCAGACGTATAACGACTGACACTGCTGCGTCATACCGTCGCCAGTGCTGGGCTTATATGGCGAAACACTAACGACGGTAATGACACTCAGCTGGCCGACCGTTGACAGGCGGAAACCCCACCGAGCACCTTCACAATAAGAGCCCGGTGAGGCCAGAATACAGCCCGCAGCTATCAAGGCCGGTAGCGAGACATAACTTTAACCCGAGCGCGATCAGAACCGACGCTCGGGTCATAACAGTACCCTCCCTCCACGGGCGGACTCTGAACGCCCCAAGGAACCACCCTGCCCCCCCGCCCCCCCAGGGTGGGAGGTAGGGGGACAGGTGCGGAGGGAGAGAAACCAACCCCTGAACAAGACCATGACCAGACCAAACAAAACATACGAAACCAAAAAAATACATGAAAATACATGGGAACAATAAACAAAATCCCCATACAATAGCCCCTCAAGAAAGGAGGGGAGAACAAAACAAAGACAAGACTTGACCAAACTATGGATACAAAACACAAAAGGCAATATAGATTGCTTTACCTGACTATGGCTTTCAAAACACGAACAAAACAAAAAAAAAAAAAACACACCAACACACAGGGAGCAATCTAAAATTGCTTAGCTTAGGCTATGACAATGACTATGGTTTTCCAAAAGAACAAGAACAAGAGGCAATCCAAAAATTGCACTGACTAGACTGTGACTAAGACTGTGGCTTACAAAAAAGAAAAAAAAAACAAGAGGCAATCAAAAATTGCTCAGACTTGACTGTGACTATGACTTTGGCTTACAAGAAAACAAGAGGCAATCTAAAAATTGCTCAGACCTGACTAAGACTATGACTTTGGCTTACAAGAAAACAAGAGGCAATCTAAAAATTGCTCAGACTTGACTAAGACTATGACTTTGAGAAACAACAAAAATCTCAAGACGTACTTCACTAGACCAGGCCCCATATGGGCCCACAGATAGTCCCACAGTACATGATAATCAGGTGGCCTGCCCCAGTCCCATGCCCCCAGAAACAAGTCCTCTGGTGGCCGGACCAGGTCACCCCGTAACACACACAGTTTATTGGGTGGCCAACCCAAGACGCCGAACGCTCCAAGCAGTTCCTCAGGTGGCCGACCCACATCCCACAACCACCAGGACCGTGGAGGGATTGCATGCAGCCGCTCACCTGAACAAAACAAGACAGGGGAGCACCAGACCATCAAACAGAGCCCTCTCACGGACCCCAGCTGGTGGCTCCTGAGAGGGGGAAAACCAAAACCTTGGGCCCCCTCGAATCCTGATTGGGTCACAGCCGCACCTGCGCTGGACCCCCACTGGACCTCGTCGGACCCCTATTGGGTCACAGCCACACCTGAGTCGGACCCCGACTGAACCTCGTCGGACCCCGATTGGGTAATCGCTGCACCCACGTTGGACCCCGACTGGGTCACCTCAGCCCATGCGTCGGACCCCGACTGGGTCAGGACGGGCCCTGATTGGGTCACTGCTGCACCCACGTTGGACCCCGACTGGGTCACCTCAGCCCATGCGTCGGACCCCGACTGGGTCAGGACGGGCCCCGATTGGGTCACCGCTGCACCCACGTTGGACCCCGACTGGGTCAGGACGGCCCACGCGTCGGACCCCGACTGGGTCACCTCGGCCCACACGTCGGACCCCGACTGGGTCACCTCGGCCCACACGTCGGACCCCGACTGGGTCATCTCGGCCCACACGTCGGACCCCAACTGGGTCACCTCGGCCCACACATCGGACCCCGACTGGGTCAGGACTGCTCCGGCGACGACCTCCATCTCCGAACCTGGAACCCCCAGTCCCGTGACCTTGACTGGCTCCGGACCGGTAACGCTGTGGAGGTGCTCAGAAAACAAGAGAGGACCGGGATCAGTTCCACCAGCAGCGCCAGAGCCCAGCGAGACGAGCTCGGGTGCAGCGGATGGCTGCCCCTCACTCGCCTCCCCATGAGGCAGGCAAAAATGCTCTAATACACCATACAGGAAAACAAGAAAGAGCACTTGCCTGCACTCGGAGCCGTCCAGGAATTCGCCGATCCAGGTTCAAGAAGCAGCTCGTCGTCGGGCTCCCACTCGGCTGCGTCGGGTTCCACAGCCGGCCTGATGGTCTCTGCAGCTGGATCCTCACGCGCTGGCGTCCACGCCAATAACCCGTATGGCGTGGGGGCAGAGGACCCTGGACCTGCTGACTCGGGCTGCATCCCTGAGGAACCCTGGGGACGCTCTCTCGTCGGCTCTGGCTCCTCACTGCAGTCCGTTCTTCTCTGTCCAATGCAAGGCTGCAGGGCCGGGATATTTCCCAAAGCTGCAGGCCTCCCCCTCGTTCGATGGCGTGGGACTGACGCCGAGGACCGCTCCGCAGGAGGAGACACAGAGGCAGCATGTTTAATATAAATGGCTACAGCTGGGGAAAGAAACTCAGGGAGCTGCGAACCCCGAGCTTCACCCCCAGGAGTCAGACAAGACAGATCACTATGATCGATAGGTAAGTGAACTTGAACTTGCCTGTCTCCCGGGGGGAGGATGGTATCAGCTGTAGCGGACATCGCTCCTTCCCTCGCTCGCTGGATGGTAGAAACGGACCCATGGACGGAGCCCACCGGCACAGGACTCAGCTCACTCACAGCAGCCAGCTGGTTGAGGGGGTCATCCCGGCGGCCCAGAACTGGATCCGGAGCAGGAGCTTGCCAAGGATGCGCCCGGTCGCGGCGCCGACGCCTTCGCCGGCCCCCAGACGGTGCGAACTCCCGGAACGGATCGAGGAAAGGATCGGGATCCATGAGCAAAGAGCAGGAGTGCCTCTTCTCCTGCTTCATGCCGCGTTCCTCCTCCATCATCAGGTAGATCTCGCGTTGCGCAGCGATGTCCTCCCTCCTCGCGTCGACTTCCGGGTGGTCAGCGTAGCGGGGAGACAGATGACAAAGTATATCCTCGGCGGCGTCCAGGTACCAGTGTATGCCGTGGTCGTAATCTAGCAGAGAAGCGGAGATGAGCAGCTCATCCACCACTTCCAGCACGTCAGTCAGCTCGTGGCTCGGACTCCACACACGGTTCCTCCGCGACGGCATTCTTCACATACACGGTACCCAGACAGGAAAAAGCAAATGTCCAAAAAACTCAAACCCACTGGTGAATAGCGTCTCGGGTTGGCGTCACCGTAACGCTGTTTTGGCAGCAGTGTACTGTCATGCGCTGGCCCTCGCGAGCCAGCACAAGACGCACACAGTCACCAGTGAGTTTACAGTGAGTTTTATTATGGTGAGAAGTGAACAACACAAGATGCAGGGGTAATGACACATAAGTCTATACACACTTCCGGAGGCGTAAGGCTTGACAGCTCACTTACGAGTCCATAGGAGGAGACGGTCATACACAGGCAAAGGTTGTTTAGTAATTAGCTACACAGGCTGCTGAAGCAAGACACACAAAGGTCTACTTTCACCGGAAGGGGTAAGGCTAATAGCTCACTTACTGGTGCCGGAGAAGTGACGGTCAACAACAAGCAGACAAGGTAGATGATAGTCCAAGTCATCCGTAGCTCAGACGTATAACGACTGACACTGCTGCGTCATACCGTCGCCAGTGCTGGGCTTATATGGCGAAACACTAACGACGGTAATGACACTCAGCTGGCCGACCGTTGACAGGCGGAAACCCCACCGAGCACCTTCACAATAAGAGCCCGGTGAGGCCAGAATACAGCCCGCAGCTATCAAGGCCGGCAGCGAGACATAACTTTAACCCGAGCGCGATCAGAACCGACGCTCGGGTCATAACAGCCCAACCAGTTACTAGGTTTAGGGGGCAATCACTTTTTCACACAGGACCATGTAGGTTTGAATTTTTTTCCCTTAATAATAAACATCTTCATTTAAAAATTGCATTTTGTGTTTACTTGTGTTTTCTTTGTGCAATATTTTAATTTGTTTGATGATCTGAAACATTTAAGTATGAAAAACATACAAAAAAAAAGAGAAATCAGGAAGAGGGCAAACACTTTTTCACACCACTGTATTTCTGATTATAATGAGTCATCCATCATCTACCGTTTATCCGAGGGTCTGGGTCAGGGGAGCATCAGTCCAAGCAGAGTAGCCCAGACTGCTGCCCAGTTCACATGATCCCCATGATCCTCCAGCAGATGGTGTGAGGCCACTGGAGGGTGGACCCACATGGCTCCTTTGGGTATACTGGGTCCTTGATGTAACTTTTTCATAGAGATCGACCCTTCGTCTGGCCCTTCACCAAGGACCAATTCGCTTTGAGAGACCCTACCCCTGACAACACAGCAGCTGGGATCATTAGGGTGCGCAAACCCCTCAACCCAGGTAAGATGGAGATCCATGTAGGGGATTTTAATAAGCTATAAATCATAATCATCAAAATTAAAACAAAAAAGGCTTGAAATATTTCCCTTCACTTGTAAGGAATACAAAATATGACAGCTTTCTGTCACAATTATTTGCTTTGGAAGGCAGATATGGTTTAATGTAGGACCCAAGGCGCAGGCAGGATTGTGGTGCAATAATAATTTATTAACAAAACTCGGCAGTAAACCAAAACACAGCATGGGGGCTGGAAAAATAACTCAGGAGCACAGACTAAAATAAACTCATGGAGAACCATATGGGGAGCACAAGGGAGAAAGCAACAATAACCCAACACCAACTGAAAGCAAAAGGCAACAAATATAGGGAGGAAACTAATCAGGGGAACACGGGACAGCTGGGAGACAATCAGGGCTGAACAGTTACACATGAGGGCAATGATACAGATAATGGGATGACGGACGACAGGAGATGAGCACAGAAGACCAGAGGAGACACAGAAGACAATAACTATAATAGTAACAATACACAGGACAAATAATAGTCACAGCAGGGAAAACACAAAGACATCAAATAATGACATTAAGGACAAACAGGGAGTGACGCAACATGACTAGAGACACAAAGGGCAAACACTAATAATAATCAAAGGGAAACCCAAGAAACCCAAAAAGAACATTAAGTGTGGACACGGTCCCTGACCGTGCTCAGATCACAACACCTTCTTAGGGAATTAAATTGTGAAAAATGTTTAAAAAAAAAAAAAACAATCACTATATACTATTTTTTTTTTTTAGTTGTACTTGTGCATCAACATCTAAATTTAATTCAACTTTCTGGCAGAAAAGAAGAACAGTTTTCTACATGAACACACAAATAAATCCAAATATTGTTATTTTTTCTTGTTTTTGTCTTGGTAAATAGTACACAGATAAATGGAATATATTTTTTTTTACATTTTTCTACTTCTTGAAATTTGAAAATGACATAAAATATAGCACGAATAAGAGTTTTGTGCTGATTTGTCGCACTAGACAGGACATGATAATGAAATTTCCTGCTTTTGATTTGGCAGGCAGGGAACTAAATGTCAGTGATGAAGTCAAATATCTGGGACATTTTATTAGTGATAAAATGATTGATGACAATGATATCCTGACAGTGTTGCAAGATCTACACTCAAGCAAATGTCCTTGCACGTAGGTTTAGCTTTTGTTCAGATGAGGTGAATTTTGTTCTTTTTAAAACTGACTACACCTCTATACACTGCTCATTTTTGGATAAATTACAGGAAACAAAGCATGCAGAGATTACAAGTTGCATACAATGATGCCTCAAGAATTTTACTTAAAAAGCCTCAAATGGTGTAGTGCTTCTGAATTATTTGTGTCATCACGTGTTAATACACCAAGCTGTAATCAGGAATCTTATGTATAAATTCATTTGTCGTTTTGATGCATATGGAAATGAAATCAACCAGGTTATGTGTAACATCAGGCTCAGTTATGCCCGCTGTCAGTCTCAGTTTAGAAGACATTGGTACAGTTGTCTTTTTAAGTCCTTTTAAAATTTAAGTTTAACTACTGTATTTATATTTTTTAAGTGTTTTGTCCTTTTATTGTGTTGGACTACGAGTCTGGAATAAAGCTTGACTGAAATAAATAAGGAAATACATAATTAGATACCAGGTTGATTTCATGCTGCACATAATTCATGGACAGAATGCCAAACTACAACTTATCCCCTAATTAGAGAATTATTCTGGCTTATGCTCAAAATAGTAGATACAGTATGACTTTACTTGTGCAGGAGACTCCTGAAGGCACCCACAGTGGCACCTAATTATATTTGGGTCCATTTAGGAGTGTTGCAGCCACTCTTTTGCCCTCTTCTTTGCAGTAACTTTTCAGACCTGTGAGGACAAACTGTCTGGATCCCCTCTTTACTCCTTGTGTATTTTAGCATTTCCACCTGAGTATGACTCATCATGTAGCCTCCAGCCTTGGACTCTCTCTCTCCTGCTTCATTAGGTTGTTATCGGCAATGATAACCTGCTGTCACTTTGCTTCCTGGCCGCTGTGTTTTTAAAGGGATTAATTTGGACTGATGAGCCTGAGGCATCACCTTCCTGTGGCAAATTGCAGTTCAAGCAGAAGGACCTTGAGTGTGCCCAATTTGGAGGGTGTGGCATTAGATATTAATAAACTATGCATTTGTCTAAAAATATACATTGTCTTCTTTATATTCTATGCTGGAAATGTGTCCCAGAGAGCCATTTAACATAACAGAAACAACCTCAAATTTTATGTCACAACAAATTCTTTTGGTTTTTTTTAGGAATGTTCACACTGAATTGGCTACACTGTCAAGATCCAGTTAAACCATACAAATGTCCCCCTTTCGTCACCAGCAATTGGCACTGTTCTCTTTCAGTGTTTTTAATAACTATAAATAATTACAGTGGATATAAAAAGTCTACACAGCCCTGTTCAAATGCCAGGTTTTTATGATGTTAAAAAAATGATACCCAGATAAATCATTTCAAAACTTTTTCCACCATTAATGTGACCTATAACCTGTACAACCCAATTGAAAAACAAACTGAAACCTTTTGAGGGGAAAAATAAAAAATAAAAAACTTACAATAACCGGTTTGCATAAATATGCACACCCTTAAACTAATACTTTGTTGCAGCACCTTTGGCTTTTATTACAGCACTCACAGGTAGGAGTCTTATCAGTGTGGCACATCTTGATGTGGCAATATTTGCCCTCTCTTCTTTGCAAAAACGCTCCAAATCTGTCAGAGATTGCAAGGGTATCTCCAGTGCACAGCCCTTTTCAGATCACCCCACAGATGTTCGATCGGATTCGGGTCTGGACTCTGGCTGGGCCATTCCAAAACCTTAATCTTCTGGTGAAGCCATTCTTTTGTTGATTTGGATGTGTGCTTTGGGTCACTGTCATGCTGAAAGATGAAGTTCCTCTTCGTCTTCAGCTTTCTAGCAGAAGCCTGACGGTTTTGTGCCAACACTGACTGGTATTTGGAACTGTTCATACCTTTTGGATTTATGGCCATAAAGTTCAACCTTGGTTTCATTGGACCATAACATAACTTTTCCCATATGCGTTTGGGAGATTTCAAATGCATTTTTGCAAAATGTAGCCAGGGTTGGATGATTTTCTTCGTTAGATAAGGCTTCTGTCTTGCAGCCAGATTGTTGTCACATGTACTAAAGCAGTAGTTGCCAGAAATTCCTGCAGCTCCTTCAGTGTTGCTGTCGACCTTTTGGCAGCGTCCCTGGCCAATTTTCTTCTTGTCTTTTCATCAGTTTTGGAGGGACGTCCAGTTCTTGGTAATGTCACTGTTGTGCCATATTTTCTCCACTTGATGGAGACTGCCTTCTCTGTGTTCCGTTGTATATTTAATGCCTTGGAAATTCTTTTGTACCCTTCTCCTGACTGATACTTTTGAACAATGAGATCCCTCTGATGCTTTGGAAGCTCTCTGCAGACATTGGCTTGTGCTGTAAGATGTGACTACAAATATATTAGGAAAAGCGTACTGGAACTCCACCTTCCCAATAGCAGGACAGATATTTTACCTCTAACCTACTGCTTAGTCATGGGTAGTTGAGGCTTTCTTGAACACTTGAGCCTTTCATCAAAATGATTCATATAGACGAGGCCTCATGTGAAACTTCATTTGCTCTACTAGGCCATGTAGTCAACAAAGTATACAGCTTGGAGATTTTTACAAGGGCATTATTGGTTTAATGTATATTTTTTTCAATTTCAATAAATGTGCTGTCTTTTAAGAAATATCAATGATCATATGGGAAAAAAGAAATAATAAAACTGGGGTGACAACAGTGAATGTGTCTGTGTTACTTCATGTACTTGTACTACTTATTTTATTAAGTTACTACTTATTTTATTAAGAAATAATAAATTTTCAACAGTCTTATACTGTCCCAGTATATTCAACTCTGGCCTTATTCTCATGCATGACATAATGCACGGCTCAGGAGACACACACGCAGGCTCAGGATAGATTCAACAGCTTTATTAACAAACAGGGATGTGTGGCTGCGTGTCTGTGGAATAAGAATGTATTGGTGATGGCGTCTGCGTCAGGCACGGGGGCAGGAGGCCGTACAGCCGGACAACCCTATGGGAGGAAGCAGAGGGAGAAGGGTAACGGGCACCACACCAATACAGAGGATAATAATGGTTTAGCTGGCTTACTTGGTTACGACAGGTGGCTGGCGTTGACAAGGGCGGAGCCCGGGAGACAGCGACCTGCAGTGCCTGTGGCAGCAGCGTAGAGACAGCGGCGAGATGAGGAAGTCCGCCGCCGGGGAGGTCCACCTGTGCACAGGGGAAGGCTAGAGGAGAGAGGTAAGGGGAGCTTACCCAGATAATCTTTGCTAGCTGGCTTGAGTTCCGTAGTAGCAAAAGGTGCCGAAGTTGAGAGACGGCTTCAGGCCGAAGCCCAGGGCAGAGTGGATTAAATACCTCGCCGCTGACGAGGAGCAGGTGTGCGCGCGGCTGGCGCCGCTGATGAGCGGCGAGTCATGACAATGCAGGGCACAATAGCAATAGTGCCTCAGCATAATGATGCGTAATAATGATCCAAGCTCTTTCAAACACAACAGACACTTCACCTTGCAAATAAAAATAGAATGACAAGAATGACAAGAGCTGGGATTCAGACCCAGGCCTCCCGCTTGTAGTGCAGATGCTTTACCACTAAGCCATCACCTCAGCTGCATTAAGTATCCACTACTTGTGGAAAATACATTAATGGGAGAAATGCACTCAAAATGTTCCCAAACGGGAGAAGTTCGTCTTTTAGCTGCTGCCTCCATGAGAAAATTGGCTGTGACAAATCCCTTACACAGTCAAACATGACAACACAAAACGTGAGGGACGGGGATTTCCATTGGGTATCATTGCTCACTTTATTTCATGTTGCTTGCAAAATCATGAACGGCTTCCTGACCCAGTCACGTGGTCCGACATCAACACATATGTCATGAGGCACGCCTGGAAATGCGCTTCGCCAAATACAGTGGGGCAAAAAAGTATTTAGTCAGCCACCAATTGTGCAAGTTCTCCCACTTAAAAGATGAGAGAGGTCTCCAATTTTCATCATAGGTATACCTCAACTATGAGAGACAAAATGAGAAAAAAAAAATCCAGAAAATCACATTGAAGGATTTTTAATGAATTAATTGGTAAAAAAATAAGTATTTGGTCACCTACAAACAAGCAAGATTTCTGGCTCTCACAGACATGTAACTTCTTCTTTAAGAGGCTCCTCTGTCCTCCAGTCGTTACCTGTATTAATGGCACCTGTTTGAACTCGTTATCAGTATAAAAGACACCTGTCCACAACCTCAAACAGTCAGACTCCAAACTCCACTATGGCCAAGACCAAATAGCTGTCAAAGGACACCAGAAACAAAATTGTAGACCTGCACCAGGCTGGGAAGACTGAATCTGCAATAGGTAAGCAGCTTGGTGTGAAGAAATCAACTGTGGGAGCAATTATAAGAAAATGGAAGACATACAAGACCACTGATAATCTCCCTCGATCTGGGGCTCCACGCAAGATCTCACCCCGTGGGGTCAAAATTATCACGAGAACAGTGAGCAAAAATCCCAGAACCACATGGGGGGACCTAGTGAATGACCTGCAGACAGCTGGGACCAAAGTAACAAAGGCTACATCAGAAACACACTATGCCGCCAGGGACTCAAATCCTGCAGTGCCAGACGTGTCCCCCTGCTAAGGCCAGTACATGTCCAGGCCGGTCTGAAGTTTGTTAGAGAGAATTTGGATGATCCAGAAGAGGATTGGGAAAATGTCATATGGTCAGATGAAATCAAAATAGAACTTTTTGGTAAAAACTCAACTTGTCGTGTTTGGAGGAGAAAGAACACAGTACCTACTGTGAAGCATGGGTGTGGAAACATCATACTTTGGGGCTGTTTTTCTTTAAAGGGACCAGGACGACTGATCCGCGTAAAGGAAAGAATGAATGGGGCCATGTATCCTGAGATTTTGAGTGAAAACCTCCTTCCATCAGCAAGGGCATTGAAGATGAAACGTGGCTGGGTCTTTCAGCATGACAATGATCCCAAACACACCGCCCGGGCAATGAAGGAGTGGCTTCGTAAGAAGCATTTCAAGGTCCTGGAGTGGCCTAGCCAGTCTCCAGATCTCAACCCCATAGAAAATCTTCGGAGGGAGTTGAAAGTCTGTGTTGCCCAGTGACAGCCCTAAAACATCATTGCTCTAGAGGAGATCTGCATGGAGGAATGGGCCAAAATACCAGCAACAGTGTGTGAAAACCTTGTGAAAACTTATAGAAAACGTTTGACCTCTGTCATTGCCAACAAAGGGTATATAACAAAGTATTGAGATGAACTTTTGTTATTGACCAAATACTTATTTTACCGAGGAATTTACCAATTAATTCATTAAAAATCCTTCAGTGTGATTTTCTGGATTTTTTTTTCTTTTTTTGTCTGTCATAGTTGAGGTATACCTATGATGAAACTTGGAGACCTCTCTCATCTTTTAAGTGGGAGAACTTGCACAATTGGTGGCTGACTAAATACTTTTTTACCCCACTGTATTTCCTGGATAAGCTCGGAGCACCCCTCGGAGCTCCGGAACCTGCCTTCCCATTGCTACCTCATAGTCTTGGTAAATAGTCTTTTGTAATTTGCTCTTTGTGGTCCTCAGTTATTGCCTTTTTGTGTTTGTCCTTCGTGGCTATTATTTTGTTTTCCATAAATAAATGTGTGAACTCACTGCAGGTGATTGGTGCCTTATTTCTGCCCTGAAAGGGACATTTATGACAAGATTAGATTATTATAACTCTTTATTATCAGGTTGTCCTAAAAAAGTCTTAAAAAAAGTCTTAAAAAGTCTTTAAAAAAAAGTCTTAAAAAGTCTTCAGCTGATCCAAAATGCTGCAGCAAGAGTTTTAACAGGTACGAGAAAGAGAGATATATCTCTCCGGTTCTGGCCTCCCTTCATTGGCTTCCCATAGAGTTTAGAATTAAGTTTAAAATCCTTCTTCTCACTTACAAAGCTCTAAATAATCAGGCCCCTTTTTATTTAAAAGATCTGATACTACCCTATTATCCTAACAGAGCACTATGCTCCCAAAATGCAGGATTACTTGTAATACATAGAATCTCCAAAAAGTGCAATGAGAGGCAGAGCCTTCAGTTATAAAGCTCCTCTCCTGTGGAACCAGCTGCCAGTCTGGATTCGGGAGTCAGACTCGAGCTCTGTTTTTAAGAATTGGGTTAAAACCTACCTTTTTGATATAGCCTATAATTAGGGTGGGATGATGTGCCCCTGAACCCTCCCTTAGGCATGCTTTTAATAGGTTTAGACAGCCGGGGGACCTCCAACAATGCATTGGGCTTCACTCCATTCATCACTCTCAATGAAATATTGAAATATCAGTAAAACCCTGTCTGAGCTACTGGGTTTAGCATAACCTATGGATTTACATAGGAGACCAACACAATGTGCTTTTAGCATCAAACTACACATTACATTCAACAGAAATAGTGCATAAGAACTAAAAGTACTTCAGCATACTGTTGGGAACTGAAATCACATTTAGGAAAACCATACAGACACAAAAATAACCTTTTCCATTGCTTTTAAACAGAAAAAAATCCACTCGCGATTAGCATTAGCATGCATTGTTTAGTACACACTCGGTTTTCACTCACCAAGATGAGGTATCAGTGTGAACACAGCAAAAGTCACAGCCTCACGGCCTCTCAAGCTCGTGCTCCCATCAACTTAGGATAATAGAGGTTTCAAATTAGTGTTTGGACAGTGTTTAGATTCATTTACAGCATCTTTCTAAATTAAACTCACCAAGAAGAGGTATCAGTGTGAACCAGACCGTCCACAGCCTCTCTCGTCTGCTCTCAGATCATAAAAGACCAAAAACCGAGTGCGCGCCTGCTGCCTCTGCTCGGAAGGAGGAGCTAATATCCCTCTTAATGAATAAAAAGACCACAATCACCCAACGTAACCATGAAACGGGAATTTAAAAGTTGGATAACGAGGATCACACTTCCTCTTCCTAAAATAATTGTTTTTCAAAATAAAATCACACAATTGTATTAATGCAATTGACATCTGAGAAAAAAAGGGGTCATTTTCTCAGCTGGGTTACACCCTCCCACGCTAAATATCATGCACGTCCCGTTGCATGTGTAACCAAGACTGTCCATCGTCAGTATTGGTTGAGTTGTAATGTGATCATTTTCAGTATTGTCTCCATCCAGTATCATTTATGGTCGGAACTACGACAGTATCTGATCGTCTTTGAACCTCTGACTTTCGTTTCTCTTTTGGCTTTTTACTGAGTGTACTTTTTGAGTTTTGAGCTTTTGGTTCTGCAGTTAGTTTTATCTAGTTGCGTTTGAATTTCTGCAACTTGTTTTTGAGAGTTCTTGGAGTGAGTTTAACGTGATATTGTTCTCAATTTCACCTGAACTGCATTGCACAGTTTGCACGTGGGATTGTTGCAATTTGGACATAGCAGGATCAGTCAAGATTAATTCTACACTGGAGCGCCAAGTATCATAATCTAGCTCATAAGTTGATTGGAGGTCTTTGCCAGAAAAAGCTCCGAGCTTTTGTGAAAACGGCTGCACGGAAAAATCTTCCCTTTTTACAATGTGCTCAACTACCACACGTTGCACTTCTGGGGGATTTAAATCATGTGCAGAAATGGTGGGCATACTTCGAGCTGGGGTGCTCGCAGTGTGATTTGACTGGTTAGTTGGTTGTGCACCTTGAATACTGGACTCAGCTGCAGAAGGCTGAGGTTGAGGTTCATCCAAGAAAGCTTCAGGTAAGTTATCAGGTAACTTAACTTGCTCTGATTGATCATTTTCAGATTCTTTTATTGCCTCAGAAATCTGTGACATCATGTCTTTCAGGACATCTGCAAAATCTCTGCCACTCATCTTCGCTAGGTTTTTAATGTCAGTGAGATATAACTTGGTCATATCATTCCCTACACGGTGCGTATAAACACTGGCAAGAGACTGTATCATATAGCTGGCTCCACTATCAGATATATGAGTACATGGCAATGGGTCAAGAGCTTCAAAAGCAATACCCGAGTGATACTCAAAAATAGCACTCTGGGAAAACTCAGACATACTATCTGCTACTTTTATGACTCTTGAAATCGATCCATACCGTTTCAAAAACTCAGTCACTTCATCAAGTTGCTCATCTCCAGCGATTTCACTCACTATCACTGCATTTGGAATTTTCACAGATTCACGCTCAACAATATCCATTTTGGGTACATTATAGGCTTGAAATAACATAAGGGAGAGAAGAAAAAGGCTCCTGGCTGGGCTCGCCACTTATTATTGTAACCCTTGCCTTATGTTAATTAGGTAAGGGAAATTATTAAGTGTAGACCAGTTGCTAGGTTCGTAAGGGTTACAATAGGGAATTAAAATGAGTGTGGAATGAAATAGCTGGAGGCAAGAAATGAGCAATACTGGTTGTTATTTGTAGAGGTAAAGAGAACAATATATACAAACAATTTGCAACTATTCAAATATAACAACGGCCGGCATGAAATAAAACCCCAAAAATGTCCTACTGAGCTCAGTGTTTGTCCTTTTGGTTTAGTCGTTTGACCAGTCAAGATATCTTGTATCTCCAGACTCAGGTTTCTTTTCCTCTTTTAAAGCGGCGGCTTGAGTTGTTACCACTTTGAATTCTGGGCACTGGAGAGAGGAAGGATGTTCTTCAATTAAGATCTTGGTCAGATCTCGGTTCAGTCTCGGTTCAGGTCTCGGGTCAGGCTCACCATCTCCATTCGGAGAGAATCCAGGATCCAGAAGGTTCTTAATCAGCAACCATAAAAACCTAGCCTGCACAACAATAAGGGTATTATTGTTTACAGCTAGAGTAATTCATTTTCCAGTCTCCTCTTATATAACACTATAGCTTAGTGTTTAAATTCTTCTCTCATATTACTATTGTTACAATCCAGTAATATAGTAATATCTTACATTTCACATCTTACATCTTACATGCATGTGTTCGTTTCTCACAATCTCTCTGGTAGCACATGAAATACTTTTTTCCTCATGTAACCAATTAAATGAATTTCTCTTTTTATCTCTACATCATTTAACCATGAAATTATGATTAATCCTTTTCAACCTTGTCTTTGTAAATCATGAAATGAAATACAAGTAATTTATCACATAACCAGGGAATATACTGTCCCATTACTTCCAATATTCCCTTTTAAAATCAGTAAAACCCTGTCTGAGCTACTGGGATTAGCATAACCTATGGATTTACATAGGAGACTACACATTACATTCAACAGAAATAGTGCATAAGAACTAAAAGTACTTCAGCATACTGTTGGGAACTGAAATCACATTTAGGAAAACCATACAGACACAAAAATAACCTTTTCCATTGCTTTTAAACAGAAAAAAATCCACTCGCGATTAGCATTAGCATGTATTGTTTAGTACACACACAGTTTTCACTCACCAAGATGAGGTATCAGTGTGAACACAGCAAAAGTCACAGCCTCACGGCCTCTCAAGCTCGTGCTCCCATCAACTTAGGATAATAAAGGTTTCAAATTAGTGTTTGGACAGTGTTTAGATTCATTTACAGCATCTTTCTAAATTAAACTCACCAAGAAGAGGTATCAGTGTGAACCAGACCATCCACGGCCTCTCTCGTCTGCTCTCAGATCGTAAAAGACCGAAAACCGAGTGTGCGCCTGCTGCCTCTGCTCGGAAGGGGGGGCTAATATCACTCTTAACGAATGAAAAGACCACAGTCGCCCAACGTGACCATGAAACGGGAATTTAAAAGTTGGATAACGAGGATCACACTTCCTCTTCCCAAAATAATCATTTTTCAAAATAAAATCCCACAATTGTATTAATACAATTGACATCTGAGAAAAAAAGGGGTAATTTTCTCAGCTGGGTTACATGATGGTCTAAGCTGTGGTCGGGGCCTCTCTCCAGCTTTAACAAATGTAATTTTCCTTTGACTACTGACCTGCTTACTGTTTGCCATGGCACTGGAGATGGTCTCCGCTACACACTTTAGCACTTGGTCATGGTGCCAGTGATATCGGCCCTCTCCAAGAGCTGTTGGGCAACTGCTAAGGATGTGTTCAAGCGTGCCCTTTCCTGAGCAGAGAGGACATGTTGGCAGCTCATTCTTACCCTAGGTATGCAGGTTTGCCGGACTGGGTAGCACATCATATACTGCTCGGAGCATAAATTGGATGCGCTGAGGCTCTGCATGTCAGATGTCATTCCAGGTCAGCTTCTTGTCCACTACTCCCTCCCCTTTTGTCCATGCCCCCTGCTGCTGCATGCCTACCATCCTACCAGTCCTCACTTCTTCAACATCTGCTCTCACCTCCTGCAGGATTAACTTGTGTTTGTCCTTTCCCTGGACTTTATCATAGCGTGGCTGTGGGATGGAGCCCAGCCCTGCATGTCCTATTGCCACTGTGCCCACCAGAGCTTTGTGTCTCAATCGAGATTCTGCAAGGTCCAACCCCTCTTGAGCTCTCCACTTCTGACCTGTCCTCACCACAATGCCTGCTGCTGCCACTCTCGAGTCTCTAGAATCACGATAGGCTAGTGCCTCTCTTATGCGGGAAACCTTGAACTCCTCTTCCAAACTACTAATAGGAAGCTGGAGTTTGTTGCTCCTGCCATAAAGCGCCGCACTACTGAAGCTATGTGGTAAACCCAACCATCTTCGAAGGTAGGAGCTGATCTTCCTTTCCAGGGTCTCCACTGTAGACAGAGGCACCTCGTACACCAGCAGAGGCCAGAGGATACGGGGCAAAATGCCATGTTGGTATACCCAAGTCTTGAACCTGCCGGGAAGGCCAGACTTATCCACAGTCAACAGCCATGTTTCCAGTTTCCTGATGGTAGTTCGGATGGATGCTGTGTCCCTGAGACTACAGTCAAAGACCTTCCCTAGGCTTGTGACTGGTTTCTCTGTGATAGATGGTATCACAATGCCATCCAGATGGAAACAGAACTTATCCACCACTTTCCCTCTTTTCAGGACCATAGATCTAGACTTTGAAGGCTTAAAGTTCATTCTTGCCCAGGAAATAAGTTTTTCCAGGCCTTGGAGAATCCACCTACTGCCAGGCACTGATGTAGTAGTAACTATCAGGTCATCCATGAAAGCTCTAATGGGGGGCTGCCGGATTCCTGACCTTGAAAGGGGTCCTCTACATTCTACCTCCGCTCCCTTAACCAGCATGTTCATGGACAGGGTAAAAAGGATAACAGAAATGGTACAACCTGTTATAATCCCTTTCTCCAACTGGTGCCAATCTGAGGTCAAGCTGCCAGAGGTGACTCTGAGTCTGAATTGACCATAATAGTTCAGAATGAGAGCCTTGATCTTACTGGGTATGTGGTGTTGATCCAGCGTGATATCGACCAGCTTATGGGGGGTTGACCCATAAGCATTGGCAAGGTCCAGCCAAAGCACCACTAGATCTCCATTTCCCTCCCGTGCCTCTTTGATCAGCTGAGTGACCACCCCAGTGTGTTCCAAACACCCTGGTACACCTGGGATTCCACCCTTCTGTACTGATGTATCGATATACACTACCGTTCAAAAGTTTGGGGTCACTTAGAAATTTCCTTATTTTTGAAAGAAAAGCACTTTTTTTCAATGAAGATAGCTTTAAACTAATCAGAAATACACTCTATACATTGCTAATGTGGTAAATGACTATTCTAGCTACAAATGTCTGTTTTTTGGTGCAATATCTACATAGGTGTATAGAGGCCCATTTCCAGCAACTATCACTCCAGTGTTCTAATGGTACAATGTGTTTGCTCATTGCGTCAGAAGGTTAATGGATGGTTAGAAAACCCTTGTGCAATCATGTTAGGTCTGCAATGCTGTAATTGCTGCAAATGGAGGATTCTTTGACGAAAGCAAAATTTGAAGGAAAAAATTATTATTTCAAATACAAATCGTTATTTCTAACCTTGCCAATGT
The DNA here is from genome assembly GCA_020510985.1 of Pholidichthys leucotaenia. Taxonomy (NCBI): domain Eukaryota; kingdom Metazoa; phylum Chordata; class Actinopteri; order Cichliformes; family Pholidichthyidae; genus Pholidichthys; species Pholidichthys leucotaenia. The sequence continues at coordinate 453,937,290 of CM035836.1, forward strand.
CTTGACTATATTTTCTATTCATTTTACATCTCATGGTGGTAAATAAGAGTGACTTTTCATGGAAAACACAAAATAATTGTCTGGGTGACCCCAAACTTTTGAATGGTAGTGTAATTGTTCTTCAGAAGGAAGTGGGTCATTCTCCTAGACACTAAAGAAGATCTTGCCTTCCACGCTGAGGAGTGAGATAGACCTGAATTGCTCCAGTTTAGATGACCTCTCTTCCTTGGGAATCCACACTCCCTCTGCCCATCTCCACTGCTCTGCTACAGTTCCTCTTCGCCAGATCACTCTCAGTATCTTCCATAGGATTCTCAGGAGCTCTGGGCAATGCTTGTATACTTTATAAGGTACTCCACTGGGGCCTGGAGCAGAGCTGGCTCTCGCCGCTGCCACCACTTCCTGAACTTCCTTCCAGGTGGGTTCTGAGGTGTTGAACTCCACCAGAGGGGCTGGAATGTCCAAAAGAGCTCTCTGAGGTGCAGGATCCTGCTCTCTAAAGGGGTCACTTAAGGTGTTGTGCAAGAAATGGTCAACTTCCTCCTTAGAACACTCCAGTCTCCCACTACGCTTCTGCCCTAGCATCTTCCTCATAAAGCCAAATGGATCTGCCAAGAATGCAGTTTGCCTCCTGGCTCTCTCAATCCTCCTCCTCCGATGCCATTCAGCTCTACGCAGGGTCATGAGCTTCTTCCTGACGGCATGTCGAAGCTCAGCAAGTGGTGGCTTCTCCTCTTCTGCTGCTGCTTGAAACTGTCTTGTCAGCATCCTCAGCTCTTTCCTCAGCTGATGAATCCTGCCATCCCTACGGTTCTTAGTGTAGATAGACCTGCCAGCTCTATGCTCCATAACGCCAAACCTCTCTACCCCAAAACTCGTAATGATGGTCATCATGCTTCAAAGTTGACCATCCACATCTCCCTTTGCTATTGTTCTGATGATCTCTGCTGTATCTTCATCAAACTGTTGCCACAATTGATGCTGCTTTGCTGCAGGCCACTTGAGCCAATGTTGCTTGACTACTGTGCTTGGAACTGGGGCACTGGACACTTGGAGGTTCTGGGCACTGTGGGGTGACTCCGGGCCGGGCTCCTCCAGCGTCTCACCAGATGTAATTCCTGTGCGTTGTGCCACAGCCCCCTGAACCAAGCATTTCATCCGGGCCTGATGGATTTTAAGGCCTCGTTCGTTTTTACAGACTTTGCCGCAGATGCATCTACTTGCCGTTATCGATAGTCTGTTCTCCAAGATCATCATCCTAAGGTCCGTCCTAGTGGGGTGCTCATCCTCCCCGCCTCTCGGGCACCCCTGGGGGTATGTCTCTGTGGGTTGATCTGTAGCTTGGATGGGTTCTTCTTCACAGAAGATGCAAGTTGGGCTGCTAACCCTCCCTGCCCCGGTTGCCATCTCTCCGTGCTGTCCACTGTCTCTCCAGTTGTCACCAATCTATACTTGGTTGTCACCCAACCTATTCTTGGAAGTCGCTGACTAAGCCAGATGCAAAGATGAATCGATACATCCATGGATGCACCGGGACACATCATCAGTGATGTTTCCTGATGTCATCGGGTGTTTTGGGTCTCACAACATCAGACACCCTCAATCAGGCGACCCAGCCAGGGTTGATCAGACCCTGACTTGTGTCCCGGCAGCATTGGCCCACCATTCAGACCTCTTAATCCATAGCCACCGAGAAGCTCTTTCTGCAGCCTCAGTGGCAGATTTGATGGCATTCCTTTTAGCAACTTCTTTGATACCAAGGAGAGTGTAAATTTTGCACAGGGAGCGGGAAGCAAAGCCCCGACATCCTACCTCTATGGGCTCACAGTGTGCTCTCCAACCATTCCTCTGGCACTGTTCTACCAGTTCTTGGTATTTGAGCCATTTGCGTTCATTGGCCTCTTCTATGCGCTCCTCTCAGGGAACTGTGAGCTCCACTAACAGAACCTGCCTGGAAGAGGAAGATGTAAGTACCACATCTGGCCTAAAAGATGTTGATGCTACATAGTTGGGGAACTTAAGCTGCTTTCCCAAGTCAATTCGCAGGTCCCAGTCTGATGCTGAAGAGAGCAGACTGGCTGATGGTCTAAGCTGTGGTCGGGGCCTCTCTCCAGCTTTAACGAATGTAATTTTCCTTTGACTACCGACCTGCTTACTGTTGGACGATAAACTATGGCAAATAAAATTGGGTTTAGCCTAAAATTGCTAAAATGCCCAATACTGAGGACCAGGCCCTCAAAGGAATGACAACGTGTTTTTTGCTTTACATTAACTAGTAATTTGGAATGGTAAATTGTTGCTACTCCTCCTCCACGACCAGAACCTCTGGGATTTTGACAGTTTAAATAACCAGAGGGAGTTGATTCATTTAAACTAACATAATCCTCTTGTCCTAACCAAGTCTCTGTAAGGGATATTAAATCAAACTGATGATCAATTAACAGATCGTGGACTAGCAAAGACTTGGGAGTTAGAGACGTAATATTTAACAAACCACATTTAATTTTTAAATTATGAGGAGGAACAGAGGCCAAATCATTCAATTTAGAGGCTTCATGTTTAATTTGAGTTTTACCAACTTTTTGTTTAATCACTTTGGGATGCTTATACATTATATTTTTATTTACTTTGGAGGGAGCAGACAATGATTCTCTGATGGGGAAGACAGGGGCTAAGTTGAGGGGTGGTGGATGAAGAGGAGCTGCAGAGAGGCGTGTAAGACTGCGACTCTGCTTCCTGGTCCCAACTCTGAGTTGTCAAGGTTTTGGAAATTTGGATAAAAATGATGCCAAATTGTTAGATAAATGAGACGCACCATCCAAAGTGGGATGGACGCCGTCTTGTCTAATAAGACCAGGTTTTTCCCAAAATGAGCTCCAATTGTCTATGTAGCCCACATTGTTTGTAGGATACCACACAGACAGTCAGCGGTTGAAGGATGACAAGCGGCTAAACATGTCATCACTGGTCAGATTGGGGAGGGGCCCAGAGAATACTACAGAGGAAGACATCATTTTTGCAAAGTTACACACCAATTCTGTGTTAAGTTTTGTGACTTCCGACTGCCGGAGTCGGACGTTATTAATGCCGGTGTGGATAACAATTGTGGAGTATTTACAGTTACTTTTTGCCAGCATTTTCAAATTTCACTCGATGTCACCTGCTCTGGCCCCAGGAATGCATTTGACTATGGACGCTGAAGTCTCTAGGTTCATGTTTCTGACTACAGAGATTGAGATTGAGATTCAACTTTATTGTCATTACACATGTATGAATACAAGGTAACGAAACGTGACTTGGCATTTGAGCACGCTCTGCAGAGTGCATCCAAGGCCGGGGCAGCCACTAGGCGCCAGTCATAAGAGTCATGAGTTGCCAGTGATCAGAGTTTTTTCCTCAGCGGGTGTGTCGCTGAGCGGGGAAAAACAATTAGAAACATGAACAGGTTGGTGGTGAACAGGGGCTTTTCGGCTAGGCTTCCTTCTCACCGTCACCCACCCAGTCTCCTCGCTGCTGAGGAGGACCAGAGGACCGCTACCAGGCCGCCCTATGCTAGGGAGCTCCGCTGCAGCTAAGAGGAGTCCGTCAAGATTAACCGGCGCAGAGGGTGTTTTAATGCAGCAGAGCCGGGATTCCAAATCAGACAACCTCACCTCGAGCACCTCAAAAAGACAACATTTATTACATTTACTATTATCACTAAAAGAGGCAGAGGTATATATCTGACAGAGAGTGCACACCAGAGGAGAAGGGGAAGGAGAGTTAGTAGCCATAGCTAGTGGCTAACCGGAAGCTAACAAAAACACAGATGAAAGGTGAACAGAAGGCTAAAGAGGGTGATTAGATGACACTGAATGTGCACACAGGTGCATGAGGCTTGATAAACAGAAGTGAGAGCTAACGGTAGAAGGAAAAAAGTGATTATAATACAATTAAAGGCAAAATCCTCAGGAGAATGAGGAGAGCTAACCACAGAGCAAACCACACAGACAGCCAGCAACACAGGAAGTGACGATACGTTACCACAGGAAGCCCTGTGTGAATGAAGAGAAGTGTGAAGTGTGGTTTAGTGCGGTGTAGTGCGGTGTAGTGGCGGCCACCTCTTCTTCCGCCATTGCACTGCCCCATAAATACCAGGGGGCATCCATGTTATGGCCTCTTTGCCAACACCCCTGCCTGGTAGCTGTACTGTGTGTGATCAAGCCTTAATAAAGTGAAGTTCAACTGTGCACCTGGCCTCGTCATTACAAAGGTAATTCCGACATAACATTTTGGCGACGAGGATGGGAGGGACATGTGTGTTTCACCACTTTGGCCCTTCCTGGAGCTCCCGGGTGAACCGCTTGTGCCCTGCCCAACACGGTTTTCCGCCTTTCGAGACTACATTGTGGCACTCGACCTGGGTAAGCTAGATAAACTGAGGGCACATGCACTTCTGGTGCATAATTTGGGGATTGAGGGCCACCATATCCTGTCTACACTAGGGGCTTCCAACTCATATGAGGACGTAGTTGAGTTACTAATGTGCCATTTCAGCACCCTGGACAGCATGACTGTCCGGAGGATTAGGTTTCGGCAACGACACCAAAGGACAGGTGAGGCTGTCCACGAGTTTGTCGCCGACCTGAGGCAGCTACCTAGTGAGTGTCGTTTTGGGACACTGGAGGAAGAAATGGTACGTGACCAGCTGGCGGAGCACACAACCAGCAATGCTTTACGAGCTAGGCTACTCTCGGCACCGAGTGACCTGACGTTATCCGAGGCTGTCGTGCTAGCTCTCCAAGTGGAGACCACAGACAAGCTAGCTTTGGAGCTAAAGTGGCGCCAATCACAACGGCAGCTGGGGCCCACCGCCGCAGCATTAGTAATGGACCCAGACAGCGAGGATAGCACAACCGACGACAACGCAGAAACCAACACTATCAGCTGAAGGTTTGCCCCAAGAAAACCCTTGTATGGGTTGTGGGTCCACGAAGCACCGATACAAGGCTAGGGAATGCCCTGCTATAGGGAAGCGCTGTAGCAAGTGTGGACACTTGAACCATTATGCCAGGGTGTGTCAAATGTCCAAGCCAGAGAGCCCACAGAGAAAAACAACTTCATCCGCCCTGACAACTGTCCGTGCGGTGTCCCCGAGTATCAACGGGTTCACATTCTGCAAGGTGACGCTGGATGGTGAGGAGGTGCCGCTGTTGGTCAACACGGGAGCAGAGGGATCATTATTGAATTGGGCCACGGTCAGGAAATTTTTTCCCCACTACAGAATAAGAGGCAACCCAGCGCCGCTCTGTGGTTATGGAGGTGGAAGGCTGTGCATGGTTGGAACACCGGAGTGTAGAAAAAATTTGTTAAAAGGTACAAAGATTACTTAATTTATACCTATAGGTGTGTGTGGAAATGATGGTTTGCTTTGGGTCCATGCACACACACAAAAAGAACTCATTTTGGGGGGTACCAGTCCAAAACTTGGACAATTTATTAATAACAACTCTTTATACCTTCAATCAATCAATAAGTCTCTAATATTCATGAATTCTCCAGTGTGACTTTTGAAACGGACACCAGACACAAATCAAGCAGAAACCTCCATATAACATTTACAGTTTTAATGATCAGACTCAGCTTAAATAACATTATACTCAACAGACTTGTTGGTAAGGTGAAATGATCAAGTATCAAGCATCACATTAAACTTGTAACTGATGATTGAGCAAAAAGAGTATAATCACATTTGTGGAATCAAGAAAACCTTAGTGTGAATTTGTAACTGTGATGAAAATGGAGACTGAAATAACTAACCAAAATATGAGGAAAACTGGATGCAAATTTCATGAAGAAAATGATAAAAGCTGATTATATCCCAGCCCCTGACCAACAGTGATTTGTGTGGAGTTTGCATGTTCTCCCCGTGTCTGCGTGGGTTTCCTCCGGGAGTTCTCCGGTTTCCTCCCACAGGCCAAAAACATGCAGATTAGGTTAACTGGAGACTCTAAACCGGCGCTAGATGTGAATGTGTGTGTGAATGGTAAAGGGATAGCGCCGTACCATGGCTGCTTCATCCATCCAGGTGGATGCCCTCAATTTCACCTCTGGGGATCAATAAAGTATACAAAATAAAAAAAATAAATAAACATGGAAGAAAGAAATTCTGGGTTACTCTAAAAAATAAAAACGGAATTTAATGAAAAGATGGATACTATTTCTCTTTAATTCTATAATTCTGATCAGAGTTATGAACTAGTTTTAAACCTGAGACAAATTATGACATACTTTAAGGCGATGAATATCACATTAACTCAGCAGATGAAACAAAGGGATCTTGCTCACATGACCCATCATGTTGGCTTTCCAGTTGGATCCTTCCTTCGCTGAAGCTTTATTTGACAATGATACCAGAAATTATCTGCCAGCAGATAATTCCTTCCCAGAGGCGAACATCAGGAGCTGAGATCCGTCAATGGTGATGAGACCGCTGCTGGCCGCTGAACATGCCAGGTGGACAACACGAGAATTTTTCAGCAGCTTTCTCGGGTCCAAATAAATTGATGAGATAGTTCAAAGTCACAGAATTGAAGAGACAATTTTTTTTTTAATTATTTAAGCCATGAAATCCAAGTTCTTCAGATGTTGTGGTGATTGGCAAAAGCAGCTTCCAGTGTGAGTAAAGAAAAAAAAAAGATCAGTCCATTTTAAACACGGTGAGTTAAGGAAAATTAATAGAAAAAGTTTAACACAATAAAATAGGGGAAAAAAACGTGTGAGAACACAAAGTTTCACTCCATTTAAAAGAGAAGGTCGAGCTCAAACAGAAGAAAAAGTATTTTTCCTAGACGTTTAAAGAAAAAAAAGAACTCAAGACAGGAACGTAACTGAACAGGACACTAAAGACAACTTGACAAACTTGGGCATTTCTCCCTTAAACTGAGCACTTTCAAAGGAGAAAAACTTGACTGACATGAAAGGGAACCAATTGTCTCCCATCGCAGTAGATTTGAATGAACTCTGGTCCAATAGGAAAGCCAGTCCTTTGTCTGTAACCGATCAATAGAAGGAAAGGGGGCATTGTCCATCAGAGACTGGCTGGTGATGGGCTGAGACCAGTCAGATGACTTGCGTATCTGTTTGAATATGAAGAACACATATTCATTAAAAGAAAAATACAAAGAATCATCTTATATATATATAAGCTGAACTAACTTCACTGATTCATAACTAATTTTCATTACTACTTCGTTAAACATGCATTAAAATAAGAGTCGTTTAAGCATATTTTCAAACATGCAGTACATTTAAAATCAGTGATTAATGAAACATTTTAAACCATGATTGTTCATCACAGAGTTGGCCATCTCTTCAAATAGTGTCCTGAGAATTATCCTGAGGAATGAAAACTGGAAGACAGAGTTAATGTTCAGTCAGAAAAAAAAAAAAAAAAAACAGTCCATCAGTTGACAGAAGTAATGCAAACATATTCCTGAGCTGTCCAAAGGGGCAATATTGAGGTTTGGATAATATCCGAGCTACCTTTGGAATGTGGTTAATATAGCTGGAATGTTTCAAATAGTTCTTGAAGCATAAAACTGCCTGGTTGGGGAGGAAGTTCCGGGATTTATGATTGCAGACTAATCCGTTCCTGGCACGAAACGGGATACTTATTGTCCCTTTTACCATGGAATGTGTTTTCAAGCTGTGGTGCTTAGGTGAAGAAAACAATTCTTGACCAGACTTTTGGGTGAAATAATTTCTTCAAAGTGAAGAGTGATTTTATAGATTGGAACCAAAGGGGTTGATGCTACAGGAGTTAATGGCTTGGTACAAGTTGGCGGTGATGGCTGACTTCACATTCCATATGATGGCCCGAGGCGACAACATCATAAGCTGTGACCTGTTTTATGGACTGGGGTTCACCATTAAAGATGATGCTGGGTAAGAGTGGACTGGTTGTGGCCAGTGGAACCATCCGGTTCCGGTAGTGACACTGTGTGGGACGAAGATTTACCAGGTGTCATATCCGGCTCTAGGGAGCCGGGCAATCAGAGCCAGGGACAAGCCAGTGAGTCGAGATGTTTTATTCTGGGTAAGGGATAAGGGATGAGGAGAGCACAGACACTCATACAGACGTACATTCTCAGGCTGCACAGCGCAGGGGTAGGTAGCTCGTACCGGACGTGGGGGTAACAAGACGTGCATACTCACAGCGGGATACAAACACCGGAATGCTGCAAGGGGAGTTGAGGCTGACACCAGACGAAGGGGCTTCAGCCTAGCAGTGCTTATGTCGCAGCCCCGAATGATCGAAGCTGCTCCTCTTTATACTCATTAACAGCGCCCCAGCTGATGAGGATTAATTGGCCCCAGCTGTCCCGTGACACTGACAGCTGGGAACCAGCTGAGGCACTGCCCAATGAGAGGCAGGGATAAAAGGAGCATGGGCTGAGCGCCGAGCCGGCGTCTCACCCCATGGTGACAGAGCCTCCCCCTCACGGTCGGGCTCCCGAACGACCAGGAACATCCCAGCCCCCCCCCCCCCTCCCCCCCACCTAGGGTGGGCGGAAGGGAGGCAGGACCGGAGGGGAAGATGCAAAGGGAAGGACAAAAAAAAAAAAAACAATAGACCAATGTAGGGCAGCAGGGCAGAGAAAAAAAAAAACCCAAATACAATACCCAACAACACAGGGAAAAGGATTAACCCAGAGCACAGTTAGGGAGAAAACTGAGTTAGGACACAGGTAGGGAAAATACCAAACATGACTACAGACAGCATACAAATAACGTATAGATCGGGGCAAAAAAAAGAAAACCAAAAACCCACCAAAAAGGTGGCAGGAATGAATAAAGCAATCACAGAGTATAGTTAAGGGGAACAAAACACACTACTCCATAATGCACCAACAAGGCAAAGGTCAGGACAAAAAATGATGAAAAACGCTGTGCATGGATACTAAAGAAAACAAAACACACAGCACTGAATATATAAAAGATCACCTAAAGAAACAGAGGTGACAAGGACAAATGGGTATTAATGAAGTACGGTTAAGTGGGAATGAAACACATTACTTCAAACAATAACAAACAGTCAATGTTAAAGTCGGGGCTAGGGAAGGCCCCCCACGAGGATAATAAGACAGAATGGGGTGATCACAGAGTATGGTTGAACAGGAAACCACACGCATACTCCATGATGCACCGACGAGGCCAAGGCTAAGGTAAGGATGAATGAAAACGCTGAGTAAAGATAAGAAAATGCAATACACAGCGCGATACATAAGGTGAGTCACCAAGAGGAAAAAAAGGCGACAGGGTAACAGGACAACAACACGACAAAAATGCTGAGTATGGTTAAAAAAAAACAACAGCACAAAAACATATATTCCCCTAATGGACAAAGAAACTACACCCGAGTGACCTCAATAATAATAAAAGAAGTAAAGGACACCCGAGGAGACGGCAGGCAGAGTCCAAAACGGCCGGAATTGTTCTGGTAATCTCCCCGCCCATTGTCCAGTTGGCAACCCGGGGAAGAGAAATGTTCGGACGGCGAACTCTGGGCCCAGATCCCAGGAATCCAGTCCAACGGCTGCCGAACCAGGCCGCCCAAAGGCAAACACAGACCAGTGGGGGGAAACCAGATCGCCGAACCGAAAGTTTTGCGGGTCGGGTCGTCGACCCGCATCACTCAACCACCAGGACCGTTGAGACGGACGAAGGGTCAGAGCGGATCCCGGTGGAAGAGGCTCAGGGGAGAGCCGATGACGAGGGCGGCGGGCCTCAGGGAAACGGCCACCTCCTCACCGGACCTGGACAACACTGGGGCAGCACCCACGTCGGACCCCGATCGGGCCTCAGGCGAACCCACGTTGGACCCCGATTGGGTCTCGGGCGAACCCACATTGGACACTGCACCAGAACCGACCTCCAACGTTGAACCCGGACCCTCCAGCACCACGAGGAACAGCAACTCCTCGCCGGTGACCCTGGAAGAAGGCTCAGAAGAGAAAACAGAACCGGGATCAGGATCACCGGCAGCGCCAGAACCCGGCGAGACGAGCTCAGACGCAGCGGGCGGCTGCACCCTGCTCGTCTCCCCTGGAGATAGGCTGAAGTGCTCAAAGATAAAAAGAAAGAAAAGAAAGGAGAGCACTCGCCTGATCTCGGGTTCTGACGCCGTCCAGGACTGCGAAGATCCAGGATCCGTCGTCAGGAGGTCGTTGTCAGGCTCCCATCTAGCCGCGTCGGGCCCCGCAGCCAGCACGATGGTCAGCGCAGCTTGAGATCCCTCCAGCGCAGGTAACCCCGCCGACGACCCACTCGGCGTGAAGCCAGAAGAATCTCGTCCCGCTGGACCGAACCGCTCCTCCGTGGAGACCCAGGGACGCTCAGTCGTCAGCGTAGACTCCACGCAGCAGTCAGTCCTCCTCCTCCGTCCGCAATGTAGCTGCGGAACCACAGGCCCTCTCCATATCCCACCACGTTGACCCGGAGCCGGGGACCGCTCGGCGGAGAGAGACACAGAGGATGCGGGATTAGGCATACAGGTTACAGCAGGTGGGGAGAGTTCAGGGAGCTGCGAACCCTGAACTTCTCCTCCAGGGATGTGACAGAGCAAATCATTAAGCAGGTGTGAAAACACAATGACTTGCCTGCCCCCTGGAGGTTGAGTATCGCCTGCTGTAGTGGAATCTGCTTCTTCCTCTCCCCGCCCGGCGATAACGGAGGACCCCCCGGGAATTCGTCTGAGGATCGCTCGCGTTGTCTCCAGCAGAGAGCTCACCAGGCCAGGATTCCAGGCACACACAGCGGTCAGGAAGCGCGTCGAGGAGGAGGGGGAAACAGCCGGGGTGAGCCAGCCCGAATGTCCAGGAATGACAGCGGGGGAACGACGCTCAGGGAACGGGGCTGTAGAATCTCCACACTGACGAGGCGAAGGGATGACAGCTGCGTGGGAGGAACGGTCCTGACGATGACCCAGAACTGGATCCGGACGAGGTTCGTGCAGAGGTGACTCGGCGATGTGATGACGACTACTCCCAGGGGACGAAGCGAGGGGGAAACCCAGGATTCGCCGCTCCAGATCGGAGATCGAGACGAGGAAGGCGTCGAGCACGGGAAGGCTTCGTAGCCCTGAAGTCCTCACCATCAATCTCACTGCCGCCGCCACATGCCTGAAGGTGGTGACAGGAAACACAGTAGAGCTCGCGACAGCCACTCGACCCCGGACATAACTGCTGTCAGCTGCGGCTCCTCGAAGGGAATCCCGAGTGACGTGGCGCAGGTCGGGGGAAGTCCTCTGGTTGGCGCGAACTCCCGGACTGGAATGGCGGCAGGAACGGGACTCCGAAGCGGGGAAAGACGTCGCCCACTTCGACTCCCTGCCGGGATTTCCATCCACCCCGTGGAGCTTCTCTCGCTGTGTACCTGCAGCGTCTATCCTGGCACTGTCCTCCAGATGGTACAGAGAGTGAGGGTGACAGTCCAGGAGTTCCTCAGCACGGCCCGGATGCCAGCGTCTCGCGTTGGAGGCGTCGTGCAGGGTGAAGAACGTCCCGTCGACTGCCTCCGAGATGGACCTCAGCCCGTCGCCCTGGCGCCGGAAGTGACTCCTGGGAAACGGCATGCTAGCAGCGCTGACACCCGGACAGAAAGGTACATTTCCACAGCGACTCACGGCCGCCGGCAACTCTTCAGGCTGCGACATACTGTCATATCCGGCTCTAGGGAGCCGGGCAATCAGAGCCAGGGACAAGCCAGTGAGTCGAGATGTTTTATTCTGGGTAAGGGATAAGGGATGAGGAGAGCACAGACACTCATACAGACGTACATTCTCAGGCTGCACAGCGCAGGGGTAGGTAGCTCGTACCGGACGTGGGGGTAACAAGACGTGCATACTCACAGCGGGATACAAACACCGGAATGCTGCAAGGGGAGTTGAGGCTGACACCAGACGAAGGGGCTTCAGCCTAGCAGTGCTTATGTCGCAGCCCCGAATGATCGAAGCTGCTCCTCTTTATACTCATTAACAGCGCCCCAGCTGATGAGGATTAATTGGCCCCAGCTGTCCCGTGACACTGACAGCTGGGAACCAGCTGAGGCACTGCCCAATGAGAGGCAGGGATAAAAGGAGCATGGGCTGAGCGCCGAGCCGGCGTCTCACCCCATGGTGACACCAGGTACCACAGTGGTCAAACAGGACCAGCCTCACTCAGGTTGGATGTAGGAAGGTCTCAGTGTCGGCGCTTGGCGTACCGTGGAAGAGGGTACCGAGCGTGGTGGTGAGGCACCTGCGTCGGCGGGTGACGCCGACAAGCTAGCCTCAGTTTCCTCCGGAGCTTGGCCACAGTGGGCTGGAAGATCTGGAGCTACAACGGCAACCGCTGCAGCAGCTTTACAAGGAGTCAGGGCCAGACCGACAGGCACGGAGGGACGGCGTGCTGATCAGCTATATTGCAGACCAAGCAGAGCTACTCTGAGAGTTACGGACCTGGTCCAGGCTTGAAGAGAGGGACGTCCACGGTGGATGTGGGCCAAACGACAGCCAGAGGAACACCAAGAGTGGCTGCGCATCATGGCTGAGTGGGGCGCAGCCTTCTTCCAGCTGTCAAACGGCTTGTGGAGGCACGCCAGTGAGCTGCGGCATGCCTGGGAGGAGGCTCCAGATGGCGGGTCCGGACAAGAGAGGTGGTAGATAGCGAAGAGAAGAGGCGCTCTCGTCTATGAGGTCAGCTACGATCCTGGTGGTATGCCGCTTCCAGGGGCAGGTCTACTGAGGGGCTGCCCTGGGCCCCCCGCAAGCCAGTTCCACCCCTTTCTGCCAGAAGGACAGTTCATATATTTGTGCGTGTTAAAAAAAATTAACTAAACTGTTATTGTTCTGGGTGTATTTATATTTTAGGAACACAGCAATGTTTTAAGATATTAATGGACTTTATTTATTTATTTTACAGGTGGCAGAATAATCCACCTTGCCACGTGGGGTAGGATGTTAGTCCACCCGTCCTCCCTAGTTTTAGGTTTTGTTGTGTGAATGTGAGGAGGGTCTTGATTGTGTGTGCGTTTTGGGACTTGCTATGGGGGGGAAATGTGATGTTGTATTTTATGTTTTATTGTGAAGTGCGGTGTAGTGGCGGCCATCACTTCTTCCACCACTGCACCGCCCCATAAATACCAGGGGGCATTCATGTTACAGCCTTTTTGCCAATGCCCCTGCCTGGTGGCTGTATTGTGTGTGATCAAGCCTTAATAAAGTGAAGTTCAACTGTGCACCTGGCCTCGTCATTACAGAGGTAAATTCGACATAACAGAATGCACTGTAGTGGAAGCCATGCACCTAGACATCTGATGTTATAAAAATAGTGGTGGGGTTGAGATTAAGCGTGGTCAAAATTTCTCAGGTTTGACAGCACTGCATATTGGCTGCTGCATAGACCATAATGGGCAGCTGTATGGGTGGAAACTTGACACTTGCTACTACACGGACTCTGTCCCCAAAAATACAAGATGTCGGAGCCCTAAATGCAGAAAACAGAGCTTCACTTTTCTACAGTAGAGACAAGTGACGGGAACTCATCTATCTTTAATAGATAGATACTGTAAATGGATCAATAAAGTATATGTAACATGATTGAGGGTAGTGGTCTGCACAGCTCCTCAAGTCCTGTGCAGACCAGCTGTGTGGGATTGTGGAGCACATCTTCAACCTGAGCCTGAAGCTGGGGAGGGTACCACAGTTGTGGAAAACATCTTATGTGGTACCTGTACCAAAGATTTCCCACCCCAAAGATCTGAACAGCTACAGACCAGTGGCCCTGACGTCGCACTTGATGAAGACCCTGGAGAGACTGCTCCTTGCTCACATCTGCCCCCTGGTGGGACCAGCGATGGATCCACTCCAGTTCGCCTACCAGCATGGCATTGGGGTGGAGGATGCAGTGATCTCCCTCCTTCACCGTTCTCTGTCCCACCTGGAGAAGCCTGGGAATGTGGTGAGGATCATGTTCTTTGACTTCTCCAGTGCTTTCAACACCATCCAACCGATGATCCTGAAGGACAAGCTGCTGTGCGCAGGGGTGGACCAACACCTGTCATCATGGATCCTGGACTACCTCACTAACCGGCCATAGTTTGTGAGAACCCAAGACTGTGTGTCCGACACGATCATCGGTAGCACGGGCCCCCCAGGGAACGGTCTTGGCTCCCTTCCTGTTCACCCTTTATACTGCGGACTTCTCACACAACACAACACATTGCCATCTACAGAAGTTCTCTGACGACTCTGCGATCGTTGGCCTCATCTCCAATGAAGATGAAGCTGAGTACAGAGGACTTATCCAGGACTTTGTGGACTGGTGCCATCGGAACTGCCTCCAGATCAACGCGAGGAAAACTAAGGAGCTGGTGGTGGACTGTCGCAGGCAAGGACAACCCCTCACAGCACCAGTAAACATACAGGGAACAGACATCGAGATGGTGACATCCTACAAGTACCTGGGTGTTCATCTGAACAATAAACTAGACTGGTCACACAATACCGACACACTCTACAAGAAGGGACAGCACAGGCTGTTCCTACTGAGGAGGCTCAGGTCTTTTGATGTACAAGGGGCACTGCTGAAGACATTCTACGACATGGTGGTAGCATCAGCCATCACTTTTGGAGTGGTCTGCTGGGGCAACGACATTACAGCAGCCGATGGGAAGAGACTGAACAAACTGATCAAGAAAGCTAGATCTGTCCTGGGGCAACGCCTTGACCCAGTGGAGGAGATAGGAGAGAGAAGGATGGTGGCTAAACTGTCATCTCTGCTGGAGTCCAAGTCCAACCCTATGCAGGACATACTGAACGCACTGAGGAGCTCATTTAGCAGTAGACTACATCATCCTAGGTGCACAACCGAGAGGTTTCGCAGGTCCTTCCTACCTACGGCTGTCAGACTGTATAACCTAAGCAGGGCTGCTCGCAGAGATAGCAAAAAAACGTGACGACCTAACAGTATTGAATGCAAAAGACACAACAGACTTACACAAATTGTCCCCTCCAGTATACAACTAGGACAATATCAGTCGCTACGGAGGGTGACAATATGTATGGGAACATATTCATACTATGTAGGATAACTAAGTAGACGGTTATGCTGTTTATTTCATCTTGCTACAATGCTCCGCACTGTGTATATATATTTATGTGTACGTATGTATATTCACTGCTCTTATTATTATTATTATTATTATTTTTATTTTTCTTATCTTCTTAATTATTGCTCTGAGTGTTGCTATCCCTGTGCTGTTGCAATCCTGGAATTTCCCCATTGTGGGACTAATAAAGGCTTATCTTATCTTATCTTATCTTATCTTATCTTAATTAAAAACATAACTTCAGGTTCTCTAAAACCAGGTGAAGGGTCACAGGTAGCAATCAAATGGGGAAACTTTTAAAATGAGGATGTTCAAAGGAATTTTGTTTACAATAATATATACAACAGATGCCCACTTAAATAAAGGTCTAACCTAAAACCTAAGAATTAAAATTAAGTTAAATTAAGCTAAAATAGAATAAAATGCTAACTAAAAAAACTTAAGCTTAAAAAGACTAAAAGTGGGCTAAAAACAAAATAAAAGTCCTTAAAAGCTGACAAGGAGGATCACTCTTCCAGGCCAGGTTCCATCTGCCACCACGACAATGACGCCCTCAGGAAACCTGCACAGGGGAAGATACTTGCCAACAGTATATCCATATTTCTCAACGTCATTATCAACGTCATCATCATGGGGTGCTGCCATCTGGAAACCAGATACTTACAGCGAAGGCAGAGCTCCTCACTCTGCCTCTTGCTGTCCTTCGCCTACAGCACCCCAACAGCTCCACACAGAAGTGTCCTCCACCAAATGCCAGCGTCATGGTGGCCCTAGGCCATTACTGCTCCTCCTCCTCAGTCATGCCCTCCTTCAGCCATTTTCCTGGGACCAGCAGCCTCCTCTTGTCCAGTAGAGCTCTCATCCAGCCGGGCCCCCCTCAGGCAGGGCTCTCTCCTCATGCAGGGCTCCTTCCTCCTGGCAAAGCTCTCTCCTCTGGACTGCCAGAGCACCTCTTATATCATGTGCAGCCACAGGTGTTGCACATCCCCAGTCAACACAGGGGCTGCTGATTTTTAATTATGTGAAGCACAGGGTCGAAGCAAACATTTCCAACTAAAAGCACACAGGCTAAAATATATAAACTACTAAACATGCAAACTATAAATGAACAGGCAACAAAAGCTTAAAGGTGAACTGAACCCACCTTTTTGCCGAAAAAGTAGAATAGCAGATTAATTCCTTATTACCTATTGTATTTTTCAACACATAAAAGAAATTTTTAGGCCGTGCGATGGCCAAACTATAAGCCGATAAACTTTTGCCTCTGGCTGGCAGTGCCAAACAAACCGGAAGTAGTGCAGACGACGCTGCGTGACGTCACGAGTGTGACCCTTATCAAAACAACAATGGCAGATGATAGCAGTTCCAGCAGTCAAGAACACCAGAGTTTTCAGAGTGAAGAGGCATTCAGGATCGGTGATGAGACAGAGGAGGATGCAGGAGTGTGGCAGGTGGCAGGCGTGCACAAGGGCGAGCCCGGGAGACAGCGACCTGATGCACCTGTGACAGCAGCTGGCAGACGGCGATGCAGAGGCGAATCCACCTGTGCACAGGGGAGAGACTGGAAAGGCAAAGGTAGGTATGCTTACGCTGTAGATCTTGCTGGGAGATGAGGGGGTTCCTCTGCAGCAAGAGGGCTGAAGGAATCAGACGGCTTCAGGCCGAAGCCCAGGGTAGAGTGGCTTATATCCCACGCTGCTGACGAGGCGCAGGTGTGCGCGCAGCTGGCGCCGCTAATGAGCGGCGAGTTGTAACATATCCAGCCCGTGTTGTGTTGTAGCTTAGTTTTCTATTTTCTCTGTCACATTTTGTCTTAGTTTTGTTTTGAATTGTAATCGCTCTTGCCTGTTTTCTCTTTTTTCTCTTTTGAATTCTTAGATGGTATATGGGTGGGCAATATAAGCTGTGGCTTCAGCCACCTCCCATTTTGGATAACTTACGTTGAATTGTATAATCAGATGAGTTATTGTTCAATTTGACCTTGTTGTTGTATCATTCAGTTTCTTTCAACCTGTACTGTACTATCCGAAATAAATAAATTCATTCATTCATTCAAAAAATTGGGCTATGTATTACAATACTTCTACAGACTATAGTGGCAATACACATGAACAGAACTGGCCTCTGCATTTGACTGTGCTATTTATAAATAAATAATATCTATATCTAGAAACGCATCGCTTCCCAGTCGCTTTTCCTCCCCCTTTCTTTTCTTTCGTCGCCATGACAGCTTTCCTTGGCCACTGAACAGATCTTCCCAGGTGTTGAAAGTGTTTTGTAGTCGACTATCAAGACAAAATGCACCAAAAACAACCAGTGTCGACGTGCTCGCAATGGTAAACATGAGGACTGGGTCACACTCGTGACATCACGCGGAACTCCGGTTGCACTTCCGGCTAATCGGCGGATTCGTCTAATTTTTCAGGGCGGGAAATTCAAAATCGCGATTTTCTCCAAGATTCAGGGATTAGTGGAGGGGGTGCCAATGATAAATTATCTTTATAATTGTATGTACTATCACCCAGTGCCGTTCAATGCCGTTCAGTTCAGTTCACCTTTAAAAACCATAGATGTGGACAAAATTGTTGGTACCCCTCTGTTAATGAAAGAAAAACCCACAATGGTCACAGAAATAACTTGAATCTGACAAAAGTGGTAATAAATAAAAATTCTATGAAAATTAACCAATGAAAATCAGACAATGCTTTTCAATTGTGGTTCAACAGAATTATTTTAAAAAACAAACTCATGTTTGTTTTTTCTCAGGCCTGGACAAAAATGATGGTACCCCTAGAAAAGATTGAAAATAATGTGACCATAGGGACATGTTCAACCAAGATTTGTCCTCTAATTAACATTACAGGTGTCTACAAACTTGTAATCAGTCAGTTGGCCTGTTTAAAGGGTGACAAGTAGTCGCTGTGCTGTTTGGTGACATGGTGTGTACCACACTAAACATGGACCAGAGGAAGCAAAGGAGAGAGTTGTCTCAGGAGATTAGAAAGAAAATTATAGACAAGCATGTTAAAGGTAAAGGCTATAAGACCATCTCCAAGCAGCTTGATGTTCCTGTGACTACAGTTGCACATATTATTCAGAAATTTAAGATCCATGGGACTGTAGCCAACCTCCGTGGACGTGGCCGCAGGAGGAGACGGATAATACGAATGGTAACAAAAGAGCCCAGGACAACCTCTAAACACATTCATGGTGAACTCCAAGGTCAAGGTACATCAGTGTCACATCGCACCATCCGTCGTTGTTAAGATAAGATAAGATAAGATAAGATAAGCCTTTATTAGTCCCACAACGGGGAAATTCCAGGATTGCAACAGCACAGGGATAGCAACACTCAGAGCAACAATCAGAAGGCAAGAAAAAAAACAAGCAAGCAAGAGCAGCTAATATACATATGTACATATTACTATAAAATATATATATACACACAGACACACACAGACACACAATGCAGAGCATTGTAGCTGGATGGAATAAATATATGAATATATGAACACACAGTGCAGAGCATTGTAGCTAGATGGAATAAATATGTAAATATATAAACACCCACAGTACGGAGCATTGCAGCTAGGTGGAATAAATATGCAAGTATATAAACACACACAGTGCGGAGCAATGTAGCTAGATGGAATAATATGTAGATATATAAAAACACAGTGCGGAGCATTGTAGCTAGATGGAATAAATATATAGATATATAAATATAAACACACCCAGTGCTGAGCATTGTAGCTAGATGGAATAAATATGTAAATATATAAACACACACAGTGCAGAGCATTGTTGCTAGGTGGGATGAAACAGCATAACCGTCTATTTAGTTATCCTACATGGTATGATTATGTGCCCATACATATTCTCACCCTCCATAGCGACCGGTATGTTCCTAGTTGTATGCCGGAGAGGACCATTGTGTAAGTCTATTGCATCTTTTGCATTCAAAAAAAACTATTAGTTTGTTACGTCTTTTTGCTATCTCTGCGAGCAGCCCTGCTTAGGTTGTACAGTCTGACAGCCGTTGGTAGGAAGGACCTACGAAACCTCTCGGTTGTGCACCTGGGATGATGTAGTCTGCTGCTAAATGAGCTCCTCAGTGCATCCAGTATGTCCTGCATAGGGTGGAACTCGGACTCCAGCAGAGATGACAGTTTAGCCACCGTCCTTCTCTCTCCTATCTCCTCCATCGGATCAAGGCGCTGCCCCAGGACAGAGCTAGCTTTCTTAATCAGTTTGTTCAGTCTCTTCCTATCGGCTGCAGTAATGCCACTGCCCCAGCAGACCACTCCAAAAGTGATGGCTGATGCCACCACCGTGTCATAGAATGACTTCAGCAGCGCCCCTTGTACACCAAAAGACCTGAGTCTCCTCAGCAGGAACAGCCTGCGCTGTCCCTTCTTGTAGAGTGCGTCAGTACTGTGTGACCAGTCTAGTTTATTGTTCAGATGAATACCCAGGTACTTGTAGGATGTCACCATCTCGATGTCTGTTCCCTGTATATTTACTGGTGCTGTGAGGGGTTGTCCTTGCCTGCGACAGTCCACCACCAGCTCCTTAGTTTGAGCCAAAGTGGACTTCATGGGAGACGACCAAGGAGGACACCACTGTTGCAAACAAATCATAAAAAAGCCAGACTGGAATTTGCCAAACTGCATGTTGACAAGCCACAAAGCTTCTGGGAGAATGTCCTATGGACAGACGAGACAAAACTGGAACTTTTTGGCAAGGCACATTAGCTCTGTGTTCACAGACGCAAAAATGAAGCATACCAAGAAAAGAACACTGTCCCTACTGTGAAACATGGAGGAGGTTCTGTTATGTTCTGGGGCTGCTTTGCTGCATCTGGCACAGGGTATCTTGAATCTGTGCAGGATACAATGAAATCTCAAGACTATCAAGGTATTCTAGAGAGAAATGTGCTGCCCAGTGTCAGACAGCTTGGTCTCAGTCACAGGTCATGGGTCTTGCAACAGGATAATTACCCAAAACACACAGCTAAAAACACCCAAGAATGGCTAAGAGTGAAACATTGGACTATTCTAAAGTGGCCTTCTATGAGCCCTGATCTAAATCCTATTGAACATCTGTGGAAGGAGCTGAAACATGCCGTCTGGAGAAGGCACCCTTCAAACCTGAGACAACTGGAGCAGTTTGCTGATGAGGAGTGGGCCAAAATACCTGCTGAGAGGTGCAGAAGTCTCATTGACAGTTACAGAAATTGTTTGATTGCAGTGATTGCCTGAAAAGGTTGTGCAACAAAATATTAAGTTAAGGGTACCATCATTTTTGTCCAGGCCTGTTTCATGAGTTTGTTTTTTAAAATAATTCTGTTGAACCACAATTGAAAAGCATTGTCTGATTTTCATTGGTTAATTTTCATAGAATTTTTATTTATTACCACTTTTGTCAGATTCAAGTTATTTCTGTGACCATTGTGGGGGTTTTTTTCATTAACAGAGGGGTACCAACAATTTTGTCCACGTCTGTAAAACCCCAAAAACGCAAAAAAATAGTTCTACCCCATGACATACATCTATCTAGTCTATGTTCTGCATTCCCAACTCCATCTCTCCCTCCCACTTTATATCCCTTCAACTCCCTCCCCCATTCCCTCCTGTCAGGTCCAGCATACAGTAAGTAAGGCAATTTAAATGAAGTATTAAAGGTATTATACAGCAAGAGGAGCTTATAAACACTATTAATACAGTGGGGCAAAAAAGTATTTAGTCAGCCACCAATTGTGCAAGTTCTCCCACTTAAAAGATGAGAGAGGTCTCCAATTTTCATCATAAGTATACCTCAACTATGAGAGACAAAATGAGAAAAAAAATACAGAAAATCACATTGAAGGATTTTTAATGAATTAATTGGTAAATTCCTCAGTAAAATAAGTATTTGGTCACCTACAAACAAGCAAGATTTCTGGCTCTCACAGACCTGTAACTTCTTCTTTAAGAGGCTCCTCTGTCCTCCACTCGTTACCTGTATTAATGGCACCTGTTTGAACTCGTTATCAGTATAAAAGACACCTGTCCACAACCTCAAACAGTCAGACTCCAAACTCCACTATGGCCAAGACCAAAGAGCTGTCAAAGGACACCAGAAACAAAATTGTAGACCTGCACCAGGCTGGGAAGACTGAATCTGCAATAGGTAAGCAGCTTGGTGTGAAGAAATCAACTGTGGGAGCAATTATTAGAAAATGGAAGACATACAAGACCACTGATAATCTCCCTCGATCTGGGGCTCCACGCAAGATCTCACCCCATGGGGTCAAAATTTTCATGAGAACGGTGAGCAAAAATCCCAGAACCACATGGGGGGACCTAGTGAATGACCTGCACAGAGCTGGGACCAAAGTAACAAAGGCTTCATCAGAAACACACTACGCCGCCAGGGACTCAAATCCTGCAGTGCCAGACGTGTCCCCCTGCTAAGGCCAGTACATGTCCAGGCCCGTCTGAAGTTTGCTAGAGAGCATTTGGATGATCCAGAAGAGGATTGAGAGAATGTCATATGGTCAGATGAAACCAGAAAATAACTTTTTGGTAAAAACTCAACTTGTCGTGTTTGGAGGAGAAAGAACACCATACCTACTGTGAAGCATGGGGGTGGAAACATCATGCTTTGGGGCTGTTTTTCTGCAAAGGGACCAGGACGATTGATCCGTGTAAAGGAAAGAATGAATGGGGCCATGTATCGTGAGATTTTGAGTGAAAACCTCCTTCCACCAGCAAGGGCATTGAAGATGAAACGTGGCTGGGTCTTTCAGCATGACAATGATCCCAAACACACTGCCCGGGCAACGAAGGAGTGGCTTCATAAGAAACATTTCAAGGTCCTGGAGTGGCCTAGCCAGTCTCCAGATCTCAACCCCATAGAAAATCTTTGGAGGGAGTTGAAAGTCTGTGTTGCCCAGCGACAGCCCCAAAACATCACTGCTCTAGAGGAGATCTGCATGGAGGAATGGGCCAAAATACCAGCAACAGTGTGTGAAAACCTTGTGAAAATTTACAGAAAACGTTTGACCTTTGTCATTGTCAACAAAGGGTATATAACAAAGTATTGAGATGAACTTTTGTTATTGACCAAATACTTATTTTACTGAGGAATTTACCAATTAATTCATTAAAAATCCTTCAATGTGATTTTCTGGATTTTTTTTTTTCTTATTTTGTCTCTCATAGTTGAGGTATACCTATGGTGAAAATTGGAGACCTCTCTCATCTTTTAAGTGGGAGAACTTGCACAATTGGTGGCTGACTAAATACTTTTTTACCCCTCCGTATATGGTATATATCAAATTCAAGCAGAGCTCTTTTTGGCGAAGTTAAATGTATTTGGCACAATGAGGGAAACATATCTGTTCCGCTTACCAAAGTGCTGGACAGGTCAGGTAAAATATATAAATAAATAAAACATAAAAATGTACTTTGCAGAAAAAGCATAACGGCCAGCTCATAATGTATTCACATCATATCTGAAGCTCATTTGGGCATTTGTTTAGGATCATATCCAAAGTCGAGGCAAAGATGTGAATTTGTGGAATGGCTACACAAATACAGGCAAACACATGCCACCTTGCTTCAACTGGGAAGTCAGAAAATTGACATAATGGAAGAAAAACCCTATCTGCATAGAGATTCCCCTAAGCCCTGGATAGCCTTGGGTAGAACTGGAAGCAGCAGTCATTCACATGCCGTGCCTGAAGGGAACATTGAAACTCACCGAGATGAGAATGAGAATGTTACAGAGCCAGATACAAAGATGTTTCAGATGTCGCTGTGACTTCCACAAGCTATGCAAGGCAGTTAACTCTAATTTAAAAAAAAAAAAAAAAA
The DNA here is from genome assembly GCA_020510985.1 of Pholidichthys leucotaenia. Classification (NCBI taxonomy): domain Eukaryota; kingdom Metazoa; phylum Chordata; class Actinopteri; order Cichliformes; family Pholidichthyidae; genus Pholidichthys; species Pholidichthys leucotaenia. The sequence goes on from CM035836.1 coordinate 453,960,278, forward strand.
AAACAGTTAAAAAGGGCAGCTTGGGTACCTGAACTGCACCACTCTTATAAAGCATGTGTTTAAAAAAATTAGACTAAAATGTGTTCTTAAGGGGTGATGCATTCTGATGATACTATGATACTATACATATAAAATAATAATAGGACTATTAATTTATGGTTATTTACCATAAAAGTAGTTGTTCAATTCTATAGTAAACAGTAAATGATTATAGTAGATAATGTGGAAAAATTATGTACAGTGGTGTGAAAAAGTGTTTGCCCCTTCCTAATTTCTCTTTTTTTGTGTGTTTGTCACATTTAAATGTTTCTGATCATCAAACAAATTTAAATATTAGACAAAGAAAACACAAGTAAACACAAAATGCAGTTTTTAAATGAAGGTGTTTATTATCAACGGTAAAAAGAAATCCAAACCTAAATGGCCCTGTGCGAAAAAGTGATTGCCCCGAAACCTACTGTAATAACTGGTTGGGCCACCCTTAGCGCAACAACTGCAATGAAGCGTTTGCAATAACTGGCAATGAGTCTTACAGTTCTGTGGAGGAATTTTGGCCCACTCATCTTTGCAGAATTGTTGTAATTCGGCCACACTGGAGGGTTTTCGAGCATGAACCGCCTTTCTAAGGTCATGCTACAGTATCTCAATAGGATTCAGGTCAGGACTTTGACTAGGCCACTCCAGAGTCTTCATTTTGTTTTTCTTAAACTATTCAGAGGTGGACTTGCTGGTGTGTTTTGGATCATTGTCCTGCTGCAGAACTCAAGTGCGCTTCAGTTTGAGGTCATGAACAGATGGCCGGACATTCTCCTTCAGGATTTTTTGGTAGACAGCAGAATTCATGGTTCCATTTACCACAACAAGTCTTCCAGGTCCTGAAGCAGCAAAACAGCCCCAGACCATTACACTGCCACCACCATATTTTACTCTTGGTATGACGTTCCTTTTCTGAAATGCTGTGTTACTTTTTCGCCGGATGTAATGGGATGCACACCTTCCAAAAAGTTCAACTTTTGTCTCGTCAGTCCACAGAGTATTTTCCCAAAAGTCTTGGGGATCATCAAGATGTTTTCTGGCAAAACTGAGAAGCACCTTTATGTTCTTTTTGCTCAGCGGTGGTATTCGTCTTGGAACTCTGCCATGCAGGCCATTTTTGCCCAGTCACTTTCTTATGGTGGAGTCATGAACACTGACCTTAACTGAGGCAAGTGAGGCCTGCAGTTCTTTGAATGTTGTTGTGGGGTCTTTTGTGACCTCTTGGATGAGTCTTCGCTGCGCTCTTGGGTGAATTGAGGTGGCCGACCACTCCTGGGAAGGTTCACCACTCTTACATGTTTTTGCCATTTGTGGATAAGGGCTCACACTGTAGTTTGCTGGAGTCCCGAAGCTTTAGAAATGGCTTCATAACCTTTTTCCAGACTGATAGATCTCAATTACTTTGTTTATCATTTGTTCCTGAATTTCTTTGGCTCTCAGCATGATGTCTAGCTTTTGAGGATCGTTTGGTCTACTTCACTTTGTCAGGCAGGTCCTATTTAACCCCTTGCACTCCGATCAATTTTCCTAAAAACGCCAAAAAATAATGTGCCCAAAGTAAATCGAAAGCTGTTCTTCAACCCTTTGCAGCATCTTCATGGGGTTGGTCTCATTTAAAAGAAAACACTTTGAATTTTTTCATAATCTCTCTAAGTGCTCCGGCCACTGAGTTACAGTCATCTAAACATAGTGAACTTGAAGAAAATAAATTTGGCCTGGGTGTTTTTTGGGATCCCCCTCATGGATCGTCACCTTATCGTGGTGGGGGGGTTTGCGTGCCCCAGTGATCCCAGGAGCTATGTTGTCCGGGGCAATTTGCCTCTGATAGGGTCTCCCAAGACAAACTGGTCCTGGGTGAAGGGCCAGACGAAGAACGATCCAACAGACTCTCATGATAAATTGTATATCAAGGATTCAGTGTACCCCGCCCGGTATGGGGTTACCGGGGCCCCACCCTGGAGCCAGGCCTGGGGGAGGGGCTTGAAGGCTAGCGTCTGGTGGCCGGGTTTCCACCCATGGGACCCGGCCGGGCTCAGCCCGAAGGAGTTACATGGGTCCGCCCTCCAGTAGGTTCACCACCTGCAGGAGGGATCATGGAAGTCCGGTGCTATGTGGATTAGGTGGCAGTCAAAGGCGGAGACCTTGGCGGACTGATCCCAAGCTTTCTAAACTGGCTTTTGGTACGTGGAATGTCACCTCTCTGGTGGGGAAGGAGCCTGAGCTGGTGTACGAGATTGAGCGATACCGGCTAGATATAGTCGGCCTCACCTCAACACACAGCTCCGGTTCCGGAACCAGTCTCCTGGAGAGGGGCTGGAGCTTGGCCTTTTCTGGAGTTGCCCCGGGCGAGAGGCGACGAGCAGGGGTAGGTATTCTTGTATCGCCCCACCTTGCTGCCTCTATATTGGAGTTTTCCCCGGTGGACGAAAGGGTTGCTTCCCTGCGCCTTCGGGTTGGGAAACGGGTCCTGACCATCATTTGTGCCTATGCACCAAATGATGTTTCAGAGTACCCACCCTTTTTGGAGTCTGTGACTGGGGTGCTGGAGGGTGCTCCTCCTGGAGACTCCATTGTCCTACTGGGGGACTTCAATGCGCACGTGGGCAACGACAGTGAAACCTGGAGGGGGGTGATTGGGAGGAACGGCCTGCCCGATCTGAACCCGAGTGGTGTTCAGTTATTGGACTTCTGTGCTAACCACAGTCTGTCTATAACGAACACCATGTTCAAGCATAAGGGTGTCCATATGTGCACCTGGCACCAGGACACCCTAGGCCGCAGGTCGATGATCGATTTTGTTATCGTATCATCAGACCTGCGACCGTATGTCTTGGACACCCGAGTAAAGAGAGGTGCAGAGCTGTCAACTGATCACCACCTGGTGGTGAGTTGGATCCGATGGCAGGGGAGGAAGCCATTCAGACCTGGTAGACCCAAACGTATAGTGAGGGTGTGCTGGGAGCGTCTGGCTGAGGCCCCTGTCCGGGAGGTCTTCAACTCCCACCTCCGGAAGAACTTCAACCACATTCCGAGGGAGTCTGGAGACATGGAGTCTGAATGGGCCATGTTCTCCACCTCTGTTGTTGAAGCGGCAGCCCAGAGCTGCGGCCGCAAGGTGGTCGGTGCATCTCGTGGTGGCAACCCCCGAACCAAGTGGTGGACACCAGTGGTGAGGGGGGCCATTAAGCTGAAGAAGGAGTCCTATCAAGCTTGGTTGGCTTGTGGGACTCCCGAAGCAGCTGAGGTGTACCGGCAGGCCAAGCGGAGTGCAGCTCGGGTGGTTGCTGAAGCAAAAACCCGGGTATGGGAGGAGTTCGGTGAGGCCATGGAACAAGACTTTCGGTCGGCTTCAAAGAGATTCTGGCAAACTGTTCGGCGGCTCAGGAGGGGAAAGCAGCTCCCCGTCCACACTGTGTATGGTGCGGATGGGACACTGTTGACTTCAACTGGGGATATCGTCGGGCGGTGGAAGGAATACTTCGAGGATCTCCTCAATCCCACTGATACGCCTTCCACAGAGGAAGCAGGGTTTGGGGACGAGGGGGATGACTCGCCTATCACAGGGGCTGAGGTCGCCAAGGTGGTTAAAAATCTCCTTGGTGGCCGGGCCCCGGGGGTGGACGAGATTCGCCCCGAGTACCTCAAGGCCCTGGATGTTGTTGGGTTGTCATGGTTGACACGCCTCTGCAACATTGCGTGGAGGTCGGGGGCAGTGCCTTTGGCATGGCAAACCGGGGTGGTGGTTCCTCTCTTCAAAAAAGGGGACCGGAGGGTGTGCTCCAACTTTAGAGGGATCACACTCCTCAGCCTCCCTGGGAAGGTCTATGCCAAGGTACTGGAGAGGAGAGTCCGGCCGTTGGTCGAACCTCGGATTCAGGAGGAGCAATGTGGTTTTCGTCCTGGCCGTGGCACATCGGACCAGCTCTTTACCCTCTCGAGAATTCTTGAGGGTTCGTGGGAGTTTGCCCAACCAGTTTACATGTTTTTTGTGGACTTGGAGAAGGCATTTGACCGCGTCCCTCGTGGATTTTTGTGGGGGGTGCTTCGGGAGTATGGGGTATCGGGCTTGTTGTTACGAGCTATTCGGTCTCTGTACGACCGTTGTGAGAGTTTAGTTCGCATTGCCAACACTCGGTCGGAGTCATTCCCAGTGAGAGTTGGACTCCGCCAGGGCTGCCCTTTGTCACCGGTCCTGTTCATAATTTTTATGGACAGGATTTCTAGGCGCAGCCAGGGAATGGAGGGTGTCATGCTTGGTGACCACAGGATCTCATCTCTGTTGTTTGCAGATGATGTTGTCCTGTTGGCTTCATCCAGCAATGACCTACAGCTCTTGCTGGGACGGTTTGCCGCTGAGTGTGAAGCGGCTGGGATGAGAATCAGCACCTCCAAGTCCGAGTCCATGGTCCTCAGCCGGAAAAAGGTGGATTGTCCTCTCCGGGTTGGGGACAGGCTCCTGCCCCAAGTGGAGGAGTTTAAGTATCTTGGGGTCTTGTTCACGAGTGAGGGGAAAATGGAGCGAGAGATCGACAGACGGATTGGAGCAGCATCTGCAGTGATGCGGACGTTGTACCGGTCTGTTGTGGTGAAGAGGGAGCTTAGTTCTAAGGCAAAGCTGTCGATTTACCAGTCAATCTACGTTCCTACTCTCACCTATGGTCACGAGCTTTGGGTAATGACCGAAAGAACGAGATCGCGGATACAAGCGGCTGAAATGAGCTTTCTCCGTAGGATTGCTGGACTCACCCTCAGAGATAGGGTGAGGAGCTCAGTCATCCGGGAGAGGCTCAGAGTAGAACCGCTGCTCCTCCACATTGAAAGGAGTCAGTTGAGGTGGTATGGGCATCTGATTAGGATGCCTCCTGGACGCCTCCCACTTGAGGTGTTTCAGGCACGTCCCACTGGGAGGAGACCCCGGGGCAGACCCAGGACTCGGTGGAGAGACTATGTCTCCCAGCTAGTCTGGGAACGCCTTGGTATCCCCTCTGAAGAGCTGGAGCAGGTGGCTGGGGAGAGGGAAGTCTGGGCTTCTCTGCTTGAACTGCTGCCTCCGCGACCCGGACCTCCGGAAAAGCGGTAGAAGATGGATGGATGGATGGATGTTTTTTGGGATACAAATGCTTGCAAATAACACACAGCTTCAGATCCGGGCTGGAAAATGCAACAGAAATGTAGAACCAAGTGTTATCCAGCTGAGGTCCAAATTTTGTAACAATACCACAAAAAATGAATATATTACACAGCTTTATACTCAGGTACTTCCCAGGCGTTTTGGAACTGTGCCAAATTGTGCCAAATGGCACAGTTTGGAAAAACGTCTGTAACTTTTGAATGATTCAATGTAGAAGCTTCATTTTGGGCTCTAATGAAAGGTCACACTCAGGGCTGTCTGTGTGTGTGTGTGGGGGGGGGGGTTGTCCCCCCACTCGCTACAGAGGATGGCCATCGGCCATTGCTACATGACGGAATAGACTCATATGGCTATGTGGCGACCGCTGCACAGTCACCGCGGCTCCCCCCCCCCCGCTTCAGAATAGGAGCGGGGGGGGGGCCTTCACGGTCCAGACATGGTGAATTAACCGTTTATCGCGGCGCACGCACTTCGTACTTCGTGCGCCGCACAGCTGTAATTTACTGATCGGTCAAAAGTCATTTTGGATTACAATTTTCAGGGATAAATAATAATTTAGCTTATAACACCTTACCTCTTCACAGCAGCAGAGTCCTGGCGAACTTCTCTTCCTCACTGTCAGACGAACGCAACGCTGGTCCGCTCATGGTTCTGGTCTCGCGACCCGATCAAAACATAATTCCATTATTGCGGTTTTGTGCTTCCATGATTGCGGTTTTTGGCGAACGATTTTTCAAAACAAATAACAGTAGTAATTAAAAAAAGACTGGCGAAGGCGTGTGTGTCACTCAGCCTCCGTCGGTCTATGACCATGGAAGAAATCATAACGTCTACTCTGCTGGAACCAAAACAAAATAAGCACCGCCTGTGGCCAAACATGCCGATCCGCGAATGGCACTCCCTGTCACACAGGTTGCATTTGTGGATGGTCTCCGTGCTGTTGGGTCTGTGGGGTTCTTCCTGCGAGCCAGTCTTCACCCAGCCTTAAAAAAAACAGCTCACGAACTTCTCTGCTTCAATTGGCTCACTGCATTCACAGCGTTGGGAGGCGGGTCCTTCTGGCTAGGTTTTCATTCATTGGTTCTTCAAGGTTTCAGAAACCCAATTCAAGGCTCTTATTAGTCGAATGAGAGGTCAGTCAGATGAACTAATCTGTTCGCGGCTGTGTCTGCAGCTTTTATTTTCAGTGCCCGCTTGGACGCCATACACCACCTACATCACAATCTCCATCAGGATCTCCATCATGCATCTAAGAGCGCACAAGGGCGCTCTCGTGCGCCCTCGTGCGCTCTAGGATGCAGAGACTTGCCTGTCCGCGGTACAACGGAGCGCAAGAGGTTAAGTGATTTTTGGATTGAGAACAGGTGTGGCAGTAATCAGGGCTTGGTGTGGCTAGAGAAATTGAACTCAGCTTTCTAAAGATGTGATAAACCACAGTTAATTTATGTTTTAATGGGGTGGAGGGGGGATCACCTTTTCATACAGGGCCATGTAGGTTTGGATTTTTTTTTTACCTGTAATAATAAACACCTTCTTTTAAAAACTGCATTTTGTCTTTACTTGTGTTGTCTTTGTCTAATATTTAAATTTGTTTGATGATCTGAAACATTTAAGTGTGACAAACATTCAAAAAAATGAGAAATCAGGAAGGCGGCAAACACTTTTTCACACCACTGTATTTACATTCTGCCGGGTAATTTAACAAACTGTAATGCTGTTGATACCATATAGCTGTAATGCTCCTCCACTGTGCATTTAACTGTATACATATGCATATTTATTTACTGCTTTGGCTAGCCAGTTCTTATCTTATTTACTATAGGTCTGAGTACTGCTATCCCTGTGCTGCTGTAATCCTGGGATTTCCATATTGTGGGACTAATAAAGACTTACCTGATCTTATTTTATCTTACCTATATACCCTTTACTGAATTGTTGCTAATCAAATCTTATTCCACCAGCGAATTAGTTCACTTTGAGACAAGATGGTGCCAGTGCATAGGGCTTACCATCTGTCTCTGACAGCTTTGCTTATTTTCATACTGTTTTTAAATCATTGGCATTCAAGAAATCAAATCCCTACTGGTGTACAACCTCCAAACATTGTTAGATCTTAGACTTCCTGACATAATGTCGGGCCCAGGGAACACGCACACAGGCTCGAGTGAGATTCAAAAGCTTTATTGAACAACAACAGGTGTTTGGATGCGTGAGCGTGAGGTGTAAATGGTTTGCTGGAGAACAGGGAGTGCCGAGGGCGGAACAGTGTGCCGTGCAGCCAGGCAACCCTAAGGGCAGAGCAAAGACAAGGGTGAGTAATGGCCTTCACCACGCAGGGTTAACACACAAATGCTGCTTACTTGCAGGTGTCGAGGTGGCTGGCGTTGGCAAGTCGCAGAACTCCTGCCTGGAGGACAGCGTCCAGGTGCACGCTCGGTGAAGTGAGGATGGGATGGACGAGGATGAGGCGAAGGAGAGAGAAATCCGCCGCCTGGAGGATCCACCTGTGCACAGGGGAGAATACTGGAGAGCAGGTAAGGGAATGACAGCTTACGTGCGTGAGGAACAAAGGCGCAGGCCGGTAAGGAACGGTCGTGCGCTGGAATTGGGAGCATAGACAAGCAGACGGCTCCAGGCCGAGGCTCCAGGTAGAGCGGGTTAAATAGTCGGAGGCTGATGAGGTGCAGATGTGCGCATCGCTAAAACAGATGACAGGCCAGAGCGAGTTGTGACAGTACTCCCCACCGAGCAGCGCCTCCCGGCGCTGGCTTACCTGGGTGCACCCTGTGGAACTCCGCAATAAGTTGTTTATCCAGCACGAAGGAAGGGTGCACCCAGGATCTCCACTCCGGGCCATACCCCTCCCAGTCCACCAGATATTGTAGCCTGCGACCCCGGTGGCGGGAGTCCAGGATGGAGGTGACCCTCCACACCGGGTCGACATCGATCATCACGGGAGGGGGAGGCACCCTAGGAGGAGGACAGAGTGGGTCAGAGATCACAGGTTTGACTTGGGAGACGTGGAATGTTGGACAGACACGGAGGGAGGGAGGGAGAGCCAGATGCACAGCCACCAGATTAATTACCTTAGTCACAGGGAAGGGACCGATAAAGCATTGAGCCAGCTTCTTCTTCTCCGCCTTCAAGTTGATGTCACGGGTCGATAACCACACCTGCTGGCCCACCTGGTAACGAGGAGTGGCTCTCCTGTGGCGATTTGCTGCGTTGGAGTTGCGTGCTGCCGTGCGTAATAGCGCTTGGCACGTCTTGGTCCACAAGCGCCGGGAGCGTCTGAGCCTGGATGTCATGTGCCTGGATGGAGGGAACTGCCGCCTCACCCTCTTCTTCAAGGAACAACGGGGGATCGTACCCCAGGGACGCCCGGAAAGGGGACATCCCGATGGCTGATGATAAGGTGGAGTTACGGGCATACTCCACCCAGGGCAGATGGGTGCTCCAGGAAGAGGGACTTGAGGAGGTGACGCAGCGCAAAGTAGCCTCCAGCTCCTGATTGGTACGCTCGCACTGCCCATTGGACTGTGGGTGGTGACCGGAGGACAGACTCACCGTGGCCCCCAGGGCGTTACAAAAGCACCTCCAGACCTTGGAAACGAACTGAGGGCCCCGGTCGGAGACGACGTCAAGACGGAATCCCATGTAGCCTGACCACATGCTGAACCAATAGATCGGCTATTTCCCGCGCCGCAGGGAGGCCGTGGAATGGCACGATATGGGCAGCCTTAGAAAACCGGTCCACGATGGTCAGGATGGTGTTGTAGGAGTTGGACGTGGGAAGACCGGTGATGAAGTCCAGGGCTACATGAGACCAGGGCCTACCGGGGACCGGCAGGGTGTGGAGAAGCCCCGCTGGGGGGGGAGGTCGAGGTCTTGTTCATTGCGCACTGGGGGCAGGCATGGACGTAATTGGAAACATCACTCCGAAGTCCGGGCCACCAGAAGGTTCATTGGAGGAGCTCCACCAGCTGGGAAATTCCAGGATGACAGGCGAGCTTAGAAGTGTGTGCCCAATGGATGACGTCACCCCGGACAGATGATGGCACGAACAGCCTCCCAGCTGGGCTGCCGCCAGGATCAGGTTCGGCCTCCTGTGCCCTCCGGACCTTGTCCCTGATGGAACATGAAACTGCTCCTACGACGCACGAGGCCGGCAGGATGGTGTGGTCTTGTTCTTCCGGGACCTCTGGGGCAAACTGTCTGGACAGCGCGTCCGGTTTGCCGTTCTTGGAGCCAGGGCGATAGGTGATCGAGAGTCTGAAGCGGCCGAAGAACAGAGACTAACACGCCTGGCAGGCATTCAGACACTTGGCCGTCCTTAGGTACTTCAAATTTTTGTGGTCCGTCCAGACCACAAAAGGCTGCGCTGCCCCCTCCAGCCAATGACGCCACTCCTGCAGCGCGAGTTTAACTGCCAGGAGTTCCCTGTCACCAAAGTCATAATTCCCCTCCGCTGCGGACAAGCGCCGGGAGAAGAAGGCGCAGGGGCGCACCACCCCGTCCACCGGAGAACGCTGAGACAATACTGCCCCCACCCCCGTGTCGGACGCGTCCACCTCGACCAGGCATTGTAGAGTTGGGTCAACCTGGGTCAGGACTCGGGAGGAAGAGAACTCCATCTTCAGCATCTCGAAGGCCGACGCCACTTCCTCTGTCCACCGGAACGGCACCTTGGGGGAGGTGAGGCGGATCAGGGGAGAGGTGATGGAGCTGTACTTCGGTACAAAACGGCGGTAGAAGTTGGCAAATCCTAGGAATTGTTGCACCTGTTTCCTGGACGAGGGAGTGGGCCACTCGACCACCGCCTTGACCTTGGCTGGGTCGGGGAGAAGTTGGTTGTGGGACACAACAAAGCCCAAGAAGGAGGTCTTGTTGGTGTAGAATTCGCACTTCTCAGCCTTCACGTACAACCTGTTCTCGAGGAGTCGCTGGAGGACCCGCCTCACGTGGGCCCGATGCTCCTCTCAAGATCGGGAGAAGATCAGGATGTCACCCAGGTAGACGAATACGAAGACCCCCAGGAAGTCACGAAGGATGTCATTTATGAGCCGTTGGAAGATGGCCGGAGCGTTGGTGAGCCCAAACGACATGACCAAATACTCGAAATGGCCGCTGGGCGTCCGGAACCCCATCTTCCACTCGTCGCCCTCCCGGATCCGAACAAGGTGGTACGCGCTGCAGAGGTCCAGCTTGGTAAACCAGGAGGCCCCCTGGAGGGAGTTGAAAGCGGAGTCCATGAGGGGCAGTGTGTATTTATCTTTCGCCGTGATGGCATTTAAGGCCCAAAAGTCAATACATGGCCGCAGGGACCCATCCTTCTTGGAAACGAAGAAGAATCCAGCTCCGAGTGGGGACGAAGAGGGGCGGACAATGCCTGTGCTGAGGGACTCCCTGATGTATGCGTCCATGGATTCCCGCTCCGGGGCAGACAGGCTGTAAAGACGACCAGATGGCAAGGGCGCCCCCGGGCGGAGATTTATGGCGCAGTCATACGGGCGGTGGGGGGGAAGAGACAGCACTTTGGACTTACTGAAGATGAGCCCCAGGTCGTGGAACTCCGGAGGCACCAAGGAGAGATCCAGCGGTGGTGAGTCGGAGGTGGGGAGAGGCACAAACGGGGCGCAGGCAGCGGACTGGAGGCAGGATCCCATGCAGAAGGTGCTCCAGGAGAGGACGCTGCCGGACTGCCAATCAAAAACCTGGTTGTGGAGACACAGCCATGGCTAGCCCAGGATGACAGGAGCAGCTGAGGTGGGCAAGACGAATAGGCTTAAGTCCTCCCTGTGATTGCCAGAGATGATGACGGAGATGGGTTTAGTTTGATGAGTGGCCCTCTCCAGAGGTGTGCAGGAGAGAGTGACAAGGTTAAGAGGGGCTGGCAACGCTTGGCACGGAAGGCCCAGGCGGGTTGCCAGGCTCTTGGAAATGAAGTTCTGTTCCGCCCGAGTCCACCATTGCGTGAGTGACATGCCCGATGGGGTTATGACAGAATCTGATTGGAAGGAGGCATTTGGAGAGGGGATTAGTCTGGGTTGCGTCTGCGAGGCCCCCTACAGCGACTCGCAGACTCCCCCTTTTGGCTTAATTGGGCAGGCCTCCACGGAGTGCTGGTTGTCTCCGCAATACATGCAGAGACCCAGCTCCCTGCGGCGCTGTTTCTCCGCAAGTGGAAGCTTGGTCCGCCCGATTAGCATAGCCTCAGATTCGTCGGTGGACTCCGGAGCGGGTAACGCCAGGGGGTGAGACTGAGAGGCGTGGGCGAAAGCTCCGCTTGAGTGGCTGTAGGACTTCCGCTCGGCGGCCCGCTCTCTCAGCCTGTTGTCTAAACTAATAGCTAATGAAATTAATTCGGACAGCCGTTCCGGCTGATCCCGGCAGGCCAGCTCGTCCCGCAGACTGGAATTCAGACTGCGGAGGAAGATGCTGCAGAGGGCAGCATCACCCCAGCCAACTTCCTCCGCTGCCACCCGGAAGTCGACAGCATAATCGGCTGCCAAGCGACTACCCTGGCGAAGATTAAGTAGCTGATTGGTTAGCACGCTGTCGCGATCCGAGTGATTAAAGACTTCGTTGAAGTCACGCATGAACTGGGCATAGGTCAGGTTCGCGTAGCTTGGCCTCGCAATTATGGCGTAAGCCCAAGCTAACGCTCGCCCTTCCAGGAGGTTGGCAACATACCCAATCCGGCTATGGTCAGTCGGAAAGTCCCCGGGGATGTGCTGGAACACCGACTCACACTGGAGAAGAAACCCGCGTGCTTCGCCGCTGAAGCACGAGGGTGTTGGAATAGAGGTGAGCCGGGTTGGCGGCCCCAGGCTAGCCTGGCTAGCTAGGGAAGCGATGGAAGCTGGCCCTCTATGCTGAGCCGGATGGAACGCCTGCTGGGGATCCAAGCGGTCCAACCGGTGAGTGATGTTAGTGAGTTGATTGAGAATAACCTGCTGCTGATGAGCTATTAAATCCACTCGAGCCGCGAGGGTGGATAATCGGCGTGCGAGCCCGCTGTCCGCTGGGCCGCTTTGCTGGAGCCGTACTGACATAATGTCGGCCCAGGGAACATGCACACAGGCTCGAGTGAGATTCAAAAGCTTTATTGAACAACAACAGGTGTTTGGATGCGTAAGTGTGAGGTGTAAATGGTTTGCTGGAGGACAGGGAGCGCCGAGGGCGGAACAGTGCGCCTTGCAGCCAGGCAACCCTAAGGGCAGAGCAAAGACAAGGGTGAGTAATGGCCTTCACCACGCAGGGTTAAAACACAAATGCTGATTACTTGCAGGTGTCGAGGTGGCTGGCGTTGGCAAGTCGCAGAACTCCTGCCTGGAGGACAGCGCCCAGGTGCGCGCTCGGCGAAGCGAGGATGGGATGGACGAGGATGAGGCGAAGGAGAGAGAAATCCACCGCCTGGAGGATCCACCTGTGCACAGGGGAGAATACTGGAGAGCAGGTAAGGGAATGACAGCTTACGTGCGTGAAGAGCGAAGGCGCAGGCCGGGAAGGAACGGTCATGTACTGGAATTGGAAGCGTAGACGAGCAGACGGCTCCAGGCCGATGTTCCAGGCAGAGCAGGTTAAATAGTTGGAGGCTGATGAGGCGCAGATGTGCGCGCCGCTAAAACAGATGACAGGCGAGAGCGAGTTGTGACACTTCCTGCCGAGGATTTTATTTCGTTTGATTATGGAGGACAGAAGTCCTTGCTTCCGCTCCTGTCAGATATCTCGCCTCACCTGCATCGGGCCTCGGCTCCTCTCTCCAAGCAAAGGCGGAGGCCTTACTGTCGCCGTGGGAAACATAGCGGTCGGCTGGTGAAACTGAAGGCCTGCCTGGCACATTTCTTCACTGTTCCCCGGACTCCGGGTGGATTATATCCTCGTGTGTTTGTGTCCTTTCATTCCCTGGATCCTGTTGTTGCCTGCCTGGTCCCCGTGACTGGCTTTGGTGAAGTAATCCAGCCCCGACGCTGCTGCTCTCCCCAGCTTCGCGAGTGTGGGGTTAATCCCCAGCACCTGAGACCGCTACGCCATGTCTCCTGTTCTGCTGAGGCCCAGGCTCCAGCTCCATCTCCAGCCAGGATTGGCCTGGTAAACACCAGATCACTGGCAGATAAAGCTTACATCCTGAGGGGTTTCATGAGCTCTCGGGATCTGGATTTCTTTTTTGTGATGGAGACATGGCAGACTGTGGGTGAATTCACTGCTCTGTCCCAAGTTTTACCCCCAGGTTACTGTAATTTTAATTCCCCACGGACATTAGGATGAGGAGGAGGAACGGCAACAGTTTACAAATATGACTATAAATGTAAGCAGTGCTTTTTACCATCCCCATTCTCCAGCTTTGAACTTTCTTTGAGGTTGGTCGCTCTAACCCGGTACTGTATGCTGTCATATACAGACCACCCAAATACAATAAGGACTTTTTAAATGACTTCATCAATTTCTTAGCTGGTATTGTTACAAATTATGATTGTGTTCTTATTGTTGGAGATTTTAATATACGTACATGTTTGGTGTCCTGATAAGCCGCTGGTGAAAGACTTTTTAAATATCATTGAATCTTAAATCTGGTGCAGTCCATGACTGGTGGTGCTACACACGAGCACGGACACAGGTTAGATCTTGTCTTCTCGTATGGCCTGTCTGTTGTTAATTTAGAAATCTGTGACACTGTATTGTCCAACCACATGCCTGTATTATTTGAGGCTGATCTGTCATGCACTGCAGAAAAAACTTGCGCTCCTGCTCAGCGATGCCGGATTGTTAACCCTTCTACTGCTGTTCGGTTCTCCGCTGCCTTTGACCGGCTGTGCATCCCTCCTGGCTCCATCTCATCTGTGGAGGAACTCAGCTCCTGGTTTCACTCCTCCTGCCAAACCGGGACTCTGTGGCTCCATTGAAAATCAAGCAGCCTCGATCCAAACCTGAGCCGTGGTCCAATGACAGAACTTGAACAGTCAGACAGGAGTGCCGCAGAGCTGAACACAGGTGGAAAAAGGACAAACTGCAGGTGTCATTGTAGATTTTAAAAGACTGCTGGCATCGGTATCAAAATACCGTCAAGCAGGCAAAAAGCAAATATTTGGTTAGTATTGTTTCATGTCATTGTCATAATCAACGTGTTTTATTTAACTCTATTGACTCTGTTCTTAATACCCCACAGACTGACTGTTTGGAGGCCTCCTCTGAGTTATGCAATGATTTTATGCACTTTTTTATTGACAAGGTGGCCACCACTAGGGCTCTCATCTCAGCTCCTGCCTCTGAGCCCTCTTTCTCTGTCCCTTGCTCTGCTGTTTTTTGTTAGTTTGAACCTGTGACTCTGTTGTTTTTAGAGGATGTGGTTACCCACATTAAGCCCTCAGGGTCTCCCTGTGATGCTGTCCCTCCTAGACTTTTTAAAGAAGTGCTTCCCAGTATAGGCCAGTCAGTTCTCACCATCTTGAACAGTAGCTTGTCATCTGGTGTGGTTCCTGCAAATTTTAAACATGCAGTAGTGTAGCCCTTGATTAAGAAACTTGGTCTCGATCATACCGTGTTGGCAAATTTTAGGCCTATTTCCAAGCTGCCATTTGTCTCAAAAATTTTTGAGAAAATTGTGTACATGCAGCTGAAATGTTTTCTGGACGAACATGGTATTTTGGAGGTTTTTCAGTCCATTTTCAAAGCTCTTCATAGCACAGAGACAGCCTTATTAAGTTTTTAATGACCCTCTCTTAGCATGTGATTCAGGTGAATATAATGCTCTTATGTTGCTTGATTTAACTGCTGACTTTGACACAGTGGACCATCACATTTTAATTTCCCGTTTGCAGCATCTAGTGGGTATTTGTGGCACCGCTCTCAACTGGTTTAGGTCCTATCTGGCAGACAAGGGTTTTAAAGTTAGCATCTCTGGGTTTGAATCCTCTTCTGCTCCTCTGCCATATGGGGTCCCACAGGGGTCAATTCTAGGGTCCATACTTTTTTCTCTGTACATCCGCTGGGTTCCATTTTTAAAAAGCATGGTATTTCCTTCCACTTGTTTGCTGATGATTGTCAGATATATGTCCCTCTAAAACAAAAAGATGCTTCATCAGTAAACCCACTTCTGTCATGCATTGATGACATCAAGTTTTGAATGGCCCTTAACTTTTTAAACTTTAATGATAAGAAGACAGAAGTGATGGTGTTTGGACCTAGTGGCCCCTGTGGGTCTCCTCCTGTAAACTTGAGCCCCCTCACACCTTATGTGAAATCCACAGTTAAGAACCTTGGTTTTATCATGGACAGTGATTTTAAATTAGACATTCAGATTCATTCTGTGGTAAAATCCAGCTTCTTTCACCTAAGGCGTTTAGCAAAGGAAAAACCCATTCTTTCTTGACCGCACCTGGAAACAGTAATCCATGCTTTTATTTCATCTCAGCTGGATTACTGTAACGCACTTTACGCTGGTGTCAGCCAGTCATCTCTTTCGCGTCTGCAGCTAGTTCAAAATGCCACTGCTCGTCTTTTAACAGGTACACGTAAAAGAGATCGCATCACAAGCATTTTAGCTTCACTCCACTGGCTGCCCATGTATTTTAGAGTTCATGTTAAAATTCTTTTATTTGTTTTTAAATCTTTGAATGGTCTTGCTCCGCCTTACCTCTCTGAGCTTCTGCATCCCTATGCTCCCACCCGGTCCCTCAGGTCAGCTGAACAGATGCTTCTGGGGGTGCCAAAGGCAAAGCGGAAGCTCAGAGGGGACAGAGCCTTTTCGATCACGTCACCTAGGTTATGGAATGATTTACCTTTGGACATCAGACAAGCACCTTCACTGTCCATTTTAAAACCCATCTTAAAACACACTTTTACTCCTTGGCCTTCGACCCAGTGTGACATTGATTTTATTGAATGAAATGGATTTTTATTGATTTATTTGTTTTAAATTAAGATATAAACATACAACAAACACCAAAATATAGCCAAGACACTGAGGAATCAGTAGTGTGCCAATGGATTTGTTGTATCTTCAAAAGCTATGGAGCTATATCCAGAAGAAAACCGCCATTACCGAAAAAGTGATTTTTGTCAATAACTACTGAACTAATAAAGATATCAATGTGAATCCAATTGCTGAAGGTATGTTTTCATGGTCAAGGAATCTGAAAATATAGATAAAATAAATGTAGTGTGGAAGAACAAAATAAGTTCAGATGTGACACGGCGAGCTGAAGGTTTCAGAGTTTTTATTCCTCCATCATCATGAGACACACAGTAGCGCTGTGCTGTGTGTGTGCTGTTGTGAGTGCGCTGGTGAGGTATGTAAAGTCAGCTCTTTTATACAGACAAGAGAGAATGCATGGCACATTTACATATTGACATACATATCAGACAATACATATCAATCGCGTGATTAACTGGCGCCAAACTCCTCTCCTTACTCCGGGGATGTATAACAATAGGACAAGAGAGAATGCATGGCACATTTACATAATGATATACATATCAGTCAATACATATCAATCGCGTGATTAACTGGTTGTCCCCCAAGGGGCTCTCTGTCCGTATGACAATTGTTCTGCTTCATGACCAAGCTGAGTGTTATGAATGTCCAAATAGATCGTGGTGGGTCACCACAGGGCTCCCCCCCAGAACACTCAGCAGGGGTTGTAACCCCCCCCCCCCCCCGTCTGGCTCCAGCTCCGGTAGAACTGTCGGAGGGCATGTCAGTGTGTGAGGGGGACGGGGGAGGAGTGGAAAGGGCAGTGTGCTCCGCTCCGAGTTCCAGCACGTTGAACGGCCGTGGATCGTGGGCACACGGACCAGTGTGCAGTCGTGCGTAATGGAACTAGACGGCGATCGGCCGGCTTTGGGAGTGAGGTGTGGGAAAAGCTCTGTGCAGGAGGAGGTTGAGGGGGTGGGAATAAGCGAGTGCCGCCCCGTAACGTCAAAGGTGCCTGGGCCGCGCAAAAATTGCGTGTGGATCCGCGATGGTGAGGAACTTTTCCCGTTAAACGTGGCAGAGATCCACAACGGCTGTGAAAAAATTATATCTCTGACTTCTCTCGTGTTCGACCAGAGAGGGTGTGGGGAAGGCGAGTGGCCAAATTCCCCGAGGATGCGTAGTGGCTGTGATAAACTGACGCTGTGTTAGGGACTCGGCAGTTTGGCTTTAGGTGCGGGAAATAGCCCTAAAGTCATTGGGGAAAGCAATCGACTAAATTCCCCTTGTGCGCCGTGGCTGGAAAACTCATACAAAATCCTGTGTGCAGGCTGCATGTCTACTCCAGGTGCACGAGCAGCCCTGAAGGTTCCGAGGGTGGCGATTGGCTGTTTTTCCTTGGCATGTGCAGCGGCGGAGGACGAATGTATCAGTCTGTGGAGCCAGTTTGTCCCTGGTGTGTGGCGCACGCTTGACGCAGTGACCACATAGCTGGCAGTTGCGCTGTCCTCATAACCCCGTGATGTGTACGCGTGGCTTCTGTGCGCGGAAGGTCCGTTGTCAAGAGGTGAGTCAGGGTCAGGGAGCTTGATGGAAATCAGCACAGTCGACGTCGATGATTGTCCCCGTTCAGGCTGCCTCCTTTGTTCGCTCGTGTTACTGATCCTCGTCATGCATCTCGGTCCCAGCGCTGCGCTCTCGGCCCTGGAGGTCGCCATTGTGGAGAGAGGACAAGGCGCGTGCGCTCCCTTGTGGGTGCGAAGGATGTAGGCGATCTCTGGTTCTCTGGGATCCACAGCGCGGTTCCAGTGTGGAGGTAAAAGATCAGGCGAGGGACACACCGTGACGCATTCTGAGGCTTCCCGTCCGGGTCATCTCCGGGCTGTTCGCCTCGTGTTCCATTCTTCATCCAGGGTCACCAGTGTGGAGGAACAAAATAAGTTCAGGCGAGACACGGCGAGCTGAAGGTTTAAGAGTTTTTATTCCTCCATCATCATGAGACACACAGTAGCGCTGTGCTGTGTGTGTGCTGTTGTGAGTGTGCTGGTGAGGCTGTGGAGTGTGTGAAATAAGAGGCTGACTCATGGCACACAGTTTATTACACACTTCACATCTCTCAAGCACAGAACAGACTGACTCATTTCAGCAGGCACTCTCTTTTTACCCCAAATCTCTCCTCACAAGTTTCATGGCATTTCTCCACACACAACATGACATTTGCATTACACTGCATTCAACTCCCTACGTCCTTGACTCCTTCCTGCTATCTCACCAGGAACCTCCTGAGCATTGTTCTCCCATGCTTATCCACTGTCTCTTGTCTGAGATGCTAAATAATCTGACTCCCCCAAGGTTCTATACTTCCCCCCCAGCATCTTAGATAGAACAATAGAACATCAGTCCACATGCTGTTTGGGCTTCCGTCTCCTCCCATATTTGCTGTAACTGGGGTTTACCGCCTCCGTGGCGCTACTGTGCCGGTGGGGGGCTGCTGGGAGTGTGTCTGACTGCGGGTGGGCCGTGATTGGGGGGGGGGGCCACTTCGGTCTGTCCGTGTGGCTGCTCTGGTGAATCGTTTCCCTGGGGAGTTCTCCGTGGGGGTCTTCCACGCCGAGGGGCCCTAGCCAACAGCACTTGCTCGTTCGCCACAACGAAAGCGGGTTTGAGTCTGTCTATGCCAATTTTTTCCCGCCTACCCCCCAAGTCTAGCAAAAAATGCTTATCTCCTGTTTCCAACACTCTGAACGGTCCATCATAGGATGGGCGCAATGGAGGGTGGTGGGCGTTGTGTCTGACGAACACGAACTCTGCGCTCTTCAAAGTTTTAGGCACGAAAACACGCGGAAAACTGTGGTGGGCAGGGCCCGGCAGCGTGCCTGTGTTTGCGCTATGCTGCAAAAGCTGAGACGGGGAGCTGCCCGGCGCGGGATTATCTGGTAGAAATTCCCCGGGCAGCCGTAGGGGCTGCGCAAAAACCAGCTCTGCCGGGGAAGCTTCCAAATCTTCTTTCGGCGCGGAGTGCAACCCCAATAAAACCCACGGCAGCCTGTCTACCCAATTTGCATCCGTCAGTGAAGCCCTGAGTGCTGCTTTCAGTGATCTATGAAAACGCTCGTATAACCCATTAGCCTGTGGGTTGTATGCGGTTGTGCGGGTGAATTGTAACACCCAGGCTGCGGGCCATCGCGGACCAGAGTTCGGAAACAAATTGAGGGCCCCTGTCAGACGTAATGTCCGATGGGACTCCAAAACGCGCCACCCATGCTGTTAAAAAAGCGCATGCTACGTCCACGGACGTGGTTGCCGCCAGCGGGACTGCTTCTGGCCGGCGCATGGTGCGGTCCACCACTGTCAGGAGGTGCGTGCACCCCTGTGATGGTGGGAGGGGGCCCACGAGGTCCACGTGAACATGGTCAAACCTCTTAGCCGGGATACGAAACGGCTCCAAGGGAGCCTTCGTGTGTCTGTGTACCTTGGCTCGTTGGCACGCCACGCAGGCTGCAGCCCACTCTTTCACTTGTTTGCGTAGGCTCGGCCACACAAACTTCTCTCCCACCATTTTGACCGACACACGCACTCCTGGGTGCACCAGAGTGTGAACCGACTCAAACACGCGGTGGCGCCACGCGACTGGGACCACCGGACGCGGGCGACCCGTGGAGACATCACAGATTGGGGGGTGGCCGCCATCTTGCAGCACCCTGCTCTCCAGCCTTAACCCTGTTGGTCCAGACTGGAGCGCGCGCACGTCTGCATCGCTAATCTGCTCCGCGGCCATGGCTGCGTAATCTATCCCCACGCAGACCGGGGCCACCACGGCGCGCGAGAGGCAATCCGCCACCACATTCAGTTTACCCGACACATGCTGAATATCGGTAGTAAACTCTGAGATCGCGGCCAGCTGTCTCTGCTGCCGGACCGACCACGGTTCTGAAACCTTGGCCATCGCGAATGTTAGTGGCTTGTGGTCCACGAACGCGGTGAAGCTGCGCCCTTCCAGCCAGAATTTGAAGTGGTGTATGGCCAGGTGGAGGGCCAGTAACTCTCTGTCGAACGCGCTGTATTTACGTTCGCTGTCGCGCAAAGTTCTGCTGAAAAAGGCGAGCGGCTGCCAAGCCCCGGCGACGCGCTGCTCCACGACAGCCCCTATGGCCACGTCTGAAGCGTCAGTGGTGAGCGCTATCCGGGCCGCCGGGTCCGGATGTGCCAGCAATGCGGCGTTTGCCAGGGCTGCTTTAACTTCCGAGAACACTCGCTCTCGCTCCAGGGTCCATTCGACCCTATCCGCGGGTTTCTGTCTCTTGAGCGCGGCGTACAATGGTTGCATGAGCTGCGCCGCGCGGGGAACGAAACAGTTATAAAAGTTCACCGTCCCCAAAAATTCCTGCAGCGCCCTGACCGTCTGAGGCTGGGGAAAATCCGCCACAGCGCGCACTTTGTCGGGCAGCGGGATCACTCCTTCCGGAGAGACGCGGTGCCCCAAAAAATCAATCTCCGTCACACCGAACTGGCATTTTGCCTGGTTGACTATTAACCCGTGCTCCTCCAACCTCCGGAAAACCGTTGTGAGGTGGGTTTTGTGTTCGTCTTCAGACGCACTGGCTACCAGGATATTGTCCAGGTAGACGAACACGAACGGGAGATCGCGCAGCACTGCATCCATCATGCGCTGGAACGTCTGTGCCGCTCCTTTTAACCCGAATGGCATGCGCAGGAACTCGAATAGACCGAACGGAGTTATTACCACTGTTTTGGGTATGTCCTCAGTGCGCACTGGGACTTGGTGGTAACCGCAGACCAGGTCTATTTTGGAAAAAATGCGCGCTCCGGCGAGGTGAACGGAAAAATCCTGTATGTGGGGAATTGGGTAGCGGCCGTGCGCTGTGGCGTTGTTCAACCTGCGGAAATCACCGCACGGTCGCCACGATCCCTCAGCCTTAGGGACCATGTGAAGCGGGGATGCCCATGTTTGATCGCCTGATGATGCCCAGCCTTTCCAGGTTGGCGAACTCCTCGCGCACTATGGCCAGTTTAGCTGTGTCCAAGCGCCGAGGTCTTGCAAAAACGGGCGGCCCGCTGGTGGTGATAAAGTGCTCCACCCCGTGTTTAGCGATGGCTGCCGAAAACGTCGGGACCGTGAGTGCTGGGAACTGAGTGAGCAGTGTGTGGAACTTACCGCCTGTAGCTGTGACGTTGGCTTGTGCTGTTGGCCGGGTCACTCGAGCTATACAGGGGAGAGAGTCAAAGGACAGTGCATTAACCAGGCGCCTGTTAGCAACATCAACCAGTAAACCATGTGCACACAGAAAATCAGCCCCCAGGATATGGTAATTCAGTGCTGCTAGGACAAAAGTCCACTCATATGTACGGCCGTGTAGAGATAAGAGCAGAGTCCTCTCACCAAAGGTCTTAATATCCGAGCCGTTTGCTGCCAACATCTCGGGGCCGCTAGGTCCTGCCAGCCGGTCAGCGTAGGTTGGCAGGATGAAACTCTTCTGGGCTCCAGTGTCCACGAGGAAACGCCTCCCCGAGCGTGCATCCGTCAAGTAGAGCAGCTTGTTCTCTTCACCGAGGGTCGCAGCTGCTACCGACGGCCGGCCTCGGCGTTTTCCCGAGCGCTTGAATTGGCACGGTGGCGCACATCTGCGTGCATTCTCTCCGAAGCGGCGGTGGTGGAAGCAGAGCGTGTCTCTCTGGCGCTCCTTGGCCCCCGCTGCTGCTACCGTCGGTGGCTCCTCGCCTCCTCTGGTCGTCTCGCTGGGCTCCGCTGCTGCCGCATTGACTGTGATCGCCCTGGTGGTGATGATGATCCGGTCTGCCTCCTGGGCTAGCGCACGGTAGTTGCGGCTAGCCAGCAACGGCGAATTGGCCAGAACTGCTCTCGCCACTGTTGGAAGGTTCCGGAGGAAGAGGTGGACAAACAGAAAGTGCCCATCGTCCGTGCCCATTAACGCAAGCATCTTCTCAATCAGGTCTACGGCCGAACCATCTCCTAACTCGTCCCGCGTCAGGAGCCTCTCCGTTGTCTCACAGTCCGAGAGCGTGTAGCGCCAGGTCAGCGCAGCCTTGAGCACCTTGTATTTGTTGCTGGCTGGAGGCTGATCGAGCAGGCTCGCTACCTGCTGAGCTGTGTGAGCGTCCAGCGCTGCGACCACATGGTAGAATCTGGTGTCGTCTGCCGTTACTCCCCGGAGGGCGAACTGGGCCTCGGTGTGGTGGAACCAAGAGCGCAGGTTGTGCTGCCAGAAATCCGGTAGCTTGACTGAAACCGCACACGTGTGGCTGGGGGTTCCAGTCCGGGCTGTCTGTGGGATGGCTGCCGCCTCGCTGGAGCTTCCTGACCGGGCCGGCTCCGGGGTTCTTGCCTCATGTTCCATAATACGTCTTGGGTCACCAGTGTGGAGTGTGTGAAATAAGAGGCTGATTCATGGCACACAGTTTATTACACACTTCACATCTCTCAAGCACAGAACAGACTGACTCATTTCAGCAGGCACTGTCTTTTTACCCCAAATCTCTCCTCACAAGTTTCATGGCATTTCTCCACACACAACATGACATTTGTGTGTGGAGAAATTGATTAAATTCAGATAAGACTGAAGTCATTCTTGTTGGTCCAAAAAACCTTAGAAATTCCTTTCCAAATCAAACTTTCAGTTTGGATGCAGCTACTCTTTCTCTTAATAGCTCTGTGAGGAACCTTGGAGTTATTTTTGATCAGGATTTGTCCTTCAATTCACATATTAAATTTGTTTCTAAGACTGCCTTCTATCATTTGCGTAATATTGCCAAGATTAGGAGCATCTTGTCTCAGAGTGATGCTGAGAAGCTGATCCACGCTTTTGTTAGCTCGAGATTAGATTATTGTAATTCTTTATTATCAGGCTGTCCTAAAACATCTTTAAAAAGTCTTCAGCTGATCCAAAATGCTGCAGCAAGAGTTTTAACAGGTACTAGAAAGAGAGATCATATCTCTCCGGTTCTGGCCTCCCTTCATTGGCTTCCCATAGAGTTTAGAATTAAGTTTAAAATCCTTCTTCTTACTTACAAAGCTCTAAACAATCAGGCTCCTTTTTATTTAAAAGATCTGATACTACCGTATCATCCTAACAGAGCACTACGCTCCCAAAATGCAGGATTACTTGTAATACCTAGAATCTCCAAAAGTACAATGGGAGGCAGAGCCTTCAGTTATCAAGCTCCTCTCCTGTGGAATCAGCTGCCAATCTGGATTCGGGAGTCAGACTCGATCTGTTTTTAAGAATAGGGCTAAAACCTACCTTTTTGATATAGCCTACAATTAGGGAGGGATCATGTGTTTCTGAACCCTCCCTTAGTTATGCTGCTAATAGGTTTAGTCAGCCGGGGGACCTCCAGTAATGCACTGGGCCTCACTCCTTTCCTCACTCTCTATGAAATATTTTTTTTTTATTTATTTTTTTTTTTTGCTGGTCATTAACATTTGTTTGTTCTCTCCCATAGATTGAGTCCCCATCGTGCTGTTTGCTCTCTACATGTCTGTTCTTTTCTTCTTCTCTATCCCCTCACCCCCCAGCCAGTCGCAGCAGATGACTGCCCCTCCCTGAGCCTGGTTATGCTGGAGGTTTCTTCCTGTTAAAAGGGAGTTTTTCCTCTCCACCGTCGCCAAGTGCTTGCTCACAGGGGATCGCCTGATTGCTGGGGTCTTTCTGCAACTGTGGGGGTCCCCCCTACAGTTGATAGTGCTATGAGATGACTGTTGTTGTGAAATGGCGCTATATAAATAAAGTTGAATTGAATTGAATTGAATTGAATTTGCATTACATTGCATTCAACCCCCTACATCCTTGACTCCTTTCTGCTATCTCGCCAGGAATCTCCTGAGCATTGTTCTCCCATGCTTATCCACTGTCTCCTGTCTGAGATGCTAAATAATCTGACTCCCCCAAGATGCTATAAGGCATGTAAAGTCAGCTCTTTTATACAGACAAGAGAGAATGTATGGCACATTTACATATTGACATACATATCAGACAACACATATCAATCGCGTGATTAACTGGCGCCAGACTCCTCTCCTTACTCCGGGGATGTATAACAATAGGACAAGAGAGAAATCATGGAACATTTACATAATGATATACATATCAGTCAATACATATCAATCGCGTGATTAACTGGTTGTCCCCCAAGGGGCTCTGTCCGTATGCCAATTGTTCTGCTTCATGCCCAAGCTGAGTGTTATGAATGTCCAAGTAGATTGTGGTGGGTCACCACAGTAGGACTATTATATCTGGTGAAAATCCCAATATTCGGGGGAACTGAGGTACTTGGTGGAGGTCTCTGCTCTCCGAGTGCTTTTCTAGTTTATTGTGTGAGCAGCAGTATGGGTTCAGACACAAGAGGACAACTGCATTTGCTCTAATGGAATTTATAGAAAAAATATCAACTGCCAATGAAAATAAAGAGTACTCATTTGGGGTATTCTTGGATCTTAAAAAAGCATTTGATATAGTGGATCATAATTTATTATTAAGGAAACTACAAAATTGGGGTATTAGTGGGGTAGCACTGTCCTGGTTATGTAGTTACTTAAAGAATAGATATCAGTTATGTATGTGTTGGTAACAAAAGCTCACAGTTACTGAAGGTTACTTGTGGAGTCCCACAGGGTTCAGTTTTGGGGCCACTGTTATTCAATATGTATATACTGTAAATGATATATGTAAAGTTTCGGAAAAAATGGATTTAATATTGTTTGCCGATGACACTAATCTATTATGCAGTGGAAGCAATTTGGAACAACTTTTGGATACACTCGGAAAGGAATTAGGAAAGCTTAAACTGTGGTTTGATTCAAACAAATTAACGCTCAATTTAAGTAAGACAAAATTTATAGTTTGTAACAACCATCACAACAACTTAGTATCTAAACTTAGTGTAAATGTGTAGAGATTGAAAGGGTATCCGAAACTAAATTTCTTGGAGTAATAATTGATAATAAACTGTGTTGGAAGTCACATATTAATTATATTAAAGGTAAAATATCTAAATCAATTGCAATACTACACAGAGTGAAATATTTGCTGAATCAACCCACACTATATACTCTGTATCATTCATTAATACTCCCATACATGACATATTGTACTGAAGTATGGGGAAATACATATAAAACAAACATATATCCAGTCTTTATGCTTCAGAAGAGAGCTAATGGAATAATAAACAAAGCTGCTTACAGGGAACCAACAAACCCACTTTTTCTTAAATTAAAAGCTCTCAAGTTGAAAGATCTGGTTGACTTTAAAACTGCAGTAATTATGTTTAAAGTAAAGAATCTATCACTGCCCGCAAATATCCAAAAGTTGTTCCAAATAAGGGAGAAACAACATCATTTCAGAGGAACATGTATATTTCAAAAACCCTCAGTGAGAAATACCGCCAAGCAATACTGTATTTCTGTGCAAGGAGTCAGATTGTGGAACACTTTTGGACCTCAATTAAAATCATGTACAACACTTGGACAATTTAAACAAAAACTAAAGGAAGAGATACTCCAAACATACAGTATATACAAGATGACATGTAAAATCACATAAGGATGTCATCCAGTCTGTGTTGTGTTGTTGCTTAGTTTTTTTTTGTCACATTTTGTCTTAGCTTTGTTCCGAATTGTAATCGCGCTCGTTTTGTTTTTCTTTTGAATTCTTGGATGGAATATGGGTGGGCAATATAAGCTGTGGCTTCAGCCATCAACCATTTCGGATAACTTATGTTGAACTGTATAATCAGAGGAGTTATTGTTTAATTTGACCTTGTTGGATTTTTTTTCTTTTTTCCCCTTTGTTATATTATTCTGTTTCTTTTTAATCTTTACTTTTAATCTATCCGAAATAAAAATAATGATTCAAGGATGTCTCTGTACATTTGTCCATTCATCTTTCCTTCAATTATATGAAGTCTACCTGTACCATGTGCTGGGAAAAAAAAAAACCCACACCATGATGAGATGTGCAGTGCCATTTCTCCTCCAAACATGCTGTGTGTTTTGGCATCCAAAAAGTTGAGTTTTGATCCCATCTGACCAGACTATACAGTGCATCCGGAAAGTTTTCACGGAGCTTCACTTTTCCCATATTTTGTTATGTTACAGCCTTTTTCCAAAAGGGATTAAATTCATTTTTTCCCTCAAAATTCTACACACAATGCCCCATAATGACAATGTGAAAACATTTTTATTGAGATCTTTGCAAATTTATTAAAAATAAAAAACTAAGAAATCACATGTACATAAATATTCAGCCTTTGCCATGAAGCTCAAAATTGAGCTCAGCTGCACCCTGTTTCCACTGATCATCCTTGAGATCTTTCTACAGCTTAATTGGAGTCCACCTGTGATAAATTCAGCTGACTAGACATGATTTGGAAAGGCACACACCTGTCTTTTTTTAGGTCCCACAGTTGACAGTGCATGTCAGAGCACAAACCAAGCATGAAGTCAAAGGAATTGTCTGTAGACCTCAGAGACAGGATTGTCTCGAGGTACAAATCTGGGGAAAGGTACAGGTGTGGAGATGAAATAACCAGACCGAACTTTCTGAGCAGATGAACTTTATTTCACTCTCACATCTTCCAGAATCAGAACATTAAACATGTGTAACAGGGACTCTTTCTTTTATATCCCAAAAGTCACACCTCTCTGCTACCTGAGGTTCTGCATTCACCATTCACTCTCCCAAGACAATTCCCCTTACCCCCCAGCCCTTTGATCTCCATGCTCTCTCAGTCTGAGAGGAAAACTACTGAACTCTACAGCATGGGTCCCCCCCCCCCACACACACACCCCCAGAGTCTCAGACTGGGTGTTAACTCTCCCGTCCTCGCGGTTTCAGTCTCCGCCCATAGCTGCTGTAACGGGGGGGTCTTCAGCTCCGCAACGCTGCTGTGCTGGTGGGGGGGTTCCTGGGGGTGTGTCCGTCTGTGGGGGGACATTTGGGGAGGGAGAGAGAAACATTCAGCATGCTCGTGTAACTGCTGTGATGAATCATTTACCTGGGGAGCTCTCAGTGGGGGTCTTCCTCGTCGAGGAGCTCGAGCCAACACCAGCTGCTTGTCTGCCACAACAAAAATGTTTGTCCCCAGTTTCCAGCACTCTGAACGGGTCATCGTAGGGTGGGCGCAATGGGGTCCAGTGAGCATCGTGCCTGACAAACACGAATGCCGCGTCCTTCAAGGTTTTTGGCACAAACGCGCGGGGAAAACAGTGGTGGGCCGGGCCACGGAGCGTCCGTACGTCTGCGCTATGCTGCGAAAGCAGGGACAGATGGGTGTTCGGCGCAGGGTTATCTGGTAAAAACTCCACGGGGAGCCGCAGGGGCTGCGTAAAAACCAGCTCTGCTGGGGAAGCCGCTAAATCCTCCTTATGTGCGGAACGCAACCCTAATAGAACCCACGGCAACCGGTCCACCCAATTTGCATCCGTAAGCGAAGCCCTGAGCGCTGCTTTCAGTGACCTATGGAAACGCTCGCATAACCCATTGGCCTGTGGGTTGTATGCGGTTGTGCGATGAATTGAGACACCCAGGCTCCAGGCCATCGTGGACCAGAGGTCCCAAACAAACTGCTGGCCCCGATCGGACATGATGTCCGAAGGGGTGCCAAAACGTGCCACCCATGTTGTTTAAAAGGCGCGTGCCACGTCTGCGGATGCGGTGGAAGCTAGTGGGACTGCTTCGGGCCATCACATGGTGCGGTCCACCACTGTCAGGAGGTGCGTGGACCCCTGCGATGGCGGGAGGGGACTGACGAGGTCCACGTGAACGTGGTCAAACCTCTTATCCGGGATATGGAACGGCTCAAGGGGGGACTTTGTGTGCCTGTGCACTTTGGTTCGTTGGCATGCTACACAGGCTGCAGCCCATTCTTTCACCTGTTTGCGCAGGCTCGGCCAGACAAACTTTGCTGCCACCATTTTGACTGACGCGCATATGCCTGGGTGCGCCAGGGAGTGAACCGACTCAAAAACACGGCATCGCCAAGCACGTGGTACCACCGTCATAGACTGGGGGGGGGGGGGGCCCGTCTTGCATAACTCTGCTCTCCAGCCTTAACCCTGTTGGTCCAGGCTGGAGCACGCAAACGTCGGCATTGCCGATCTGCTCTGCGGCCATGGCCGTGTAATCGATCCCCATGTAGACTGGGGCCATTAAGGTGCGCGAGAGACAGTCAGCCACCACGTTGAGTTTACTGGCCACATGACGAATGTCGGTCGTAAACTCCAAGATTGCGGCCAGCTATCTCTGCTGCCGGCCCGACCATGGCTCCGAAACCTTGGCCATCGCATACGTTAGTGGTCCATGAACGCAGTGAAGGCGCGCCCTTCCAGCCAGAACTTGAAGTGGCATATGGCCAGGTGGAGAGCCAGCAACTCCCTGTCGAACGCGCTGTATTTACGCTCATTGTCGCCCAAAGACCTGCTAAAAAAGGCGACTGGCTGCCAAGAACCGGCGACACACTGCTCCACGACGGCCCCTATGGCCATGTCTGATGCGTCTGTAGTGAGCACAATCTGAGCTGCTGGGTCTGGGTGCGCCAGCAGTGCAGCGTTCGTCAGAGCTGTTTTAACCTCGGAAAATGCTTGCTCCCGCTCAGGAGTCCAGTCAACTCTGTCCGCCAGCTTCTGTTTCTTAAGCGCGGAGTACAACGGCTGCATGAGCTGGGCTGCGCGGGGGAGGAAACGATTGTAGAAGTTCACCATCCCCAAAAACTCCTGCAGCGCCCTGACCGTCTGAGGCCAGGGAAAATTCGCCACTGTGCGCACCTTGTCCAGCAAGGGTATCGCCCCCTCCGGTGAGATGCGGTGTCCCAAAAAATCGATCCCCATCACGCTGAACTGGCATTTCGCCGGGTTGATTATTAACCCGTGCTCCTCCAACCTCCGGAAAACCGTCCTGAGGTGGGCTACGTGTTCGTCCTCGGATGCGCTGGCCACCAGGATGTCATCCAGGTAGATGAACACAAACGGCAGATTGTGCAACACCACATCCATCATGCGTTGGAATGTCTGTGCCACGCCTTTTAACCCGAAAGGCATGCGTAAAAACTCAAACAGCCCAAACGAGGTTATTACTGCCGTTTTAGGTATGTCCTCCGTGCGCACTGGGACTTGGTGGTAACCACGGACCAGGTCTATCTTAGAAAAAATACATGCCCCGGTGAGGTGAATGGAAAAATCCTGAATATGGGGATCGGGTAGCAGTCGTGCACTGTGGCGTTGTTTAATCTGCGGAAATCTCCGCAAGGTTGCCACGATCCCTCGGCCTTAGGGACCATATGTAGTGGGGATGCCCATGGGCTGTTTGATCATCTGATGATGCCCAGCCTTTCCAAGTTGGCAAACTCCTTGCGCGCTATGGCCAGTTTAGCTGTGTCCAGGCGCCGAGGTCGTGCAAAAACGGGCGGACCGGTGGTGGTAATAAAGTGCTCCACCCCATGTTTAGTGATGGCCACCGAAAACGTCAGGACCATGAGTGCTGGGAACTGGGTGTGCTGTGTGTGGAACTTACCACCTGGAGGTGTGACGTTGGCTAGCGTTGTTGGCCCGGCTCCTCGAGCTGTACAGGGGAGAGAATCAAAAGACACTGCATTAATCAGGCGTCTGTTAGTAACATTGACTAGTAGTCCATGTGCACACAAAAAATCAGCGCCTAAGATTGGGAAACTGCATGCCGCTATGACGAATGTCCACTGGTATGTACGGCCGTGCAGGGATACAGTCAGTGTCCTCTCATCAAAAGTCTTAATGTCTGAGCCGTTTGTGGCCGTCAGTTCGGGGCCGCTAGTTCCCGCTAGCCGGTCAGCGTAGGATGGCAGGATGAGGCTCTTTTAGGAGCCGGAGTCCACGAGGAACCGTCTCCTCGAGCGTGAGTCTGTCACATAGAGCAGCTTGCTTTCTTCACCGGCGGTCGCAGCTGCTATCGACTGCCGGTCCTGGAGTTTCCCGAACGCTTGAATTGGCACGGTGGCACGCATTGGCGTGCGTCCTCTCCAAAACAGTGGTGGTAGGAGCAGACCGTGTCTCTCTGGTGCTTCCTGGCCCCCGCTGCCACTACCATCGGTGGCTCCTCGCTTCCGCTGGCCGTCTCACTGGGTTCTGACACCGCTGCGTTCACTGTGAGGGCTCTGGTGATGAGGATGATACGATCTACCTCCTGGGCTAGCGCACGGTAGTCACGCGTGGCCAGCAACAGCGAGTTGGCAAGGACCGCTCTGGCCGCCGTTGGGAGGTTCCAGAGGAAAAGGTGGGCAAATAGAAAATGCCCATTGTCCGTGCCCATCAACGCCAACATCTTCTCCATCCGTTCAACCACCGACCCGTCTCCCAATTCGGAGCGCGTCAGGAGTCTCTCCACTCTCTTGCAGTCTGAGAGCGTGTAGGGCCGGGTCAGCGCGGCTTTGAGAGCCCTGTATTTTTCATGGCCTGGGGGCTGTTGGAGCAGGCTCGCTACCTGCTGAGTCATGCGAGCGTCCAGCGCTGCGACCACGTAGTAATGCCTGGTGTCATCTGCCGTTATTTCCCAGAGCACGAACTGGGCCTCCGTGTGGAGGAACCAAGACTTCGGGTCGTGCAGCCAAAAGTCCGGTAGTTTGACCAAAACGGCGCACGCATTGCTGGGATTTCCCGTCCGGGTCATCTCCAGGGTGTTTGCCTCATGTTCCATTCTGCGTCAAGGGTCACCAGTGTGGAGATGAAATAACCAGACCGAACTTTCCGAGCAGATGAATTTTATTTCACTCTCACATCTTCCAGAATCAGAACATTAAACATGTGTAGCAGGGACTGTCTCTTTTATATCCCAAAACTCACACCTCCTTGCTACCTGAGGTCCTGCATTCACCATTCACTCTCCCAAGACAATTCCCCTTACCCCCCAGCCCTTTGATCTCCATGCTCTCTCAGTCTGAGAGGAAAACTACTGAACTCTACAGCATGGGTCCCCCACACAGAAAAATTTCTTCTGCTTTGAAGGCAGGGGCCTGCACGTACTGTGGCTCCATTGAACAGATGCTGTCAAATTGCCCCACTAAACCAAAAGATTCGGCCCATCAGTAGCCGTGGGGGGTCTTGCGGGCAGATCCCGCAAAACCCCCGGTAATTTTTCTCTGCCGGCCCTTGTTCAGTCACTGGGGGCCGAGACAAAGGTCTCGACGTTAAGTGATTCAGGGGCCAAACAAAATTTAATCTCTCAGGGGCTTGTTCAGGATTTAGGGATTCCCACTAAAAACTTACCAGCTCCATTAAATGTCTTTGTTCTTTCCCGCTGTAGATTAGCCTCCATTCACCTTCAAACCGAGCTGGTGTCAGTTCTTTTGTCTGGGAACCATTGGGAGTTCCTCTCATTTTTTGTTCTATCCGGCTCATCGTCTCCCGTGGTACAAGATTATCCCTGGCTCCAAAAGCACAACCCCATCATCAGTTGGGTGCAAAATTGTATTTCCTCATGGAGTCTTTTCTGCCTTTCTTCATGCTTCCGTTAAACCCCCTGCTCGCCTACGTTCCCCATCTCCTCTCCTCCAGCCGAGCCGCCAGACCTCAGCCTTGTGCCCAAGGTCTATCATGACCTTGGGGAGGTTTTTAGCAAGCCGAGGGCCCTCTCGTTACCACCTCACCGGTCCTACGACTGTGCTATAGGTCTCCTCTCAGGCGTACGGCTGCCGTCCAGCCAGCTCTTCAGTTTGTCTGGGCCGGGAAGGGAGGCGATGGAGAGCTATATTAAAGACTCTCTGAACGCTGGCCTTATTCGTCCCTCCTCGGGTCATCTCGGTGCGGGTTTTTTTTTTCGTTGGTTCTTTGTGGCCCTGCATTGACTACGGAGAGTTAAATGCCATTACTATTAAGGATAAATATCCCTTTCCTCAAATCAACTCGGCATTTGAGCTCCTTCAGTGCACGCAGGTTTTCACTAAATTCGATCTCCACAATGCTTACCACCTGGTTTGCATTCGGGAGGGAGATGAATGGAAGACAGGGTTCAAAACTCACTTAGGCTAATTTGAGTACCTTGTGATGCCCTTTGGGCTGACCAACGCCTCCGCCGTCTTCCAACGCAAGATTAACGATGTTCTCTGCGACATAGTTAATCAATTCACTTTCTTCTATTTGGATGATATTTTGATTTTTTCACGCATGCTGGAGGAACACACAGTCTATATCCGGGCTGTGTTACAACGGCTACTGGAGAATCAGCTCTATGTAAAGGCTGAAAAGTGTGAGTTCTCCTCCCACTCCACTTCCTTCCTGGGCTTCATTGTAGCTGAAGGTGAACTGAGGGCCGACCCGGCTAAGGTGAAGGCAGTATTAGATTGGCCAACTCCCTAGTCCAGGAAGCATCTCCAGCGTTTCCTTGGCTTTGCAAATTTTTATGGCCAATTTATTCGGGATTACAGTAAAGTAGCTCAGCCTTTAACCCAGCTGACCTCAACCAAAATCCAATTCAAATGGTCTGAGGCTGCAGAGCAGGCCTTCGCCAAACTGAAGGCCCTGTTTTCTGACATGCCCATCTTAGCGCAGGTCGACCCTCAGTTACAGTATGTGGTTGAGGTGGATGCTTCTGATTCGGGGGTGGGCGCTGTTCTCTCACAGCATTCTGCCTCCGATCAAAAGCTGCATCCATGCGCGTATTTCTCTCGGTGGTTGACTCTGACCGAGAGAAATTACGATGTTGGGGACCGAGAGCTGTTGGCCATAAAACTGGTGCAAGAGGAATGGACACACTGGCTTGAGGGAGCCATTCAACCCATCATTGTTTGGACTGATCCCAAAAATTTCAAGTATTTAACCCTTTGAGTGTGTATGGCGCACTTCTGCACCCATCAGCTCATCAGTCTTACAAAGACTTTACAGCTGAATAGAGTGTGAAATGTACAAACCTTTTAACACCACTTGGTGGCCGAAAGGTGTGGCTTTTCACTTACCGCGAGAACTGGAAATGGTCCAATTCAAAAAGTAGGTCAAATCAGCGTTTAAAGTCCGCCCCCTTTCATTTTGCTTTTTGACACGGAGGAGACAGTATGGCAAGGAAAACACTCTCAGCTGAAGAGGTATTAGCACTTGTATTCACTGCTCCTGGGTCAGAGGACGAGCTTAGCCCTATTTCGTCATCTGAATTAGAGTCCATCTCTGATTATGTGCCTTCGGACAATGGTGCAAGCAATTCTGGCGAAAGTGGAGACGGGCATCTTGCGCGCAACACTGCAGCTGCGTTTTCTGTGTCCAGCCGTACCCAAAATGGCACAGGAGCCTCATCTGCAGAATGTTCTGCTTTGCCAAACCGTGGTCGCAGAGCAAAACGGTCCAGAGCAGCCCGTGGGCGAAGTTTGGCTGGGCAAGAGCGCACAGCCGGTGCGCTTCAACGTGCGCCAGGTGTGCGCCGTGGCAGGACAACAACGGGTAGTGGCGATGCAGCGGGAGGTTTGGACATTGACGGCTGGGAGCTTCTTAGAGATAAAGAAGTTTATCAGCCATGGATGAAAGCATTTGAATAGCCAGTTGGATATCATGGAGAGAAAGACCTGTCATCTGCGCCCGCCATTGATTTTGTGTTGCTGTTTTGGACTCCGGAATTTTGGACGCTTGTGACCGACGAAGCAAACAGGTACATACACACATGGACAAAATTGTTGGTACCCCTCTATTAATGAAAGAAAAAACCACAATGGTCACAGAAGTAACTTGAATCTGACAAAAGTGGTAATAAATAAAAATTCTATGAAAATTAACCAATGAAAATCAGACAATGCTTTTCAATTGTGGTTCAACAGAATTATTTTAAAAAACAAACTCATGAAACAGGCCTGGACAAAAATGATGGTACCCTTAACTTAATATTTTGTTGCACAACCTTTTTAGGCAATCACTGCAATCAAACGATTTCTGTAACTGTCAATGAGACTTCTGCACCTCTCAGCAGGTATTTTGGCCCACTCCTCATGAGCAAACTGCTCCAGTTGTCTCAGGTTTGAAGGGTGCCTTCTCCAGACGGCATGTTTCAGCTCCTTCCACAGATGTTCAATAGGATTTAGATCAGGGCTCATAGAAGGCCACTTTAGAATAGTCCAATGTTTTGCTCTTAGCCATTCTTGGGTGTTTTTAGCTGTGTGTGTTTTGGGTCATTATCCTGTTGCAAGACCCATGACCTGCGACTGAGACCAAGCTGTCTGACACTGGGCAGCACATTTCTCTCTAGAATACCTTGATAGTCTTGAGATTTCATTGTACCCTGCACAGATTCAAGACACCCTGTGCCAGATGCAGCAAAGCAGCCCCAGAACATAACAGAACCTCCTCCATGTTTCACAGTAGGGACAGTGTTCTTTTCTTGGTATGCTTCATTTTTGCATCTGTGAACATAGAGCTGATGTGCCTTGCCAAAAAGTTCCAGTTTTGTCTCGCCTGTCCATAGGACATTCTCCCAGAAGCTTTGTGGCTTGTCAACATGCAGTTTGGCAAATTCCAGTCTGGCTTTTTTATGATTTGTTTTCAACAGTAGTGTCCTCCTTGGTCGTCTCCCATGAAGTCCACTTTGGCTCAAACAACGACGGATGGTGCGATGTGACACTGATGTACCTGGACCTTGGAGTTCACCATGAATGTGTTTAGAGGTTGTTCTGGGCTCTTTTGTTACCATTCGTATTATCCGTCTCCTCCTGCGGCCATGTCCAGGGAGGTTGGCTACAGTCCCGTGAAGCTTAAATTTCTGAATAATATGTGCAACTGTAGTCACAGGAACATCAAGCTGCTTGGAGATGGTCTTATAGCCTTTACCTTTAACATGCTTGTCTATAATTTTCTTTCTAATCTCCTGAGACAACTCTCTCCTTTGCTTCCTCTGGTCCATGTTTAGTGAGGTACACACCATGTCACCAAACAGCACAGTGACTACTTGTCACCATTTAAATAGGCCGACTGACTGATTACAAGTTTGTAGACACCTGTGATGTTAATTAGAGGAAACATCTTGGTTGAACATGTCCCTATGGTTACATTATTTTCAATCTTTTCTAGGGGTACCATCATTTTTGTCCAGGCTTGTTTCATGAGTTTGTTTTTTAAAGTAATTCTGTTGAACCACAATTCAAAAGCATTGTCTGATTTTCACTGGTTAATTTTCATAGATTTTTTTTTATTAATTACCACTTTTGTCAGATTCAAGTTATTTCTGTGACCATTGTGGGTTTTTTTCTTTCATTAGCAGAGGGGTACCAACAATTTTGTCCACGGCTGTATTTGCTGTATAAACTGTGTTTCATTTGCTTCATTTTAGTTTAGTGTGAAACAAATGTGCCATGAGATTTGTTTTATTTTAGTTTAGTGTGAAACAAATGTGCCATGAGATTTGTGTTTTTTTCATGATTTTTAGTAATTTTGTCAACGAAGGGACAAGAGGACCATGTGGTGACAGTGTGACACCAAAATTCTTTTGTTTTGAATGATTTTTTTGTAATTTTGGCAATGGAAGGACAAAAGGCCATGTGGTGGCAGTGGTGAAAAAAAATTGTCCACCCATCCATCTTCTCCCGCTTTTCCGGAGCGGTAGGAGATGAAGGGACAAATGAAGGCAGTGTTATAATAAAATTTGGATTGTTGCAAATTATGTCCAATTATGCACAATGCATGGATGCAAGTTCACTTGGCAGAGACTTGGGTTCCTTTGCAACATTTTTGTAATTGGGACTTTGTATCTAACTATTACCGTTCTGGAGCTGTAGTGTTGTAAAATTTGGATTGTCGCAATATGCAAATTAGGTCAAATTATGCACAATGCATGGATGCAAGTTCACCTGGCAGACACTTGGATACCTCTGCAACACTTCTGTAATTGGGACTGTGCATCTAACTATAATCATTCTGGAGCTATAGTGTTATAATAAAATTTGGATTGCTGCAATATGAAAATTAGGTCCAATTATGCACAATGCATGGATACAAGTTCACTTGGCAGACAATTGGGTCCCTCTGCAACATTTTTGTAATTGGGACTTTTCCTCTAACTATTACCATTCTGAAGCTATTGTCATTTGACAATTTGAGGTCAAACTCTGCGTTTTCCTGCCAAAAATTCTACACACTCAAAGGGTTAAGATCAGCCCGGAGACTAAATTCCAGGCAGGTCCGTTGGGCCTTGTTTTTCCTCAGATTTAATCTTTCCATCACTTACCAGCCTGGGTCCCCCAACATTAAGCCTGATGCTCTCTCTCACCAGTTCGTCTTCGATTTGTCACCTTCCTCTCTCCCTCTTTCTTCCTCCTCTTCTCCCCAACCCATTCTGTTTCCTTCCTGCGTTGTAGGTGTCCTCTCTTGGGAAATTGAGCAGAGGGTCCAGCAGTTCCAGGCCTCAGAGACGATTCCTGAGGGAGGCCCAAGTGATAATTTGTTTGTTCCCTCTGCCCTTTCGGAGTGACGTCATCCGTTGTGGGCATACCAGTTTCTTTGCTTGCCATCCAGGAATCTCTCGTACTGTGGAGAAAGGAGGCAGGCGAGGCAATGAGCTATACAACACAGAAACTTTATTCTTTCTCCAACAAAACATACAGCAAAAAAGATCCTGGGTCTCTGTGCATTCTGCTTATATTTCTTTAATACCATGCATTGAGACCTGGAACTTCTGACCATGATGCATTATGTTTAGAACAAAGTCTGTATGGCACATTAACATGACATAACGCTGGCGCCGCTCTCACACCCTTCTTCTCCCAGCGGCTCCGGCATTTACTCCTCTCCCCAGGGGGCACATAGTCCTTAGTGTCCCATCTGATAACCCCCAGTGACAGCTTCTCTTTTGGTCCATTGTTCCTTGGGTGGAGAAGTCCAGCACCATACCCCCACAGTACCATTGAACTGTTGCAGCGAGTGTTTTGGTGGCCTACCCTGCGGGCAGATGTACAGGACTATGTGAAAGCATGCCAGGTTTGTGCCACTAACAAGTCGGACTCTTCACCACCTGCCGGGCTCCTTCACCCTCTGCCTGTTCCAAGTCGTCCCTGGTCGCACATAGCTATGGACTTTGTTACAGGTCTCCCTCCATCACAGGGCAAGACTGTTATTCTCACCACTGTCAGTCGTTTCTCTAAAGCCGTTCATTTAGTGCCTCTACCGAAGTTCCGCTCAGCCACCGAGACCAACAACCTTCTCTCCCTACATGTCTTCCACCTTCATGGGATACCTATGGACATTGTGTCTGACCAGGGTACTCAATTTATCTCCCAAGTCTGGAAGTCTTTCTGCCGCTCCCTCAGCACCACAGTCAGCCTCACCTTCGGGTATCATCCACAGAGTAACGGGCAGGTTGAGCATGCCAACCAGTCCCTGGAGGCTGCCCTGAGATGTGTAGCTTCCTGTAACCCAACCACCTGGAGCTCCCATCTGACCTGGGTGGAGTATGCCCACAATTCTGCTGTCTCCTCTTCCACCGGACTGACACCTTTCGAGGCTTCTGTGGGCTATACCCCCCCTTCCCCGTTGCCCATGGTGGAGAGGGAGGTAGCTGTTCCATCTGTGGAGCCCCATGCTCACTGGTGCTGCCATCTGTGGAGGTCAACCCGGGCTGCTCTTCTCCGCTCATCCAAGTGAAACTGTCAGTATGCCAACCGCAGACGTACACCGGTGCCCAAATACATCGTCGGCCAGATGGTGTGGTTGTCGGCAGATCAGGTTCCACTGAAAACCAAATCAAGGAAACTGTCACCCTGCTTCCTGGCTCCATTTCCCATCTCGAGGATTATTAATGATGTGACAGCTTGTGTCAAGTTACCGCCAACATTCCACATCCATCCAACATTCCATGTCTCCCAGATAAAACCCCTCTCCGCCAGCCCCATCTGTCCTTCCCCGAAGCCGCCTCCTCCTCCCCGAATCCTCAACGGCCAGGCCACCTACACTGTGCAGAGGATTTTGGACGTTCGTTGTCAGGGCCGGGGGTTACAGTACTTGGTCCATTGGAAGGGTTATGGACCGGAAGAGAGGTCGTGGATCCCTGGTTCATATTTCCATGACAGGGGGATAGTCTGGGCCTTCCACTTTGCGCATCCCAACAAGCCCAAAGGGATGCCTCCTGGCGTCCCTTGGTGGTGGTGGTGGTGGTGGGGGCACTGTGATGATCGGTGAGTGTGCTCCCTCTCCCTCCTGTGTGTTGTTCCTCTGTCTCCTGGCTCCGCAGCTCATCAGCGCACCTGCATGAGTGGACACACCTGCTGCTTCCTCATTGTCATTGTATAAAAGAACCAGTCTGTGAATGCTCCTTCGCTGGACCGTTGGGTATTGCTGCCTACATTTAGGTCAAGTGCTTTAAACATCTAACCTATCTTGTGGTTAATCCCTTTCCCTCTTTTCTTTGTCAAGTTGCTGCCATCGCAGTGGTGTGTCTCCGGGATCTGCGCACACTCACCTGCCCTTCCACCATCCTGCCTGAGGGTTCTCTACTCCACCCAGTCAGTCCTCTGCTCTGCTCCTTCCCATCTCCATTCCCCGCACCTGCATCTCCCACTGGCTCGATCCCTGCCAACTACTTCATTACTCCACGCTGGGTAATTACTGCCAGGTCCTCTGCTCATTATTGTAAGAGTCTCCCTTGCTCGCAGTCTGTTTATCCCTTTTCTGTTATTGTACTCTAACCAGCTCTTTGTCTCTCCCCCATAGGCTGTGTATGATCTCCAGCGTGCATCACTTTTTGTTCACTTAGTGTTATTATATAAACTATGTTAAACATTCTCCCCAGTGTCCGTGTGCTTCTCCTGGTGATTGCTGCTTTGCATTTGAGCCTCAGGCTAAGCTAATTATGACAAAATGATGTTCTTTCCATTTCCGAATGATGGGTCCAATAGTGCTCACTGGAACATTCAGCAGTTTAGAAATGCACCTGTAACCAATGCCATCATTATGTTTTACAACAATAAGGTTGCAAAGGTCTAGAGAGAGCTCTTTGCTTCTACCCATCATGAGTTCTTTGTGATGTGACAATCTGATATTCACAGACCTTTTTAAAGACCATCAGTCAGGACTTAACCACCTGAAATTGATTTGCACTGACGGGGGATGGATGGCTTCCTAACTTCTGATGGAGTTCAGCTGGTTTCTTGGCTTTCTATGCCTTTTTGCACCTCTTTTTCTTCATGTGTTCAATACTTATTCCCTGTGTCATTTCACTTTATTAAATATAACTTGTTTTGTGAACACAGTTGCCTTGATCTCTTTGTATGTATCGATTACTTGGGTTGTTACTGATATATGGTGAAAATCTCAGGCCAATGGCTCCATCAGAAATGTTTAATGCGAAAAATGTTGAGGTGTTCAATACTTATTTTCTCTGCTGTATGTGACTATGGAACGTAGTGTCATGTTGGG
This sequence comes from Pholidichthys leucotaenia, assembly GCA_020510985.1. Classification (NCBI taxonomy): domain Eukaryota; kingdom Metazoa; phylum Chordata; class Actinopteri; order Cichliformes; family Pholidichthyidae; genus Pholidichthys; species Pholidichthys leucotaenia. The sequence continues at coordinate 453,999,740 of CM035836.1, forward strand.
GGTTGTTCTACCCCATCCATGACCTGTGGCTGTAGGGTTTTTTGATTATTGTTTATTAATTCCAGCTGACAGATTGAGCTTTGCTCTCTGCCAGTCCTACGGCCATGCCTCCTCCTCACCAGACATTCACCGGTGTGTATGGCATTACCACATGCGCGCGCGCGCACACACACACACACACACACACACACACATACACACACATTTCCAGTTCATCACGCACCTGCTTGCCACATGACTGTGTCCACTTACCTTCATTAGTATATTGAGTACTTATTGGGAGGCAGTGTGCTCAGCCCAGTGTGGCAGCTTCAGTTAATCAGCAATGGGCATCCTGACTCACCGATGTTTGGCTTTCTTCCCCCGGACATATTGTGTTGTTTCTTTGAGCCTTTCCACTCCAACATATGTGTAAGTTCTCATTTTGTGCTTTTCCCTCCACTCCTGACTGTTCGGAGCACGTTAGGCGTTTCCTCTAAGCCTATGAGGTTTGTAGCAGGTTGTCTTACGCATTCGCAATAGTGACTGTTATTTGGACATTCTTGTACATTTTTCTATTGTAAATAAACACGTTACTTACACTGCATTTTGGCCTCGCTGCCAATTTATGTGTCCGCTGCAAGTTTACGCAGCGGACATGACACGTAGACACGTTTGGCAAGATTGTCGCTCTTATTTTGAAGGCTTACAAGACTGGATAGGAGCTCCTATTTTGAAAGTTTGCTGGTAAAGAGAGAATGATTTTCTTTCTTGCAGAGTACACACTGGAAATGTTTGTCTTCATCTAGCTAGCGCCCCCATTTTGTGTGTTAGATGGACCTGCTTTATGTTCTTTTTTTTAACATGCAGCAGACTTTCTCTCTGAGTTCTTTTCCATTTTAGTTTATTTTGGTCACAAGACTCAGTACAGTCTGTACATATACAGTAGCACTGAATATAACAAGAAGAAAATGCAGCAGGGGGCAGTGAGCAGCAGAGGGGAGCAGCTTCAGCTCACATTAACCTGACAAATTACACCGGGCAGCACCAAATTTATTTAAGTTTTTTTAGCTGATTTAGGACAATTTTGATGTGCTGAATCCAAAAACCACATTGGTTTTGCTCAATCAGGTCAACTTTTTGAACTATGGCCACATGTTTTCTTACATTTTTGTTTACATGTATGGTGATTTTTCACTTTATATGATGCAAAATTCTTTTTTATTTCTTGAAATTCTCTGAATTTTGAACAATGATGATGTAATATTCAATTTACATGTACTTACCTTTATCAGTGCCTACTATTCAATTTACAGTACAACTGTACAACTGCTGTACAACTGCTTATAACTTAACATAAAAACCTGACCTGATCGAGAGAAACGGATGTCATTTTCGGATTCAGCTGTGCAAAATTGTCTTAAATCAGTTGAAAAAACACAGACAACTTAAAAAATTATTTTTGTTATGTTGTGTGAAAGGCAATAGGTGTGATATGGGCTTTTTATGTATCGCATGCAGCCAAATGTATCGGTACATCAAATATATTCAGTATATTGTCCAGCTCTAGGTTGACACAAAGCCTCCAGAGTTGCGTCTAGTGCCCAGCTGTGAGAGAACAAGACTGAAGACCACAGACACCTGATGCACTAGTGAGGAGAAAAAACAGCTGTGGATTCACCCAGTCAGAGGGTTATGTGTCATGAAAATTATGTAAAGGTAAAAATCTCAGTGTTGCTTTAAAAACTGATGTCATGCCACCATTATGCATTACCATCTTGTTGGTATTGTCTCAGAGCAGCCATACAGTACATGTGCTACTCAGCTGTTCGGTATGAGTCAGCTAATCTCATTCACATGTCCTTCCAGTTTTTAAAAATAAGGATATTTTAATGACTTGACTGTGCAGGCCAACATTCAGCTCCACAAAAGGAGCAAGCGATGTAGTTCAAGGAGGATAACCTGCATATTATTATTATTATCGCACCAATGTTCAGCTCCAACTCCCTCCTCTCCTCAGCATTGGCTGCTTGTGATGTCCGTGTCATGGGAAGCAGCCTCTGCACTATCTTTAAGTGTCGGCTAAAAGCCTTGAATCTTAAAAACAAACTAACAAAAAAGACTGCAGACCCAGCCAATTAGTGCCCAACTCTAGAATCATTACCATCAGGATCATTAACTTGCTGGCCGTTTGACCTCTCCATGGCCAAAGAGTGAGTGCTGCTTTTTTTTTTATTATAAGCATGTGTATGTGTGTTTAGCCTTCGCAGACCACACACAGACACCCACAGCTCTCCTTATCCAAGTCGTGATCACTTATCTGCTTAAATCTGAAAGGACCGCATGAGTCATAGGGAGTAGCTGGCGACGAGGGGGAAAGCAGAGACGGATTTCATGGGTGCAACCCCTTTGCGAGTGTGTGCGTGCATGTAAAAATGTCGTGCTTTGTTTTCATTGCCTGAGCCCCGTCTGATTCCACCGACTCTCATTTTCCAAGTCCACCAGATAACAGATAATGGAACAATGAGCAAGGCTTTAATTAAATGAGAGCAGCAGAAGCCATCCATGATTGCCTTGTGGCTCGGACACACAGTGGTGATGGCAGTCATGTAGATTCCTCATCACGCCGCGCGGGCAATGATATCCGGAAGACGACTGACCTTTTAGACATGTCGTATCCTTGCAGCTTCCCCACTGAAAGTGGGAAATGCAATTCTTATGCAGCCTGTTATTAAAAACTATAAACAAGTTACAGTCATTTAGGAGTTCAGTGCTCATTAAGCGACTTAAAGTGAAGCTTTCAGGGGCTGTGTGACGTTTTGTGAGCTTTTGTCTCCCGTCTTTCTTGGCCCACCTTTAAATGTGAAAACCACACGGCGATGGACCTGTTTGCTTTCAGACGTGGTCAGACAACGTCGAGAACTATTTTTAGCCTGGCAACATGGAGGTGTGAGAGAAAGGAATAATTATCTGTCCGATTAAACCATCTGACAGTACACAGGATAACTGCATCCTCACCACAGCTATGTTATTATCTGCTTAACTCTATTTTCCTACCTTATAATGTCATTTGTGCATTGGTGCTTGTAATTGCAAAGCCTGTGCAGCATGGGTATGTGTGGGTTGGCTGTTTAGGAAGAGCTAGAGTTCAGCAGGGGAGATCATGCTTCTTTCCCCTGCCAATACGAGGAAGTGGAAAGGAGAATATGTCAGTTTTTGAATGATAAAATACAATTTGTGAAGGCCATAGCACAGCAGGAAAATAAAAAAAAAAAAGACTTCAAATGATGTTTTAACTCCGGAAAGGTTTTTAATGAGGGATGAATAGTATTTTTATATATATCCCATGTATTTAAAATTAATGCTTGCATCTGAATATGACCCAAAAAATATTACTGTGTCATCAACTATATATAAAAATGGGCATAGCTTCCTATTCTGACATGTAAGGCCAATGCAGAAGTGACTGCTATCCGATATCCAGGAGGTGGCAGTAAATGTGACTGCGGGAAAAAAAAAATAAAAGTCATTTTCCTTTAGTAGCCCAGTGGACCATGTGGCGGGTGTGTGAGAGGATGAGGATTTTATCACTTTAATTGCTAGTTGTACATACATCCCACTGGATTGAAAAAAAAAAAAAAAGTTTATGAATAGTGGTCTAATTTAGCTCACCAGTTTAGGAAGCCAGGGGTCAGACCGCCAAGGCCTCTGTCTTCGGCTGCCATCCAATCCACATAGCACTGGATCCCCATTATCCATCCTGCAGGTGGTGAGCCCACTGGAGGGTGGATCTTGTTCAGGCTCAGACATGTGGGGATACTTGGCCACCAGGCGCTTGCCTTAGAGCCCCTCCCCAAGGGCCCTTGTAACCCCAGCCAGGCGGGGTACTCAAAATCCTTATCAAATCTGTCATGATAATCTGTTGGGTTGGTCTTAGCCTGACTCTTCACCCGGGAGCCTACCAGGGGCAAATCACTTTCTGACAACATATTGTAGCTTCTGGGATCCCTAGAGCACACAAACCCCCAACCCACCATGATAAGATGGCAATCAGTAGGGTAGAGTGGCTGAAATGAGCTTTCTCCATGTAGGATGGCTGGACTCACCCTAAGAGATGGGGGGAGGAGGAGCTCCATTATCAGGGAGAGGCTCAGAGTAGAGCCGCTGCTCCTACACATCGAAAGGGGCCAGCTGAGATGGTTTGAGCATCTAATCAGGATGCCTTCTGGATGCCTCCCAGGTGAGGTGTTTCAGGCACATTCCACTGGGAGGAGACCCCAGGACATTCATGGGACAGGCTAAAGAGACTGCCTGCCAGATGGCCCAGAAAACGCTTGGTATCATCACCTGGACCTCCAGGTAAGTGGTAGTGGATGGATGGATGGATGGATGGATGGATGGATGGATGGATGTTTTTTTTCCTCAGCAAGATGGCTACAGCAGAAAGGCTTAGCTTAAGGCTTACATCTGGGCCTCATAAACCAATGGATGGCATCATTGTAAATTTACCTCTGCAAAAAGATACCTTTACATATCCCAAATAAACTAAATTTTATATTATTTGTGCTTAGATTTTTTTAGCTACATTTTTACCAATCAAATAATAAACCAAACACATTTGAATATTAACACGTGAGCTATGCATACATTTTCAGCCAACACTGCACAATGCAACATTACTTGTATATTTTGTTCTAAAAGTTTTAATAATCAACAAGAAAGCCAAGTTTCATGATTGAAATTGCAAATTTATGTAATTATAACTTTACAACTAGGAAATAAAGGCATTATGACAAGCTCAACAAGGGAGATGTTAAATTCAATTTTCTCTGATTGGATAATACCAGAAGGGACACTTCAACTCCACTAGAGAATGCTCATAGAAATTTGACATTTTTAATGACAGAATCAATAAAATCCCAAATATGAATTGATACTGTGGGGAAAGGAGGCAGGCAAGGCAATGAGCTGAAAAACACAGAAACTTTATTCTTTCTCCAGCATAACTTACAGCAAAAAAAGATCCCGGGTCTCTGTGCATTCCTCTTTTATATCTTTAATACCATGCACTGAGACCCGGAAATTCCGACCATCATACATTATGTTTAGAACAAAGCCTGTGTGGCACATTAACATGACATAACGCCAGTGCCACTCTCACACCCTTCTTTTCCCATCGGCTCCGGCATTTACTCCTCTCCCTGGGGGGCGCATAGTCCTTACTGTCCCATCTGATACCACCCGGTGACACCTCCTCTTTCAGTCCATTGTTCTCTGGGTTGAGAAGTCCAACACCATGCCCCCACAATACGACTGTAAGACATGGAGGGGCTCAAACCCCTGTGCTTTTAGGCTCTTTTAAAATTCAGGAAGCAGAGATTCACTCAAGGATTGAGGCATTATTGGTCACTTCAGGAATTTATTACACAAATTCTGCATTAAATACTCATTTGTCTACAAAAACAATAAACATTAAAATGAGTTATAAATGATAATATAGCAAAAAAATATTTTATTTAAAAAAAAACTAAAAGCAGGCTAAAACAATTAATCCCATCCACAACCCAATTAGGGGAGAATGAAGGCTTCAGGGAAGACCCAAGTCCAATCACTGCGGCAGCAAAAGTTCCAACAGTTCCAGCTCATGCCACCAGGTCATCTTGAATTAGAGGACATAACTCCCAGTTACTTGTTTATCCACAGAACCATCTTCAGAGTCAAGGTACTGCTTATCTTCACCATACTAACGTAACAACCAGAGCTCCTCACCCTACCTCCTTTGTGTCCTCGTATCGCACATGCGGACTAGGCCTAAGAGTTAGCTTACTCCAAACTGAAAGAAACTGAAAGAATAATTCCATATTTAATTCTCTATTTGTGGAATATTTCCATGTCTGATCATATGGCCTTGACTAAGCCCCAGAGTCAGTGTGACTGGACTATAAAGTCTTGACACAGCTGTTGTATTATCGGTGTTTGGGTTCATCCTGTAAGTTTCCGGAGTGAGTGTGTACGAGTTCTGCTAACAAGGCGCCACATTTCCTGGGAGAGCAATAAAACTATACACCCTGTTTCTCACCAGATGTACTCCAAGGACAGTGTCTCCTGCTTTTCTCAGATAACAAACCCTTAAAAGACTGGACAATGTGCATATGAGGTAGAATGGTGTGTGAATGGACACTTGGGGCCATTTCTGTACATACTCCTGGCCAGCGATTATTAAATTTACTTAAACTTTTGATCCGGCCTGGTTTCTTCTGTCTGAGCTTTATCACACATTTTGGCGCCCGAACAGGGACCCAAGACTTCATTTTTGCTCCCGGCGGCTCTGGCCCAACCCCAGCAGTGCACAGCTGAGAAGAAAGACCTGCCCCCGCCGAGTCCAATGGCTCGGTTTTCAGGAAGTGGAGGCACAGCGGTTCGGAGCAGCTGGGAGCTGGTGAGTGACGGGTTAACCCTCCAGGTAGATCATTGTAATTAAATTTAACTGTTGTTTTATGTTATGGACACTGGGTTCGAGTCCCGGTGGGTTTGAATACACGTATGTGTGTGTAAAACTGAGTGTTTTGATACCGCAAAGCCTGAACGGATTCGGTTCGGATGAGAGAGGCTCGGTAGGTCCCTGTACAGGCCGCAACGGGAGTGTGCATTTCCCACGCGTAAGTGGACCTTGGTAAAACGCGTGGAGAGTCAAAGTGAGATCTTATCTGTCATCACGAGCAAGCTATTGACTAGACCATCAATGTGAGATCTTCTTTACAGCATGAATTAGCATTGATGAGGGTTAATCTTAAAATACAGGTAAAATAGCACTGGTGTCAAATACCTTAACCACTTGCGCTCCGTTGTTCCGCGGGCGGGCAAGTCTCTGCGTCCTATGACGCACGAGGGCGCACGAGAGCGCCCTCGTGCGCGCTTGGACGCATGACGCATGATGGTGGTGATGGTGATGTAGTGGCGTCCAAGCGCCACTCAAAAAAAAACTGCAGAGACAGCCGCGAACAGATTAGTTCATCTGATTGACCTCTCATTCGACTAATAAGAGCCTTGAATTGGGTTTCTGAAACCTTGAGGAGCCAATGAATGAAAATCTAGGAAGGAGGACCCGCCTACTGTGAACGCAGGAGCCAATTGAAGCACAGAAATTCAGGCTGGGTGAAGCGATATTTACTGCTGCAGCAGATGAAAACAAAGGACGCTGGACGAATCTACTACAGACCCAGGCTCACCCAGCAGCATGGAGAACACCCACAAGTGGGACCTGCACTCATTCCAGCAGAATAGACGGAGGCCGACGACAAAAGTCGTAAATCATTCGCCAAAACGGCAATAATGGAATTATGTTGATCGGGATCCACGAGCGGAGCAGCGTCGCGTTGGGGGAAGAGATGTTCGCCACGACTCTGCTGCTAAGCTAAATTATTATTTATCCCTGAAAACTGTAATCCAAAAATGACTTTTGACCGATCGGTAAATTACAACTGTAATGCGCACGAATTACGAAGTGCGTGCGCCACGATAAACGGTTCATTTGCCGTGTTCGGACCGTGAACGCCCCCCCCCCCCGCTGCAGAAGAGGAGCGGGGGGGCGTTCACGGTCCGAACGCCCCCCGGTCCGCAGGGGGAAGCATATCAGTCTATTCCATCATGTAGCGATGGCCCTCTTCTGTAGCGAGGGGGGGGGGCGTTCACGGTCCGTTCACGGTTCCCCCTCCACACACACACACACAGTAGCGAGGGGGGGGGAGCCGCTGTGAAAACATGCAAGGAGTGTAATCCGTCTGTAGCGAGGGCCGAAGTCGGTCCTTGGTAGCGGGGGGGGGGGGGGGGGGGAACGACCACACACACACACACAGACACAGCCCTGAGTGTGACCTTTCATTAGAGCCTAAAATGAAGCTTCTACATTGAATTATTCAAAAGTTACAGACGTTTTTCCAAACTGTGCCATTTGGCACAATTTGGCACAGTTCCAAAACGCCTGGGAACAGCCTGAGAACAAAGCTGTGTAAAATATTCATTTTTTGTGGTATTGTTACCAAATTTGGATCTCAGCTGGATAACACTTGGTTCTACATTTCTGTTGCATTTTCCAGCCGGATCGGACAGCTGTGTGTTATTTACAAGCATTTGTATCCAAAAAAACAGTGTCCAATTTTTTTTTCTTCAAGTTCAGTATGTTTAGATGACTGTAACTCAGTGGCCGGAGCACGTAGAGAGATTATGTTTTTTTTGCCAAAAAATTCAAAGTGTTTTCTTTTAAATGAGACCAACCCCATGAAGATGCTGCAAAGGGTTGAATAACAGCTTTCGATTTACTTTGGGCACGTTATTTTTTGGCATTTTTAGGAAAATTGCCCGGAGTGCAAGTGGTTAAGGCATAATTTAAGGTAAGCCTAAAATAAGATTAAAATAATTCCTTAAGATACATACGCGGTGAGATAAGCCCAGATTATAGTAAATAGAATCAATAACATAGCTGCAGCTTTGTTTGTCCGGTCTTTTTGTGTGTTTGTGTGTGTTTTTAATGTTTCATGGCTTATTCTGGCAAAAACAGAGAGAAAAAATAGGTCCTGCAAAAGCTGAAGTCACAAAGTGCTACAGAAGTCAGGGCTGTTGTTTTTCTGATCATTGAAGTGTGAAAGGACGGTAAAGTGATTGTTGTTTCACGGGAAATGGTAAATTTGTGTTTGGAAGATTTGTAAGTGATTAATATGGGGAAAAAAATGACTGTGCTTTCACAGTGGCAGAAGAGGTTGAGATGAGAACCTTAGGTTGCCAGATTTGTTTATTGTAAGTGGTTTTGGGGCTTTGCTAACCTTGGGATGCCAGATCTGCTTAAGTAAGTGCTGCTGCCTCGCGCCTTGAGAGTATGTGTATTCATTTGAGCTTGCTATTGCCTGTGTGTGTGTGTGGGGGGGGCACTGCTGACCTTGGTGAGGGAAAGAGCTTGCTGTTCTCTGTGTGTGTGTGTGTGTGTGTGTGTGTGTGTGTGTGTGTGTGTGTGTGTGTGTGTGTGTGTACGTGTGTGAAAGAGTGCTAACTGCTGCACATCCACCAGCCATAATGCTCTGCACTGTGTGTCTATATATATACATTTATAGTAATATGGACATATGTTTGCTAGATGTTGTTTTTTCTTGCCTTCTGATTGTTGCTCTGAGTGTTGCTGTCCCTGTGCTGTTGCAATCCTGGAATTTCCCCATTGTGGGACTAATAAAGGCTTATCTTATCTTAACTTGTTTTGTGCTGAAGCTGTAATAAGGTCACACTAAGCTGGGAAATTTCAGTAAGATGAAGGATATAGATGCTTCAAGATAGCTTTGGTAGTAATTCCTTTTGTTTGCAGTTTTCTATGGGGTTTTTTGTGGCTTTTTAATGATTACTGGTGTCAAGCAATTTAATGCTGCTTTATTGGCAAATATCTTTTGTTTTTAACTAACATCATCAATTGCCAGAATTTTTTGCTTATTTTGGGTGAAATTGCCTGCCAGCAGAGCAAGAAAAAGTAGACGTTTTTCTCTTTGTTTGGGATGGCTGAAGGCAGGTAAATAGCATTAGGTTATTTGATTTGATTTTTTGTAATGTAATTGTACCTTTTTTTTTTAGCTCACAGTTGCACGATCTCTCTAACTGAGGGGCAACAGTGACTTCAGATGGAAAAAGGGAAAAAAAGGGGGGGGCGACAGGCTGACATGGACTGAATAGTGAGAATAAAAGTTGATGATAAATCTGACAGAATAACCATAGCAAAAGGAAGGAACAGACTTGACCAAAATGTGTAGCTTTCCTGCATGATGAGTCTGACCTGAGGGCAGGGGGGCTGTGTTTTGGCTCCTCCTCCTCCTTCGTGCTCCCCGCTGCTTGGGCCATACCCCGTCCCACAGGACTCCAGGAGCTGAGGCTGACATCACCTCGCCTCTGCTCGCCTCCACCTCTCTACCCACAGTGGCCACACTGGGGCGCCCAAAGAGTTAAGTGGAAATGCACATATTGACACTCTACACTCTGATGAATTAAAACTGACGATTATGGGAAAATGTTGTCATTAAATAATTCTCAATGATAGTTTTAAATACAGCTTAAATGGGACGATTCAAACCACAAATGATGTAATGATGAAAATGTTGCTTAAACATATGATTTAACTGAGGATGTTAATGATCAAACAGATGTCTTTTTAATGTTTCCTTGCCATATTATTGCACTCTTTTAAAAATAAAAGTCACTCTTAATGAATAATAATGTGATTTTAAAGCTATTTTTTATCTTTTTGTTGTTCATGACAAAAAGGCAAAGTTCTGAAAGATTGAAAGATAATTAAAAAGGGGTTCCAATGTTGGATTCTCTGACCATTTGATTCTGTTGGTATTAAAATGATAATGTTAATGATAATCGTTCTTTCGGTCATTACCCAAAGCTCATGACCATAGGTGAGGGTAGGAGCGTAGATTGACTGGTATATCGACAGCTTTGCCTTAGAGCTGAGCGCCCTCTTCACCACAACAGACCGGTACAATGTCCGCATCACTGCAGATGCTGCTCCAATCTGTCAGTCTCTCGCTCCATTCTCCCCTCACTCGTGAATATGACCCCAGGATACTTAAACTCCTCCACTTGGGGCAGGAGCTTGTCCCCAACTCGGAGAGGACAATCCACCTTTTTCCGGCTGAGGACCATGGACTCGGACTTGGAGGTGCTGATTCTCATCCCAGCCGCTTCACACTCAGCGGCAAACTGTCCCAGTAAGACCTGTAGGTCATTGCTGGATGAAGCCAGCAGGACAACATCATCTGCAAACAACAGAGATGAGATCCTGTGGTCACCAAGCATGACACCTTCCATTCCCTGGCTGCGCCTAGAAATCCTGGCCATAAAAATTATGAACAGGATCGGTAACAAAGGGCAGCCCTGGCGGAGTCTAACTCTCACTGGGAATGAGTCTGACCGAGTGTTGGCAACATGAACCAAACTCTCACAACGGTCGTACAGAGACCGAATAGCTCATAACGACAAGCCCGATACCCCATACTCCCGAAGCACCCCCCACAAAAAACCACAAGGGACGCAGTCGAATGCCTTCTTCAAGTCAACAAAACACATGTAGACTGATTGGGCAAACTCCCACGAACCCTCGAGGATTCTCGAGAGGGTAAAGAGCTGGTCCAATGTGCCACAGCCAGGACAGAAGCCACATTGCTTCTCCTGAATCCGAGTTTCAACCAAAGGCCGGACTCTCCTCTCCAATACGCCAATAATTATTATCATCATCTTTTGTTAATTTTGTGTTAAATTTTTGTTTGTTTATCATGGAGAGACAAATGCAAGAGAAGGCTGGCAACTGAAGGGTGCGAATGGTATGGCTGCTTTTTCATCATCATCATTCTTGTGGTTACACTCTTACTTTGGTTATTCTTAAACATACCACTGCCTACACTGGTCAACACCAAATTTATTGTCGAAGTTTTTTTAGCTGATTTAGGACAGTTTTGATGTGCTGAATCCAAAAATCACATTGGTTTTGCTCAATCAGGTCAATTTTTTTGAACTATGGCCACATGTTTTTTTACATTTTTGTTTACATGTATGGCGATTTTCACTTTATATAATGCAAAATTATTTTTTATTTCTTGAAATTCTCTGAATTTTGAACAATGATGATGCAACATTGAACTAACATGGAAAAAAAAATATTCCTTGGGTCACCAAGGGGTTAATAAATGCATGTAAAAAGAAGAATACATTATATAAACAATTCATTAAATGCAGAAAGGTGGAAGCTGAGATCAAATATAAAAGATATAAAAATAAGCTTACTACTATAATGAGGACCTGTAAGAAAGAATATTACAACAGAATACTAGAGGATAACAAAAATAACATAAGAGGAATATGGCAAGTACTCAATGGGATTATTAGTAATCGTCCAAAGAATGCAAATTATCCAGAATATTTTATCGAAAATGGCAGTTTGATAAATAATATGGAGGATGTGGTCAGTGGTTTCAATAATTTTTTTATAAACTTTGGTCCTGAATTAGCAAAATCAATAGTGACATCAGAAACAAACCACAGTGGCTCTGTGAATGAAATAGAAGATAGAAATCCAAGCACAATCGTTTTGGGTGCAGTTACTGAAAAGGAAATTATCGAGACTGTGAGTAAATTTAAGAACAAAAAATCAACGGACTGGAATGAAATTGACATGACAATAGTGAAAAAAGTAATTGAAGGAATTGTTAAGCCACTCACCCACATCTGTAACCTGTCATTTCAAACTGGTAAATTTCCAGACAAAATGAAAATAGCAAAAGTAATACCTCTATACAAAACAGGAGACAGTCATCGCTTCACAAATTACAGGCCAGTCTCTTTACTCTCACAATTCTCCAAAATATTTGAAAAAATCTTCACTAAGAGACTGGATGATTTCACTGAAAAACACAGCCTCCTTACAGATAGCCAGTATGGTTTTAGAGCAGATAAATCTACATCTTTGGCACTGATCGAACTTATAGAAGAAATTACTAGTTGTATAGATAAAAAAAAAAAGGTTGCTGTAGGAGTATTTATAGATTTAAAGAAAGCTTTTGACACCATTGACCACAGAATACTACTAAGGAAACTGGAAAGGTATGGGATAAGAGGGGTAGGACTGAGTTGGGTGGAAAGTTATTTAAGTAACAGACAACAAATTGTACAAATTGGAGAGCACAAATCACCCTTCATGGACATCACTTGTGGTGTGCCCCAGGGGTCAGTTTTTGGGACCCAAACTCTTTATTTTGTATATAAATGAAATATGCCAAGTATCAAAAATTCTGAAATTTATTTTGTTTGCGGATGACACAAATATCCTTTGCACTGGTGAGAATTTGCAGCAGGTTTTAGAGGTGGTCACAACTGAAATGGAAAAATTAATGCAGTGGTTCAACAAAAATAAATTATCTCTAAATCTAAAAAAAACAAAGATTATGGTGTTTGGAAATTATAAAATAAATCATGAAATAATGGTAACGATAGATGATACCAGAATAGAAACAGTACAGGAAAATAAGTTTCTGGGGGTGACGCTAGACAATAAAATCTGCTGGAAACCTCACATCAGTCACATCCGCGCCAAATTAGCAAAATGTATAGGCATACTGGGGAAGACAAGACACATCTTGGACTATAAATCATTGGTCTTATTGTACAATTCACTGTTTTTACCTTATCTTAACTACTGTGTAGAAGTCTGGGGAAACACCTACAAGACCAATCTACAGTCAATATGCACATTACAAAAAAGAGCTATAAGGATAATAAACAATGCAGGATATAGAGACCATACCAATTCGTTGTTCTTAAAGTCACATGTCATAAAGTTCATCAATTTAGTTAAATTTAAGACAGCACAAGTAATGTACAGGGCAATTAATAATCAACTCCCAACTAATATACAAAAAATATTTAAAAAAAGAGACAATGATCATAATTTGAGAGGAGACTTAAACTTTACAAAACCCAAGATACGTACAACCAAGAAAAGTATGTGCATATCTGTCTGTGGGGTGGATTTGTGGAACAGTCTGGAGCCGGAACTGAAACTATGTATAAACAGAAATCAATTCAAAAAGAGGTATAAGCACCATTTGCTGAAAGGATATATGTTAGAAGGGTAGTATTTATATGTACGATTCATTATGTTCACTCTGGGATATTATGGGACACTATGGAATGGTGGGTGGGACAGCACTGTGTATATCTGTGTTGTTTGAGGCTGGTTTTGATGTATGGACTTCATTGTATGTTAGAATGGATGGGTGTTAATGTTGATTTGTAAAAAATACAGTAAATTGTTTACTTGGGGTCTTAAAGGTGGTAATTTGTATAAAATTCACATGGGTGTATCTATGGAAAAGAGGAGATGGAATTAATAAGTGTTCACGTCTTCCTTCTCCCTTTCGAACAGTGTATACTGTTACTTTATTGCATTTGTCATTTGCTTGTTTTTGTTATATTTTTGTGTTCGAAATAAACTATCTATCTATTTACCTTTATCAGTGTCTACTATTCAATTTACAGTACAACTGTGCAACTGCTGTAATTGTTGATGTTGTTTTTTCTTGCCTTCTGATTGTTGCTCTGAGTGTTGCTATCCCTGTGCTGTTGCAATCCTGGAATTCCCCCATGGTGGGACTAATAAAGGCTTATCTTATCTTATCTTATCTTAACTTAGCATAAAAACCTGACCTGATCGAGAGAAATGGATGTCATTTTCAGATTCAGCGGTGCAAAATTGTTTTAAATCAGTTGAAAAAGCACAGACAACTTACAAAAAAAATATTTTTGTTATGTTGCGCTATTTATCATAGAGCAAGATACATTACACACACACTGTGACAGGCTGGAAGGCCCAGGTCATCATGATCATGTTTATACTGGCAAGGTCTGGTGGAGATATGCTAATTACACAGCAAAAACAGCTAATCATTCAGATTGTTATGTTTGTTCCTTAATGCCACTATCAGGTGGTCAAATGTCTGCTACTGCTAAAATAATGGAACTACCACAAGGTGTCTATTTCTTACAAGAGGCTATGTACAGAAATGACACAGCAAACATTACCTTAAATCACACCTGTCACACCACTTATCACCACTTATGACACCCCTTACTCTGTGAAGGCAAGATTAATTTCACCAGGAAATTTCTCTTTTTTTCTGAAGGGAAGTGGTGATATCCCTTTGGGCAGCTTACCACTCTCTAAGTGTGCAATGGTGCCTAGTGTGTCTCGCTCCTGTACCGCTACCTGCTTGACCAACGAAGTGGGCAAATGTTGTCCTGAAGATCCTCTTTGTCGTTCTGGAACTGTTACTTTGCAAGAACTCTGTAGTGCTGCCATTTGCAACTCTTACAAATATGGCACGCACATGGTAACGGGGGATGGTAGTTATGTGGCCATCGGGCGTACTTACACCTGCCCATGAAGTGGGCAGGAATATGCACCCCCGTGGTTGCGATGGACCATACCATCATTATGTCGGCAGGCCAGGTGGGCAGGGTGAAGAAAGATGCCTTTTCACTACATGATGCCACCTTTGCATCACATGATGCCATTTGGGGCACAGATGTACCAGATGGATTGAAACACTTAATTACAGGCTACAATCATTTGTAAATTTTTCCTTATCTGGTTTTTCTGGTATAAAGGAGGAAATGACAGCTTTTAGACTTATGATAACACAAAATAGAATGGTTCTTGATCAAACTAACTGCCACACATGGGGGCATGTGTGCTATTGTAGGTGATTATTGTTGTACTTTTATCCCTGAAAATGATGAAGATGGTCATGTTATTACCTCGGCCATATGCAACCTCACTGCCTTGCAGGCTGCTGTGGCCAAGGATAATGTTACTGATGCACAGAACTGGTTGAGTTGGTTATTCTCTTCATGGAGAAGTCTCATCATGAATTTATTAGTGATTTTTGTAGTGATATTATTTGGCTTTTTCCTGTGTCATTTCTTCATAAAGTCCTCAAAGTTTTCAGTAAGGTCTAGTGTAACAATAGTATACAGTATCCCTGTAACACACAGGGTATAATACCACTGGGTAACACCCACTAACACCTGCGCTCGCCAGATTTTTGTGTGTAACCCTTACTAACACCCACTCACCCTACTCACTTTAGGTGTAGTACCCTTTTTGGTAGTGGTGTGTTATGGCAATGTATTTACCTTAACTTTACTACCTGAGGGAAAAGGGATAATTGGGCCAGATCAGACCGACTCTGGGTTCGTAGGAGCCTGGGAGGTGCAACAACAGATGACACATACACAGCCGTATATGGAACTTGCAACTATGTATATTATTTACAAATATGGACACATAAATAAATACACAGCACGATACAATTGAAAAAATAAAAACAAAATACTCCAAATATATATTTACAATGTGTTCTGTCCTTTTTTGGTCCTTTCCAGGTGACTAGTGGAGTCACCTTTAGCAGTTTCTAGGACTCGGGCTTCGGCTCGCCATCCAGATTTGGAGATCCACGCTCTGGTCAAACCAGTCCAAAGGAAAAAAAAAAACGACCATGCTAAGTGGCTCGTGCGTCAATGGGGTTCCCGCGCTCAATGGCGTCAACAGCCTTTGGATCCCAATCAATTTCGAGGGTTTTATCCAGGCAAAGGCTGCTACCAGCACGTTAGCGTTGCCATATCACCAAGGACCGTCTCTCTCTCTGGTCTGTGTCTTTCGGCGTCTGGCGTGACTGAGCCAACAATGCAAGTCATCCCAGACCCAGGGAGAGGGCGCTTAACCCATTGGTTGGCGTGACCCAGCAGCGGCACAGCCATTGGTTACTCAAAATACCAACACACATACTAGGAACTTTATCAGAACTTTCTAGAAAACGTTCCTAACTATTTATAAATATATATTTATTTAAATATTCATATTTAAATCATTTACTTCCATTGTAAAATGGGTGTTTTTCTTTTTAAAAGCGGTATCAATGTTTCTAATTTAATTCACGTTAAACTATCTACTCCCATTGTGAAATGAATGTCCCCCCTTCTTCTTAAAGAGGTATCGACATTCATAATTCTAGTCACGTTTTTACTGGGTTACACTAGTCCACACATACTTGGATATTTTCATGGGAAGCTAATCATCAATTTATTAAAGGAGGCTTTCAAACCTTTTCTGAGTTTCAGACTTTTCAGTTTTATCCGGACCAAAATTTTGGTCAGGACCATGATTCAAGGGAGCTTTCACATCCAAAGAGGTGAAATTTGAAGTGTTGCCAACTCCTCAGTAAGGAAAGTAGCTATTGGCTGTCCTTAAAGTTGCTAGAAGTCACTAAATGATGTCATCTCCTAATTTGCATAATTGGCCATTTGCATGTAATTGAAATGGCTATAGGAGAGAAGAATAATCCATCCATCCAGCCATCCATCCATCCATCTTCTACCGCTTTTCCGGAGGTCCGGGTCGCGGAGGCAGCAGTTCAAGCAGAGAAGCTCAGACTTCCCTCTCCCCAGCCACCTGCTCCAGCTCTTCAGAGAGGATACCAAGGCGTTCCCAGACCAGATGGGAGACATAGTCTCTCCACCGAGTCCTGGGTCTGCCCCGGGTCTCCTCCCAGTGGGACGTGCCTGAAACATCTCAAGTGGGAGGCGTCCAGGAGGCATCCTAATCAGATGCCCATACCACCTCAACTGACTCCTTTCAATG
Source organism: Pholidichthys leucotaenia (assembly GCA_020510985.1). Classification (NCBI taxonomy): domain Eukaryota; kingdom Metazoa; phylum Chordata; class Actinopteri; order Cichliformes; family Pholidichthyidae; genus Pholidichthys; species Pholidichthys leucotaenia. The sequence continues at coordinate 454,016,946 of CM035836.1, forward strand.
TGGAGGAGCAGCGGTTCTACTCTGAGCCTCTCCCGGATGACTGAGCTCCTCACCCTATCTCTGAGGGTGAGTCCAACAATCCTACGGAGAAAGCTCATTTCAGCCGCTTGTATCCGCGATCTCGTTCTTTCGGTCATTACCCAAAGCTCGTGACCATAGGTGAGAGTAGGAACGTAAATTGACTGGTAAATCGACAGCTTTGCCTTAGAACTAAGCTCCCTCTTCACCACAACAGACCGGTACAACGTCCGCATCACTGCAGATGCTGCTCCAATCTGTCTGTCAATCTCTCACTCCATTTTCCCCTCACTCGTGAATAAGACCCCAAGATACTTAAACTCCTCCACTTGGGGCAGGAGCCTGTCCCCATCTCAGAGAGGACAATCCACCTTTTTCTGGCTGAGGACCATGGACTCGGACTTGGAGGTGCTGATTCTCATCCCAGCCACTTCACACTCAGCGGCAAACCGTCCCAGCAAGAGCTGTAGGTCATTGCTGGATGAAGCCAGCAGGACAACATCATCTGCAAACAACAGAGATGAGATCCTGTGGTCACCAAGCATGACACCTTCCATTCCCTGGCTGCGCCTAGAAATCCTGGCCATAAAAATTATGAACAGGATCGGTGACAAAGGGCAGCCCTGGCGGAGTCCAGCTCTCACTGCGAATGACTCCGACCGAGTGTTGGCAATACGAACCAAACTCTCACAACGGTCGTACAGAGACCGAATAGCTTGTAACAACAAGCCGGATACCTCATACTCCCGAAGCACCCCCCACAAAAAACCATGAGGAACGCAGTCAAATGGCTTCTCCAAGTCCACAAAACACATGTAAACTGGTTGGGCAAACTCCCACGAACCCTCAAGAATTCTCGAGAGGGTAAAGAGCTGGTCCGATGTGCCACGGCCAGGATGAAAACCACATTGCTCCTCCTGAATCCGAGGTTCGACCAACGGCCGGACTCTCCTCTCCAGTACCTTGGCATAGACCTTCCCAGGGAGGCTGAGGAGTGTGATCCCTCTAAAGTTGGAGCACACCCTCCGGTCCCCTTTTTTGAAGAGAGGAACCACCACCCCGGTTTTCCATGCCAAAGGCACTGCCCCCGACCTCCACGCAATGTTGCAGAGGCGTGTCAACCATGACAGCCCTACAACATCCAGGGCCTTGAGGTACTCAGGGCGAATCTCGTCCACCCCTGGGGCCCGGCCATCAAGGAGATTTTTAACCACCTTGGCGACCTCAGCCCCTGTGATAGGCGAGTCATCCCCCTCGTCCCCAAACCCTGCTTCCTCTGTGGAAGGCGTATCAGTGGGATTGAGGAGATCCTCGAAGTATTCCTTCCACCGCCCAACGATATCCCCAGTCGAAGTCAACAGTGTCCCATTCGCACCATACACAGTGTGGACAGGGAGCTGCTTTCCCCTCCTGAGCCGCCGGACAGTTTGCCAGAATCTCTTCGAGGCCGACCGAAAGTCTTGTTCCATGGCCTCACTGAACTCCTCCAATATCCGGGTTTTTGCTTCAGCAACCACCCGAGCTGCACTCCGCTTGGCCTGCCGGTACACCTCAGCTGCTTCGGGAGTCCCACAAGCCAACCAAGCTTGATAGGACTCCTTCTTCAGCTTAGTGGCCCCCCTCACCACTGGTGTCCACCACTTGGTTCGGGGGTTGCCACCACGAGATGCACCGACCACCTTGCGGCCACAGCTCTGGACCGCCGCTTCAACAACAGAGGTGGAGAACATGGCCCATTCAGACTCCATGTCTCCAGACTCCCTCGGAATGTGGTTGAAGTTCTTCCGGAGGTGGGAGTTGAAGACCTCCCGGACAGGGGCCTCAGCCAGATGTTCCCAGCACACCCTCACTATACGTTTGGGTCTACTAGGTCTGAATGGCTTCCTCCCCTGCCATTGGATCCAACTCACTATCAGGTGGTGATCAGTTGACAGCTCTGCACCTCTCTTTACCTGGGTGTCCAAGACATATGGTTGCAGGTCTGACACGATAACAAAATCGATCATCGACCTGCGACCTAGGGTGACCTGGTGCCAGGTGCACATATGGACACCCTTATGCTTGAACATGGTGTTTGTTATGGACAAACTGTGGTTAGCACAGAAGTCCAATAACTGAACACCACTCGGGTTCAGATCGGGCAGGCCGTTCCTCCCAATCACCCCCCTCCAGGTTTCACTGTCATTGCCCACGTGCGCATTGAAGTCCCCCAGTAGGACAATGGAGTCTCCAAGAGGAGCACCCTCCAGTCCAGACTCCAAAAAGGGTGGGTACTCTGAAACATCATTTGGTGCATAGGCACAAATGATGGTCAGGACCCGTTTCCCAACCCGAAGGCACAGGGAAGCAACCCTTTCGTCCACCGGGGAAAACTCCAATATAGAGGCAGCAAGGTGGGGGGATACAAGAATACCCACCCCTGCTCATCGCCTCTCACCCGGGGCAACTCCAGAAAAGGCCAAGCTCCAGCCCCTCTCCAGGAGACTTGCTCCGGAACCGGAGCTGTGTGTTGAGGTGAGGCCGACTATATCTAGCCGGTATCTCTTAACATCGTACACCAGCTCAGGCTCCTTCCCCACCAGATAGGTGACATTCCACGTACCAAAAGCCAGTTTAGAAAGCTTGGGATCAGTCCACCAAGGTCTTCACCTTTGACCGCCACCTAATCCACATAGCACCGGACCCCCATGATCCCTCCTGCAGGTGGTGAGCCCACTGAAGGGCGGACCCATGTAACTCCTTTGGGCTGAGCCCGGCCGGGTCCCATGGGTGGAAACCCGGCCCCCAGACGCTAGCCTTCGAGCCCCTCCCCCAGGCCTGGCTCCAGGGTGGGGCCCCCGTAACCCCATACCGGGCGGGGTACACTGAATCCTTGATATAGAACTTATCATGAGTCTGTTGGATCATTCTTAGTCTGGCCCTTCACCCAGGACCAGTTTGTCTTGGGTGACCCTATCAGAGGCAAATTGCCCCTGACAACATAGCTCCTGGCATCACTGGGGCACGCCCCCCCCCCCCCCCCCACCACCACCACCACCACCACCACCACCACGATAAGGTGACGATCCATGAGGGGGGGAGAAGAATAATGAGAGACAAAAAGTAAGTAAAAAAACACCATAAATATGTTTAGAACTACAAATTTGTCATGAACACCCCTTCGGGGCAGAAAGACAGCCCCACATGCTGAACTGTAGTTGTGACTTTTATTGACAAAAAGAGCAAAACTGTGCAGACACAACAAAAATGCAAACAAGGTTATATACAGGGAAGGCACTTCAGAGCAGGAATTACTCTGGAGGAGATAAGGAGAAAAACTAACAGAGAATGAAGTCCAGTTACATCAAGCAATGCAATCCATGTAATACTGCCGCAGTGAGGTAACAATAAATGGTAAATGGCATTCACTTATATAGTGCTTTTATTCTCATCTCTTGATGACCAAAGCGCTTTACAGTTCCTGCTATCCACCCAGTCACACACACGTTCACACACTAAAAGTTTGCAACAAATGAGCTGCAGGTGCGGGAGCTGAGCTGGCAGGTGACCTAACTGCATAACTGCTCACAACTGATAGGAGAGCAGACGGTGAGCAGCGAGTGGGAGTGTCTAGAGAGAGGGGGAACAAAAGACAAAACTCAAAATATACACATAAACAGACAATAATGACAAATATGCAATACCATCCATCCATCCATCTTCTACCGCTTTTCCGGAGGTCCAGGTCACGGAGGCAGCAGTTCAAGCAGAGAAGCCCAGACTTCCCTCTCCCCAGCCACCTGCCACCAGCCACCCTCTTCAGAGGGGATACCAAGGCGTTCCCAGACCAGCTGGGAGACATAGTCTCTCCACCGAGTCCTGGGTCTGCCCCGGGGTCTCCTCCCAGTGGGACGTGCCTGAAACACCTCAAGTGGAAGGCGTCCAGGAGGCATCCTAATCAGATGCCCATACCACCTCAACTGACTCCTTTCAATGTGGAGGAGCAGCGGTTCTACTCTGAGCCTCTCCCGGATGACTGAGCTCCTCACCCTATCTCTGAGGGTGAATCCAGCAATTCTACGGAGAAAGCTCATTTCAGCCGCTTGTATCCGCGATCTCGTTCTTTCGGTCATTACCCAAAGCTCGTGACCATAGGTGAGAGTAGGAACGTAGATTGACTGGTAAATCGACAGCTTTGCCTTAGAACTAAGCTCCCTCTTCACCACAACAGACCGGTACAATGTCCGCATCACTGCAGATGCTGCTCCAATCCGTCTGTCGATCTCTCGCTCCATTTTCCCCTCACTCGTGAACAAAACCCCAAGATACTTAAACTCCTCCACTTGGGGCAGGAGCCTGTCCCCAACCCGGAGAGGACAATCCACCTTTTTCCGGCTGAGGACCATGGACTCGGACTTGGAGGTGCTGATTCTCATCCCAGCCGCTTCACACTCAGCGGCAAACCGTCCCAGCAAGAGCTGTAGGTCATTGCTGGATGAAGCCAACAGGACAACATCATCTGCAAACAACAGAGATGAGATCCTGTGGTCACCAAGCATGACACCCTCCATTCCCTGGCTGCGCCTAGAAATCCTGTCCACAAAAATTATGAACAGGATCGGTGACAAAGGGCAGCCCTGGCGGAGTCCAACACTCACTGGGAATGACTCCGACCGAGTGTTGGCAATACGAACCAAACTCTCACAACGGTCGTACAGAGACCGAATAGCTCGTAACAACAAGCCCGATACCCCATACTCCCGAAGCATCCCCCACAAAAATCCACGAGGGACGCGATCAAATGCCTTCTCCAAGTCCACAAAACACATGTAAACTGGTTGGGCAAACTCCCACGAACCCTCAAGAATTCTCGAGAGGGTAAAGAGCTGGTCCGATGTGCCACGGCCAGGACGAAAACCACATTGCTCCTCCTGAATCCGAGGTTCGACCAACGGCCGGACTCTCCTCTCCAGTACCTTGGCATAGACCTTCCCAGGGAGGCTGAGGAGTGTGATCCCTCTAAAGTTGGAGCACACCCTCCGGTCCCCTTTTTTGAAGAGAGGAACCACCACCCCAGTTTTCCATGCCAAAGGCACTGCCCCCGACCTCCACGCAATGTTGCAGAGGCGTGTCAACCATGACAACCCAACAACATCCAGGGCCTTGAGGTACTCAGGGCGAATCTCGTCCACCCCCGGGGCCCGGCCACCAAGGAGCTTTTTAACCACCTTGGCGACCTCAGCCCCTGTGATAGGCGAGTCATCCCCCTCGTCCCCAAACCCTGCTTCCTCTGTGGAAGGCGTATCAGTGGGATTGAGGAGATCCTCAAAGTATTCCTTCCACCGCCCGACGATATCCCCAGTTGAAGTCAACAGTGTCCCATCCGCACCATACACAGTGTGGACGGGGAGCTGCTTTCCCCTCCTGAACCGCCGAACAGTTTGCCAGAATCTCTTTGAAGCTGACCGAAAGTCTTGTTCCATGGCCTCACCGAACTCCTCCCATACCCGGGTTTTTGCTTCAGCAACCACCCGAGCTGCACTCCGCTTGGCCTGCCGGTACACCTCAGCTGCTTCGGGAGTCCCACAAGCCAACCAAGCTTGATAGGACTCCTTCTTCAGCTTAATGGTCCCCCTCACCACTGGTGTCCACCACTTGGTTCGGGGGTTGCCACCACGAGATGCACCGACCACCTTGCGGCCGCAGCTCTGGGCCGCCGCTTCAACAACAGAGGTGGAGAACATGGCCCATTCAGACTCCATGTCTCCAGACTCCCTCGGGATGTGGTTGAAGTTCTTCCGGAGGTAGGAGTTGAAGACCTCCCGGACAGGGGCCTCAGCCAGACGCTCCCAGCACACCCTCACTATACGTTTGGGTCTACCAGGTCTGAATGGCTTCCTCCCCTGCCATCGGATCCAACTCACCACCAGGTGGTGATCAGTTGACAGCTCTGCACCTCTCTTTACTCGGGTGTCCAAGACATACGGTCGCAGGTCTGATGATACGATAACAAAATCGATCATCGACCTGCGACCTAGGGTGTCCTGGTGCCAGGTGCACATATGGACACCCTTATGCTTGAACATGGTGTTCGTTATGGACAGACTGTGGTTAGCACAGAAGTCCAATAACTGAACACCACTCGGGTTCAGATCGGGCAGACCGTTCCTCCCAATCACCCCCCTCCAGGTTTCACTGTCGTTGCCCACGTGCGCATTGAAGTCCCCCAGTAGGACAATGGAGTCTCCAGGAGGAGCACCCTCCAGCACCCCAGTCACAGACTCCAAAAAGGGTGGGTACTCTGAAACATCATTTGGTGCATAGGCACAAATGATGGTCAGGACCCGTTTCCCAACCCGAAGGCGCAGGGAAGCAACCTTTTCGTCCACCGGGGAAAACTCCAATATACAGGCAGCAAGGTGGGGCGATACAAGAATACCCACCCCTGCTCGTCGCCTCTCGCCCGGGGCAACTCCAGAAAAGGCCAAGCTCCAGCCCCTCTCCAGGAGACTGGTTCCGGAACCGGAGCTGTGTGTTGAGGTGAGGCCGACTATATCTAGCCGGTATCGCTCAACCTCGTGCACCAGCTCAGGCTCCTTCCCCACCAGAGAGGTGACATTCCACGTACCAAAAGCCAGTTTAGAAAGCTTGGGATCAGTCCGCCAAGGTCTCCGCCTTTGACCGCCACCTAATCCACATAGCACCGGACCCCCATGATCCCTCCTGCAGGTGGTGAACCCACTGGAGGGCGGACCCATGTAACTCCTTCGGGCTGAGCCCGGCCGGGTCCCATGGGTGGAAACCCGGCCACCAGACGCTAGCCTTCGAGCCCCTCCCCCAGGCCTGGCTCCAGGGTGGGGCCCCGGTAACCCCATACCGGGCGGGGTACACTGAATCCTTGATATACAATTTATCATGAGAGTCTGTTGGATCGTTCTTAGTCTGGCCCTTCACCCAGGACCAGTTTGTCTTGGGAGACCCTATCAGAGGCAAATTGCCCCTGACAACATAGCTCCTGGGATCACTGGGGCACGCAAACCCCCCCACCACGATAAGGTGACGATCCATGAGGGAGCAAATATGCAATACTTAAACATAAATTTAAAGGGTGGGCTCTGTCATGAGTCTGAACTCAAATGTTATCGCTGAGCTCAGACTCAATTTATGTTCAAATATGCAATACTTAAATTGCATATTTGCAAGGGATGGATACCAGACACCCCCAGGTAACACCAAAAGCACCCCCCTCCCCCTCAAGAGAAAAAGGTACAGCAAAAACACACAGGGGTGGGAGGTGGGGGATAACAGGTTGGGGGAGAACAAAAAGTGAAGCTCGCTCAGGGCCCACACCCACACTACACCAGGCCCCTGGGCCCCCTAGGCCAAAGAACTTTGCTGTTCTGGTGGCCTGCCGAAGTCCCAGGCCAGACAGACTGCAAGATGGAACGAGTTGGGTGGCCTGCCAGAGAATACGGGCCACCCAACCCAGCGGCTCAGTCTGTCGGGCGGCCGGCCTGAGTTCTTTAGCCACCAAGACCGGAGGGGTGACCAAGGAGGTGGCTCCCCCATGGCAAGGCTCACTGAGGGGATGAAGGGCCAAAGGGGGTGAACCACAATGGTGTCTGGTGGTGGGAGAGGACCCCCGATGGTGTCTGGCAGTGGAGGGGAAATCCTGACGATGTTGGGCAGAGGAGAGGAGGCCTCAACACCCTCAGTGATCCAAGGCTGACTGACAGTTGCACCCACAGGGGCTGCGGGCTGGAGTGTTGCAGCACCTGCACTGACTTCGAGCGGGAACATTGCAGCACCAGTGGTGGCTCCAGGCTTGAGCATTACAGCACCAGAGATGGCTCCGGGCTGGAGCATTCCAGCACCCACGGTGGACCCAGGCTGGGCCAACACTGCACCCTCGGTGGGCCCGGACTGGGCCAATGCTGCACCTTCTGTGGACCCTGGGCTGGGGTGTTGTTCCCATGGCGGGCCCAAACTGGAGCGCAGCACCCACATTGGATTGATGCTGGGGGGCATCACCCACGAGGGTCCCCGTCCGGGATGCAGCACCCACGGAGACTCGGACCGAGGAGGGACCGAGGAGGGACCCACCTGATGGCTTCGGGCAGAGGGGAAGCTGCACCTGCGACGATCACAGCAGGGGGAGCTGAACCCACAACAACCTCAGGCGGCGAGTCTGGACCCACGGAGACATGTGGGATAGGTGGAGCTTCCCCTGCGGCCCTGGGAGAAGGCTCAGAAACAACAGGCAAAGGTACAGGGTCAGGGTCACCGGCAGCAGTGAAGCCCGGCGAGGTGAGCTCAGGGGTAGCTGATGGCTGCACCCAACTCTCCTCACCAAGAGCCAGGAAAGATTTCTCCAGAAGAGAAAAGAGAAAAACAAAATAGAGCACTTGCCTGAGCTTGAGCTCCACCGCCGTCCAGGACTCCGTCGATCCAGATGGTGACAATGTCTTCAGCCTGGTCCAGTGGAGGTCCAGCTCTGGTTTGAACTATGCTATGGCGGCCTCCACAGCAGGCATAATGGTGGTTGCAGTCTTGAGACCCTCAGGCGAAGTGACCCACGCTGGTGGCTCATCCGGTGTGGCAGCTGGGGGTTGGCTCACCGCTGGCACTGGAACTGGGTCCTCCAGGGCCACAGGCAACTCCATCATCCAGCGGTTCTGTTCCAGGACCGGCAGACGCTCAAGAACTGGGGAAGAGGACACAGAAAGGGCTGGTTAGCAATTAATAACTGCAGCAGGTGATGAGAGCTCAGGGGACTGCAGACCCTGAGCCTCATTGCCGGGAACTAGGCATATCATCATAAATTGAGATTGAATGAAATGGAACTTGCCTGTTTTCCCAGTGTTCATTGTTGCCTGCTGCAGCAGATGGAAAGTCATCCCTCTCTGTGGCTATGGTGACTATGGGCCCCTCTGAGGATTGTGAAGGAGCCACCCGTGGAATCACGGAGACGGACATAGCCAGGGAATCAACAGAGGACCTCTTGGCAATGGGAGAGGACACCGAAGGGGAGCAGGAAACAGCAGCTACAGGCCCGGGAAAAGCTGAGGATGCAGCCGGAGAAGAGAGACTGGAGGGCTGTACTGCTGAGGCAGGCTTCTGCCTCGGTGCCGAGGAGATGGCTGTCAGAGAGGCGGGAGGCTTCCTCCGGCGGTCTGGAGCGGGATGACATTGCTGCCGTAGAGCTGAGGGAGCAGGAACAGGCACCGGATATTGGTGAGGAGCTGAAGCAACGGAGCCCCAGAAGCGCTCCTCCTTTGGCGCGAGCCCAGGCTTCTCCGGGGAATTCTTCTCCTTCCTGCCTTTTTCACATTGCAGTGCATCCACCAGAGAAATCCTCTCTTTTCCCTCAGCATGCTCCATAAGCTGAGGGCACCGGCCAGCCGCTGCCTCCGTGAGCCCCAGATACCATAATACGTCCTCCAGGGTGGAATATGTGCATGCCGTGGAGATCAGTCCATCAATCTCCATGAGTGCTTGGCAGCACTCCCACCCCAGGCACAACGGGTAGCCCCATCCACCTGTTGGATTCATCACAGCTCCGACGAGCAGGTGAGTGGAAAAAAAAAACTCAAAAGGGACACAAAACACAACTACAGCAGCTGGGCCTTTATCTGGTGGAAGTATTCTGTCATGAGCACCCCTTTGGGGCAGAAAGACAGACCCACACGCTGAACTGTAGTTGTGACATTTATTGACAAAAAGAGCAAAACTGTGCAGACACGACAAAAATGCAAACAAGGTTATATACGTGGAAGGCACTCCAGAGCAGGAATTGCTCTGGAGGAGATAAGGAGAAAAACTAACAGAGAATGAAGTCCAGTTACATCAAGCAATGCAATCCATATAATACTGCCGCAGCGAGGTAACAATAGGGCAGTGTTTAAAAAGTTTGCAACAAACGAGCGGCAGGTGCGGGAGCTGAGCTGAGAGAGTGGTGCTGCCCCTCATTCACGACAGCATACCGGATACTCTGGACCCCCTGCAGTACGCCTACCGGCCCAACAGGTCCATCTCAGATGCCATTGCTGCAGCACTCTATTATTCTCTCTCCCACCTGGAAGATAAAGACTCCTACATCAGGATGCTTTTTGTCGACTACAGCTCCGCCTTCAACACAGTCACCCCCCCCACCAACTCACCGACAAACTGTCTTCACTTGGCCTGCACCCCACCCTCTGTGACTGGCTACTGAACTTTCTGACGGGCAGGCCCCAGTCTGTCAGGATGGGTAATAGGACCTCAGCCAGCATCATCACGAGCACAGATATCCCACAGGGTTGTGTTCTCAGTCCCATCCTCTACAGCCTCTTCACCCAAGACTGTGTTGCCTCCCACAAGGACAATATCATCTTAAAGTTCACGGATGACACAGCAGTGGTAGGACGCATCACTGGTGGTGATGAAGCATCCTACAGGAGGGAGGTGGCCAACCTGGTGTCATTGTGTGAGGACAACCTCACCCTCAACACGGACAAGACGGAGGAGATGATAGTGGACATGAAGAAGGGGAGAAGGAGACCCCATCGGCCGCTGTTCATCCGGGAGCTTGAGGTGGAGAGAGTGAGCAGCTTTAAATACCTGGGCATTCACATCAGTGATGACCTTACATGGGCACTCTCAACACCACAGAGCTGGTTAAGAGAGCTCAACAGCGGCTGTACTTTCTGAGGAGGCTGAAGGAGTTTGGCATGTCCCCCAAGATCCTCAACAATTTCTATAGCTGCATCATTGAGAGCATCTTGACCAACTGTATCACTGCATGGTACGGCAGTACCACTGCCCTGTACCGCAAACCCCTGCAGAGAGTGGTGAAGACAGCGGAGAAGATCATCAGGACTCCACTCCCCTCTCTGCAGAGCATCTACCACCACAGAGTCCAAAGGAGAGCTGCCACCATCCTTCAGGACCCCACCCACTCCCAGCACAGAATGTTCACGCTTCTACCCTCAGGCCGGAGGTACAGAAGTGTGAAATGCAGGACATCCAGACTAAAAAACTCCTTCTTTCCCACTGCCATCAGACTCCTGAATAAATAACAAACTCCAGACACAGCTTTGAAAATAGGAATTCACACACTGGTTGCTAAATTTGCACATTGCTCACTTGCACAGTGTGCATAGTCTTACCCTGTCTCATGTCTTTATCACCTCTGCTGCTAAATTATCATTGTACAGTCTATTGGGTACTATCATTACAGAGAAATTCTCACACTGGGTGCTAATTTGTACATTGCTCATTTGCACACTGTACATAGGCTTATGCCATCTCAGGTTCATATCTTCTCTGATATTAATACACCATTGTCCATTATAGTCATCCAGTGAATTTTCAATTTTCATTCTTCTTGTTTCCTCTAGTTTAACTGCTTTAACTGTCCTAATTGCCTAACGTGTGTTATTAGTATTCATTAGTATTAGTACTTAATATTAAGGTGTGTATAAGGTGTCCTAACTGCCTAATGTGTGTTATTAGTCTGTGTTATTAGTTTTCATTAGTTTTAAGATAAGATAAGATAAGATAAGCCTTTATTAGTCCCACAATGGGGAAATTCCAGGATTGCAACAGCACAGGGATAGCAACACTCAAAGCAACACTCAGAAGGCAAGAAAAAACAAGAACAGCTAGTAAACATATGTACATATTACTATAAATATATATATATAGACACACAGTGCGGAGCATTGTGGTTGGTGAATGTGCAGCAGAAAGTCTAAGCTCTCTCTCCGCGGATGCGGTGGGCCAGCTGGAAGTCTTTGGGCATGATGGTGACCCTCTTAGCGAAGAAGAGACCCCCCAGGTAGGCCTCGCTGGCCTCCTGCAGAGCCATGACGGCGAAGCTCAGGAAGCGCAGGTCGGTCTTGAAGTCCTGAGCGATCTCCCTCACCAGGCGCTGGATGGGCAGCTTACGGATGAGCAGCTCCATGGATTTCTGGTAGCGACGGATCTCTCTCAGAGCCACGGGCCTGTAACGGTGAGGCTTCTTCACTCCGCCGGTGGCCGGAGCACTTTTCCGAGCAGCCTTGGTGGCTAGCTGCTTCCTGGGGGGCTTTTTCCTCCTGTGGATTTTACGGGCGGTCTGCTTGGTTCTTGCCATCGCTCTTTATTATTCTGTCTTATATTTCTTGCACGCCGCCTAAACTCCAGCCCGGCACCCGCGTCGTTTTCGCTACAGTTCCCGGTATGTCGAGTTCCTCCGCTAGCATCGGGTGTTTTAGGTGTGTTATTACCTTATTAGTATTGATGTGTATCTATTACCTTGGAATTCGTTCAGAGAACAGACTAAGAATTTCATTGCTCAGGAAATGTTGCATTTCTTAACTGTGCACATGATAATAAAGTCTTTGCATCTTGAATCTTGAATATGTCTTTTTTTTTCCTTTTTTTTTTTTTGCTTTAAAGTTTCACTTGAGCCTCGCCCCCTGAAAAAAGGCAAATTTAGACAAAACATTTTTAGTGACATAGATCTGTACAGCAGCTGACACGTGAATAGTGATGAGCCAGTCAGGACTCTCTGGCCTTAGTGAAGTTAGCCTCCGACCAGTTAGGATTTTTGGGCTAGCTGCTTTGAAATCTTGATGCAGATTAAACTGCTTTTAAGGACCGATGCAGTTTCAGTCATTATCCTGGGCCACCGTGTACACAACTGGACATGTCCTTCAACCAGTAAGTCTTTTTATCACAGGATTTATGCTGTTTAATGTAGCACTAGCCACTATTAGCCTTGTGGTATGTGGGTTTCGCCTAGTCACCGATTCTGGCATTTGAAGAGGGGGCGGAGGTGTGGAGTGAAAAGATTTTGACACGAAACTGTAAGACAATGAAAGGTTTTGTTTGTAGAAAAAAGGGCATAATATACCATTTTAAACAATGTAGATTTGTCTTTATAGGGGATTAATAACACAGGGTTACAAAAAAAATTTTTTTTTGTAAGTTGTTTGTATTTTTTCAACTGATTTAAGACAATTTTGCAGCGCTGGATCCGAAAATAACATCTGTTCCTTTTGATCAGGTCAGGTTTTTATACTAAGTTGATTTTTATCAAATCTGATCTTCTGACTAAATCGATTACTTTTTTGTGACATTATTGGTTGATTTTTGTTAATATTTCTCATCTGAAATATATTTTTATGAGAAAAAAATGTTTTCTAACACAATTAATTGATTAAAAGTTACAAACTTCGATTACTGTAAATTGAATAGTAGATATAGTATAGTAGAAATAGTATCCAGAAATTCTACTCATGTAAAAGCAGTGCTTTGAAATTAATAATTAAAAGTAGACAACCAAAAATTACAAGCAGAGTTAAGGGTACAAAGAGCACCCACTTAAAAACTTGAGTAATGACTTCAGTCTTGAAGGTTTAAGGTTTTTCTCAAAAATTTATAACAATTTTCTTATAGTTTTCTACTTTTCTCTGTAAATTTATCTAAATTTGAAACCATTTTCCTCAAATTTGTAATTTCCTCTTGTAAAATTGACTTTTCTTGTACATTTGAAACTTTATTATAAATTTGTGGATTAGTTTATGGCTTATTTTTGTCTGGTTTTTTTGTGTTGTTTTTTTTTAAAACAAAATTATTGTTTTTTTAAATAAATTTGAAACTGAAGACTGTGGTATTTTTTTTTTTTTTTTACTTTTTCCTTGTAACAATTTACATTTTTGACCATAACTTTGCAGTCAGAACAGAACAATAATTTAACTCTGATTACAAATTAAAAAATACTAATAAAATTGTATTTAATGAAATAATTAAATGACAAAGGATGCCGTTAATTTCTGTTATAATATTTCTATATATTTATAGGTTTTTTTAGAAATCTCCTCACCACCCAGACAGCAGGAAAAACCTCCCTTATTTTGAAATCCAAATGTTGGCACGTTTAGTTTGTCTGAAGGCTGCTGACAGATTAAAGTCATTGACTTGGTGAATTTTGGTCATCTTAACTTGCCAGGTACATAACAGGGAACATAGCTTAATATTGTAGTGGCTGGTGAAATACTCAGCAATTCATCAGTCCCCCTTGCCTTTCCCTTCATATGAAGCCGGCTGCATATGAATTCTAACCACATCTCTTAGCTAAGCAACTCTTCCATTATTGCTCCCATTTCCAGTGGGTTAAAACCATGATAAATGCCTCCAGTGCTTATATACCTCTTCTGATTTTTTTTTTCCCGCATTTAAAATACTTTTAATAAACCCATGTTTCTGTGGGACAGTCACGCTAGCGAGACACTCTGTCTGGTGACTGACTGCAAAGCTCGCGTGGGCGGGGCGCTTCTAAACTCCATGTGGATGATGCCCACGCGTGTTGTTCATGCGCGCGCTTGCTGCAAGTCATTGTTTCATATATTTTTCTTAAATCCATATCTTCTCATAAGCGCAGCGGTAATTTTTCTGGCGAGGCGGGCCACCACCCGGAAATATTACCAGAGGAACCCCTGCAGTCCACACTGAAAGTTTTATTTTTTTGAAAAGTTTGCTTTTGGTGCTCAAAATGGCATTTGTGTGTGGACAACAGGTGAAAACAGACTATAAAAAGCTGTGTGTAAAAATGCCAAAGGCCTAAACCTGCTTTCAGAAACAGGGCCCAGGGGCCATAGGTGGAAGTAAATCATTCATTTCCAATTACAAGCATACAAATTTACAAAAACAACTAAGAGACTCAAATCTCACAAAAAATATATCTCTAAAAACATGCAAAACAAGCTTAAAACTATAGAATAAAAAAATACTTCCACCATGTGAAATAAATCTGATACTTCATTGAAAAGGACAATTACAGACTGTGTGTTCTTTTGACTAATGTTATTGATGTCTGGCTGCTGTATTTGGATGTGTTCGTAAGGTGTAACAAACTTAATTGCCCATGTTTCTATACCTATTGTACTAAAGGAAATGGTCATATCCTATCGACCACTGAAACCATACACTACCAGTGATGCATTATTTCATTCATACAATAGGACAAATTTACATTTGCTGGCTCAGGCTAAATCCCAGCTAGAAGCTAGCTAACTAAGGTTAGCAATAGTGATGCAAGAGGGAGAGCAGAGTTAAATGCAATCTTAGAGATTTAAAGAGACATGTACTCAAAGAAGGCATTTTGAGAAAGGCTGCAAAAGATGATTCACAATAGTCACATAATTTAATAATTAAAGAAAATTTCACCAAAATATGTCATTTCAACATTTCATTAAGCCCTATGTGAGCTGTTAAAACATGGAAAAAGTGCAGTCAATGACCCCTTTAAAGATACCCATTCATGAAGGAACGCGATTCTTTGACACATCTGATGAAATTACAGCTCTAAACATAATTTATATAGTTATGGTTTAAATAAAATTTATTTTTAACTCCCACAAACATCCAAACACCTCATCTTCTCTTCCAGTGGTAACCAGATACTGTCATGATCAGGTGAGCGTGCGTCCCCCTCCCTTCCTGCGAGAGGTTCCCTGGCTCCACAGGTAATCATCACACTTGCATGAGTGCAAGTGTGATGCACTTGCATGAGACTGCTGTCTCTGCCTTGCCAGCGCTTATAAGGACCAATTTGTGAATGCTTCAGTGCTGGCTCGTTGGGTATACTGCCTTCCAAGCAAGCAAGTATGTTATATTCTAATTCTAAGGAATCATGTCTAATTACTCTTCTCCTCCCTTTTCCAGGTTGCTGCCATCTTTGCAGTGCATCTCTGGGGCTCGTGCGCTCACCTGCTCCATCTTCCTCATCACCGTTTCAGCTGCCTATTTCCACCCGGCCAGACACCTCACCAAGCTCCACTCCTCTCCTACTCCTTACCAGCCTCCTCCCGCTGGTTCGTCTTTGCCTGCTGGGTCTCTCTGTTGGGTTCTCTGCTCAGCTCCCGTAAGTTGTAGTTTGTCATTCCCCTTTCCTAATCTCCCTCCTCCTACTAACTGGCTCTCGTCTCCCTCTTACAGGCTGAGTCCTCTTCTGGCGAGTGGCATCTTTCCTTAACTGTGCGTTCCCTTTTGGATTAATAAATTGTGGTTTAACTTAGCTTCTCTGTGTCGTGTGTGTGTTTTCTCTAGTGTGACACCCTGCACGTGAGCTGACCATTCTCTCAACATGACAGAACGAGCCAGCCAGAACGTGAGCTCAGCGGGGGCTGCATCAGCGGAACACTCCGCTTTACACTGCCTCAACGTCACAGAGAGGCAGGTGGCTGTGCTCACACAGCAGCTGCAGACAATTACACAGCAGCTGAGCATGGTCACAGTCATCTGGCCCACATCTCTCGTTCGGGTCCTCCCACTCCGTCTGTTGCCCCTGCTTCTTCCACCATTTGCTGAACAACCTCTGTTCCCTCACCGGCCCCGTACGCAGGGGAGGTGGGGAAATGTAAGGGATTTCTCTGCCATGTTCGGCTTTATTTGGGCCAGGTAGGCAGGGAGTATCCGGATGATACATCCAAAATTCATTTCATGACACTCCTGCTGCGAGATTGAGTCCTTAGTTGGGCTCAGTCCATTCTCGACAGCCAGGAAGGTCCTAATTATTCAATTCAATTTCAATTCAGCTTTATTTATAATGCGCTACATCACAACAAAAGCCGTCTCGTGGTGCCACAGTGCAGAAAAAAAAAAATCCACACAGTCACAGAAAGACCCAGCAATCAGACGATCCCCTATGAGCAAGCACTAAGCGACAGTGGAGAGGAAAAACTCCCATTTGGAAGGAAGAAACCTCTAGCAGAACCAGGCTCAGGGAGGGGCAGTCGTTTGCTGTGACTGGCTGGGGATGAGGGGATAGGGAGGATGGAAAGGACAGACATAAAGAACATAGCAGTAAGATGCCAAGTACAATATTGGAGGTCAACCAGCAGTATGGATCAGATAACAATAGAACAAGAGTGGGGTTAAAAGACACAAAAACCCTCCTTAAATGAAAGCTATATTAAAAAGGAAGGATTTTACCCTGTTCTTAAAAACAGAGACCGAGTCTGACTCCTGGACCCAGAGTGGTAACTGGTTCCAGAGAGAAGGGGCTTGGTAGCAGAAGGCTCTGCCTCCCACCGCACTTTTGGAGATTCTGGGCACCACAAGTAAGCCAGCATTTTGGGAGCGTAATGCTCTATTAGGATGGTAAGGTAATATCAGATCTTTTATATACTGGAGGGCCAAATTGTTAAGAGCTTTGAAAGTAAGAAGAAGGATTTTAAACTTGATTCTGAATTCTATGGGAAGCCAATGGAGGGAGGACAGAACCGGGGGAATATGATGTCTTTTTCTAGAACCAGTTAAAACTCTAGCAGCAGCATTTTGAATCAACTGAAGATTTTTTTAAAGACATTTTAGGACAACCAGATAATAACGAATTACAATAATCTAATCAAGAACTGACAAAGGCGTGAATCAGTTTCTCAGCATCACCCAGAGACAAGATGCTCCTGATCTTGGCAATATTGCGCAGATGATAGAAGGCGGTCCTAGAAACAGTTTTAATATGTGAATTAAAGGACAAATCCTGATCAAAAATCACTCCAAGGTTCCTCACACAACTGTTCAGAGTGAGAGTGGCAGCATCTAAATTAAGGGCGTAATCTGAAAAGGAATTTCTAAGATGTTTTAGGCCAACAACAATGACTTCAGTCTTATCAGAGTTCAATAGTAAAAAATCACAAGTCATCCAAGCTTTGATGTCCTTAAGACAGGCATCTAACTTGGCCAACTGATCACAATCATCGGGCTTCATTGATAGGTATAGTTGTGTGTCATCTGCATAACAGTGAAAATGTATACAGTGCTTTCTGATGATATTGCCCAACGGGAGCATATATAGACTAAAAAGAGTAGGGCCCAATACAGATCCCTGTGGAACTCCGTGGCTTAGCTTAGAGCTGGAAGAAAATCCATCATTGACATGGACAACCTGAAATCTATCAGACAAATAAGATCTAAACCACTGTAACGGAGTTCCACTGAGTCCAACAAAGTGTTCCAATCTATCAAGTAGAATAGCATGATCGATAGTGTCAAAGGCTGCAATGAGATCTAAAAGAACAAGAACAGAGACAAGTCCATTATCAGATGCAGTCAGGAGGTCATTAGAGACCTTCACTAAGGCAGTTTCAGTGCTGTGATGAGCTCTGAACCCAGATTGAAACACCTCAAACAAACCAACTCCCTGCAAATGGTCAGATAATTGCACAGCAACAACTCTTTCCTAGATTTTTGAAATGAAAGGCAAATTAGACATTGGTCGATAATTGGCCAAAACTCCAGGATCGTGCGTCGGTTTTTTAAGTAAGGGTTTATTTACAGCAGTTTTAAAAGCCAGTGGAACATAACCCAGAGTTAAAGAAGAATTGATGATAAGAAGAATACGGCTACCAATAATTGGGAAAATAATTTTAAATAACCTGGAAAGAATAGGGTCCAGAAGGCAAGATGAAGGCTTAGAAGAGGAAATTATTTTATCCAACTCTAAGAGGTCGATTGGAGTAAACTTATCTAAGCAGATATCAATTGAGGGAGTTGCAGTAGTTAATGTACTAGAGTTTACAGTAGGAAGAATCTGACTGATTTCATCTCTAATAGATAAAATTTTAAGATTGAAATAGTTCAGAAAGTCCTGACTAGAAAGCTCAGGGGGGATGCGAGGATTGACCGAGTCATGGCTCTTTGTAAGCCTGGCTATAGTGTTGAAGAGAAACCTGGGGTTATTCTTGTTTGCTTCTGTTAATGCAGAATAATAGCTTGATCTAGCTTTTCTAAGAGATTTTTTGTAGATTAAGAGATGATTTCTCCACGCCAAGTAGAATTCATCTGAATTAGATGAACGCCATTTCCTTTCCAATTGACGAGTTTTCTGTTTTAAGCCACGAGTTTCTGAGTTAAACCAAGGGGTAAGAAATCTCTGGTTAGACTTTTTCTTTTATAAAGGGGCTACCAAATCTAGAGTCCGATGCAGAGAGGCAGTAACACCATCAACAATGCTATCAATCACGAATGGAGCAGACTCTCCATCACTTATTTCAGGTGTTTCTGTTGTGTTGACCCATGGCATAGAGGAGACAAGCTGCAAAAATTTAGCAACAACGTCATCAGAAAGGCATCTGCTGTAGAAGTATTTTTCTTTAGAAAATAAGTGCTCAGAGATAATGAAATCAAAAATTAACAGACAACGGTCAGACAGTACAGGATTATGAGGAGACACTACCAGATTTTCGATATCTATACCATAAGTCAAAACAAGGTCCAATGTGTGGTGGAAATAATGGGTAGAATTTTTTACTTTTTGGGAAAACCCCATTGAGTCTAAAATTGAATTGAAAGCCTTATTAAGACAGTCACTCTCAACATCAACATGTATATTAAAGTCCCCTACAATAATTATTCTATTGGTTTTCAGCAATAATCAGCTAAAAATTCGGCAAATTCCGATAGAAACTCTGAATAGGCCATGGGAGGACGATAAACTATGGCAAAGAGAATTGGGTTCAAGCCAAGATTGCCAACAGGCCCCACACTGAGGACCAAACCTTCAAAGGAATTAAAACATAATTTCTGCTTAACATTAACTAGTAATTTAGAATGGAAAATTGCCGCCACTCCACCACCATGACCAGAACCTCTGGGGTTATGACAGTTTAAATACCCAGAGGGAGTTGATTCATTCAAACCAACATAATCATCAAGCCCGAGCCAGGTCTCTGTGAGGGATAGTAGATCGATCTGTTGATCGATTAATAGATCAGACTTAGAATATAGAGACCTAATGTTTAATAAGCCACATTTAATTTTTAAACTTTGGGGGGGAACAGAGGCCAAATTATTAATTTTAGGGACTTGAGGCTGGATTAGAATTTTACCAACATTTTGTTTAATCAATCTGGGAAGTTTATGCATTCTATTTTTTTTTTTTACTTTTTTATTAACTTTAGAGGGAGCAGAAAAAGGTTCTCTAAAGGAGGAGACAGGGGCAAAGTTGAAAGGTGGTGAAAGAGGAGGAGCTGCAGAAGTGCGAGTGTTTTTCAGGTTGTGGTGTATTTGTCCTGGGTTACAATATTTAGGGCAACGGGAGACGGGCTCAATCTCTGAAGGATTATAATCTATCAAATTATATATTTGATAGATTCATTAGTGAATTCTCCCGCACATTTGACCAAACAGAGAGTGAGGGTAATATCATGAGCCGTCTCATGTCATTCCCTCAGGGGAGCTGGTCTGCCACCGACTTCTCTGTGGAGTTTCGGGTCGTCGTGGTGGACTCTGGCTGAAATGACGTTGCGTTACGCAGAGTCTTCCTCCAGGGATTAAATGCCAACCTCCACGATGACCTGGCGGTTCATGCCGTTCTCTACTCTTTGGACGGTCTCGTCAATCAGGCTATCAGTCTGGACAACTGGTACCGCGAGCGCGCAAAGGAGTGCAGGACCTCCTCTGGACCACCCGTTTCGTACGCACCTCCCCCGGCTATCGATGCAGGTGGAGCCAACTCTTCCTCCGAAGAGATGGTGCTCGGCCAAGCCCATCTGGCTCCGGAGGAGAGCCGGCACATGTATGTACTGCGGCTCTTTAGAGCACAAGCTGTACAACTGCCACCTGAAGCCAAAAGACGCGGCCCGTCAGTAGCAGTGTTGGGGGGGGGGGGGGTCTGACGGGTGGGACTGTTATTCATCCCCCCGGTAACTTCTCCATTTCGGCCCTCATTTAATTTCTGGGGGTCGAGAGGTGGGTAATGGCATTAATTGATTCTGGGGCAGAGCAAAATTTTGTTTCTTCATGGCTATTGCGGGAAATAGGCATCCCCATGATCAAATTGTCCACTCCATTAAACGTCATAGACTTATCTGGTGGCAACATGGCTTCTATCACCGAATGCATGGCACCGATCCCTGTCCTCCTTTCCGGGAACCACGGGTAGACTTTTTCAGTCTTTATTCTCCCAAGTTCATCCTCCCGGGTGGTTCTGGGGTACCCTTGGCTCCAGAAGCATAACCCCATCATTAATTGGGGACAAAACTTGCATCTCTTCTTGGAGCCCCTTTTGTTTGGCATAATGTCTTAGTTTGGCCGAGTGTTCACCGTCCTTGTCCATGTCTTCCTCTGTGGCAGAGCCGCCAGACCTCAGCCTCGTACCTGAGGGCTATCATGACCTTGGGGAGGTCTTTAACAAGTCGAGAGCACTCTCTTTGCCTCCTCATCGCTCATATGACTGTGCCATCGACCTGTTACCCGGCTGCGTGACTGCCGTCCAGCTGGCTCTACAATATTTCTGGGCCAGAGACAGAGGCGATGGAGAGTTAGATCAAGGACTCCCTGAATGCCGGCCTCATTCAGCCCTCCTCAGCTCCTCTTGGGGTGTTTTGTTTTTTGTTTTTTTTTGTCGGGAAGAAAGACGGATCTCTGTGCCCATGTGTTGACGACCGTGAATTGAACACCATAACCATCAAAGACAAATATCCTCTGCTCCTAATTAACTCCATGTTTGAGCTCCTTCATCGCGCGCAGGTACTCACCAAATTGGATTTACGCAACGCGTACCATCTGGTCCATATTCGCGAGGGGGACGAGTGGAAGACGGTCTTTAAAACACACTTGGGGCAATTTGAATACCTCGTGATGTCATTTGGGCTCACCAGCGCCTCCGCCGTTTTCCAACGCATGATTAATGACGTCCTCCGCAATACGGTAAATCAGTTTGTTTCTGTATATCTTGACGACATCTTGATTTTTTCCTGCATACCAGAGGAGCACACAGTCCAGGTCAGGTCTGTGTTACAATGGCTGCTGGAAAACCAGCTCTTTGTGAAGGCCGAGAAGTGTGAGTTTTCCACCCACTCCACTTCCTTCCTAGAGTTTATTGTGGCTGAGGGGGGGCTGAAGGCCGACTCGGCCAAGTTGAAGCCTGTGCTTGATTGGCCTATGCCCCATTCCCGCAAGGAGTGTAAGCATTTCTTGGGGTTTGTGAATTTTTATCACAGATTCATCAGGAACTACAGTGGGGTAGCACAGCCTCTCACTCAGCTGACCTCAGTCAAGGTGCCCTTCACCTGGTCCGAGGCAGCCAAACATGCCTTTTCCAAATTGAAGGGCCTGTTCTCTAACACTCCTATCTTGGCCCAGGTCGACCCTCAGCTCCAGTTTATTGTGGAGGTGGATGCTTCTGATTCGGGGGTGGGTGCTGTCCTCTCACAGTGCTCAACCTCCTATCAGTGGCGCCACCCAAGCGTGTATTTCTCTTGGCAGCTCACGCCAGCCGAGAGGAACTACGACGTAGGGGACCGAGAGCTTTTAGCCATTTAGTTGGCTCTTGAGGAGTGGAGGCTTTGGCTGGAGAGAGCAGTCAAATCAAAATCAAATCAAACTTTACTGTCATATTGCTGTACATACAATTGTAGTGCAGGCAAGATGAAATTGTGTTTCTCTCGGCATCCATATAAGAAGCAGCATGATTAAGACACACTCCCACATAGCTCCACCCCCCACCCCCACCCCACCCCCATCCATTCACACATCCCTGAGACATACTTGGGGAAAAAGAATAACTAACTATAATATACAAAATGTCCATAGGTGCAGTAGTGTGTATGAGAGATTCCGGGTCAGCTGTTCAGCATCCTGACAGCTTGTGGGAAGAAGCTGCTGATCAGTCTGGTGGTTCTGCCTCTGATGCTCCGGAATCATTTACCAGATGGAAGAAGTTCAAAGTGTTTATGCAGAGGGTGAGAACGGTCCTTGACAATGTTCAGTGCCCTGCTCCTACAACGGTTCTGAAAAAGTTCTTGGACAGAGGGGAGGGAGACTCCAATTACCCTCTCCACCCCCTTGACTATCCTCTGCAGGGCTTTTTTGTCTGACATACTGCAGCTGGAGTACCATGTAGCAATGCAGTACGTCAGAACACTCTCCACCACACCTCTGTAGAAGGTCCTGAGGATGCAGATGGGGAGAGAGGCCTGTTTGAGTTTCCTCAAGAAGTGTAGTCTCTGCTGAGCCCGCTTCCTGATCTCCAAGGAATTCTTGCTCCAGGTCAGGTCCTGCGAGATCTGCACTCCGAGGAACTTGATGTTCTCCACTTTCTCCACTAAATGGCCGCTGATGCTGAGGGGGACATGCTCAGGCTGTGACCGCCGGAAGTCGATAATCATCTCCTTCGTTTTGTCCACGTTGAGCACCAGATTGTTCTCCCTGCACCAGCCCTCCAGGTCTCTCACTTCTTCCCTGTACATTGATTCCTCATCCCTCTGAATAAGTCCCACCACCGTGGTGTCATCTGCAAACTTAATAATCTGGTTCCCCTCGTGTTTGGATACACAGTCATGTGTTAGAAGTGTAAACAACAGTGGAATGAGTACACAGCCCTGAGGGGTTCCGGTACTCAGCGTGACAGAGTTGGAGATGTTGTTTCCAACCCGGACAGACTGAGGTCTCTCAGTCAGGAAATCCAGGATCCAGAGACATGTGGCGGTGTTCAGACCGAGAAGGAGTAATTTCTCCATCAGTCTCTGGGGAATAATGGTGTTGAATGCTGAACTGAAATCAATGTACAGGAGTCTGGCGTAGGTGTCTTTCTGGTCCAGGTGGGTGATGACAGAGTGTAGGGTGGTGACTATAGCATCCTCCGTGGAGTGGTTTGAACGATATGCAAACTGGAGCGGGTCGTGTGATGCAGGGAGGCAGGCTGTGATGTGTGGTTTGACAAGCCGTTCAAAACACTTCATCACAATTGGTGTCCATCCCATTGTAGTGTGGACTGACCACAAAAATTTAGAGTATCTTCGGTCGGCCCACAGATTAAATACCAGGCAGGCCTGCTGGGCCCTATTCTTTCATAGGTTTAATCTTACCATCACCTACAGGACTGGTTCTCTTAATATCAAACCGGACACTCTCTCCTGCCAGTTCAGTCCCAACCTTCCAGCCCCTCCTTCTCTCCCCCAACCCATTGTGCTGTCCTCTTGTATTCTTGGAGTCCTTACCTGGGAGATTGAGCAGAGGGTCTGGCAGGCCCAGTCCACGGAGCCCAGACCCAAGGGGGTACCTAGTGATTGTCTGTTTGTCCCGGCCGGCCTCTACAGCGACATCATCTGGTGGGGCCACTCTAGCCACTTTTCCTGCCACCCAGGGGCTTCCCAGACAGTAAATCTGATCCAACAAGTGTTCTGGTGGCTGACCCTGCGGACAGACGTCCGGGACTGAAGGATTAAAGTACTGAATCTTTAAGAGAATATAAAGTTTCTTTCTTTGGGATCAGTACTATTCGACTAATCTGACCCCCTCGCACAAGTCCTCCAGATTACCTGCAGTTTTTTGTTTCCAAAACATTTGAGCTGCATTGACTCTACAGACAATCAGCTGCATGGCTCGAGGACAAATGCCAGCAGCTAAGACAAAACATCTCCTGCCAAAGAGACTTTGTTGTTCTTAACTGATACAACACCTACACTCAACACTACACCCACACTGACTCAAAAACTGATGAAAAAGATCACTCACTCACTGCTCTCTTTGTGTCCTTGTGTACATTCTTGTCTGCTAACTGTGCATTGAGGGCTTTTTTTCTTGTAATCATAATATTGATCATATATGACCAGTATTCTGACAATCAATGGTTTTTTGCTCTTTCCTATTGTGTTATCCTTTTCCTCCCTATGCATCCTGTACCCATCTGATGACAGGCGCGTTTTTCAGATGCTGCCGCGTCACCGGAAATGCAGGTCGTTTTCTGTGTCAAGTCAAATCCCTTGTATGTTATCAGTTGTTTACTGTTAATGTACTTGGCAATAAATCTTTTCTGAGTTTCTGAGTTTCTGACTACATTAAAGCATGCCAGGTGCGCGCCCGCAACAAGTCTGACTCCTCACCTCCTGTTGGCCTGCTACATCCGCTACCAGTTCCCAGCCGACCTTGGTCTCACAACACCCTGGACTTTGTCACGGGATTTCCCCCCCTCACGAGGTAACACCATTATCCTTACCATAGTAGACCACTTCTCCAAAGCAATCCATCTGGTGCCCCTCCCCAAGCTATCCTGCACTTCTGAGACCGCTGACCTGCTGACTACACATGTCATCCATCTACACGGGATTCCCATGGACACTGTGTCTGACCGGGGTCCACAGTTCACCTCCCACATTTGGAAGTCCTTCTGCCGCTCCTTGGGCACCACAGTCAGCCTCATGTCCAGATATCATCCACAGAGCAACGGACAGGCTGAGCGCACCAACCAGTCCCTGGAGACCACCTTCAGATGTGTGGCATCCTGTAATCCCTCCACATGGAGCTCCCATCTGACCTGGGTGGAGTACGCCCACAACTCGGCAGTTTCTTCCTCTACAGGACTAACGCCTTTTGAGGCCTCCATGGGGTATACCCCTGTTGCCTATGGCGGAGAGGGAAGTCACCGTGCTATCTGTGGGGGCCCATGCCCGCCGCTGCCGTCAGCTCTGAAGGGCCACCCAAACTGCATTTCTCCGCTCTATGGAGCGGAATCGCCAGTATGCAGACCACAGGCAGGCTCCAGCACCCAAGTATACAGTCGGGCAGCGTGTGTGGTTGTCGGCGGACCAGGTGCCCTTGAAGACAGAATCAAGAAAGTTATCACCTCACTTCTTGGGTCCGTTTACCATCTCCCAGATCATCAATGACGTGACGGTCTGCCTGGAGCTTCCGCCGACGCTTCACATCCACCCCACGTTCCCCATTTCAAAAATCAAGCCCCACTCCGCCAGCCCTCTCTGCCCCCCCCCCCCCCGAGGCCACCTCTTCCTCCCCGGATCCTCGACAGCCAGACCACCTACACCGTCCAGAGGATTCTGGACGTTCACCGTCAGGGCCGGGGCCTGCAATACCTCGTCCACTGGAGGGCTATGGCCCTGAAGAAAGGTCCTACTTTCACAACAAAGGGATGGTCCGGGCCTTTCACAAAGCCCATCCCAACAAGCCCAGAGGGCCGCCAGGAGGCTCCCCTTGAGGAGGGGGCACTGTCATGATCAGGTGAGCGCGCGCCCCTCTCCCTTCCTGTAAGAGGTTCCCCGGCTCTGCAGGTAATCATCACACCTGCGTGAGTGGACACACCTGCTGTCTCTGGCTTGCCAGTGCTTATAAGGACCAATTTGTGAATGCTTCAGCGCTGGCTTGTTGGGTATACTGCCTTCCAAGCAAGCAAGTACGTTATATTCTGATTATCAGGAATCATGTCTAATTCCCCTTCTCCTCCCTTTTCCAGGTTGCTGCCATCTTTGCGGTGCATCTTCGGGGCTCATTGTGTACTCACCTGCTCCATCTTTCTCATCACTGTTTCAGCTGCCTATTTCCACCCGGTCAGACACCTCACCCAGCTCCACTCCTCTCCTACTCCCTACCAGCCTCATCCCGCTGGTTCATCTTTGCCTGCTGGGTCTCTCTGTTGGGTTCTCTGCTCAGCTCCCGTAAGTTATAGTTTGTCATTCCCCTTTCGCGATCTCCCTCCTCCTACTAACTGGCTCTCATCTCCTTCTTACAGGCTGAGTCCTTTTCTGGCGAGTGGCGTCTTTCCTTAACTGTGTGTTCCCCTTTTGGATTAATATATTGTGGTTTAACTTAGCTTCTCTGTGTCGTGTGTGTGTTTTCTCTGGTGTGGCACCCTGCATGTGAGCTGACCATTCTCTCAACATGACAGACACGCTCTTAGCAACACTTCCCTGTCAATATCTTGTCTGCACCAGGATTATTCTGCATTGTCTGTTTTCATTGTTTTCTTTTGTGTGTGTGTGTGTGTGGGGGGGGTGATAGCCTTTCTTCTGGAGTGAGTGCACTTTCCTCCTTGCCAAATTAATTTTTGTCTAATTATATTTATTGTGATGAGTCTTTTCTGTAAGCCTCTGGGCACTTCATCTCCTCCTCTACACAGGCTGAATTTCTGATTGCTCCTTAGTTGTATTGCTCCTTCATCATTCTGCAATTTCTCAGTTTGGGATCAATAAAGTATATCTATCTTGTTTATTAATTTTTTCTCCAGTGAGTAAAACTCTACAGTTAGAGATACTGATGTACATTGCAGAGATGGAATGATTCTCAACTTTAATAATATAAGAAAAATAAAAAGAACCATTGATACACAGGTAGATAACCAAAAAAATGATGTGGGCTGAGACCAAGTTTAAAGAGCTAATCCAAAGCCTTTCTTCTCCATCTTCAAAAGCATCAGATTTACTCTTTTTAATGATTTTATAAAAAAGAGACTTCATATCCTTCACAACAGATCCCCAAAAGGGTTTTGTATGTTTTTTAGTGTGTGCTACTGTTTAGTCTGTGGTACAAGGGTGGCAGATTTTGCCTCAGTCGTGTCACCAATTTGAGTTTCTGTTCTGTACTTTCCCATTTTATTTTGCCATATAAGTTTGTTTTACCATTTTTGTCAGGTTTCCTCTGTAATTATCAGCTCCTCACACCAATAGTTTCACTCGTATCAACTCTTTTTTTATTACTATTATACTAAATACAGTATTTTCATTCAGATTTCCTTCAGTGCTCAAATAATTTGCTTGTGACATGTTTATTGTGTTATGTACTGTATGTTATTCTTGACTATTTAACCTTTAGTTCCCCTGTTCTGTTTTTGATTGGTCAGTGACCACTTCTGTTTTCTTTTTCTCCCACAAAAAAGTTGTGTCTATCAAAACTTATTTTGGATTCACCAATTTTGAATCTAGGAGCGTAATAAGCTAGAAAGAACACTGACAAAAATTGTGTTTGGGTTGTGGAGGCACAAAAACTCTGAGGAAATGAGACAATTACGCATGTAACCACTAAACAATTGCTCTGGCATTGCTAGTTGTTGCAAGCTTTGAACCACTGACAAAAACATTTAGGGGAAAACAGGGTGACTTGGCAATGTTTTTGGAAGAACCTTTTCATAACAGAGAACCAGAAGATCTCTGTAGTTAATTTTGGTTGTTTTACAGCAAATAAAAACTGAAATGCTTGCTTGCTTCAAAATGGTCTGAATGAAATTCAAGAGTATCAACAAAAAGAAAAATGGAGCAGAGAAAATTCTCATTTCAAAACTAGAAGGGACTCAGAGAATGCATACTGTTGTGTCCATAACTCCCTTAATAATAACCAGGCCGGAGGTGCAATGAACGTAGCTTTATTATCACAGTAAATGATAAGAGTCAAAGACTTACAGCGCTCCTTACATGCCAGGGGTTGACGGCGGAAAAGAGCTGGCCTCTTCCTGCCGTACCCTTTATACCCTGGGTGACGCCACAATTTACCACAATTTACAAACAGTAATTTACTAGTTTCTGACTTTTCTTTACATATTCAATTCAAACAAAGTTTCAAAATATCTTCTCTTTTTCCCTCTATCATTCAATTAATTCCATCAATTATACATCTCCTTTTTCTTTTTCAGAATACACACGGGGCACAACCCCAATAGGTCAATGTGAAAAACTATATACAATATGACATGGGGACATAAAACCAGAACACACCCTATAACTACACCCCAGTCACTTCACAAACCCCGTGGAGGGCCCCCCCTTTGGATTACCATCTGGTGGCTCCCACCCAGGGCGCCTCCATCTCTTGCCCTCTGGAGATGGCCTGTGCCGCCTCCTCTTCTCCACCATGTGGCGCAGTTCATTGGGGTGCCTCCACGATTCATCAGACAAGCCCAAATAGCCGTCACTCTGGGCAGCCATCACCTGTAACCGCCTCTGGTCATCACGCTGTTCGCGACGTTTCTCTCAGCTGAGCTTCAACCCTTGGGCAGACCTCGTCACCAGTGCGAAGGGGAGCTGTATTGTGCTTCCTCAGACCACCATATTGTGAGCGGGGGTCCTTTTCAGAGCTGACCGTTCTGCCAGCCCCTCCTCGAAGGCCGTTGTTTGGCGCATTTTAAAACCACACCAGCTGGTCTTTCCCCAGTTTCCTTCAGCGCTGGCACCTTGGTCCTACCTGCTGTCCCGGGGGTCCCGCCGTGCCGTCCAGTTCACACACCAAGGGCAACTTGAATACTGGCATCGGGTCCGTCCCGGGAAGGTGGTCCGTAGTGTTTATCTTGCACTCCTCCCGTAATGCCAGACCAATCACTGTCCCACACCGCATCATCTTCCATACACGGAGCAGGTCGGTCCCACAACCTGCAGCCGGACCCTTGCCGGTGCTGTTTGCAATCGAAAATCCCAAGCCATAAAATATGTCACACCCCATGATGTTGGATCCTGCAGCAGTCACCACAACATGGACGTTTGCCATCATCACTGACTTGTATGTTGCCATTAATGCCACAGACCCCACAACGGCTAGCCTGTTCCTTCCACTGACACAGTAGGGCGTGGACAATTTACTTATGGTAGTGGGGAAATAGACTCTTTACTGTTGCAAAATTTAACACCAAAGCCACCGATCCTGTGTCTACCAGCAACAGCACTTCAGTATCATCCAGCGTAACAGTACAATAAATACGTCCATCCGTCACTGGGGAAACTGTATGGATGACTGTAGGAGTCTTCGCAGAGGGGCCCGTTTCCTGCATTCGGTCCCCTCGCTCAAAATTCTTGCAGTTTCTGGAAAAATGGTGCAGCGGGCCACATTTCCCTCAGCGCTTGCCTTTCGCCGGACACTCTCTGGACTTACAACGGTATCTAGCAGACCCACAGCCGTAACATCTAGGTGTCCCAGGGACAGATCTAATCTTCACAATGGAGGTATATTCGTCTTCATCCCCGCTGTCCTCATTTCTGGGGTCCGCCATCAGTGCCTTTAGACAAGGCTCATCTTGAGTCGGAGTGGACCTCCCACTGAGGTCCCTCACTATTGTTTCCACTGCCTCGAATTGCTGTGCTACTTCGATAGCTGTGGCTAGCATCAGTTCGCCCGGATAAGTTGGAAGTCTCGACCGAGCCGCAGGACAGTGTACATGCTCTGCCGGCTGGTCTCAGATCATTTTATCCTGTAGGGCCCCAAATTGGCACTCACCTGCCAGCTGACGCAGGTCTGCAACGTTATTCTTGGGGATTTTAACCATGTTTCTTTAAAGAAGACACTTAAAACTTTTATCAGTATGTCTCCTGCCCAACCAGGTGAAAAAAAGACACTGGACCTGTGCTATGGATCCATTGAGAGGGCCTATAAATCACTCCTCCTTCCTCCTTTAGGATCCTCAGATCACAACTGTGTACATTTGCTGCCCACATATAAAACTGCTCTCAGAAGAGGCAAGGTGGAGACCAGAGACATAGATGTGTGGACAGAAGATTCAGTGCACTGCCTCCAGGAATGCTTTAACTGTACGGACTGGGAGATGTCCACACTGTCCTGCGGGGATGATTTGGACTCTTTGGTGGACGTCACATGCTCATACATGGCTTTCTGTAAAAATATGATCGTTCCACGTAAACGTGCCAAAATATATCCCAACAACAAGCCATGGGTTACAAAATCAGTTAAATCCTGCTTACAGAGGAAAGCACTTGCCTTGAAACAGGGGTCTGTTTCTGAGCTACAGGTTGCCACAAAAGAGCTGAAGTCCGAAATTTTAAGAGCAAAACAGAATTATAAATCAGAATTGGAAAGCAAGATGGCTACAAAGAAACTTGGTTCAGCCTGGGCCAGTATGAAAATTATTGCAGGCCTTCAGAGCACAGAGCGCAGTAATCGTGTGTTTTTAGATGGTTTTAATTCAGACACAGAGCTGGCTAATGCTCTTAAAGCAGACGGACAGACGAAAATTCAATATCGCTAATTCTTATCTCAAATTGTTGTCTGAGACGAGCTAAGTTGAACCGCACATGTTTTGGTGTCAACGAATGTTGCATAAGGTGACAATGCGCTCTTGAAGTACGCTGTTGTGGAGAGCTGTCTGACCCAGCCAAGCGATCAGCGGCTAAGATGGCCACTGACTGTGTGACGTCACCACCGGCAAACACACGCACACGGTTGGCGGCCAGTGCTGTGTTTTGCTTCATGCAACACTTGTTTACGTCTTAAAATCGGCGATTACGGATATTTCTCGGAATACTTGTGGATTACAAACAGATTATTAATGAAGATTAGGATTTCGGGAATCGAATTAATATGGTTTGGCGTTGTGTTGTCTACAGGTGCGATGGGATACCTGCTGTGTTTTGCTTCATGCAACACTTGATGTTTACGTTTTAAAATCGGCGATTACGGATATTTCTCGGAATTACCAAATATTTTCATGATCATAAGAACGGTTAGGGGGAAAAAACATGCTGAAGAAAGACAGTTTAACTCACCGGTTACTTATATTGGAAATCCATCCTCCTGTGTTTTTTAGAAGCAAAGTTCTCAATTACAGAGACATACAGTGTTCCCTATTGCTTCAGCTTCTGTATTAAAGCAGACTGCAGTGAAATAGTACCCAGGTTTGTCAGTCTTTCTTGTCCACATATATTTTGCAGGTGTCACGGCTCGTCGCTCTCAGACATCTGCCTCAGCTGTGCGCACACCTGCACCTCGTTAGCACCCTAAATGTGCAGTAGACATTTCGTTGACAGCGATTTCGAGAATAAGATGTAATTTGCAAAAAGATTGGTGATAAAGAAAACGGCTATTCCAACTATATATCCCTTGATTCCCAAGTCTGACTGAGACAAGTGTCAGTGACAGTGCGTGAAAAGCAAGGATGATCTACCGAGGCGATCAGCTGTCAGAAAACGAGAAGTAAACAGGGTAAGTTTGGTATTTTTAATATTCACTGCAAAAGTTTACTAAACATTTTAAATGAATTCCAAGCAATGGATGATTTTCAAAATCAAACATGTAAAAGTAGAAGAAATTACCAATGACAGTTCAGCTTTCAATTTTTAGGGAAGCAACATATTTGCTAAGAAAAACAAATATAAGCCTAAGATTGTAAGAGAAATGTGCTTTTAAAAATGGAACCCCAATTTTCTACCATAAAATGGTGCCCATTATAACTGTGAAATGTTATTTATTGGAATATAATAATTTCTATATCTGGAAACTAGTTATTTTCTTAATCTGAAGTGATACTCCATTGATTTTTGTATTTCTTTGTATATTTCTGCTGTGTTTTCAAACATTCATACAAAGGTGGTATAGTATGTAATATTTCTTTTCAAATTGAGAAGAATTTAGTGTGTTCAAATTATTCAAATGTATATGACATGCGACTTTGATGAATGCTGAACTATGAGAATTATAACATTGACATGAACATTAATAAACTCAATATATGATTTTACAAAACTTTATTTACATATCATTGTTCACAAATCTAATCTTGGTAGGCAAAATCCCTTGTAGTGATCAGATGGGAATGTTTCTCTGATGAGGCTCACCGCACAGGCAGGCAACATAACCCTCACTTCTTTCCCACAAATAAGGCTGAATACCCCCCTCAGCACCACCCAAAACTACTTCATCATCCGATTCTTCATTTTCAATGTCATCATTTATATTGAGGTCGTCAAACTCGAGAAAATAATCGCTGTCCGAATCGCTTTGCTCTCGTTCTGCCATTTTCTATTGCTGTTGTGACGTCACCAATGCCCGCACCTATCGAGAGATGGCGGTACTGCAGCCTCACAAAGTGAAGGCTGAGCTATGAGCGAATAAGGTCATTTATGGAAGCTGGTGACACATATTAAATCGCGGGAATAGACAGAATAGAATATTTTCATACAATCTGTTGATTGCTTCAATAAAAAAATGTCACTGTCCGTCTGCTCTAATTGTTTTTATGGTCATTTTGACTCCTTTGATTTTAGCACTGAAACCCAAGATTTGAAACAGAAACTCAAAGTCAATCAGCACTTTAATATTGAGGTGCAGGATATTAAAAGGGAGTTCTGCGCTGTAAAAGTGAACAAAAGTCAGGGCCCTGATAATATATGTGGGTGCTTGGTAAAGTCCTGTGCACATGAACTGAGTCCTGTATTTCATTACATTTTCAATAAGTCCTTACAGACACAACATGTGCCTAAGATCTGGAAAGAAGCCGTGGTTGTTCCCGTTCCAAAATCCAGCTGTCCTAAAACGGTAAACGACTTTAGACCAGTTGCTTTGACTTCAATTTTAATGAAAATTTTTGAAAAACTGGTCAGATGTGAGGTCCTAAAGCAGACTGAGCATGCATTGGATCCTCTGCAGTTTGCCTATAGGCCTCACAGAGGAGTGGAGGACGCCACTGTCACTCTGTTTAACATGCTTTTCAAACATCTGGATTTTAATGGGACACATGCCAGGCTTTTATTTGTGGACTTTTCCTCCGCCTTTAATACAATCCAACCTCATATTTTAGTTGAAAGGCTCCTGCAACAATTTGATTTGAGCAATAATCTGGTGGGTTGGATTCTGGGTTTCTTAACCAACAGGACGCAGAGAGTAAGGGTTAATGGTACATTGTCTGACCTAAAGTGCTCTTCTACTGGCTCACCTCAGAGGTGTGTGTTGCCACCACTACTCTTCATCCTGTACACAAACATGTGTCGGAGCAGACATGACAACAGACACATTATAAAGTATGCTGATGATTCAGTTATTGTCAGTCTCCTCCAGGATGGTGAGAGTGGCCACGGCCCAGTAGTTGATGATTTTGTTCACTGGTGTGAGGATTCCTACCTGCAGCTGAATACGACAAAAATAAAGATATGATTATTGACTTTAGGAGGAAAACTCCCAGGCACAAAGTCACCGTACTAAAAGGCCAGACCACCGAATGTGTACAATCCTACAATTATCTTGGGACGATTATTGATAGTAATTTAAACTTTGAAGAGAACTGTGAAAGGGTGTGCAAAAAGGGTCAGCAACATTTGCATTGCTTGAGGAAACTTGCACGCTTCCAAATTGACTGAACCATAATGACAATGTTTTATCGGGCTTTTATTGAATCTGTTTTATCCTTTTCTTTTGTGTCATGGTTTGGTCAGATAAAACTGAAACAGAGGAAATCCTTGGATCAGGTAGTTAGATGGTCCAGTCGTTTGCTTGGTGAGTCACAGCTGAGCCTGACATCCCTGTACACCAGACAAGTACAGAGGATGGCTACCTCCATTTTAAATGATGACTCCCACCCTTTGCACTGCAACTTTCAGCTTCTTCCCTCAAGACGGAGATTTGCTGTCCCAAAAAGTAAAACCCAGCGCTACAAAAACAGCTTTGTTCCTGCTGCTGTCAAAGAGTTGAACAAGTTGTAACAATATATTGCACATAATTTAGGTACCTATTTATTAACTCCATTTTATATTTACTTATTTTTGTAGGATTTTATTTGGGTTCTAAATATTTTATTGGGTTTTAGACCCTTGAGTTTTTAACCTCTGACTAGTTTTTAACTTTTTAATATGACCCTTCTCTCTTACCTCTGGTTTTTTCTCTCATCTCTTTGTCTTTATACCCTGATTGATGGAGCCTTGAGTACTTTTATCACGTTTATAGTCAGATTCATATGTGCCTGTGTTTGTGTTTATGTTGAATGTAATTGTGGCTTGTAAATATGGATGTCACCAGACTGCAAAACAAATCTACCTACGGGTACAAATAAAGTAACCTGAACCTGAACCTGACTCTCCCATCCGCTGGTGGCGCTGCCAAAACTGGATGCGTCGGACTATGACGATCTCGGGGGCATGAAAATAGCGCACCATTAGCTTCACCACCTCATCAAAGCTGTCGGCTCCTCCCAAAGTATCAAGGATTCTCTGGCCCTCCATGCCCAGGCTATGGACCAATATTGCCCTCACACGCAGCTTCTTGTGCTTGCCAAGGTTAAAGGCCACCAGGTAATTGGTAAAAGCCGCGAACCACCGAGGCTGGGGCATGGGCAGTTCGCCTGGGGCCTCCAGAAACGGCCGAAAGTTGGTATCAGCTCGCTCCATCACGGAGTTCTCCTCATCGCCAAATGTTGTGTCCATAACTCCTTTAATAATAACCAGGCCGGAGGTGCAAGGAACGTAGCTTTATTATAACAGTAAATGATAAGAGTCAACAAACTTACGGCGCTCCTTACATGTCAGGAGTCAACGGCAGAAGAGAGCTGGCCTCTTCCTGCCGTACCCTTTATACTCCAGGTGACGCCACCACCGGAAAGGCGGTCCGTCACCCCTCACTATTTCCCGGGAGCCCCGGCCGCCATATTACTACTAAACACATACCTCTGCCAAGGCCCCATCCCTTCCCCCCCTTCATCCATCCATCTGACATATTTTGCTAGTAAGGGACCCAAGAGCAGAACAGGATGCAAAGAGTTTGTATTTATTGAGGAACTGATTAATTAGAGTATGTGCTGGCAACCCTGTGGCGACAGAAAAGGGAGATCGTAAATATACTGATTTAGGGAGGTGAGTACGAATTTTAAGGTCCACAGAGGAGTGATGAGTATCACTGGGGGTAGGTTGTCTTTTCCATTACAGGTGGTGAGCAGGCTTTGAGCATGTTGGTATAGGAGGGAAAAGCTGGTAGGAGACGTTGCTGTCCGTCTGTACATTGTGAGATAGGGTCTTGGCGGAGATATGCACTCATGGATCACCTCCAAAATCAAATGGGTTCATCCTTTGACCAAACGCCACTTGTGGTGAAAATTTCATCAAAATCCATTAAGGAGTTTTTGTGCAATCCTGCTTACAGTCAAACAAACGAACTAACGACCCCCATTAAATTACCTCTTTTGGGGAGGTAGTTAAGATTGGTGATACTGAAAAAAGAGCCCTATCTATGAATTATTTGTTTTATTCCATTTAAAAGAAAAAAAAAACATCCATCTTCATAGTTAGTACTCAGCTTAAATCAATGATGCTAAAAACCAACAGCCAAGCCAAAAATCTGGGTGTGGTTCTGGACTCAGACCTGAATTTTAACAGCCACATTAAGCCAGTATTGAAGTCAGCCTATTATAACTTAAAGAACATAGCGAGGATGAAAGGTCTGATGTCTCAGCAGGATCTAGAAAAACTTGTCCATGCATTTATCTTCAGTAAACTTGACTACTGTAATGCTGTCCTCACGGGTCTCCCTAAAAAGTCCATCAGACAGCTGCAGTTGGTTCAGAATGTTGCAGCTCGAGTCCTCACTAAGACCAAGAAAGTGGATCATATACAGTTGATATAAAAAGTCTACACACCCCTGTTCAAATGCCAGGTTTTTGTGATGAAAAAAAAAAGAGACTAAGATAAATCCATTTCAAAACTTTTTCTATCATTAATGTGACCTATAACCTGTATAACCCAATTGAAAAACAAACTGAAATCTTTTCAGGGGAAAATTTTAAAAAAACTTACAATAACCTGTTTGCATAAATATGCACACCCTCTTATTACTGGGGATGTGGCTGTGTTCAGAATGAACAAATCACTTTCAAACTCATGTTAAATGAAAGTCAGCAGACACCTGCCACCAGTTAAAGTTCCTCTGATTAACGGCAAATAAAGTTCAGCTGTTCTAGTAGGCTTTTCCTGACATTTTTGTAGTCACAGCTTACAGCACAAGCCATGGTCTACAGAGAGCTTCCAAAACATCAGAGGGGTCTCATTGTTCAAAGGTATCAGTCAGGAAAAGGGTGCAAAAGAATTTTCAAGGGATTAAATATACCATGGAACACAGAGAAGACAGTCATCATCAAGTGGAGAAAATATGGCACAACAGTGACATTACCAAGAACTGGACGTCCCTCCAAAATTGATGAAAAGACAAGAAGAAAACTGGTGAGGGAGGCTGCCAAGAGGCCGACAGCAACATTGAAGGAGCTGCAGGAATTTCTGGCAAGTACTGGCTGTTTGGTACATGTGACAACAATCTTCTCTCTAGGGTGGCAAGACGGAAGCCTTGTGAAGAAAAACATCCAAGCCCGGCTACATTTCGCAAAAAAAACATTTGAAATCTCCCAAACGCATGTGGGGAAATGTGTTATGGTCTGATGAAACCAAGGTTGAACATTTTGGCCATAATTCCAAAAGGTATATTTGGTGCAAACATAACACTGCTCATCACCAAAAGAACACCATACCTACACTGAAGCATGGTGGTGGCCCCATCATGCTTTGGGGCTGTTTTTCTTCAGCTGTGTCACGATCTGAGCACGGGGGATTCTGCCACGCTCAGTCTGATTGCAGTTTTCCATATTTGTATAGTTGTTGTATTTTCTGAGTTCTAGTTCCTGTTATTTTATCCTTGGTTGGTTTTCACATATCTTGTTGTTTCTTAAATGTGACTTGTTTTCCTGTTTACGTTCATTGTAATTTTATTTATATTTTTGGGGTTATTTGTATTTTCACTTCAGTCTTTATTTGTCTTCATTCTAGTTATCGCATTATGTTTGTATTTTACCGGCTCTCTCTCTCTCTCTCTCTCTCTCTCTCTCTCTCTCTCTCTCTCTCTCTCTCTCTCTCTCTCTCTCTCTCTCTCTCTCTCTCCGGGATTGCAGCTGTCAGTGGAACTTCCAGGTTTTACCCTGAGTGTGGGCGGTGCCCCTGTCAAGCTGTCAGCCCTGTCTCCTCTCCTCATGACTCACAGCTGTTTGTAATCACTTCCACCTCCTGTCCGCTCATGTGATTCACACCTGATGGCACTTGGTATAATTAATTGCTTGCCTTACTTAACCCAATGACTGTCACGGGTGCTCCGTTGCGCCATAAGCCCCTAGTGGTCAAGGTTTTTTCAAGAAAATATTCAGTTCAGATGTCAGAAATTTCCAAGGCTATAACTTGAAAGTGGTAAGAGATAATGGCTTACTGTCAATTAGAAAGATGTAGAATATGATCCAAAGTTTGCGATAGGAGTAAATTTACACACCTAATTTGCAAAATGCCACGGCAGCCATATCGTCTTACATAACTTTCAGTCAAAAGTGGACTTTGGACATATTTACACAAAGAATGGTTTTGCTTTTTGTTACCGTTTCTTCTTTTGGGCATTTTGTTATCTTATCTTCAAAGTATATGAACCAGAAAATCAGTACAATGTAAACAAACAAACAAATTCTTCACTTACTGCTGGCCGGGCAGCTCACTCGCTTTGTCCTTTTGCAGCATTCTGGTTGTTATTTTCTCTTCTGTCAGTCATTTTGTTTTTCCCCCTCATATCCAGAAACTGTTATGATTATTCCACCTCAACTTCGCTCTTATCCCGCCGCTATTTATCTTATATGACGACACGGAATAGGCGCGATTGTTCTCTCCAGTCACATGGTGCTGAGGGCGATGGCAGGTGAACATCGACCAACTTCGCTCGCCCTCTGTTATAACAAAATGTATATATTTACCTTCATAAGCAAAATAATCTCTTTTTAGAATCATAGTTGGCAAATTTGGGAGCAAATGCCTCCTCTGTCTTGCCATGGCGATGGTGAACATCAACAGTTGTTTACAAACTCTTCTTCTGTGGTGTCCAGAAGTGAGGTTTTAGGATGGTTCTATGTCCACCATAAGTCCTCCAAGGCAAGAGCAGTAAGTTATAAGTGTCTGCCACCTTGTGAGGTGGAATCTATAACTTAAACCAACTGGGGAGTTTTTGGCCACGTCATATAACATCACATGACAGGCACAGCGCTGCACCTGTGGCAGTAGGGGCACTATCTGTCCATGAAATCTTGCCACAAGAAGGGTAAAGACTTCTTGCTTCATCCACTCTTTGTCAGAGTCTCATCAGCAATCCATGTCTGTTAGAACCCAGTCCCTGTTCTAACACCTGCCTTGCCTTCTCCTTGTTTCGTCTATTTGTAAGTTTATGTTGAGCACTGTTTGGACTTTGTGTTTGTTCTTATTAAATACCACAAGCTGCAGTTCATCGCTTGGGTCTTTCTCTTTGTCCCAAAGGGGCAATTTACAACAAGCTGGAACTGGGTCCTTAGTCAAGGTGGAGGGAATTATGATCAGTTCCAAATATCAGTCAGTGTTGGCACAAAACCTTCAGGCTTCTGCTAGAAAGCTGAAGATGAAGAGGAACTTCATCGTTCAGCATGATAATGATCCAAAGCACACATCCAAATCAACAAAAGAATGGCTTCACCAGAAGAAGATTAAGGTTTTGGAATGGCCCAGCCAGAGTCCAGACCTGAATCCGATCGAACATTTGTGGGGTGATCTGAAGAGGGCTGTGCACAGGAGATGCCCTCACAATCTGACAGATTGAGCATTTTTGCAAAGAAGAGTGGGCAAATATTGCCACATAAAGGTGTGCCGCACTGGAAAGACTCCTACCCAAAAAGACTGAGTGCTGTAATAAAAGCCAAAGGTGCTGCAACAAAGGGTGTGCATATTTATGCAAACAGGTTATTGTAAGGTTTTGTTTTTTTTTTTTTCCCCTTCAAAGATTTCAGTTAGTTTTTCAATTGGGTTGTACAGGTTATAGGTCACATTAATGGTGGAAAAAGTTTTAAAATGATTTATCTTGGTCTCATTTTTTTACATAAAAAAACCTTGCATTTGAACAGGTGTGTGTAGACTTTTTATATCCACTGTAACTCCAGTCCTCAGATATTTACACTGACTTCCTGTCTGTCAAAGAAGAGTGTTATGGCCCACTCCTTTTCTGGAGTGGGGCCTCCCTGTGTTTTTTTCTATGTTATAGGTGGAGCTGCGAAGGACTGCCCCTGGATTAGAAGTGCCTATATAAGTCATCTCTGCACACCTGTTAGTAGTGCTCTGCTCCCACTGGAGGCCAGTCGCCTTCTGTGTTCGTGCTCTGCCTACAGCTGTTTGTCACTTGGTTGGGGTTGTGCTGTCGGCCCCGGTTTTGTCTGTTGTTTGCAGCCTGTCGGCTTTCTGGCTTTGGGTTGGCCGCTGGGCACAGTTGCAGCCCCTGTGTGTGTGTGATTGCTGGATTGGCCAGTGATTAGTTTGTATTTTTTGCTTGTTATACGCATCCAATACTCACATTCACCACTTACTTTTGCAGATACCTTTTTCTTTTTGCTTTATTTTAAATAAAAAAAACTTGTGCTTAAATTGGAACCTCTGTGTGGTCTTCCCTTCTTTGTCAAAACCAGTGAGCCAGGCTTGTGACAATAGATTTCAAAATACTCCTGTTGGTTTATAAAGCTCTGAATGATTTAGGGCCAAAATACATTTCAGATCTGCTGGTCCATTATGAACCACCCAGAGCCCTCAGGTCATCAGGGTCAGGCCTACTATCTGTGGCCAGAGTTAGAACCAAACATGGTGAGGCAGTGTTCAGTTTTTATGCCCATCATATATGGAACAAACTCAGAGAAAGCATCAGGGCTGCTGAAACTCTCAGCTGCTTTAAATCCAGGTTAACAACTCTCCTTATTTGCCGTGGCCTTTCAGTAGAACAATTGTTAATCTATCTTTTATTTCTTTATATTATATTTTAGCTTGTTTTTGTTTCTTTTAAATTTACTTTCTAGTTTGCTTTTAAATTCTTATGTATTCCTTTTGCAACTTGCTGTAGTGCTTTAATGTTTTTTTATGTAAAACACTTTGAATTGTCTTGTACACGAAATGTGCAATACAAATAAACTTGCCTTGCCTTCTCTGAGGCAAGCAGAATTTATCAAGTCTCAAAGGCCTCATCAATCTCTAAACTTGACCCATCAAGATGTCACAGCCGCTCCACATCCAATTTTGAGCAAGGTTTTACTTGATTGAAAAGACCAAAATAATAGCAAGGATAAAATAATAATGTTGATATATGGATTACTATGGCTAAGATCTATCCTGACCTCAGCTAGCTAGCTACTTAGGGAATGCAGAAAATCCAACAGAAGAGTCTCTGGAGTTTTGACATAAAAAAAAGAATGTCAGAAAACAATTACTGAACAGGAGCTAAGAATCATCACACAGAATTAAAACCAGAAATCCATGAATAAAGCTTATAAAATAAAATGATTGCAACAGTCAACACAAATAACAGCATCAACAGTGGAAACTTGTCATTTGGTGGTGACAATGCCACTATACAGTAGTCTGACAAGAAGTACAATCAGATACAAGAAAGGTATAAAGACAACATGCCTGGCTATTGGGCAGAGTATCCAAATGCAAACCACAAGCTAGGCTTCAACATTTTTTTTTTGTTTGAGACAATTAAAATTACCTTCAAAAAGAGAAATGCATTTTAATTTACAACACAGTGCTTTAAACCTTGTCTATTCTGTCATAGTCCATTAAAAGGCTGTGTGATGTGTCTAGTGCGTTATAGAAGTGTACACTTCTGTCCCGCCGCTAGCTAGCCTGCTGTTTACAACAAGCAAAAAGGGAGCCAAGTGCACAAGTCTCCTCTGCTAGTACATAGCCTCTCCAAAGCAAGCCCCATGCGTACCTCCTTGTGGTAATGGACAGAAACTGGGTACTGTGAGGCCCCAGGCTAAAATGCAGGGATTCGGAGGAGGTTTGGCCCCCAAGACTTGCGGTACTCACGGCCCACCGGCGTGTGGACATGCCCTGATACCCATGAACCAAATCCCCAACTATGGGTTAAATAGTATACAGACTACATAGTCCGTTAGGAAAGTCCCCAACGGCGAGTAGTCTACTACTTCGGCGGATGAGGGCAGTGCCTGGTGGGCAGGTGCTAGAGAGGCAGGCCTTGATAAACAAAGCACCGGCAGCCCGTTGCAGCCAACTTCATGAAAATCGCACGTTTCAGCCTGCCAAACCGCGTTGGACATGCTGATGGCCAAGAGCGTGTGCGTGGCCCCCACGCAGCCACGACCACCCTAAACAAATTCACAAGCGATTGACCTTCGTCTTCAACTTCAACTCGGACGATACCTTCAAGCCCAATGGCGATGGAACTGCGAGTAACGGGGGCAGGTTTTGTATGACTGGAAGCCTCTAGCTCGCAGCCACACATTGGCGGCGGATCTAAGATGATCGCCTTCTAATGAACTCTGCGGTGACATTGGATTTCGGTAGCTGGATCCGTGACTAGGCTGGCCTATTTAGGACTCCCGCAGCCCACCCCATATGGGGAGGCCCCTAGAAAAGGTGGGGCAAACATCGGACACTGCAGACTTATCTGGCTAGCATGCCGTGGCTGGCAGATTACCCATCACAGCGGTCGACCTACATATCAAAACCATAAAAACTCAAACTCAACCGCTCTCAACCACCGCCTGGATTCTCAACCACCGATTGGATCTCTCATTACAAAACCCTTCATCCTGGGTGCTTGGAACATCCGCGCACTGCAGGACACGAGGAGCAGTGAGCGCCCAGAACGTCGTACAGCTCTGGTATGTAAAGAACTTGCACGCTTTAACATCGACATAGCAGCTCTAAGTGAGACTAGACTTGCTGAGGAAGGCAACATCAAGGAAACTGGATCAAACTACACCATTTTCTGGAAGGGAAAGGATACAGAAGATCCATGTATCCATGGTGTAGGCTTTGCCATCCGATCCCAGCTTGTGGACCAACACAACCTTGTCCCAACTGCAATCAATGAGCGAATAATGACCATCTGAATCCCGCTCACTCAAAAACGTTTCCTCACTCTGATCTCAGTGTATGCGCCTACACTTACATCTGAAGATGAAAGCAAGACCTCCTTCTATGAACAGCTCACACATACCATTCTGACAGTCCCAGAATCCGACAAGCTTGTTATTCTGGGTGACTTCAATGCCAGAGTTGGCAGTGACCACCAGCTGTGGAAAGGCATCATAGGCCACCATGGTATGGGAAAATGCAATGCAAATGGGGAACTTTTACTGGGCCTTTGTGCTGAACACAATCTTATTGAAACAAACACCCTTTTCCAACTCCCCCATCACCAGAAGACAACCTGGAAACACCCTCGCTCCAAAAAGTGGCACACCCTCGACTATGTCCTCACAAAAACAAGAGACCGAAATGATGTCCGCATCACACGATCCATGCCTGGAGCAGATGACTGCTTGACAGATCATCGCCTCCTGATCTCCCGACTCAATATTACAATCCAGCAACCACCAAAGCGCATTTTGGCAAACGTTCATCACCATCGTTTTGACTGTGACAAGCTCCGCAATCCCCAAATATTGCAGTCCTTTAGAGAGGCCATTGGTAGAAACATGAATGAACTGAGCCTTCCAGACAATGCCTCAATTGAAGACCGATGGACCACTCTCCGTGATGCATTCATTGACTGCTGCTGCCAAATGTAGGAAAGTGTTAATTTTGGATAACCTCTAGTGAACCCTCAGAAACAGTGTGGATTAGATGCTAATGACAAATGTGAATATTCTTAATAAATGTACCTAAGAGACTATAATTTAATGATTAATAGTAAATGGGAGCATTTATAGGGAATGTATTGAGTACTGAATATGCACTGTCTAGGTATGAGCTGTCCATGGTAGTAGTAGCGTTTCTACGCCAGAGGTGGCGCTCAGTAATGGTAAGACACTGTGTAGTGTTAGAGAACACCATAGAAGAAGAGTGTATGCGCTCTAGTGTGAGAATGTTCGAGAGAAGCAGAGAGAGACGGAGAGAGCGAGTGATGAGACAAGATGGTGTATAGCGATGTGCTGTAAGTGATGTGCCGTGCCGTGTGAGCTGGAAAAGTGAATAAACAGTCGCTGCAAAGTCTAACAGCTTGGCTCAATCATCCTTCCTCCCTCTTCGCCCCTCCTGGGTGTAACAAAACTTGGTAGCAGAGGATGGTTAGTGTGTCTCAGACGGTGAGTGAGCAAATAAATAAAGGGGAAAAAAAAGGCCGTAACAATGGAGCTGGAGCAGCTACAAGCTAAGCTATCTGAGGCCTTGGTGCCGTTACGGGCCGAACAGCTAAAGGAGGTCTGTTTATTTGCAAAGATAAGCCCAGCCGAACCGTCTAAGAAATACACACTGATACAACTGTTAATCGAGGAGGTTAAAAAAACCATCGAACGCGAAGAGGAGGATGTTGTCCGCGAGTTTCTGCTAAGGCTAATAGCATGTGCTAACGAAGCTAAGCTAAGTGAACCGTTGACGCAGGCAGCGACAACGGCCGGCACGAGCCACGAGGCGGAGGCACTCGCCAGTTTACAGAGCCAGTATGCCGCTCTGCATGAAAGTATTATTGACTCAACTAAACGGGTTGAAGAAGAAATAATAAGGCTGACGGATGATCAGGCCGCGCCGCCACCGGGCCGCCATTTTGTGACACAGCCCGAGGCGCCGCCGCCGAGCCGCCATTTTGTGATACAGCCCGCGGTCCCCACAGCGCCCCTACCGCCAGAAGTGATCATTAAACGGGAGTTTAAGATAAATGGGCAGATAGGGGAGAGGGGCCAAAAAGACAAGTTGTCTTATTCCAATCTCACTCACCAGATCGATATGGGCTTAAGGAAAAAGCACAGTGAGGCTGAGATAATTGAGGCTGTCGTCAAAGCAGTGAGTCCTGGATTGAGTTTGCGCGCTATGCTGGAGATTAAGTCAGATCTCACACTGCCACAGCTGTGCATAATCCTGCAAGGACATTATAAAGAAGATAGTTCCACTGACTTGTATCATCGTCTAATAAATCTCACACAAGACAGTAATGAGTCACCTCAGAATTTCCTGTTTCGTGCCATTGAGCTGAAGGAAAGACTTTTAGCGGCATCTAAAGAGCCTGGCACTGAAGAGCAGTTTAGTTCTGATTTTATTAAGAGGAAGTTTCTGAGGGCGGTGGAAACAGGACTGATCAGTGTTGATGTGAAATATCAACTGAAGCGTTATTTGGAGGATCTTGCCGTCACTGATGAGCTACTGATTTCAAAGATGAATGCAGCAGCCAGTCTTGAATGGGAACGGCATCAGAAATTTAAAAGGCACACAAAAGAACTAAAGGTTCGAGAATGCCGAGTGGAAAATCTGACGGGTCAGTATGCAACCGAGAG
This sequence comes from Pholidichthys leucotaenia, assembly GCA_020510985.1. Lineage (NCBI taxonomy): Eukaryota > Metazoa > Chordata > Actinopteri > Cichliformes > Pholidichthyidae > Pholidichthys > Pholidichthys leucotaenia. The sequence continues at coordinate 454,061,716 of CM035836.1, forward strand.
AGAAGTGGATGGCCAAGAGCACCCCCTACCATCGACAAAAGGAAAAATCCTTAAATCCCAAAGCACAGTGACCCGTACGGAATCTGAGCTCCTGAACATAGTCACGCAGCTGAGGAGTGACATGGAGGAGATCAAAAAGGCCATACGTGAGTCTCCCAGAACACCCCGCGCTCAAAGAGCCAGGAGGACACGTGGCTGCAAGAGATGTCAGTCCACCAGCAATGGCGAACAATGCAACCACTGCTTTAAGTGTGGAGTCAGCGGCCACATGTCAAGGGAATGTCGGATAGGGAGGAGACTCGGAAGAGGAACAGGGCAAGTAGACACGGCGGCCAATACTGTCGCAACCACATCAGAACAAGCTAACACACAAGAACTGTATGAGCTCGTTACTGACAGTATTCGGAGGTTGGAAGCAAAGCTGGTAGCTCAGGCCGAGGTACCTCCTGTAGAAACGGTCCGTGTTAATCTACTGTCCCCTAATCGCCAATTATAGTTACTCAATTTGGTTGGAAAAAAATGTGTCATCACGTGCTTTCTCGATGACAGGGAGACACAAGCATTGTGGGACACAGGGTCACAGGTGTGTTTAATGAATGACACCTGGAGACAGGAGCACCTGCCACACACCACCGTCAGAGACTTAGCCGAGTTGGTGGGTCCAAATATCCTGAATGGGAGGGCAGTGAACCAGACACCGATTCCATTCTCAGGGTGGGTCGAAGTCACCTTTAAGCTGCCGACAGTTAGTCGCCCACCGGTGGAACTCTTAGTTCCTGTGCTAGTGGTGAAGGAGGACGGAGTGGCAGAGCCGCCTATCATTGGGTTCAACGTGATTGACCATGTCCTGAAGATGGGCATTAAATCCCCTTGTGCTATCAGTGAAGCTGTTAGCGCAGCCTTCTCATTTGACTGTAAGAAAACAGAGGTGTTTTTGAAAGTGATGCAAAGTGAGGAGGATAGGCTGGGGGAAGGAATGGTAAAAGTTGGCAGTGAGTTGGTGACCATCCCTGCTGGCCAAACCAAAACAGTCAAAGGTTGTGTCAGAGCAGGCTCACTTCCAGACACACAAGACGTCTTATTTGAGCCGAGTCAGTACACCCAGTTACCAGAGGGTTTGCAGATGCAAAGTGGGTTGGTGCAGTTATGGAAAGGGAAGCGATCTATGTTCAAAATACCTATAACAAACAGTACGTCCCGTGATATCCAGCTGCCTGCTAAGACCATTTTGGGGGAAACGCAGAGAGTTAAAACTGCTTATCCGGCAGATATTAGACCCCCTGCTGTAAACCAAGCGACCGTCGACCCAACGACGAGTGAGACAGGAAGAAACAAAGAGACCGAGATGAACTGTGCTGTCAAAGAGACTATGGACATGTGGGACCCTCCAGTTCCCCTTGATCATCTCTCGCCCATACAGCAAGAGCAAGTAAAACAGCTACTACGGGAGGAACGGCAAGCGTTTTCCCGTGATGAGTATGATGTAGGGACAATTCCCTCTTTACAGTTGAAGATCCGACTCAAAGATCATGATCCTGTCAAAAAGACTAATGTTTCTGTTCCCAAACCACTTCATAAAGAAGTAAAGGAGTATGTAGAAGACCTGCTCAACAGGGGCTGGATCACCAAATCCAAGTCATCGTATTCCAGTCCAATTGTCTGTGTGCGAAAGAAAGATGGAGGTCTGCGTTTGTGTTGTGACTTTAGAGAATTGAACAAGAAGTCTATCCCAGACAGACACCCAATTCCCCGCATACAGGATATGCTGAACAGTCTAAGTGGGAGTGTGTGGTTTTCAGTCCTCGACCAAGGAAAGGCGTATCATCAGGGTTTCCTGGAAGAGTCGAGTAGGCCCCTCACTGCATTTATCACTCCCTGGAGTTTGTTCGAGTGGGTAAGGATTCCATTTGGTTTGTCCTCAGCACCAGCAGCATTCCAAAGATCTATGGAGGAGTGCTTGTGGGGGTTGAGAGATGATGTTTGTCTGCCTTACCTCGATGATAACCTTGTTCATTCACAGACTTTTGAAGATCACTTGCGAGACCTGAGAAGCGTCCTGCACCGCTATCAAAGCCATGGAGTGAAGTTGACTCCCCGGAAATGTGAGTTATTCAAGCAGCAGGTACGTTTTCTTGGTAAAATGGTAACAGGACAGGGTTACACCATGGACCCTGCGGACATTGCCCCAGTGCAGACACTCAAACAGCAGCGACCTTCCACTGTTGGAGAGTTAAGGAAATTGCTAGGTTTTATTTCATATTACCGTAGCTATATTCCAAACTTCTCTCGTATAGCAAAGCCTCTTTACGACCTTCTGGCTAAAGATCACACAGACAAAGCAAAGAAAAACTTAAAGAAACATGTCAAAAAGAACGATGGAGGCCACTTACCCTCATCTCATGTGATCAGGTGGTGCTCAGAGCATCAAGCAGTAGTTTGTCAGCTTGTTGACCTTCTTACCCAACCCCCAGTGTTAGGTTACCTGAACTTTGAAGAACCCTTCATTTTACACTGTGACGCTTCACAGGAGGAGCTTGGGGCGGTGTTATACCAGCGACAACAAGACAAACTGGTAGTGATAGCATATGGCTCTAGGACACTGTCAAATTCAGAGAAGAACTACCACCTTCATTCAGGGAAGCTGGAGTTTCTTGCCATGAAGTGGGCCATCTGTGAGAGGTTTCGGGATTATCTGTACTATTCTCCACCATTCACTGTCTATACGGACAATAATCCCCAAACGTATGTGCTCACCACCGCAAAGTTAAATGCAACCACACAGAGGTGGGTAGCAGAACTAGCTGATTTCCAGTTTGTGATTAAGTATCGCCCTGGAAAAGCGAACAGAGATGCAGACGGACTTTCACGTATGCCTCTAGATATGGAGCAGTACATGAACAAATGCACACAGAATGTTGATCCTGATGTGATGAATTGTGTGACACAGGCAGTCAAGGTAAAGTCACAAGAAAATGAACCATGGCTCTGCCCAGTCACCATTTCTACTCTCATTAGTGAAGCAGACCAAGAAGCCAGCTCTATAGCTGAAATATCAAAGACTGATCTAAAAAGAGCTCAAGAAGAAGACTCCGTGATTGGAGAGGTGTTGCGCTATGTGTTGTCAAAACAATGGCCAAGAAGTGTAAAGCAGCACAACAGTAAAATTGCAGCTCTAGTCAGGCAGAAACACAAGCTGTACTTGGAAGATGATGGACTGCTTTACAGGAGAACGACAACACATGACCAGCTACTCCTACCCCAGAAGTTTCACAAACTTGTGTTCAAAGAGCTCCATGAGAACATGGGTCATTTAGGGGTAGAGAGAGGGATGAACTTGATAAGAGAGCGTTTTTATTGGGCTCATATGCAAAGAGATGTGGAGCACTACATCACGAGAGTTTGCAGTTGTTTAAAGAACAAACGTCCCAATAAGATAACAAGGGCACCACTGACTAACATTGTCACCACGTACCCATTTGAATTAGTGTCAGTGGATTTCCTGCATTTGGAGAAGTGCAAAGGAGGATATGAGTATATCCTGGTTGTAATGGACCATTTCACGCGTTTTGCCCAGGCTTACCCATGTCGTAACAAAGCTGCCCACACCGCTGCTGAGAAGATCTTTGGAGATTTTGCCCTCAAGTTTGGTTTCCCCACACGACTTCATCATGATCAGGGAAGAGAGTTCCAAAATAAACTTTTTGCAAAACTCCAAGAGTACAGTGGTGTGCAGGGGTCCCGAACAACGCCCTACCATCCCCAAGGGAATGGGCAGGTGGAACGATTTAATCGTACACTGTTGGCAATGCTCAGAAATTTGCCTGAAGCAGCTAAGGAAGACTGGAAGTCCTCTCTGGCAAAAGTGGTTCATGCCTATAATTGTACGCGTAGTGAAGCTACGGGGTACGCACCGTATTTTCTGTTGTTTGGTCGTAGTCCAAAGTTGCCTATTGATCTGATGTTTGGCCTCACAACAAGAGAGCAAAGTGTTTCTCAGCAAGACTATGCTGAAAAGTGGAGAGCTACAATGACTGAAGCTTACAAACTCGCTTCTAAAACAGCAAACAAAGTAGGGATGAGAAGTAAAGCACTTTATGATAAAAAGGTTCACGGTGCTGAATTACTCCCTGGATCCAGAGTATTGGTTCGAAACTTGACCGAAAAAGGTGGGCCAGGAAAACTAAGATCATACTGGGAAGACAAGGTGTATGTCGTGATCCAGAAGAAGTACCCAGACAGTCCAGTATATGAAATCAGACCTGAAACTGGCAAGGGACGCACTCGGGTCATACACAGAAACCTTTTGTTACCATGTGACTGTCTTCCCATGGAAACAGTGAAACATGCCTCTAAGAAAAGGAGAGAAAGAGACTCTAAAAGACAAAGGCATGTGGACAGACAAAACAACACGGATGATGAAGATGAAGAGGGTTGGAATGCCATAATTGGATTACGAGCTGGGAAGGATCAAGAGCAGTGTCCACTGAGAGCCGATGCACCGGAGTTCTACCCGCATGATGACACTACTCCGGAGGATGAGGGCCAGGATCCAGATGACGTCACGCAGGTGCAGCTGGCACCAGAGGTCGACGATCCGGTGGTTCCAGATCCAGCTGAGGCAGACCAGGACCAGAGTGATGAGGTGTCGGAGTCCAGTTCCAGTGACAAGGAGGGACCTGACGAGATTCCTGTTAAAGCGTATTCTTCAAGAATAAGAAAACAGCCATTGAGACTGACTTATGATAAGTTAGGCCAACCTAGCACTTCATTGCATTTCATCTGTCTAGAACAAAGGTGTAGAAGCTAAAGATAACCATTGGTCAGACATAAATGTCTTGAAAAGTAACTTGGTAGTTACTGTGATGGTTGATAAAAAAATTGAAAAAGAACAAAAAAATTTAAAAACACAAAAAGAGACTTGCAGTATGTTACGAAGGCACAGACATCACACAAAGGTTTATTTGGTAGGCTATGACTAGATTGAGTATCCTTACTCTCAGGAAAGATGCAGATACCCACCCTGATGGATGGAGCGGTTGAAGGTTATCGTGCACAAAGACCTCTTCTGCAAATGTATTGCATGGAATAGGAGATACATGCTGTACTATGGACAATTACCAGTGGCATCTTTATAGACTTTAATGAACTCTGACTCCTGTGTAGTGATACCCTACTTAACATGTAATGCATGATTACCAAATGTGAACTGACAGAAGAAAAGAGAAAAAAAAACCTACTGTTTTCAGAAAGGGTAATGTCGGGACGACATTAACTTTTTGAGGGGTGAGTGTAGGAAAGTGTTAATTTTGGATAACCTCTAGTGAACCCTCAGAAACAGTGTGGATTAGATGCTAATGACAAATGTGAATATTCTTAATAAATGTACCTAAGAGACTATAATTTAATGATTAATAGTAAATGGGAGCATTTATAGGGAATGTATTGAGTACTGAATATGCACTGTCTAGGTATGAGCTGTCCATGGTAGTAGTAGCGTTTCTACACCAGAGGTGGCGCTCAGTAATGTTAAGACACTGTGTAGTGTTAGAGAACACCATAGAAGAAGAGTGTATGCGCTCTAGTGTGAGAATGTTCGAGAGAAGCAGAGAGAGACGGAGAGAGCGAGTGATGAGACAAGATGGTGTATAGCGATGTGCTGTAAGTGATGTGCCGTGCCGTGTGAGCTGGAAAAGTGAATAAACAGTCGCTGCAAAGTCTAACAGCTTGGCTCAATCATCCTTCCTCCCTCTTCGCCCCTCCTGGGTGTAACACAAAGAAACGATTGGTCACAAACACAAGAAAAACCAAGACTGGTTCAACGAGAATGATGAAACAATCACCGACCTCATAGAGGCTAAACGCCATGCACATCTTGCGTTTGAAAATGATCTGTCTGCAAAGAATCAACAGAAACACCAGCAAGCAAAAGTGGCATGCCAGAGAGGGATTCGTAAAGCCCAAAACACTTGGTGGCAGCAAAAAGCAGAAGATTTGCAAAAATATGCCGACCAACGGGATATGCGCCGTTTTTATGCTGCAATGAAGGAGATCTTTGGCCCCACCAGATCATCTGTGGGCAGCCTAAAAGATGCAAATGGATCCACCATTATCACAGACACCAAGGGGATCCTTGACCGTTGGAAGTCCCACTTTGAGAGTCTATTAAATAGTCACTTTTGCACCCCTAGTGATCTCCTCTGCAAGACCCCACAACACCCCACTCGCGAGTGGATGTCTACACCACCTTCACTGCATGAGCTAAGTAAAGCTATAAAGCACATGAAGACAGGCAAAGCACCAGGACCAGATAACATCCCACTGGAGTTCTATCTTCATGGAAGTCCCGAGGTGAAAAACTATTTAATGCAGCTTCTACTTAAAATATGGGAAACCAAGACGTTACCAAGTGACTTTAAAAATGCAAATATAGTCACCATTTTCAAGAAGGGAGATAGAGAGAACTGCAGTAACTACCGCGGCATCTCACTACTGAGCATTGCAAGCAAGATCTTTGCTCGTATCCTTCTCAACCGTCTTCTTGTAGTAGCTGAGGATGTACTTCCTGAGTCCCAATGTGGCTTTAGACCCTCTCGTGGTACAGTAAACATGATATTCTGTGCCCGACAACTCCAGGAAAAGAGCCAAGAACAACAACAACAACCACTTATGTTCATCTTCTGGGACCTCAAGAAGGCCTTTGATCGAGTTCCTCGCCCTGCTATGTGGCCTGTTCTTGCTTGTTTTGGATGTCCAGATGATTTCATCGCTCTCGTTCGCGCTCTCCACGATGGCATGGTTGGTAGGGTTTGCCACCAGAATACCCTCTCAGACCCTTTTCCCATCACTAGTGGTCTCAAGCAAGGATGTGTCCTTGCTCCAACCTGCTTTTCGTTGTATATGGCTGCAATGCTAAATGAAATACCACCAACAACCCCTGGTATCAATCTGCGATACCGCTTGGATGGGGGGCTTTTTAATCTTGCTCGCTTTCGCGCGAAATCCAAAACCTCAGTCACCAGTGTTCACGAATTGCAGTTTGCAGACGATAATGCCACACCAGCTCAGACTGTTGATGACCTCCAGAGGATAGCAACCATTTATAATGACTTTTATGAGCATTTTAGAATGGAAGTTAACACTGACAAAACCAAAATCCTCAACCAACCAGCACCTGGTCAAACTTCCTCAAGGGTCAACCTTAAGATTAACGGAAATCCTGTCAATGAAGTGGAGCATTTCTCTTACCTTGGTAGCATCCTCTCAAAAATACCAACTTGTCCAAAGGACATCGAAAACCGCATAAAAGCTGCACACTCCACATATTGTCACGCCTCGCCGCCCATCAGCGGCGCCAGCTGCACGCACACCTGCACCTCATCAGCGGCGAGGGATTTAAGCCGCCTCGCCCTGGGCTTCGGCCTGAAGCCGTCAGTCTTCACTCGCTACTCTTGCTGTAAGGAATCTCACCGCTCAGCAAAACATCCAAGTAAGAATCTCTTACCTCATTCTTCTCCTAGTCTGCTCCCCTGTGCACAGGTGGATTTCCCGGCGGCGGACCACTCCTCTCTGCCACCATTCCCTCGCTGCTGCACCGGGCGTTCCAGGTCGCTGTCTTCCGGGCTTCACCCTTGCTGTGCCAGCCACCTGCCTTTCCCAAGTAAGCCAGTCATCATTTTCATATCTCCTGTGTTGGTGTGGTGCCCGTTACCCTTTTCCCTTTGCTTCTCCCATAGGGTTGTCCGGCTGTACGGCCTCCTGCCTCCGTGCCCGACGCAGACGCCACCACCAACACATTCACATCCCGCAGACACACACTCATACACACTTGTTGTTAATAAAGCTATTAGATCTACCCTGAGCCTGTGTGTGTGTCTCCTGAGCCGTGCATTATGTCAGTACGGCTTCAGCTGAGCGGCTCGGCAGACGGCGGGCTCACACGCCGACTTTCCACCCTCGAGGCTCGAGTGGACCTAATAGCCCACCAGCAACAGGTGATTCTTAATCAATTATCCATCATCACTAACCGATTGGACCGCTTGGACCCCCAACAGCCGTTCCCCCCGGCTCGTCAGGGCGGCGCGGCTCCTGCTGCTCCAGCGGCCGTCCAGCCTGCTCCGGTAGCACCGGTTCGGCTCACACCCATTCCGACCCCCGCCCGCTTTAGCGGTAAGCTCGGCGGAGCACGGGGGTTTATAATGCAATGTGATTCCGTGTTCCACCGTGTGCCCGGAGATTTTCCCTCAGACCATAGCTGAATTGGCTACATAGGGAATCTCCTGGAGGGGCGAGCGCTTACTTGGGCTCGCCCAGTTACGCCACCCTCACCTATGGCCAATTCGTGAGACAGTTCCTGGAAGTCTTTGATCATTCTCGTACTGAGAGCGTTCAGGTCGATCGGCTTCTCAGCCTCCAGCAGGGAAGCCGGTCGGTAGCTGATTACGCGATCGACTTCCGGGTAGCGGCGGAGGAGGTTGGCTGGGATGAACGTTCATTCTGCGGCCTCTTCCTCCGCAGTCTCAATGATAGTCTGAGGGACGAACTGGCTGGGCGGGACATACCGGAGACTTTAGCGGAGCTAACATCCCTAGCCATCAGCCTGGATAACAGGTTGCGCGAGCGCACCTCGGAGCGGAAGTCGTCTTCTTCTCGCTTTCGTGGTGCCTCGTCGCGCCTGTCCCAAGCTCGCCCCCTGGCGTTGCCGCCACCATCGCGCCCCAAGGAGTCGGAGCCGATGGTGACGGTTTGGACAAAGCTCCCTCCTGCGGAGAGACAACACCGCCGTGAGTTGGGTCTCTGCATGTATTGCGGAGACAGCCAACACACGGTGGAGCTTTGTCCACAGAAGCCAAACGGCGGGGTCCGCGAGTCACTGTAGGGGGCCTTGCGGACGTCAATCGGTTAAATCCCCTCTCCCAATTGAAGCTGCCTGTCCGGTTTTGTCACAACCCCACTGGGCACCTCACCCACGCACTGGTGGATTCGGGCGCGGAGGGCAGCTTTATTTCACAAAGCCTGGCAACCCGATTGGGCATCCGTTGCCAAGCCCTCAAATCTCCTCTCGCCTGGTCAACCTCTCCCATGTCTCCCTGGGGAGAGTCACACACCAGACCATCCCTGTACCTGTAATCATCTCTGGGAACCACCGGGAGGAAATCACTTTCTACGTCCTCCCCAACTCTGTGTCGCCCGTCATCCTGGGGTACCCCTGGCTTCGCCTCCATAACTCCGTCTTGGATTGGAAGTCCGCCAGGGTATCGGCATGGAGTTCCTTCTGCATGAGCACCTGCCTGCAATCCGCTGCCTGCTCTCCGTCCTCTTCTCCAACTCCTATGGACGCTGCGCCCCCGGATCTCTCCCTGGTGCCATCAGAATTTCATGACCTGGGTATGGTTTTCAGCAAGTCCAAGGTGATGTCTCTTCCTCCACACAGGCCCTACGACTGTGCGATAAACATCCGCCAGGGGGCACCCTTACCCTCTGGGCGACTCTACAGCCTGTCGGCGCCAGAGAAGGAGGCTATGAATTCCTACCTCAAGGAATCGCTGAGTGCTGGAATTATCCGTCCCTCGTCATCACCATTAGGCGCAGGATTCTTCTTCATGGGCAAGAAGGACGGTTCCCTCCATCCTTGTATCGACTACCGTGCCCTGAATGATATCACGGAGAAGGATCGCTACACCCTGCCACTTATTGACACCGCCTTCCACTCCATCCAGGGGGCGACTTGGTTCACCAAGCTGGATTTACGCAGCGCATACCACCTCGTCCGGATCCGGGAGGGAGATGAGTGGAAGACAGCCTTCCGTACCCCGAACGGCCATTTCGAGTACCTGGTGATGCCGTTCGGGTTGACCAATGCTCCAGCTGTCTTTCAGCACCTAATAAATGACGTCCTCCGGGATTTCATCGGCCTATTTGTGTTCATCTACCTGGATGACATCCTCATCTTCTCCAAATCCAGGGACGAGCACCGGGTCCATGTGAGGCGGGTCCTCCAAAGGCTGCTGGAGAACCGGTTGTATGTGAAGGCAGAAAAATGTGAATTCTACGCTAAGACTACGTCCTTCCTCGGGTTCGTCATCTCGCACGACCAGGTGCTTCCGGACCCAGTGAAGGTGAAGGCGGTGGTGGAATGGCCTACACCTACATCAAGGAAACAGGTGCAACAATTTATTGGGTTTGCAAACTTCTACCGCCGCTTCGTCCCGAATTTTGGCACCGTCGTCAGCCCTCTGACCCGCCTCACGTCCCCTAAGGTCCCGTTCCGGTGGACCGAAGACGCCGCAGCTGCCTTCCAGGCGCTGAAGGCGGAGTTCTCCTCCTCCCGGGTCCTTAGCCAAGTCGACCCGTCGCTGCAATGCATTGTGGAAGTGGATGCTTTGGACACGGGAGTGGGGGCGGTTCTATCTCAGCGGTCGCCAGATGACGGAGTCAAACGGCCCTGCGCTTTCTTCTCTCGGCGCTTGTCCCCGGCGGAACGGAACTACGACGTGGGGGACAGAGAGCTCCTCGCCATCAAGCTCGTGCTGCAGGAGTGGCGTCACTGGTTAGAGGGGGCGGACCTGCCGTTCGTGGTCCTGACTGACCACAAGAACTTGGAATACTTAAGATCTGCCAAGCGTCTGAACGTCCGCCAGGCGCGTTGGTCCTTGTTCTTTGCCAGGTTCCGTTTTAACATCACCTTCAGGCCTGGCTCCAAGAACGGCCTGCCCGACGCCCTCTCTAGGCAATTTGCCCCTGAGGCGTCTGAGGACACGGTCCACACCATCCTGCCCAGGTCGTGCATCGTGGGAGCCGTCACTTGGGACATAGAAAGTAAGATCCGGAAGGCGCAGGAATTGGAACCTGACCCTGGCGGCGGACCGGAGGGAAGGCTTTTTGTGCCATCCACGGTTCGGGGGGAGGTCATCCACTGGCTGCAGACATCTAAGCTCACCTGCCACCCTGGTTCCTCCCGGATGATCGACCTTCTTCAATGGTCCTTCTGGTGGCCGGGCCTGCGGAAGGACGCTGCCTGCTACGCCTGGGCCTGCCCTGTATGTGCCACCAGTAAATCAGGTAATGCCCCTCCAGCGGGTTTGCTCCAGCCTCTGCCCGTCCCTGGCAGGCCCTGGTCACATATTGCCCTGGATTTTGTCACCGGACTACCAGTCTCTAACACCTTCGACACTGTCCTGACCATCGTAGACCGTTTCTCCAAGGCAGCGCACTTCATCCCGTTACGAGGTCTTCCATCTGCCCTGGAGACGGCGGACCTCCTAATCCAACACGTGGTCAGGCTGCACGGGATTCCGGTGGACATGGTCTCGGACCGGGGGCCCCAATTTTCCTCAGAGGTTTGGAGGTCCTTTTGCAATGCCCTGGGAGCCAAGGTAAGCCTCTCCTCCGGCCATCACCCCCAAACCAACGGGCAGTGTGAGCGGACCAACCAGGAGCTGGAGGCTGCGCTCCGCTGCGTCACTGCGTCCAAGCCTGCTTCCTGGAGTAACCATCTCGCCTGGGTTGAGTATGCCCACAACACCGCCCGCTCTTCTGCCACTGGGATGTCTCCTTTTAAGGCGTCCCTGGGCTACGACCCCCCTCTGTTCCCAGCGCAGGAGAGTGAGGTAACTGTCCCTTCAGTTCGGGCGCACCTCAGGCGGTGCCGTTCCATCTGGGCGTCGGCGCGCAATGCGCTTTTACGCACGGCAGAGCGCAACAAATCCACGGCGGACCGGCACAGAAGACCTGCCCCAGCATACCAGGTGGGCCAGCGTGTCTATGTGTCAACCCAGGACGTTATTTTAAAGGGTGAGAGGAGGAAGCTGGCACAGCGTTTTATGGGCCCATACCCCATCACCAGGATTATCAACCCGGTGGTTGTGCGTGTAGCTATTCCCCCCTCCCTCCGCATCCATCCCACCTTCCATGTTTCCAAGGTGAAGCTGGCAGTCTCCGATCCCCTTTGCCCTCCTCCTGCTGCGCAGCCCGCGCCCCGGATGATTGATGGTCATCTGGCCTGGCCTGTCTCTTCTATCCTGGACTCCCGGCGCCGGGGTCGCGGGTTGCAGTACTTGGTGGACTGGGAGGGTTATGGGCCTGAACATCGGCAATGGGTACCCTCGTCATTTGTGTTGGACCCGTCCCTCATTACTGAGTTCCACCGAGCGTACCCGGAGAAACCATCGCCAGGAGGCGCTGCTAGAGGGGGGAGTACTGTCACGCCTCGCCGCCCATCAGCGGCGCCAGCTGCACGCACACCTGCACCTCATCAGCGGCGAGGGATTTAAGCCGCCTCGCCCTGGGCTTCGGCCTGAAGCCGTCAGTCTTCACTCGCTACTCTTGCTGTAAGGAATCTCACCGCTCAGCAAAACATCCAAGTAAGAATCTCTTACCTCATTCTTCTCCTAGTCTGCTCCCCTGTGCACAGGTGGATTTCCCGGCGGCGGACCACTCCTCTCTGCCACCATTCCCTCGCTGCTGCACCGGGCGTTCCAGGTCGCTGTCTTCCGGGCTTCACCCTTGCTGTGCCAGCCACCTGCCATTCCCAAGTAAGCCAGTCATCATTTTCATATCTCCTGTGTTGGTGTGGTGCCCGTTACCCTTTTCCCTTTGCTTCTCCCATAGGGTTGTCCGGCTGTACGGCCTCCTGCCTCCGTGCCCGACGCAGACGCCACCACCAACACATTCACATCCCGCAGACACACACTCATACACACTTGTTGTTAATAAAGCTATTAGATCTACCCTGAGCCTGCGTGTGTGTCTCCTGAGCCGTGCATTATGTCACATATGGACGTCTTTGTCATTGAGTCTTCAATAATCATGCAATAACCATCTGCACCAAAATCATGGTTTTTCGGGCCGTTGTTCTTTCCACCCTTCTTTACGCCTGTGAAGCCTGGACCTTGTATCATCACGATATCAAGCGCCTTGAGAACTTCCAACAGAGAAAGCTCAGACAAATACTTGGCATTCGTTGGGAGGATCGACTTTCAAACAATGAGATTCTCAAGCGTGCTCTGCTGCCTAGTGTGGAAGCTACCATCTTGCAGCACCGCCTTCGATGGACAGGACATGTCGTACAGATGGACCCCACCAGACTACCACGAATCATGCTCCAGGGGGAGCTTGAGACAGGAAAAAGACCACATGGTAGGCTATAACTGCGCTACAAGGACCAGCTAAAATGTTCCCTGAAGCAAGCCAACATAGACAAAAGATCTTGGGAACAACTTGCCACCGACAGAGCAGCCTGGAGAAGAAGAACTTGGGAAGGCACAGACTCATTTGAGAGGCACAGAAAACAACAGGATGATGATAAACACAAACGAAGACAAGAAAAACAAAACCAACCACTTCCTCCACCCACAATAAAATGTGACTTCTGCCCACGACAGTTCTATCATAGGCTGGGCCTTCAGAGCCACATCTGCCATCGACATCGATCACAGATGGCAACGTCCTGAAAACTAAGACGAAACCAATGCTCAGACACAAGCTGGAGCAGACGACGACAACGACGATTCTGTCATAACTGCCATAAAGTCATTTTGGCAAATTTATAATTTAAATTTATAATTTATAATTCCTTTTCAATCAGAGTTGAAATTATTGCTCTGTTGTGGCTCAGGAAATATTTGTTTATATGATATGATTCAGATTATATCAAGGTCATATATAGATATGTAAGAAAGCATCCTTCCACATTGAAGGAAAGTAAACTTACAGGTTAAAAGAAATTGCAAAAATTACAGTACATATCCATCCATCTATCCATCTTTACTGCTTTTCCAGGGGTCTGGGTCACGGAGGCAGCAGTTCAAGCAGAGAAGCTCAAACTGCCCTCTACCTGGCCACCTGCTCCAGCTCTTCAGAGAGGATACCAAGACATTCTCAGACAAGCTGGCAGACATAGTCTTTCCAGCTTGTCCTGGGTCTGCCCCGGGGTCTCCTCCCAGTGAAACGTGCCCAGAACACCTCAAGTGGGAGACATCCAGGAGACATCCTGATGAGATGCCCAAACCACCTCAACTGGCTTCTTTTAATGTGGAGGAGCGCGGTTCTACTCTGATCCTCTCCTGGACGACTGAACTCCTCACCCTATCTCTAAGGGTGGATCCAGCAATCCTATGAAGAAAGCTCATTTCAGCCGCTTGTATCTGTGATCTCATTCTTTCGGTCATTACCCAAAGCTCATGACCATAGGTGAGGGTAGGAACATAGACTGAATGGTAAATCAACAGCTTTGCATGAGAGCTCCACCCCTTCCTCACCACAACAGACCGGTAAAACATCCACATCATTGCAGATGCTGCTCCAATCCATCTGTCAATCTCCCGCTCCATTCTCCCCTCACTTGTGAATAAGACCCCAAGATATTTAAACTCCTCCACTTGGGGCAGTAGCTTGTCCCCAATCTGGGGAGGACAATCCACCCTTTTCTGGCTAAGTAACATGGACTCGGACTTAGAGGTGCTGATTCTCATCCCAGCTGCTTCACACTCGGTAGAAAACCGTCCCAGTAAGACCTCTAGATCACTGCTCGTTGAAGCCAACAGAACAAAATCATCTGCAAACAGCAGAGATGAGATTCTGTGGTCACTGAACATGACACCCTCCATTCCAACAGGATTGGTGACACAGGGCAGCCCTGGCGGAGTCCAACTCTCACTGGAAACGAGTCCGACTGAGTGTTGGTAATACGAACCAAACTCTCACAACAGTCATACAGAGACTGGCTAGCTTGTAGCAACAAGCCCAATACCCCATAATCCCGAAGCACCCCCCACAAAAAACCACGAGGGACGCAGACAAATGCCTTCTCAAAGTCCACAAAACACATGTAGACTGGTTGTGCAAATTCCCACAAACCCTTGAGGATTCTTGAGAGGGTAAAAAGTTGGTCCGATATGCCACAGCCAGGACAAAAACCAGATTGGTCCTCTTGAATCTGAGGTTCAACCAACGGCCAGACTCTCCTCTCCAGTACTCTGGCATACACCTTTCCCAAGAAGGCTAAGAAATGTGATCCCCCTAAAGTTGGAACACACCCTCCGGTTCCCCTTCTTAATGGGAGGAACCACCACCCCGGTTTGCCATGCCAAAGGTACTGTCCCCGACTTCACACAGTGTTGCAAAGGCATGTCAGTCATGACAGCCCTACAACATCCAGAGCCTTGAGATACTCAGGGCGAATCTTGGCCACCCCTGGGGCTTGGCCACTGAAGAGTTTTTTAACCACTTCGGTGACCTCAGCCCCTGTGTTGGGCAAGTCAACCTGCTCGTCCTCAAACTCTGCTTCCTCTGCTGAAGGCGTGTCAGTGCAATTGAGGAGATACCTCAGCAACCACTTCAGCTGCATTCGCCTTTGCCTGCTGGTATACCTCAGCTGCTTCAGGAGTCCCACAAGCCAACCAAGGTCGATAGGACTCCTTCTTCAGCTTGATGGCCCCCTCACCACTGGTGTCCACCACTTGTTTTGGGGGTTGCCACCATGGGATGCACTGACAACCTTGGGGCTGCAGTTCTGGGCAGCCGCTTCAACAATGGAGGTAGAAAACATGGCCCATTCAGACTCAATGTCACCAGACTCCCTCGGAATGTCGTCAAAGTTCTTCTGGAGGTGGAAGTTGAAGACCTCCCAGACAGGGGCCTCAGCCAGATGGAAGGAAGCAAAGGAAGCAAATCCGTGGCTGACTATGCCGTAGACTTCCGGGTGGTAGCCACAGAGATGGGGTGGGAGGACGCCTCGCTTTGCAGCATCTTTGTCAGGAGCCTTAGCCCTAGCCTGCGGGATGAGGTAGCCCGCCTAGAGAAACCTAGTAGGTTAACCGAGCTTATCTCTCTAGCCATTAGCCTAGACAATCGGCTAAGGGAGCAGGCCACCGAGCATAAGGCTTCCGGTCGCTTGGGCACCCAGTTTTGCCACTCCCTTCAGCCCCCCCTGCTGGCCCTACCTCCCTCTGACTCTCCAGACTCCCCCGAGCCAATGATAGTAGGGCAGTCTAAATTATTGTGAGCGGAGAAACAGCACCGCCATGAGTTATGGTTATGCCTCTATTGCGGTAGCGAGGAGCATGAGGTAGCTACCTGCCCCATACAGCCAAAAGAGGGAGTCTGTGCGTCGCAGTAGGGGGACTCACGGACTCACCTCAACACAACCTCCTCACTAGATTCCTATTACCTATCCGTTTTGTCCATAACCAGACTGAGCCACACATGCTCTTGTTGATCTGGGGGCCGAGCAGAGCTTCATTTCAGGGGAATTGGCAACCCAACTGGGGCTCCCTTGTCATCAATTAAAGACACCACTGAAACTCATCGCCCTGTCCAAAGCCCCACTGGCTGTGGTGTCAAAACAGACCGCTCCAGTGTCATAGTGTCTGGGAATCATCGGGGGCAGCTCAGGTTGTTCGTGCTGCCGGTGTCCACCTCTCCTGTGATCCTTGGCTACCCCTGGCTCTGATTACACATCCCCTCGATAGACTGGCATTCGGGGAACGTAGTCTCTTGGAGCTCGTTCTGTCTCAGTGCTTGCCTTCAGTCCACTGCTTGCTCACCATCCGTGCACCTCGGGGTTCCCGACACCCCCCCCCAATCTGTCCAAGGTCCCCCCGGAATATCACAACCTGGGGGCCGCTTTCAGTAAGGCCCAAGCTCTATCCCCCCCCCCCCCCAACGCCCATACGATTGTGCCTTCAACCTCCGGCCTGGAGCCCCACTACCATCGAGTTGGCTCTACAGCCTGTCAGCCCTGGAGCGGGAGTCTACGGAGACTTATATTAAGGAGTCATTGAACTCGGACATAATCCAGCCTTTGTCCTCGGCGGTGGGGGTGGGTTTCTTCTTCGTGGGCAAGAAAGACGGCTCGCTGAGGCCTTGCATCAACTTCCGTGAGCTCAACAATATCACCATCAAGAACAAATACACTCTTCCCTTGAACAATACGGCATTTGATTCCCTCCAGGGGGCCTCCTGGTTTACCAAACTTGACCTCCACAACACTTACCATCTGGTGCGGATTCGGGAGGGCGATGAGTGGAAGACAGGGTTCAGGACCCCTAGTGGTCATTTTGAATATCTTGTAATGCCATTCGGGCTGACCAACGCCCCCACCGTATTCCAGCGCCTTATCAATGATGTGCTGAGGGATTTTTTTGGGCTCATTTGTCGTTGTATACCTGGATGACATTCTAATTTTTTCCCAGTCCCTGGATGAGCATCAGGTGCACGTGAGGCGAGTCTTGCAGCGGCTACTTGAGAACAAACTATTTGTGAAGGCTGAGAAATGTGAATTCCACACTTTGAAGATATCTTTCCTGGGGTTCATCATCTCTCACAATGAGGTCAACCTGGATCCTGATAAGGTAAAAGTGGTGGTAGAGTAGCCAACTCCCTCCTCCTGGAAGGAACTACAACAGTTCGTGGGATTCGCCAATGTCTGCCGCTGTTTCATCAAAAATTATAGTATTATTGCCCTCCCTCTGACCTGTCTCATCTCCTCCAAGATGCCCTTCCAGTGGACGGAGGAGGCTGAGGCGGCCTTTACCAATCTGAAATCCCAATTCTCTTCCCCTCTGATCTTGGCACAGATGGATCCCACTGTGCAGTGCCTGGAGGAAGTGGACGTCTCGGACTCTGGCGTTAGAGCCGTGCTGTCCCAGCGCTCCCCGGTAGACAACAAGTTCCGCCGCTGTGCGTTCTTCTCCCATTGCCTCTCCCTGGCGGAGACGAATTATGACATCGGGGACAGGGAGCTCCTGGCGGTCAAGCTTGCGCTGGAGGAGTGGCACCACTGGCTGGAGGGGGCTTCCCAGCCGTTCGTCATCTGGACGGACCATAAAAACTTGGAATACCTCAGGTTGGCCAAGCATCTGAACGAGTGCCAGGCGGATTTCACCATCACCTACCGTCCCGGGACCAAAAACACCAAGCCGGACGCCTTATCCCGACAGTTCACCTCAGACACCACGGAGGTGTCGGAGCACCCCATCATCCCCCCCGTCATGCATCATGGGCATGCTCTCGTGGGGTATCAAAGAGAAGGTCTTGAGAGCGCAGGAGACTGAGGCGGACTCGGGCGGGGGACCAGCGGGGAGACTGTTTGTTCCATCTGCCATCCGGGGCGAAGTGATTAATTGGGCCCACTCCTCCAAGCTCTCGTGCCACCCTAGGATGGCATGCACGGTGGCGCTGCTGCAGAGGACATTTTGGTGGTCTTCGCTCCGGAAGGACGTCGGGAATACATCCGCGCCTGTCCCCAGTGCACCGCTGGCAAGACGTCCTCCTCTCCTCCGGCCAGTTTTCGTCACCCTCTCCCTATTCCTGGCAGGCCCTGGTCCCACGTGGCCCTGGACTTCATCACCGGGCTTCCACCCTCTAACCACCACACCGTCATCCTCACCATCGTGGACAGGTTCTTGAAGGCAGCCCGCTTCATCCCCCTACAGGGGCTGCCCACGGCAAAGGAGACAGCGGACCTACTCGTCCTGCACTTGGTGAGGCTGCACAGCATCCCCCTGGACATCGTTTCTGACCGGGGGCCCCAGTTTGTTTCTCAGGTGTGGAAATCCTTTTGTAACGCCATCGGGACTACGGTGAGCTTGTCATCGGGTTACCACCCGCAAAGTAACGGACAATGTGAGCGGGCCAATCAGGAATTGGAGGCAGCGTTGCGGTGCGTCACCACCGCCAACCCAGAGTCCTGGAGCACCCACCTTCTGTGGATCGAGTATGCCCATAACACCACTGTGTCATCAGCCATTGGCATGTCCCCTTTTGAGGCCTCTCTGGGCTACAATCCTCTGCTGTTTCCTGAGGAGGAGGGGGACATTGCTGTTCCATCCGTTCGAGCCTACCTGAGACGCTGCTGCCGGTTGTAGAGAGTGACCCAGACCGCGCTGCGGCGCATGGCAGAACGCAACTCCACGATCACCAATCGTCACAGGACGCCAGCTCCACCTTACTGGGTGGGCCAACAGGTATGGCTCTTGACCAAAAACATCAATCTTAAGACTGAGTCGAGGAATCTCTGTCAGCGGTTTATTGGGCCGTTTGCTATAACCCACATTGTGAATCCTGTAGCTGTGTGCCTAGCCCCCCCCCCCCCTCCGCATCTGTCCCACCTTTCACATCTCTCAGGTTAAGCCATTCTGTTCCAGCCCTCTGTGCCCTCCTCCCAAGATGCCACCTCCACCAGCGGTGATCGATGGTGACCCGGCGTGGAAGATCAACGCCATCCTGGACGTCCGTCGCCGGGGTCGCGGTCTACAGTACCTGGTGGACTGGGAGGGTTACAGCCCTGAGTGGAGGTCCTGGGTGTGTCCATCCTTCGTGTTGGATCCTCAACTCATCAAGGACTTCCACCGGACGCACCCAGGTCGGCTGTATCGGTCGCCGAGAAGCGCCATGTAGGGGGGTAGTACTGTGATGATTCGCTCTGCCTGCCTGATTCTCCACAGCTGTGCACACACCTGCTCTCCCTCATCACTGGAGCTATTTAAGTCGTGCTGCCCACAGGTCAGCACGGAGTCATCTAACTCCCTTGATCTGTTGAGACCGGCACACGTCTTCATCTTCCTCCAGAATCTACCTTCTCCTTGTCTACATTCTCCTGTGAACTCGTCTCCCTTCGTCATTCGTCTGGAAGGACCCACGTCTCCACGACAAGTAAGCCATCTCTTCCTTCATCTTTATTCTGCTCTCTGATCCCCTGTGCACAGGCGGAGATCCGTGGTGGCAGACCTCTCCCTCCTGGCGGCGGACCGAGCAACACTACACCTCAACAGCACCACTACCCTCTCCACCCGCAACCGGGACTGCGGGCGCTGTCTACCTGGCCGGAGCCTTCGGTTCTAACCTGAGCTGTCCACCAGCTCATCGACAGTAAGTGCTAACATCCCTGTATATTCCCTCCAGGGTTCAGACACTAATCCTCCCTGTCTTTGCTCATTCCTAGGGTTGCCAGGCTACACGGTGCTCTGCTCACCCCCGGCTGCTACACCTACACATACACGCATGCACTCACACACTCAGCACATAATAAAGATAATTGAATCTGCTTTTGAGTCCGTGTCTGCTCACTCAGTCCTAAAAACATGTCATTATTTTCAATAAAGTGAAAAAAAGATGATGCATGGAGTGTGCTTTTGCCCTGAGGCTGATTTATCACGGAAAACAGCTGAGCTCTGTGGTTCGAGCGATCAACTGATTGGAGCCACCTCCTCCGTGTTCTGACATTTTGGCATATCTTTCACAACAGCTGGTAGTACAGGACATGGCGTTTCTCTCTCTCTTCAGTGGTGTGCACAGTATAAAAAAACAAAAGGAATAAGTCTGGAAAAACAACAACAGCAATTCATGTACAGTTACAAAAGATAGACTTAATGCTTAAAAAATTATACCATAAAGTTGTTGTGATTGCATAAGTCTAATGGATAATTTGGCATGAAGAACATGAGGTGTGGGGGGGGGGGGGGCAGAGACGCAGCAGCTGAAACTGTGGATCGCAATCCTTCGCAGGCACACAGGTAAAGCAGCAACCAATGGGTCTCAAATATTTATAAACATGCCCTGTTATAGTACTGCATGAGTTTATTGACGATACACAGAAGAAATTCAATATTACACTTAACTCCATCACTGAACAGTGATATAAACTGAACTAAAATAATTATAATGATGACTGAACAACTCCTATTCCCCAAAGTGAAGATACACTATGATGAACATAAGTGATAAAACCTCACAGAAATAAGTGATCTGACGAACAAATAAACAAGGGATCTGAAACAGTTGCTCATATTGGATGTCCCATTCATTTTCAATGTTTAGGTATTTTGTCATTAATATTCACACAATCAAATAAATCTTAGTGCCATTTACTCCCTTTTATATTTGTCAAAGTCTGACATATGATTGCCTACATATAGGCTACACCTCTTTGCATTCCACTTTCAAACACAGCCTATATTTGGGTCTGTAAAACCTGATTGGGATATCTGTTTCAGACAGGAATACTTGCGTTCTACGGGCAATGCACTACTTTAACAAAAAAAGCAAATCTAAGAGAAAGCATTACAAATTTAAGAGTGAATCTTATGCATACTTTCATAAGTATTTTAAGCGACTCTTCTCATATATACTAAGTAATTATTCTGAGGTAACACTAATTTTATAAGAATAAGGATAAGCCATCTTTATTGTCATTCAAATCCATACAGCCAATCATGTACAGTAGAACAAAATTATGTTTCTCTTATCTACAATGTTAATCACACATATATAGAGAACCAGAGGGCTTCACTGCCCTTTTCCCTCCTCTGTTCCATTATTGCTGAGCATCAAGGTGGATGGCAGGAAGTTCTGCTTTTATATGGTCTTCGGCATGACCCGGACAGGATTTAAACCTCGGTCTCCTGCATGTGGGGTGGATGCTCTACCAACTGAGCCACCACTCCGGTATATTATATACTGTGTATTACATTTACTTAAATAATACATTTTACATTTTACATCTTCTAATAACAAGAAGGTTTGGTTCTTTTCAAGATACAGCATAAGAATTTACAGTGTAAAATTGATGCTTACTTATTGTTTTTATTCTAGGTAGGTCTCGCATAGAGCCCCCAAAAAGCTAGAAATGGCTCTTAAAGAAGACAAAGTGCAAAATTAAAGGAGCAATAATCTCTCCGGCCTGACACCGCCTCTCAGTCATCAGCTGAGACAGGCTCCAGTGTCCTTACGCCTGTAGTTTGACACAAAGTTTTAAATACAATCTATAACCCCTTTATAATATGAAAAAAAGATTCAGGAGAGAAAATCAAGATGACATCATCAAATGCACAGAAGAAAGTGGGTGGCTGACGGGACATAATTTGGCACTGGTCAGTGTCAGATGGGCTTGACAGCATGAACCTCATGGCAACAGATAACTTGCCAAGGCCTATCTCAGCACCACACCAATTTCCTGTCCTTGCAACAGGAGTCTTAGAAAACCCTGGTAAACGCAGGACCACTACTGCCGGCAGGTTGAAGGCTTATACATGTAATGATCAAATTGGTTGCTTAGATTAATACTTCTAATTTGTTCCTGAGTAGATGGCATGACAGAAAGATGCTGGTTTGATTTTGAGCACACATTAGCTCCCACTTGTGTAATGCTTAGTTTAATGTTTATTTGAAAGGGACATTAAATACTAATGAACATTAATACAATTGTAAGTATGCCAGATTTAGCAATACTGCTAATTTGCATCTGTAGTGCCCCTGCGGGTCACAAAAACACATGAACAAGCAATCATACATGAGCAGAACAACTGCAATGATTGCTGGCAAACGTAGCAATTTTGGGGTTTTGTCAAGGTTCTTAAAAGGTTGCCAGACTGTTTTTAAGATCCTGAGCAGTTTTTCTTGTCACCAAAAAATTTTGAAAATGTTACAATTTTTTTGGAGAATGTATTTTTTCTGGGAACAGTTGCAAACATTTGCAAGCAGTTGTAACATGTGTCACTAAAATTCTTTTTGATTTGCCAAGAAACAAACACTAACATGTGTTTAAGACACTTCATGACAAAACTGTGACTTTAAAAAGTGTGTGCGACCTGGCAAATCCAAAAATCTCCACATTCGCCGCTCCGTGAGATACTCCCTTACTCACAGTGATGGGATCCACAGTTCACTAAACATACTGAGTCACACTCCCCTTCGTTCAATAAAAAGATCTGTTCAAAATATTCATACACCGAATCATTCAGTGCTGTACTGGATCTCCAACAGTCTACCAGTCACTGAACTGAGTCGGCAGAACAGAGTGGGCGGGGCTCGTTCTTTGCTCAAGCGGGTGATTCAGCTGGTTCTCTCTAGCTTCCAGTACAGTTCCGGTAAGTGATCCAGTAAAGTACGTTCACACATAAAAAATAGTGCATTTGAATGAATTGTTCATGAACATCGCATTACTACTTACTCATTAGGCCCACAGTATACAGAAAGATGACCATCGGTAGCTTGTCATCATTCATTGGTTGCAAGGATCTGATACAAGTACTGAACTGAGCCTTTCTGGTATACATATCTTACTGCTTTAAAGCCAGATTTGACTCAGGGATATACAGTCATGTGAAAAAATTAGGACACCCTGTATAAGCCTCTGTGTTTTTTTAACCTATTTGGACATATGGATATTTAATATCAATGTTAAAAATACTGGGAGATTCATGCAATACAACTAAACAATTAAAAATGAATTAAAGACTTTTTTTTCAAATTTTCTGTAAAATGTAATTCTAAACAAATAGTGAGGAATAAATTAGGACACCCCCCATCTTTTTTAGGACACCCCCACATTCATTCCCACTTAAAATGGCTAACATAAATGTTAAAACAAAAAACATGCAAAAATGCAAATAAAAACAAAAACTAGGTTAGACATAGATATGTGAACATTTATTAATAAAAAACTGAACATTTAACAGGATGTCTTTTTTTTCACATGACTATCTGATCAAAAAACAAGTCAACGTTGTGTGTTCACAACCTACAAATCTGATCAAATGGTAAATGGTGCTCACTTATATGGCGCTTTTTCTCATCCCTGATTGACCAAAGCGCTTTACAGATTCAGCTATCTACCCATTCACACACACATTCACACACTGATGGCAGTGGAGCTGCCATGCAAGGCACTAGCCTGACCCATCAGGAGCAACTCGGGATTCGGTGTGTTGCTTAAGGACAATCCGACCCTCTGAGCTGAAGTCAACCACACTCTATACCTACGCCACAGCCGCTCCACCAAATGTACGACCAAATGTACCATGTTGAAGAAGGTGATTCAATTTTTAAAATCATTTAAATCCAAATAGGAGGGTGGAAGAGGAACGGCACTAAAAATAGTTCTCTCACCATGAGGTCCCACATCTCGATCTTGTCCTTTCTTTCAACGGAATCTCTCTTTGGTTGAATGGATAGAAACCAATGATAACTGAAAAGCTGAGGGTCTTTCTCCTGCAAGACAACGCCGCAGTTATCAGCTTGCGTGTTGCCCAGACATAAGCAAAGTCCTGCAGCTATGAAATCCTTCCTCATCCACCTGACTCTGACATGGTTTTAAGACCCAGTGAGCAGACTCAGACTCAAAAGCAGATTCAATTATCTTTATTATGTTCAGAGTGTGTGTGTGCATGCGTGTGTGTGTAAATGTAGCAGCCGGGGGCGAATGGCAACCCTATGAATAAGCAGAGACAGGGAGGATTAGTGTTAGACCCCAGAGGGGATAAGATAAGCCTTTATTAGTCCCACAATGGGGAAATTCCAGGATTGCAACAGCATAGGGATAGCAACACTCAGAGCAACAATCAGAAGGCAAGAAAAAACAACATCTGGTAAACATATGTCCATATTACTATAAATGTATATATATATAGACACACAGTGCAGAGCATTATGGCTGGTGAATGTGCAGCAGAAAGTCTAAGCTCTCTCTCCGCGGATGCAGCGGGCCAGCTGGAAGTCTTTGGGCATGATGGTGACCCCCTTAGCGAAGAAGAGACCACCAGGTGGGCCTCGCTGGTCTCCTGCAGAGCCATGACGGCGAAGCTCAGGAAACGCAGGACGGTCTTGAAGTCCTGAGCGATCTCCCTCACGATGTTCAGAAATGTCCAGTGCTTACTGATTGTAGAGATGGAGTCGTGCTCAGGTTCGACCCGAAGGCTCTGGCCAAGGAGATAGATGACTCTGCACTGATCTGAGGGCAGCGCGGTCTAAATAGCTCTGGTGATGATGAAGCGCAGGTGTGCGCGCAGCTGAGGACGATAATCAGGCAGGGAGAATCATCACAGACTCTCCCAACTTCACACCATCTGAGTTCCACCTATTTCCAACCATGAAGTCTTTTTTGAAGGCCAAGCACTTTCCATCCATCCATCCATCCATCTTCTACCGCTTTTCTGGAGGTCCGGGTCGCGGAGGCAGCAGTTCAAGCAGAGAAGCCCAGACTTCCCTCTCCCCAGCCACCTGCTCCAGCTCTTCAGAGGGGATACCAAGGCGTTCCCAGACCAGCTGGGAGACATAGTCTCTCCACCGAGTCCTGGGTCTGCCCCGGGGTCTCCTCCCAGTGGGACGTACCTGAAACACCTCAAGTGGGAGGCGTCCAGGAGGCATCCTAATCAGATGCCCATACCACCTCAGCTGACTCCTTTCAATGTGGAGAAGCAGCGGTTCTACTCTGAGCCTCTCCCGGATGACTGAGCTCCTCACCCTATCTCTGAGGGTGAGTCCAGCAATCCTACGGAGAAAGCTCATTTCAGCCGCTTGTATCCGCGATCTCGTTCTTTCGGTCATTACCCAAAGCTCGTGACCATAGGTGAGAGTAGGAATGTAGATTGACTGGTAAATCGACAGCTTTGCCTTAGAACTAAGCTCCCTCTTCACCACAACAGACCGGTACAACGTCCGCATCACTGCAGATGCTGCTCCAATCCGTCTGTCGATCTCTCGCTCCATTTTCCCCTCACTCGTGAACAAGACCCCAAGATACTTAAACTCCTCCACTTGGGGCAGGAGCCTGTCCCCAACCCGGAGAGGACAATCCACCTTTTTCCGGCTGAGGACCATGGACTCGGACTTGGAGGTGCTGATTCTCATCCCAGCCGCTTCCCACTCAGCGGCAAACTGTCCCAGCAAGACCTGTAGGTCATTGCTGGATGAAGCCAACAGGACAACATCATCTGCAAACAACAGAGATGAGATCCTGTGGTCACCAAGCATGACACCCTCCATTCCCTGGCTGCGCCTAGAAATCCTGTCCATAAAAATTATGAACAGGATCGGTGACAAAGGGCAGCCCTGGCGGAGTCCAACTCTCACTGGGAATGACTCCGACCGAGTGTTGGCAATACGAACTAAACTCTCACAACGGTCGTACAGAGACCGAATAGCTCGTAACAACAAGCCCGATACCCCATACTCCCGAAGCACCCCCCACAAAAATCCACGAGGGACGCGGTCAAATGCCTTCTCCAAGTCCACAAAACACATGTAAACTGGTTGGGCAAACTCCCATGAACCCTCAAGAATTCTCGAGAGGGTAAAGAGCTGGTCTGATGTCCCACGGCCAGGACGAAAACCACATTGCTCCTCCTGAATCCGAGGTTCGACCAACGGCCGGACTCTCCTCTCCAGTACCTTGGCATAGACCTTCCCAGGGAGGCTGAGGAGTGTGATCCCTCTAAAGTTGGAGCACACCCTCCGGTCCCCTTTTTTGAAGAGAGGAACCACCACCCCGGTTTGCCATGCCAAAGGCACTGCCCCCGACCTCCACGCAATGTTGCAGAGGCGTGTCAACCATGACAACCCAACAACATCCAGGGCCTTGAGGTAATCAGGGCGAATCTCGTCCACCCCCGGGGCCCGGCCACCAAGGAGATTTTTAACCACCTTGGCGACCTCAGCCCCTGTGATAGGCGAGTCATCCCCCTCGTCCCCAAACCCTGCTTCCTCTGTGGAAGGCGTATCAGTGGGATTGAGGAGATCCTCGAAGTATTCCTTCCACCGCCCGACGATATCCCCAGTTGAAGTCAACAGTGTCCCATCCGCACCATACACAGTGTGGACGGGGAGCTGCTTTCCCCTCCTGAGCCGCCGAACAGTTTGCCAGAATCTCTTTGAAGCCGACCGAAAGTCGTGTTCCATGGCCTCACCAAACTCCTCCCATACCCGCGTTTTTGCTTCAGCAACCACCCGAGCTGCACTCCGCTTGGCCTGCCGGTACACCTCAGCTGCTTCGGGAGTCCCACAAGCCAACCAAGCTTGATAGGACTCCTTCTTCAGCTTAATGGCCCCCCTCACCACTGGTGTCCACCACTTGGTTCGGGGGTTGCCACCACGAGATGCACCGACCACCTTGTGGCCGCAGCTCTGGGCCGCCGCTTCAACAACAGAGGTGGAGAACATGGCCCATTCAGACTCCATGTCTCCAGACTCCCTCGGAATGTGGTTGAAGTTCTTCCGGAGGTGGGAGTTGAAGACCTCCCGGACAGGGGCCTCAGCCAGACGCTCCCAGCACACCCTCACTATACGTTTGGGTCTACCAGGTCTGAATGGCTTCCTCCCCTGCCATCGGATCCAGCTCACCACCAGGTGGTGATCAGTTGACAGCTCTGCACCTCTCTTTACTCGGGTGTCCAAGACATACGGTCGCAGGTCTGATGATACGATAACAAAATCGATCATCGACCTGCGACCTAGGGTGTCCTGGTGCCAGGTGCACATATGGACACCCTTATGCTTGAACATGGTGTTCGTTATGGACAGACTGTGGTTAGCACAGAAGTCCAATAACTGAACACCACTCGGGTTCAGATCGGGCAGGCCGTTCCTCCCAATCACCCCTCTCCAGGTTTCACTGTCGTTGCCCACATGCGCATTGAAGTCCCCCAGTAGGACAATGGAGTCTCCAGGAGGAGTACCCTCCAGCACCCCAGTCACAGACTCCAAAAAGGGTGGGTACTCTGAAACATCATTTGGTGCATAAGCACTTTCAAGATAATGAAATGCTGATTTCAGAGGTTAAGTCATGGCTTCTGACGCAACCTGCAGACTTCTACAGGTGAAGTCTCCACTGCTGCATAAAGCGATGAGAGATGTGTGTGACCTTTGGTGGTACCTACACTACCGTTCAAAAGTTTGGGGTCACTTAGAAATTTCCTTATTTTTGAAAGAAAAGCACTTTTTTCAATGAAGATAACTTTAAACTAATCAGAAATACACTCTATACAGTGCTAATGTGGTAAATGACTTCTAGCTGCAAATGTCTGGTTTTTGGTGCAATATCTACATAGGTGTATAGAGGCCCATTTCCAGCAACTATCACTCCAGTGTTCTAATGGTACAATGTGTTTGCTCATTGCGTCAGAAGGCTAATGGATGATTAAAAAACCCTTGTGCAATCATGTTAGGTCTGCAATGCTGTAATTGCTGCAAATGGAGGATTCTTTGACGAAAGCAAAGTTTGAAGGAAAAAATTATTATTTCAAATACAAATCATTATTTCTAACCTTGTCAATGTCTTGACTATATTTTCTATTCATTTTACAACTCATGGTGGTAAATAAGTGTGACTTTTCATGGAGAACATAAAATAATTGTCTGGGTGACCCCAAACTTTTGAACGGTAGTGTATGTAGAGAAAGACTGAATAATGTGCCAAGTTTGTTCCTCTCAGTCCATGGGAAATGAGTCAGGGGAAATCTTTAATGAACCCTTACGTATATGGATCGTAAGATGTGCAGGTGAAAACAGGGCATTTCTTGTTGAAGGACAGACTCTCATGCAATAGCAAAGATTCTTTACATTGGGAAATTCTATAAATTAGTAATGTGATTCCTATACCTCTTTACTTCAAATATGTTAGTGTCATTTTAGCCTAAAAATTGAGAGAGCTCCCTTCACTCTTCCATTAACCAGCTTGCACACACACTCAAGCACACAGATGCATTTAGCAATCATTCTTACCAACATTTTTTCTTCACCTTTGGATAGACAACCGACAGCTCCAATGACCTGAAATGGATGTGTGTGTATCTGTGCGCATTAGGTGGGTGGTTTAGTGTGGGTATGTGTGTCTGCTAACAATGAGAAGCTTTGTGCCAAAGATAGGCATGCACAGAGCATGTACGGGTGACGACAGCAACGCGGACAGTAGCATGGAAGATATTTCTATAGCTCCCATCTCTTCATCCCCCGCCTCCACCTCCCACCCTCTTTTTTTTTTTTTTTTTTTTTACTGTGTTGTAAAACAGTCACACCATCCATTACTGAATGTTTCACCTGTTAGAATAACCTTCCTAAAATACAGAGACAACAACTGAGGCCATACATACAGCACATATACATATACATACAAAGCTGTTATTCTCCACCAAGGTAAAAGCACCCTCACGGCTGACAGTTTCACAATGTTCAACAGTAACATTAAGTAAAGCCTCATCTGTGGGTGTGATATTCAACACCATATTAAGAATAACAAATGGCATAACTAATCTGAACAACTGTGTCTGCGATAGAGCATGACAGTATTTCTGGGCATTTCTAATGCTGTAAAGGTAAAATGGAAGTACATACAGGGAGGGTCCATTAAGCAAAGCAATGTCGTCATTCTTCTTACTTATGTGTAAGCTGCAGATACTTTGGGGAGCCTGCTTACTTCAGCTTCAGGATGTGCTGGAGATGAATGACAGCAAAATGTGCAAAGTAGAGGGAAATGGATGGCTTATGTCATGGGTGGCGTAAGGCCTTTTTAGGGGTGCTGTAGCACCCATAAATTTAAACTCAGCAACCCTAAAACTTGGAATGAGAAAAGCTGTGATTATAAAATTTTAGTTTGTCTTTGACAAGCTGAAATAACATCCGAAACCTATTCAGTAATTTTTCGTTTAAACTTTTTAAAAATGAGAATGAAAACACCCCCACCACACAAATGGTATGATCCCTCCTCTCACACACATTCTTTTCCCTGTACCTGCGCTGCAGCCCTGGTGCACACACACACAGAGGTCCCTCCCTATCCCAACAGCAGGAGGCTGCTGCAGCTTTCCTACAGGTAACAAACTCATAATGATGTATGACACCAGCCTCAGCTGGAATATTCTGCAACCTTATGAATAGTTTTTGGGTCTGTCTGAATTTATTCGGTAAGAATATGATGCATACCTGCAACATTTAGGTTTCAAAGCATGTGAGGTTTTCACATGGGGTGGGGGTTAGAAAATGGGCTATTAACAGGCAATAAATAGCCTACAATATAACAGAAAACACTGCATCTTTGCTCATTTTATTTTTGATTTTTAATTTAGGAGGAAAAACCTCACAAATTTATAAGAGTAAAGTCTCAAATGCACACGGAAAATGCCCTAAATTAGCACTAAACACAAATTATGAGGAAAAAGTTGATTAAAGTGGGAAAAAAATCTTTCACATTTAGAAGAAAAAAGTAGTAAATTTAGAATAAAACTGTCATAAATTCAGGAGAAAAAAAACTTAAACTGTCCAGACTAAACTCACAGCTCAGTAACTTCTTAACTATTTTGGGGTAACTACTCATATACAGTATATTTGAGTAATAATATATAAAGATAACCTACTTTTACTTGTATACAGTTTCAGGCTACTCTACCACCTAAATTTTTAAATTGAAAATGTGGAAATTTTTTATATAAATTTCGAGAGTTCTCATAAATTACCTAGTTCTTCTTATGATTATTTTTATTTTTTTTAATTATAGACTTTTTAAGAAACGTGAAAAATTTTTGCTCATGGATTGACATTTTTTTCTTGAATTTGTGACCTTTTGCATCCTAAACGTGTATCTTTTTTCTTCCATCTTTGCATTTTTGCCTTAATTTTCCATCATCTTTCCAGTGATTTTTTAACTTATTTTTTTTTAATTATTGTAAATGAGCTGCATTTCTCTTGTGATTTTCCAACCTTTGACTCAACAGTTTATAAATTTTCTTTTTCTTAATGAATTTATTAAATCTTTTAAATAACTTCCTGTTTTCATTCTCAATGAAAAGTGAAAAGTGCTTTTCTTTCAAAAATAAGGAAATTTCTAAGTGACCCCAAACTTTTGAACGGTAGTGTATGTTTGTGATTTTGTTTTTTTCCTTGTAATTGTGCAGCTTTTTCACTACGTTTTGCACCTTTGGAAAATTTTGAGAGTTTAAAATATGACAAAATATTTATGCAAAATAGGTAATAAAGTAACTTATTTTCTTTCTTTCTTTCTTTCTTTCTTTCTTTCTTTCTTTCTTTCTTTCTTTCTTTCTTTCTTTCTTTCTTCAAAACCACAGGGATTCACTTGTTAATGGCAAAAGTGGGATAATTCTGACCTCTGTTAAACCATGGTTGTGATGGTTGAATGTTGCTACTTAACAAATTGGAACAAAAATGTCAGGGCCGATTTTTTTGTCCCAGTCCAGCTCTAGCTGAGACAGCTAGCAGCCATTTTTCTTTAATGGTTGCATTGTCAGTCAACCACTGTGCACTGTTTGAATTTGAGAGAAAGAAGCTGTTCTTGTTTAGGCATAAGCAAAATATTAAATCCAAGCTGTCACTGTTTAAGATAAGATAAGATAAGCCTTTATTAGTCCCAAAATGGGGAAATTCCAGGATTGCAACAGCACAGGGATAGCAACACTCAGAGCAACAATCAGAAGGCAAGAAAAAAAAACAAAAACAAGAACAGCTAGTATACATATGTACATATTACTATATATATATATATATATATATATATATATATATATATATATATATATATATAGACAGATAGATAGATAGATATAGATATAGATATAGATATAGATATAGATAGACACACAGTGCGGAGCATTGTGGTTGGTGAATGTGCAGCAGAAAGTCTAAGCTCTCTCTCCCTCCGCGGGTGCGGCGGGCCAGCTGGATGTCTTTGGGCATGATGGTGGTGACCCTCTTGGCGTGGATGGCGCACAGGTTGGTGTCCACGAAGAGACCCACCAGGTAGGCCTCGCTGGCCTCCTGTAGAGCCATGACGGCGGAGCTCTGGAAGCGCAGGTCGGTCTTGAAGTCCTGAGCGATCTCCCTCACCAGGCGCTGGAAGGGCAGCCTACGGATGAGCAGCTCCGTGGATTTCTGGTAGCGACGGATCTCTCTCAGAGCCACGGTACCGGGCCTGTAACGGTGAAGCTTCTTCACTCCGCAGGTGGCCGGAGCGCTTTTTTCGAGCAGCCTTGGTGGCTAGCTGCTTCCTGGGGGGCTTTTTCCTCCAGTAGATTTACGGGCGGTCTGCTTGGTTCTTGCCATCGCTCTTTATTATTCTGTCTTATATTTCTTGCACACCGCCTAAACTCCAGCCCGGCACCCGCGTCGTTTTCGCCACAGTTCCTCGGTTTTTATGTATCATCACGTACCATGTTCACTAACTAGAAGCCGGGAAGGAGATGTATGAAAGATGATTGCTCTAACAAAATTGTGTGTGTGTGTGTGTGTGTGTGTGTGTGTGTGTGTGTGTGTGTGTGTGTGTGTGTGTGTGTGTGTGTGTGAGCGCACCTCCTGAGCCTCCTTAGCTCACTGCTCCTGGGCACAGAGTTATGTAGGCAATTCCTTGCAGGGTGGGTCCGAGACTGCTCCCCTGGGGCAGTACACCCGGGAGGCGGTAACTGCGATGAACAGGCCTCCTGTTGGTTGCAGGCTAAGTTCCTGCAAGGGCCCAAGTTTCCAGCGGTATATCTGGTAGGGGAGGAGCTGGAGCCCCCTGGAGGTGCGCTGTGCTGGGCCCACCGGCACATGGACAAGTCCCGACAGACAACAACTCCGCCCCACTGCCTTGTGGGAATGCCTCTTTAGGCAAGGCTAAAGGAGTAAACCCTGACAGAAAATCATACTTCGGGAAGGACAGTCTCGGGAGCCTTGTACGGCATCTGACCTAGGACCCTGGCCTATAACCAGGAACGTGGCACGCCACCATGCTGAGGCAGTCCCAACCAATGACCGGGCTCTAGCATGGCGTTGCAGCTTGTCGGTGTTGCCAGTTGTCTTGGATTTCTCCTTGCCACTGTGCTTCAGCGCTGGCAGGTCAAGATGGTGGTGTTGGTGGATTGCACAGCCCCCTCGTCAGCTTAATCCCTTCACCGTGCAGGATCCCTCTCTCCATTTTCTACCCTTTCTTGTCAAAGTCCAGCAGCGACTGATAGGCCGGTGATGGAGCAGGCTTTTGGATGAAGCTTGAAGCCCCTGGCCTGCCTCCAGCATGTTTGGCGGTGCAGGCAAGACGGCCGTTGTAGTAGTGGATTGAAGCAGCACTCCCTTCCTACCTGCACAACTGGGCAGTCCTCTTTAGGATTCGTATTGCCCACCTCAATCCGAGGAAGGGCCTAGAAAAGGTGGCCCAAACATTGCCCGTTTCACCCTGCCTTGAGTGGGAAGCCGCGCCCACTAAGGCATCCCTTTTTGCGGTCAAAATCACAGGAAGTCTACGAAATTCAGAGCCCTGAAGGTCGCTACGTGGAATGTCCGGACCCTGTTGGATTCCAAGACCAACACCAATAGTGACTGTCCATGTCGTCGCAACGCCCTCATCGCGTCTGAACTCGGCAGTTATGACAAAGACATTGCCATGCTCAGCGAAACACGTCTCCATGGTGAGGACTTGCTCCAAGAGGTTGGCGCGGGCTACACGTTCTTCTGGAGAGGTTCGCCAGAAGACTCCGATAGGATTCATGGCGTGAGCTTTGCCATCAAATCCTTGCTTCTCCGTCAGTGTCCCAAATCCCAACCGGTATCAGCGAGCGACTTATGACGCTGTGCATCCTGCTGGACTCCAAAAAGTACATAACCATCATCAGTGCCTACGCCCCCACGCTCCCCTCAGCAGATGACATGAAGGATACTTTCTATGATGCACTCACCCGCTGCATCAGTTCTATTCCCCGTGCTGACAAGATCCTTCTGCTGGGTGACTTCGATGCGAGGGTTGGCAACAATCACGCTGTCTGAGGTGGTATCATCGGGAAGCACAGCATCGGGAATGCCAACGAGAACGGCCTCCGCCTCCATAATTTCTGCACGGAACACAACCTCATCATCACTAATAACCTGTTCCAGTTGCCTGACAAACTCAAGACCTCGTGGATGCATCCACGGTCAAAGCACTGGCACTTAATCAATTACGTCATTACCAGAAAACAAAATCGTCAAGACGTCATCATTACCAGAGCCCTCAGGGGTGCCGAATGCTGGACTGACCACCCCCTAATTCGGTCTCTCCTGCGCATAAGAGTACGTCCCTGGTCCGCAAGTGCCCTGGTGCAAAGCACATCAATCGTGCCCCCTTTGCGGACCTGCAGAAGCTGTCTGAGCTTCGTGGTGCTCTTGCTACCGCACTTGATATCACTCCGGACAATCCTGACGACACTTCTCGCGAAGCCATCACTGAGGAGTGGAACTCCATCGCCACCTCCCTCCTCGAGACCACCACTAGTGTGTTCGGTGTCTCCAGTTGAAAACACCAAAATTGGTTTGACGACAATGCTCATATGATCTGCAAGCTAATTAAGCTGAAGAACAATGCGCACAAAGCGGCGATCGGCAATCCATCCTGCCCCGTCCTGCATGAGAGGTTCTCATGACTCCGTTCCACCGTCCAGGCAGCTGTTCGTCGAATGAAGAAAGACTGGTGGCTGAAGAAGGCTGCCGAAATCCAGGGCTTCGCCAACACGCACAATTTACACCAGTTTTATAACACCATCAAGACCATCTATGGTCCACCCTGCAGCTCCAACGTGCCCCTCCATTCCTCCGATGGCTTCTCGCTCATCAAGGACACTCAGGGCATCCTTGCACGATGGGTTAAACACCTCAGCAAGCTGCTCAACCGGATCAACCCATTTGATGCTACCTTCATAGACGGTCTCCTTACTCTTCCCCCGATACTCAAGCTCAACAATTCTCCATCGTTTGTCGAAGTCCATAAAGCCTGCAGAAGCCTCAAGAACAACAAGGCTTCCGGACCGGATGCTCTCCCGGGGGAGATATTCAAGTACGGAGAGTACTATGTGACACGTCGTCTCCACCACTTTATCAGCAAAGTCTGGCTCACCGAGGCCCTGCCCCAGCAGTGGAAAGATGCCAACATCATTACTGTCTACAAAAGAAAAGGAGACAAACAGCATGTGGCAACTACTGCGGCATCTCGCTTCTTGCAGTTGCTGGAAAGGTCCTTGCTCGTGTCCTTCTTGCCAGACTCCTTAATTCTGTCGCGGAAGTCATTCTCCCTGAATCACAGTGTGGCTTCCGGAAGGATCGTAGTTCCACTGACATGATCTTCGCCGCTCGTCTTCTCCAGGAGAAGTGCAGGGAACAACACCAGAACCTCTTCATGGCCTTTGTGGATCTCACCAAGGCCTTCGACACCATGAACCGAGATCTTCTCTGGGCCATCCTAACCAAGTGTGGTTGTCCCCCCAAGTTCGCCGCCATCCTGAGAGACTTTCACACGAATATGTTTGCACATGCTATAGCTGGAGGTCTGGTCTCTGAGCCCTTTGCCATTAATGTAGGAGTCAAGCAAGGATGCATCCTGGCACCCGTCATCTTTAACATCTACCTGCCAGCTGTTACTCTCCTCTCTCGACACAGGCTTGACTTAGCCGACGGTATCTCTATTAGATACCGGCTGGATGGCAGCGTGTTCAACCTCCGTAGGCTACTCACTAAGACCAAGACCAGTACTACCACAATATTCGATCTCCAGTATGCAGATGATGCTGCCTTTCCTTCACTAACTGCGCAGGGCCTACAATGTACCCTTAACATCATGGATGCTTCGTATAGCAATGTTGGCCTAGTCATCAATGCACGAAAGACTGCGGTCCTTTGCCAACCTTCATCAGGTGCACCTCAGACCGAGCATAACTTCCTGGTTGGAGAAAAGCCCATCCTGAAGGTGGATCACTTCTCTTACCTGGGCAGCATCCTGTCCTCCTCATGCTCGCTCAGTGATGAGATTCAGAGCCATATCCAGCAGGCTACCTCGGCATTTGGCAGGCTCAGTGCTAGGGTATTCCTGAATAGGAATCTCTCCCTGAGAACTAAGATTGTGGTATACTTGGCTGTCTGCATCTCCGTCCTGCTTTATGGCAGTGAGGCCTGGACCCTGTACAGGGCAGACGTCGGAGCCTTGAGGCATTCCACATCAGATGTCTCCAGCGGATCCTTGGCATCACGTGGAAGGACCGCGTACCACATGTCCAGATCCTGCAGAAAGTTAACCTCCGTAGTATCGAGGCACTTGTGGTGCAACGCCAGCTTCGCTACTTTGGCCATGTCATTCAGATGCTGGAAAACCACCTCCCCCGCCAGATCCTTTACGGCGAGCTCGTCGCCGGACAGCGATCTCAAGGAGGGCAGAAGAAGCGGTTCAAGGACCACCTCCATGCCGTCCTGAAGAAGTGCAATGTCCGACCTTCCGATCTGGAGACCATTGCCACCCCCAGGACACTTTGGTATACAACCTGGCACCAGGCTGTAAACATTTTTGAAAGTGACTGTACCCACGCCCGTGAGGATCTCCGCCAGTGCAGGCGCAAGCGTCAGGAGTGTCAACCTATCCCACTCGGTGACGGCATCCCTTGCCCCACTTGTGGACAGAGGTGTGCCTTTGAATTTGGCCTTCGCTCCCATCTGCGAAGTCATAGGCGGCGCAACACCACTTCATAGTTTTTATCTTTACCCTAGGAGAGATGGATGTCATCATCGACCCCGACGGGCTTCCAAAGAGAAGAGAAGAGTGTGTGTGTGTGTGTGTGTGTGTGTGTGTGTGTGTGTGTGTTGGAGCACCCCTGATCCTACCACCGCCCCTGGCTTATGTTCAAATTACCAGTATCATTAAGTGTCATCTTTAACCACACAATTTTTATTCATTCAACTTTATTTATATAGCGCCATTTCACAACAATAGTCATCTCATAGCACTATCAACTGTAGGGGGGACCCCCACAGTTGCAGAAAGACAACTGAGGTATTTTATCATGCAGCAGTTTATATATCAACCAAAGGAGGCCAGGGAGGCCACAGAACATGCGGGTTAGCAGCAACACCGCCGCAACCATCACACTGAGCACAGGGGCCCCACAAGGGTGCGTGCTCAGCCCACTGCTCTTCACCCTACTGACCCATGACTGTGTACCAGCCTACAACACCAACCACATCATCAAGTTTGTGGACGACACGATGGTGGTGGACCTCATCACCAACAACAAGGAGGCCAACTACAGAAATGAGGTGAGTCAACTGGTCCAGTGGTGTAAAGACAATAATCTCTTCCTGAATGTGGGAAAAAACAAGGAGATTGTGGTTGACTTCAGGAGGGCACACACACAGCCTCCCCCTCTGATCATCGATAAAGCAGCTGTGGAGAGGGTGAGCAGCACCAAGTTCCTGGGGGTGCACATCTCTGAGGACCTATCCTGGTTCAACAACACTACATCACTGGATAAGCAGGCTCAAACTCGCCTCCATTTCCTCCGCAAACTGACAGCACGAGTCCCACCCCCCATCATGTGATCATTCAACCAGGGCACCATTGAGAGCATCCTCACCAGCTGCATCATTCTGTGGTATGGAAGCTGCACCGCCTCCTGCTAGAAGACACTACAACGCACAGTGAAAGCTGCCAACAAGATCATTGGTGCCCCTCTGCCCCCACTCTCAGACATTTACCTCACCCGCCTCACCCGCAGAGCCATCAGTGACACCTCCCACCCCTCACACTCCCTCTTCAGCTCTCTGCCTTTGGGGAAAAATACCGGAGCCTCTGGGCCCGCTCCACAAGTCTGCTAAACAGCTTTGTTCACCAGGCCATCAGGACCCTGAACTCCGTCCACCCACCCCCACCCCTGGACCGTAACACACTCACCCACACAATAACTACCTCAGCTGTTGGCACAGAAAGACTGGTACACCAACGGTAATACATCTGCTGCTGTATGTCTCTGCACCTTACTGCAACCATTTGCACAAATGCCATACCTGCTGCTGTCTGCTATTGCAATACTGATCATGTGAAGGCCAATCTGTCACGGTCTGCACCTACACTACCGTATCGAACTTGCACCTACAAGTATTACTGCTCTACCATTTCTGTATATAAGATTGCTGGGTTTTATTGTTTATCTTTATTTGGACTATGGGATGTCTGGGTACGGTACTGTACATAGACTGCTGTTGTTGTTTTCCAGCCTTATTCCTTTTTTATATTGCACACACCACTGAAGAGAGAGAAACAGCATTTCAATTCTCCTGTATGTCCTGTATGTATAGTAGTATTGACAAATAAAATCTTTGAACCTTTGAATCTTGAATCAAGTTTGAACTAGTAAAATTTTATATGAACTTCCCCATTGTGGGAGGAATAAAGGCTTATCTTATCTTGAACTGCACCAACTTGTAGTTTCTTACTGTATTACTTTTTTTTTTTTCTTGCCTTCTGATTGTTGCTCTGAGTGTTGCTATCCCTGTGCTGTTGCAATCCTGGAATTTCCCCGTTGTGGGACTAATAAAGGCTTATCTTATCTTATCTTATCTTATATGATGAATTCCTCTGAGCCATATGTTACACTTCACCATATTATCACTGTTAGATCATACACACTGCCTATGCTAAATATACGTAAATATGTGGGCGGAGAGGCCATTGGTACGGATTGGCAGCCGCATTTCCATCAGCCTGCCCCAGGGCAGCTGTGGTTACAGTAGTAGTTTACCACTACCATTGTCTGTCTGTGGAGTGAATGAATAATAGATTTTCATTGTAAAGCATTTTGGGTTTCTTGAAAGGCGCTATATAAATGCAAATCATTATTGTCATTATTATTATTATTATAAAATGACAAAACAATTACTTTGGGAATAGTTGAAACTTTTGAACTCAAGGAGCCCTATTACAACAGTCTAAAGTGGGCATTTGCACCATATTTAGCAGTATTGCTAAATCTGGCATACTTACATTTGTATTAATGTTCATTAGTATGTATTGTCCCTTTCAAATAAACAATAAACTTAAACTAAACTATTCTGAGCACTGCGCCTCACTTTCATTAGTGTCTGTCTTGTCTGGTTGTCCCCTGTGTGCCCTCACCATCTAATTAGGAAATGACTATGTGCCTTGTGCTTGTAGGAGGGGGCTGATTTAAAGTGGATGAGGCTCGGTGTGTTGTTATTCAGGTGCATTTTATTCCAATGTGCTTTTGATCTGCAAAAAGCAGGTCTAAAGTAAGCGGCATATAATCAGCTGCTATTTCAGCAACCTGTTTAAAAGGCATGAATGTGCATGTACTTATGTCTGTTCCTACAATTTGTGTGTCCATTATTTTGATGGATTGATCTTGTAAAAGTCTGTCATAATCCCTCACCTGATCTTTCATTGGCAGTTCCATCTCTCACCCTGGGATAGGCTCCAGCCCCCTGCCACCCATAAAGGACTATTAAAGAGACGATAAATAAACGAATGCTTAATGTGTGTACTTGTTTACAATTCATTTGTTCCTCTTCTTAAGTGATCTGAATGTAGGTCACTCGTTTTCAAAATTTAACCACTGGATGTTTGTGCAGCAGGACCGGCATGTGGCACACACCAGGAAACAGCTGTGATGCGTGATGCCTGGTTGTGGAAGATAATGCCATTTTCATTCGTAATTATTTGCTGGTTCCAATAACATCTTCCAACGAATCTAATTTCTTCTTGTGTTTGCGAGTCAGTTTTTGAACTCTGAAGGCAGAAATATTAAGTGAGACATGGAAAATCACTCCTCACATTTGCACCTGTGGCTAAAGATGACATTTTTCCTTATTAAAGCATCTATAAGCACTTAGAGTGGGGTAAAAAAGTATTTAGTCAGCCACCAATTGTGCAAGTTCTCCCACTTAAAAGATGAGAGAGGTCTCCAAGTTTCATCATAGGTATACCTCAACTATGAGAGACAAAATAAGAAAAAAAAAATCCAGAAAATCACATTGAAGGATTTTTAATGAATTAATTGGTAAATTCCTCGGTAAAATAAGTATTTGGTCAATAACAAAAGTTCATCTCAGTACTTTGTTAAATACCCTTTGTTGGCAATGACAGAGGTCAAACGTTTTCTGTAAGTCTTCACAAGGTTTTCACACACTGTTGCTGGTATTTTGGCCCATTCCTCCATGCAGATCTCCTCTAGAGCAGTGATGTTTTGGGGCTGTCGCTGGGCAACACAGACTTTCAACTCCCTCCAAAGATTTTCTATGGGGTTGAGATCTGGAAACTGGCTAGGCCACTCTAGGACCTTGAAATGCTTCTTACGAAGCCACTCCTTCATTGCCTGGGCGGTGTGTTTGGGATCATTGTCATGCTGAAAGACCCAGCCATGTTTCATCTTCAATGCCCTTGCTGGTGGAAAGAGGTTTTCACTCAAAATCTCACGACACATGGCCCCATTCATTCTTTCCTTTACACGGATCAGTCGTCCTGGTCCCTTTGCAAAAAACAGCCCCAAAGTATGATGTTTCCACCCCCATGCTTCACAGTAGGTATGGTGTTCTTTCTCCTCCAAACACGACAAGTTGAGTTTTTACCAAAAAGTTCTATTTTGGCTTCATCTGACCATATGACATTCTCCCAATCCTCTTCTGGATCATCCAAATGCTCTCTAGCAAACTTCAGACGGGCCTGGACATGTACTGGCTTAAGCAGGGGTACACGTCTGGCACTGCAGGATTTGAGTCCCTGGCGGCGTAGTGTGTTTCTGATGTAGCCTTTGTTACTTTGGCCTCAGCTCTCTGCAGGTCATTCACTAGGTCCCCCCATGTGGTTCTGGGATTTTTGCTCACTGTTCTTGTGAGAATTTTGACCTCATGGGGTGAGATCTTGCGTGGAGCCCCAGATCGAGGGAGATTATCAGTGGTCTTGTATGTCTTCCATTTTCTAATAATTGCTCCCACAGTTGATTTCTTCACACCAAGTTGCTTACCTATTGCAGATTCAGTCTTCCCAGCCTGGTGCAGGTCTACAATTTTGTTTTTGGTGTCCTTTGACAGCTCTTTGGTCTTGGCCATAGTGGAGTTTGGAGTCTGACTATTTGAGGTTGTGGACAGGTGTCTTTTATACTGATAACGAGTTCAAACAGGTGCCATTAATACAGGTAACGAGTGGAGGACAGAGGAGCCTCTTAAAGAAGAAGTTACAGGTCTGTGAGAGCCAGAAATCTTGCTTGTTTGTAGGTGACCAAATACTTATTTTATTGAGGAATTTACCAATTAATTCATTAAAAATCCTTCAATGTGATTTTCTAGATTTTTTTTTTCTCATTTTGTCTCTCATAGTTGAGGCATACCTATGATGAAAATTGGAGACCTCTCTCATCTTTTAAGTGGGAGAACTTGCACAATTGGTGGCTGACTAAATACTTTTTTGCCCCACTGTATTTGCCAACCTGCTTTCAGCATCACGGCAGCCAAGAGGAAGAGAGTGAA
The DNA here is from genome assembly GCA_020510985.1 of Pholidichthys leucotaenia. Taxonomy (NCBI): domain Eukaryota; kingdom Metazoa; phylum Chordata; class Actinopteri; order Cichliformes; family Pholidichthyidae; genus Pholidichthys; species Pholidichthys leucotaenia. The sequence goes on from CM035836.1 coordinate 454,102,732, forward strand.
CAGGCTGACCAAAAAAAGCCAGCTCTGTTCTGGGGCACTGCCTCAACCCAGTGAAGGAGATAGGAGAGAAGAGGATGGTGGCTAAGCTGTCATCTCTGCTGGAGTCCAAGTCCCACCTCATGCGGGACACGCTGAACACACTGAGGAGCTCATTTAGCGGTAGGCTGTGCCATCCCAAGTGCTCGGGGGAGATGTTTCGCAGGTCCTTCCTACCTACGGCTGTCAGAGTTTATAATCTAACCGGTGCTGCTCGTAGAGACCATATTAAACATACAAAACATCACAACTTTGCACAATAGAGATCATCCCCTCCAATACACAACTAAGACAATTACAATTATTATTGAGTGGCAACAACACTGTTGACTCAAATGTGAAATATACTGTATGGGTACATATTTATATTCTGCCGGGTAATTTAACGCTGTTGATACCATCCAGCTGCAATGCTTCTGCACTGTGTATATAACTGTGTACATATGTATATTTATTCACTGCTTTGGCTAACCAGTTTTTATCTTATTATCTTATTTACTGTTGCTTTGAGCGCTGCTATCCCTTTGCTGCTGCAATCCTGGAATTTCCCCATTGGGGGACTAATAAAAGCTTATCTTATCTTATAAAATACCCACTAAACACAATTTCCAGTTAATACCAGCTGTTTGGGATCTTAATAAATCAGTCCAACAGTGTGGAAAGTCCTTAAATTCATTTTCACTTTCTGAATGAGCATTGTCCCCAGTGGAAAACGGATTTGTCCCCCATTTAATTGATATTGTATTAGCATTACAGCCTAGATCTTGTGCCCCTGTTTATAAAAAGGAATGAGAGCCAATTTTGTAGACACAAAATTAGTTTTGGCACTATCTCAAACAGGTTCATTTTGTCTTTTTGATGATAAACTGATCTTGTTCTTCTATTAAGACAAAGTAAAGAGATGTTTCATACCTTTGACATGTTTCGACTGTCACCTGCAGTCTTCTTCAGAAAAACAACAAACATAAATGCTGGCTCAAAGAAGCAACTGAAATCAGGAAGCAAGCCCACAACACCATCAACCGAGATGATGAAGCCTTCATGCTCTCACACACCTGGGACTCTCTCCTCCAAAGACCATCACACGGCTTGGGGGGGCGTGACTGACCTGGCAGATCTGTCAAATCTGTCAGGTCGGTCATGCTTACGGAAAGGATAAAACAGTTGATTTGACACGTCAGACGACACTTTCACAAGAAGACTGCAGGTAACAGTAAAAACATGTCAAAGGTATTAAACATCTCTTTACTTTGTCTTAATAGAAGAAGAAGATCAGTTTAGTTTTGGCACTGCTGCAATAGCGAAATGGACTTGGACATGCTCATAAATTAGCTTTGCACCTTAAACAATAGACTATTGACTAGATCCTTGTAATAAGGCCCAAGCAGTTTTGTATATCAAATGCTATTATGCTACCTTAAAGCAGCACTATGTAAATTTCTTGTTTCAGAATGGAACACAGGAAAACCACAATTACGGTGACTATGACCTCGGTCCCAGCAGCCAATCACAGGGTGCTTAGTTGTCTGTGGCTACAGTTGTGCCCTGTGACTGGCTGTTGGGGCTAAGGTCATGGTCACCATAATTGTAGTCTTTTCAATGTTTCTACCAAGAACAGAGCAGGCAATACAGAATAGCTGCAGGCAATACAGGCCCAAACAGGCTATTGGGTAAGTGACAATCGCCTGGTCAAAATAATTTTGTAGACATTATTTTAAGGTGAAAATCTTACATAGGGTTGCTTTAAATGTCTCATATTGTGCATTTCCCAAGGATTGATTAATAGAACATGTATACATGTAGTTTTAATGACGAAAAAATTCTTTTTTAAAACTTCTCAAAACGGGCATCTTTAAAGTTAATTTTGAAACTGTTGGTTTCTCATTAATATTACTGAGCCAATTTTCTGATTGGGTAAAGGCTTTTTGACCTGACCAGTCACAAGTAAGAACCTGTCAGGATGTGTCGTGCTAACAGGGAACTGGAGGAGTTTGCTGGTTTGTGATGTAGTAAAAGACAGGAAATGCAATCTGCCCATTTCTTTAAGTGATAAATAAAGGGAGTGTGTATTTCCATGTGAAGGGACCGTTATAATATTTTATTCTTACGCATGTGACCCACTGCTGTGTTTTATGAGCTTAACACCTGTGAAAACACCATTTTGCACAACATGGGACCTTTAGCATTAGGATCACACACAGATACAAAATCTGTGCTCATTTGGACTTGCTGTATCCAAACAGCATTTGTATATTTCTCAAAGCAGCACTCACATAAAGTCATTCATTCATTCATTCATCTTCTTCCGCTTAATCCTTTCGGGTCGCGGGGTGGTGGTGGTGGTGGTGGTGGTGGTGGGGGGGGGGGGGGGGGCTGGAGCCAATCCCAGCATCTTTGGGCAAGAGGCAGGGTACACCCTGGACAGATCGCCAGTCCATCGCAGGGCCAACACAAAGCGACAGACAACCATTCACTCTCACAGTCATACCTAAGGACAATTTAGAATCCCCAGTTTGATGCCAATTAACCTAACTTGCATATTTTTGGCATGTCAGAACACAAATTGGTTTGTGATTTGATGGTGAATAGGCAATCAGTGTCTACATAATTAAGCATTCACATGATGTAAATGTAAGTGATTTACAGAGTTTTTAGTCTGTACAACTTTTCCAAACAAATTTCTTTCAGTTTTATGTGAGTTTGAGTAAAGAAAAAAAGACACATTACCTTTTTGGTCGCTGTCTCGCATTAAAACAGACTCAGACTAAACTTTTCCTGTTTTAAGTCCGTTACGATTGCCAAAATTATTTCTATTTGCTAAATAATTGTTTTTTTAATATTTGCCAAATAATCAAGCCATCATACCACTGAGGAAGGAGACAGGTTCTGTGTCTCAGAGATGAACGTGTTTTGGTGTGAAATGTGCGTATCAACCCCAGAACAAAAGCAAAAGATCTTGTGAAAATGCTGATAAGAGTGTCATTAGCCACAGTGAAACGAGTCCTGTACTGACGTGGGCTTAAAGGCCACTCAGCGAGGAAGAACTGATTTCTCAAAAAACAACACAAAAAAGCCAGATTACAGTTTGCAAATACACACAGGGATAAAGACCGTAATTTTTGGAAACATGTCCTGTGGTCTGATGAAACTAAAATTGAACTGTTTGGCCATATTGACCATTATTACATCTGGAGGAAAAGGGGGAAGCTTGCAAGCCTGAGAACACCATCTCAAATGTGAAGTATGGGGGTGGCAGCCTCATGTTGTGGCGGTGCTTTGCTGCAAGAAGGACTGGTGCATTTCACAAAATAGATGACATCATGAAGAAAGAGCATTATGTGGAAATATTGAAGCAACATCTAAAGATATTAGCTAGGAAGTTAAAGCTTTGGCATAAATGGGTCTTCCAAATGGACAATGACCCGAAGCATACTGCCAAATTAGTAACAAAGTGGCTAAAGGACAACAAAGTCAGTGGTTTGGAGTAACCATCACTAATCTCTGATCTCAGCCCCATAGAAAATTTGTGGGCAGAGCTGAAAAGACGTGTGTGAGCAAGACGGCCTACAAACCTGATTCAAGTTACACCAGTTCTGTAAGGAGGAATGGACCAAAATTCCAGCAAACTATTGTGACAAGCTTGTGGAAGGATATCCAAAACGTTTGGCCCAAGTCATAGAGTTTAAAGACAATGCTACCAAATACTAAGGAAATGTATGTAAATGTAAGACTTTGAAGTAATTTAAAAAATACAAAGTACCAAAACAACCAGCCAATACTAAAACAATCAAAAATAATGAGTTGGCTACTGGCAACATTATTATTTTTGACATCAATTAATACAGAAACAAGTCTGTTAAAGGGAGGAAGTTTACAGTTCTGTTGAACATATTACTAAGAAAAATAACAGGTATTTTCATGTCAAGCTGAGGTAGTTGTCTTATTTTCCTGTGGGGATGTGTCTTTATATGCCTGTTAATCATCACTGTAAGACAACAGAGATGTAAATAGGTGGGAAAAAAATGTACATACATATATCAGTTTTAGCATTGACAATCGGCAAAACTATTTTCAAAATATTGGCATATCGATTATTGGCTAAAAAAATCCAATATTGTGCATCCCTACAGAGCATCAATGTTAACTGTGGCAACCTAAACTACAAGCTACTCATATATGGCAAAGTGCTGGGCAATTTATTATCTGTCAAGCAACTTAATCTTCTTCCTGGACCATTGTATATTACACATCTCTAGATTATGGCAGATTGCTTTTCAGTATATTGCACTATTAACATCAGGTGATAATTCAAGCTTGATTGAAACGTCATACTTTATTGCTTCCAAACAAAATGAAGTTTCACAGCCAGGAAAAAACATTTGCAATCAGTTGCGCGTTATTAATGTTACTTTCAGTGCCTTGTTCATCCTGGCTCTCTAATGTGACTCCCTGACAATATCATAGGAACTTAAACTTCTGTATTCCTAATAAAACTGTCAATAACTTTTGTAATCTAGTATGGAAAAATGTCTAACATTGTTTATTTGAGGAGCAACATCCCCTATTCAAAGCCAATAAAAAAAGTTTCATGTTTTTATATTTACTGCCGCTACTTATTGTGTATTGAATAAATGGAAAAGTCAAACATTCATACTCAGACAGTGGTATTACCCATTTGACTTGCTCATCATCATCCCTTTGGTGTGTGAACATCATTGTGACTCATACAGTTATGGATTGCACTCTTCAATACAAATTTGTGTTAGTTTCTTTCTGGTAGTGTGTTTAGTGGTTGGATTGAAAAGTTAACCTGTAATTATCCACCAAAGCACCTGCATAAATGTTGTCCATCTGAAACTTAGTATTCACTTACAGTATGATGTCATTTGGTTGAATATTAACCCCTTATATTACCCTCTTTGCAACTTTCAATCAGCTTTAGGAAGATAAGATTTGCATTTTAACTCAGCAAGTGAGACTAAAGCTGCCTTCAGAGCAGCTGCGCCTGTGAGATATCAGCCAAAATCGGACACGGGGTAATTACAGCAGATGCTGCAGATTTGAACACTTCATCACTCTGAGAAAGAAGATAATTATGGAAACTATAGATAACTGCACAAACACATGCACACATGTTCTTTTCTCCATTACCGTTGTATGAAGATGTCCCTGCAACACTTCTTGCAAACAGCCCATGTACTCCACTTTCATTGTTTGATACTAGAAAGGTGTGAAGGCTTTTCAATACAGATTTCCCCTGATTCATTTCCCATGGAATGAGACTAGCCAAGCTTGTTACAGTTATTGCTTTTTCTCTACATAGGTACCACCAAGGGTCACACGCTTCTACAGCTTCATGCAGCTCTGGAGACCTTGCCTGTAGAAGTCTGCAGGTTGCATCCGAAGCCACGACTTGATCTTGTAATTCAGCATTTCATCGTCTTGAAAGTTCTTGCTCTTCAAAAATCATTTCCTCCTTGGAAAGAAGTGGAAGTCTAATGGTGTGAGGTCGGGAGAGTAAGGGGGTGAGGAAGGATTTGATAACCACAGGACTGTGCACCATGCAAGATGTGAACTGGGGTGTTGTCTTGCTGGAGGCGGACACCTTTGGTCAGCGTGCCATGCCTCTCAGATCTGATGACCTTCTGCATTTCTGCAGCAGTGAAGTATTGTAAGTCCCAGTAATTGTGGTACCGTTATCAGGAAATCCATCACCAATACTCCATGCAGGTCCTTTGGCTGGGCTTTAGTCTCTGGATCATAGTGCTGGACCCATGTTTCATCCTGTGTGATTAGTCTGTCAAAGAAATCCTCCTGGTTTTCTTGGCATGTGGCCAAAAGAGCCTGGGAGCATGTGACTCATTCATGCTTCTAGAAAGGTCTGAAGCAACCAGGGAATCCATTGTGCAGACAACTTCCACATGTGCAAATGGTCAAGGATGTTTTGTTTTGTTTTGTTTTTTTTTCACAGACCCCACAATGATATTGACATCTTGTGCTAGCTGAAGAATGGTTATGTGGAGATCCTCCATAATAGTGGCCAGTTGCCAGATGGTGTCTTCAACAATGGTGCACCATGGTCATCAGTGGAGGGGACGGCTGGCCACGGTGGGTACCGTCACACTGATGGCTCAGTATAAATCGGTGCAGATGGCCAATGTGGAGTTCGTCATGATGGCCTACAGTTCTAACATCATGGGCTGCAACCTGTTTTATGGCCTTGGATTTTCCATCAAGAGTGACACTGGGGAAGAGTGGTTGGGCTGCAGACTGTGGGACTGACTGGTTTCGAGAGTTAGGGACGATGCTTTGTGGGATGAGTAGTTGCTGGGCACTCTGGAGGGTGGCCACGCTTGGGGTCGCCACGGGACGACTCCGGTGCCAGTGTCTGAGCTGCCCTGGATGTGGGTGCTGGGTGGCACGGGGGAGGATCTGCGGCGGCAAGCGATGCCCAAACAATGGTCTCAGGCATTCCCGGAGCATGGCCATGGAGGACTGGTGAACACGAGATCACATCAATATGGCGGCGCGTGCACAACGCAAGGCTCAATGTCTCCTCAGATTTTGTGGATTAGCAGTGATATTTCTGCTCATTTCGGGTCTGTTTGTTCAGAACAGCTTCGCTTTCACATCCTACACCCGAAATGAGCTTTTGGACATTGGATTACAAAATAACGATCTTTTTATCAGCAACCTACGTCTCATCCCCGAGCTCCGGAGAACACCCAATGCTAGGCAAGCTACCCGGCCAACCGGAAGTGCTCACAGGTGGCGTAGAGACCGTAAACAAAGGCGGGGGAAGCGCGGAGGGCTAAGAGCTAAGCTAAAGCTAACAGCGCACCGGCTTTCTCAACCCAGCATTTTCCTCGCTAATGTACGGTCACTGGTGAACAAAATGGATGAGCTACGGCTTTGGATCACCAACAATAAGAAACTTCATTCATTCATTCATTCATCTTCTTCCGCTTAATCCTTTTCGGGTCGCGGGGGGGCTGGAGCCTATCCCAGCATCTTTGGGCGAGAGGCAGGGTACACCCTGGACAGATCGCCAGTCCATCGCAGGGCCAACACAGAGAGACAGACAACCATTCACTCTCACAGTCATACCTAAGGGCAATTTAGAATCCCCAGTTTTTGATGCCAGTTAACCTAACTTGCATGTTTTTGGCATGTGGGAGGAAACCGGAGAAATCCCGGAGTAAACCCATGCAGACACGGGGAGAACATGCAAACTCCACACAGATCACTGTTGGTCGGGGGCTGGGATCAAACCCAGGATCCCCCGGCCAAGGGTGAGTTGCTGTGCTGCCGCAGTGCTAACCACTCCTCCACCGCGCCGCCACCAATAATAAGAAACTTATGAACTGCAATATCATGATTTTCACGGATCATGGCTACACAGTGGAATACCCAACAATGCTATCGAGCTAGCCGGGCTACACACTCTCCGGGCAGACAGAGCAGCTGATGACTCCGGTAAGACCAGAGGTGGAAGAGTGTGCATTTATATTAACAAGGCTTGGTGCACGAACTCTGTCACTGTTGGGAGACACTGCTCAGCTAACCTGGAGTTTCTCATGGTTAAATGTAGAACTTTTTATCTGCCACGGGTGTTCACTTGTACCATCATAACAGCTACTTATATCTCTCCCGATGCTAATGCTAAGCTTGCTATGAACTAACTGCATGCAGCTATTAGCAAACAACAAACTGCACACCCTGAGGCAGCATTTATTGTGGCGGGTGATTTTAACCACTCTAACCTCAAGACAGTGCTTCCTAAATTCTACCAGCATGTCTCCTGTCACACAAGAGGGGACAAAACATTGGACCACGTTTACACCAATATTGTGGGAGCCTACACAGCAACTCCCCTCCCCCACCTAGGTCAGTCTGATCACTTATCTTTGTTCCTTACCCCCAAGTATGTACCGCTCACCAACCGGGTGAAGCCATCAGTGAGGACCATCAAAGTGTGGCCAGAGGGGGTTGACTCTGTACTCCAGGAAAAGTTTAGAAACATAGACTGGAGTATGTTCACCTCCCAGGCTACTTGTGGCTCCCACATAAACATCGACTCAGTCCTGGACCATATCAACACCACTATTGACAGTGTCACCATGGAAAGACAGATCACCACGTACCCAAATCAGAAGCCGTGGATGAACAGAGAAATGCGGCTTCTGCTAAAGGCACATAACAATGCCTTCAGATCTGGTGACGCACAGGCCTACAGTTCATCCAGGGCAGATCTGAAGAGGGGCATCAAGAAGGTTCAGATTCAGGTTCAGGTTACTTTATTTGTACCTGTAGGTAGATTTGTTTTGCAGTCTGGTGACATCCATATTTACAAGCCACAGTTACAATCAACATAAACACAAACACAGGCACACATGAAGCTGACTATAAACATGATAAAAATACTTAAAAATACTTAAGGCTCCATCAATCAGGGTATAAAGACAAAGAGATGAGAGAAAAACCAGAGATAAGAGAGAAGGGTCATATTAAAAAGTTAAAGGCTAGTCAAAGAGGTTAAAAACTCAAAGGTCTAAAACCCAATAAAAGATTTAGAACCCAAATAAAATCCTACAAAAATAAGTAAATATAAAATGGAGTTAATAAATAGGTACCTAAATTATATGCAATATATCGTTACAATTTTTTTTTTTTTGTTTTGTTTTTTGTTTTTTTTGTTACTTATTTGTACCCGTAGGTAGACTTGGTTTGCAGTCTGGTGACAAGCCACTGGCTGCTGGTCGCCGCGTGCGCGAGCGCCCTAAACCTACATGTTTTTGGTATGCGGGAGGAAACCGGAGAAATCCCGGAGTAAACCCGCGCAACACGGGGAGAACATGCAAACTCCACACAGCTCACTGTTGGTCGGGGGCTGGGATCGAACCCACGATCTCATGATCCCCGCGATCCCCCGGCCGAGGGTAAAACTGTGCTGTCACAGTGCTAAACCACTGCGCCACCGTGCAGCCAATTTGTTCAACTCTTTGACAGCAGCAGGAACAAAGCTGTTTTTATAGCGCTGGGTTTTGCTTTTTGGGACAGCAAACCTCCGTCTTGAGGGAAGAAGCTGAAAGTTGCAGTGCAAAGGGTGGGAGTCATCATTTAAAATGGAGGTAGCCATCCTCTGTACTTGTCTGGTGTACAGGGATGTCAGGCTCGGCTGTGACTCACCAAGCAAACGAGTGGACCATCTAACTACCTGATCCAAGGATTTCCTCTGTTTCAGTTTTATCTGACCAAACCATGACACTAAAGAAAAGGATAAAACAGATTCAATAAAAGCCCGATAAAACATTGTCATTATGGTTCAGTCAATTTGGAAGCGTGCAAGTTTCCTCAAGCAATGCAAATGTTGCTGACCCTTTTTGCACACCCTTTCACAGTTCTCTTCAAAGTTTAAATTATTTTCAATTATCGTCCCAAGATATTTGTAGGATTGTACACATTCAGTGGTCTGACCTTTTAGTACGGTGACTTTGTGCCTGGGAGTTTTCCTCCTAAAGTCAATAATCATGTCTTTAGTTTTTGTCGTATTCAGCTGCAGGTAGGAATCCTCACACCAGTGAACAAAATCATCAACTACTGGGCCATGGCCACTCTCACCATCCTGGAGGAGACTGACAATAACTGAATCATCAGCATACTTTATAATGTGTCTGTTGTCATGTCTGCTCCGACACATGTTTGTGTACAGGATGAAGAGTAGTGGTGACAACACACACCCCTGAGGAGAGCCCGTAGAAGAGCACTTTAGGTCAGACAATGTACCATTGACCCTTACTCTCTGCGTCCTGTTGGTTAAGAAATCCAGAATCCAACCCACCAGATTATTGCTCAAATCAAATTGTTGCAGGAGCCTTTCAACTAAAATATGAGGTTGGATTGTATTAAAGGCGGAGGAAAAGTCCACAAATAAAAGCCTGGCGTGTGTCCCATTAAAATCCAGATGTTTAAAAAGCATGTTAAACAGAGTGACAGTGGCGTCCTCCACTCCTCTGTGAGGCCTATAGGCAAACTGCAGAGGATCCAATGCATGCTCAGTCTGCTTTAGGACCTCACATCTGACCAGTTTTTCAAAAATTTTCATTAAAATTGAAGTCAAAGCAACTGGTCTAAATCGTTTACCGTTTTAGGACAGCTGGATTTTGGAACAGGAACAACCACGGCATCTTTCCAGATCTTGGGCACATGTTGTGTCTGTAAGGACTTATTGAAAATGTAATGAAATACAGGACTCAGTTCATGTGCACAGGACTTTACCAAGCGTCCACATATATTATCAGGGCCCTGACTTTTGTTCACTTTTACAACGCAGAACTCCCTTTTAATATCCTGTACCTCAATATTAAAGTGCTGATTGTCTTTGAGTTTCTGTTTCAAATCTTGGGTTTCTGTGCTAAAATTAAAGGAGTCACAGCGACCATAAAAACAATTAAGAGCATTAGCCAGCTCTATGTCTGAATTAAAACCATCTAAAAACACACGATTACTGCGCTCTGTGCTCTGAAGGCCTGCAATAGTTTTCATACTGGCCCAGGCTGAACCAAGTTTCTTTGTTGCCATCTTGCTTTCCAACTCTGATTTATAATTCTGTTTTGGTCTTAAAATTTCGGACTTCAGCTCTTTTGTGGCAACCTGTAGCTCAGAAACAGACCCCTGTTTAAAGGCAAGTGCTTTCCTCTGTAAGCAGGATTTAACTGATTTTGTAACCCATGGCTTGTTGTTGGGATATATTTTGACACGTTTACGTGGAATGATCATATTTTTACAGAAAGCCATGTATGAGCATGTGACGTCCACCAAAGAGTCCAAATCATCCCCGCAGGACAGTATGAAAACCTCCCAGTCCTTACAGTTAAAGCATTCCTGGAGGCAGTGCTCTGAATCCTCTGTCCACACCTCTATGTCTCTGGTCTCCACCTTGCCTCTTCTGAGAGCAGTTTTATATGTGGGCAGCAAATGTACACAGTTGTGATCTGAGGATCCTAAAGGAGGAAGGGGAAGTGATTTATAGGCCCTCTCAATGGATCCATAGCACAGGTCCAATGTCTTTTTTCGCCTGGTTGGGCAGGAGACATACTGATAAAAGTTTTTAAGTGTCTTCTTTAAAGAAACATGGTTAAAATCCCCAAGAATAAAGTTTGGCGCCTCTGGAGAAATTGACTGCAGCCGCTGTACCACATCAAAGACGGTGCTGGAGGCAGAGTCAGCGTCTGCCCTCGGGTGGATGTAAACAGTGGTGATGAAAAGTTGGGGGAACTCGCGAGGCAGATAAAAGGGGCGTAGCAATACGGACAGAAGCTCCACATCGGGTGTACAGATGCGCTCTCTGACCGTGACAGATGTGCAGTACTGTTTATTAATATATAAACATACGCCACCCTCCTGACGTTTTCCCGTTACCTCTTCCTGCCGAACCGAGCGCAGTGGGGCTCCAAAGCCGTCAATCCACAGGTCCGCGTCCCGGTTATGCGCAGTAAGCCAAGACTCCATGTAAGCCATGACACAGCAGTTCTTAAAGTCCTTCTGGTAGCGCACATTCCCTTGAATTTCATCCACCTTGTTCCTCAGAGATTGTACGTTCCCAAAAATCATGGAAGGAAGAGGAATGTTACTAAACTGACGTTTCCTCAGGCGTAGTTTCACGCCTCCACGCTTTTCGCGCTTCCTTCTCTTGTCTCTCTTTTCATCGCTGTGTTCATGAACGTCTCTCAAAATAAAATCCGGCAGTTGCGGCACAGACTAACTCACAGATGTTGCATCATCCGTGTTTAAATGCAGCAACATGTCCCTGGAGTATTGTATTCTCCACGGCATGTTCACGATCGCGCTCACCTCACAGACACAGAGCCGGTGGAAAAACAGCAGCAGTGCAAAGATGGGGAGGAAATCCATATTGATGGAACCAGGGAGCTCTTCACCACACAGTCCACAAACATTCCAGGACAGAAACGACACAGAGAATTTCGTTAAAAACACATTAAAGTATGTAAAAACAGACACACAGATGACGAACTTTTTCACCAGCTGCCAGTCGCTGCATGCGCATGCACCCGTAGCCAAGAAGGCCAAGAAGGCCAAGCACAGCTACAAACTGAAGGTGGAGGAACATTTTGTGGACTCTGACCCCCGACGCATGTGGCAGGGCATTCAAGCTATCTCTGATTATAAGCCCAGCAACTTCACACCTACAGCCATGACTGTGTCCTTTCTCAATGAACTAAATGACTTCTATGCTCGTTTTGACAAGGACAATAACGAAAAGAATATCAATTTCCCACCCTCTGATGACTTCCACTACCTCACACTCACCCACACCGACGTCCGTAACGCACTGAGTCATATCAACATACATAAGGCTGCTGGCCCTGATGGCATTCCTGGGCGTGTGCTGAGGGCATGTGCTGAGCAACTGGCAGGGGTCTTCACGGACATCTTCAACCTGTCCCTGGCCCAGGCGGTGGTACCAGCGTGCTTCAAGACCACTTCTATAGTACCAGTGCGGAAACATTCAACACCATCGTGCCTAAATGACTATCGCCCTGTGGCACTGATGCCCATAGTCATGAAGTGCTTTGAGCGACTGGTCTTGGTACAGCTCAAAAAATTCCTGCCCCCTACACTGGACCCTTACCAATTTGCCTACCGGAGTAATAGGAGTACAGAGGATGCGGTTTCTACAGCACTGCACTGTGTACTCTCACATCTGGATGACAAGAACACCTACGCTAGAATGCTGTTTGTTGACTTCAGCTCAGCATTCAATACAGTCATCCCCTCCAAGTTGATCACTAAACTTGGGGACCTGGGAATCAGTACCTCCACCTGCAACTGGATCATGGATTTTCTGACCAACAGACCCCAGCATGTTAGGTCAGGCCCCAACCGCTCTTCCACCATCACACTCAACACTGGTGTACCACAGGGCTGTGTGCTCAGCCCATTCCTCTACTCCCTCTTCACCCATGACTGCAGGCCTATGTATGAATCCAATTCCATCATAAAGTTCGCAGATGACACCACGGTGATCGGACTTATCAGAGACAACGATGAGTCAGACTAAAGGGCAGAGGTTGAGCACTTGGCTACTTGGTGCACTGACAATAACCTGCTCCTTAACACCAGCAAAACCAAGGAGCTCATAGTGGACTACAGGAAGGAGAGGGGAGAGACACATGACCCCATCCATATCAATGGCATGGCTGTTGAACGTGTCTCCAGCTTCAAATTCCTGGGGACCCACATCTCGGAGGACCTGTCCTGGTCAGTTAACACCACCAGCCTGATCAAGAAGGCCCATCAGCGCCTCTTCTTCTTGAGGACACTGAAGAAGAACCATCTGTCAGCTGACATCCTGGGCAACTTCTGCCGCTGCGTGATAGAGAGCACCCTGACCAACTGTGTTACAGTCTGGTATGGGAGCTGCTCTGTCGCTGACCATAAGGCGCTGCAACGAGTGGTGAAAACCGCCCAACGCATCACAGGGACTCCACTTCCAGCTATAGAGGACGTCTACGGGAAAAGATGTCTGTGCCGGGCACGCAGCATTCTTAGGGACTCCACCCATCCTGCTCATGGACTGTTCCAGCTTCTCCCCTCCAGAAGGCGTTTCAGAAGATTTCGGACTAGAACCAGCAGGTTTAGGAACAGCTTCTTTCCAACAGCTTGAACTTAGTTCCCCGCTGAAACTTCACTTCTCTCCCCTTTAACACCCCCCTCCCCCCCCCCGTGCTTCCTCAAACTGTATACACATATACTGTATATAATTGTACTCCAACTTTCTACACTGACCTATCCGTATATATTTGCTTAAATTGTACATACTGTCAATTACTATATACTGCACTCCTGTCCTTTGCACTTCTGATTGGATGTTAAACTGTATTTCGTTACCTTCTATTCATACATGTGTAATGACAATAAAGTTGAATCTAATCTTAATCTAATCTAGTCTAATCACAGGGGCGGGGTCGACAGCGGATCTACAAGCAGTTGGGGCAGGACCAAGTGGCACTGGAGGAGCAAGTGCCAGGCAGAAACACCGCTGGCCATGCAAGGCCCAGCTTGGAGTCACGGACTGGGTTCGGGCTTGGGCGGAAGCGGAAGATGGAGCAGTACCAGGGCCGGCTGCAGGTGACGGGTGAGTGGCAAGATGGATACCTTCTGCTGTCGGATGGCTCGTGGCACCATCCTAATGAGTTACAGCTGGGCACGGCCCCAGACGGCTGCAGCGCTCGGAGGTGTGGAGGAGAAGACGCATTGGGACTAAAGTAACCTGCTGTGGCCCGGGAAGTGAACTACCTCCAGGAGCAGACTGATTGGGAAGGGTCTGGGGGGGGGGGGGGCGCACGGGTCATCCTCACTGAGTCATGGACGTATTCCAGTTGTTAAATTTCACTTTGTGTTAATAGTTTTAGGGATTGTTTTAATGTTTTATATTATGTAGGAGACACGGCAGTAGTTTTTTTATTTTTACTGGACTTCTATAGCATAGGCGGCAGAATAACCCGCCTCGCCATGTGGGGGGTAGGACAGCAGTCTACCCGTCCCCCCTAATTTTAATTCTTTTGGTATGAATGTCATAGGCCCCTTTTGGTGATTTTTGGTTTAATTATGTTTAGCGGATGATTCGGGTTTCAAATTTTAGTGGGCTGATTGTGTGTGTGTTTTGGATTTTTCTCCGGGGGGGGGGGGGTATTATGTAGTTATTGTTCATATACAGTGGGGCAAAAAAGTATTTAGTCAGCCACCAATTGTGCAAGTTCTCCCACTTAAAAGATGAGAGAGGTCTCCAATTTTCATCATAGGTATACCTCAACTATGAGAGAAAATCACATTGGAGGATTTTTAATGAATTAATTGGCAAATTCCTCAGTAAAATAAGTATTTGGTCACCTACAAACAAGCAAGATTTCTGGCTCTCACAGACCTATAACTTCTTCTTTAAGAGGCTCCTGTGTCCTCCACTCATTACCTGTATTAATGGCACCTGTTTGAACTCGTTATCAGTATAAAAGACACCTGTCCACAACCTCAAACAGTCAGACTCCAAACTCCACTGTGGCCAAGACCAAAGAGCTGTCAAAGGACACCAGAAACAAAATTGTAGACCTGCACCAGGCTGGGAAGACTAAATCTGCAATAGGTAAACAGCTTGGTGTGAAGAAATCAACTGTGGGAGCAATTATTAGAAAATGGAAGACATACAAGACCACTGATAATCTCCCTCGATCTGGGGCTCCACGCAAGATCTCACCCCGTGGGGTCAAAATTATCACGAGAACGGTGAGCAAAAATCCCAGAACCACATGGGGGGACCTAGTGATTAGATTAGATTAGATTAGATTAGATTCAACTTTATTGTCATTACACATATATGAATACAAGGTAACGAAACACAGTTTAGCATCCAATCAGTGAATGACCTGCAGACAGCTGGGACCAAAGTAACAAAGGCTACATCAGAAACACACTACGCCGCCAGGGACTCAAATCCTGCAGTGCCAGACGTGTACCCCTGCTTAAGCCAGTACATGTCCAGGCCCGTCTGAAGTTTGCTAGAGAGCATTTGGATGATCCAGAACAGGATTGGGAGAATATCATATGGTCAGATGAAACCAAAATAGAACTTTTTGGTAAAAACTCAACTTGTCGTGTTTGGAGGAGAAAGAACACCATACCTACTGTGAAGCATGGGCGTGGAAACATCATACTTTGGGACTGTTTTTCTGCAAAGGGACCAGGACGACTGATCCGTGTAAAGGAAAGAATGAATGGGGCCATATATCGTGAGATTTTGAGTGAAAACCTCCTTCCATCAGCAAGGGCATTGAAGATGAAACATGGCTGGGTCTTTCAGCATGACAATGATCCCAAACACACCGCCCAGGCAATGAAGGAGTGGCTTCGTAAGAAGCATTTCAAGGTCCTGGAGTGGCCTAGCCAGTTTCCAGATCTCAACCCCATAGAAAAGAGGTAGGTAGGTAGAGGGAGTTGAAAGTCTGTGTTGCCCAGCGACAGCCCCAAAACATTACTGCTCTAGAGGAGATCTGCATGGAGGAATGGGCCAAAATACCAGCAACAGTGTGTGAAAACCTTGTGAAAACTTACAGAAAACGTTTGACCTCTGTCATTGCCAACAAAGGGTATATAACAAAGTATTGAGATAAACTTTTGTTATTGACCAAATACTTATTTTACCGAGGAATTTACCAATTAACTCATTAAAAATCCTTCAATGTGATTTTCTGGATTTTTTTTTTCTTATTTTGTCTCTCATAGTTGAGGTATACCTATGATGAAACTTGGAGACCTCTCTCATCTTTTAAGTGGGAGAACTTGCACAATTGGTGGCTGACTAAATACTTTTTTACCCCACCGTATATTGTTATTTGTGTGGCACGGGGTGGTGGCTCCGCCTTCCGTTCCGCCAACCCCGTGGACATATAAGGGGCTGCTGGTAGAGGAACGATTTCTTCTGCCTTACCTCTGCCAGCAGCCGCATGCACAGCAGGTGCACTGAGATCAGCTTAATAATAAAGAAGTGTTCAGCTCCACTCCTGGTGTCATCCTTCTCTCCGAGTTATGACATAACAGTGATCCCAGGCCAGCTGGGGGACAGTCTCTCCAGTGTGTCCTGGGTCTGCCCCGGGGTCTCCTCCCAGTGGAACATGCAAAGATATAACAAAATTCCTTCATGGTCCCAGAGGTATGACCTTTTGCACAATCTGATATGTTGGAGGTTTTCATATCATTTGTATGACTGTGACAACATAGGTCAAAAATAAAGACAGAGAAGGATCCTAGAATATACTTCTGCACACTGTATGCATTCTCAGCAAAAACCCAGGACAACAGCAACTCGATGATGATTACATGGCAGAAAAAGGAGATTCTTCTTAAATCTCATCTGTCATGTTCCTGGGGCACGGGTTAGTGCCGTGCCCAGTTCTTCTGCCCAGTGAACATTTTGCTGTTTCCATCCATCCATCCATCCATCTTCTACCGCTTTTCCGGAGGTCCGGGTCGCGGAGGCAGCAGTTCAAGCAGAGAAGCCCAGACTTCCCTCTCCCCAGCCACCTGCTCCAGCTCTTCAGAGGGGATACCAAGGCGTTCCCAGACTAGCTGGGAGACATAGTCTCTCCACCGAGTCCTGGGTCTGCCCCGGGGTCTCCTCCCAGTGGGACGTGCCTGAAACACCTCAAGTGGGAGACGTCCAGGAGGCATCCTAATCAGATGCCCATACCACCTCAACTGACTCCTTTCAATGTGGAGGAGCAGCGGTTCTACTCTGAGCCTCTCCCGGATGACTGAGCTCCTCACCCTATCTCTGAGGGTGAGTCCAGCAATCCTACGGAGAAAGCTCATTTCAGCCGCTTGTATCCGCGATCTCGTTCTTTCGGTCATTACCCAAAGCTCGTGACCATAGGTGAGAGTAGGAACGTAGATTGACTGGTAAATCGACAGCTTTGCCTTAGAACTAAGCTCCCTCTTCACCACAACAGACCGGTACAACGTCCGCATCACTGCAGATGCTGCTCCAATCCGTCTGTCGATCTCTCGCTCCATTTTCCCCTCACTCGTGAACAAGACCCCAAGATACTTAAACTCCTCCACTTGGGGCAGGAGCCTGTCCCCAACCCGGAGAGGACAATCCACCTTTTTCCGGCTGAGGACCATGGACTCGGACTTGGAGGTGCTGATTCTCATCCCAGCCGCTTCACACTCAGCGGCAAACCGTCCCAGCAAGAGCTGTAGGTCATTGCTGGATGAAGCCAACAGGACAACATCATCTGCAAACAACAGAGATGAGATCCTGTGGTCACCAAGTATGACACCCTCCATTCCCTGGCTGCGCCTAGAAATCCTGTCCATAAAAATTATGAACAGGACCGGTGACAAAGGGCAGCCCTGGCGGAGTCCAACTCTCACTGGGAATGACTCCGACCGAGTGTTGGCAATACGAACTAAACTCTCACAACGGTCGTACAGAGACCGAATAGCTCGTAACAACAAGCCCGATACCCCATACTCCCGAAGCACCCCCCACAAAAATCCACGAGGGACGCGGTCAAATGCCTTCTCCAAGTCCACAAAACACATGTAAACTGGTTGGGCAAACTCCCACGAACCCTCAAGAATTCTCGAGAGGGTAAAGAGCTGGTCCGATGTGCCACGGCCAGGACGAAAACCACATTGCTCCTCCTGAATCCGAGGTTCGACCAACGGCCGGACTCTCCTCTCCAGTACCTTGGCATAGACCTTCCCAGGGAGGCTGAGGAGTGTGATCCCTCTAAAGTTGGAGCACACCCTCCGGTCCCCTTTTTTGAAGAGAGGAACCACCACCCCGGTTTGCCATGCCAAAGGCACTGCCCCCGACCTCCACGCAATGTTGCAGAGGCGTGTCAACCATGACAGCCCAACAACATCCAGGGCCTTGAGGTACTCGGGGCGAATCTCGTCCACCCCCGGGGCCCGGCCACCAAGGAGATTTTTAACCACCTTGGCGACCTCAGCCCCTGTGATAGGCGAGTCATCCCCCTTGTCCCCAAACCCTGCTTCCTCTGTGGAAGGCGTATCAGTGGGATTGAGGAGATCCTCGAAGTATTCCTTCCACCGCCCGACGATATCCCCAGTTGAAGTCAACAGTGTCCCATCCGCACCATACACAGTGTGGACGGGGAGCTGCTTTCCCCTCCTGAGCCGCCGAACAGTTTGCCAGAATCTCTTTGAAGCCGACCGAAAGTCTTGTTCCATGGCCTCACCGAACTCCTCCCATACCCGGGTTTTTGCTTCAGCAACCACCCGAGCTGCACTCCGCTTGGCCTGCCGGTACACCTCAGCTGCTTCGGGAGTCCCACAAGCCAACCAAGCTTGATAGGACTCCTTCTTCAGCTTAATGGCCCCCCTCACCACTGGTGTCCACCACTTGGTTCGGGGGTTGCCACCACGAGATGCACCGACCACCTTGCGGCCGCAGCTCTGGGCCGCCGCTTCAACAACAGAGGTGGAGAACATGGCCCATTCAGACTCCATGTCTCCAGACTCCCTCGGAATGTGGTTGAAGTTCTTCCGGAGGTGGGAGTTGAAGACCTCCCGGACAGGGGCCTCAGCCAGACGCTCCCAGCACACCCTCACTATACGTTTGGGTCTACCAGGTCTGAATGGCTTCCTCCCCTGCCATCGGATCCAACTCACCACCAGGTGGTGATCAGTTGACAGCTCTGCACCTCTCTTTACTCGGGTGTCCAAGACATACGGTCGCAGGTCTGATGATACGATAACAAAATCGATCATCGACCTGCGGCCTAGGGTGTCCTGGTGCCAGGTGCACATATGGACACCCTTATGCTTGAACATGGTGTTCGTTATGGACAGACTGTGGTTAGCACAGAAGTCCAATAACTGAACACCACTCGGGTTCAGATCGGGCAGGCCGTTCCTCCCAATCACCCCCCTCCAGGTTTCACTGTCGTTGCCCACGTGCGCATTGAAGTCCCCCAGTAGGACAATGGAGTCTCCAGGAGGAGCACCCTCCTCCTGGAGACTCCTGGTACGTGGAATGTCATTTTGCTGTTTATTTTCTGTTATTTCTTAGTTTATTATGATGTTTTGGGAATTTTGTTGTGTTGTATTTTCTGTTTCCGGTTTGTTTATTTTGACAGCGCTGTGCAGCTTCCGGTTGTCTGTTCCTTGGGGCTGCACAGCTGTTGCCCATTGTTTACTCACGAGCTACACCTGTCTGTAATGATGTGTGAGTGTTTAAGGAACACGACAACATCAGTTGTTGCCATGTCCTACTACTCTCTTTCTGCCATCTCCTGCCGTGACCTATGTTGATGGTTAGGCCCTGCTACTGAGGTAAGTTGGTGTGCTCCAGCTTGCTGCCGTTTTTTTCTTAGCCGTCGAGCCATTGCTCTTGGGGTTTCTGGCTAAGCATTTTTTCTTGCTCAAGCATTCCTGGTTTTCTGGCACCTCTGACGTCAAGCCCAACTTGCCTCCAGTATTTATGTTTCATGCCATCATACTGTATTTACCTTCGTGCTCGCCAGTCCACTTGTCAGAGCACGTTGTTGGTATTCCATATTTTCTCTACGTGCCTGCCAGTTTGCTTGTTGGGGCACTTTGAATTTATTCATTATTTTGCCACATGCTCTACCAGTTAGTTTGGGAGCGTTTTGTGTTTATTTGTCTTATTTTGATTCACCAGTTAGTTTGGGGGGGTTTTTTGTATTGTCTTTATGTTAATAAATGTGCAAAAACCTACAGCGTGTGTTTGGTGTCCTATTTCTCGCCCATTAAATGGGAACTTCATGACAGAAGGACACGGCCAGTCTGGACACCAGCCATTGTAGGTTTCAGCATTTTTTATTTTTTATTTTCTGAGTGGACTGTCTGTAGTGTTGTAGGGTTGAGCTACCATCATGGACGTCTGGGTTTTGGGACTGAATGTGAAGGAGTGTGCTGTGGCAGAGGACATTGTGTTTTTTGCCTCCAAAGCTCAGATCACCCACGCTCCCGCGACTGTTTTTGGTTACGTGGACTTTGCTGCTGGGTTGATCGAGTCTTGTCCTAGCCTCTGGAACTATCCAGCTTTAACTCCTCTCCTCACTATGGTATATAAAACCAGACAGCGAGGTGTGGAGCTGCTGGAGGAGTCTCCCTCACTTCAGCCCAGGCAGAAGAAGTGTCCATGGGGACAGAGTGCTCGCCACTCACTCCACCAACCCTCGCCACCACCTTCTACCGAGACAGCGCTCGAGGCTCTCCGACAGAAGGAGCCAGACCTCAGAGCAGCAGCTGACTCCATCATCCCCCAGGAATGCAGGCAAGTGAACTCTTGTATTCCATTACCTAAAGATGAATTTTCTTGCCTGATTCCTGGAGAAAGAACCCAGTGTTTGCAATCCACTGGGTTCTCTCCATCAGCTGTTAGCAGGTGTCTTTCACCTGCTACCTCTGTGCGTCTTCTATCTGCTCCTGAGTGCCTGCCGAATCCGGACCTGAGCCACCGGACGATGGAGGACCAGTGGTCCTGGAGGATTCTAACCCAGTACCAACACAGAACCAACCCCCAGCTGCCACGCTGGATGAGCTACCAGCGTGGTCCACACGATATGGGGAGACCGAGACTGGTCCCACCATCACGCCTGCTGTGGAGGCTGCCGCAGCAGAGTTGTAACTAGACCTCCAGAGGACTGAACCCAGAACATCGTCGCCTGGATCGATGGAGTCCTGGACAGCGGTGGAGGTCGAGTTCAGGCAAGTTTCCTCTTCTGTTCCTATTGGTTCTATTTTGAAGAGGTCTTGTCTAGCTCATGGAGAGGAGAGCCTAGTGCAGCCATCAGCTGCACCTGAGCTTACCTCGCTGGGCTCTGCCACTGCCGGTGACCCTGACCTTGTTCTTCTGTTTGCTTTTCCTGAGCCTTCTTCCAGGGTCACCGGGAAAGATCCACCTGAGCCAGAGGTGTCTGTGGGTCCAGGTTCTCCGCCGGAAACCATCGTGGGTTCAGCTACTCCGCTCCGTCTCAGCCCAGGGTCCCCGTGGGTGCTGCTTCCTCTCCGGCTACGGTTACCAAGGGTGCAACATTGCTCCCATCGGGAGCCACCGAGGATGCAACGTTGCTCCCGTCCGGAACCACCAAGGGTGCGACATTGCCCCTGTCTGGACCCACAGCGGGTGTGTTCCGGAAAGTTTCTCTTAAAAGACTGCCTGATGGACTGCCTTCTCAGTTCTGTGGGTTGTGGGGTAAGGGTAGGCCACCTGACGTGTCCCAGCACAGATGGCGGTGGTCTTCGAACTTAGGAAGACCGCCGGAACTGCCCTTGCTGCTTTGTTGGTGTTGGGGCATGGGGAGGCCGCCCGAAGCATTCCAGCACACATGCCGGTGGCCATGGCACTCAGGTAGACCACCTGAACTGTTCATTCATTCTTCAGAGTCCCGTGCTGCCACCTTATGGACAGAGTGTATTCATGAGTGTTTCCTTTTGGTGTTCTTTTGTTTTTTGTTTCTGTTTCAGTCCCTCCATTCCCACCCCCCCCCACCCCCCAGGGTGGGTTGTTTCTTTGTGTGTGGGAGGTTTGTTTTTTCTTGTGTTGTTACCCTGGGGTGTCTGGTACCCACCCCTTGGGGAGGGGGGGGTCTGTCATGTTCATATGCATTCTCAGCAAAAACCCAGGACAACAGCAACTCGATGATGATTACATGGCAGAATAAGGAGATTCTTCTTAAATCTCATCTGTCATGTTCCTGGGGCATGGGTTAGTGCCGCGCCCAGTTCTTCTGCCCAGTGAACATTTTGCTGTTTATTTTCTGTTATTTCTTAGTTTATTATGATGTTTTGGGAATTTTGCTGTGTTGTATTTTCTGTTTCCAGTTTGTATATTTTGACAGCGCTGTGCAGCTTCCGGCTGTCTATTCCTTGGGGCTGCACAGCTGTTGCCCATTGTTTACTCATGAGCTACACCTGTCTGTAATGATGTATGAGTGTTTAAGGAACACAACAACATCAGCTGTTGTCATGTCCTACTACTCCCTTTCTGCTGTCTCCTGCCATGGCCTATTTTTATGGTTAGGCCCTGCTACTGAGGTAAGTTAGTGTGCTCCGTCTTGGTGCCGTTTCCTCTGTTTTTTTCTCAGCCATCAAGCCATTGCTCTTGGGGTCTCCGGCTGAGCGTTTTCTCTTGCTCAAGCGCTCCTGGTTTTTTGGCACTTCTGACGTCAAGCCCAACTTGCCTCCAGCATTTATGTTTCATGCCATCATATTGTATTTACCTTCGTGCTCGCCAGTCCGCTTGTCGGAGCACGTTGTTGGTATTCCATATTTCCTCTACGTGCCTGCTAGTTTGCTTGTTGGGGCACTTTGAATTTATTCATTATTTGTGTTTATTTGTCCTATTTTGGGTCACCAATTAGTTTGGGAATTTTTTTGTATTGTCTTTATGTTAATAAATATGCAAAAACCTAGAGCGTGCGTTTGGTGTCCTATTTCTCGCCCATTAAATGGGCAATTCATGACATCATCTTTCTTTACTTCTAGTGTCTGAAGTTTTTCTGTTATGTGTGCATCATCAAGCATCAGTTTGCTTTGCCCGGTCTTGAAAAAGCGTGTGCCTGAGGGGGATCTCAAATTCCCTGTCACACTAAATAATGAATTAATATCAGTGAATGAGACTGCTGAACAGTTTATTTCACTCCAGCCCCTCCTTCCTGGGATTACTCTGCTCGGGGAGCCAATCGGGTGAATGCCTTCCGTCTACCACTTCTCATAGCTCCTCCTCCCTTCTGTTATTATACAGTCTGCTAACATCGGAACACACACTGCTGCTGCTGCTGCTGCTGCTGCTGCTGCTGCTGCTGCTGCGTGCTGTGAGCAGCTCGGGAGAGGGAGACTGTGGTACACACAGTCACCCATTGATGGAGACTAAAAATAATGGGTGAGTGCTTCCTAACAGCAGCTGATCTATGCAGGAGGCATCTTTCCGTCTTGTCATCTTTTGTCTTTCATCTTTTTTTGCTTGAATGTTTCAGTCTTCAAACCTAGCTGAAATGTTTGCCAACTAGTTCCTATTCCTTCTATTTCTTGCACTATTTTTATTCCCAGATTTTGTGTTCCATTTATATTTCCTCTCCCTCTTTCTTTCTCTCTGTAGGTGCAGACACGTGTCGGCTATAATTATTTAAAGCAACAACAACGGCAGTAACCTTGTCAGTGACGGCAGCTTTAGAGAAACCCCCTGTAGCGTCACAATGCCAGCAGTGAACACTGGATGCACGCTGAGAGGACACTGAAAGGGTAGCGTTTCTTGCTTCATTACCCAAAGGCAGCCGCTCCGAGATGGGGTGCTCCTCGGGCCGACAGCCCCCAGCCCCAGTCTTTCACCCAGACCTGGACTACAGCAACAGCAGCGAGGCCAACACGTTACCCCAGGACTCTGAGAACCAGGGTTTGAATGGCTGTGGAGAAGGAGGCGAAGGGGAGCGAAGCACCGAAAGCAGACTAGCCAAACCTCCGGAGTCCCTCCATACACTAGAGAGACTTGCCCAGGCCACAGGCGGGACAGAGAAGTCCTGGTACCGCTGTGTGTTCCCGTTTGGTGTGATATCCTTGGTGATCGGCATGGCGGGCACTGGGGTGACATTCACCTTTAACACGCTGCTCCAGACAAAAGTAGTGTCTGTGGCCCTGCTGTGCATTGGCGTTGTGATGCTGCTCATGGCAGCTGTGTGCTGGAGGGCTCACAGACTGAGGAGGAGGAAAAAAAAGGAAGGTGGATTCTTCACTGCTGAGCAGGGAACTTTGTGATGGACAGGGACTTCCTGTCAGATCCCTTCTAGTTTGGACACTTTGACTTAGAGCTTTTTTGTAGGAAGAAAAAGACAAATGAAAAGAAAGAAGATTTGTAAGACTGAAAGTTTTTAACATCTTTGGCATGAGAACTGGTACCATCACTATCATCTTGAGCAGATACACAAGGTAGAATATGTATCACACTGCAGACTCCCTATTTCCAATTCATTTCCCTGCTATTATGGATTGTCCCGGAATATCCTCTTGAGAGAAGAAAACAGTAAATCAGATAAATCAGTCCTCCCAAGGCTGGAATGCATTAGGACACCTCAGAAATAGTTATTAATAGCTACTGATGCAAGCGAATACATAAAGAGGTGTCCCTGTGTTGAAGAAATTGATTGACTGGATTCACCTGGTTTAGTTGGTGTGAGAAATTACTACAGCAAAATATATTTGTCTCTGTGCACATCAGTTTAAATGTACAATTGTCTATTAAGGTGTAGTAGTTTACAAAGAATCTCATTGTGGCAAGCAGCCAGTGAAATAACTGAAACATTAATACTCCTCAGCGCAAAAGAGGTACCCTTTTATATGTGTGCTCAGTCTTCAAAGGTTCAAATGCAGATATCATTAGGTCAGTGTAGCAGGTGGCAGTGAGAAGCTGTAAATGAAGTAACGGATCAGTCAAAACAAGTAAGCATACACAGTAGGTGTACCCTGGGTAAAGAATTCCACTCAAGTCTTGTATTGTACTGTAAAGCCCAAATATCAATTCTTTACCTTCCCACCATGAAGTTCTGTGGTCACAAACCACAATACTGTTATGCAGGATGAATAGAAACTACCACGACACAAAGTACTATCTTTGGAGGTAATGGCTTGAGCAGTTAGACAAAATTGCCTTCAAAAGCACTCTTGGATTTGTCATGAATGACTGACACACACTGAATATAAAATATGCAAGTAGCCTCAAACTGAAAAGTAAGGCTGTTACGGAAGTATCTCAAACATCCATTATTTGTAATGGCCAGCAGAGAGTCTTCTGCTTTCTATTTGAAATCTGACTGCAGAGGGGTCTGAGATTCAGCCCAACCTCAGTTGGTCTGTCACCTCAGTGAACACTTTCCTGGTGAGATGCTAGCTTTGAATTTTAAATTAAACACTAGGGCTGGACAATATATAGAATATATTCACTGTACTGACACATTTGTCCATGTGCGATACGTAAAATATCTATATTGTGCCTATCGAATAAAATTTGTCACTTCACAACATGTTAATTCTGCTCAGAGTTCCACTTCTCTGCTGCTTTAAGATGCCGCTGCTCACTCCCCTACTGAAGCAGAAAACAACCTTCAGGACATATCTGGGTTTTAAACTGGAGAGCAGAGAAAAAAAGCCCAACCAACAGAATCCAAGCAGGTCAGTCTCTAAGCAGGGGAACCAGATGAAGATAAACATTACTGGCTTATACAACATGTTTGCAGTACAGTCTCCACTCTCCAGACATGCAAATCATTCTCGCTTTACAAGCAAACTGTCAGAATAAGAGCTCCCATCCTTTCTCAAAATCCTGAGAAATAAGAGCGAGTGGTTTGCCAAATGAAGAACTGATTGAACACGGGCAAAAAAAAAAAAGGCAAAAAAAATATACAGTACTTCTGCCACTTGTTATTAGATGAGGAAGTATTAACTGTGTGGTAAACTGAAATAGTTCTACCTATGTGGATAAACTTGATTATTTGATAATGTAAGTTTTGTTAAGCAAGTGCACTAAAACATATTGCAATATACATATATTGTATATTGTGATACTGAGAAATTATATAGCGATACATTATTTGAGCTACTGCATATCGCCCAGTCTGAATACGCTTAATCCTGAAGTGCTAAACTCAACACTTCAGCTCAGAAGTCTAAAAACCAATAAGGAACACTGTTGTAGCTACATGCCACTTTCAAATACAGTCTGTTTGTGCGCAGTATGGTGAGTGTGTTGCCTAACCATTTCCTCTGATCCTTACCTCCCACTAAACCAGAGGAAACACCAGTAGACATTTTACTGCTGGCAGTGATGGAAAAATCAATACTTTTTGCAAGGTCCATTTCCTTATTCTCTGAGGAAGGATTCACAATATGATTTAAATAGCTAACTAGAAACGGACACTGGGCTAACATGCCCCTGGGGACATGTTCACTAACATTTTACTGTTCTTTTCTACTGAAGCAGGGAGTGGTGGCTACCGTGAAAAGCAGTTCTGATTTTTCTGAAGCACCATGCATTATAGTAACTACGTTTTTAATCAATGAGCTGCCCAGTTGCTCCTTGAAATGAGAGCAAAATTTTTAGTAGTGGGCTAAAAATGTAGCACAGAGTTAACCACAATAGCGAAGCAGCAGGTCTTTTTTTAAGGAAGAAAGACCCAGCAGCTTAGTGTCAGCTGTAGCATTTATGATGCTTGATTGATCTTATTATTAACACTTTGATAAAATGTTAACATGTGTGGTTCAGGTGTTGCATGGACTTACCATAATTATCATGTGGATTGGTAGCTGTGCAAGCGCTTGTACGCGTGACCAAAGCTACACCTAGTCTTATTATTTTCCTGCTTTCATCTAAATTGTTCCAGTTGTGTGAACCTATTTGACAGTTGGCTTGTAGAAGCCAAGATAATCTTCCCGGTACTGATGTGTTCATTTGTATGTGCACATATTTGCTCTGAAATAGTATAATTTCTTCTGAGATACATATCATAAATATGGTAGGTACTCAAACAAGAGTGTAGCCACATTTTTCAATGTACCTCCAATGGTGAGTGTCTTATCAGCATCTCTGTACAGAGTGTAAGTTTATTTATGTATCTTCTATTTTCAGTAGATGGAAACTTAGACATGCACTACATTATGCATCTCTTTGATGCACTTGCCCTCAATTCCTGTTTATTTTTAATCTGTTTCAGAAACTTTCTGGGTGTAATGATTTCCATTATATTGTAAATGTTCACTGATTTCAAAGCAGCAATTTTGACATACATTAAAACATGGGCAGAAGTAATAAAAATAGCAAAGATAACCCTTTATTTAAGGATAGAACTTAAATCAATCAAAGTATCCTTGCCCTTCTGATCTGCCAAATTAGCTGCTGTGAAATACATTTATTAAACATCAACCAACTGAGTTAACTGTCATAGACGACAGTAAATATTTGTATATTTGAGCACATAATTGGTTACAAATAATTTGTATGGACCAAAGCAAATTATTTTTAACATGGTGATTTTGTAATGTAACTGTTGAATTGCTGAAGTGGTTGTCAGTATTTTTCCAGCTTATTGAAATTGTCAAGCTTTTCTCTGAGTGCCTTTTAATTGCATTGTCAATATTTCTGTGTAGGTACATTTGATGACAACTGTGCCAATAATCTGCTTGTTAAGTTTTACATATCAATTTCTGGGCCCAGTTATTTGTTTGATTTCCAAAGTAATATGTACACCAAAGCACGATTCAAAGATCGCAAACAGTTTGGACAATAGTTGTAAGCCTTTGCAAATGTGTTGCGAAAGTTCTTTTTGTTTCGTCGAGTAGAGAACAAATCTGAAATCTGAATGTTGGGGGAAGGGGGGGAGGATTGTTCACCCTTTTTATAGGGTTGTGTCCAAGATTCAAAAATTGGGTTGTGTCCCAAACAGTGGCAAAAAAAAAAAAGTCTAATCATTGGAAACACTGTGGCTAACATTTGCTCATAGTTGCTAATGTTCGGCAGCTTTCTTTCACAAACACTTTTGCAAAAATTCATGCAAATGTTACTGATTGTCATTAAATGTCGCTAATGACAGAGGTGAATCCTGATTAGCTAACAAGCTACATAGCTAGTCTTCAATTAGGTTACATCTGAAGACAATATTCTGTCTAAAGCAGTAGCAAGCTAGTTGATGTTTTTGCTCTGTGACATCCGAAGACCATGTTCACAGCCTAATTTTTTATGAACTTGATGCTTATCTAAAATGAACTATACCTTTAGATATGAACTTAAGTTAGTCCAGCTAGTGAAGTTATGCCACTTTAAATATGTGTCATTTCATCATGAATGATTTTATGCACAGGTAAATACAAACAGATGCTGTGTTTGAAATGTTCACTTGTTCCCCATATAGTGTGCTACGTATGTAGTCAATCAGCCATTTTGTAGTGCTGTTCGAAATCTTAACTGAAAATTTCATTCACTATACAGTACACTCAAAATATCCCACAATGCATTTTGAAAAGTAGTGTACAACGGATGGTCACTGCATTAGCCAGTATATCCCATAATGCAATGCACAGCCAACGGAGCAGTGAGAGGAGAGCTTCACATCGCAACATAATCTACCTTATTTATATTTATTTATTAAGAAAAAACAATTTGATTTAATACATATTTACTACAAATTCTATGCTGGTATTCATTTTTAACCACCATCAGTGTGCTATGTTTCACTGTCTCACCATGATGATGTCATTAACCGTGCTGCGAAAACAAGCCCAGTAGTGTCCAGAAGCTGTTAATTTTATTGTTATATTGAGTTTACTATATAGTCCACTACATCTCAATTCACTATATAGTGAGTAGGGAGGGAAGAAGGGAGGTAGTGAACATTCCGAACACAGCCAGAGAATATTCAAGTCCACAGCATGTGGGACACCGTGTGGTGTACAGGTGCAGCCCCCTCTCCATTTCTATGGTCCTAGGCCACACAGCTATTGAAGGCTACAATGTGGGCTCAGTCCTCTGGTAGGCTTTCCTTTCTCTTTTCTATTATCCTGAGCACCAAGCTAGGAGGTGGAAAGTACCATTTTTATATGGTCTTTGGTATGACCTGGCTGGGGTACGACAGATGCTCTACCACTAGATCACCAGGTGATGGAATAGTTAAATGGGGTTTAACAATAAATATGAAAGCATTGATGGTCAGTCGGTGATCTATAGCTCAAAAATATTTCAATTTCTGCTTTTTTCTCTGCTGGAAGAAAAGAAGAAACCATTTAACACACAAGTCCACACAGTAGACCAGTGGATCCAGAAACGTCTGAGGGTCTTACCTCAACATCACTTAACAAGCAGATAGCACAAAAATGAGGCAGTTTATCTGAAGCCAGGCTGACTCTGTACGAGTGCAGTGATGTGCATGAAGACACACTTTGATGTTTCAGTAAAAATCCCCAGAAAAACACCAAATAGAAGTATATTTTTGCCTCTCTCAAATACGTGTAAGATTGTACCTTTTCATTGTTTACTGGTGAGCTCCTGAAGCATTAAATTAAAAGCAAATATTAATTTTGAAGACAAACTCTGTGGTTGTCCTTTATTTTCTGAATGCTGGGAAACTGCTGCTGAATTACAATTTCTCATCACTAATGAAGTCAGCCGCACAGCACATGGGAAGCAGTTAGTCTCTTATTTCCTACTCTCTGAAATTTGTGCTCTATAGGATACATTCTGAGCTATAGTAAACCCCGCTGTTGTTTTACAATAACATTATGCAATATGGTTTGCATTTTGTAGAAAGTAAAATAACTATGCTTTTTTTTGTTGTTGTTTTTTTGGTCCATAACCACCATCCAGATGTGTACAGCAAAAAAAGTAAAAAAAAAAACAAAAAAAAAACAAAAAAAAAAACTATAGCACAAATAACAATATTGACGAAACTGTGGGGAACCCACTCAGTAGTTTTCCTTCAGATTGAAGTGGCAGATCAAAGGTGGGGAGTGTGGGGAGTGATAAGTTAATGCAGCACCCCAGGTAGCAGAGAAGTGTTAGTGCTGTGATATAAAAGAGAGTGCCTGCAACCTGGTGGTGAAGTTTTCTGATTCTGGAGAATGTGAGAGAGTGGAACAAAGTTTCATCTGCTCAGTAAAGTTCGGCCTGGTTATTCTCTCCACAAAACAACCTTCTAAAAAGAGACAAGAACTTCAGTGAAGGAAAACGAAGAGATGATGGCAGAGGGAACCAGACACCAGGGACAAAGAGAAAGAAAAGAATGGCGTTTGGAATAAAAGATCAGGGTTTTTTTTTTGTCCTGTCCAGCAGATTGTCAAGCAGAACAAATATCTGCTTGCCTTATGAATCCAACTCTATTGTCATTCAGTCCATACAGCCAATCATGTACAGTAGAACAAAATTACGTTTCTCCTATCTACAATGTTAATCACATCTAGAATCAGAGGGGTCACTGCCATGCAAGGTGCTGCCGCAAACAACTTCTCCTTCCTCCATTCTATTATGCTGAGCACCAAGCTAGAGGCTGGGAAGTACCATTTTTTATATGGTCTTTGGTACAACCCAGCCAGTACTTGAACCCTCAACCTCCCGGTTGTGGAGCAGATGCTCTATCAACCAGGCCACCACTCCGGTGTGGTTATTGTGAGAAACACAGTTACTTTGCCAAAAGGAGCTCTGCTCATATTTGATATTTGCTGTATATAAATATTACAGTATTTATAGAATCTGCTTGCTGTATAATAACTTTGATACTTTATTTAAATTGTCTTACTTATGCTGGACCCAACAAAGGGGAATGGGAGAGGGAATTGAAGGGATATGAAGTGGTCAGAAGGGGTGGGAGTGAGGGGTTAGGGAAGGGAGTATTATCTTTAAAAAATGTAATGCATACATGTTAACTTGAAAATATGTTTGGATCCACTATCTACAGTCTTTCCTCACTATTGTGTCCCTCTGGGGGAAGTGGGGGGACACGACCCTTGTACCCAACCAGGGCCAGGTCTTGGCAAAGGCCATAATGACGGTTACCTAGGGTGCCACCTACTGAAGGGGGTGCTCAGAGGCGCTGCATACTGCCTTAGTATGATATCGGCAGACAATGCAGGCAAATGCTTGGGGCAATCAAGGGCTGGCCAACTTTGACTCACTACAGCGTGACAATGTGAGGGTCTGGAATGACAGTGGTAGGCCAGCGCAGACCTCCCGAAAGGGGCCCAACCGCTACCTCTCACTCTCGCAAGTACCAGTGAAGCTGGATTCATGCTGCACCTCTGCTGTCCATGTAGGTGCAACCGGAAACCTGGCGTGATGAAATTTACATCATCATCTCCAGTCCGCTAGTGTACGCAGGGCTCTGCTGCGGACAACCAGCCCAAATTTTATGATTGCGTGGCTTGCCCATGACCTGAACGCGTTGACAGAGGATGCGCAAGACTGAACGTCCCATTCCCGAGGTGGCGCTACAAACACGACATACAAAGACAAAGTAGACGAGGAAGATGACAAAGATGTGGAAGACAAGAATAAACATGCATGAATCCTTTTGCAGCAGCTTGAGCAGAGAAGAGCACTGGAAAATGGTAATTCCTCCTTTTCCTTGAAATGACACCATTGTTGTTGCAACAAAAAAAAAAAATGCTCGTCACTCTCATGTTTATAGCCGGTGAACAAACTGGCGTGTTAGCGCATTTGAGCTACCCATAGGGCTGGAGCAAAACTACAAATAACAGTTGTGCACATGCGTCAACTGCTTGGCCTGGGAGATGGAAAAAGTGAACATGTACAATGCCGCGTGCACGCCAGGCTCATCCAAAGCGCACACAGACCAAAGTGAACCAGAGGGGAACTGCAGCATGAATAAGGCTTGAGAGCGGCTGTATCAAAGTGAAGGGAAGTTATCCGTCTGGCGGTGACAAAACTCCAGTCTCGCCTAGGGTGCCAGAATGACTATACCTAACCCTTCTTCAAGGTAATAAATCAGAAAAACTGACAGTTTAAATTATTAACAAAAATGACAAAGAAAAATTGTTTTGCTAATTAATATAAGCAATATATACCATCAAAATCCTACACATGACTCTGGCATATTACTATGGGGAACGGGGGAGGGGGGTTTCACTCATGTCACCCACAAAAGCAAATCATTCCCTACTTTTTTATTTCAAATGCTCCATCACACCAACCAATCCTATTCAATTCCTCATCAGTATGCTCCACTTATTGGAAATGCCAATCATCCCTCTCAACTCTCAGCGACAGAAACCTCCATTGATTTTTGCCAGGGAGTGCGTGCTCACCACCATCCCCGCTACCTTTGTGAACGCAGCTGCTTTCTATGAATATTTAAATGAGCACCCATCCTGAATGTGCCCACGCCTCCTCCTCCTCCTCCTCCACCCATCTACGAGGGATTGTGTCATTCCTTCTCTCCCCTCGGACGCAGCTAAAAATAGCTCGATGTCGACAGCAAGGTAGACATGCAGCAAGAGGGAGTTTGTGAAAGTAGGAAAGCAATTCAATTGTGCAAACTGGCTTTCAGTGGAATTCATTGGCGGTAGATGGACACACAATCATTAAGCCCCACAAAGACACAGAAGACTTAATCAAATCCCCAATACTTCGCTTTAATGGTGAATATCTGCTTATTCTATAATCCCTGGCAAATGGAATCACCACTTAAAGAATGTTCATTCATCCATTTTGATTAATTAAAAAATATCAGATATATGACATAAAACTGTATTAACTAGCAGGACACGGTGGCTTTTAAAAACTGCTGTAATTGATGACTTTTTAAGACCATGTAGAGAAAATATGGAATGACTCAGTCATGAAGAAAAAATTGTGGAATTATCTATTAATTTCCATTTCTAAAATGCCTCCATAAATAAGAATAAGCAGTTAAAAGAGAGTGCTTGCACATCCGAATAAGTCGTTTTCCCCAACCAGAAAGCTGTCAGCTGAAACATCGGAAAGGATTATAAAACTCCTTGAATAAGGAAGTCCAACATGGACTGTGGCAAAATATGTTGGTTGTTCCCAGTCAGCTGTGTCTAAATGTGTTTTCACACCTAAAAGTCCACACCAAAGTCTAGACCAAAGTTCATATTTTTGTTACATTGTCTACATTTGGTGCAGCTAAGTTTGGTTTCTCGCTGCTCCTTTTCCACATGAACTAAAGAACTTTATCTGATGGCACCTACGTCTATGAAACCCTGTTGTCATGACAGCATTTGTGTTATTGGCACTAACAAGTAGTTAGCAAACGTGCTACTCACCCTCCAAGGTGTTTTCTGCAGCTTTGGACATATTGGCAACTACACTTTAAGTTGAAACCAAGTGTGGCATTAGTTGGTGAACTAGTTCAGTGAATCTATATTATCCAAGTCTACATTGAAAATCATCACTGATGATTTTCTGGTGGCATTCCTCATCCATTTGTCTTTTCACAACTCTGTTGCATCCTCTCTGAAAATATATGGCAAGTTTTTGCATTTTTATGATTTTTTTTAATGCAGCTAACAGTCATATTTCCTCTCTCCAACCGCTATGTTTCGTTTTCCCTCTTATCAGCTGTGTTTCTGAAAAATGTTTTTACACTCTATAAACACTTTCAGTTTGATACAGAATGAGATTTGCCAGATCACATTTCAATTCTTTGGTCTGTTCTGTGGTTCAGGTGAGGTTTCACACCTAAAATTTTGGTCCAAATCAAGCTGAAAAGTCTGAAAGTCCAGACCAAATGGGTTAGGTGTGAAAGTATCTTAAAATCTGCAGCAAGCACACAAAAATAAAAGGCTTGTAAAAGAGAAAATTGCAGGCAGACTAAGAAATATGTCAAAGCATCAGGACAGAAAATGGTGTTCAGTTATATAGCCCTTTGTCTCATCTCGAGATGACCAAAGCGCTTTACAGATGGTGCTATCCACCCATACGTTCACACCCTGATGGTGACGGAGCTGCCATGACCCCACCAGGAGCAACTGGGGGTTCAGTGTCTTGGTCAAGGACACTTCAACATGCAGACAGAGTGTGGGAATCGAACCCCTCACCCTCCAATCGGTATTCAGCCACACTACACCTGCGCCACAGCCGCCACCGAAAAAGGCAAAAGTAAAAACACACCGGCAGAAAAAGAAGACAATCTCTGTGACTGAACTGCACTACATCAGCTGAAGCACATGGGATTTACACAAAGAAAAGCACAACAGAAACCATCAACACCTAAACAGAAGAAACCTAAAGGGCACTCAGAGTGCATACCTCCGCCAGGGCTCCATCTGTCAGTACATTGTGCAATAGGGCCTTGGTGGAGGTATGTGCCCATGGATCACATCTAAAATCTAATAGCTTCATATGTAGCCCAAGGGCCACCGCTGGTGAAGATTTCATCAAAATCCATCCACTAGTTATTGCATAATCCTGCTAAAACGTTGCAAGAAGACAGGGCCTTGGAAAAGGCATGTTCTCTCAAATCACCTCCAAAATTTAATGGGTGAGTGAGTGTGTGGGGGAGAGCATGAGTGGATGTGAGAGAGTCGGAGCGCGAGTGAGAGTGTATGGGTGAGTGTGGGTGGAGGGAGGGATGTGTAGGTGCAGGCGATGGGATTGTGTGGGGGAGAGGGTGAGTGAGAGTGAGTCAGTGCGTGTGAGTGTGTGTAGGTGCAAGTGGGTGCGTGTGAGAGCATGAGGGTGTGTGTGCTGCTCAGGGGGTGCTGGACCGAGGAGGTGGCACCTCCTGGCCATGTGGGCTCCCTTGGACTGGGGGGGGCTGGCCCCCATGGGGCCCCTGTGCCTTGCTGCCGTCTTCCTTGGGAGTGGGGGCCTGGGGGCTCCCGGGGTGTGTGTCAGGGATGCTGGGGTGGATGCGGGCCCGCTGTGGAGGTGTTTGGGCGGTCTCCAACCCGGGGTGGGGGGCTGACCTTCCAGCGCCTGGGGCTCAGGAGCTGGTGTCGGCCCCGCTGGGGGGGTGGGGGCTGGCTGGGGCAGGGGTGGGGGTGTACCACACCGGCCGCTTGGTGGCCCAGCCTCCCTAAGCCATCCCTCCTGGGGCTTCTTGGTCTCGAGACATTTGGGTTGGTGGCGCAGTCTTGCTTGCTCGGGGTTTCCGGGGGGGGGGGGGGGGTTGCTGTGACCTGCCACCCTCTTTGTATGTTTCCTGGCAAACAACTCACACAGACACACTTACTTTGGACGCTCTCTCATACACACACACACACACACATGCACACACATACAGTATGTCTCTCTGTCCTTTAACAGGTGCAGATATCAAACTCGTGATGAGACCTTTTCAGTAGAAGAAAGAGTTTGTCTTCTCTATGTTTCAGTTGTGTTAGTGTGTTTGTTTTCTCTGTTTGTTCCTCTCTCTTTCCTTTCCCCTCCCCACCCCTCCTTTCCCCATTCTGCACCTGTCGGGTCTTTCATGGGTAAAACAATTTAAATAAAGTATTAAAAGTTATTAGAAGAGGAGTCTATAAATAGTATACAGTACACACATATTTACTGTATAAAGCTCCTTTTGGCAAAATAAATGTGATGAACTGGTGAGTGTGCTCCCCCTCCCCTGCTGTGTCTTTTCCATCTGCCTGTTTCCCGCCTTTGCAGCTCATCAGCGCACCTGCGTGATCAGACACACCTGCTGCTTCCTCATTCTCCAGCGTATAAAAGAGCCAGTTTGTGAATGCTCCCTTGCTGGACCTTTGGGTATTGCTGCCTCAACTAAGGCTTAAGTATTTATCCATGTTTCATGGTGCCCGTTTGCTGACCGAATGTTTCCTTTTCCCCTCAGGTTGCTGCCATCGCAGTGGTGTGTCTTTCCGGGATTGTGCACGCTCGCCTGCCCGTCACTATCCCATGTGGTCTACACCTGCTCTCCACCATCTCGTCTGGTCTACTCCTCCCATCAACCATCCTGTCTGGTTCTCCTCCACCTCACCCAGTCAGCCTACAGTTCCCTTTCCCCAATTCACATTGGGTCTCACAGCCGTGCCCTCCGTTCAACTCGTAAGTTCCCTCAGCTCTAAATTAGTAAGCTCATTTCCTCAGCTCCCCAACTATTCTCCTTCTCTTCTCTTTTCTCAAGCTGTGTGCGCTTCCAGCGTGCCCTCCATGTTCAATCACCAAATTATTCAGTGGTGTATTTTGGGTTGGGGCTTTTGTGTAAATAAACTTTGACTTTTACTCGGTGTCTGAGTATTCTTCCAGAATTGTTTGCCCAGCATTTGAGCCCTTGGTTGGTGAATTATGACAGTAAATCTGTTTGGCACAATAAGGAAGTAGATTTCCATTCTGCTTACCTAGCTGCTTGACGGGGGGGGGGGGGGACCTTTTTGATATAGCCTATAGTTGGGTTGGGATCAGGTGACCCTGAACCCTCTTAGTTATGCTAATAGGTTTAGACAGTTGGGGGATCTCCAGCAGTGCACTAGGCTTCATGCCTTTCTTCACTCAAATATTTTTGCTGGTCATTAACACCTGTTCTCTCCCTTAGATTGAGCCCCAGTCATGCTGTTTGCTCTCTACATATGTTCTCCTCTTCATCCCCTCACGCCCCAGCCAGTCGCAGCACATGACTGCCATTGGTTTCTTCCTGCTCAAAGGGAGTTTTTCCTTTCCCCTGTCGCCAAGTGCTTGCTCACAGGAGGTCACCTCACTGCTGGAGTCTTTCTGCAATTGTGGGGGTTTCTCCTACAGTTGAAAGTGCCATGACATAACTGTTGTGAAATGGTGCTATATAAAGTTGAACTGAATTGTGCCCAAATATACTGACTGGGAAGTTGGAACCATTGGAATTGTGGGTTTCCTTCAAGATAAATGACTATATTGGTAACTCTCTTCAGCCTGAGAAGCTGCATTTTATATCGCACTTGCACTTTTGTTTCTGAGCAATCATGGTCAATGAGTAGCTTACAGGGTTTAGAAAAAAAATTAAAGAAATCAAAGAAATGCAGTGTGCAAGCACTCAGTTAATTTGCATTTTCGTGCCACAATTGAAATTCAGTTCACCAAGAAAACTAATTTTTCCTATTTGGGGAAAAAGTTTAACAGATTTTAAAGTCTGCTCCACTTCTATGCTGTATTTGCTTAAATACCACTTTTTACACTTGATTCACTCATGGGTTTGAGAAGATGTAATCAGTAAAAACCTTCATGCTTCCATACTGATTACCTCCTTGTTCATTCTCCTCCACCTTCCTCTTGATCACCCCCATCTGTGGTTACAGTGAACATTCGTGGCCATATCCCCTCATTAACGAGTTCTGGTAATTAGTCTGCCACGGGGTCCTTCTGCTTAGCTGCCACCCGCTCGTGGCACGACCAGTGCCGGAGGTTGCCAATTATCACGGCGTGAAGCCCTCATATTTTGATCCATCAATACCATCTCTCCTCTTCTGCTCGGTGTCCTTCTGCTTCTGTGCTCATTTTGTTTGCGCATTCAAATTATTTACAAAAAAAAACCTGCACAGAAAAGAGAAGGCAGCTGCCGACCCTCCTTTTCAAAGCAACCTGAAACACGGATGAGTTTTTGACATGCAAGCAGTTGTTGCCACATTTCGCAAGAGAAACAAGCAAACAGCTCTATGGAAACTGGCATGGTGAATAGACCCAGTGAACAGACTGACTCAAGGATAGATACAAGTTTATTATCAAGAGTGCGTGGGTGTGTAGTCTGTAGCCGCTGGGGGAAGAGCAGAACACCGTTCAACCTGGCAACCCTAGGGACAAACAAAAGCAGGGACAGTTGGAGGTAATCACAGGTGGGAATGCGCAGTGTAGTCCAAGGCTTACCGTTAGTGGAGATGTAGAGTGGCTCAGGTTCAGCTCGACCAGGAGGACAGTGCTCACCGATCCCGTTGCGGCTGAAGGAGGTGGATGTGTGAAGGATGAGTAGTGCAGCTTGGTCCGCCGCCACGGAGCTCCGCCTGCGCGCAGGGGACAGAGAAGGATTAGAGGAAGGAGCGAGGCTTACTTGAGCTGCAGGGAGACGCTTCCAGACGCCGGTGGGCAGGAGGCTGGAACTCAGGAGCAACGACGAAGGCGAGAGCAGGTCTCATGGAGTATAGACAGACGACTCCACACTGATCCCAGGGCAGCGTGGTTTATATAGCTCTATAGTTTATATAGGCCGTGATGAGGAGCAGGTGTGCGCGCAGCTGAAGAGAACAGGCACTGGAACAGACCATTACAGAAACAAGCCCCCAAAAAGCCCAACAGCCAACCTACCACACTGTGTAAAAGAGAGGCTGCTTGATAACAGTATCAATATATAGATTTATTTTTGTTTGCCGTGAATTGACTGTAAACACAGTCAGCATTGAATAACTGAATTTTATGAACCCAAATTAAAGGAAAATGCATATGCATTCTGCATAAGCAACAACAAATTTATAGTAAACACAGGCAACATAAAAACTTTGAATAACTTAAATTCTTAAAATCTGATCAAAGGAAAAGACGTGCATTCTGCATAAGCTGTCATGAACCTGGGTTTGGTGGTCCAAACCCAGTTCTGACACAGGGACTATTTTGGCCCGTTTCTCTATTCATTTTCTATCAGGTGCTTCAGGGAGCCCTGTGGGTCCTCGGGTCCCTGACAGCTCGGGCACGCCCCCTCCTCCTGTCAGTATCGCCAGCTGATCCTCATTATTGGCTCTCATTCACACACTCAGACACTCATTCATGCACACATGGTGTCAGTTATGTCCAAATCTCATTCCTCCACACCGGCGGTCTCTTCCCTCATTAGTATTATTTAGTGATGGGTCTATGAGGCGTCATGATGCGTTTCGACACATTGCAAAACTGTATTGATACTGTGTTGATACTGTGTCACTGAATACTGACACCTGCTGGACCTTAAAAATCCCTACAGGTAACCTAGTTGACAGACTCAACTGACACTGATTTGATGACCTAGTATATACACAATAATATACTGCTCCAAAAAATAAAGGGAACACTGTCCCTCAAACTGTCCACTTAGGAAGCAACACTGATTGACAATCAATTTCACATGCTGTTGTGTGATTTTGTTGTCAGCACATTCAACTATGTAAAGAACAAAGTATTTAATAAGAATATTTCATTCAAATCTAGGATGTTTAGTGTTCCCTTTATTTTTTGAGCAGTATATAATTTAAGTCATTGTATTTTATATTGTATTATTTCATATCTTAATTTTAATTTCAAATATCATTGATATTTTTAGATACAGTCAATAAATAATGTGAACATGTATCATAACGTGAAAATCTAAGTGAACGTGTTGTGAATGAGGATGCTTGTGGACTGGGATTTTTTTTTTTTTTTACAAATTTTTATTAAAAACAAAAAAGCTTTTCCAACATTTTGAAATCGAGTCTGTTACGCTTTTTTGATACAACTTCTCCAGCTGTAGAAAACACCTGCTCACACGGCACAGATGAGGCTGGAGTGCAGAGAAATTGTAAGGAAAGCTGAAAGAGGTTTGGATAGATGGTCTTTTGGTTGTTCCCAGTATCTCATAGGATCCTGGGACCTGGCAATATTGCCTTCTGCCAGGTATCTCTGCACCTCCTGGATGGCATCAGCTGTGGCACTTTTGGTCTGCCTGCCCACTTCGATGTTGAGATGTTGCCAAAGGTTAGCTAAAAAACAACAAATTGGCATTTTAGTACAGGATTTCCAAACAACAAACAAATAATGCTGAATAACATGCCTGAAGTGGGTGCAGACAGCTGTTGTGAAGATGGTCCCGTCTAAATTGAGACTGTGCAATGTAAATTGAGAGCCGAATTTGGAGTTGTCTAGTGTTTCGTGCTGTGTCGGTCACAAAACACTTTATTGGTTATGGCCCAGTCCTCCATCATGCCCCTTTTGACTTGGGCCAAATTGTCAGCAGTGTGACTTTGTGGAAAGTATTGCACTCCCAACACAGACGTACACAACTGCAAATTCTCATTAATGTAGTGACAGGTCAGAGCCACGTAAGCCTCCATGTTCACAGATGTCCACATGTCAGCTGTTATACTCACTGCCACAGCTTGCTGTACTTGCATTTTCACTCGTTCTCATTCCTCCTCGTACTTTTTGGCCACCATTTGTTTGATGGTCTGAAAATTACACCAAGTCAAACCAAAAGCAAATCCATATATTTAAATTAAAGATTAAATAAATTGGATATATCAACTACTACTTTAGATAATTTCCACAAACCTTTCTGGTTGGCAAAACATATGAGGGCTGAAGGGCCTGAATCAGTTCCCTGAACCCTTCACTCTCCACAATGCTGAGGGGCTGGCAGTCCTTCACCATGAAATTGAGCATAGCTTCAACCAGCATCTGCTTCCTGGAAGCTTGATGGTTAAAAATGAAGTGAAAAATAAATTAATAAGAATTAATTATCAATAAAGCAACTGTGAGTAAGTTGTAGAATGGCTGTATACCTGAGTCTATCCTGGGTGTATCCGGGACTTCATTTTCATGCCTGGCCCTATAATGCCTCAGCATTGAGGAGGTGCTCTTGTTTAAATATGACAGCTCTGTTGAACAAATGCAACATTTAGCCTGCAGAAAATATGAAGAGTAAACTAAGTGTCACTTTCAAATGAATTTGAATTCAGATAGATCAAGTGGAAACTCTGAGAGGAACAGGATGAAACAACAAGGAAATTAAAACAAAGAAAATAGTATTTTAAAAATACTATTTTTAAATACCTTATTTTCTGACATCAGATCAAAATGGTCCCACACGGCGGAAACCTTTCTTTTTCCTTGAGGCTGCTCGTGCTCCATAATTTGTGATAAATTTGCCCAAGGACCGTCCGCAACACATACGAGAGTCTTTGGGCAAATGCATCCCGTTGACAGATGCACTTCCTTATAAACGCTGGAGCGTCAGTGTTTCGACGCGCTAGCGTCACGTGACCGATACAGTACCTGTATCGGTCACGTGACTTTCTTAAAGCGATACGCACCGACACGCACCGACACAGGGTTTCGCTCTATGAGCTCGACGCATGCGCCGACGCATCGGTGTTGCCGGACCCATCACTAGTATTATTGTTACTTAAACACTGTGAGAGTAGGAAGAGATCGCCGGAGCATTGCGCTTCATACACGCCAGCGTGTACCTCCATGTATGCAATTTGTCATTCCCTACATTATTGCCAGCCTGACGAAATCGTCTTCTCTAGCGCTTCAAGATTGTGTTTTTCCTTGGTGTTAGCGGCTGCTTCTGCCTTACCCTCATCCATCTGACTGCACGGACAGCCCCGGATCGCTCCAGCACCGCAAGTTTATGTTTGCCTTTCTCCTCGTGCCGACAGCAGCTCTGCGGCATTAGGCATTCTCTCCCCCGGGCTGTAGAGCATCCAGGCAGTGTCCCTGTATGTCTGGTGGCCTAAGCTCATCATTCCAACTCTCTGTATTCATCATGACTGTTCACTGGATTTATTATTTGGGTTTTTTTGTCAATAAAGTGCACAAATCTACTCCTGTGCGTGGGTTTTCATTCTGCCCTCTGTGCGCCGCATAATGGCGCACGAGGGATCATAACATAAGCAACAGTAAAGTT
Organism: Pholidichthys leucotaenia; assembly: GCA_020510985.1. Taxonomy (NCBI): domain Eukaryota; kingdom Metazoa; phylum Chordata; class Actinopteri; order Cichliformes; family Pholidichthyidae; genus Pholidichthys; species Pholidichthys leucotaenia. The sequence goes on from CM035836.1 coordinate 454,144,395, forward strand.
GACAGTCAACAAAAAATAGAAAAATTGTAATCATGTTTAGTGATGTGTGATGATGGGAGTTGTCTGCTAGTCATTTAAACAAAAACTAAATATTACTCTGTTATTATACGACAGCCGACAACTTTAATAACGTGGGAAATTATCTTTTTAAATTGACAAACATCATATGTGTAATTCTTGGCAAAATTTGATTGGGATCAAAATATAATTTCACTCTTGCCATTCATTTCAATGAAGAATTGTTTCAATTTAAGGTCCTATATGCGATAAATATATAAGAAGCATTATGCAGACAGTGGAAATATCTACAAGTCAATGTTTTGGGGCAGCTCAGTATCAAGGCTTAAATTGGCAACAAATTTGGTCAGTTAGTGATAATTTTTTTGTTAATAACAAGGAAAAGTAAGTTTCTTATAAAATTTTGCATCATATATACCCTGTAAAAGATTTTTTTAAAAAGTTTAATAGATTTTTCTTGTTTTTTGTGGACTGGAAAGAGAGTCGATCTCTTGTCTGTTTAATTGAATTAACACAAAGACATTTTGGACAGATGATGAACATTTTATTTTGCAGAGGACTGGACAAAGAATTCTGTTTTAAACAGACATCATTTTTGGATTTGAACAAAAATCAATGGACAAGGACTTTGTTTATTTCATGCACTTGTTATTGCTTAAAGGAACGTTTCACATACACAAGAAGGCGTGGACAGACTCCAGAATGAAACCAAACTTTGAACATTTTTATTTTGAACTGAAACAATATGGCACAACTACAGGTGCATCTCAATAAATTAGAATGTCAACAAAAAGTTGATTTATTTAGGTAATTCAATTCAAAATGATTAAACTTCTATATTATATAGAGTCACTACACAGTGATATATTTCAAGTGTTAATTTATTTTAATTTTGATGATTATGGCTTCCAGCCCATGAAAACCAAAAATTCAGTTTCTCAAAAAAAAAAAAAAAAAAATAGAATATTACATAAAATTAATTAAAAAAAAACGTTTTTCAATAGAAATGTTGGCTGACTGAAAAGTATGTCCATTATTATGTAGCTGTTTATGGTTCATATACTGTTTATGTTGGAGCTCTTGTTTGTGTGGTATGGAGTGGCGGCTCCAGCATCCAGTCCACCAGCAACGGTGATATAAGAGGGGCTTCAGGCAGGGGGGCGGTCTCTTCCACCATACCTCTGCCAGAGGCTGTATGCCCGGTCCGGAGATTCAGTATTGTAATAAAGAATACTTGGTCGGGCTCCTTTTGGATTAATTACTGTATCAGTGTGGCGTGGCATGGAGATGGTCAGCCTGTGGCACTGTGGTCTGGTGTCTCTCATCTTCCTCTTGACAATCCTCCATAGATTCTCTATGGGGTTTAGGTCAGGAGAGTTTGATGGCCAATCAAACACAGTGATGCCATGGTCATTAAACCAGGTTTTGATACTTTTGGCAGTAGGGGTGTGTGGGGGGGTGCCAAGTCCTGCTGGAAAATGAAATCCGCTTCTCCATAAAGCTTGTCAGCAGAGGGAAGTCTGTCTACGCCACTTCGCAAAAGTATGCCAGTCAGCAGAGCAGGACAGCCTGCGCAGGAATTCAACTTCCCCCGCCCCAACGGTGATACACATGGTGTCCCCGAGTTCCTGTGGGCGCACACGCTGCACAGTGGTTCTGGATGGAGTTCCAGTACTGATGCTGGTCGACACGGGAGCGGAGAGTTCAGTGCTGAATTGGGCTATGGTTAGAGAATGTTTTCCCCACTACAGGATTGGATGTGTCTCAGCGCCACTTTGCGGTTATGGAGGGGGACGGTTGGCTACGGTGGGTACCGTCACACTGACGGCTCAGTACAAATCGGTGGAGATGACCATTGTGGAGTTCGTCGTGACGGCCTACGGTTCTAACGTCATGGGCTGAAACCTGTTTTATGGCCTTGGATTTTCCATCAAGAGTTGCGCTGGGGAAGAGTGGTTGGGCTGCGGACTGTGGGACTGACTGGTTCCGAGAGTTAGGGATGATGCTGTGTGGGATGAACAGTTGCTGGACACTCCGGAAAGTGGACAGGCTGTGTCGTGCTCAGGGTCGCCGTGGGAGGGCCCCGGTGCCAGTGTCCGAGCTGCCCTGGATGTGGGCGCCGGGCGGCACAGGGGAGGATCTGGGGTGGTAAGCGATGCCCAAATGATGGTCTCAGGCGTTCCCGGAGCACGGCCGTGGAGGACTGGTGAATACAGGACCACAGGGGCAGGGTCAGCAGCAGATCTACAAGCGGTCGGAGCAGAACCAAGTGGCACTGGAGGAGCGAGTGCCAGGCGGAAACACCGCAGGCCATGCAAGGCCCCGCTTGGAGTCATGGACTGGGTTCGGGCTCGGGCAGAGACGAGGTCCAGGAGGGTGAGGGAAAAGCAGAAGATGAAGCAGTACCAGGGTCGGCTGCAGGTTACGGATGTGCGGCATGATGGTTATCTTCTGCTGTCGGATGGCTTGTAGCGCCATCCTAATGAGCTACGGCATGCCCCGAGGAAAGCGGAAAGGCACGGCCCCAGACGGAAGGAGCGCTCAGAGGTGTGGAGGAGAAGATGCTTCAGGACTGAGGTGACCAGCTGTGGTCCGGGAAGCGGACTGCCTCCAGGGGTGGACTGATGGTGATGGGTCGGGGGTGGGGGGGGTCATCGTCATTGAGTCATGGATGTGTTTTATTTGTTAAACTTTGTTCTGTGTTAATAGTTTGGCGGATTGTTTTGGTATAAGATAAGATAAGCCTTTATTAGTCCCACAATGGGGAAATTCCAGGATTGCAACAGCACAGGGATAGCAACACTCAGAGCAACAATCAGAAGGCAAGAAAAAAAAACAAGAGCAGCGAGTATGTACATATAAACATAAATATATAGACACACAGTGCGGACCATTGTCGCTAGATGGAATAAATATGTAAATATATAAACACACAGTGCGGAGCATTGTAGCTAGATGGAATGAAACAGCAGCATAACCATCTATTTAGTTATCCTACATGGTATGATTATGCACCCATACATATTGTCACCCTCCGTAGCTACCGGTCTTTTCCTAGTAGTATACCGGAGGGGACCATTGTGTAAGTCTATTGCGTCTTTTGCATTCAATACTATTTGGTCGTCACGTCTTTTTCAGAATCAGAATCAGAATCAGGTTTATTGCCATTGTTCATGTAGTACACAAACTAGGAATTTGTCTCGGTACAATGCTGCAACATTAAACATGATAAGATAAAAGAAATAAACTATACATGTAATAAAGTGTAGGATAAGATTAAGTGATACTGGTCAACAGTTAAAATATATTAGCCAGCAGCAGATACTGTGGAGAACTATATAGTGCAGTCGGTAATGCAGGAAGAAAACAGTGATGATTGACATGAGTCTGGTTGAGCTGCTGTACATAGTGCAGTGTACCTGTATAGTTTTGCTATATCTGCGAGCAGCCCTGCTTAGTTTATACAGTCTGACAGCCGTAGGTAGGAAGGACCTGTGAAACCTCTCGGTTGTGCACCTAGGATGATGTAGTCTGCTGCTAAATGAGCTCCTTAGTGCATTCAGTGTGTCCTGCATGGGGTAGAACTCGGATTCCAAAAGAGATGACAGTTTAGCCACCATCCTTCTCTCTCCCATCTCCTCCACTGGGTCATGGTGCTGCCCCAGGACAGAGCTAGCTTTCTTGATCAGTTTGTTCAGTCTCTTCCTATCGGCTGCTGTAATGCCACTGCCCCAGCAGACCACTCCAAAAGAGATGGCTGATGCCACCACCGTGTCGTAGAATGTCTTCAGCAGCGCCCCTTGTACACCAAAAGACCTGAGTCTCCTCAGTAGGAACAGCCTGCACGGTTTTTATATGTTTTGAAATTTTATATTATATAGGAGACACAAAAGTAGTTTTTGGGTTTGTTTTTTTTACTGGACTGTTATATAGCATAGGCGGCAGAATAACCTGCCTCGCCGTGATCTGACAAAAGTGGTAATAAATAAAAATTCTATGAAAATTAACCAGTGAAAATCAGACACTGCTTTTGAATTGTGGTTCAACAGAATTATTTTAAAAAACAAACCCGTGAAACGGGCCTGGACAAAAATGATGGTACCCCTAGAAAAGATTGAAAATAATGTGACCATAGGGACATGTTCAACCAAGATGTGTCCTCTAATTAACATCACAGGTGTCTACAATCTTGTAATCAGTCAGTTGGCCTATTTAAAGGGTGACAAGTAGTCACTGTGCTGTTTGGTGACATGGTGTGTACCACATTAAACATGGACCAGAGGAAGCAAAGGAGAGAGTTGTTTCAGGAGATTAGAAAGAAAATTATAGACAAGCATGTTAAAGGTAAAGGCTATAAGACCATCTCCAAGCAGCTTGATGTTCCTGTGACTACAGTTGCACATATTATTCAGAAATTTAAGATCCACGGGACTGTAGCCAACCTCCCTGGATGTAGCCGCAGGAGGAGACGGATAATATGAATGGTAACAAAAGAGCCCAGAACAACCTCTAAACACATTCATGGTGAACTCCAAGGTCAAGGTACATCAGTGTCAGATCGCACCATCCGTCATTGTTTGAGCCAAAGTGGACTTCATGGGAGACGACCAAGGAGGACACCACTGTTGAAAGCAAATCATAAAAAAGCCAGACTGGAATTTGCCAAACTGCATGTTGACAAGCCACAAAGCTTCTGGGAGAATGTCCTATGGACAGATGAGACAAAACTGGAACTTTTTGGCAAGGCACATCAGCTCTATGTTGACAGACGCAAAAATGAAGCATACCAAGAAAAGAACACTGTTCCAACTGTGAAACATGGAGGAGGTTCTGTTATGTTCTGGGGCTGCTTTGCTGCATCTGGCACAGGGTGTCTTGAATCTGTGCAGGGTACAATGAAATCTCAAGACTATCAAGGTATTCTAGAGAGAAATGTGCTGCCCAGTGTCAGACAGCTTGGTCTCAGTCGCAGGTCATGGGTCTTGCAACAGGATAATGACTCAAAACACACAGCTAAAAACACCCAAGAATGGCTAAGAGCCAAACATTGGACTATTCTAAAGTGGCCTTCTATGAGCCCTGATCTAAATCCTATTGAACATCTGTGGAAGGAGCTGAAACATGCCATCTGGAGAAGGCACCCTTCAAACCTGAGACAACTGGAGCAGTTTGCTCATGAGGAGTGAGCCAAAATACCTGCTGAGAGGTGCAGAAGTCTCATTGACAGTTACAGAAATCGTTTGATTGCAGTGATTGCCTAAAAAGGTTGTGCAACAAAATATTAAGTTAAGGATACCATCATTTTTGTCCAGGTCTATTTCATGAGTTTGTTTTTTTTAAATAATTCTGTTGAACCACAATTCAAAAGCATTGTCTGATTTTCATTGGTTAATTTTCATAGACTTTTTATTTATTACCACTTTTGTCAGATTCAAGTTATTTCTGTGACCATTGTGGGTTTTTCTTTCATTAACAGAGGGGTACCAACAATTTTGTCCACGTCTGTATATAAAATGGTAAATGGCATTCACTTATATAGTGCTTTAATTCTCATCTCTAGATGACCAAAGCGCTTTAAAGATCCTGCTCTCTACCCATTCACACACTGATGGCGATATAGCTGCCCAACATGGCGCTGTCCAGACCCACCAGGAGCAATTGGGGGTAAAGTGTCTTGCCCAGGGACACAACGGCAGGATATCTGGGGAGAGCGGGATTCGAACCGCAAACCATCCGGTTATTGGACAACCTGCTCTACCTCCTGAGCCACTGCCATAACATAGTTCATATGTTGTGCATATGTTTGGAGCTTTTATTTGTGTGGCACGGGGTAGTGGCTCCGCCTTCCGGTTCCGCCAACCCCATGGCTATAAGAAGGGCTGCAGGTAGGAGGGCGGTCTCTTGGCCGTTTCCTCTGATAGCGGTTTAGTGTGGTTGGGTTGTACTGCCCTGGTTTAATAAACATGTGTTCAGCTCCACAACTGGTCTCCTCCTTTGGCTCCAATCTCCGACATAACACAATGCTCTGTAGCCACGAACTCTGCAGAGAGTATCACTGTCTGGTCAGAGAACTTCGGCAGGTTTTCAAGTAGTATTTTGAGTGGTACATTTATAATACTTTTTGTTTGCTAACCTGCTCTTGTCAACACCCCCACACTTGTCTCTCCCTCTTTAGATATACACATGCGCACAACACACACGTTGAACACCCACACACATCATCACAGCACACCTTCTCTCTTTCTTAAAGGGATACACACTTTATTTCCAGCTGCTCTCATAACAACAGGTTCAGAGTGTGGAAGTGTGATCTGTCCTAGTTTGCTGTATTTTGTTAATATTTGTTAATAATATACAGCTCACATCAATTATTCTTAAACATCTACTACATGTAAAATATGACATAGAAAAACAAGTTATAAAATTATGTTAGACTGTGCAGTGGCAGGGACCAGGAGTGGCTGCTGGTGGAGCCCAAGTGGTGGCAGGGCCCCCCAATCCCACCCCGGGGGCACCCCTGGGTCCTGTGTGAGCCGCTGGATCAGAGCAGAGCAAACCGAGTCGGTGCATCTCCCTCGGGACTGAACCTCCATGATGAACCGAGGCAAAATGAAGACAAGTCGCGGCTTAACCCTAACAACACTGTGAACCGGTACAGTAAATGTATTTATTGATGTTTTTTGTCTTACCTTTATATTATAGAAAATTTAGAAATCCAGTTTGCGACTGTGTTTTCTCTAAATTAAAAAAAAATGTGTAAAAGTTGTCCCTTCTCGATCAGCAACTCAGCTGAAATTATTCATCTGATTTTAGAGAAACTAGAGTGTTTCTTATTTTAATACCAAATTATGTTTTTAGCTAGGGTAGACTTTATTCTTCAAATATATGTGCTTTATTGATCAGGATGAATTTTAGACAAGTCTTGATCATCATTTTTGCTTCATATCTTCACCCTTTCCTTGTAAGTTGCATGTTTGCAATGAAAATAGTGATCTCACCATCGAGTGACCGAGCGATCAAAATCTTCACAAGGTCTGTTGTCTGCAATATTCATTTATTGCTACAATTTAGATGTACAATCAAGAGTGCAGGATGGATCTACTGGAGCCACTGAGCTTTTAGTTTGTACAACTTGTCACGTCACCCAAATCAATCGGCAAATATGGAAGTCAGTGCCTTGATGTGGGTGCACAGAATAAACAGAAAAAATTCAATTTCTTTTTAGACGAAATTGAGCCTTCAAAAGTGCTATATTCATGTTTATTATGTTCTCAGCTTTCGGTAGAGGTAATAATATGCTTTTTTAGGATTCTCACTGAGTATTCCCTTTAAAGGAGACATTTTCTGCACTTTTTCCACTTGTCAAAACATTTTCCACAGGTTTTAATGAATTATCTGTGACAAGCTTTGGTCAAAAAGCTGAGTTTAATTATTGCAGCATCATTTTGACCCATCTTTTGAATATATCAAAATATCAAATACATTTTTCTCATATATTTTTTCCAAGTGTTCATTTTTTTTTTCTGCTAAATGTAATTTTGTTCTTGTAAAGTTGCACTTTTTGAATACATTGACATTTTTTCCCCTGTAGAATTGTGACTTTTTTCACAACTGAGTGTTTATAGCATTTTCTTCTTCTTCTTCTTTTAGATTTGACTGGCAGATGGCAACCAGCTTACAGGTGCATTACCGCCACGTACTTCACTGTATATCATCACTCTATATATCATGGCCGTAACCTGGCCGGGTCTCGTTGTCTTTATAGCATTTTATCATATACATGTATGTATTTAATTCTTTCCTCAAAATTTCAAGGTTTCACAAATACACAGCGTTCTCATGAAATTGAGACTGGTGATTGCTGAATTTGTGACAGTTTTTATTATAAACTTGTATTCTTTGACTTGTGATGTTTCCCAGACACGTATCATTATAATAACACAAACATGCTGTTATCCCAACTGCTTGGAAGGTAGGAGTGGTTAGACCCATTTTCAAAACAGGGACCAAACTGATATAAACAACTACAGACCAATCAGCATTTTACCGGTTATCTCCAAAAGGATTGAAAAATGGGTGGCCACACTATTATGTGAACATCTGAATAATGGGAACACCCCCCTGCATCACGCACAATTTAGGTTCCGTGCCTACCATTCAGCAGAGTCTGAAATAAGCTTGTTTTTAGAAAAAAACTAAATCTTTTTTAGATAAGTGCAATTGTGTAGGTGCTGTGTTTTTAGATCTAAAGAAGGCTTATGACACCGTTGACCACAACATCCTTTTAATCAAACTTGCTCAGTTTAATTTTTCAGAACACACTAGCCAATGGATGAAATCTTATTTAACAGACAGCAATGTGTAATGGTCAAACGTGTCCAATTGCCATGTCAAATGGGTGTCCCACAAGGCTCCATACTTGAACCAATATAATTCTCCTTATACATAGTAAATGGTTTACCAAATGCATGCATAAACATTCATATACAAATGTAAGCAGAAGACATGGTAATATTCACACTGCGGCGACATGAAAAATAAGGCAGCATGTGAGGTTTTAAATAAGTTTATTATCATACTGCCGTCACGGAGCTCGCCCCATGGGCGAGCCCGGAGGCTCTCCAGCAAAGTGTGCAGATGAGCAGTAGCAGAGAATGAGAGAGAGATTTACAGAATAATGCAGCTTATTAGATTAGATTAGATTAGATTCAACTTTATTGTCATTACACATGTATGAATACAAGGTAACGAAACACAGTTTAGCATCCAATCAGAAGTGCAAAGGACAGCAGTGCAGTATATACGGTAATTAACAGTATGTGCAATTTAAGCAAATATATGCAAATATATGCAGCAGTGCAGAAAGTTAAGAGTACTGTTATGTGCAAATAATGTGCAATAAGTTAGATGTAGTTATGTAGTTATGCAGTTATGTACAGGTGAAGATGGTAAGAGATGATGGTAAGAGAGTCAGCGGGGAACTAAGTTCAATAACGTGACAGCTGTAGGAAAGAAACTGTTCCTAAACCTGCTGGTTCTAGTCCGAAGGCTTCTGAAACGTCTTCTGGAGGGGAGAAGCTGGAACAGTCCATGAGCAGGATGGTTGGAGTCCCTAAGAATGCCGCGTGCCCGGCGCAGACATCTTTTCCTGTAGACGTCCTCTATAACTGGAAGTGGAGTCCCTGTGATGCGTTGGGCGGTTTTCACCACCTGCTGCAGTGCCTTGCAGTCAGCGACAGAACAGCTCCCATACCAGACTGTGATACAGTTGGTCAGGGTGCTCTCTATCACGCAGCGGTAGAAGTTGCCCAGGATGTCAGTTGACAGATGGTTCTTCTTCAGTGTCCTCAAGAAGAAGAGGCGCTGATGGGCCTTCTTGATCAGGCTGGTGGTGTTAACTGACCAGGACAGGTCCTCCGAGATGTGGGTCCCCAGGAATTTGAAGCTGGGGACACATTCAACAGCTATGCCATTGATATGGATGGGGTCATGTGTCTCTTCCCTCTCCTTCCTGTAGTCCACTATGAGCTCCTTGGTTTTGCTGGTGTTAAGGAGCAGGTTATTGTCAGCGCACCAAGTAGCCAAGTGCTCAACCTCTGCCCTGTAATCTGACTCGTCGTTGTCCCTGATGAGTCCAATCACCGTGGTGTCATCTGCGAACTTTATGATGGAATTGGATCCATACATAGGCCTGCAGTCATGGGTGTAGAGGGAGTAGAGGAATGGGCTGAGCACACAGCCCTGTGGTACACCAGTGTTGAGTGTGATGACGGAAGAACAGTTGGGGCCTGACCTAACATGCTGGGGTCTGTTGGTCAGAAAATCCATGATCCAGTTGCAGGTGGAGGTACTGATTCCCAGGTCCCCAAGTTTAGTGAGCAACTTGGAGGGGATAACTGTGTTGAATGCTGAGCTGAAGTCAACAAACAGCATTCTTGCGTAGGTGTTCTTGTCATCCAGGTGTGAGAGTACATAGTGCAGCGCTGTAGAAACCGCATCCTCTGTACTCCTGTTGCTCCGGTAGGCAAACTGATGAGGGTCCAGTGTAGGGGGCAGGCCTTTTTTGAGCTGTGCCAAGACCAGTCGCTCAAAGCACTTCATGACTATGGGCGTCAGTGCCACAGGGTGATAGTCATTTAGGCACGATGGTGTTGAATGTTTCGGCACTGGTACTATTGAAGTGGTTTTGAAGCACGCTGGTACCACGGCCTGGGCCAGGGACAGATTGAAGATGTCTGTGAAGACCCCTGCCAGCTGCTCAGCGCATGCCCTCAGCACACGCCCAGGAATGCCATCAGGGCCAGCAGCCTTACGTACGTTGACATGACTCAGTGCGTTACGGACGTCGGTGTGGGTGAGTGTGAGGTGGTGGAGGTCATCAGAGGGTGGGAAATTGATGTTCTTTTTGTTGTTGTCCTTGTCAAAACGAGCATAGAAGTCATTTAGCTCATTGAGAAAGGGCACAGTCATGGCTATAGGTATGGAGTTGCTGGGCTTATAATCAGAGATAGCTTGAATGCCCTGCCACATACGTCGGGGGTCAGAGTCCCCAAAATGTTCCTCCACCTTCAGCTTGTAGCTGTGCTTGGCCTTCTTGATGCCCCTCTTCAGATCTGCCCTGGATGAACTGTAGGCCTGTGCATCACCAGATCTAAAGGCATTGTTACGTGCTTTTAGCAGAAGCCGCACTTCTCTGTTCATCCACAGCTTCTGATTTGGGTACGTGGTGATCTGTCTTTCCGTGGTAACACTGTCAATAGTGGTGTTGATATGGTCCAGGACTGAGTGGGTGTAAGAGTTGATGTTTATGTGGGAGCCACAGGTAGCCTGAGAGGTGAACATACTCCAGTCTGTGTTCCTAAACTTCTCCTGGAGTACAGAGTCAACCCCCTCTGGCCACACTTTGATGGTCCTCACTGATGGCTTCACCCGGTTGATGAGCGGTACATACTTGGGGGTAAGGAACAAGGATAAGTGATCAGACTGACCTAGGTGGGGGAGGGGAGTTGCTGTGTAGGCTCCCACAATATTGGTGTAAACATGGTCCAATGTTTTGTCCCCTCTTGTGTGACAGGAGACATGCTGGTAGAATTTAGTAAGCACTGTCTTGAGGTTAGAGTGGTTAAAATCACCCGCCACAATAAATGCTGCCTCTGGGTGTGCAGTTTGTTGTTTGCTAATAGCTGCATGCAGTTCTTTCATAGCAAGCTTAGCATTAGCATCCGGAGAAATGTAAGCGGCTGTTATGATGGTACAAGTGAACTCGCGTGGCAGATAGAAAGGTCTACATTTAACCATGAGAAACTCCAGGTTAGCTGAGCAGTGTCTCTCAACAGTGACAGAGTTCGTGCACCAAGCCTTGTTAATATAAATGCACACTCCCCCCTCTTGTCTTACTGGAGTCAACTGCTGCTCTGTCTGCCCGGAGCGTGTGTAGGCCGGCTAGCTCGATAGCATTGTCGGGTATTCCACTGTGAAGCCATGTTTCCGTAAAAATCATGATATTGCAGTTCATAAGTCTCTTATTGTTGGTGATCCAAAGCCGTAGTTCACTCATTTTGCTCGCCAGAGACCGTACATTAGCAAGGAAAATACTGGGTAGCGATAGCCGGTGCGGTGTTAGCTTTAGCTTAGCTCTTAGCCCACCGCACTTACCTCTCCTTTGTTTATGATCTTTACGCCGCCTGCGAGCACTTCCTTTCGGCCGTGAAGCCTGCCGAGCGTCGGGAGTTCTCCAGAGCTCCGGGATGAGACGTAGATTCAGACGTAGGTTGCTGATAAAAAGGTCGTTATCGTTGCTTTGTAATCCAATATTCAAAAGCTCATCTCGGGTGTAAGATGTAAAAACAGAGCTGTTCTGAACGAACATACCCGAAATGAGCAGAAATAACACTGCTAGTCCCCAGAATCTGGTAGGACGCTGAGCCTCGCATTGTGCACGCGCCGCCATCTTGCGCCAGATACCCAACTACAGACAATACATGAAAGGCATTCACAGCAGTAGGTATGGGCATTTGCATTTGAGAGACACACATAACAATAAGGAGATTGCTAGCCAGGATTCGCCTCTGCTCCAGAACTGCAGGACAAAAGAGGTTACAAGGCACATCTACATATTGTCATCAGTGTATAGACACAGTAAGGACAGGAAGCATGAACACAATGCATGAATGGCACATTAACATCACAGTAGTGAGCCGGAAAAAGCCAGAAGAAGCGGGGCTGCCTGTAGACATTAATACACACGTTGCTGTGCCTGCCCCAGTCTGTTGTGGGGGTTATCCCACACGTTCCCCCCCAGAGGGCTCGGCAGGCGGCCGAGGCCTCGATAGTCCGGCTTTGGCAGAGAGCAGGGAAAGTTCTGTGCAGGCGGAGGTGGAGGGGGGTGGGGGGTAGTAAATGCCGGCCCTGGACGGCAAAATTGTCTGGGCCGCGCAAAAATTGCTTGTGGATCCGCGATGTCGAGGGGCTGTACCGTTGAACATGCGGAGATCCACAAGAAGAAAAATTAGTCACTGGCTCCTCTCGCGATTAAGTCCTGCAAGGATTAATAGTGGCCGTGAAGAAAAGGAAGCGGCGAGGATAAACAGCGGCCATGAAGAAAAACAGGGGCGGCTGTAAGAAAAAAACAAAAGCAAAGGGACTTGGCGTGTTGACTTTAGGTGCGGGCACAACCTTAAAGCCTTCGGGGACCGCAGACTGCTGAATTCCCACTGTGTGCCATGGCTAAGACCATAAGAAGATCCAGTGAGCAAGCTGCGTGCGTGCCTCAGGTGTACGAGCAACCCTGAATGGCTTGTGTGCAGCGGCGAAGGAGGATGGGGGTCAGTAGAGCCGTATGCATCCCGTGCGTGGTGCGTCGTCCTCGTAACTCCCTGGTGTGTGTGCCGGGGCTCTGTGCGTAGGTGGGCCAGCTGGAGAGGAGAACCAGGGTCAGGGAACTTAATCATCCCTGTTCATTGTGTTGGAGCGGTGAAAGGAAGTAGATGATCTTTGTCCCTCAAGCTCGTGTAGATGCGTTGGAGCGGTGAGAGGGAGGAGACGATCTTTGTCACTCGCTCGGCCATGGTGCGTTCAGATCCACGCGCTGTATTCTCCGTCGGCCATGGAGGTCGCCGTCGTGGAGAGAGGACAAGGTGCGTGCGCTCTCGTATGGAGAGAAGCTGTGAGAGCGGCCAGTCCAGCGTGGATGTGCCGATCTAGGCGTGCAGATCCCACCATGAAGTTTGCTGCGGCTTTCCCGGTCGTGGGTGATGTCCGGAGAGTTCCCTGAAGCAGGAGGGAGCTGCTGTGTTCGCTTGTCGTCGGAGCATCACCGCCGGGTGCTGCGTTCGCCGGCAGCGTGTTTTTTCAGCGTCGGGTCACCAGTGCAGCGGATGATAAAATAAGGCAGGGTGAAACTCGCCCCTGCGCTGTGAGCGCGCGCAGGAGAGAGCCCTGTGCCTCTAGTCCGCAAGCAGGTGAAGTGGAAGAATGAGAGAGAGATTTACAGAATAATGCAGCTTATATACCCAACTACAGACAATACATGAATGGCATTCACAGCAGTAGGTATGGGCATTTGCATTTGAGAGACACACATAACAATAAGGAGATTGCTAGCCAGGATTCGCCTCTGCTCCAGAACTGTAGGACAAAAGAGGTTACAAGGCACACCTATATATTGTCATCAGTGTAAAGACACAGTAAGGACAGGAAGCATGAACACAATGCATGAATGGCACATTAACATCACAGTAGTGAGCCGGAAAAAGCCAGAAGAAGCGGGGCTGCCTGTAGACATTAATACACACGTTGCTGTGCCTGCCCCAGTCTGTTGTGGGGGTTATCCCACAACACCTGCAAAAAACACGGAAGAAGCCGTATGTATTCTTACAACAGTGATGACTCAAATCCATGACTAGCTAAATAACTCCTACTAAACACTAAAAAACTTGTTTGCATGATGTTCACAAAGCAACCATTAAATATTACAAACTCAAACATTTTCTTAAAAGGGGAGGAGCTGCAGTTAGTCGAGGAATTTAGGCTGCATTCACACCAGGATAGTCTGGGGGTCACGGTTCGACTTGGCGGCGAATGGCGAGAATTTTCACACCTTCATTTGGTTTGGTTTGTATTCACACAGCACTTCACTCAAGCAGACCAAACTGCTTGGACAACGTCACACAGTTACAAGAGCTGCTCATTTGTGGCGCTGTAGCCAAAGCCACCACTGACCAGGAAGAAAAAATCTCGGCAAAGAAGAGAAATCCAGCTCATCAATTGGCCAGGACCAAAAAAGGAAATCCGGTGTTATGCCGAGAATTGCTCACTTGTCAAGAATTGCATCCCATCCACCAAAACTATAAAATATAACACTACAGCTGTTATGGCATGCCCTTTGCAGGGCATAAGTGAGATGCTAGAGACCAACCCATGAGTTTGCTTGTTTATTAACAAAAGACTAGAATGACAAAATAAACAACCACGTGGAGCAAAAACACGAACATAAACTAAGACACAAGATAATAGACTCAGAAGGTTAACTATGAACGACAGCAAGGTCGGAGCCTGCGCTGAACAATAAACACTTACGGGAGGACGAACAAAGATGAATCACCGAGGAGACTGGAGTCGGGGAAAGGGACTCCAGTCGCATACACGGCAGTGCACGGAGTTGTAGGTCGCAGCGAGGAGTGAGCCTCAGCTGCTCCCTTAAGTGTAGAACACACACCAATCACAGAAGGGGAATGTAATTAATGAAATGACATACAGCTGTCACAGCGCCGACTCGGCTTTGACAGCCAGAAGTCCCGCCATGACGCTGTCACAATAAAAGCCCTGGAGGAGGCCACACAGCCAGTCCCGAAATAAAATGGGAGAACAGGGAAAATACTGAGCAACCCGAGCGCGGATGGAATCAGCGCTCAGGCCATAACAACAGCCAGGCTTTGTGCATTTTTAGAAGTACCGATTATACACTTTTAGATGTAAAAATTTTTACTACCTCTTGTAAATTATCTTTAAATTATGTTTATTTGACAATGGGATGCAATTCTCGGCAAGCGAGCAATTCTCAACATAACACCGTTCCCTTCAGTAAGGTGTTTATGCGCCACAAACTAATAAAAATGAAAAGATCTGCTGTCTGTATAAACCCCCATGCCACTATCATGTTGCTAAACGTATTAAAAACATTGGTATTCTATGCTTGTGTGTAGCCACAAGCAGCTGAGAAATCTGTGTCTCAGACCAAATATCTATCAGAGCCTGCATTTCCTCCTCACTCCTCACTACTCCAAGTCCAAGAGACATTTTTTTTAACTTTTCTCCTTGGTTTTGTCATGAACGGGGTTGATGCCTCAACCTCGTTTCATGATCTGTGGCTGTAGTCCTTGATTGATTGTTAATTATTTCCAGCTGGCAGGTTTGAGCATCTGAGCCTGGGCTCTCTGCCAGCCTACAGCCACGCCTCTCCCTCTCTGTCGGCATCTACCAAGCTGTCTGTCGTCATTTTCATTTGTCCATACACTCCGCCTCATACATGCACACCTGCCTGCACTCACACATTCTTACACACATTATCACACACACACACACACACACACACACACACACACTCACGCACTCTCATTACACACCAGTCTCCACTCACACTCTCATGCACGCACTCGCACATACACACACTCACCTATGTTGACACTTAACCACGCATCAGTGACCACCGCACAGCTGTCTCCACATGTCACTCATTGGCACTCAGAGTATTTATGGGTGGCAGTGTGAACGGTTGTTGTGGCGGCATAAGTCTATACTGGTCAATTGTCTAGTATATGGACTATTGTCAAGTTTAAAGTCTCATGTTAACACTAGTCTACGTTGATGTCCTGGAGCCACTTGGTTTCTCTTATTTTTGGACTTCTCCGGTGTTGTTTGTTGTAGACCCAGTCGCGCTGCGATGCCATATGTAAGTCTCCCTCTTTCCCTCTCCATGGTCTATGTTTCCGTGTTTCCCCAGCGGCCAGTGTCTATCTACCCCTGGGCGTGACGTAGGCTTCCTCCTCCAATTTTCTGAGCTCGGTCATCCATTACTGTGTGTTGCAGACTGTATTACATTGGACTTTTTGTGTTTTTGTTCCCTCTGTTAATAAACACGTTTACTTCACCTGCACTTTGGGCTTGCATTAATTCATTTGTGTGTGCGCAATTACGCGCGAATATGACAGGTTATCTCCGGAAAAAGTATTTCTTGGATCCCCGTGGTTGTCTTTATTGTTATTTTCTACCCAAAATGGAGGCAGAAGAACCAGGAGCTCTTCAGCTGAATTGGGGTGTTGGATTTATTTATTTACCCACGGATTCCTGCCACAGACGTGCTACCACAGAAACACACATCAGGTTTTCAACAGGGACAACTTTTTCAGGTGAGTGCCAACTTTGTTTGCCTGCATCTCACCCAGATGGTGAATTAATGTCTTTTCATGTATTTACATTGAATTATAATATAATTGTGCTGCACGAAAAATTCACCCATTGGTGTTTGATGTGAAGGCACCTTTACAGTGTGACCTTTACAGTGCTGTGATTACACAAACGCTGAGGGGCATGGCTGCCCTTTCGACCACTGGATACTCAGTTTGCATTCACACAGCAAGCGAAGCGCACCAGACTTTCTTTGCAAGCAAACCGAGAGCCCCCGTTTTCAGGGGGACCAGATTTCGCCTGTTTGGTGCGCACCAGAGTTCCAACACACGTTCAGACTATTATATCCATAACCATAAACCAATAATGAGGCCGGAGGTGCAGTAGAGCACGACTTTATTATAGAACTCACGATACCACAAAGGCGCTCCCGTCCAGGCAGAGGTGAGGTCAAAAGAGACCGTCCCTCTTCCGCATCGGCCTTTTATACTGTAACATAACACACAATATATCATATTAATAGTATTAGACATCACACCCCCCTTCAAAAGAGTCCAAAATGCACACACACCATTTAGACCCTCCCCAAATTAATAGCCAGAATCACACACTGATAATAAACAGAATGATTAAGGCCTATCCATGCACACAAACAACTAAAACTAGAGGGGGACAGGTGGACTACTGTCCCACCTCCATACGGACAGACACATACAGTGGAAACACACGATGGTGTGAAAAAATGTTTGCCCCTTCCTGATTTCTCATTTTTTTGTATGTATATTTGTCATACTTAAATGTTTCAGATCATTCAGAGCATCAAACAAATTTAAATATTAGAAAAAGATGACACAAGTAAACACAAAATGCAGTTTTTAAATGATGTTCGTTTATAAGGGTAAAATAAAATCCAAACCTATATGGCCTTGTGTGAAAAACTGATTGCCCCCCACCACCACCATCACCACCATTAAAACATAAATTAACTGTGGTTTATCACATCTTTGGAAAGCTGAGTTCAATTTCTCTAGCCACACCCAGGCCTGATTACTGCCACACCTGTTCTCAATCAAGAAATCGCTTAAATAGGACCTGCCTGACAAAGTGATGTAGACCAAAAGATTCTCAAAAGCTAGACATCACGCTCCGATCCAAAGAAATTCAGGAATAAATGAGAAACAAAGTAATTGCGATCTAACAGTCTGGAAAAAGTTATAAAGTAATTTCTAAAGCTTTGGGACTCCAGTGAACCACAGTGAGAAAAATTATCCACAAATGGCGAAAACATGGAACAGTAGTGAACCTTCCCAGGAGTGGCCGGCCGACCAAAATTACCCCAAGATGGCAGCGACGACTCATCCAAGAGGTCACAAAAGACCTCATAACAACATCCAAAGAACTGCAGGCCTCACTTGCCTCAGTTAAGGTCAGTGTTCATGACTCCACCATAAGAAAGAGACTGGGCAAAAATGAGTTCCAAGATGAAAGCCACTGCTGAGCAAAAGGAACATAAAGGCTCATCTCAGTTTTGCCAGGAAACATCTTGATGATCCCCAGGACTTTTGGGAAAATACTCTGTGGACTGACGAGACAAAAGTTGAACTTTTTGGAAGGTGTGTGTCCCATTAGATCCGGCGTAAAAGTAACACAGCATTTCAGAAAAGGAACATCATACCAAGAGCAAAGTATGGTGGTGGTAGTGTGATGGTCTGGGACTGTTTTGCTGCTTCAGGACCTGGAAGACTTGCTGTGGTAAATGGAACCATGAATTCTGCTGTCTACCAAAAAATCCTGAAGGAGAATGTCCGGTCATCTGTTTGTGACCTCAAGCTGATGCACACTTAGATTCTGCAGCAGAACAGTGATCCAAAGCACACCAGCAACTCCACCTCTGAATTGCTTAAGAAAAACAAAATGAAGACTTTGGAGTAGCCTCGTCAAAGTCCTGACCTGAATCCGATTAAGATGCTGTGGCATGACCTTAAAAAGGCGGTTCATGCTCAAAAACCCTCCAGTGTGGCTGAATTACAACAATTCTGCAAAGGTGAGTCGGCCAAAATTCCTCCACAGTGCAGTAAAATACTCATTGCCAATTATCGCAAGCGCTTGATTGCAGTTGTTGCTGCTAAGGGTGACCCAACCAGTTATTAGGTTCAGAGGACAATCACTTTTTCAGACAGGGCCATGTTGGTTTGGATTTTTTCCCCCTTAATAAAAAACATCTTCATTTAAAAACTGCATTTTGTGTTTACTTGTGTTATCTTAGACTAATATTTAAATTTGTTTGATGATCTGCAACATTTAAGTGTGACAAACATACAAAAAAATGAGAAATCAGGAAGGGGGCCAACACTTTTTCACACCACTGTATGTCATCATAGCAGTCTGTCGGGGGCGACAATGATTGTTTCATTTAGGTCTGATCAGATTCCTCTACGCAGCTCTGTAAGTCACCTTCCGCTGTCAGGAACTCCTGACCTTGTTAACCCGGGCGAAGTCCGAGCCAGTATGAGTTGGTCTCTGACTGACCATTTCATGAAACTGCTTGCAAAGTATTTGAGTACCACTAGCTTTTGCTGGACTAGCAACACATTCTTGGCAGATAGAGGTATTATCAGTGGCAAGGACAGGCCAAGACAAACTGATCCCAGTATCTGTTGCAGTGACTGACCAGATGATAGGTTTGTTTATCTCTGCTCTTTATGTAGTGCATGTCACGATGCACCTATTGGCAAAAGTCCACCACAGACCTTGTGATAGATGTGCTTATCTGCCAGGATGTCCAGTCTCACCCTGTGTAACTGGGAGTGGTCCACCACAGACCTGGTTTTACCCACGAGGCGTTTTTCTCCCTCCGAGATGCACAAGACAGTCGATTCCCTCATCAAACTTCTGTGTGGCACAAAAATAGCCATATCACCTGTAATACTGAACAAGAGGTGGAATAATGCAACCTTCCTCTGCTGTCTGAAGTACCTCCAGTCAGAGGACACGAGCATCTTTAAACACAGCGCAGTCTCCGACTACAGGACGAGGGTGGAGGATCTTCTGGCGTTTCTCGGTTTCGTGGTGGAGTGTGGAACCTCTAATGTGGCTGCCAGCGAATGTCAAATGACCATTAAAGGATCTGAATCATCATCATCATCATCATCATCATCATCATCATCATAGCAGTCTGTCGCAGGCGACAATGACTGTTTCATTTAGGTCTGATCAGATTCCTCCACACAGCTCTGTCCTTAGCTTTCCTGGGTGTGCTTTAAAGTGCTATGTCTTATTGCTTATATGACGGCATCGCGAGTTCTGATGGTCTATATGACATCATAAAGGCATCATCCTTTTATCTAAATGATGGCATCGAGAGTCCTGATGGTTTATAGGTCTATATGACATCATAAAGGCATCGTCCTTTTGTCTATATGACGGCATCGCGAGTCCTGATGGTCTATTTAACGTTATAAAGACATCAAGGCATAGGAACATCATTGGCGCATCATAGGCTGTGCTATGATGCAGACATCATTGGGACATCATAGACGCATCATAGGCCGTCCTATGATGTCCTATGATTGTGACACAGAGATTTCTTGAATTCTTGAATTTATTATTATTATTATTATAGAGTGATGATTTTTTGAATTTATGGAGTGATGATGAATGAATGTGTTTGTGTGGGGGGGGGGCGGGGGGTACCATGTAAAGTAGAGCAAAACAATGTTTTTACTCTTAATGGTTCCAGTACTGCTTTCAGTTTACTCTGCTTATATAATTTTTTAGACTATTTTGGTTAAACTCACAGGAGGGTATAAGCAGACATTTGAAACAGAATGGGATCACCTCTGTCAAATTATTCCTGACTTCTCCCAAAAAGCTGGTGTTAAGAGGGTTGAGTTGGCAAACTACCCACGCCTTGATGAAAGCACAATGAGCTTACAACCCTCGGCAGGGACGTGGTGGCTGACGCTCATCCAGACGTGATGAGCACAACATTATTGTCCTTTTCTGGTGGCACAAATTTAAGTTCATGAATTAATATTTTAAAAAAATATGATAAACTATATACAGTTTAAACAATGTTACTTTACTAGTGAATGTTTGATTAAGTAATATGGCTGCCAGCGAATGTAAAATGACCCAAATGCAGGTTGCAACTGTGCAATTGACCAATTATCTCCACCTGTGCTCCTCAGCATTTACCGCGGACCGTCTCTATGGCAGCCCGGGGTCACACCATCATATACGGAGGGGGTACCTCTCACTGGCTACAACTCCCAAGCCCTGGAAGTGAACTTGTAACCAAGTTTTGGTCTTTAAATGACACTTACTTAACAGCCCATTAACCTCAAACACTGCCTACTTCAAACACCCGGGATAGTACTAGTTTTACCCACGAGGTGTTTTTCTCCCTCTGAGACGCGCAAGACAGTCAACTCCCTCATCAAACTTCTGTTGGGCACAAAAATAGCCATAAAAATCCAGGACTTACCTGTAATACTGAACAAGAGGTGGAATAATGCAACCTTCCACCACTGCCTGTAGTGCCTCCAGTCAGAGGACAAGAGCATCTTTAAATGCAGCGCAGTCTCCGGCTACAGGACCAGGGTGGAGGATCTTCTGGCGTTTCTCGGTTTCGTGGTGGAGTGTGGAACCTCTTTGCTTCAGTAATATGGCTGCCAGCGAATGTAAAATGACCATCAAAGGCTCTGTACAAACAGGATAAAACCCAATTAACAAACAAACAAACCAGTCAATATTTACCTTCACACCGTGCTACCCCTCAACACAATCACCCCATAACCCGAGCAAATGACACATCAACCATATCTAATAGACATATTGATATAATCATTGTTTGGTTGGGTTTTTTTAACATGGGCAATTCACATAGCAACTCTGTGTAAGAAACATATTGACTATGTAGCCTGGGCAATTCACATCATAACATTCAGCTTAACCCATTGCCCCCTACTACCGTACAGTCCCGATGGAGAAACCACCCCCATGGAGATCCATCCGGCGGGTCCCGTCCAGCGCTTCATCTTCTCTTCGACCCTGGAGATGAACTACGTCGGAGCCCCGACACCTCCTTCTCCTTGTTGGCGCACCGCAGCTTGTGGGGGTGTCTCCATGAATCATCGGACAGCTGAAGGTATCCGTCCTCCCAAACGGCCACCACCTGCAGCCACCCCGGTCCTCCCGTGATTTCTGCTTGCCATGGATCCCTCTCAGCCAAACCTCCTCTCTGGGTCGGACCACGTCGGTTTCCAATGTCCACGACATCTCAACCGGGCCCCCTCACTGGGTCAAGCCACACCAGCAACCCTCCGAGGAGTCCGACTCGGCCTCCAGTGTTCCTGTGTGGCACGTTGGTTCACAATGCCAGCCGGTCCTGCCCGGCTCTCTTTCATTTGTAATGCCAGCAAAGCCGTTGTAGCCCCCTGGTTCTTGGTACCTCCCGGCCGAATTCCAGAAGCAGAGAGAGCCATCCTTTCGGCTCCACCCACCATCACAGACGTTCCACTATGCTGCCCAGTTCCCTCATCAAGGGTAACTTGGGTACTGGCACCGGAACCCTCCCGCAGTGGCCCTGGATGGGATTGGTCCTGTTCATCTCCCAGAATAATAGGCCAAGATTCATCCCATACCGCATCGTCTAACACTCTCGGAACCGGCAGGTCCCACAAACCACCGACCACTCCTCTCCAATACTGCTGGTGATCGTGAAGCCCAGTCGGTAGAAATGATCGCAGCCCAACACATTCGACCCGCTGACGGTCACCATGAACTGTTGGTTGGACACCACCACTGACTTGCACCTTCCCGACAAATCCAGCAAACCCACGATGGCCAGTCTGTTACCTCTGTATCCACAAAATGTCATCGACAGACCTCTCACACGGTAATGCGGGAAGAAGCTCCTCACAGTAGGCCAACTCAATACGGACCTCACTGCGCCTGTGTCAATCAGTAACGGTACTTCCACGCCATCCAGTTTCACCACACAGTATATACGGCCATCTGTGCTCGGGAAGACGGTGTGAATAACCGTAGGAGTACTGGCGGGGGAGTTCACTTCACGTCGCTGTTCCCCTCGCTTAAATTTTTTACAGGCCCTGGAAAAATAATGTAGGAGTCCACACTTGCTGCAGCATTTTCCCCTTGCTGGACACTCTCTTGCCTTGTACCAGTGCTTGGTGGACCCGCAGCCCAAACATCTGGGCAATCCCGGGGCAGACCTTAACTTAATAGCTGTAGCGTATTCTCCTTTGTCTTCTACGCTATCATTGCTGTCCAGGTCCACAGCCTGCACCACTGACTGTGATTCAGGTTGCTTCAATGTAGTTCTCTCACCGTGGTCCCGTGATAGTTTGTCTGATGCTCCGTACTGCTGAGCTATCTC
Organism: Pholidichthys leucotaenia; assembly: GCA_020510985.1. Lineage (NCBI taxonomy): Eukaryota > Metazoa > Chordata > Actinopteri > Cichliformes > Pholidichthyidae > Pholidichthys > Pholidichthys leucotaenia. The sequence continues at coordinate 454,167,217 of CM035836.1, forward strand.
GACAGCCATGGCTAACGTCAGTTCACCAGAGTGTGTGAGGAGTCTTGACCGTGCCACAGAACATAATGTGTGCTCCACCAACTGATCGTGGACGATTTCTTCCTTCAAAGCCTCGAATTGGCAGTCTCCAGCCAGTTGACGCAGATCCACAACATACCATTGCACTGACTCTCCAGTCCGCTGGCGGCGCTGTCGAAACTGGATCCTCCAGACGATGACGTTCTCAGGAGCACGAAAGTAGCGCGCCATTAGCTCAACCACATCCTCAAAACTATTGCTCTCACCCAGTGTGCTGACAATACACTGTCCCTCCATGCAGAGATTATGGACTAGTATCGCTCGTGCACGCAGTTTCTCTAATTCGCTGAGGTTCAATGCCACAAAATAATTTTCAAATGCAGCAAACCACCTCACCCAGGGAACCAGCGGCTCACCGGGAAGCTCCAAAAATGGCCAAATACCAGAAACTCCTGTATCCATGCTTTTATCCTCGTCGCAAATGTTATGTCCATAACCATAAACCAGTAATGAGGCCGGAGGTGCAGTAGAACACAACTTTATTATAGAACTCACAATACCACAAAAGAGCTCCCGTCCAGGCAGAGGTGAGGTCAAAAGAGACCGTCCCTCTTCCACATCGGCCTTTTATGCTGTGGGTGGTAGCAGAACCGGAAAGGTGGAGCCACCACCCAAAACACACAATAATATATCATATTAACAGTATTGGACAACATCACACAGACGGCACCAAACAAACCAAACTATCCATGGAATACACACTTTGGTCCTTTAGTCCGGACCAAACAGTGGCCATGTGAATACGTCCTTAAGTACCTCGGCGTGGTTTTAGATTCCTCTTTAACCTTTAAAAAACACATCAAAAAATCTCAGCCATAATCAAATTCAATCTGAGAAATTTTAAACGAGTTAGACCATCGCTGACAGTTAGTGTGGCCAAAATGTTTCTGCATGCAATGATCTTCTCACACATCAATTACTGTTTTACCAACTGGTCACTCACTGGTGTAACAATAATGAAACCCACTGAATCTTTATACAAAAAAAACATTAAAATCTTTGATAAGAAAGACCCCACATATCATTGTTGTCACATCTACAAGAAATACAATTTTCTGTTTTTCTGAAAATTATAAAACTGTCAAATTTGCCTGTTCAATTTATAAAATATTAAATGTTGCCCGGTCACCGGTACAACCACCAGAGCAATCACTAGAGGAGACTGTGAGGTCCCCCACAGATGCACCACATTTGCTCAATCTGTGCTGTCAGTGAGGGGCACCAAGATCTGGAATAATATACCATCTGCAATCAGAGAATGTACCACACTAAACACTTTTAAGACTCATTGCAAAAATTGTCTTTTAAACAACCAAAACTGTACTCATAACTAGCGCTTGCTATGTGAATATACGTATACAGTGGATATAAAAAGTCTACACACCCCTGTTCAAATGCCAGATTTATAAGATGTAAAAAAAATGAGACCAAGATAATGCTTTTCAAAACTTTTTCCACCATTAATGTGACCTATAACCTGTACAACCCAATTGAAAAACAAACTGAAATCTTTTAAGGGGAAAAATAAAAAATAAAATACTTACAATAACCTGTTTCATAAATATGGCCACCCTTTAACTAAACTAAACACCCTTAAACTAATACTTTGTTGCAACACCTTTTATTACAGCACTCTCTCTTTTTGGGTAGGCGTATATCAACGTGGTACATCGTGTGGCAATATTTGCCCACTCTTCTTTGCAAAAATGCTCCAAATCTGTCAGATTACAAGGGCATCTCCTGTGCACAGCCCTCTTCAGGTCCCCCCACAGATGTTTGATTGGAGTCAGGTCTGGACTCTGGTAGGGCCATTCCAAAGCCTTAATCTTCTTCTGGTGAAGCCATTCTTTTGTTGATTTGGATGTGTGCTTTGAGCCATTGTCGTGCTGAAAGATGAAGTTCCTCTTCATCTTCAGCTTTCTAGCAGAAGCCTGAAGGTTTTGTGCTAACACTGACTGGAATTTAAAAGTGTTCATAATTCCCTCCACCTTGACTAATGCCCCAGTTCCAGCTGAAGAAAAACAGCCCAAAGCATGATGCTGCCACCACCATGCTTCACTGTAGGTATGGTGTTGTTTTGGTGATGAGCAGTGTTGTGTTTGTGCCAAATATACCTTTTGTAATTATGCGCAAAAAGTTCAACCTTGATTTCATCAGACCATAACACATTTTCCCACATGTGTTTGGGAGATTTCAAATGTGTTTTTGCAAAATGTAGCTGGGCTTGGATGTTTTTCTTCGTAAGATAAGGCTTCCGTCTTGCCACCCTAGACGGGAGACTGTTGTCAAATGTACTGAACAGCCAATACTTGCCAAAAAATCCTGCAGCTCCTTCAATGTTGCTGTCGGCCTCTTGGCAGCCTCCCTGACTAGTTTTCTTCTCATCTTTTCATCAATTTTGGAGGGACATCCAGTTCTTGCTAATCTCACTGTTGTGTCATATTTTCTCCACTTGATGATGACCGTCTTCACTGTGTTCCATGGTATATTTAATGCCTTGGAAATTCTTTTGTATCCTTCTCCTGACTGATACCTTTGAACAATGAGATCCCTCTGATGCTTTGGAAGCTCTCTGCGGACTGTGGCTTGTGCTGTAAGATGTGACTACAAAAATGTCAGGAAAAGCCTACTAGAACAGCTGAACTTTATTTGGGTTAATCAGAGGCATTTTAAATGGTGGCAGGTGTGTGCTGACTCCCATTTAACATGAGTTTGAATGTGGTTGGTTAATTCTGAACACAGCCACATCCCCAGTTATAACGGGGTGTGTATATTTATGCTCACAAGTTATTTTAAGTTTTTTTTATTTTTCTAGTTTTCTTCTCAAAAGATTTCAGTTTATTTTTCAATTGGGTTGTACAGGTTATAGGTCACATTAATGGTGGAAAAAGTTTTGAAATGTTTTATCTTGTTCTCATATTTTTACATCACAAAAACCTGGCGTTTGAACAGGGGTGTGTAGACTTTTTATATCCACTGTATATGCGCCTGTGTGTCACACACATATGCCCCGCCTCTTGTTCGTCATTGTTGTTGCTGTGAGGTGCTTGGGTGTATGTGTGCGTGTATGCATACACAGCACTTCACTTGTGTGACATCTGAATGTTTTGTTTCATAGCACCTTAACTGTTGCACTTGTGCATATCCACTTTGTACAATTTATTGCAGATGTTCTTCTCGTATATGATTGTTTGTTTGTGTGTTTTTGTGACCCACCGTGAGACTACAGATGCAGACTAGCAGTATTGCTAAATCTGGCATACTTACATTTGTATTAATGTTTATTAGTATGTGATGTCCCTTTCAAATAAACATTAAACTTAAACTATTGCATGATGAAAGTGGGAACATGAATATCTGTACACTATGTCTTTGATAATACTTGCAGAGATCCTTGTCTAGCTCCAAGTTTAATTATTTTTGAGTCTAACGAGTGGGGTTTTGTAATTTGGGCTGGTTGAATGGCTCTCATGAGCCATTGCCAAAAAAATGTGCAAATCAGAGCAGTTGGAAGATGTTATTACAAACAAACCTCACGTTCCAATATCAACACGTTTGAAGTGGGATTTATAGAGATAAAAATAAAATTGTGATTCATGCTTGGAGATGGATGTCAAAGTTAAGATTTAAAGGATCAAAGCACTAGATTTCCACATTATGTAACCCATGACTATGTTCAAATGCAAACTAATAAAGTGATTATAATAGGATTTCTTGAGTTATGTACACAGCCTACTCCATTAACCTTCAGGATAAATGCCATTATCTGAAGATGACAAAATCGATAAGACACTAGTCCATTGCTCAATAATCAATTTATTCAAATTCATGTATACTGTCATGGGCGGCGAGAGCACGCCACCTCCTTCCCGTTCAGTTTATATCACAGGTTTCGAGGGCCTTCTGCCGCATCCTGGGGACGACGGTGAGCCTCTCCTCTGGAAATCATCCCCAGAGCAACAGGCAGGCAGAGTGTGCCAACCAGTCCTTGGAGGCCACCCTGCAATGTGTAGCGGCAAAACACCCATCATCCTGGAGCACGCACCTGACCTGGGTGGTGTATTCCATGAACTAGGCTGTTTCCACGGCAACCGGGCTCACTCCATTTGAGGCATCCTTGGGATACACGCCTCCTTTGCTACCAATGGCCGAGAGGGAGGTCGCGGTTCCATCTGTGGAGGTCCATGCTCGCCGCTGCCGACGTCTCTGAAGATCCACGCGCGCCGCCCTCACCCACTATTTGTGTATTTATAATATTTATAATATTTATAATTGTGTATTTATAATTTTTCTGCATTGATGTATGTGGTTATTGTGTATATTTTTATCTTGATTCTTTTTTCTAAAGCCCATCCAGGGACAAGAGTTGCAAATTAGCTAATAGCTATACACTCTATGTGCAACACATCAGATTGATTGTCTTTGATTAATTGTCTATGTTTATTGCACTGTCCCTGTCAAATAAACTAATCTACTACTACTCTGTTGAGAGCAACCACGCTACGGCGGATAGACGACAGGTGCCTGCCCCCAAGTACACTGTGGGGCAGCAGGTTTGGTTGGTGGCCAGCCAGGTCCCGTTGAAGACTACATCAAAGAAGCTGTCTCCTCGCTTCTTGGGGCCCTTTCTGACCTCCAGAATCACCAACGACACGTCGGTTCAGCTCAAACTTCCACCAATCCTACAGGTGAACCCGACCTTCCATGTGTCCCATTTAAAGCCCCTCTCGGTCAGTCCTCTCTGCCCCCCCCCCCCCCCAAGCCGCCTCCACCTCCCCGGATTATCGACGGTCACCCTGCCCACACGGTCCGTCGGATCATGGATGTTCACCATCGATGCCGGGATCTCCAGTATCTGGTCGATTGGGAGGGCTACGGCCCAGAGGAACGTTCCTGGGTCCAACATCCTGGATCCTGGACAAAGAGATGCTCTGGTCCTATCACCATGTCCATCCCAACAAACCTTATGGACCACCAGGAGGCGTGGGGGAGGGGGCCCTGTCATGGGCGGCAAGAGCGCTCCCCCTCCTTCCCGTTCATCTCTCCTCAGCTCATCATTACACCTGAGTGAGAGGACACACCTGTGCCCTTTCATCAGCCTTAAGGAAGCATCCTTCAGTGATTCAATGCTGGCTCGTCTGGGTATATTGTCGTAAAGACAGCAAGTCACGTTCACACTGGTGAAAAGAAATTACTAACCTGTGTGTGTGCTTTCCCCCTTTGTTCAGGTTGCTGCCATCGTGCGGGTGTGTCACCGGGACTACATGCACTCTCCTGCCACATCACCTTTCACTGACAGTAAACCTCCACTCAGTCAGGCACCAGCAGCTCATTCCCCACCCTGCTGGCTCGTCTATTCCCCACTGGAGTCCTGCCGGTGCTCCCTTGGAGCCCACGTAAGTGGTAATTTCGCTAGTCCATTTTCCCCCTTACGCCATTCCTCCTCTAACAGCTCTTGTCTTCTCTCCCCAGGCTCCTTCCTCTGGCGAGTGACTGTTTCTGTAGCTGTGCGAGGGCTTTTGCTATTTAATAAAGAACACTCAAACGTGTGCTATTGTTTGTGTCACGACTCGCCGCTCATCATCTGCCTCAGCTGCGCGCACACCTGCGCCTCGTCAGCCGCGGGCTATTTAGCCCACTCAGCCCTGTGCAGCGGTCTGGAGCCGTCTGTTTGCATCGGCACTTCTTCGCGCTTGGATCACACCCTGATCATCAGCGAGACTACGCTTCATCGTAAGCATCCCTTCCCTTTTCCAAGTCTTCTCCCCTGTGCACAGGTGGATTCCCTGGCGGCGGATACCCCGTCATCCCCACCCAATCCTCACCATCGTCACAGGCTCTGCAGGACGCTGTCTTCCGGGCTTCTCCCTTGGCCAACACCAGCCACCTGCCACCCACAAGTAAGCATCACATAGCTCATTAATCCTGTTCAGGTGTGGTGCCCTTTACCCCTGTCCTTTGCTCTCTCCATAGGGTTGTCCGGCTGTACGGCGCACTGCTCTGCTTCCTGTGCATCGGCATTCACCCTCATCACCCTCATCACATACACATATCTCACACACCCATCCAGACACACCTGCTTCCCTTCATTGGCTTCCCATAGAGTTTAGAATTAAGTTTAAAATCCTTCTTCTTACTTACAAAGCTCTAAACAATCAGGCTCCTTTTTATTTAAAAGATCTGATACTACCGTATTATCCTAACAGAGCACTACGCTCCCAAAATGCAGGATTACTTGTAATACCTAGAATCTCCAAAAGTACAATGGGAGGCAGAGCCTTCAGTTATCATGTTCCTCTCCTGTGGAATCAGTTGCCAATCTGGATTCGGGAGTCAGACTCGATCTCTGTTTTTAAGAACAGGGCTAAAACCTACCTTTTTGATATAGCCTACAATTAGGGAGGGATCATGTGTTTCTGAACTCTCCCTTAGTTATGCTGCTAATAGGTTTAGTCAGCCGGGGGACCTCCAGTAATGCACTGGGCCTCACTCCTTTCCTCACTCTCTATGAAATAATTTTTTTTTGCTGGTCATTAACATCTGTTTGTTCTCTCCCATAGATTGAGTCCCCATCGTGCTGTTTGCTCTCTACATGTCTGTTCTTTTCTTCTTCTCTATCCCCTCACCCCCCAGCCAGTCGCAGCAGATGACTGCCCCTCCCTGAGCCTGGTTCTGCTGGAGGTTTCTTCCTGTTAAAAGGGAGTTTTTCCTCTCCACCGTCGCCAAGTGCTTGCTTACAGGGGATCGCCTGATTGCTGGGGTCTTTCTGCAACTGTGGGGGTTCCCCCCTACAGTTGATAGTGCTATGAGATGACTGTTGTTGTGAAATGGCGCTATATAAATAAAGTTGAATTGAATTGAATTGAATAAAGCTGTTAAATCTACCCTGAGCCTGCGTGCATGTTTCCTGAGCCGGACATTATGTCAGTTTGATTGTCTCTTTGTTGCTGCATCTCGCACGTGGACTGAATAATTGTATCAGTCATTGTTATTAATGCCCCTTGCAGGGCATTAATGAGATGCCAGAAGCCATCTCATACAAACAGTAAGCTTGCTTGTTTATTTACAAGACAAGATGACCAAATAAACAGCCACGTGGGGCAAAATACGAACATAAACTGAGATACAAGATAATCGACTCTGAAGATAAACTAGGAGAGGCAGTGAGGACGGAGCCTGTGCTTGTACAAAAAAACACTTACTACGACATGCAGCCAAAAGTCCAAGACACAAGGGAAGACCGGAGACGGGAATAGGAGCTCCAGTCCAAAGGCACGAGGTGTATGGTTGTGTAGGTCGCAGCGAGGAGTGAGCCTCAGCTGCTCCCTTAAATACAAAGCATAAACTAATCAGAAAAGAGGTCAAGTAATTACCAAAAATGACAAGCAGCTGTTATGCGCCGGCTCGGCTTTGACAGCCGGAAGTGCGGCCGTGACGCTGTCGCAATAAAAGCCCCTGAGCGGTCCTAATAACAGACCCCGGAATAATATGATGGAAAAGGGGAAATACTGAGCAACCCGAGCGCAGACGGGATCAGTGCTCAGACCACCACAGCCATGACATATACCGTTTAATTTGATTTCTTTTATTGCTTTGTTTTTTGTTTTGTTTTTTACAGATAAGCATGTGCACATATCTAATTAAAATGTAAACAGATGCAAACATTACAAATGAGGGCAAAAATCTGGAACAAGGATGAAACTTACATAATGAAATCAAGGATATAAGGATATAAATATTATTCACCTTTTTGGTGGGAAAAATGATACAGAAATGCTGATTTTCTGAAGAGAAAAATAGCAGAGGTGGACTGCGTGACTGGTGAGGTAGTGCTAAAACATTCAGGAATGATTCGTTGAAATGTACTAGTACTTACAGTGGTATGAAAAAGTGTTTTGCCCCCTTCCTGATTTCTCTTTTTTTGTATGTTTGTCACACTTAAATGTTTCAGATCATCAAACAAATTTAAATGTTAGACAAAGAAGCAAGAATTGTAGTGAACAGTAATGTTTATTACAATAATTGTGCAAGGTGATGTGCAACATAGGTAAGTGTAACTGATAAACAGTATGATGAGGTTCTAAAGTTACTCTCTGTGTGCTTACACTTCTGCAGGGAAGAGCAGCTGGTAGCAGGTGAAGGACCTCCACGCTGGGGAAGCTGGTTGCCAGGGAAAGAGGTGGAGAGGTGCTGCTGGGGTGATTCCGGGGAATTGTTGAGGATAGGTTGGTCAGGCCTCAGTGCTGGGGAGTGAAAGTGGAGAGCAGTGAAGACACAATGTTAAGTCGACTTACTTTGGGGAATGAGGATGTGCACAATCCGACAATATCCAAATCCAGTCTGTAAAGCTACAGTGGTGTGAAAAAGTGTTTGCCCCCTTCCTGATTTCTCATTGTTTTTTGTATGTTTGTCACACTTAAATGTTTCAGATCATCAAACAAATTTAAATGTTAGACAAAGAAAACACAAGTAAATACAAAATGCAGTTCTTAAATGAAGGTGCTTATTATTAAGGGTAAAAAAATATCCAAACCTACATGGCCCTGTGTGAAAAACTGATCCCCCCCCCCCCCCCGGTTCAAACATAAATTACCTGTTGTTGATCACATCTTTGGAAAGCTGAGTTCAATTTCTCTAGCCACTCCAAGGCTTGATTACTGCCACACCTATTCTCAATCAAGAAATCACTTAAATAGGACCTGCCTGACAAAGTGGAGCAGACCAGAAAATCCTCAAAAGCTAGATATCATGCTGTGAGCCAAAGCAATTCAGGAACAAATGAGAAACAAAGTAATAGAAATCTATCAGTTTGGAAAAGGTTATAAAGCTATTTCTAAAGCTTTGGGACTCCAGCGAACTACAGAGAGAGCCATTATCCACAAATGGCGAAAACATGGAATAGTGGTGAACCTTCCCAGGAGTGGCCAGCAGACCAAAATTACCCCGAGTGCAGCGACGACTCATCCAAGAGGTCACAAAAGACCCCACAATAACATTCAAGGAACTGCAGGCCTCACTTGCCTCAGTTAAGGTCAGTGTTCATAACTCCAGCCATAAGAAAAGAGACTGGGCAAAAATGGCCTGCATGGCAGAGTTCCAAGACAGGAACTACTGCTGAGCAAAAATAACATAAAGGCTTGTCTCAGTTTTGCCTTGAACAGTCTTGTCTCAGTTTTGCTTTAACACCTTGATGATTCCCAAGACTTTTGGGAAAGTACTCTGTGGACTGACAAGACAAAAGTTGAACTTTTTGGAAGGTGTGTGTCCCATTACATCTGGCGTAAAAGTAACACAGCATTTCAGAAAAGGACAATCATACTAAGAGTTAAATATGGTGGTGGTATTGTGATGGTCTAGGGTTGTTTTGCTGCTTCAGGACCTGGAAGACTTGCTGTGGTAAATGGAACCATGAATTCTGCTGTCTACCAAAAAGTCCTGAAGGAGAATAGCCGGCCATCTGATTGTGACCTCAAGCTAAAGCACACTTGGGTTCTGCAGCAGGACAATGATCCAAAACACACCAGCAAGTCCACCTCTGAATGGCTTAAGAAAAACAAAATAAGGATTTTTGAGTGGCCTAGTCAAAGTCTTGACCTGAATCCGGTTAAGATGCTGTGGCATGACCTTAAAAAGGCGGTTCATGTTTGAAAACCCTCCAATGTGGCTATATTACAACAATTGTGCAAAGATGAGTGGGCCAAAATTCCTCCACAGTGCTGTAAAAGACTCATTGCCAGTTATCACAACTACTTGATTGTAGTTGTTGCTGCTAAGGGTGGCCCAACCAGTTATTAGGTTTAGGGAGCAATCACTTTTTCACACAGGGCCATGTAGGTTTGGATTTGGGTTTATGAAGTGAGAGAGAGGGAAAAAGAGTGAGAATCACTCCAAAAGAGTGAGTTGGCAACACTGCATAAAGCTGTCCATGCTTATCTTACCTTTATAATATGGATTTAATGTGAAGTGATCCAAAGAAAATGTTCATTATCCACAGTCCAAATGTTTGCTGTGACAGAGACATGATCCAGTCCCTCAAATTCCTTTTGGAGTTCAAAATCCATTTTTGAATAATCTTTATCCAGGTAACAAGTAAATGCATTTTAATTTCAGTTTATCACAGTTAAGCTGTCTGATGAAAAGTGACTGTTTATATCATGTCTTCATTCTATAACGATGTATCTGGCAATTAGTCAGTTTAATTCTTGCTGGGTCACAAACTGTCCAGATGCATACCTGTGCTTGAAATCCAGCATGGGTGTTGAGACAAGAGTGTTTCCCCTTTACATCCAGCTATGGCTGTTCAGATACCGTAAATCCACTAACACGATGTTAGTTGTTAGCATAGCTAGCTGTTACTTAGCGCTAGCTTTATCAGAGCTTCGTTGCTGTTTACTGGTGCTTCTGAAGATTGCAGTAGGTCTCAACCGGCACTTAGTTTGCAACCCACCAATATGATTTTGTCTTTAACCGCGACAAAGTAAATGGTAAATGGCGTTCACTTATATAGCACTTTTTCTCATCTCAGGATGACCAAAGCGCTTTACAGATCCTGCTATCCACACATTCACACACATTCACACACTGATGGCAGCAGAGCTGCCATGCATCAGCACTGGCCTGACCCACCAGGAGCAACTGGGGGTTCAGGACACTTCGACATGCAGACTGCAGGCAGAGCGGGAATCGAGTCACTGACCCTCCAATTAGTAGTCAGCTACACGACATTGCACCACACCCAACAAAGGAAAAATAATCTGTCTGTTTCCACAAAAACAAAGCAGCTTCATCTTTTCCTCCGCTCAGTAGTGAAGACTCAGGTCCTCTGTAACAGGTCATGTCGACTGACGGCTTGTCTCAGCTACGGTAGGGTCAGTATGTATATTCATTTATTTGCACTAAAAAATATCTATCCATATTCATAAAATGAGTAACGAGTCACGTATCTGATCAAATTTCAGTAACTAACGCATTACTGAATTTTTAAACAGTAATTTCATTTCACAGCACGCTACTGCAAAAGTAGTGGCTTTACAGTAACGCATTACTCCCAACACTGCTTGTAGGTGAAGTACTGTACTGAATCACCTTACCCAGCCAAAGGGGGCGCACAAGCCAGTGTACTCTCTGTGCCAGTCCCAAGCACAGATAAGGGTTGCATCAGGAAGGGCATCCGGCATAAAAATCCTTGCCAAATCTACATGCAGATCATTGGAATATCAGGTGATGATACACTGTGGCAACCTTGAAAAAGAACAGCTGAAAGACAAAAACCAAAAAAAAAAAAATGTACTGAATCACTTATGGAAATACGGATCCAATGGTGTGTTGGATCTGCAGCTTCTGAATCTCATACACTTCATTGATTGACGGTCTATCTACAGCATTTTACAAACGTGCAAACCCGAAGCTGCTTTTATTGATGACTCATCCAAAAAAAAGAGGTTCTGCAGGATGTTAAATGGATCCAATATGGTACCACCCCAACAGTAAACTTTCTCCAAAATTGTGAAAACAAAGCAGCAGAAAGTGAAAAATATTGTTTAGCTACTGAATCTGTTTTTATTTGAGACACACATCTGCTCACTTAAAAGCAGTTTTTGGCAGCAGTCAAAAAATGCACTGTGACACACCCATAATGCATTGTGAAGCATTTCACATGGACAATGGATAGGAAACAAAGCGGACAAACTGGGAATCAGTACACACATTCTGACTACATACTAGTATACAGTGAATGTACTGTGTAGCGAATGAACCGCGCCCGCTCCGTTCGTCTGCTTCTCAGTTCAGTGAACGTACTAGTACACGATGAATGAACCCCGCCCGCTCTGTTCAGCTGCATTTTTCAGTTCAGTGAGTGGTAGGCAGATGGCGCTCCAGTACAGGACTGAGTGATTCAGTGAACAAATATTTTGAATGAGCCTTTTAAGTGAATGGACTGAACTGAACTAGTTTTAGTGAACTGTGTAATGGTCTCTGTGTATCATCTCGTCTTCCTGCCTCTCTCCCCTTCTAATTAGGCTCACACTCTGCAGCCTCACTCATCACTAACTAACTAACTAACTAACTAACCTGCACTTATATAGCGCTTTTCTAGTCACAAAGACTACTCAAAGCGCTTTCATTAATACTAACCCTCTATTCTAAGGGCCTATAGGAAACAGATATCTAGGGACAATTTAGAACAGCCAATTAACCTAACATGCATGTCTTTGGCATGTGGGAGGAAACCGGAGAAATCCCGGAGTAAACCCACGCAACACGGGGAGAACATGCAAACTCCACACAGATCACTGTTGGTCGGGGGCTGGGATCAAACCCACGATCCCCACAATCCCCCGGCCAAGGGTAAACTGTGCTGCCACAGTGCTAACCACTGCGCCACCGTGCACCTGCTGTCAGTCAGAGGAGGCACTTTAAATAGGGTGCTTTCCCTTCACTCTGCCTGGTGACGTTAACCTGCACACAGCCTGAACCATGCTCTGAGCTCAGCTTCATGTGATTATTCTGCTTTGCCGTGTTTTTGATCATTGCTTGTCCTAGACCCTGAGACTGCTTGCTTTATTGGATTTATATGCCAGCCTGCATCTAGTCTACCGTGCCCTGACACCTGCCTGCCTCTGGATTCTGGATATACAGTGGTGTGAAAAAGTGTTTGCCCTCTTCCTGATTTTTCATTTTTTTGTGTTTGTCACACTTAAATGTTTCAGATCAAACAAATTTAAATCTTAGACAAAATGCAGTTTTTAAATGAAGGTGTTTATTATTAAGGGGAAAAAAATTCAAACCTACATGGCCCTGTGTGAAAAAGTGATTGCTCCCTAAACCTAATAACTGGTTGGGCCACCCTGAGCAGCAACCACTGCAATCAAGTATTTGCGAAAACTGGCAATGAGTCTTTTACAGCGCTGTGGAGGAATTTTGGCCCACTCATCTTTGCAAAATTGTTGTAATTCAGCCACACTGGAGGGTTTTTGAGCATGAACCGCCTCTTTAAGGTCATGCCACAGCATCTTAATCGGATTCAGGTCACGACTTTGACTAGGCTGCTCCAAAGTCTTCATTTTGTTTTTCTTAAGCAATTCAGAGGTGGAGTTGCTGGTGTGTTTTGGATCATTGTCCTGCTGCAGAACCCAAGTGCACTTCAGCTTGGGGTCACAAACAGATGAGCGGATATTCTCCTTCAGGATTTTTTGGTAGACAGCAGAATTCATGGTTCTATTTACCACAGAAAGTCTTCCAGGTCCTGAAGCAGCAAAACAGCCCCAGACCATCACACTACCACCACCATATTTTACTCTTGGTATGATATTCCTTTTCTGAAATGCTGTGTTACTTTTTCGCCGGATGTAATGGGATACATACCTTCCAAAAAGTTCAACTTTTGTCTCGTCAGTCCATAGACTATTTCCCCAAAAGTCTTGGGGTTCATCAAGGTGTTTTCTGGCAAAACTGAGATGAGCCTTTATGTTCTTTTTCCTCAGCAGTGGCTTTTGTCTTGAAACTCTGCCATGCAGGCCATTTTTGCCCAGTCTCTTTCTTATGGTGGAGTCATGAACACTGACCTTAACTGAGGCAAATGAGGCCTGCAGTTCTTTGGATGTTGTTGTGGGGTCTTTTGTGACCTCTTGGATGAGTCGTCGCTGCACTCTTGGGGTAATTTTGGTCGGCTGGCCACTCCTGGGAAGGTTCACCACTGTTCAGTGTTTTCGCCATTTGTGGATATTGGCTCTCACTGTGGTCTGCTGGAGTCCCAAAGCTTTAGAAATGGCTTTATAACCTTTTCCAAACTGACAGATCTCAATACTTTGTTTCTCATTTGTTCCTGAATTGCTTTGGATCGCAGCATGATGTCTGGCTTTTGAGGATCTTTTGGTCTAATTCACTTTGTCCGGCAGGTCCTATTTAAGTGATTTCTTAATTGAGAACAGGTGTGGCAGTAATCAGGCCTGGGTGTGGCTAGACTCGAGAAATTGAACTCAGCTTTCCAAAGATGTGATAAACCACAGTTAATTTATGTTTAAACATGGGGGGTGGGGGGCGCAATCACTTTTTCACACAGGGCCATGTAGGGCTGGATTTTGTTTTTTACCCTTAATAATAAACACCTTCATTTAAAAACTGCATTTTGTGTTTACATACAAAAAAATGAGAAATCAGGAAGGGGACAAACACTTTTTCACACCACTGTAGCTTTACAGACTGGATTTGGATATTGTCGGATTGTGCGCACCCTCATTCCCCAAAGTAAGTCAACTTACCATCGTGTCTTCACTGCTCTCCGCTTTCACTCCCCAGCACTGAGGCCTGACCAACCTATCCTCAACAATTCCCCGGAATCACCCCAGCAGCACCTCTCCACCTCTTTCCCTGGCAACCAGCTTCCCCAGTGTGGAGGTCATTCACCTGCTACCAGCCGCTCTCCCCTGGAGAAGTGTAAGCACACAGAAAGTAACTTTACAACCTCATCATACTGTTTATTAGTTACACTTACCTATGTTGCACATCACCTTGCGCAATTATTGTAATAAACATTACTGTTCACTACAATTATCGCTTTGTCCTGTGTCTGTTTTTGGGTCATATGCCACATACCTTAACTGTGAACCCCATCATTACGGTGAAACCCCGTTAAAAACTAGACAGGAAGTTTTGAAAACAGGAAGTTTGAGTTTTCCGTCATGTACGTATGGGAAGAAGTCAAATCACGTAGGACTGTGCGATATGACCAAAATTTCATATCCTGATAAATGTAATCTTACTTGACAATAACTATATATACTGTATCACAATATACATTTTCTGTAAATTCTATAGTTTATGTATAATAACCCCATAAAAAGGATCATCTCTTTTTCTACATTTTAAATTACATAGTGAAAAATATCAATTGTTCAAATTCGTCTGTCATTAATTTTATGGACCTTTTTTCCCTCTTAATTTTGCAGTGTTATAAAATTGTTTTGTTATGTGCATTTGAGATGACTTCAACTTTATTCATTATCGCTATTTGACCAATTAAAAATTATTAGAAATCAAGTTACATGAAGAGCCAGTTTGTCTTAATTTAATTTATTATTTATTTAGTGTGTATGCGGCCGCTGTCACGCACTTTTGCAGCTTTAGTAATTTTTTTCAGACAAAATTAAGAAACTCAGCAATAATTTAAACCAAAGAAACAATGGTCTAATACACTATAATGTTTCCTATTAGCGACAAGTTAGCATCATCATTTAACATTTGCTGTTTTATAATTAACGAGAGATGATTTTAATGTTACTTACCTCGAATTAAAACGAGGTTAGAGGACTATCCTCTCTGACGCAGCACGGTGGGGAAAAGTTCTATATCCCTGGCGAACAGAAGTAGCGGCTATATGACCAAAGCACCAGCTTGCAGTTAATTGCTGTGCTAACCACCGGAACCCACTATTGCACACGCCTGGTGCACTCCAGGAGAATACATGATTGATTGTACAGTTGAATGACAATAAAGGGTGATTTAATTCATTTTGATTTAGAAAGGTGGAGCAGTGACAAGTAGAAACGGGGAATGTGTCTTTTAAATCCCAATATACTTAAACGATACAGTTTTATATGAAATGGACTTTTTTATTGCGTCACCGATGTACTATATCATCATAATGCACAGCCCTAAAACCACAGATTCATTTTTTTTTTCTAAATTGCATTTAAACATATCAAGTCTAATTCTTACTATTAGATGATTATTCAGTTATCAGACTGTGACCATGTAAATGATCTCTAGAAGACTAAATGAAATTTGCCAACATTCTGCAAAGCTGAATAATCAGAACTTTCAGAAAATCCCGATGTGTCTGATTTCAATAGTGGCTCTGTAACAGGGAAAATCAAACGGTCAAATGGTTTCACTCAGAATATCTATTTAGACTCACACACATACTGGTCACATTTTAGAGCTAAATGAGGACAGTGTGTTCAAACCTTAGCTCATCATCCCACCCAACACCTTATTCTTTTATCAGCCACTGATAAAACTCAAAGGCAGAAATGGGTGAATGTTCTCAAGGAACTTATTCAAAATTGTACTTTTCTGACTAGCTTTATTGAATTATACTTTTCTTTACAAAACTTTAATAAACTTGGTTCAGCCTGGGCCAGTATGAAAACTATTGCAGGCCTTCAGAGCACAGAGCGCAGTAATCGTGTGTTTTTAGATGGTTTTAGTTCAGACACAGAGCTGGCTAATGCTCTTAATTGTTTTTATGGTCGTTTTGACTCCTTTGATTTTAGCACAGAAATCCAAGATTTGAAACAGAAACTCAAAGACAATCAGCACTTTAATATTGAGATGCAGGATGTTAAAAGGGAGTTCTGCGCTGTAAAAGTGAACAAAAGTCAGGGCCCTGATAATATATGTGGGCGCCTGGTAAAGTCTTGTGCAGATGAACTGAGTCCTATATTTCATTACATTTTCAATAAGTCCTTACAGGCACAACATGTGCCTAAGATCTGGAAAGAAGCCGTGGTTGTTCCCGTTCCAAAATCCAGCTGTCCTAAAATGGTAAATGACTTTAGACCAGTTGCTTTGACTTCAATTTTAATGAAAATTTTTGAAAAACTGGTCAGATGTGAGGTCCTAAGGCAGACTGAACATGCATTGGATCCTCTGCAGTTTGCCTATAGGCCTCACAGAGGAGTGGAGGATGCCACTGTCACTCTGTTTAACATGCTTTTTAAACATCTGGATTTTAATGGGACACACGCCAGGCTTTTATTTGTGGACTTTTCTTCTGCCTTTAATACAATCCAACCTCATATTTTAGTTGAAAGGCTCCTGCAACAATTTGATTTGAGCAATATTCTGGTGGGTTGGATTCTGGATTTCTTAACCAACAGGACGCAGAGAGTAAGGGTCAATGGCACATTGTCTGACCTAAAGTGCTCTTCTACTGGCTCTCCTCAGGGGTGTGTGTTGTCACCACTACTCTTCATCCTGTACACAAACATGTGTCGGAGCAGACATGACAACAGACACATTATAAAGTATGCTGATGACTCAGTCATTGTCAGTCTCCTCCAGGATGGTGAGAGTGGCCACGGCCCAGTAGTTGATGACTTTGTTCACTGGTGTGAGGATTCCTACCTGCAGCTGAATACAACAAAAACGAAAGATATGATTATTGACTTTAGGAGGAAAACTCCCAGGCACAAAGTCACCGTACTAAAAGGCCAGACCACCGAATGTGTACAATCGTACAAATATCTTGGGACAATTATTGATAGTAAATTAAACTTTGAAGTGAACTGTGAAAGGGTGTGCAAAAAGGGTCAGCAAAATTTGCATTGTTTGAGGAAACTTGCACGCTTCCAAATTGACCGAACCATAATGACTATGTTTTATCAGGCTTTTATTGAATCTGTTTTATCCTTTTCTTTAATGTCATGGTTTGGTCAGATAAAACTGAAACAGAGGAAATCCTTGGATCAGGTAGTTAGATGGTCCAGTCGTTTGCTTGGTGAGTCACAGCTGAGCGTGACATCCCTGTACACCAGACAAGTAAAGAGGATGGCCGACTCGATTTTAAATGATGACTCCCACCCTTTGCACTGCAACTTTCAGCTTCTTCCCTCCAGACGGAGGTTTGCTGTCCCAAAAAGCAAAACCCAGCGCTACAAAAACAGCTTTGTCCCTGCTGCTGTCAAAGAGTTGAACAAGCTATAAAAATTATATTGTACATATTTTATATTTACCTATTTTGTAAGATGTGTGCCTGTGTTTGTGTCTATGATGAATGTAATTAGTGGCTTGTAAATATGGATGTCACCAGACTGCAAAACAAATCTACCTACGGGTACAAATAAAGTAACCTGAACCTGAACCTGAACCTTACCTCCGCCAAGGGAGGAGTTAATGTTTTTGGAGGCATTGGTTGGTTGGTTGGCTTGTCTGTTTGTTGATTAGCAACATTACTGTTGTGTTGGAGCCTGGAACTCTTATTTGTGTGGTACAGGTGGTGGCTCCACCTTTCCGGCTCTACTGCCACTCGTGGGTATAAGAGGGCAGTGGGTATGAGGGGCAGTCTCTCGGCCACCTCTCTGCCTGGCAGATGTGCTTGTGATTTGTAGAGTGCCTATTAATAAACATGTGTTCAGTACTACACCTTGCCTCATCCTTGGTTCCTATTACGGACATAACATCTGGCAACAAGGATAAAAGCAGGTATGGACACGTGTATGACTTCTATTCAGCCGTTTTTGGAGCTTCCCGGTGAGCCGCCTGTCCCTTGGTCGAGGTGGTTCACAGCGTTTCAGACATATGTGGTGGTGCTGGACCTTGGGAAGCTGGAGAAATTGAGGGCGTGTGCTTTGTTGGTTCATAACCTAGGAATGGAGGGACAGCGAATTTTGAGTACACTGGGTGACTGTGATAGCTTTGAGGAAGTGGTGGAGCTGCACCCAGAAAAACGTCATCGTCCGCAGGATTCAGTTTTGGCAGCGCCGCCAACAGGTTGGCGAGTGAGTTGGTGCAGCAGTTCGTGGCAGACCTGAGACTACTGGCCAGCAACTGCCAGTTCGGACCGTTGGAGGAGGAGATGGTTCACAACCAGTTGGCGGAACATACTATCTGTCCTGCTTTCAGGTCGAAACTACTCACGTTCTTGGATGAACTGACGCTTTC
Organism: Pholidichthys leucotaenia; assembly: GCA_020510985.1. Taxonomy (NCBI): domain Eukaryota; kingdom Metazoa; phylum Chordata; class Actinopteri; order Cichliformes; family Pholidichthyidae; genus Pholidichthys; species Pholidichthys leucotaenia. The sequence goes on from CM035836.1 coordinate 454,185,958, forward strand.
TACTGCTATCGATTTGGCTCAACAGTTGGAGGTGACAGATAAGCTATCATGGGCGCTAAGTGGGAGTGTGCTACATCGTCGTATTGAATCACAGTCGACGGTGCAGGCAGTGGACCCAGACAGCGACAATAGCGTGGAAGGTGATGAGGAACACGCCAATGCTGTAAAAATGAGGTCCGCACCGGGAACGCCTATGTGCATGGGGTGTGGGTCTGCGAAGCATCACTATAAGGCCAGGAAGTGTCCGGCAAGAGGGAAGTGTGGACTTTTGCATCATTTTGCCAGAGCATGCCACAAGTTTGAGCGAGGGAGTCCAAAACAGAAGGAGGACTCTCCGGGCCCCACAGTTGTCCCCGCTGTGTCTCCAGGTACCTACGGACGCTCCTACTGTATGGTGGAGCTGGATGGGGTGGTGGTGCCATTGTTGATCAACACGGGAGCGGAGGGCTCCATGTTGAATTGGGTGACTGTGAGTACCTTTTTCCTGCATTATAGGATTGGAGGTGATTCAGCACCCCTTTGTGGCTATGGTGAAGAAAGACTGGCCACGGTGGGATTGCTGAGACTGACGGCTCAGTACAAGTCAGCGGAAGTGTGCAACCTGAAGTTCATCATGACTGCATGTGGTGAGGATATAATGGGATGTGATTTGTTTTATGGTTTGGACTTCACCATTAAAAGCAGTACTGGTGATGAGTGGTCGGGATGTGGTTTGTGGGACCGGCCAGTCCCACGAACGGAAGACAGAGCTGTGTGGGATGAGAACTTGCCTGGTCTTCTGGAGAGTGAACGGGACCAATACCATCCAGGGCCATCGCAGGAGGGCTCTGGTGCCAGAGCTCAAGTTGCCCTGGACAAGGGTACTGGGCTGCATGGTGGGACGCCTGCGATGGCAGGTGGCGCCGAAGGGCTAGCTCCATCTGTTCCCGGATTTCGGCTGGAAGGGGCCAGAGAACAGGGGGTCACAACGGTGTGGGCGGTCGGGGCAGGACCGGCTGGCACGGTAAAACAATGTGCCTAACAGAAACACTGTAAGTCGAGTAGGGCCCTTCTGGGGGTCTCGGATGTGGTCCGGGTCCGGGAGGAGGCTTGATCGATGAGGATTCGGGCCAAGCGTCAGATGGAAGAGCACCAGGGGCAGCTGCAGGTGGTGGACACAGGGGAGGATGCCTGTCTCCAGTTATCGGATGGCTCATGGAGGCATCCAAATGAGCTGCGGCATGCCCAGGAGAAGATTGGTGGGCTTGAGCCTGAACATGGAGTGTCCCCGGTGGTGGCGAAAAGGAGGTGGCTGACCCGACCCAGACTGATGGGAGGACAGTCCAAGCAAGGGGCGGGGGGGGGGGGGGCATGGATGTGTTCTTATGGTTGTGATGTTCTGAAATGTTGTAAAGTATATATTTACTCTTTATCTATGTTCATGGGGATTAATTTAATGTTGTGTTTAGGTTAGGACATGGTGGTGTTTTGTGTTAAATTGATTTGTGTGGAGTATAAGCGGCAGAATAATCCGCTTCACCGTGTGGCTTGAGGTGGCAGTCTACCTATTTATTTTAGTGCATGTTTCGGGTTTCAAATTGGGGTGGGCTCGAATTGTGCGTGTGTGGTTTTATTTTGTTTTGTTTTTTGTGAAGGGGAGAAGAATGTTGTGTTGGAGTTTGGGACTCTTATTTGTGCGGTACAGATGGTGGCTCCGCCTTTCTGGTTCTGTCGCCACCCGGTTCTGCCGCCATCCACGTCCGCTGCTCTCTTTTACCCTCTGGGTATAAGAGGGCAGCGGATATGAGGGGCAGTCTCTCGGCCACCTCTCTGCCTGGCAGATGCACTTGTGACTTGTAGACTGCCTATTACTAAACACGTGTTCAGTACTACACCGTGCCTCGTCCTTGGCTCCTATTACAGACAAAACAATTCCTCCAAAAGTTATGAATGGATTTTGAGGAAATTTTCAGGAAAAGTGTGTAATGGCACGGGGAACAAACGATTAGACTGTGGTGGTGATCTGGATCACGATCTGGATCCAGGAATTTTTTATAAATTATTTTATATATTTATATTGCGCTTTTCATGTACTGCCCCTTTAAGACATGTGCATGGGGTTACGACGAAGTTATTTGCGTTTCCACGCCATAGGGCCACACACATCCAAAACCCGGAAGCAGTGCAAGCTTACCACCAAACACTGCAGAAAAAGCAAAATGGCTTCGAATGAAAAGGAATGTGGTCTCCATTCACATAGTATGTGATGATTGACATTAGTTTACCTGAAGATGCCAAGAAAAAGCAAGAAAAGTGTGCGTTTCAAGACGGGGTTTGGCGTGCGGACGTAACTCCAGCTCCCCATGGTATGTAAACACAGTAAACTTCAGCACTGTACAATGTTTAATTTTTTTTGTTTGTGAAATCACAATAGGCCTGTTCTATTATGCTCGTTTACTACGCGGAGCAGTGATATGATACTGCACTGTGGTGTAATACTGCTTAATAATTATGAACCTTGTCAGTAAACTGTAAGGGAGAAGAGAGGAGGAAAAAAAAATATTAAAACCAACCTGACAGATTCAATAAATCATGATGCTGATTTAAGGTAGAATTGCCCAGCCCCAATGTATGGTCAATACAATTATGACAGTCTTGTTATTATAATGTAGTCATATAATGTAGTTATATTGTTTTGGCTGTCGTTTCTCTGTCTGTTAGCAGGATCACACAAAAACTCCTTGATGGATTTGGATGACATTTTCACCGGAGGTGGCCCTTGGCCCAAAGATGAACTCATTAGATGTTGGATGTGATCCGTGAGTGCATACCTCCACCAAGGCCCTATCTTGCAGTGTACAGATGGATGGTGATATGGACAGACAAAGGGTCAGAGGGGAGGACAAAGGGAGGGATGCAGCCTTGGCAGAGGTATGAACTCTCTGAGTGCCCTCTAGTTTGGATATATTTTTGAAAAAAACTTGTATTTTAACTACACGTGGTGGTATTCGGTCAGATTTCACCAGTCTGAAAACTGGTTGGAAATGTGTTATACCCTAATACTGTAAATGGAAATGATCCCACCTTATGTCATCTTTGTGAGTTTTACTTCATTAACTATGATTCTATTCATAATTTACTGAAATCATTGTTTTACTCTGCCTTTGCAAGTTTATAAATAAAGGTTACAAATTTATGAAAAAGTCACAATTTTGACACAAGCAGTTTCCAGTTCATTAGAAAACCACAGCAATTTTTTAAGTTCAAAAAACATTTAGCAATAAAACATCCACAAATTTAAAAGAAATAGAAATAAATCTACAAGAAAATTGTGTGAAATTACCAAGAAAAAACACGTACTTATGAGAAAAAAAATTGTAAATATATTTTTTCCACATTTACAAGGGAAGTGAAGTCATTGTTCACTACTCAAGTAACTTTAAAGGGGTCACTGACTGAAAAATTGTGTTTTTGTAGGTTTTAACCTTCTGAAATGTGTCTACTGGTGACGCAATTATGAAAAAAGAAAAAAAACATCAGAACACTCACTTATCTTAAAAAACAATGTTTATCTCATTTTTCTCTCCAAGAAGCTGTTTTGACTCGTCCCTGCATTTTCCTGTACAGCAAGAAATAAGAAACATCACTCAAAAGTAAACATCACTTGATGCCATTTGATACCTGCCCCCGGCTCTATTATTGGCCAGACACGGCGCCAAAGATGTTGGCTTCCAAGCTAGTAGTGGTACTAGGAAGCTTGCCTTTATCTCATTATTTTCTTTAGATTTGGGTTGATCTGGCTTTGAAAGCTATTTTCTACAAATTCTATTCACCCCAACTGGAATCCTTGACCATATACTTCATGCTATTTGTTATTTCAGCTTAGTCAAAGTTTTATTTTTTCAGCCATGAATCAAGCTGGCTGCAAGGCGGCTAGCTGAAGTTTGCAGTTTAGCTAGTCATTCACGAATGTTTCTGTGTTTACTGTACACCAGTATCCGGTCATGTCTATCAACCACTGAAACCACACACCCCTGCCCACCAGTAATGCTTTATTTCACAGATTCTTTATGCACATTTGCGTTAGTTGGCTCCAAGCTAGGCAGCTATGGACAGCTAATGCTAGCAATAGTGTTGTAAGCGGGAGGGTGGAGTTGAATGCAGCCTCAGAGATTTTAAAGTGATGGAGCACCAAAGCCAGCTGTTTTTAGAAAGGCTGAAAATGCAAAGAAGTTTGCTACTGTGGAGAAAGGACACAGGCGAGGCAACAAGCTAGACAACACAAGAACTTTATTCTTTCTCCAACATGCAATAAAGCAAAAGAGCTCCCGGATCTCTGCATGCATTGAGACCCGGAACTTCCGACCAGCATACATTGTTGTTTAGAACAAAGACCTGTGTGTCACATTAACATGACATAACGCCCTCACACCCTTTCCTCTTCCAGAGGTTCCGCCTTTCCCCTGGGGGCGCATAGTCCTTACAGTCCCGTCTGATTCCCCCCGGTGACACCTCCTCTTTCGGTCCATTGTTCCCTCCTCCCCATCTGCCTTCTCTGGGTGGAGAACTCCCACACCATGCCCCCACACTGCAATAATTAAATTACAGACAATTTGAACAAAACATGTTACAAACATTTCATTAAGACCTTGTGAGCTGTTAAAAGTGCAGTCAATGACCCTTTTGAGTAGATACTGTCTTATTCTTACTCAGGTATTTGTTTGGATGACTTCTTACTTATAAGATAAGATAAGATAAGATAAGCCTTTATTAGTCCCACAATGGGGAAATTCCAGGATTGCAACAGCATAGGGACAGCAACACTCAGAGCAACAATCAGAAGGCAAGAAAAAAACAACATCTAGTAAACATATGTCCATATTACTATAAATGTATATATATAGACACACAGTGCAGAGCATTATGGCTGGTGAATGTGCAGCAGAAAGTCTAAGCTCTCTCTCCGCGGATGCAGCGGGCCAGCTGGAAGTCTTTGGGCATGATGGTGACCCCCTTAGCGAAGAAGAGACCCACCAGGTTGGCCTCGCAGGTCTCCTGCAGAGCCATGACGGCGAAGCTCAGGAAACGCAGGACGGTCTTGAAGTCCTGAGCGATCTCCCTCACCAGGCGCTGGACGGGCAGCTTACGGATGAGCAGCTCCGTGGATTTCTGGTAGCGACGGATCTCTCTCAGAGCCACGGGCCTGTGACGGCGAGGCCTCTTCACTCTGCCGGTGGCCAGAGCGCCTCTCTGAGCAGCCCTGGTGGCTAGCTGTCTCCTGGGGGTGGGGGGGGGGGGGCTTCTTCCTCCAGTAGATTTTACGGGCGGTCTGCTTGGTTCTTGCCATCGCTCTTTATTATTCTGTCTTATATTTCTTTCACGCCGCCTAAACTCCAGCCCGGCACCCGCATCGTTTTCGCTACAGCTCCCGGTATGTCGAGTTTCCCATTAGCACCGGGCGGCGGCCAAGTGCTAGCTAGCACTAGCTCCTCCCCGCTGTAACGTCTCCCGCTGCAAACCGTGGCTCCGTCCGCCGACCCGGGAGACCCCCGGGGCGATCCGTGCGTCCGTGATATATATACAGAGTGAAAGGTGTAGAAAGAAGAAGGAAGATAAAAAAAAAAAAAAGGCTGTTGCAACAGGCAGCCGACTCGTGTGGCGCCGCCGGTCCGGCGGAACCGGAACCGGAAAAAAAAAAATTATAATTAATTATAATTAATTAATTATACATTAATTATACTTGAGTAATTAATGTCATCAGCTAACGTTACTTTCCTTGAGTGTAATTTCTGGCCTCCCAACTCTGCTCAAAAGTGGTCTGAACCGATAAAGCTCTTGTTACATTTAGACCTTGATTAAAGACCATAAAAGCACTTGTATTCCTGTCTGCTGTGTGCTCTGACTTATCTCGAACAGCCTGGTACACCTGGAGCTTGTGCTTCCCCTCGGTGCCTTGCTTTAATGCCTGAGTTAGTAATGGTGCTGACGGAAATTGACCACACATCACTGCAGCTACACTGTTAACTGTCAGAGTTGGAAGGTCAGGTACTACATGTGGCTCCATTAAAATGGAGCACAAAGCAGAAACGCTCTCTTACCATTGGAGCCCATCAACTCTGAGCAGCTGCTGTGCTCCAGGTGGTCTTCTGATGGCTGTGCTATTAATGCCTTTGCCCATTAGGCAGGTTCTCCTCATGCTGCTTTGTCCTTCAGTTAACCTAATAATTCATTATTTTACTTATCTAATAATACAGTGGAATCAAGGTTTCTGTACCATTCTGGCATATATGTTTAGGTTTAATGTTTATTTGAAAGGGACATTACATACTAATGAACATTAATAAAATGTAAGTATGCCAGATTTAGCAATACTGCTAGTTTGCATCTGTAGTCCCTCGGCAGGTCACAGAAACACACAATCTTACACGAGAAGAACAACTGCAATAACTGTACAAAGTGGATATGCAAAAGTGCAAGAGTTAAGGTGCTACAAAACAAAACAATCAAATGTCACACAAGTGAAGTGCTGTGTATGCATGCACACACACATGCACCCAAGCACCTCACAGCAACAACAAACAATTACTGAAAATACAATAGAAGTCATCGTCTTCTTCTTTCAGCTGCTCCCTTTAGGGGTCGCCACAGCGGATCATCTGCCTCCATCTCACCCAATCCTTTGCATCTTCCTCTGTAACACCAACCCTCTCCATGTCCTCCTTCACTACATCCATGAATCTTCTCTGTGATCTTCCTCTTTTCCTCCTGCCTGGCAGCTCCATCTTCAACATCCTTTGTCCAATATATCCACTATCCCTCCTCTGCACATGTCCAAACCATCTCAGCCTTGCCTCTCTTACGTTGTCTCTAAACCACTCTGAAAATACAATAGAAGTCATATACTGTAGCATAGCCTAACAGATGGGGTAACATCCAACTGTACTTTTTTTACCTCACTGTAAAGAATTAGCATTTTATAGATAATATATCAAATGCAAGGCTGTATAGATTTAAATTATAACCCTTAGCTGCAGTTGTTCCACATCATGGATCTCATTCTGTCATGAGTCTTCTGCTTTTAATAACACTTTTGAGGTTGCCACACAACACTACGTTATTATTTTTCATTTCTCATATAATGTCAACTTGCACTTCGGAGAAGTTTCTCTTTTTGCATGTCACATTCCACCATGTCATAAATTCTGGGTGTGAGGTGTGGGCATGTTTTTCATGATCCTGAGCATGGTGGGGGCCGTGCTCTGTCTCCAGTTTAAGTTTAGTCTTTTCCTGTTTGTGTCTTCATTTATTGTGATCTACTGTATTTGGTCTCTGTTTATTCATGAGTTGTCTGTAGTCTTAGGTTTGTCCTAATAGTCCTGTCCATTTATTGTGTCATTCTGTATCCACGGTATTATTTGTATCTTTTGGGGTTGTGTCTTATTCTTGTTTCATTATTTAGTTTCCGGTCTGTGCTTTTATTTTGACAGTGCTGTGCAGCTTCCAGCTGTCAAACTGTTTCACGGGCTGCACAGCCGTCACTTGCTGTGCTGAGTGTTTCCTCAATCATATACCCACACCTGCCATTCATCAATCAATTATCCCATGTATCTATTTTTGACATGATTCCAGAAACACCCAGAAGCAGACACAGGCTCAGCAACAATAATGATCTTTTATTGAATGAGAGTGAAGGTTTGTGTGTGCTTATGGTGTTGTGAAAGTGTAGTGTAGCAGGAGCAGGAGCGTGCACAGCAGGACAGGTCTGGCAACCCTGGAATAACAGCAGAGATTGAGAGGTTAGACTCCGGCTGACAGGTAAAGATGTTGTTAGATTTAATGGTCTTATGGCAGCAAAGAGTTAGTCCAGCTCTGAAGAGATGATAATCCAATACCGGTTCAGCGTTCCGCTGTGGTGCCGTGGTGCTGGTGCAGAATATTTACAATGCAGCTAGGAGTGAAGAATGTGTGCCATGTGCTCCAGCTCACCGATAGCAAGATGGGGGAAAGTGCTGTACACAGATGAAGGTCCAGTCCGCCGCCAGGAGGAAGGAGAGGTCCGCCTGGAGGGTGGTCCACCTGTGCACAGGGAACAAAAGGGAGAATAGGCGGTTGCAGAGATACACTCTGAAAAGCTTACGTGGCATTGGGGAGATGGAACTCCCATGAGGCGAGAAGCGGGGAAACTCAGAGTTGTGGAGGAAGACCTTAAGTAGGAGTGCTTCCTGGGAGAGAGCGTAGACGTCTCCGTGCTGCCTTCTGGGCAGCGTTCCTTATAAAGGGTGCTTAATGAGGGGATGCAGGTGTGTCCGCAGCTGTGAAAGATAATTAGGGCAAAGGCACACACAGCGCGGATCACCACAATTTTAGGATTGTTCTACTGTTAAACTCCTCAGAAGTTTCAGCCCAGCTGTGAGTGAGTGAAATAGGCCTCTTTCACGCTTCCGGGTTCATGACACCGGAAGCAGTTATTGCTGTGTTTAGCAACTTCCAGCTAGCGTAGCCCAGAATACAGTAATGGCTCAAGCCACATCTAGATGTCATTGCAGCGTTCCTCTTTGTAAAGCAAACAAACAATGACAACCTTATTTAAGTTTTTATGCTTTTCCCAGTGACATAATAGCAAAGAAGAAGTGGATTCAGGCAATTCGTCGTAAAGAAGGCTCTTATTTTACAATAAGCAGAGGAAGTACTTTTGTTTGTAGCCTTCACGTCACGGAGGAAGACTTCACAGAAACAACTCTTCGAAAACGGCTTAAAATTGGGACAATCCCAAGTCGTTTTGAGTGGAATAACTGAGGATCATCAAAACATGAGTCTGTTTATGACAGAGCAGCTACTGGATTAGGCCATGAAGTCCATCTGGTGCTCGAGTGCCATCATCAGGGGGACATCTTCCCTGGGATTACAGCCGGAGCTGAGCATGACTATGCTGCTGCTCCCACTCCAGGTAGATTGCCTCTTCATCAGAGTTAATATTATTTGTCAGTTGTTTTATTAGCATCCGACGTGAATAAATTCTGTATAATTACTGAATAAGCTATGAAACCCGAAGACTTATAGATGCAAATAAGTGCCTATTTGCATGTGGTTTGGTATTAGGTATTAAACACGACTTTAACTATGGTGATGAGTTGGAAAAATTCAGAGTTTAAGATTATGTCTTCACTTGGATTTACAAAATGTGAAAAGTTTAGAGATAATTAAACCAATAACAGTAATTGTGTTTACATGGGCAAACGTTTACTGGTGTCACCTGTACTTTTTATCCTGATAATTATAACACTGAGGGGGAAAAATAAAACTAAAATCCCACTCTCCCAAGCTTGTCAGAAGGGCCAGGGTTAAATAGGGAAGGTAAAGCAAATCAGAAAGGCACCAGTACACTCTAACTGTGGGGGGGGAAAATCATTTATTTGCAAGCAAGTTAAGCAGTGATGGAAGTGGAGTTTTGGAATAAAGAAATTATCCCCCAATAAATTAAAAAAAAATGACATGAAATAAAATAATGAAAATGCTAGTTATTGCTACACAAATTCTGATTTGGCTTGCAGTTTTTTGGTTTTTTGGTTTTGTTTTGTGTGTGTGTGTGGGGGGGGGGGGGGTCAGCTCTACATCAAAAGTAAAACTCCCTTAATGCCAAGCTGGCAAACTGGAGTGTGCTGATGCCCGTCTTATTCTTTCTGAGCAAGATGTCAAATTCTACTCTTTCATCATGATGTCGTCTCAGGTGCACTGGATGCTGCGTCTGCGTGCATCCAGCAGTTGCAGGTAGAGGTAAAGAGGCTGGAAGCAGAACTGCGAGGACTAAAGCTGGACCCTCTACATTTTAGCAGGTTTTGTATCTCTGATGAGGACATCCGTTTCCATCACAGGAAGTGTTTAATGCCTTTTGGGAGGAGGTCCAACCATCTGCATCCATGCTGGTGTACTGGTCAAAGGCACAAAAAATAGGACAAAACATTTGGACCAGCCTGTGCCAGTCCAACTCGCAGCTTGAAACTAACTGATGAATTTTTCTTATACTGTTGTCGTGTTGCTGCAGGCCTGAAGGAAAAAATGCTTGCTGACATCTTTCAAGTCAGTATCTCCACAGTCTGCCGCATTGTGATAACCTGGGCTAACTACCGCTACCTGATTCTTGGTTCCCTTCCCATCTGGGTGAGTAGACAGTAAGTGAACTCAACCATGCCACTCAAATTCAGACAGTACTGTCCCGAGGTGAGGCTGATCATTGACTGCAGAGAGGTGCGTTGTCAGAGCGCATCATCTCTCACTCTCCAGTCAAGAGGTTTTTTCTAATTACAAAAACACTACATACAACCTTCAAGGCTTTAATTGGGATTGCCCCGTGTGGTGCCATCACTTTTGTGTCCAACCTCTACACTGGATCAATCTCAGACAGAGAAATCACTGAAAGGAGTGGAATACTGGACTTATTGGAGCCTGGAGATGGTTGCATGGCTGACAAGGGGTTCACCATTGAGAAGATGTCGGCAGACTGTGGAGTGAAACTGATCATCCTCCCCTTCAAAACCACAGCACAGTTCAGCAAAGAGGATGCACTGAAAACACAAGCCGTAGCTCGGCTTCGCACTCTTGTGAAAAGAGCAATACGCAGAGTGAAAGAATATCACATGTGGGACAGCGCTCTATGTCTAACTTTGTCAGGGACAGTCAACCAGCTGTGGACCAACTGTTGCCTGTTGACACTGTTTCAAGGACCGCTTGATTTAAAAAGCCACATCCCTGTTGCTTAAAGCACGTGCATATTATTGTGACATCGAAGCCAATTGTGAGAATCTGATAAAGTGTTAAATCAGTTTTATTTAATTTCAGTGAACCTGTAACCATGTGACACCGATCCTCAGGGTAGGGCATTATACCAAAATAACCACACCTGGGGAAGCACATCCTATATATACCCCCCGCATCCACTTCCTCTTCCTGTTTCTGACAACTGGGAGGAGCCTGCCTCCGCCGACGAAGGACAATGAATGGTTACAGGTTCACTTTCATTCATAAAACCGCGTTTACATGCGTAACCATACATTCTGCATGAAACTGTTGAAATGTTTTCATATAATTAACATTTTAATATTCTGTAATAGCATTGCCATTTTAGTTCCAATACATTAGAAACATTTTGAATTCAACATGTTTATGTAGAATAAACATAAACAGAAGTTTCTGTAGCTTAAAGTTTGAACTTGTTTTTGAAGTACTCACTGTTATAGTTCTGCACCTTTGTAACCGTTCTGTTAAAGCTAGAGTCTGAATGGTATTCTGACAGTTTTAGCTGTTGGCCTATATGCAGTTTATTCAGATCTTTTAATCAGTTTATTCACATGTTAAATATAGTTCTTAATACAAACTCATTAAATGTTTAGTTGTGTATCACCTATAAAGAACAATCATGTATTAGCAGTAAAGCATTTTATTCTTTTTAAAACTGTTTAGAAAAAAAATCACATCAAATAAAAATTATTTACAAAAAATACAACTCTTAAGTGTTCCCTTGATCTCCTTTCATTTACAAATATATACACAGAAATAATTTACAGATTTGCATTCTTCAGTGCTAGTATACAGTAATTCACACATTCCGGAATTAAAATGTTGCTTGTTTGCAGTTATACCCCCTTTACACAGTGGTGGAGATCATTGAGAGATCTGGCCAGTTTTTGATATCTCAGTGATCTGCAGTGATCTCCACAGTCACCACGTTCCACCTCAAAGTTTTGACTCAGTCCAAAACACACAAGGATCTCTTAAACGATCTCAAATATCAAAAATTGGCTCAATTTATCAATGATCTCTGTGTTGTGTAGCGGGGCCCTTAGCATTTAGCTGTCTGGAGATATATATCCATACAAGTACCAAAATAGAAATTGTCTCATTTTTGTTTCATCTCGTTAATCATTTCATCATCCCTACAGACTCTTTCAATAGTGATGTCCTCCTCAGTGTCGGTGATAAGATCACACCAGCTCAGTCCAGTCACCGCCAACTGACCTTGAACTTGTCAGTAGTACTTGTGGGTTTTTTTTAGTTTTGTCTGGCCATTTACAGCGCTAACATGCCCTCCCTCTGAAATGCTCGAGATGCTCGGACATTTAACTTCAGCAAGCCCAATACAAGGAGCTCCGTTTGGGTCATACACTTTTGCATCTGGGCTGGCACCAAGGTATGGAGCATCAGGATGTATGGCAAAGCCACAGGGTGATACATTTACATTCATGATTTTTGAATATTGTTCCAGCACCTGAGGTTCACGTTCAAGGCCTCTTTTCATTGCAGAAGTGTGTCATACTCCCTTCAGGATTCTTGCTGCCAGTGCCTGACTAGAGGACTCCCCTCGGACATGACAAACCTCATAAAATCTACTGGCTGTAACTCTGGGCTGACGCACTTCTTTCCGTAATGGACATTTAGACTGCTCTCTGGTGCTTTCCTCTATCAAAGCTGCCATCTCATGTGTCAGTGAGGCTCTCCAAATGGAAGTACTGATGACAATTTGGAACAAAGTTTAAGGTGGTGGACAATTTAGAGTCCTCAACAGGCAGTCTAGGGGATGCAGGGGCATCTTGGTGAACACTGTGACTTGTTGCTGCAACAGGAGGGCACTGATATGACAAAGGTGAACCACGTGGCACAGGTCCAAACCTTGAATCAACCAGTGAAAGTTCAGAAAAGTCAGGCAACACTGAGGATAGCAGGGGTTGAGGTCCGAGATATTTTAGTTTTTCCCCAAGGGCAAACACTGATGGGTCGGGAAGGGCTCCTGAAATAGAGTAAGTACAAGAGAAACCTTAAACATTCTTCACTGATTATCTTCCAAGTTTAAACTTGCAAACAAACGAATAAATAAATCAAGTTAATTCATCCATGATTGTAATCGATAGTAGCAGTATAACAGATGGATACTGATCTGTGGCCTATACCGATAATGCCCTCCGCACACACACTGCCATCCAGGATCCACAGAAGAGTGGCAAATTTTAATAATCATAATGATTAAAGTTTGTATTATTTTTAAACCAATAATGCTGAAAACTTGGGAGCTCTAAACCATAAATTTTGTGATGCATTACTCCCCTAATCAATAATGCAATACAAAAAATAATGGCTACCACCTGTATGGGCTTGGTACAGTGTTGATTCACACAGGGTCTTGGTAGATGGTTTAGGCTTCCTTACAACCAGGTCCTGAACAGGTTCTGCACAGATGCCCTGAAATCATACACACATCAGCCATGACATCATAGACTTTTTACAAAAATATTCAACAATTTTTTTTTGAAACACAAAATATTGCATTAAATTACCTTTGTCTGTGGTCGATGCCATGTTTGCAAAGTGCTTGTGCAGGCCACTGCTGATGGAAGTGCCTTCCCCTGCATCATGGTGTAATGGGCACGCTGAAACAGCAAGGCAACACCGTGGTTGCCCAGGACTTTGCCTGCAGCACAGGTGCATGATGTTCCATTCAGCTGAATGGGATCTGTGCCAGTCTGCAAAACAATCTTGGGTAAAGACATAAACAAATGTCACTCATTTTTTAAATGGTGAAAATAAATTAACCAGCCATTTTGGATGAAAAAATAAATATAAAATTAACCAAACATGAATACATGAATGGCATTTCAGAACACCAAAGTCCAGCTTCATTTGGAGTCAAAGTAAATCTGCAACAGCAGTAACATTTTAACTCCTTACACTCAACAAAGCTGCTTCAGCATAAGTAGGGTATTGAAAGCTATACAGCTACCATAAGCTTAGCTACTGTGAAGAGGGAGCTAAGCTCTAAGGCAAAGCTGTCGATTTACCAGTCAATATATGTTCCTACTCTCACCTATGGTCATGAGCTTTGGGTAATGACCAAAAGAACGAGATTGCGGATACAAGCGGCTGAAATGAGCTTCCTTCGTAGGATTGCTGGACTCACCCTCAGAGATAGGGTGAGGAGCTCAGTCATCCGGGAGAGGCTCAGAGTAGAACCGCTGCTCCTCCACATTGAAAGGAGCCAGTTGAGGTGTTATGGGCATCTGATCAGGATGCCTCCTGGATGCCTCCCACTTGAGGTGTTTTGAGCACGTCCCACTGGGAGGAGACCCCGAGACAGACCCAGGACTCGCTGGAGAGACTACGTCTCCCAGCTGATCTGGGAACACCTTGGTATCCTCTCTGAAGAGCTGGAGCAGGTGGCTGGGGAGAGGGAAGTCTGGGCTTCTCTGCTTGAACTGCTGCCTCCGCGACCCGGATCGCCGGAGAAGCGGTAGAAGATGGATGGATGATGGATGGATGGATGGACATCTACCATAAACATTTTAATATTTTAACTATGAACAAATATCAGTTCTTACACATTGTTGGGTGTGTAATACATACAGATGAAAAATGACTAATAGAAATATCTCAAACCAAAAAGTGGAAGGGGTTAAAAAAAAAAAAACAAACCCTAACATTTAGTCCTTATCCCATCATAAAAACCTGTAATGAGTGCGGGACTTCGCTCTTCCTCACTGACCGGTGACACCTGCATCTGACTACAACCTCCCTGTTTTCAACATTAGAAAATGACAGAAAAGTACAGTCATCATAAATAAGATGACTTTTGAAAAGGACTGAATGTGTATTCTGTCAGATATAGCCACATCCAAACAAATGTCAAAGTCAAGATGGTGAGCTAAGACGAGACGATACTAGCTAGCGCTAAACTAGCATAGCATTACTGTAAATCAACCACTTACCCTCATAGTAAAAATTTTCAAAGAAAAACTTATATCCTTGATCTAGTTTGGAGTGTGCTATGGGGGAATGCTGTCCAGCTAAATGGACCACATCTGCGGATGACAATTTTGGTAAATTGTTTAATGAACTTACTATAAATTCAAGGACACTACCTCCTTTCTCCATTTTAGCGGAAGTGGAGTAACACAACAAACGCTGTACCAGAATTACGCAATGTGGGCGTGAAAAAGGCCTATTGGTTTGTTGCCGAGGTGAACGGGTGAGTTCCGTCCAGGTATTATTTCTCCTTTTCCCTGATCCTCTGTCGTGAGCCCCGTTTCCTTTCAGGTGTGACTCCGGCAGATTTAGCCTCTTTTCCCCCAGCGTTCCCGCACGCCTTAGCTTGTGTCCTTACCAGGCTATTCTCTCCACCTGTTGACGTTGAGCCCCGTTCTCCTCCTGCACCTCCATCTTCCTGTTATATATAAGTGTAGTGGGGGGGGGGGGGGTTGTATGCTCGTCTTTTTGTTAATAAATGTGCAAACTCACAGCGAGCGCTTGGTGTCCTCTGTAGCCCTTGGAAAGGGCGATTTATGACAGTGGTATTTAAATGTTGATTTCAATAATGATTGGATGTGATGAGATTGACGAGATATGTACGGTTTCATAAATGCCACATGGATCTTTGTGCACAATCATATCTAGACCAGACAGCGTTTTGATAATTGAGGCCCTATATATGCAGGACAGCAGTTAATGTGAGGGAGGGGCCACTCGCCTTTGTTACCTTTAGTGAACAAAAAAGCCCGACACAAGCCTAAAGGTCCCACCCGTCACATCCCACCACCAACCTCAGGCCACAAGAGCAGCCCACCCAGGCAGCACGTCTCCACGGGAACGAGAATCCGGTGGGCCAGGACAGAGTGCTGACCAGCACAGCAGTCACACCCAGGCAAGCCATGTGGGAGCAAAGTGGGGAAAAATCACATGGAATGTTGTTATTGTCACTTTTAGAAATTAAAAATATAAAAATGTACACTACCCGTGTAGCCTCATAAATGCTTTTTGTCAGTTTCTGACTGCATTGCTGTGTTTTCCTCATCCATGAAATGGGTCAAATTAAGAAGAGACATCAGCTCATGAATAAAATAAACAGATTTAAGAGTATAATAGTGGTGGGAATATCAGCAGCAAAGGTTATGTTTCTGACATTGATGAAGCCCACTGCATAAAGTGCCCATTAAAAGGTAAACTGGCACCTTTCAGCCCCAGCTGGCTCAATGAAAAACGATATTTGCAATGAGTAAGAGACATGACTCAGTAATAAGTGTCATAAAAAATCACCGCTCCATTGCCCTCTCGTGGGTCACCTCCCACATCTCCCTTTAGCAGTTAGAAAAGTGATCCAGCAGTGAACTGTTCATGAGAGCCACTTGAGGCATCAAACAGATTCAAGAGGGAGTAGGTGTTGGCGAGGCAGGTTTATGAAAGAAAAACAAATATGTTGCTGGAAAACTCTTGTGGGGTGTTAGTTGCAAAGAAGCAACAGCCTTAATGTCTGGATATGAACTTTTGACACATAACAAAGGTTTTCAAAAACAGGAAAGTTATCACACTTTTGCAGAATAAGCTGTTTTTTCAGTGGCTTTTCAGTGCTTTTTACTGAGTATGTGTGGAATAGATCCTTATTCTCTTGGAAGTAGCAATAAAGCCGATAAGCCACTCCACATGCCATGCATTGAACATTGTTCTGTCTAAACCTATAGATAGCAAAAATCATTTGACCCAGATTTCTTCAGAAGTTCTGTGCTGGATCTGCAAAATGGGCTTGGGTTGGTGTTCTTTGGCACAGTGGGTCCATACTGACAGATCTGCTTTGTTAGCTGCGCTTTCTAGCTTATTTGCTAATAAAGAAGAACTTACTCATGTACACGTATTGACCACATCTTGAAACTGCTATGCAAAATATTGCTTTTTTTTGGGGGGGGGGGGGGGGGCTTCAGCCCAAATAAAAGTGGATGGTACAAACCTCAGTTCCAATGAAGTTGAAAGTTGAAGGGTCAACAAAAGACTGGGGAAGTTGAGGGATGCTCAAAAAACACCTTTTTGGAACATTCCACAGATGAACAGGTTAATTGGAAACAGGTGAGTGTCATGATTGGGTATAAAAGGAACATCCCCGAAAGGCTCAGTCGTTCACAAGTAAGGATGGGGTGAGGTTCACCACTTTGTGAACAACTGTGTGGGCAAATAGTCCAACAATCCAAGAATATCACTTCTCAATGTACAACTGCAAGGAATTTAGGGATTTAATCATCTACAGTCCATAATAGGACTGTGCAATATGACAATATACTGTATATTGGATGACGATATAAAAACGTCTATCGTTTCATATTGTAACGTCAGGGCCATGTTAAGGGGGGCAGGGATTTCCCAGCATGCTTTGCCAGATGAAGCGTTACTGTGTGTGTGTGTGTATTAAATGTGCTATTACTGAGTTATTATACTGCTGGGTCATTATAACTGCGTTATAATGACCCAGCAGTGTTTAGCAGGATTAGGGCAAGATGTATCATGTGTGTGTAACCATGATTAAAATGGAGGTCTGGGAGAATGACCTCCCCTCCTCTCTGTGCTCAGAAGTAGTTGGGGTCGGTGGTGTGTAAATAAAGCCTGTTCATCACAACCATCTTGCTTCTCTTCTTTGTGTGAATCCCGCAAACGTCACACTGGTGTCAGGAGTGGGGATGGAGCAAGATGAGGATACAGGCGGAGGTCCAGAGGCCGGAGCGGTTCATCGCTCGGCTGGGAACGGAGCGTAGAGCTGAGACGCCGGCCCCCGGAGAAGCTCGCCGCGATGGACGGAGCAGCGGACTCGACGGGACTGCTTTGCCTTTTTCAAGGCAGAACGGGCCGAGCAGAACAAACCAGCCCTGTTTCCCGCCCTTTTCAGGGCAGGACGGGCTGGCGATTCCAGAGCAATTAGGATCGGCGATCGACCGGGAGATGACCGTCCCATCCATCTGGCAGCGGGCCAAGATTCCCCGCTACAAAGTCGAGAACCTGTTGGATGACCACCTGGCCCAGGTTGAGTTGGCTGCCGCGCTGAACGACTGGTCATCAGAGGAAACCACCGTGCTGAGATCGAGTGGGAGGAGGAGCTACGGCAGACCACGGCAGCGCGGAGGAGACAGCGGCTGCGACGCGAGGAAGGGGGGCTTCCACTGCACAGAGCCAGGGTACTTCACACGGTACTGCCCCGCACGCAGCGCACAACAAACTGGCCCCTCACCAACGTTAAATTAGAGCGAGGTGGCATGGACGGGTAAAGGCCGCCTCCTGCAGATGCTTCCCCAGCGGTGACGTCACAGAGGCCTTCGGAGCGCAGCAGTAGCGGAGTGAGCAGGACGAAGATGCGGCCATTTCCCAGGCGCGGCAAGGGCTGGACGCATGGACGCGGGCCAGCGGCCGCCTGGGAGACCTGGCAGCGGTGGGAGTCGGCCGGAGCGGGCATGGGACTCCCGCTGCCAGGGAAGGGACTGTGCGTGGTCCTACAGAGGCTGTCAGATGTGTCCATCCGCCCGCTGGTGGCCAAACCAGAACCCTACCCCAACCAGATACTCCGACCGAGACTCAGATGGACACTGGATGGCCCGCGCGTGCCGCCCCGGCACCGGGCTGACTCGCGTTGGATTTCTGAAAGTGGACTTTGAATTTTCTGGGGACAGAAACCAGTCCAGGGGAGGGCAGTGTAACGTCGGGGCCATGTTAAGGGGGGCAGGGATTTCCCAGCATGCTTTGCCAGTTGAAACGTTACTGTGTGTGTGTGTGTATTAAATGTGCTATTACTGAGTTATTATACTGCTGTGTCATTATAACTCCGTTATAATGGCCCAGCAGTGTTTAGCAGGATTAGGGCAAGATGTATCATGTGTGTGTAACCATGATTGAAACGGAGGTCTGGGAGAATGACCTCCCCTCCTCTCTGTGCTCAGAAGTAGTTGGGGTCGGTGGTGTGTAAATAAAGCCTGCTCGTCACAACCATCTTGCTCCTCTTCTTTGTGTGAATCCCGCAAACGTCACAATATAATATCATTTACATCATGATTTAAAATGCACATACTCCCGTTTCGTGAGCAAAGCTCCTCACATACTACTTGTCAGCACCTTGCCTCTCCACGCAATGTGTGCAACGTAACATGAGTGGGGTGGGTGGCTAGGCTTCAGTCCAGTGGGTTGTTAGCTTCAAACTACTGGTTTGATCAAATAGCTGCTACTCCTGTTTGCCAGGTTATGTGGGACTGTTTTCCATCATGCTGCGTCAGAGAGGATAGTCCACTAATCTCATTTTAACAGGAGGTAAGTAACATTAACACCATATCTAATTATAAAATGGCAAATGTTAAATGACAATGCTAAGTTGTGCTAACTGGAAACATAGTGTTTCAGACCATCATTTCTTTGGTTTAAATTACTGCTGAGTTTCTTAGTGTTGTCTGAAAAAATGTATTAAAGCTGCAAAGGTGCATGATGGTGGCACATACATGCAAAATAAATAATAAATAAAATGGGTCAGTGGAGCAAGTTGGCTCTTAATGTAATTTATTTGATTTCTAATAATTTCAATTAGTCAAGTATGCGATAATGAATAAAGTCATCACATGTATTTTATTACATTACCTTTTGTGTCTTTGATGCTCACATCATGACCAATCTGAAATATTTTTACTAAGAAGCAAATGGGTTAAATCAGGCCTGAATGGCAGGCTGCAGGCTCTATCTCCACACTTAAATTTTCATTGATTTAAGCTAACAGCTAATTTATATCTGTAGATGGCAGCAATGGGTAGTTTTCTCATTTTCAGACATTTTTTATGTGGGTGTTTTGTTAGTTTCGTTTTTTGCTATTCTCCTCTGGCTCAGGAAAAATTTAACTTATTGATATTTGCTTTTTATTCATGTATGATTTAGAAGAAAAACCTGAAATGTACGAAAAATCAAGTCTCAAATGCACATTAAAAACTATAACACTGCAAAATGAGGGGGAAAGGTGGATGTGAAAAAGTAATAAAAAAGACATGGTCCTTTTTATGTGATTATCTAAACTGTAGAATTTACAGAAAATGTATATTGTGATATACAGTTAGGCCCAGAAATATTTGGACAGTGACAATCTTCATGATTTGGGCTCTGCATGCCACCACATTGGATTTGAAATGAAACAACTACAACGTAATTGAAGTGCAGACTTTAAGGTTTAATTCAAGGGGTTGAACAAAAATATATGATTAAACATGTAGGAATTGTAGCTATTTTTATACAAACGCTCCTCATTTCAGGGGCTCAAAAGTAATTGGACAAATAAACATAACCCTAAGTAAAATGTTACTTTTCAATATTTTGTTGAGAATCCTTTGCAGGCAATGACTGCCTGAAGTCTGGAACCCATGGACATCACCAAACGCTGGGTTTCCTCCTTTGTGATGCTTTGCCAGGCCTTTACTGTAGCTGTCTTCAGTTGTTGCTTGTTTGCGGGTCTTTCTGCCTTAAGTTTTGTCTTGAGCAAGTGAAATACATGCTCGATTGGGTTGAGATCTGGTGATTGACTCGGCCATTGCAGAATATTCCACTTCGTTGCTTTAAAAAACTCCTGGGTTTCTTTTGCAGTATGTTTTGGATCATTGGTGAAGCGCCGTCCAATCAATTTTGCTGCATTTGGCTGAATCTGAGCAGAAAGTATATCCCTATACACTTCAGAATTCATCCGGCTGCTTCTGTCTTTTGTCACATTGTGGTGCACATATGTAGTTTCACGGGCTCACATGTATATGACTGTTCATATGCTCTCATGTATATTCCTGTGTGCTTACTTTGGCTTCACATCTGAAGAGGAACAAAAGGTCTGGACCTCCTACGGAGATGAGGAGGATGTGAGTGTTGACCTTTGGATATGCAAAGAGATGGTCATGAAGGATTTCCTGACCACCGAGGTTTGGGTGAAAGAGATATGAACTGCAGGGGGGATGCATTGTGTTTGGGATTTAAAGACAATGGGATTTTGTGCTTTGATGTCAGGGGTATAAGACTGGCAGAGTTTGGGGGTTCTGCCTCTTTTCTGATTTGTATGTTGGAGAGTGTGTCGAGAATAAAATGGAACTTGAGAAATAACTCAGCCTCATCCTTTCCACACATCTCCACACTGGTGACCTTAAGACATATTATGGCCGGTGACAATTCTCCTGCACCGGACTCATCAGGAGCCAGCCAGGCTAATGCAGCTACCACAGTCCAGCTACCTGATTTCTGGCAGCATAGCCCGCGCTCCTGGTTTAACGCAGTCGAGGCACAGTTCCATCTTCGGAGGGTTTCGGCAGACGCCACAAAATTCTACCATGTGGTTGCAAAGCTGGACAGCCACACAGCCCAGCGAGTAGAGAGCCTGATTAACCACCCGCCAGACGACGACAAGTATGGCACATTGAAGGCTGCTCTCATCCGTTTTTTTCACCACCTCGCTGGGAGAGCGAGCAGAGAAGCTCCTGGTGTTGACTGAGGGCGAGGTCGACAGACCTGCAGACCTGATGGCGAAGATGCTGAGTTTGAGAGACTCCGAAGATGATGGTTTTATCTTCGCCCCCCTTTTCCTCAGGACACTACCATCAGCGGTGAGAGTTACCCTGGCCAGTTCACAGCTTCTGGCCCACCGAGACTACCACGAGCTGAGCCAGGAGGCGCAGCGACTCGTCGACGCCCATAGACGACACACGGCCACGACCGCAGCAGCGGAGCTGGGCGCAACATCCGGAGATGGCAGAGGGCCAGAGGCTGCAGCACCAGGCTCACCGACGACGGCAGCGGCGGAGGCCAGGAGACGCGGAGCGGACGACGTCCTTTGCCTTTACCATCGCCGTTTCACCAAGAGGGCACGCAAGTGCATTCCACCGTGCCAGTTCAAGCGCTCGGGAAACACCAAGACCCGGAGTCGGTAGCAGCTGCGGCTCTCGGTGAAGAGAACAAGCTGCTCTACCTGAGGGACGCGCAATCGGGGAGGCACTTCCTCGTGGACACAGGCTCCCAGCTGAGTTTCATCACACCTTCCTACGCTGACCGGCTGGCGCCTTCCAGTGGCCCTGTGGCATCAGCAGCAAACGGCTCGGCGATTAAGACCTTCGGGGAGAAGACCCTGTCTCTCTCTTTCCACGGCCGTACATTTGAGTGAACTTTCGTCATAGCGGCAGTCAATTTCAACATGTTGGGTGCTGATTTTTTGTGCTCACATGGTTTGTTGGTCGATCTTGTTAACAGACGCCTGGTTAATGCACTCTTTTTCCTCTGTTCCCTGTACAGCGCGAGTGACTCCGCCAACAGCACAAGCCAACGTCACAGCTGCAGGTGGTAAGTTTCACTCACTCCTCAATCAGTTTCCAGCACTCACGGTGCCAACGTTTTTGGCGACCATGGCTAAACACGGGGTGGAGCATTTTATTACTACCACCGGGCCGCCCGTTTTTGCAAAAGCTCGGCGCTTGGATTCAGCTGAACTGGCCATAGCCCGCGAGGAATTCGCCAACCTAGAAAAATTGGGCATCATCAGACGTTCAAACAGCCCTTGGGCTTCACCGCTTCACATGGTCCCTAAAACTGATGGCTCATGGCGGCTGTGCGGTGATTTTCGCAGGCTGAACAATGCTACAGCACACGACCGCTACCCAATCCCACATATCCAGGATTTTTCAGTTCATTTGGCGGGGACGCGCGTTTTTTCTAAGATAGACTTGGTGCACGGTTATCATCAGGTCCCAGTCCGCGCTGAGGACATACCCAAAACAGCGGTTATAACTCCTTTCGGGCTTTTTGAGTTTTTGCGTATGCCATTTGGGTGTAAAGGTGCAGCGCAAACTTTCCAACGCATGATGGACGCAGTGTTGCGCGATCTTCCTTTCGTGTTCGTCTACCTGGACGACATTTTAGTAGCCAGTGCGTCCGAAGTCGAACACGAAAACCACCTCACGGCAGTTTTCCGGAGGTTGGCAGAGCACGGGCTAATAATTAACCCAGTGAAGTGTCAGTTCGGGGTGGTGCAGATTGATTTTTTGGGGCATCGCGTCTCTCCCGAGGGTGCAGTTCCTCTGCCTGACAAGATGCACGCGGTGGCAAATTTTCCCCAGCCACAAACGGTCAAAGCGTTACAGGAGTTTTTGGGAATGGTGAATTTTTATAACCATTTCCTTCCCCGCGCGGCGCAGCTCAAGCAACCATTGTATGCTGCACTAAAAAAACAAAAACCCACAAATAAAGTCGAATGGTCTCCGGAGCGAGAGCGCGCATTCTCTGAAGTCAAAACAGCCTTGGCAAACGCTGCGTTGTTAGCACACCCAGTCCCAACGGCCCGCATAGTGCTCACTACTGACGCATCAGAGGTGGCCATAGGGGCGGTTGTCGAACAGTATGTGGCTGGAGCCTGGCAGCTGCTCGCGTTTTTCAGCAGGACTTTGCGCGATAGTGAGCGGAAATACAGCGCATTCGACAGGGAGTTGTTAGCCCTCCATTTGGCTGTTCGTCACTTCCAGTTTTGGCTGGAGGGGCGCCGTTTCACTGCGTTTGTTGACCACAAGCCGCTGACTTTTGCGATGGCCAAGATTTCAGAACCTTGGTTGGGCCGGCAGCAGGGACAGCTGGCCGCAATTTCGGAGTTCACTACCGATATCCAGCATGTAGCGGGCAAACTTAATGTGGTGGCAGACTGCCTCTCGAGTGCCGTGGCTGCTCCAGCCCGCGTAGAGGTAGATTTCGCAGCTGTTGCCGCGGACCAGGGTAGCGACACGGAAGCGCGCGCAGCCCCAGTCCGTGTAAGGATAGATTACGCAGCCATGGCCGCGGAGCAGGGTGGTGACGCGGACGTGCGCGCGCTCCAGTCTGGACAAACAGGGTTAAGGCTGGAGGACAGGGTGCTGCAAGACGGTATGCCCCCGCTAATCTGCAATGTTTCCACCGGGTGACCCCGTCCGGTGGTTCCAACCTCGTGGCACTGCCACGTTTTTGACTCGGTTCATTCTCTGGCGCACCCGGGGGTGCGCGCTTCGATCAAAATGGTGGGGGAGAAATTTGTATGGCCGGGCCTGCGTAAACAGGTTAGAGAGTGGGCGGCAGCCTGCATAGCTTGCCAGCGGTCCAAAGTGCATAGACACACGAGAGCTCCTTTGGAGCTGTTTCATATTCCAGCTAAAAGGTTTGATCATGTCCACGTAGACCTCGTAGGCCCCTTACCGCCCTTGCAGGGCTGCACACATCTTCTGACAATGGTCGACCGCACCACACGCTGGCCGGAAGTGGTTCCCCTGTTGTCAACTACAGCCGAGGAGGTGGCACGCGCTTTTTTAACTGCTTGGGTAGCGCGTTTTGGAGTTCCGTCGGATATTACATCTGACAGAGGCCCGCAATTTGTTTCCGAACTTTGGTCAGCGATGGCCAGCAGCCTGGGGGCAACGATCCACCGCACGACCGCGTATCACCTGCAGGCTAACGGGTTATGCGAACGTTTTCACAGGTCGCTGAAGGCGGCTCTCAGAGCGTCGCTTACAGATGCAAATTGGGTTGACAAACTGCCATGGGTTTTATTGGGGTTGCGTTCTGCACCTAAAGAGGATTTAGACGCCTCCCCAGCGGAGCTAGTGTTTGCACAGCCACTTTGGCTGCCTGGAGAATTTCTCCCTGACAACTCAGCGCCAGAGTTCTCCTCGGCTCAGCATTTGCAGAATAGCAATGGCCCGAGTGCCCTACCTGGCCCCGTTCACCACAGTTTTCCGCGTGTTTTTGTGCCTAAAGCTTTAAAAAATGCGGAGTTTGTTTTTGTCAGGCATGATGCCCACCGCACAGCTCTGCGACCACCATACGATGGACCATTCAGGGTGCTGGAAACAGGTGATAAGCATTTTTTGCTAGATTTGGGTGGAAGAAAGGAGATGATCAGCATAGACAGACTCAAACCTGCTTTTGTGATGGCTGACGAAACTGTGCAGTTGGCGAGAGCCCCGCGACGGGGTAGACCCCCTAGGGAACATTCCCCAGTACACCCACAGAGATTGACTAACAGTTTTAATCCTCAGACAGCAGCTCCACAGCAGGAGGGCGCCGCGGAAGAGGTTAAGCCCACCTGCAGCAGATACGGCAGACGGTTGAGACCAAGACAGTATGTGGACTGATGTGTGGTGATTTTATTATGACATGCAATCTGTGTTTGGTTGTTCCCTCTTAGACGTTTGGGGGGGGCGGTATATGTGGTGCACATATGTAGTTTCACGGGCTCACATGTATATGACTGTTCATATGCTCTCATGTATATTCCTGTGTGCTTACTTTGGCTTCACGTCTGAAGAGGAACAAAAGGTCTGGACCTCCTAGGGAGATGAGGAGGATGTGAGTGTTGACCTTTGGATATGCAAAGAGATGGTCATGAAGGATTTCCTGACCACAAGGTTTGGATGAAAGAGATAGGAACTGCAGGGGGGATGCATTGTGTTTGGGATTTAAAGACAATGGGATTTTGTGCTTTGATGTCAGGGGTATAAAACTGGCAGAGTTTGGGGGTTCTGCCTCTTTTCTGATTTGTATGTTGGAGAGTGTGTCGAGAATAAAATGGAACTTGAGAAATAACTCAGCCTCATCCTTTCCACACATCTCCACAACATCATCAATAAACACAAGTGACCCAGTGCCATTGGAAACCCTGCATGCCCATGCCATCACACTGCCTCCACCATGTTTTACAGAAGATGTAGTGCTTTGGATCATGAGCTGTTCCAATTCTTCTCCAAACTTTCTTCTTCCCATCATTCTGGTACAGGTTGATCTTAGTCTCATCTGTCCAAAGAATGCTGTTCCAGAACTGGGCTGGCTTCTTCAGGTGTTTTTTGGCAAAGTCAATACTGGCCTTTCTATTTTTGAGGCTGATTCATGGTTTGCACCTTGTGGTGAATCCTTTGTATTTACTCTCATGAAGTCTTCTCTTTATGGAAGACTTAGATACTGATACACCTACTTCCTGGAGAGTGTTCTTCACTTGAGTGGATGTTGTGAAGGGTTGTTCTTCACCATGGAAAGGATTCTGTGATCATCCACCACTGTTGTCTTCCGTGGACGTCCAGGCCTTTTTGAGTTCCCAAGCTCACCAGTGCACTCTTTTTTTCTCAGAATGTACCAAACTGTTGATTTGGCCACTCTTAACATTTCTGCTATCTCTCTGATGGATTTCTTCTTTTTTTTCAGCCTCAGGATGGTCTGTTTCACCTCCATTGGGAGCTCCTTTGACCGCATGTTGTGTGTTCACAGCAACAGCTTCCAAATGCAAACGCCACACCTGGAATCAACTCCAGACCTTTTAACTGCTTAATTGATGACAGGTTAATGAGGGAAGAGCCCATGCAGCCTTGTTATTTTTTTTGCAGCCTTCTGAGTCAATTGTCCAATTACTTTTGATCCCTTGAAAAAGAGGTGGCTACGTATTAAAGAGCTGTAATTTCTAAACCCTTGCTCCAATTTGGATGTGAATACTCTTAAATTACAGCTGAGAGTCTGCACTTTAAGCCCATATTGATTATATAAATGTATCCTGAATATGTTTTCGTAAACAGCTAAAATAACAAAACTTGTGTCACTGTCCAAATATTTCTGTTCCTAACTGTATATCGTTATTGTGATATAAGATGACTTATGCTGTGATATGAAATTTTGGTCATATCGCACAGCCCTAGTCCATAATATCTTTAAAAGATTCAGAGAATCTGGAGAAATTTGTGCATATAAGTGGCAAACCCAACATTTAATGCCCGTGACCTTCGATCCCTCAGGCGGCGCTGCATTAAAAACCAACGTCATCTCACCATTTGGGCTCAGGAACACTTCAGAAAGCCATTGTCAGTTAACACGGTTTGTCGCTATGTCACTGTGTCTATAAGTGCAAGTTAAAACTCTACCATACACTTCCGGTTATGGCGGCCGCCTAGAAGGACACGTATCACTCTGCTCTGCCCTTGGAAATAAAAATTCGGCAAATAACTCTCTCATTTGGAACAGAACTTTTCCCAGCGTTTGGGTGAGGATATGCCGGTGAAGACTAAGGCTGGGAAATCAGGAGGGGGAAAAATTGAATCGCCGAAGCAGTCCAAATTAACGGACTTTAAAGTTTGTGGCGCAGTAGAAAAAGCTGCGGATATGGCGGATGAAACTAGCGGTGGTGCGGTAACTGCTGCTGCTGACGATGACGGCACAGGTGCAGTGCTGGCTGCCATTAGCTCAATGAGAGCAGACTTTTCCGCTAAACTTGATGGGATTATGGCAGCGTTGGATGCAATGAGAAAGGAGTTGGGTGACTGCGTGGAGCGAGTGACACAGGCGGAGCTTCGTGTTTCAAGTGCGGAGGATGAAATTAGCGGACTTCAAATAAAGGTGCGCACTTTGGAAAAAAAAATAAAGATCTGGAAAATAGTGTTCTGGACTTGGAATCTCGGTCCAGAAGGAACAGCCTGAGGCTGGTGGGTTTACCGGAGGGAGCCGAAGGTCGTGATTCATGCTCCTTTTTGGAGGGGTGGATCCCGGAGGCGCTGAACAACGCGGAGCTAAAATCACCAGTCGTCTTGGAAAGCTCCCACCGAATTGGCCCACCGAGAGGTAACAAGGCAGCACCGAGGACGCTAATTATGAAGTTTCTCAGCTACAGAGACAGGATGACGATCTCCAACGCGGTGCGGGCCAAAGGAGAAATTAAATACCAAGATCAGCAGGTGCGGTTCTACCCAGATCTGGCCTCAGGAATCCAACAATTAAGGAAGCAGTTTGACCCCATCCGCAAAGAACTGCGCAACCTTGAGATTCGTCATGGAGTGATTCACCCTGCAAGACTTCTGGTCACATATGAGGGCAGAACACGCATCTTCAAGACCCCCGAGGAGGCGCAGGAGCTCATCAAGAAGATCCAGGAAGAGACTGGTGGGAGCTAAGCATGAACAGAATATAGGGTAGAATATTTGAGCATTTAACTGATTAGAAGCATATAACAAGATTACAAAATATAGAATGTATTACATATTAAAAAAAAAAAAAAGTACAAAATTGAAAAAAAATTTGGAGTTAAATTGGAAAATTACAGAAGAGAGTTAATGTTACGTTATTAAAAGCAGTAGAGTTAGGGTGATTGGGAGGATGAAGAAGGAGTGGCTTTGGCTGTTCCTCGTGGGTGTGGAACGGTCGATGGCTATATCGGGAGACGGAATTTTTCTTTTGCTTTTGGGGGGATTGCCACAAATGTGGGAAGGGGGAATTTGTTTGTGTGTAGTTTGTAGGGTGAATGTTCAACCACTCATTTTTTTGCTTTTCTGTTTGAGCATGTTTACACTGCAAGGTAATCCCAAACTCCCTATTGATTATAAATCAAAGCGTTAATCTTAATTTAACTTCATGGAATTGCAGAGGTCTACAAAATTTAAAAAAACTTAAACAAGTTATGAATAAAATAAAAGACATGGGTTCAAAAATTGTGTTTTTACAAGAAACTCATCTAATAGAGCAAGATGTAAAAAGAATTAGGAGTAGATGGCAAGGAAATGTTTTCACCTCATCATTTTCATCCCGAGCCAGGGGAGTTATGACTCTCATACATAAATCAGTCCCATTTCAAGTGAAAAATGTAATTGGAGACAAATTTGGAAGATATGTAATCATTCAAGGATCTTTGCTATTAGAAAACATAAATTTGGTGAACTTATATGGTCCCAATATAGATGATCAAAAGTTCTTTGCCAATTTATTTCTTATCTTATCATCACTTACAGGGCAACATATAATAGCAGGGGATTTTAATTGTACATTGAATCCCAGTATAGATAGATCAACAGGACTGGACTGTACGCACAATGGATGTAGGATGACCATTAATCATTTTATGAAAGAATTGAAATTGATAGATATATGGAGAGAAATGAAACCACAAGTTAAAGCATACTCTTGTTATTCCAATACCTACAAGACATTCTCACGTATAGATTATTTTTTGATCTCCACAGAATTAAGGTCCAAGATTCAAAACTGTTTTTATGATAACATCGTGATCTCTGATCATGCACCCTGCTGTCTAATCTATGTAGATAAGAAATTGACAAAGGAACCAGGTAGATGGCAATTTCAGCATAAATGGCTTCAGGATGAGGAATTTGTGAAGTATATAGAAAAACAGATAGATGAGTTCTTTGATATCAATACTACACAAACATCAGCATGTGTAAAGTGGGAGGCTTTCAAAGCTTTTATTAGGGGACATATTATTAGTTATACAGGTTCAAAATCTAAGAAGACTCGAGAGGAGAGAGTCCAATTGGAACATAAAATAAAAATTCTTCAAGAAAGAGTATATGCAGGAAGAGATCCAAGGTTGGAGAACGAATTACTGATTTTGAGAGCTGAATATGACAAAAAATCAGCGAATAGAGCTGCCTCGAGTCTTCTAAGATTGAAACAATCTTTTTATGAACAAGGTGAAAAATCAGGAAAGCTATTGGCATGGCAGATTAAACAATTACAATCTAAAACACCAATTACCAGTATTATAAGTAACGGACAGGTAGTTATAGATCCTTCAGAAATTAATAGAGCCTTTAGAGATTACTATGAAAAATTATATGATACCAAAAATGAATCTGACTTAACAAAACTACATGGGTTTTTGAATGAACTATTTATACCGTGTATTCCAAATGAAAATAGGGAGATACTGGAGTCTAAAATTAGTCAAGAAGAAGTTGGACTAGCCATTGATAATATGAAATCAGGAAAAAGTGCAGGACCAGATGGTCTTCCAGTTGACCTTTATAAAAAATTTAAGAATAAATTAACAAAACCTTTTTTGGAAATGGTTTTAGAAGCATTTCAAAATAGTAATTTACCATCATATATGAATAATGCCTTAATTATACTGTTGCCAAAACCAGGTAAGCCCTCTAATAAATGTGAAAATATGAGACCAATAAGCCTATTAAATGCCGACCTTAAGATAATTTGTAAAATTTTAGCAAGACGAATACAAGAAATTTTACCAAATATTATTAATCGAGATAAGAATGGCTTTATAAAGGGAAGACAAGGCTTCCATAATGTAAGAAGACTATTTAATATTATTTATTCTAATAAAGAAGCACCGGATACAGCTCTCTTATCACTGGATGCCGAAAAAGCCTTTGATAGAGTTGAATGGCCCTTTCTTTTTGAAGTCTTACAAAGGTTTGGACTTGGAAATAATTTTATAAAATGGGTTCAGATAATATATAATAATGCTACTGCAGAAATTCTAACAAATAACAATATTTCAAAATCAATAAAAATCAATAGAGGATGTCGACAAGGCTGTCCACTTTCACCTTTACTGTTTACTATGGCAATTGAACCTTTAGCGATGGCGATACGTCTACAGTCACAAATATATGGAATTAAAGTTGGACCAACAGAACATAAAATCTCCCTGTATGCCGATGACATAATTTTGTTTATGTCGAATCTTAAAAAATCAATTCCGACCTTGTTGAATTTAATAAAGAATTTCGGGGAAATATCAGGATATAAAATAAATAAAACTAAATCTTCAATATTAATGCTAAATGAGACCCAGAGAAATTACCCAGCCCCTGAGGTAAATCAATTCAATGTTGTAAATCAGTTCAAATATTTAGGAATCCAAATTGTGCCTAAGCTAGAATCAGTCGCCAGTGTCAATTATGAAGCCTTAATGACAGATATTGATGAGTTACTTCAGAGATGGATGTCACTACCAATGTCGATGATCGGGAGAATTAATATACTTAAAAGTAATATCTTACCTAAAATACTTTATTTATTTCAATACATTCCCTTACCACCACCTTTAGATTTATTCTCAAGAATTAAAAAAAAGTTAGTGGAATTTATATGGAACAACAGGAGGGCTAGATTACGTCTGTCTTTATTATATTTACCATTTGATCGTGGAGGTCTGAAATGTCCAAATTTTATGTTGTATTATTGGTCGGCACAACTGAGGTCTATGACATATTATTTTTCATCAAATGATCTCCCTCACTGGACTGAAATGGAATCATACAATTTACCTTTACCTCTTCCCATACTCATATACTCAGATTCGGCAAAAAAATTACAAAAACAAGTTAAAAATCCATTTGTAAAGCATATGATCAAAATATGGTGTGAAGCTAAAAACTATTTAAAAGAACCACAGTTATTGTCACAATTTAGTCCAATATGGGGTAATCAATATTTTAAACCAGGGAGAGCGGACGCTGTATTTAAAGTATGGAATTTAAAAGGGATACAAAAGATTCAGGATTTATATTTGCCATGTGCAGAAAACATAATGTCTTTTGAAGAGTTGAGGATCAAATTTAATCTCAATAGAACACATTTTTTTAAATATCTTCAACTTAGAAACTTTATTCGATCAAATCAAAATAAAGCTCTCACTCGACCTATCTATTCATCCTTGGAAAAAATGTTGATGAAAGATAGTAAAAGAAAGGGTATTATTTCAGAGTTTTATAACTCATTGACACTATTTTCAAGTGAAAATTCACTGAAAAGATTAAACTACTGGAAAGAAGATCTGCAAACTGAAATTCCAGAGGAACAATGGGAATTGGCTTGTACAGAAGCTCAAACCAAATCAATAAATGTACGCCTTAAATTGATACACTTCAAATGGTTAATGCGGATGTATGTTACACCGGAGGAATTAAATAGATATAACAAAAATATACCAGATACGTGCACAAAATGTATGGAAAGTAAAGGAACTCTATTTCATTGTATATGGGAATGTAGATTAATAAGAATGTTTTGGGAAGAGGTGAGGGTAACAATTGAAAAAATAATCTCAAAACAAATCATATTGAATCCTAAACTGTTTTTGTTGGGTCTGTACCCAGAAAAGCATAATTTTAATAAAAGTGAAAGAACATTCATAGACCTCAGTTTGCTTAATGCCAAAAAATGTATTGCACTATTATGGAAAAAGACTTATAGACCAGATGTGACTCAGTGGTTAAGACAGATGTTAACAAACCTTCCATTAGAAAGAATAACATATATACTGAAATCAAAGGAAACTGTGTTTGAGAATATATGGAGACCTTTTATTGATTATGTAAAAAATTTAAACATAACTCTTGAAGAAGAAGGTGAATGATATGTGCGGACCTTGTAAATTCCAAACTGGTGAATATAATATGTATACTTATGTGTTGGATTGTCTAGACTAAACAGAGGAGCATTGTTGAAGATTTGATTTTGTTGGTGGTTGTTGGTGTTTTTTAGTGCATTTTTTTTTTTTTTTTGTAGTACTTTAGTGTTAGTGTTTGATTGTTTGTATCATGTTTGTTTAAAAAAAAAAAAGGTTCAATAAAGATATTGTGGAAAAAAAAAAAACTCTACCATGCAAAGCAAAAGCCATATATCACTAACACCCAGAAACACTGCCAGTTAATCTGGGCCCGAGCTCATCTGAGATGAACTAACACAAAGTGGAAAACTGTGCTGTGGTCTGATGAGTCTACATTAAAAATCATTTTTGGAAACCATGGATGTCTGTCGTGTCCTCTGGGTTGAAGAGGAATAAGACCATCAATGCAAAATTCAAAAGTGATGGTATGGAGGGGTGTTAGTGCCCATGGCATGGGTAACTTGCACATCTGTGAAGGCACCATTAATGCTGAATGGTACATAAAGGTTTTGGAGCAAAATGTGCTGCCATCCAAGCAACATATTTTTCAGGGACGTCTTTGTTTATTTCAGCAAGATAATGCCAAGCCACATTCTGCACATGTTGATCATAGCAAGAGTACCGGTACTAGACTGGCCTGCCTGCAGTCCAGACGTGTCTCAAATTTGAAAATGTGTGGCGCATTATGAAGCGCAAAATACGACAGTAGAGACCCTGGACTGCTGAGACACTGAAGTCGTACGTCAAACAAGAATCAAACAAGAAAGAATTTCACCTACAAAGCTTTGTCAGTTAGTGTCCTCAGGTCTAAACACTAAACACTTGTTTAGTGTTGTTAAAAAGGAAAGGTGATGTAACATAGTGGTAAACATGCCCCGATCCCAGCTTTTTGGAATATGCTGCAGGCATCAAATTCAAAATAAGATAAGATAAGATAAGATAAGATAAACCTTTATTAGTCCCACAATGGGGAAATTCCAGGATTGCAACAGCATAGGGATAGCAACACTCAGAGCAACAATCAGAAGGCAAGAAAAAACAACATCTAGTAAACATATGTCCATATTACTATAAATGTATATATATAGACACACAGTGCAGAGCATTATGGCTGGTGAATGTGCAGCAGAAAGTCTAAGCTCTCTCTCCGCGGATGCAGCGGGCCAGCTGGAAGTCTTTGGGCATGATGGTGACCCCCTTAGCGAAGAAGAGACCACCAGGTGGGCCTCGCTGGTCTCCTGCAGAGCCATGACGGCGAAGCTCAGGAAACGCAGGACGGTCTTGAAGTCCTGAGCGATCTCCCTCACCAGGCGCTGGATGGGCAGCTTACGGATGAGCAGCTCCGTGGATTTCTGGTAGTGACGGATCTCTCTCAGAGCCACGGGCCTGTGACCTGTGACGGCGAGGCCTCTTCACTCTGCCGGTGGCCGGAGCGCCTCTCCGAGCAGCCCTGGTGGCTAGCTGTCTCCTGGGGGGCTTCTTCCTCCAGTAGATTTTACGGGCGGTCTGCTTGGTTCTTGCCATCGCTCTTTATTATTCTGTCTTATATTTCTTTCACGCCGCCTAAACTCCAGCCTGGCACCCGCGTCGTTTTCGCTACAGCTCCCGGTATGTCGAGTTTCCCATTAGCACCAGGCGGCGGCCAAGTGCTAGCTAGCACTAGCTCCTCCCCGCTGTAACGTCTCCCGCTGCAAACCGTGGCTCCGTCCGCCGACCCGGGAGACCCCTGGGGCGATCTGTGCGTCCGTGATATATATACAGAGTGAAAGGTGTAGAAAGAAGAAGGAAGATAAAAAAAAAGGCTGTTGCAACAGGCAGCCCACTCGTGTGGCGCCGCCGGTCCGGCGGAACCGGAACCGGATGAGAATGAGAGATGAGAAATGAGAGAAATTTGAAGAAAATGAGAGAGTATTTACAAAAAAAAGCAAAGTTTATCAGGTTTGAACATTAAATATCTTGTCTTTGTAGTGTATTCAATTGAATATAGGTTGAAAAGGATTTTTTAGTCATTTTACATAACATTCCGACTTCACCGGAATTAAGGTTGTACATTTTTATATTCTTAATTTCTTCAAATAATGATAACAAGAAGTGGCAATAAAATGGATCATTTCAACAGTCCATAGGATTACGCTTCATGTAATACTGTATCAAAGTTGTTTGGTTTCCTTTTCTTGAAGAAATTGGGACTTAAATTAACCATTTCAATTTATTATTCTGAAATGTGTTCCTGCAACTTTTTGAACTTTATACCCTTCATTTTCATTCAGCAACCATAATGATTTTCCACCAAATGTTGCTCGCACACTGCATATGGAGGCACCATCTCACGCATATGCTGGCCAGGCAGAACAGCACCAGCCTGGTAATGACTGTAGATGTTAATTCGCACCTTTCTCGCTGTGGCTGTGGGTGGACTGCTGAAAAAGCTGAGCGCACTGTTGGAGAAGCCATTCTGTGTGGCATGGGATGATGCAGAGTGTAGGTGCAAAAAGAGATGGGCACCTCATGACAGACAAAGTTTTTTCTTAACCAGTGACCTCATTACACAACTCACACAGAGCCTGCATACATAAGACAGAGCCTGCCCACCTGCCCACCTGCCCATTTGAAATAATATCATGGATCCCATATATATATAAATCTCTCTGGTAGAAGCACAAAAGGTTCATTCATATTGTTTCCATCTCCCACCTGAGACATGCAGTGCAGGAAATTGCAAAGTGTGGGGGAAATAAGTGTTTATATATAGAATATAAACTCATGGGCACATTAAATTATTTGAATGATGTTTCTTAATACACACTGTGCTATGCCTTAGTGTGTGTGTGGGGGGGGGATGCAAATTTCATAGGCTTTAAAATTCATAGTGGTCAAATTTGACCAAATGTGATTTATTTTCCAACTGCAGGGATCCAAGCACTGCAACACCGATGGAAGAAGTGTGTGGACCAAAGGGGAGACTGTGTTAAAAAATAAACCACATTTGGTCAAATTTGACCAGGATGAACTTTTCAGCCCCCCAATGCTCACATATTCATATGTGTAATTTCAGGAGTGCATACCAGTGTTCATACACAACCCGTTCTAAAGACTCAGTTTGGGCATTACAACTAAATGAGCTCCAGTTAACATTTGTCCACCCATTTTTATTGGCCACTTATCCATTTCAGTTTCAGAGAGGCTGCAGGGAAGCGAGGTACACTCAAACAGATCATTAGTGCTTCAGAGTCAGCAACCCACACAGCCCAGCCATGGGCGGAACAAAGGCCACTGTACTCCTAGTGCCTGGGTAAATTGGAAGGGTTGCAAGAAACCAGGTGGAAGGGAAGCAAGGTTAGGAGCAGTGGAGGTGGATTCAGACTGTTATGGTGTAGATGGGAGGCAAACTACAGTAGGGGTAATCTTGAAGGAAGAGTATGTGAACATCACATGGTCAAACTAGAAAAGCATTCAGAGAGCGCATACCTCTGCCAAGGCTCCTTCCGTCCCTCGTGGATCACCTCCAGAATGTAATGGGTTTGTATGTAGGCCACGAGCCAGTTCTGGTTAAAATTGCATCATCAAAGTCTATTAATAGTTTTGGAGGATTCTTGCTAACACACTGTGAGAAGATAAGAGCCTTGGTGGAGGTATGCATTCTCGGATCATCACCAAAATGTTATGGGATCTTCTCTAGCCAAAGGACCACCTCTGGTGAAAATTTCATCCAAATCTATCCAGTAGTTTTTGTGTAATCCTGCTGCACAAATACAAACAAGGTCCTTGGTGGAGGTATGCACTCTCAGATCATCACCAAAATTTAATGGGCTCATCCTTGGCCCAAGGGCTACTTCTGGTGAAATTTTCACCAAAATCCATACAGTGGTTTTTATGTAATCCTGCTAACAAACAGACAGAGAGACAGACAGACAGACAAACCACCCCGATTACATTACCTCCTTGGTGGAAGTAAATATATTGCATCTTTTGATTTTCTGTAATTACCTCTGCCAAGGAGGTTATGTTTTTACCAGCGCTGGTTTGTTTGTCTGTCTGTTAGCAACATTACTCAAAAAGTTATAAATGGATTTTGATGAAATTTTCAAGAAAGGTGTGTAATGGCGCAAGGAGCAGATGACTAGATTTAAAGTACCAACACTGGAGAGTAAACTAGTTTGAAAATGAGAGTGCCTTCACACCTACAGGCTTTAGT
This sequence comes from Pholidichthys leucotaenia, assembly GCA_020510985.1. NCBI lineage: Eukaryota > Metazoa > Chordata > Actinopteri > Cichliformes > Pholidichthyidae > Pholidichthys > Pholidichthys leucotaenia. The sequence goes on from CM035836.1 coordinate 454,222,116, forward strand.
TCGTTTCAATCGAACTCGAGTTCATTTTCTCCGTTAGTGCAGTTCGTTTTGTCTAGTGAGAACATGGTAATCGCACTCCGGTCCGCCCCAAACCAAACGTGCCGAGACCTCCTAAAAGAGGTGGTCTCGATTCGAATCAAATGGCAAACTCTGGTGTGGTCCTGCAGGAGAGAAAGGGGCTGCACTGAAACAGGACCAGTGGAAAATGGTAAAACATTTTATGCCACTGTACATACCTGATGGATCTTCGAAAATATCTGTGGCTGAGCACGTCACAGTTCTGGAGAATTAATTAATGTTAACATGTTATTTTCCATCCATAGCCGCACTTCATTTTCAAATGATTTGCCGAAAGTGGTACATGCACGTAATGTAATAAATGATAACCAGGGCAATGAAAACCCCCATAGATTATGCTGCAATTTGTATTATGTTGTCCCCAGAAATGCATAAATGCACAGTAGTCATCCTGCTTCCTGCATTTACCTTTCCTGTTCTCGTGGCAAAAAAATCGCCACCACACCACCCTATAAATAGGGGCATCCACCATTTTGGGCTCTCTTGCCTGGATGCCCCACACTGTGAAGCACCTGCTGTATTGCAGCCTGAATTATAATAAAGTCCCGTTTTAGTGCAACCTCTCGTCTACCTCCCTTCATGCCAGGTTTACAGACATAACAGTGTCCAGAGTTTATCCACTCATGCACTCCTACTACAGATGTGCTAATGAGAGCTAGGCTAGCAGTTTAAATAAACAACCATCATCCAGGGGCAGTTTCTGGAGAAGGTGGTGAATTTTCCCAGCTGTGTGCGTCGTCAGATAACAAACCTAAACATGACAGTGCTTTGGGGATTTCAGGTAGAAAGCAGCTTCAGAAGTTATGAAGGCAACCCCATCCCTCTGCAACTCACTCAGATGCGAATTCACATTAATTCACATCTTTGCATTGAGCGTACATACAATCACACCATGTGGAAAAATTTGTGCTTTCGGGTTTGGTGTGAATACACCTTCAGTGTCTCCTTATAATTGCTTTTCTGTTTTTGTGTGTGATTTCAATTGATGAGTGGTTTTCATCAATTTACAATTTATTGTTGCAACACTGTTTCTAATTGTAGCCTTTTCAATATCATTGTAAGAGCTTCTTCTATTCTTCTTCTTGACTACAGCAGCAGCTGTTGTGAGTGGTCATTAAGATGAGAAAAGTTGTATACCCAATCCAATCCAATCAAACTTCATTTATAAAGCACTTTAAAAACAACGACAGCTGACACAAAGTGCTGTACATCAACGATAAATAAAATGTAAAAGCATAAAACATAAAAACAATAAAAACAATAAAATACAGCTAAAAGGTACAAGACAGCACAAACAAAACAGTAGTCATACAATAGAGACAATAAGAACAAGTAAAATAAATGTCTCAAACTTGGTCAAAAGCCAGAGAATAAAAATGTGTTTTAAGATTACTTTTAAAATTGGACAGTGAAGAGGCCTGTCTGATGGACAAAGGCAGATTGTTCCATAATTTAGGAGTAGCAACAGAAAAAGTCCTGTCCCCGCTGAGCTTCCTCTTTGATTTCGGTATCTCCAGGAGCAGCTGATCAGCTGACCTGGGAGACCAAGTAGGAGTGTAATGATGGAGCAGTTCAGAGAGGTAAGGCAGGGCAAGGAAAATTAATGATTTAAAAACAAATAAAATAATTTTAAAATGATCCCTAAAATGCACAGACAGCCAGAGAAGGGAAGCAAAAATGAGTGTAATGTGTTCCAGTTAAAAGACATGCAGCTGCATTTTGAACCAGCTGGAGATGTGAGAAGGAAGACTGGCTGACTCCAAAATAAAGTGCATTACAGTAATCCAGCCGAGACATGATGAAGGCACAGATTACAGTTTCAAAGTGCTGCTTTGAAAGGATTGGTTTAATCTTTGCCAGCTGCCTTAGATGAAAAAAGCTAGACTTCACTACTGCACTGATTTGATGATCTAATTTAAAATCACTGCCCAACTTAAAACCCAGATTAGTAAAGGATGGCTTAACAAACTGTGCCAAGGGGCCCAAGTCAACAGGTGGGGACTCACTAGAGCCACTGGGTCCAAACACCATCACTTCAGTCTTATTTTCATTAAAACTTAAGAAGTTTAAAGCCATCTACTCTTTAATGTCATCAAGACATCCAAAGAGTGATTTTAATGTAAAGGACTCCTTCCACTTTAATGGTACACATTCTGAGTGTCATCAGTGTGACAGTGGAAGGAGATACCATGCTTTCTAAGAATGGAACCAGTGGAAGCAGATACAGGAAGAAAAGCAGGGAGCCCTGTTGGACCCCACATGACAGGGAAGCAGAGGAAGATTCAAAACCAGCAAGACTTACACACATGGTTCTAGCTGTCAAGTAGAACCTGAACCATTTCAGAGCAGTGCTACAAATACCGACAAGATGCTGTAGACAATATATTAAAATGTCATGGTCCGCTGTATCAAAGGCGGTGGTTAGGTCAAGCAGGATGAAAACTACAAAATCACCAGAAACAGATGCCAGGACGATGTCATGAAAGACCTTTGCCTTGAAAGACGCCTTGAAAGACCTAAAGCCGACCCTGTGCTATGTAGGGTTTTAAATCCAGACTGGAACACCTCCAGGACACAATTCTCATCCAGAAAGACCTTTAACTGAGTATAAACTATTTTCTCTCATTTTTTTCGAAACAAAAGGCAGCTTTGAAATAGGCCTAAAATTAGCCAACACAGTTTCAGCAAGACCAGGTTTCTTTATCAAAGGTTTTACTACTGCATGTTTAAAATGTGCAGGAACCACACCAGAAGATAAATTGTTGTTTAAAATTGTTAAAAACGACTGACCGATACTAAATAAAACCTCTTTAAAAAAAAGTGCGGAGGGAGAGCATCACAAGGGGAACCTGAGGGCTTAATATGACCAACCACAACCTCAAATTGCAACAGGGTCACAGGCTCAAACTGATAAAAGACAGAAGAGCAAGGGATCAGAGGCAGGAGCTGGGATGAGAGCCCTAATAGTGGTGACCTTATCAATAAAGGAGAGTTAAAAAGTCATTGCACATTTCAGATGATGCTTCCATAATGACAGTCAGTGAGGCAGTAAAAACAGAGTCAGTGGTCTTAATTAACACACGTGGATTATGACAGATGCAATAATAAATTCCGGTGTTGGATTAACTTCCAGCACCACACGAATCGGCAGCCTTTTGCAGCAGTGGCTTGATTTGGTTTCTTTCTCTTTTTTTCTTGCCATAGCTTTCTTATCCTGTTACCCCTCATCCATCAAGGATGCCAAGGACACATATATTGCTGCACTGGCGTTGATATTAGCCATCTTTCTGCTCATATCGCCAATTACTACTGACCCGGTGAGTAGAGGAGCTATTGTTTACAGTAGGAGTCAATTATTAGCATTGGGCTGCTCCATGATGCTAACACAAAGACCCGATAGCCCAGGAGAAATCAGGTGAAAATGACAGGGAAGTCATGCTGGAGTGAAGCAACATGCAAGGAAAATAAGGTACAGACCCGTCATACCATCCGTTATTATGGGAAATGTGAGTTCGCTGCTTAACAAGATGGACGAACTGGCAGCTGTGTCCCATCACACCTAATGAAGACACTGCTCCTCGCCCACCTCCGCACCCTGGTGGGACCAGTGATGGATCCACTTCAGTTTACCTACCAGCATGACATCGGGGTGGAAGATGCAGTGATCTCCCTCCTACACCATTCCCTGTCCCACCTGGAGAAGCCTGGGAGCACGGTGAGGATCATGTTTTTTGACTTCTCCAGTGCTTCAACACCATCCAGCCAGTGATCCTGAAGGACAAGCCACTGTGCGCAGGGGTGGACCAGCACCTGTCATCGTTGATCCTGGACTACCTGTCTCTACAAAGACTGTTGGTGACATTTAATTTAGATATTTTAGCAGACAAACCTACACACCGTCTTGGTCACACTCTGGACCTTGTTATCTCTGTTGGACTCTCAATCTCTCTCAAAGAAATTTCTGAGTCTGTCATCTCAGATCATTTCCCCATCATTTTTGAATTGTTGACCCCTTCATCTCCCAGCAAGCCTGTGGCTCCATCATGCTGGCGTTGCATCATCACTTCTTCAACACCAGAGGAGTTTACTGCTGCTTTTAGGGATTCACAATTTTTTGCCTTGAATGGACTCGTTTCCCCTTCCCATCCGGATAATATTCTTTCCTCCTTTCATACCACCTGCTCTGGGATTTTGGACTGTATTGCCCCATTTCGGCTTAAAACGGCTAAACCAAAAACAGATCCCTGGCTAAACGACACTACCAGTGCCATTAGACAGCAGGTCAGACAGGCTGAACGGAGATGGAAAAAGGACAAATTACATGTGTCTCTGGGAATTTTTAGGGATTGTCTTGCTGATTACCAGAGGACCGTGAAAAAGGCAAAATTTCAGTATCTCTCTGATATTATTTCCAGCAGCAGTCACTGTCCTAGAGTGCTATTTAACACAGTTAACTCTTTTATAAACCCATGCACTCAGACTGTGACAGATGATTCGTTTACAACATGTGAGACTTTTCTTCACTTTTTTGTTGATAAAGTGGACTCTGTCAGATGAGTTATTAATAACAGTTTTAATGGAAGCTTGTCTATTGTCCCGGGTTACTCTGCTGTGCTTGAACAGTTTGAGTTGGTTTCTTTATCATCACTTGTTGATATAGTAAGGTCTCTGAAGCCTACAAATTGCTCACTGGATGTTGTTCCCGCTGGAATCCTGAAAAGGGTTTTTAATACTGCTGGGCCTGGTCTTTTGGTTTTTATTAATTCCTGCCTTAGTTCAGGATTTGTCCCACCTGCTTTTAAACATGCTGTGGTTAGGCCCCTTCTTAAAAAACCTCACCTTGACCCTTCAGTTTTATCTAATTTTAGACCTATTTCTCATTTGCCCTTTTTATCTAAAGTTTTAGAAAAAGCTGTTTTTATACAGTTGCAGTCTTTTTTTAGAAGACAATTCTATTTTTGAGAAGTTTCAATCTGGGTTTAGATCTCGTCACAGCACTGAGTCTGCCCTGCTTAAGGTGCACAATGATATTATGATGTCTGTTGATGCCAAATGTCCTGTGGTTTTAGTGCTGCTAGATCTTACAGCAGCCTTTGACACTGTGGACCACACTATCCTTTTGTCACGCCTGAATCACTATGTTGGCATCCATGGCACTGCACTTAAGTGGTTTGAATCCTACCTTTCTAATAGAACTTTTTCTGTAATGATTGGTGGCATGTCCTCTTCTAGTGCCTCTCTCTCCTGTGGGGTCCCACAGGGCTCTATCCTTGGCCCTATTCTGTTTTCATTATATATGCTGCCACTCGGGTCAATAACAGCCAGGCATAACATGTCTTTCCACTGTTATGCAGACGATTTGCAGCTTTATTTACCTTTGAACCCAGAACAAACTAACTCACAAAGTGTTCTATTGGATTGCATCATTGATATTAAGTTGTGGTTAAGCCAAAATTTTCTCCACTTAAATGAAGAAAAAACAGAATGTATTGTGTTTGGGGATACTGTAACGGCTGGCTTTGGTACCCTCTCTTTAAGGCTCAGTTCAGCTGTCAGAAATTTGGGGGTGATTTTTGACAGCCATTTAAAATTTGATAAACAGATTGACAATGTAGTCAAGATGAGCTTTTATCAATTACGTTTGTTATCCAAAGCCAAACCTTTCCTGAGCCGTCATGATCTTGAGATAGCTATCCATGCTTTAGTCACGTCTCGACTTGATTACTGCAATGCACTTTATGTTGGCATCTCTCAGTCTTCTCTCGGCCGCCTTCAACTTGTGCAAAATGCAGCGGCCCGTCTTTTGACCAACACACCTAGGCGAGAGCACATTACTCCGATCCTTTATTCACTTCATTGGCTTCCAGTCCATTTTAGAATTAATTTTAAACTTTTGCTTTTTGTTTTTAAAGCTCTAAATGGCCTTGCTCCGGTTTATATGTCTGAGACTTTGACTGTCCGTGACCAAGGCAGGGCTTTGAGGTCATCCAATCAGCTTTTGCTGGATGTGCCTAGGTCAAGGTATAAACATTGGGGTGACCGAGCCTTTTCTGTTGCCGCCCCCGGGCTCTGGAATAATCTCCCCCCTGACCTACGTGCTATCTCTGACCTGGCCCTTTTTAAATCAGAACTTAAGACATATTTGTTTAGGATGGCTTTTAATACCCAGTAGTGGTGATATTTGTCTTGGCATTTGTTTTTTGTTTTGTTTTTTTGTTTATGTTATTTGTTTTTAATGCTCTGTGTGTTTTTAATGCTGTTTATTTTCTGTAAAGAACTTTGGTCACCTACGGGTTGTTTTAAAGGGCTATATAAATAAAGTACATTACATTACCTCACAAACCGGCCACAGTTTGTGTGTCTGACACCATCATCTGCAGTACGGGGGATCCCCAGGAAACAGTTCTGGCTCCCTTCCTGTTCACCCTCTACACTGCAGACTTTTCACACAACACACCACACTGCCATCTACAGAAGTTCTCTGATGACTCTGATGGGGATGATGCGGAGTACAGAGGACTTATCCAGGATTTCGTGGAATGGTCCCTACGGAACTGCCTCCAGATCAATGCGAGAAAAACTAAGGAAATGGTGGTGGGCTGCCACAAGCGAGGATAACCCTCCACAGTACCAGTAAACATCCAGGGAACAGACATTGAGAAGGTGACATCTTACAAGTACCTGGGTGTTCACATGAACAATAAACTTGACTGGTCTCACAACACCAAAGCGCTCTACAAGAAGGGGCAGCACAGGCTGTTCCACCTGAGGAGACTCAGGTCTTTTGGCATGCAAGGGGCACTCCCGAAGACCTTCTACGATTCGGTGGTGGCATCAGCCATCACATTTGGAGTGGTCTGCTGGGGCGGGGTATCACGGCAGCCAACAGGAAGAGACTGAACAGGCTGATCAAAAAAGCTAGATCTGTTCTGGGGTGACGCCTCGACCCAGTGGAGGAGATAAAGGAGAAGAGGATGGTGGCTAAGCTGTCATCTCTGTTGGAGCCCAAGTCCCACCCCATGCAGGACATGCTGAATGCACTGAGGAGCTCATTTAGTGGTAGGCTGTGCCATCCTAGGTGCACAACAGAGAGGTTCCGCAGGTGCTTCCAACCTACGGCTGTCAGACTTTATAACCTAACCAGGGATGCTTGTAGAGGTCATATTAAATATACTAAACATAACAACTTTGCACAACAGAGATCGTCCCCTCCAATACACAACTAGGACAATAACAATCATTACTGAGGGTGGCAACAACACTGCTGATTCAAATGCAAAATATACTGTCTGGGTACATATTCATATTCTGCAGAGTAATTGAACAAACCGTATTGCTGTTTATTCCATCTAGCTGCAATGCTCTTGCACTGTGTATATATCTGTGTACGGATGTATATTCAGCTACTGTTTTGGCTAACCAGTTCTTATTATCTTAATTATTGCTCTGAGTGCTGCTATCCCTTTGCTGCTGTTATCCTGGAATTTCCCCATTGTGGGACTAATAAAGGCTTTTCTTATCTTATCTTATCTTATCTTATCTTAATAATATTAGACAGATGTTCCCTTTTAGTCTATTTAACAGCACTCTGATAATGATGCAAACAGACCTTTAAAATTTGATGAGATACCTGCAGCTTATCCTTCTTCCACCTGCGCTCAGCTTTGCTGCATTCCTTTCTGACTGCCTGAGTTATGTCATTGAACCATGGCTCAAGTTTGTCTCTGGGCTGCTTAATTTTTAATGGAGCCACAGAGTCCACGATGGCTTGGCAGGAGGAATAAAACCAGGAATTTAGCTCCTCCGTATCAGAGAGAATCTCCGCAGAGCACAGAGCTGGGTAAAAACAGATGAAAACCAACCAGCAATAGAAGGGTTAAAAATACGACAGCGCCGTGTAGGAGTGCAGGTTTCAGCTTTGGTACATGAGAAGGCATCATCAAATAAAAATCGGCATATGATCAGAGAACGCATTGTCACAGATCTCCAAGTTAAACACAGATAAACCAGGCAAGAGAACAAGGTCTAATGTGTGGCTGTGTTCATGTATAGGTCCACCAGGTAAAAAGTGTTCCAGGTTAAAAGAATAAATACGGTTTAAAAAGTCATTCACCAGTGGCTTCTCTGGACAGCACACATGGATATTAAAATCTCCAGCAATAAGGACCCGGTCATACTTTGGCATAATTTCAGCCAGAAAATCGGCTAAGTCATTCATAAAATCCTTATTGCATTTGGGGGGTCGGTAAATGACAGCGCACAGCACTGGGTCAGAGCGACCCACCTCAAATAAAGTCACTTCAAAACTGGAGAAAGAAGAGGATAAAAAGCATTCCTTACATTTAAAATCATTTTTATAAATAGTCGCCATTCCTCCTAATCAACCCAAAGTCTGCGGGGAGTTAAAATAGGAGCAACCAGCTGGTAAAATTTCAGAAAAAGCACTACAGTCACCAACACTCAACCAAGTCTCACATATACAGAGGAACTCCAGACCACGGGAGGTGAAGGAATCCCTGAGGATAAAAGTTTTATTTACCAGTGATCTGGCGTTTACCAGGCCAATCCTGGCAGGAACTGGGGCCTGTGGTGGAGCTGACAGGGGAGCCCGACGCAGCGGCCTCATGTTCCAGAGGTTCACGCTGCGCTGCGGAACCGAGGAGAGCAGGGGCGGCGGGGCCAGAGCACCTGGTTAAAGTTAACCACAGGTAGCAGGCCGGCATCAATGGGATCCAGGGAGCGCCGAGACACCAACAGACAAGAAAATAACCCATACTCTGTTCGAGAAATAGCAGCGCACACCAGGGAGAGCTTTAGTTTCACCAGCCGACCGCTGCATTTACCTCGGCAACGGTGATGCTTCTGCCAGGAAGATGGAGCAGCCGGGACCCAGTAAAGGTGAGCTGGGACTCCCGATAGGAATGGGGCCAAGGCTTTCTGTCCACCATACTCAAATCTAATGAAGTTTTCAGCAGAGCTCCAAAGATCCAGAAAATTTTGGCGATCATAAATCAACAGTGCTTTGATTTGTAGTGTGCCATAGGTTAAAAACAAACATACAAACACAAGTGTGAGTGACAGATGAGCGGCCACACACACTGGTGCCATCTTACTTATGATGAATCGGTAAAATGATAGTATGAAAACGGAGCCATGGATATAATCACTTTCACATGCTTTGAGTAACAAACGTCCATTTTAAACACTAGGGTAAACTAGCACTTATAAAGCATCCAAATAAAATTAAGGGATAAGAATAATGACCTGTACTTGTATAGCATTTTCTTGTCTCAAACCACTCAAAGCCCTTCACTAGTTGCTGCACTAACCCTCTGTTGTAATGGCCTATCAGAGACAGATACCTAGGGGCAATTTAGAGTCACCAACATGCATGTCCTTGGATTGTGATAGGAAAACCACACAGCACAGGGAGAACATGCAAACTCCATGCAGAAAGGTTTCCACCCCTACCAACAACCTGGGGGGGGGGGGGGGGGAGGTTGAACCTGGAATGGTCTAGCTGTGAGGCAACAGTGTTAACCACTATACGACAGCACTGCCAAAAATCTAAAATGGTAGCTCTTGTTTGGTTTGTTTTTTATTTATTTGTCAGGGACCATGTGGAGGAGGAGCAGCAGTTGCCACTGCTCCTCCTTATCAAAAGGAGCAAGTTGAGGTGGTTTGGGCATTTGATCAGGATGCCTCCTGGATGCCTCCCACTTGAGGTGTTTCAGGCATGTCCCACTGGGAGGAGACCCCGGGGCAGACCCAGGACATGCTGGAGAGACTACAGTATGTCTCCCAGCTGGCCTGAGAATGTCTTGGTGTCCTCTCTGAAGAGATGGAGCAGGTGGCTGGGGAGACGGAAATCTGGGCTTCTCTGATTGAGCTGCTGCCTCTGCGACCCGGACCTCTGGAAAAGCAGTAGAAAATGGGTGGATGGATGGATGTCAGGGACTATGTACAAAAAACATTAATCTCATAAGAGAAGGGATGCATTGTACCAGGTTTAGCAACTGGCTAATTTCCATCTGCAGTCCCAGGGCAGGTAAGCACAATAACAAAACTAGAAAAGCACTCGGAGAGCGCAGACCTCCGCCAAGCGCCACAGTTCCCCCCATACAGTGTTTGTGTGTATGTTTTCAGATTCCTTGACCATGAAAACATATGACTAGCAATTGGATTCACAATGATAGGATTAGTGGTTCAGTAGTTATTGACGAAATTGGCATTTTCCTTAATGGCGGTTTAGCGCCACAGTTCCCCCCCATACAGTGTTTGTGTGTACGTTTTCCGATTCCTTGACCATGAAAACATATGACTAGCAATTGGATTCACAATGATAGGATTAGTGGTTCAGTAGTTCTTGACGAAAATGGCATTTTCCATAATGGCGGTTTTGCGCCACAGTTCCCCCCATACAGTGTTTGTGTGTACGTTTTCCAATTCCTTGACCATGAAAACATATGACTAGCAATTAGATTCACAATGATAGGATTAGTGGTTCAGTAGTTATTGGCGAAAATGGCATTTTCCGTAATGGCGGTTTAGCGCCACAGTTCCCCCCATACAGTCTTCAGATTCCTTGACCATGAAAACATATGACAAGCAATTGGATTGACAATGATAGGATTAGTGGTTTAGTAGTTATTCACGAAAATGGCATTTTGCGTAATGGCGGTTTTCTTGTGGACGGTGATCCGGATCACCACCAAAATGTAATCATGTGTAGGATACCCCATTTCTGACAATCTGTGAAAATTTCATGAAAATCCGTCCATAACTTTTTGAGTTATCTTGCTAACAAACAGACAAACAAACAAACAGACAGACAGACAGACAGACAGACAGACAAACCAACGCCGATGATCACATAACCTCCCCCTTTGGCGGAGGTAAATATATAAATACATATCCAACAATTCAATATAATTACTGCGTACAATCATGAAATTAAATATACATATAATACTATTCCCTACACTCACATAATGTATACATTAAAAACTAGAAAAGCACTCGGAGAGCACAGACCTCTGCCAAGCGCCACAGTTCCCCCCCATACAGTGTTTGTGTGTACGTTTTCAGATTCCTTGACCATGAAAACATATGACTAGCAACTGGATTCAAAATGATAGGATTAGTGGTTGAGTAGTTATTCACGAAAATCACATTGTCCATAATGGCGGTTTAGCGCCACAGTTCCCCCCATACAGTGTTTGTGTGTACGTTTTCAGATTCCTTGACCATGAAAACATATGACAAGCAATTGGATTCACAATGATAGGATTAGTGGTTGAGTAGTTATTCACTAAAATCGCATTGTCCGTAATGGCAGTTTAGCGCCACAGTTCCCCCCATACAGTGTTTGTGTGTACGTTTTCAGATTCCTTGACCATGAAAACATATGACAAGCAACTGGATTCACAATGATAGGATTCGTGGTTCATTAGTTATTGACGAAAATGGCATTTTCCGTAATGGCGGTTTTCTTCTCGACGGTGATCCAGATCACTACCAAAATGTAATCATCTGTAGGATGCCCCATTTCTGACAATCTGTGAAAATTTCATGAAAATCCGTCCATAACTTTTTGAGTTATCTTGCTTACAAACAAACAAAAAATTCCTGGATCCAGACGGTGATCCGGATCACCACCAAAATCTAATCATCTAGGATACCCCATTTCTGACAATCTGTGAAAATTTCATGAAAATCCGTACATAACTTTTTGAGTTATCTTGCTAACAAACAAACAGACAAACAAACAAACAAACAGACAAACAAACCAACGCCGATGATCACATAACCTCCCCCTTTGGCAGAGGTAAAAATCCCTCAGCACATACACGTAATCAATTCCAATTGTAGAAAGCTAATGGAACTTTGAACATTTGTAAACTTGAACCTTGATGTTTTTGACACTAAGTCAGCATATTCACCTCTCCCAAGCACAATATAAAATGTAATAAGTGCAAAGACAAAACACAAATACCAGCAATATATTCTAACCATTTAGTAGAAATAAAAAGTTCTTTTTTCCTCCCACAAAAATATCAATATTAACACCGCAGTTACAATTTATTTTGAACATTTTGGAATGGTATTCTATGAGGGTGGCCAAAGTGGAGAAACAAAACAGTGAGCATCTGTTTGAGGACAAAGGGAATCCATCCCCTCTAATCAGCAATGAACCTTTCAAAATCATCCATCCATCCATCCATCTTCTACTGCTTTTCCGGAGGTCCGGGTCGCAGAGGCAGTAGTTCAAGCAGAGAAGCCCAGACTTCCCTCTCCCCAGCCACCTGCTCCAGCTCTTCAGAGAGGACACCAAGGCGTTCCCAGACCAGCTGAAGGACATAGTCTCTCCAGCGAGTCCTGGGTCTGCCCCAGGGTCTCTTCCCAGAGGAACGTGCCCGAAACACCTCAAGTGGGAGGCATCCAGGAAGCATCCTGATCAGATGCCCATACCACCTCAACTGGCTCTTTTCAGTGTGGAGGAGCAGCGGTTCTACTCTGAGCCTCTCCCGGATGACTGAGCTTCTCACCCTATCTCTGAGGGTGAGTCCAGCAACCCTATGAAGAAAGCTCATTTCAGCCACTTGTATCCACGATCTCATTCTTTCGGTCATTACCCAAAGCTCATGATCATAGATGAGGGTAGGAATGTAGATTGACTGGTAAATCTGAACAGGGCTCCTGACCAGATAGAGTGATGATATAGAGTGAAGTGCGTGGTGGTAATGCACCTGTAAGCTTGTTGCCAACCACCAATCAAATCTAAAAGAAGAAGAAGAAGCTTTGCCTTCGAGCTTAGCTCCCTCTTCACCACAAAAGATAGGTACAACGTTTGCATCAGTGCAGATGCTGCTCCAATCCATCTGTCAATCTCTCGCTCCATTCTCCCCTCACTCGTGAATAAGACGCCAAGATACTTAAACTCCTCGACTTGGAGCAGGAACTTGTCCCCAACTCGGAGAGGACAATCCACCTTTTTCCGACTGAGGACCATGGACTCGGACTTGGTGGTGCTGATTCTCATCCCAGCTGCTTCACACTCAGCGGCAAACCATCCCAGTAAGACCTGTAGGTCATTGCTGAATGAAGCCAGCAGGACAACATCATCCTCAAACAACAGAGATGAGATCCTGTGATCACCAAGAATGACACCCTCCATTCCCTGGCTGCACCTAGAAATCCTGTCCATAAAAATTATGAACAGGATCGGTGACAAAGGGCAGCCCTGGCGGAGTCCAACTCTCACTGGGAATGAGTCCGACCGAGTGTTGGAAATACGAATCAAACTCTCACAGCGGTCATACAGAGACCAAATAGCTCGTAACAACAAGCCTGGTACCCCATACTCCCAAAGCACCCCCCACAAAAAACCACAAGGGAAGCGGTCAAATGCCTTCTCCAAGTCCACAAAACACATGTAGACTGGTTGGGCAAACTCCCACGAACCTTCGAGTATTCTTGAGGGTAAAGAGCTGATCCAGTGTACCACGGCCAGGAAGAAAACCACATTACTCCTCCTGAATCTGAGGTTGGACCAACGGCCGGACTCTCCTTATCACTACCTTGGCATAGACCTTCCCAGGAAGCACACCCTCCGGTCCCCTTTGTTGAAGAGAGGAACCACCATCCCAGTTTGCCATGCCAAAGGCACTGCACTTGACCTCCATGCAATGTTGCAGAGGCACAGCCCTACAACATCCAGGGCCTTGAGGTACTCAGGGTGAATCTTGTCCATCCCCGGGGCCCAGCCACCAAAGAGATTTTTAACCACCTTGGCGACCTCAGCCCCCGAGATAGGCGAGTCGTCCCCCTTGTTCACAAGCCCTGCTTCCTCTGTGGAAGGCGTGTCAGTGGGATTGAGGAGATCCTCGAAGTATTCCTTCCACCACCCGACGATATCCCCAGTCGAAGTCAGCAATGTCCCATCCACACCATACACAGTGTGCACAGGAAGCTGCTTCCCCCTCCTGAGCCGCAGGACAGTTTGCCAAAATCTGTTCGAGGCTGACCAAAAGTCTTGGTCTGTGGCCTCACCAAACTCCTCCCATCTCCGAGTTTTTGCTTCAGTAACCACCTGAGCTGCACTCCGCTTGGCCTGCCGGTACACCTCAGCTGCTTCAGGAGACCCACAAACCAACCAAGCTTGATAGGACTCCTTCTTAAGCTTAATGGACCCCTCACCACTGGTGTCCACCACTTGGTTCAGGGGTTGCCACCACGAGATGCCCCGACAACCTTGCGGCCGCAGCTCTGGGCCGCCGTTTCAACAACAGAGGTGGAGAACATGGCCCATTCAGACTCTGTGTCTCCAGACTCCCTTGCAATATAGTTGAAGTTCTTCTGGAGGTGGGAGTTGAAGTCCTCCCGGACAGGGGCCTCGGCCAGACATTTCAGCACACCCTCACTATACGTTTGGGTCTACCAGGTCTGAATGGCTTCCTGCCGTGCCATCGGATCCAACTCACCACCAGGTGGTGATCAGTTGACAGCTCTTAACCTCTCTTTACCCAAGTGTCCAAGACATATGGTCACAGGTCTGATGACACGATAACAAAATCGATCATCAACCTGCAACCTAGGGTGTCCTGGTGCCAAGTGCATGTATGGACACCCTTATGCTTGAACATGGTGATCGTTATGGACAAACTGTGGTTAGCAAAGAAGTCCAATAACTGAACACCACTCGTGTTCAGATCGGGCAGGCCATTCCTCCCAATCACCCCCCTCCAGGTTTCACTGTTGTTGCCCACATGCGCATTGAAGTCCCCCAGTAGGACTGTGGAGTCGCCAAGAGGAGTACTCTCCAGCAGCCCAGTCAGAGACTCCAAAAACGGTGGGTACTCTAAACCATCATTTGGTGCATACGCACCCATACGCAACCCATTTTCCAACCCGAAGGTGCAGGGAAACAACCCTTTCGTCCACCGGGGAAAACTCCAATATAGAGGCAGCAAGGTGGATGGATACAGGAATACCCACCCCTGCTCATCGCCTCTCACCCGGGGCAACTCCAGAGTAGGCCAAGCTCCAGCCCCTCTCCAGGAGACTGGTTCTGGAACCACAGCTGTGTGTTGAAGTGAGGCTGACTATATCTAGCCAGTATCTCTCAGCCTCATGCACCAGTTCAGGCTCCTTCCCCACCAGAGGTGACATTCCACATCCCAAAAGCCAGTTTAGGAAGCTTGGGCTCAGACCACCAAGGTCTCCGCCTTTGACCGCCACCTGATCCACATAGCACTGCACCCCCATGGTCCCTCCTGCAGGTGGTGAGCCCACTGGAGGGCGGACCCAGGTAACTCCTTCGGGCTGAGCCCGGCCAGGTCCCATGGGCGGAAACCCGGCCACCAGACGCTAGCCATCGAGCCTCTCCCCCAGGCCTGGCTCCAGGGTGGGGCCCGGTAACCCCATACCAGGTGGGGTACACTGAATCCTTGTTCTAGCATTCATCATGAGAGTCTGTTGGATTGTTTTTAGTCTGGCCCTTCACCCAGAACCGGTTTGTCTTGGGTGACCCTACCAGAAGCAAATTGCCCCGGACAACGTAGCTCCTGGGATCACTAGGGCACACAAACCCCCCACCACGATAAGGTGATGATCCATGATTTGACTGTTGATTTCAAACTGTTGATTTCAAAATCAACAGTTAAAAAAAGCAAGCCAACAAATGTTGAGTGCTTTGTTTCTGCTTTAGTTTTTATCCGGTCATTCAAAAACAAAAGCAGCAGATGTGTCTCCTCCCACAGCTGAAGCTGGCAAGTCAGCAGGGGCTGAAAAACAGCATATTGTATCATCTGCTTTCAGAGGTTTCCTTTAGTTAAACACAGAATTCAAGCTAAACTTTAAATTGTGTTCTTAAAGTTTTTGTTTTGTTTTGTTTTGTTTTTGCAATGAAATGTAAAGCTTTGTGATGTTCTTGGTACATCAAGGCAATTATCTAGTTATGCTCATTTCCAAAACACTGTAAGAAATCCTCTTTACAGCAAAACTCTATCCATTTTTAGCTTCTTCTTTAATTTTATGTTTTATTAAACCTTTAATTTTGTCCTTGACTTTATACAAGTAGACATTTAAGAAGTCTTCTCTTCTTCTTCTTCTTCTTCTTCGTGAGAGGAGTGTGAGTGGAAAAGAGAGAAAAAAAGCTGAGAGTTTGTGCTATATTTTCTATCTTTTCTGTTCTTTTGTTACAACTGGTGGTTAATATTAGTTTGGGTTTGTTAACTTAGTGGTGTTTGCCTGGTTTAGTTTTTTGTGTTTGTTTTTTTTTTTTTTTGTCGGCCAGGCTCTGTGGCGCTGGCCGGCATCTCAGGTGCCATGGCCTTCTCCAGGCTGACACGGAAGCACAGCATCAAAACTGGTGTTGGCTCGCTGCACAGCGTGGAGGAGGTAGCACTTGCTGTTGGGGAGATTATTGGGCATGACGCCGTTAAATCCATGGCCCGCATGAATGGGGCTGTTGTTTTGTTTGTGGAACAGGTGGACCAAGTTAATACTTTGACTGAGAGCGGAATCACAATAAATGGGACGTGTGAGTCAATCATGCCGCTGTCACAGCCAGCTAAAAAAATATCTCTCTCGAACGTCCCCCCATTTATTAGTGATGGGCTCCTTGTTAGAGAACTGTCAAAGTTTGGAAAAGTGGTGTCACCTATCAGAAAAGTTCTGTCGGGCTGCAAGTCCCCTGCTAAGACACATCCTGTCCCACCGCAGGCAGCTCTTTAAGATCCCCAACAATATGGTGGAGGAGTTTAATTGTGTGTTTCGGGTGCGGGTGGATGGATTTGATTATGTTCTTTTTGCAACGTCCGCCACATTAAAATGTTTTGGGTATGGTGAAGAGGGACATCTTGTGAAGGTCTGTCCTAACCGTGCCGGTCCCACCCCGAGGGATGCGGCCGGGACGACCGCCGGTGGGGGGGATCACGCTGAGTAGCGGGCGGCTGCTGCCACCGACCGGCCCACATGGGGTCCGGGGCTGGCCGTCACCGAGCAGCACAGCGTCTCTGTACGGGCTGAAGACGCCAGCATTACAGCTGAGGAGCTGCCGGAGGAGAGACAGAGTCTGGACGAGAACAGCACTGTGGTGAGTGATGAGAGGAAAAAGGGTGTAGGTGGAGCAGGTGAAGGGATTGTAGAAACAAGTGAGGTGGAAAATAAAGTGTGTGAGGTGGTGGATAGTGTTGTGGATGAGAAAACAGGTGATCTGAGTGATGAAACGGTTGAGGCAGGTGGGGTCACGGGTGAGCTGGGCAAAGGTGGTGCTTTGAATGGTGAAATGAGAAATGTGGGTGAGGGAACTAAAATAAGTGGAGAGCTGTGTGAATAAGCTGAGGTGGCTGGTGAATTGTGTATGACTGGTGAAGGAACAAGTGGACAGTGTGGGGCAGGTGAAGCATCAGGTCTGTGTGAGGATGGTGCTGCAGCTGATGTGGAGGATATGGAGGCGTGTGAATCTGGACAGGTTTCTCTAAGAAAACAAATTGGCCTTTAATGATGATGAAGACTATAGTGTTCTCTCTTTTACTTTTCTTCTTAAGTGTTTTATACTCTGGTTTTAATACTCCTCTATTTATGGATCTTTTTAAGGTGGGGAGTTTAAATGTAAATGGTGTCAGAGAACCAATGAAAAGGGCACTGGTTTTTGAAACAGCAAAAATGAAGCACATTGATGTGCTGTTTTTACAGGAAACACATAGTGATTCGAGCATAGAGGCAGACTGGAGTAAAGAGTGGAACAGAGAACTGATTTTAAGTCACAACACCACAGCCAGTGGAGGGGTGGGCTTTTTATTCTCCAGGAAGTTTGATCCAACTTCTCTGGAGGTTGAGCATTTTATCATAGGCAGATGTCTTTTAGCCAAAGACCGCTTTGAACATTTTACTATGCTTTTTATCAACATTTATGCTTCAACCAATGGTACTGAGAGGAAGAGGGTTTTTTTTTTTACAAAAGTTTAATGATAAATTAAACAGTTGCAGCTCGGAGGATTTTTTATTATTGGGTGGGGATTTTAATTGTACTGAAAATGAGTTTTTAGATCGAAACCACACAGAGCTGCGTCCAGGTTCCCAACAGGCTCTGAGACAGCTGGTCTATTCTCATGGCCTGGTAGATGTGTGGAGAAGGATGCACACTGAGCGCCCACAGTCCACATGGTCTCACCTCAAAGAGGATAGGATTTCTTTAGCCCGACTGGATCGATTATATTGTTTTAAGCACCACTGAAATGTTTTTAAGTCCTGTAAAATTTTACCAATTGGTTTTACTGATCATGCTCTTGTTATGTGTCAGATTTTCATAAAGAATTTTGCCCCTGAGTGCATATTGGCATTTTAACTCAGTTTTACGTGTCTTGGGCAATGGTGGAACCTTGGTAAGACTGAAATTAACTGTTGTGTCAGCAGTATACATTCAATGTCACACATGGCACCTGTACATCTATCAGAGACCTGGAGATAGATATTGTGGAGTTAGAGACCTCTCAAGAGTCCACAAGAGATCAAGGATGTATTGAAGTCCTCAAATCCAAAAAAAGACCTTAGCCCAGCTGTTGGACACTAAAGTACAAGGCGCCCTAGTCCGGTCCCGAATTCAAAACATCACTGAGATGGATGCTCCCTCTAGCTTCTTCGGTCTGGAGAAGAAGCATGGACAAAAAAAGATAATACACTCCCTGGTCTCCAACACAGGGCAGGAACTGATCAAGCCTGAACAAATCAGAAAGCATGCCATTGAGTTCTATTCCTCTCTGTACACCAGTGACTACAGGGAGGACAATGGCCTGATGGAGGGGTTCTGCAGTGGACTACCCCAGGTCTCTGAGGAGACCAACTCACAGTTAGACCGGCCTCTTCAGTTACCTGAATTGTCTGCTGCCCTTCAGAGCATGAAGGGGAAGGAAGGCTCCGGGAATAGATGGCCTCACTGTGAAGTTTTTTTAAAGCTTTCTGGGACATTTTAGCACCTGACATTTTAGCACCTGACATTCTAGTGGTTTTAAATGAAAGTTTGTGTTCGGGCTCTATGCCGATGTCCTGCCACAGGGCTGTGGTCACCCTCCTGTCAAAAAAAAAGGAGATTTACAGGACATAAAAAACTGGTGGCCCATATCCCTCCTTGGCACGGATTACAAGATTTTGTCCAAGGCTTTGGCTAACAGGCTAGAGAAGCTATGGAGCAGGTCATCCAACGGCACCAGACGTGCTGCGTACCGGGCAGGTCCATGGTAGACAATGTCTACCTAATTCGAGATGCTTTGGAAGTCTCCAGGTCGTTGGGCATAAACACTGGTCTAATTTCTTTAGATCAGGAAAAGGCTTTTGACCGCATTGAGCATGACTTCTCTGGAAGGTGATGAAGAGGTGTGGGTTCAACACTGGTCTCATAGCCAAGATCCAGGTGTTATATGCTGGTGTTGAGGGTATACTGAAAATCAATGGCAGTTTGTGCGCTCCTTTCAGAGTGCATATAGGCATAGAGGCATCCAGCAGGACAGTGCTTTGTCTGGTATGCTTTATGCACTCTCCCTATAACCCCTCCTCCATAAAGTACGCACAAGCATTGATGGCCTTGCGTTACCTGGTTTTAATAGAAAGATTGTTTTATCTGTCTATGCGGATGATGTAATTGTTGTTACTAAAATCAGATTGACGTTAATGTTCTAATTGATTTAACTGGTGCCTTCACCCTTTTATCAGCAGCAAATGTGAACTGGAGAAAAAGTGAAGCCCTTGCTGCTGGCGAGTGGCTTGGTGGCCTCCCGCTTCTGCCACAGGACATGGCATGGAAAAAAGATGGCATCAAATACCTGGGTTTTTTTCTTGGAAATGATGTCATGGTCCGGAGGAAATGGGAGAATGTTGGTGAAAAAAGTGAAGGCAAACTGAATAAGTTGAGATGGCTGCTCCTTCAGATGTCCTACAGAGGGAGGGTGCTTGTGCTAAATAACCTTGTTGCCTCCCTGCTTTGGCACCGATTAACCTGCCTAGATCCCCCATCAGGATTACTGTCCTAGATCCAGACAAAAATTGTGAACTTTTTCTGGGATAATTTGGACTGGGTGTCACAGGGGGTGCTGTTTTTACCCAGAGAGGAGGGGGGACAGGGCCTCATACACCTGGCCAGCAGAACCGCCACCTTTAGGTTACAGTTTGTGCAGATTTTTTTTATCTTTTGTTCTTATTAAAGACAGAAATAGAATAGAAAGGAGATGTCTTTACCTTCTTAACATGTTTCGACTGTACACTGTAGCCTTCGTCAGAAGAGTCAGCTGATTGCTGCCAGGTGACATTTATCAGCTGACTTTCGTAGGTGGGGCCAGCTCAGCAGATCTGTCAGATCCACCGAGCCGGCCCCACCTTCCGCCGTCAGATCGTCTCTGGAGAATGTGATCCCAGGTGTGGGAAAGCATAAAGGCCCCCTCATCTCGGTTCATGGTGTCTTTTCCCTGCTTCCTGATTTCTATGGCCTCCTTGATCCAGCGTTTGTCTGTTGCTCTCTGATCCAATAATTTTTGTGTTGTCCCAGTCCATGATGTGATTATTTCTTTTGCAGTGATCTGATATTGCTGATTTTAATGTTTCTTGTTCTGCCTTTTCTTTTTGTGAGCCGGCTGGAGAAATTGGAGAAAACACGAGCGCGCTTCAGAAACCACCTGTGATTTAACCTCCACTGCAGAGATGAGCCAGTTTAGAAAGCTTGGGATCAGTCCACCAAGGTCTCCGCCTTTGACCGCCACCTAATCCACATAGCACCGGACCCCCATGATCCCTCCTGCAGGTGGTGAGCCCACTGGAGGGCGGACCCATGTAACTCCTTCGGGCTAAGCCCGGCTGGGTCCCATGGGTGGAAACCCGGCCACCAGACGCTAGCCTTCGAGCCCCTCCCCCAGGCCTGGCTCCAGGGTGGTGCCCCGGTAACCCTATACCGGGCAGGGTACACTGAATCCATGATATAGAATTTATCATGAGAGTCTGTTGGATCGTTCTTAGTCTGGCCCTTCACCCAGGACCAGTTTGTCTTGGGTGACCCTATCAGAGGCAAATTGCCCCGGACAACATAGCTGCTGGGATCACTGGGGTACGCAAACCCCCCCCACCACCACCACGATAAGGTGACGATCCATGAGGGGGCGATCCACCCTCAGAGATAGGGTGAGGAGCTCAGTCATCCAGGAGAGGCTCAGAGTAGAACCGCTGCTCCTCCACATTGAAAGGAGTCAGTTGAGGTGATGTGGGCATCTGATTAGGATGCCTCCTGGACACCTCCCACTTGAGGTGTTTCAGGCACGTCCCACTGGGAGGAGACCCCGGGGCAGACCCTGGACTCGGTGGAGAGACTATGTCTCCCAACTGGTCTGGGAATGCCTTGGTATCCTCTCTGAAGAGCTGGAGCAGGTGGCTGGGGAGAGGGAAGTCTGGGCTTCTCTGCTTGAACTGCTGCCTCCGCGACCCGGACCTCCGGAAAAGCGGTAGAAGATGGATGGATGGATGGATGGATGCAGAGATGAGGATGTTACACCAGCAAGCCTCAACATAAGAAATCCAATTCCAACCAAAAACGCAGAGAAAATTATCAGTAAAGCACGGAAAGACCTGATCAAAGAACGGATAAGAATGACGGCAAACAAAGTGGACAGAATCAACAACCAGATCAAGGAGAAAATGGACATTTTCAAGAAACACTACCCAACCGACCGGGAAACGCAGGAGCAGATAAAAGCACAATTAAAACACACACACGAACAAGAATTCATTATAACGAAAAACCGCCAATTAAAAAAAACTAAAAAAAACTTACAGAAAGGAAGAACGGACGAGGACAAACACACACGGAAAAGAACACTAAGTGGGTCAAAAACTTGTCAAAACGCACACTCACGGACACGGAGAAAACAGTGCTGAGTGAGGCGGATGATAAAATAAAGGCAGCGATGAGAGGTTTTAAGCAGGTTTATTAAATCATACCGCCATCATAGGAACTCCGCTCCAGCCTTTGTGTGAGCAGACTGGAGCGGAGTCCTCAGGCTCTCAGCAAAGAGACACAGAGTGTGTGTCAGCAGCAGTTGAAGGAATGAGACAGAATGAGTTACAGAATGGTGCAGCATATATACCCAACTACCGACAATACATGAAAGGCATTCACAGCAGTAGGTAGGGCATTTGCATTTGAGAGACGCAGTAAGGACAGGATGCATGAACACAATGCATGAATAGCACATTAACATCACAGTAGTGAAACAATTCATGAATGGCACATTACATCACAGTAGTGAAACAATGCATGAATGGCACATTACATCACAGTAGTGCAGCGGAAAAAGCCAGAAGTAGCGGGCTGTCTGTAGACATTAATACACACAATGCCGTGCCTGTCCTTAGTCTGTTGTGGGGGTTATCCCCAAACCGCCACACTGAGCAGAGGACTGAATTTCGCCATCACACCAGCACCAATACCCCATGAAGAATACGTCCTCGCAACAGAACTGGCATGTGAAAAAATCCAGGACTAAGGGGAAAAAGCAGCACTCCAGAACGCAGTCGCAGGAATCCTCAAAACGGCCAAATTACCACAAAGCAACATTACAAAAAAAGAAGAAAAAGCATTAAACTCACTCAAGACAGATAAAACAATCACAATCCTCCCATCAGATAAAGGCAGAATGACAGTAATATTGGACACGGAAACATATGAAAAACAGATGGAAACCATGTTGGCAGATGAAAGCACATACGAAATCATAAAAACAAATCCCACAGAAGAAAAGAAAAAAAATGCTAAAAGCCCTTCTCAAACCCCTATTAGAAAGCAAAAAAATCACAAAGGACACATGATCACCTGATACCCACAGCCAGCATCACCCCCCCCGGATCTATGGAACCCCAAAAATACATAAAAAGGATATCCCACTGTGGCCAATAATAGACAGTACTGGATCAGTCATGTTGTGGGAATGTGGGAATGATGAGACAGGTTTCTCTCAAGTCAGCTTTATTCACATTCGCCAACATCTCAAAGAAGCAAGAGGACATTACAGGGAACTCTCGTCCTTATATACCAGGACTCTCACAGTTCACAAGTCACATGCATCACAAGTCACATTGCATTATAATCGGCAGCAACAATGCATCTCCTCTCTCTGATATCACCCCCACAGTTTACCATGCATCTCCTCCTTAATCCTCTAATAACACCCCCACAGTCTCAGCTCTGCATACCAAAGCGAACATCCTTGCAACTTCCTGTTATCTCCAAGGAAGCTCTGTCTTTGTTCTGATCTAAAATGTGAGGCCTTACATCAGTCACAAAGTAGGTCACATACGTGTGGCTACCACACCAGCCCCCCCAACATTTTAGAACAAACAAGAGAATAACAACATGCATGCCGTGATAGAATCAATACACATCAGTCCGCATGCTGTCTAGGCTTCAGTCTCCTGCCGTATCTGCTGTAGCTGGGATTCAACGTCTCTGCGGCGCTGTCATGCTGGGGGTTTGCCGTCTGGGGGTGGAAACCCTTTGTCAGTCCCAGCGGGTGTTCTGGGGAAACATTACTCTGTGAAGCCCCCCGTGGGGGTGTACCTCGCCACGGGGCCCTTGCCAACAGCACTTGCTCATCCGCCACCACAAAAGTGGGTTTGAGTCTGTTTATGCCAACTTTTTCTTTCCTACCCCCCAAATCTAGCAAAAACTGCTTGTCCCCTGTTTCCAGTCCGTCATAAGGTGGTCACAACGGTGGTCGATGTGCATCGTGTCTGACAAAAACAAACTCCGCGTTCTTCAACGCTTTAGGCACAAAAACGCGCGGAAAACTGTGGTGCACGGGGCCAGGTAGCGTGCTTGACTCTGTGTTAATCCGCAACAGCTGCGACGGGGAGGTGTCTGGCGCCAGGTTATCTGGGAGAAACTCCCCAGGCAGCCGAAGTGGTTGCGCAAACACGAGCTCCACTGGGGAGGCTTCTAAATCCTCTTTAGGCGCAGAACGCAACCCCAATAAAATCCACGGTAACTTGTCTACCCAATTTGCACCTGTCAGTGACGCTCTGAGAGCCGTTTTCAATGACCTATGAAAACGTTCGCATAACCCCTTAGCCTGCGGATTGTACGCGGTTGTGCGGTGAATTGTGACACCCAGGCTGCGGGCCATAGTCGACCAAAGTTCGGACACAAATTGAGGGCCTCTGTCAGACGTAATGTCCGATGGAACTCCGAAACGCGCCACCCAAGCTGTTAAAAACGTGCGCGCTACCTCCTTGGCCGTGGTTGATGCCAGCGGAACCACTTCAGGCCAGCGCGTGGTGCGGTCCACCATTGTCAGAAGGTGTGTGCACCCCTGCAACGGTGGGAGGGGTCCCACAAGGTCCACATGAACGTGATCGAACCTCTTGGCCGGAATGTGAAACGGCTCCAAAGGAGCCCTCGTGTGCCTGTGTACTTTGGCTCGTTGACACGCCGTGCAGGCTGCTGCCCCCTCCTTAACTTGTTTGCGAAGACTCGGCTACACAAATTTCTCCCCTACCATTTTGATCGACGCGCGCACTCCCGGGTCTGCCAAAGAATGAATCGAGTCAAAAACGTGGCGGCGCCACGCGACCGGTACTACTGGACGCGGCTGTCCAGTGGAGACATCGCAGATTAGGGGGGGCATACCGTCTTGCAGCACCCTGCTCTCCAGCCTTAACCCTGTTGGTCCAGACTGGAGCGCGCACACATCCGCGTCACCAACCTGCTCCACGGCCATGGCTGCGTAATCTATTCCTACGCTGACTGGGGCTGCCACGGCGTGCGAGAGGCAATCTGCCACTACATTCAGTTTGCCCGCCACATGCTGAATATCAGTGGTAAACTCTAAGATCGCGGCCAGCTGTCTCTGCTGCCGGCCTGACCACGGTTCGGAAACCTTGGCCATCACGAATGTTAGCGGTTTGTGGTCAACGAACGCGGTGAAACGGCGTCCTTCCAGCCAGAACTGAAAGTGGCGGATGGCCAAATGGAGAGCCAGCAGCTCCCTGTCGAACGCGTTGTATTTATGTTCGCTATCGCGCAAGGTCCTGCTGAAAAAGGCGAGGGGCTGCCATCCCCAGCTACATGTTCCTCCACAACCACCCCTATGGCCACATCTGACGCGTCAGTAGTGAGCGCTATGCGGGCCGTTGGGTCTGGGTGTGCCAACAACGCAGCCTTTGCCAAGGCTGCTTTCACCTCCGAGAACGCTTGGTCCCGCTCCAGGGACCACTCGACCTTATCCGCGGGTTTCTTTTTTTTGAGTGTGGCATACAGCGGCTGCATGAGCTGTGCCGGGCGGGGGAGAAAACGGTTATAAAAATTCACCATTCCCAAAGACTCCTGTAACGCCCTGACCGTCTGCGGCCGGGGCGAAATCTGCCACCGCACGCACTTTGTCAGGAAGAGGAACCACTCCTTCGGGGGAGACGCGGTGTCCTAAAAAAATCGATCTGCGCCACCCCGAACTGACACTTCGTTGGGTTGATTATTAACCCGTGATCTCCCAACCTTTGGAAAACTGTGGCCAGGTGTTTTTCGTATTCGTCTTCGGACGCTCTGGCTACCAAAATATCGTCCAAGTAGACGAACACGAAAGGGAGATCGTGAAGCACCGCGTCCATCATGCGTTGGAACGTCTGTGCAGCCCCTTTAAGCCCGAATGGCATGCGTAAAAACTCGAATAGGCCAAATGGAGTTATTACCGCTGTTTTGGGTATGTCCTCAGCGCGCACTGGGACTTGGTGGTAACCGCGGACCAAATCTATCTTAGAAAAAACACGCGCCCCTGCCAAATGAACGGAAAAATCTTGGATATGCCGGATTGGGTAGCGGTCGTGCGCTGTAGCGTTGTTTAACCTGCGGAAATCCCCGCAAGGTCGCCATGATCCGTCAGCCTTCGGGACCATGTGTAGCGGGGAAGCCCACGGACTGTTTGAACGCCTGATAATGCCCAACCTCTCCAGGTTGGCGAACTCCTCGCGCGCTATGGCCAGTTTAGCTGCGTCCAAGCGCCGAGCTTTTGCAAAAACGGGCGGTCCGGTAGTGGTAATAAAATGCTCCACCCCGTGTTTAGCGACTGTTGCCGAAAATGTGGGGACCGTGAGTGCTGGGAACTGAGTGAGCAGTGTGTGGAACTTACCGCTTGCAGCTGTGACGTTGGCTTGTGCTGTTGGCGGGGCCACTCGCGCTGTACAGGGAATAGAATCAAAAGAAAATGCATTAACCAGGCGCCTGTTAGCGAGATCAACCAACAAACCATGTGAGCACAAAAAATCAGCCCCCAACATATTGAAATTCACTGCTGCTATAACAAAAGTCCACTCAAATGTACGGCCGTGTAGAAACAGAAGCAGAGTCTTCTCGCCAAAGGTCTTAATCTCCGAGCCGTTCGCTGCTGCCACCCCGGGACCTCTGGAACCTGCCAGCCTGTCCACGTAGGAAGGTGTGATGAAGCTCAACTGTGAGCCTGTGTCCACGAGGAAATGCTTCCCCGAGCGTGCGTCCAACAAGTAGAGCAGCTTGTTCCCCTCCCCGAGGGCCGCGGCTGCTACCGACCCCCGGTCTTGGCGTTTCCCGAACGCTTGAACTGGCACGGTGGTACACATTTGCGTGCCCTCTCTGCGAAGCGGCAATGGTAGAAACAAAGGACGTCTCCTCCGCGTTCCTTGGCTCCCGCCGTTGTCGGTGGGTCTGCTACTGCTGCCCCTGGCCCCCTGCTATCTCCGGTCGTCGTGCCGAGTTCTGCTGCAGCGGCCGTGGCTGCGTGCTGTCTGCAGGCGTTGACAATTCGCTGTGCCTCCTGGGCCAGCGGGCGGTAGTCCTGCTGGGCCAACAGTGGCGAACTGGCCAGGGTCACTCTCGCCGCTGACGGTAGGGTCCTGAGGAAGAGGTGGGTGAAAATGAAGTGGTCGTCGTCAGAGCCTTTCAACCTCAACATCTTCTCCATAAGGTTCACAGGCATGTCATCTTCCAACTCAGTCAGCGCTAGGAGTCTCTCTGCTCGCTCCTCAATCGAGGGGGTGAAGTGCTGGATGAGTGCAGCCTTCAACGCGTCGTATTTGTCGCTGTCCGGCGGCTGGTCGATCAGGCTCTCCACATGCTGGGCCGTGTGGTTGTCCAGTTTTGCGACCACATGGTAGAATTTTGTGTCGTCTAGCGATATCCCCCGGAGGTTGAACTGTGCCTCAACCGCATGGAACCAGGAGCGCGGATTGTTCTGCCAAAAGTCCGGTAGCTGGACCGTAGCGGCATTCGCTTGGCTGGGGGTTCCTGACGAGGCTGACCCGGGGGAATTCTCCTCTCGCTGCATGCTCGACTTGGGTCACCAGTGTGGGAATGTGGGAATGACGAGACAGGCTTCTCTCAAGTCAGCTTTATTCACATTCGTCAACATCTCAAAGAAGCAAGAGGACATTACAGGGAACTCTCGTCCTTATATACCAGGACTCTCACAGTTCACAAGTCACATGCATCACAAGTCACATTGCATTATAATCGGCAGTAACAATGCATCTCCTCTCTCTGATATCATCCCCACAGTTTACCATGCATCTCCTCCTTAATCCTCTAATAACACCCCCACAGTCTCAGCTCTGCATACCAAAGCTAACATCCTTGCAACTTCCTGTTATCTCCAAGGAAGCTCTGTCTTTGTTCTGATCTAAAATGTGAGGCCTTACATCAGTCACAAAGTAGGTCACATATGTGTGGCTACCACAATGTACAATTTATCAAAAGCCCTGGTTGAAATCACCAGACCCCTCCTTGGACTATCAGATTTCCACTGCAAAAACTCAAAAGAGCTGGCACAAGAACTCAAAAATATAAAAATAGAATCAGACGAGATCCTCATTTCACATGACGTCATTTCATTATTCACAAAGACACCTGTTGACGTCACACTACATATAGTACAAGAACGCCTCAATAATGACAGTACCCTTAAAAGACGCACCAATCTCACAGTTCACGACATATCCGAATTATTGCAATTTGTTGCAAAATCCACCTATTTTCAATACAGAGGAAAAATTTACAGACAAAAAGAAGGATTTGCAATGGGAGACCCACTATCAGCCATTATAAGCAGCTTTTTCAAGGAGGATCTCAAAAGCAAAGCCATCAACACAGCACCTACACAATGCAAACCCACCCTTTGGAAGAGATACGTGGATGACATTCTGGAAAAAATAAGGAAAGGACACACACAAGAACTCACTGACCATCTGAATAGCACGGACAGCACTGGGAATATAAAATTCACACACGAAGAGGAGGAAAATGGCACCATAGCCTTTCTGGACATGAAAATCCACCACAACGATGACGGCAGCATAAAAATCACAGTCTACAGGAAACCAACCCACACAGATCAATACCTACTATGGGCATCGGAACACCCCACAGCACACAAGCTATCAGTTGTCAGGACGTTATATGAACGAGCCACCATCATCACAGACCAAGAAGACAGACAGGAGGAGGAAAACCACAAAAAACATGTGCATATACGCTGCCAATATCCAGTATGGGCCATAAACAAAGGGAAACAGCAAGTCAAAAACAAAGAAAACAAACAGGAAATAAGACACAGAACAAAATCCGAAATCAAAAACAAGGACACCATAACTATACCATACATCTGAGGGATCACGGAACCAATTCAAAGGATCATGAAAAAATACAAAATAAACACAGCAGTCAAACCACCCAAAAAATTAAGACAGGTATTAGTACACCCCAAGGACAGAATAGAACAAGACAAAAAATGCAATGTAATATATGAAATATCATGCAGATCATGCAACAAAACCTACATTGGAGAAACTGGAAGATCACTCACCACAAGAAAAAAAGAACACCAGAAGGAATGTGAGAGGGAAACACAAGGACAACTCACAAGATCACAAAAAGAAAAGGCAGAACAAGAAACATTAAAATCAGCAATATCAGATCACTGCAAAAGAAATAATCACATCATGGACTGGGACAACACAAAAATTATTGGATCAGAGAGCAACAGACACAAACGCTGGATCAAGGAGGCTATAGAAATCAGAAAGCGGGGAAAAGACACCATGAACCGAGATGAGGGGGCCTTTATGCTCTCCCACACCTGGGATCACATTCTCCACAGACCATCTGACGGCGGAAGGCAGGGCCGGCTCGGTGGATCTGACAGATCTGCTGAGCTGGTCCCGCCTACGAAAGTCAGCTGATAAATGTCACCTGGCAGCAATCAGCTGACTCTTCTGACGAAGGCTGCAGTGTACAGTCGAAACATGTTAAGAATGTAAAGACATCTCCTTTCTATTCTATTTATGTCTTTAATAAGAACAAAAGATAAATAACTAAAAGAAGACAAAATGAACCTACTTGAGCTACAGTTTGTGCAGAGGTTTCTGATGAGGCCGGCAGATCTAATGTGGAGAGAAGTGGCCAGCTGCATCTTCAGGCATGTGAGTAATCTGGGAAAAATATTACTACAGTAGATGCCTCTCAGGTGATGTTGTTACCAAACTTATGCAGATTGTTTCCTCTATGCCATGTGTCAACACAACGGAGATAAGCTATGGACAGCTTGCTCCTTCTGTAATTGATAACATAGTAGATACTGTTACAGCTTCTCTGCATCAGACTCTAGACATGTTGGCCCCTTTAAAAAAGAAAAAGTCTAATCAGAGATTTTTAACTCCTTGGTTCAACACAGAAACTTGTAGCTTATAACAGAAGATTCATCATTTAGAAAGAAAATGGCGCTACACTAATTTAAATGAAATCTATTTAGCTTGGAGAAATCATCTTTTAATTTATAAAAAATCTCTTAGAAAAGCTAGAACAAGTTATTATTCTGCATTAATAGAAGAGAACAAGAATAATCCCAGGTTTCTTTTCAGCACTGCAGCCAGGCTGACAAAGAGTCAGGACTCTGTCAATCCTAGCATTCCCTTAGAGCTTACTAGTCAGGACTTTATAAGCATTTCAATAATAAAATTTCATCTATCAGAGATAAAATCAGTCAGATTCTTCCCGTTAACTTAAATACAGTGACTACTACAACTTCTTCAATTGATATCTGTTTGGATGAGTTTACTCCAATTGACCTTTTAGAGCTAGATAAAATAATTTCCTCATCCAAGCCTTCAACTTGTCTTTTAGACCCTATTCCTACCAGGCTATTTAAAGAAGTCTTCCCATTTATTGGTAGCTCTATTCTTCAAATAATCAATTCTTCATTAACATTAGGCCATGTATCGAAGGGCCTTTAAAACTGCTGTAATTAAACCCTTACTCAAAAAGCTAATGCTGGATCAAGGAGTTTTAGCTAATTATAGACAAATCTCTAATCCGCCTTTCATTTCAAAAATCTTAGAAAGAGTTGTTGCTACGCAATTATTTGACCACTTGCAGGGAAATGGTTTATTTGAAGAGTTTCAATCTGAGTGTAGAATCCATCATAGTACTGAAACAGCCTTAGTGAAGGTCACTAATGACCTCCTTATTGCATCTGATAATGGACTTGTTTCTGTACTTGTTGTTTTAGACCTTAGTGCAGCTTTTAATTAATTAATTAATCACCCTTATTGTCATTCAACTGTACAACCAATCATGTCCAGTAGAACGAGATTGTGCTTTACCTATCTACAGTGTCAATCACACACACCCCAGTGCAGAATCAGAGGGCCGCTGCCATGCAAGGTGCCGCCACAGATTTCCCTCCTCCATTCCATTATTGCTGAGCACCAAGCTGGACGGCAGGAAGTTCCACTTTTATATGGTCTTCGGCATGACCCGGCCGGGATTTGAACCCCTGCCTCCCGGGTGTGGGGCGGATGCTCTACCAACTGAGTCACCACTCCGGTGATTTTTGATACTATCGTTCATAATATTCTACTTGATAGATTAGAACACTATGTTGGACTTAATGGAACTTCATTGCAGTGGTTTAGATCTTATTTATCTGATAGGTTCTAGTTTGTTCATGTCAATAATGAGTTTTCTTCCAATTCAAAGCTCAGTCATGGAGTTCCACAGAGATCTGTGTTAGGCCCTACTCTTTTTAGTTTATATATGCTTCAGTTAGGCAACATTATTAGAAAGCACTGTATACATTTTCATTGTTACGCAGATGACACACAATTGTACCTGTCAATGAAGCCAGATGATAGTAATCAGTTACCCAAGTTAGAAGCCTGTCTTAAGGAAATCAAAGCTTGGATGACTTGTAATTTCCTGCTGTTAAATTCAGGTAAGACTGAAGTCATTCTAGTTGGTCCAAAAAAACTTTAGAAATACCTTTCCAAATCAAACTCTTGGTTTGGCTGTGGTTACTCTTTCACTGAATAGTTCTGTGAGGAACCTTGGAGTTATTTTTGATCAAGGTCTGTTTTTTCAATTCACATATTAAACTCGTTTTTAAGACTGCATTCTATCATTTGCGTAATATTGCCAAGATTAGGAGCATCTTGTCTCAGAGTGATGCTGAGAAACTGATCCACGCTTTTGTTAGCTCGAGATTAGATTATTGTAACTCTTTATTATCAGGTTGTCCTAAAACATCTTTAAAAAGTCTTCAGTTGATCCAAAATGCTGCAGCAAGAGTTTTAACAGGTACTAGAAAGAGAGATCATATCTCTCCGGTTCTGGTCTCCCTTCATTGGCTTCCCATAGAGTTTAGAATTAAATTTAAAATCCTTCTTCTCACTTACAAAGCTCTAAACAATCAGGCCCCTTTTTATTTTAAAGATCTGGTACACAGGTGTCAAACTCATTCCATGGAGGGCCAAGACCCTGCAGGTTTTACCTCCTCCCAGTGTCTTCAACAGGTAATTTCTCTGAATTTCTTCCCACTGATTGCTGATCAGTAAAAACACCTGCTGAAGAGACTGGGTGGAAGTAAAACCTGCAGGGTCTTGGCCCTCCATGGAATGAGTTTGACACCACTGACTGGTACTACCCTATTATCCTAACAGAGCACTACGCTCCCAAAATGCTGGATTACTTGTAATACCTAGAATCTCCAAAAGTACAATGGGAGGCAGAGCCTTCAGTTATCAAGCTCCTCTCCTGTGGAACCAGCTGCCAATCTGGATTCGGGAGTCAGACTCGATCTCTGTTTTTAAAAATAGGGTTAAAACCTTCCTTTTTGATATAGCCTACAATTAGGGAGGGATCATGTGTCTCTGAACCCTCCCTTAGTTATGCTGCTATTAGGTTTAGACAGCCGGGGGACCTCCAATAATGCACTGGGCTTCACTCCTTTCTTCACTCTCAGTGAAAGATTTTTGCTGGTCATTAACATCTGTTTGTTCTCTCCCATAGATTGAGTCCCCATCGTGCTGTTTGCTCTCTACATGTCTGTTCTTTTCTTCTTCTCTATCCCCTCACCCCCCAGCCAGTCACAGCAGATGACTGCCCCTCCCTGAGTCTGGTTCTGCTGGAGGTTTCTTCCTGTTAAAAGGGAGTTTTTCCTCTCCACCATCGCCAAGCGCTTGCTCACAGGAATCGCCTGATTGCTGAGGTCTTTCCGCAATTGTGTGGGTTTCCCCTACAGTTGAAAGTGCTATGAGATGACTGTTGTTGTGAAATGGCGCGATATAAATAAAGTTGAATTGAATTGAACCTAAAATAAAACAAAATAAACCAAAATAAAAAATAAAATAAAACATGTTTTCTGCTCAGATTCATAGGGCCATTTGAATTTCTGCATCCTTGGACTTTAAATAAAGTCACAAGTGCAACAATAAAAATGGAAATAAAATGTAAAATGTGAGCCACAGAATTATTACAAAAAATTCAAAAACTTCGCAAAAGGTAGGTCAAGAAGAGAAAAATAAAATCAAAAGAAGAAAATACATTCATTTAAAGAAAAACGCTTCCATAGGGCCCTAGTTTCAGTTTTTTTTCCTCTAATATTTATTTATAGCAAATCCTTCTGACTTTGCTCTATTGCTTGGGGTCATATGAATATTTTAATAGCCCACACCTGTAATTGATTCAAATCAGATACTGTTGGCAAAATAAATTTCAACTATATAGTTAGCAAATAGGCTTTTGTTTACACTTTTATACCTTCTTGTGTCCAAATCCTCACACATTTTCATACAAACACATTCTCACACAATGTCCTATGAAACTAATTTACTTTCCATGTACATAATGTCATAATTTATTTAGATGGAAGGAGCTCTTTTTTTATTCATCATACATTCTTATTTCCTGATTTTTCTCATCTAACTTTTCTTTTCAGATAATGTAATTGATGGAGACTAAATGATCCTCCATCTGGAAAACCCAAAGACCAGATAGGCACTAGCCAGACACTTTCATCACCATATTTTTGCCTCTTATATTTTTACATATGGGAATTGCTGTAAGGGCTCACACTCTTACGTTGAGATTTTTTTTCCCCATACTCCATCTGAAGCCACTGTTGCCCCTGCCTTCAGGCATCCCTAACAAAAGAAAAACTCAAATTTTCTTGCTGTGCTGGAGGTAATTTTGCTTAAAATAAGCAAAAAATTTTGGCAATTGATAATGTAAGTTAAAAATAAAAAAAAAAATATCTGCCAATAAAGCAAGATAAAATTGCTTAACACAAGTAAAAACTATCATAAAGCAAGCAAAGTCCCACAGATACTGCACAACAAAAGGAAATTACTGTTAAAATTATCTTGAGATATCTAATACATTTCATCATATCTGCTTATTATAAGATAAGATAAGATAAGATAAGATAAGCCTTTATTAGTCCCACAATGGGGAAATTCCAGGATTGCAACAGCACAGGGACAGCAACACTCAGAGCAACAATCAGAAGGCAAGAAAAAACAACATCTAGCAAACATATGTCCATATTACTATAAATGTATATATATAGACACACAGTGCAGAGCATTATGGCTGGTGGATGTGCAGCAGAAAGTCTAAGCTCTCTCTCCGCGGATGCAGCGGGCCAGCTGGAAGTCTTTGGGCATGATGGTGACCCCCTTAGCGAAGAAGAGACCACCAGGTGGGTCTCGCTGGTCTCCTGCAGAGCCATGACGGCGAAACTCAGGAAACGCAGGACGGTCTTGAAGTCCTGAGCGATCTCCCTCACCAGGCGCTGGACGGGCAGCTTACAGATGAGCAGCTCCGTGGATTTCTGGTAGCGACGGATCTCTCTCAGAGCCACGGACTTGTGACGGCGAGGCCTCTTCACTCTGCCGGTGGCCAGAGCGCCTCTCCGAGCAGCCCTGGTGGCTAGCTGTCTCCTGGGGGGCTTCTTCCTCCAGTAGATTTTACGGGCGGTCTGCTTGGTTCTTGCCATCGCTCTTTATTATTCTGTCTTATATTTCTTTCACGCCGCCTAAACTCCAGCCCGGCACCCGCTTCGTTTTCGCTACAGCTCCCGGTATGTCGAGTTTCCCATTAGCACCGGGCGGCGGCCAAGTGCTAGCTAGCACTAGCTCCTCCCCGCTGTAACGTCTCCCGCTGCAAACCGTGGCTCCGTCCGCCGACCCGGGAGACCCCCGGGGCGATCCGTGCGTCCGTGATATATATACAGAGTGAAAGGTGTAGAAAGAAGAAGGAAGATAAAAAAAAGGCTGTTGCAACAGGCAGCCGACTCGTGTGGCGCCGCCGGTCCGGCAGAGCCGGAACCGGAAGTGGCTTTTATAAGTGGCTTTTATCTCCGGTTCCGGTTCCGCCGGACCGGTGGCGCCACACGAGTCGGCTGCCCGTTGCAACAGCCTTTTTTTTTTTTTTTTTATCTTCCTTCTTCTTTCTGCACCTTTCACTCTGTATATATATCACGGACGCACGGATCGCCCCGGGGGTCTCCCGGGTCGGCGGATGGAGCCACTGTTTGCAGCGGGAGACATTACAGCGGGGAGGAGCTGGTGCTAGCTAGCACTTGGCCGCCGCCCGGTGCTAATGGGAAACTTGACATACCGGGAGCTGTAGCGAAAACGACGCGGGTGCCGGGCTGGAGTTTAGGCGGCGTGCAAGAAATATAAGACAGAATAATAAAGAGCGATGGCAAGAACCAAGCAGACCGCCCGTAAAAATCTACTGGAGGAAGAAGCGCCCCAGGAGACAGCTAGCCACCAGGGCTGCTCGGAGAGGCGCTCCGGCCACCGGCAGAGTGAAGAAGCCTCGCCGTCACAGGTCCGTGGCTCTGAGAGAGATCCGTCGCTACCAGAAATCCACGGAGCTGCTCATCCGTAAGCTGCCCGTCCAGCGCCTGGTGAGGGAGATCGCTCAGGACTTCAAGACCGTCCTGCGCTTCCTGAGCTTCGCCGTCATGGCTCTGCAGGAGACCAGCGAGGCCTACCTGGTGGGTCTCTTCTTCGCCAAGAGGGTCACCATCATGCCCAAAGACTTCCAGCTGGCCCGCCGCATCCACGGAGAGAGAGCTTAGACTTTCTGCTGCACATTCACCAACCAACCATAATGCTCCGCACTGTGTGTCTGTATATATACATTTATAGTAATATGTACATATGTTTACTAGATGTTCTTGTTTTTTCTTGCCTTCTGATTGTTGCTCTGAGTGTTGCCATCCCTGTGCTGTTGCAATCCTGGAATTTCCCCATTGTGGGACTAATAAAGGCTTATCTTATCTTATCTTTGGGATTGCTTACTGACGTGTGTGTGCTCATTTGAACTGACTGGGGATTTTATCCCCATTTCAGTGTGACCTTATTACAGCTTCAGCACAAAACAAGTTAGTCCATACAGACAAGCACACACATACAATAGCAAGGTCGAATATCAAGCTCAAATGAGCACACACGTTAGTAAGCAATCCCAAAACCACTTATAATAAGCAGATCTGGCAACCCACGGTTCTCATCATCAATGGTCTTCTGCTGCTCTGAAAACACATTCATTTTTCTCTTTTTTTCACAAACTAACCCGTAAAACATTGAAAACACACACGAACAAGCACGTGAATGACCGAACAAACTGCAGTTATTTATTTGATGTATTTATTTTATTTTATTATAATTTGAGGTCATTTTATCGTGTATACATTTAAGGATTATTTTACTTTGTTTTAGACCAGTTTTAAATTATGCCTTAAGGTATTTTGGTTCTTACTATCACATTAGAGTTTATCCTTGTGATATTAGCGCTATTTACCTGTACGTTTAAGGTTAGCCCTTTTATCAATGCTCACCCGTAATGTTAAGAAGATCTTACATTGATTTTCCGTGCATCTATCAGGTCCACTTACACAGTGGAAATGCGCATTCCTGTTGCAGACTCAAACCAGGACCGCCAAGCCTCTACCTCGCCCAAACCGCAATTTGGACTTTGCGGTATCAAACGCTTGGTTTACAACTTTTTACACATATTCTCAAACCCACCAGGACTCAAACCAGGTGTCTATTTACTAATTAAATTTACTCACTGTGATCCACCTGCAGGTTAACTCCATCACTCACCAGCTCCCAGCGTCTCAGGACCGTGCCTCCACTTCCACAAAAAACAGGTCGCTGGTCCCAGTTGGGGGAGGGCTTTCCCCACAGCCATGCACATCTGTCTGTGATCCAAAAACACTGGAAGCAGAGGAGAGATATATAGAGTCCCTGTTCAGGTGCCAAGTATGTTAGAAAAATCCTGAAGACCTTCAGTCAAAAACCAAGCTGAATCAGAGTTTCATTTTAATTGCACTGGCCAGCGGAAGACAATACAGAGTACAGCTCTCACAGACTGCTGCAGTGCATTGGCTTAACTAACAGAGTGTTTCTGGCTAATATATATCCAAGGGACCATCGGGGTGGGGTCTCTTCTTGATAAGTTCATTCATGACTCAGTGTGATAAGGTTTGCTGAGCTTCTTGATGACTTCATTCATGACTAAGATTGTATCTGCTGAATCCATGCAGAAAACACTAGTGATAAGCTGTACAGTCAGTGATAGAACTGAACATTCAGAATAGTGAATGTTCAGAGTGAACAATCATGAATAGTTTCCTCATCCAAACCTTCAACTTGTCTTTTAGACCCTATTCCTACCAGGTTATTTAAAGAAGTCTTCCCACTTATTGGTAGCCTTATTCTTCAAATAATCAATTCTTCATTAACTTTAGGCCATGTACCACAGGCTTTTAAAATGGCTGTAATTAAACCCTCACTCAAAAAGCCAACGCTAGATCCAGGAGCTTTAGCTAACTATAGACCAATCTCTAATCTCCCTTTCATTTCAAAAATCTTAGAAACAGTTGTTGCTACGCAATTATTTGACCACCTGCAGGGAAATGGTTTACTTGAAGAGTTTCAGTCTGGGTTTAGAATCCATCATAGTACTGAAACAGCCTTAGCGAAGGTCACTAACGACCTCCTCATTGCATCTGATAATGGACTAGTTTCTGTACTTGTCCTTTTAGACCTTAGTGCAGCTTTTGATACTATCGATCATAATATTCTACTTGATAGATTAGAACACTATGTTGGACTTAATGGAACTTCATTGCAGTGGTTTAGATATTATTTATCTGATAGGTTCCAGTTTGTTCATGTAAATAATGAGTTTTCTTTCAACTCAAAGCTCAGTCATGGAGTTCCACAGGGATCTGTGCTAGGCCCGACTCTTTTTAGTTTATATATGCTTCCGTTAGGCAACATTATTAGAAAGCACTGTATACATTTTCATTGTTATGCTGATGACACACAATTATACCTGTCAATGAAGCCAGATGATAGTAATCAATTAGCCAAGTTAGAAGCCTGTCTTAAGGAAATCAAAGCTTGGATGACTTGTAATTTCCTGCTATTAAATTCAGATAAGACTGAAGTCATTCTTGTTGGTCCAAAAAACCTTAGAAATTCCTTTCCAAATCAAACTTTCAGTTTGGATGCGGTTACTCTTTCTCTTAATAGCTCTGTGAGGAACCTTGGAGTTGTTTTTGATCAGGATTTGTCCTTCAATTCACATATTAAATTTGTTTCTAAGACTGCCTTCTATCATTTGCGTAATATTGCCAAGATTAGGAGCATCTTGTCTCAGAGTGATGCTGAGAAACTGATCCACGCTTTTGTTAGCTCGAGATTAGATTATTGTAATTCTTTATTATCAGGCTGTCCTAAAACATCTTTAAAAAGTCTTCAGCTGATCCAAAATGCTGCAGCAAGAGTTTTAACAGGTACTAGAAAGAGAGATCATATCTCTCCGGTTCTGGCCTCCCTTCATTGGCTTCCCATAGAGTTTAGAATGAAGTTTAAAATCCTTCTTCTTACTTACAAAGCTCTAAACAATCAGGCTCCTTTTTATTTAAAAGATCTGATACTACCGTATTATCCTAACAGAGCACTACGCTCCCAAAATGCAGGATTACTTGTAATACCTAGAATCTCCAAAAGTACAATGGGAGGCAGAGCCTTCAGTTATCAAGCTCCTCTCCTGTGGAATCAGCTGCTAATCTGGATTCGGGAGTCAGACTCGAGCTCTGTTTTTAAGAATAGGGCTAAAACCTACCTTTTTGATATAGCCTACAATTAGGGAGGGATCATGTGTTTCTGAACCCTCCCTTAGTTATGCTGCTAATAGGTTTAGTCAGTCGAGGGACCTCCAGTAATGCACTGGGCCTCACTCCTTTTCTCACTCTCAATGAAACATTTTTTTTTGCTGGTCATTAACATTTGTTTGTTCTCCCCCATAGATTGAGTCCCCATCGTGCTGTTTCTCTACATGTCTGTTCTTTTCTTCTTCTCTATCCCCTCACCCCCCCAGCCAGTCGCAGCAGATGACTGCCCCTCCCTGAGCCTGGTTCTGCTGGAGGTTTCTTCCTGTTAAAAGGGAGTTTTTCCTCTCCACCGTCGCCAAGTGCTTGCTCACAGGGGATCGTCTGATTGCTGGGGTCTTTCTGCAACTGTGGGGGTTCCCCCTACAGTTGATAGTGCTATGAGATGACTGTTGTTGTGAAATGGCGCTATATAAATAAAGTTGAATTGAATTGAACATTCACAGTCACATCAGCATCCTTCAGTCTGTTTTTTCCACTACTCAACGACTCCAAATATGGTAACAGGATTTCCTAGGTATACACATTTAGCTTTACAAAGAAAAATTCATATTCATATTCAGAAAATTCATATAACTCAGTGTAACATAGAATTTTTCCATCAAGCTGTAACTGATGCTCAAGAGCACATGACAATTCACTGAGACGCTGACATTTTTTCTTGTGGTATACCCACCACTGTTGTTGGCTTTTGTTTCAATAAATTGTTTGACATGAGGAAATCACTATGCATACTTCTACATAAATGCTCTACTTTCATGATATTACATCACTGCAGTGTGAACTTTTTACATTTTCCATAAATTTCAACTGAAGCCTCCAGCAGCCATTCCCTAACAATGCGACCTTGATGAGCTGGAGCATTGCCATCCATGAAGATGAAATAAGGCCTGTGTTGTTCATGCAGGGGCACAATGACTGGATTAATGATGTTATTCAGGTAGT
The DNA here is from genome assembly GCA_020510985.1 of Pholidichthys leucotaenia. NCBI lineage: Eukaryota > Metazoa > Chordata > Actinopteri > Cichliformes > Pholidichthyidae > Pholidichthys > Pholidichthys leucotaenia. The sequence goes on from CM035836.1 coordinate 454,261,667, forward strand.
ATCGGCTTGTCACTGTACCATTCACAAGGTGTAGGGCAGTTCTGTATTGACTAGACAAACCTGCCCAGACTGTAACACCACCATCACCAAAGGCTCATCTGGTGACAACAGTGGCTGATGCATAGTGCTGTCCTTGACGTCTCCAACATTGTTGGCGGCCATCGTTTCTGCTCAACGTGAATCAACTTTCATCAGAGAACAGCACTGAGGCCCACCTGGTCCCTTGTCCAGCGCAAAAGCTCCCTGGCCCATGCAAGACGATGACGCCTGTGTCTAGTGTTGTGGTCAGGTACCCTTTCAGGTCGTCTAGCTCACAGACCACACTGATGTAAATGGTTTTGAATGGTCTGACGTGACACTTGGGTGCCTCTCACCTCCCTTCAATGTGCCTGGAGTTGAGCAGCATTCATCACCCGGTCCCGCAGGGCACTGTTCACACTGAAGCGGTCATCAGCGTGGGATGTAGCCAAAGGATGTCCATGTCTATGCCTTTCTGTGACTCTTCCAGCCTCTCTGTATCTCTGTTGCAACCTGCTGATGACATTCTATGATAATCTCAGCTCAGTGGCCACTTCCCTCTGAGAACATTCTGTTTGAAGCCTCGCAATGGCGAGGTGCTCTTGATCAATTCTTAGGTGTCGTCTTGGTCTCATGATGTCAAAATATGAACAGCATGATGAAGGGGACTGTTTAAATACCAATTCTAATTGAACCAGAAAATTTATTGGTCGATTCATGGATCAAACACCTGTTGTGAATTTTGCCGTTAAGCATCATCATCCATTGAGTTCGGTGATGACTGTCAGGTTTGAAGTAATTTTTAGTGTTGGCAAGCTCTCATTTGGGCTACAAGGCCCGCTTTTAACCTGCAGCAGGGCTGGCATTTGCTGCAGGTAAAATCATTTGAAGAGGTGAAGAAGTGATGCCTTTTGTGTGCTTTCGTATACTCTTTCTGTCTTTTCTCTTTGATTACTGCAGTGGCTTGTTTGAGTTTATACTTCCATGTAGTATGCTGCATTGTTTCTTCTTCCCATGTGTCAGGTGACATGCCAGCATTCTCAAGTGCCTTTTTAGTACATCCTTAAATCGTAGTTTTTGCTCACCTTGACTTCTCTTCCCCTGCCTCAGCTCGGAATAAAATACTGTCTTTGGTAGTCCAGTGTCATCCATTCGACGAACATGATCAGCCCAACGCAGTTGTGATGTAGTGATGAGGGCCTCAACACTAACAGAATCAGCACAACATGCAACCTCCACATCAGGGATGCGGTCTTGCCATCTGATATGCAGAATGGAACATAGATATGAACTTGTACTCTGGTTAGGGCTTTGATGTGTCTGCAGTATAGGGTCAAGCATTCAGTGGCATAGAGGAGACAGGGAAGGACAGCAGCCTTATAGACTTTCACTTTCATGCTGCGACCAATAGGGCCTTTTCCACTAGCACGCTTTAGCGCGACACGGGACGGCTCAGCACACTTTGTACGCTTTTCCACAAGCCCCAACACGGTTTAACAGCCGCGATTCTCAGCCCCGCTGCAGGGCAGGGTACAGCAGTGCTGAGCTGTGCCGTGTTGTGACGTTAACAGACTGGTCGGCGCTGATTGGTCAGGTTGTAACTGCCCCTCTCCTCCTCCTCATCTACCAAATCTTCACGACCTTCTCAATAAAGTTTTTGAAAAAAAAAAAAAAAAAAAAAAGAATCTTCACGACCGCCTTTACTCAGCACGCAACCACTGTTGGCGGTTCCTTTTCAGTGTATTGCTGTGCTATTTTCATTTATTCTCTATCAAAAATGGCTTTGCGTAATAAGGGTGTTCCATGGACCAATAAGGAGCTGCAGTGTCTGCTCACTGCATTGTCAGACGAACGTATTCAGCACGAGTTAGACGGAGCCGCCCGGAATGAAAAAATATACCGGGAGGTCTCGACATCGGAGTCCTTTAACGGTGAGTTTTAATTTTTTTTTATCGTGCGTTTTTTCGCAAATATATTCGGTAAGACGCTCAGTTTATTTATGCAATAAAAAAGCTGTTCATTTGTGGATGGATCGCTGCTTTATTGCAGCACACTGCGGACTAAAGCTTTTATTGTAATTATTCATGTGAACAATACGCTGAAATAAGCTTATGTATTCTTGTTAAAAACTATTGTCTTTTCTGTATATATTGCACTTTCGTGCTGTATTTTATTGTGTGCATTTTCCTTGTAGAATCATCCCACGCATCCGCCGCGACAGCCCGCACGGATTAATTCAACCGAGCCATCCTGACCCACAGCTGGCAGAGACGGCTTCATTCTACCGAGCCTCAGCACTCAGTGGTCGGCGTGTATAAAATGTTGATTAACCTTCATGTTGTGTTGCAAAGTTTTTTTTTTATTTTAATATTTTGTATATAATAAAATGGAATTGTTTTGGAAAGTGTGGTTTGTCTGTTATAACACTGAATTATAAAACAGTATAATTACATAGAAATTCCATTGCCTAGTCTGATCAAAATGATGCTGAGGGTCAACCATTGTAAAGGTAATGTAATTTTTAACTAGACCAAAAAAGAAATCTTTTTGAAAGCTTTCTGTTCTTTTTATTGAAATATCATAAAAAATTAGCACCAAGTCAAAGGTACAAGTATATGTAAATTGAATGTTCTATCGGCATTCCAAATTCAGAGATTTACAATACTTTAGAAGGAGTGTAGCATCATCTAAATGGAAAATAATAATACTGTTGTTCCAAACGTTGACCTGAAGGTGAAAAACATGAATTTTTTTAATTCAGTACATCCAAAATGCCCTAGGATGTGGTGTTGGACAGTGTGCCACCGTCTCATTATTTAATACGAATAAAAACAAGTTTCAGCTCATTATTTCTAGGTCATTTGGCAGAATAGAGGGTTAGTATTAATGAAAGCGCTTTGAGTGGTCTTTGTGACTAGAAAAGCGCTATATAAGTGCAGGTTAGTTAGTTAGTTAGTTAATTCAAAACAAAAGTGACTTGTGTTGTTGCAGCTTAATTATGAGATAAAAATTAATTGTGAAATAAAACCACAGAGCGAGCAAGGCAATAATCCTTGGATCCTCCATTTTTTGTCTCGTGTAAATAAGGACTCAGTCCGGTGCGTAACATCACGGGAGTGTGGCCCCGCCTCGCTGAGAATCTGCTGCTGCCCCGCTTCTAAAACCTCCTAACACAAACCATCACAGCACAAGCACAACACCGTGCTAATGGAGACAGAAGCATTCCGAGCCGTACTGAAGTGAATCGAGCCGTACCGAGGTGTGCTGGGCTAGTGGAAAACAGGCTAATGTCATGGCAGTTCCATAGGCACATCTTAAGGGAGCCAAAGTCTTTTATAGCTGAATATATTCTACGTTCAACGTTGAGGTCAGCAAAGTTAGTACTAGTTATTGTACTGCCAAGATAGGTAAAGGCCTCGATTGTTTTCAGGGGTTCTCTGTGTAGTGTCACTAATTGAGATTCACTAGTCCTGTTGGAGAGCTCTATGGGGGTTGATAGAACAGTTCTGTCTTTGATATGTTAATTTTTAGACCAAACACATCTGCTGTACAGGTAAACTGATCCACTATGTATTGCATATCCTCAAGGTTGTTTGCAACAAGTGCTGAGTCATCAGCGTAAAGGAGCTCCCTGATGCATAAATCCTTGGTTTTGGTGGTAGCATAAAGACAGGCAAGATTGAAAAGCTTACCACTTGTTCTTATATGGATATAGACCCCTTTGTGTAAATTGATGCTCATGGTGTCCAAGACAGCTGTAAGGAAGAGCAGGAACAGCGTAGGGGCAAGCATGCACCCCTGCTTTACACCATGATTGACCTCAAAGGCTTCACTGGGTTCTCCATATATTAGGACCTGTCCCTTCATCACTGTATGGAACTGCTTAATGACATTCACAAGCTTCTTGGGGCAACCATAGAACTCCAATACTTTCCAGAGGGTTTCCATGTCCACACTGTCAAATGCTTTTGAGAAGTCTATGAATACTATAAACAGGGGCTGATGTTGCTCCATTGCTTTTTCCTGTAGCTGTCGAAGCATGAAGATCATGTCAGAGGTTGATCTCCCAGTCCTGAAGCCACACTGATTCTCCAGAAGAACTTGATCAGATATGATTTTAAGCCAGTTCAGAACAACCTTTGCAAGGACTTTCCCAACAATGACCAAAAGTGAAATGCCCCGATGGTTTCCAGAGTCTGCCTGGTCACCTTTCCTCTTCTAAATGGTAACAATCAGAGCGTCCTTGAAGTCTTGAGGTAAGAATTCAGAAGCAAGACAAATGTTGAAAAGTTTCAGCAGGGTTTCAATGGTAACAAGGTAACAAGGTGCCGTTAAGCACCTTGTTAGAGAACAGCAAGTTATGCAAAAAGTACTGAAACACTGAACAGTTGGGCATGTGCATTCAAAAGGTTAGAGAGAGTCAAATTAAGTGGACATTCGGGCTGGCTCACCCCGGCTGTTTCCCCCTCCTCCTCGACGCGCTTCCTGACCGCTGTGTGTGCCTGGAATCCCGGCCTGGTGAGCTCTCTGCTGGAGACAACGCGAGCGACCCTCAGACGAATTCCCGGGGGGTCCTCCGTTATCGCCGGGCGGGGAGAGGAAGAAGCAGATTCCACTACAGCAGGCGATACTCAACCTCCAGGGGGCAGGCAAGTCATTGTTTTTTCACACCTGCTTAATGATTTGCTCTGTCACATCCCTGGAGGAGAAGTTCAGGGTTCACAGCTCCCTGAACTCTCCCCACCTGCTGTAACCTGTATGCCTAATCCCGCATCCTCTGTGTCTCTCTCCGCCGAGCGGTCCCCGGCTCCGGGTCAACGTGATGGGATATGGAGAGGGCCTGTGGTTCCGCAGCTACATTGCGGACGGAGGAGGGGGACTGACTGCTGCGTGGAGTCTACGCCGACGACTGAGCGTCCCCGGGTCTCCACGGAGGAGCGGTTCGGTCCGGCGGGACGAGATTCTTCTGGCTTCACGCCGAGTGGATCGTCGGCGGGGTTACCTGAGCTGGAGGGATCTCAAGCTGCGCTGACCATCGTGCTGGCTGCGGGGCCCGACGCGGCTAGGTGGGAGCCTGACAACGACCTCCTGATGACGGATCCTGGATCTTCGCAGTCCTGGACAGCGTCAGAACCCGAGATCAGGCGAGTGCTCTCCTTTCTTTTCTCTCTTTTTATCCCCGAGCACTTCAGCCTATCTCCAGGGGAGACGAGCCAGGTGCAGCCGTCCGCTGCGTCTGAGCTCGTCTCGCCGGGTTCTGGCGCTGCCGGTGATCCTGATCCCGGTTCTGTTTTCTCTTCTGAGCCTTCTTCCAGGGTCACCGGCAAGGAGTTGCTATTTCTCGTGGTGCTGGAGGGTCCGGGTTCAACGTTGGAGGTCGGTTCTGGTGCAGTATTCAACGTGGGTTCGCCCGAGACCCAGTCGGGGTCCAACGTGGGTTCGCCTGAGGCCCGATCGGGGTCCGACGTGGGTGTTGCCCCAGTATTGTCCAGGTCCGGTGAGGAGGTGGCCGTTTTCCTGCGGCCTGACGCCCGCCGCCCTCGTCATCGGCTCTCCCCTGAGCCTCTTCCACCGGGATCCGCTCTGATCCTTCGCCCGTCTCAACGGTCCTGGTGGTTGAGTGATGCGGGTCGACGACCCGACCCACAGAACTTTCGGTTCGGTGATCTGGTTCCCCCCACTGGTCTGTTTCCCTCTGGGCAGCCTGGTTCGGCTGCCGGTGGACTGGATTCCTGGGATCTGGGTCCAGAGTTCGCCGTCCGAACACTTCTCTTCCCCTGATTCGCCAGCTGGACAATGGGCGGGGAGATCTCCGGAGCCATCTCGGCTATTTTTGGACTCTGCCTGCCATTCACCTCGGGTGTCACTTTCTTTTATCGTTATTAAGGTCACTTGGGTGTAGTATTTTTGTCCTGTTGGTGGATTCGTATTTATAGTGCTGTGTGTTTTCCATCGCTCATGCTCAACATTTTACTTTTTGTACTATGTTTTTAGTCCCGTTTTTGCATTGTAGAGTTATGTTTTGTTTTCCGTAACACCATGCTCTGCAGTTATCCATTTATTCCAGTCACTTTCATTTCTTTAGGTGACTGGGTATTTATATATTCGTGTGTGTGGGTTTTTCTTTGCCTGCACTCAGTATTTCTCTTATGTCCTGTTTGTTCATTAGAGTCATGTGCCTTGTTTTTCGTAACACCATGCTCTGTAATTGTCTATTTGTTCCAGTCACCCTCACTTTTCTTGGTGACTGTGTGTATGTACTTAAATTAGCGCTGTGTATAGGTTCCCTTTTATTTAACCGTACTCAGCATTTTTGCCCTGTACCTTTTTGGTGGTTCTTTTTTCCTTGCTCTGGGTCACGCATGGTTGGTACTCTCTGGGTAGTATGTAACCGGCGTGCTGACCCAGTTCTTCTCCCCATCTGTACCTGGGTTAATTATTCTGTTTTGTCAGTATTGTATTTGGGTTTTTCTTTCCCGCTACCCTACATTGCCCCATTGGTGTTGTCCTTCCCTTGGCTTCTTCCCCTCCGGTCCGCCTCCCTTCCTCCCACCCTAGGTGGGGGGGGGGGGGGGGCTGGGATGTTCCTGGTCGTTCAGGAGCCCGACCTTGAGGGAGGGGCTCTGTCACCATGGGTTGAGATGCCGTCTCGGCACTCAGCCCATGTTTTCCCTCATCCCTGCTTCCCATTGAGCAGCGTCTCAGCTGGCCCCCAGCTGGCAGCATTATGGACAGCTGGGGCCAATCAGTCTTCATCAGCTGGGGCGCTGCCAATGAGGATAAATAGGAGCAGCCTCGATGACTCGGGGCTGCGACATAAACACATTGCTAAGCTGAAGCCCCTTCGTCTGGTGTCAGCTTATACTCCTCTTGCAGCATTCCTGTGTTTGTATCCCGCTGTGAGTATGTACGTCTTGTTACCCCCACGTCCGGTACGAGCTGCTTACCTCTGCGCTGTGCAACCTGTGAGTGTACGTCTGCATGAGTATCTGTGCTCTCCTCATCCCTTCCCCTTTACCCTGAATAAAATATCACGACTCACTGGCTTGCCCCTGGCTCTGATTGCCCGGCTCCCTAGAGCCGGATATGACAATTACTGTCCTTTTTCAGCACTAAATAGCTTTCATATTTGTGTGTGTGTATTTGTGTGTGTGTGCCCACACGCACGGAGGAAGGGAAGATGATCACAGGAGGGTGTACATCAATGTGGGGTGGGCCGGGATGCACGGACGAGCACAGAGCAGGGCTGAACGGGGTACTGCCCTGCGCCAAATGTATAACTGTGGCACGCACAGTTGTCTGCTTCAGCTTTGGAATAATATTAATATGTCAGAATAAAGACAGACAGCCTTCTGATTGATTTCCACTCTACTGTCGCTGTGTTGTGACGCGGGGATGGTGACACCCAACTCCATCACACGTTTTTCCACATTATCCAATTCAAATATCAGCCAAGGTGGGCAACGATCCACGTCGTTTGCAGGGTCATTTAGCCCACATCAAGTAGCACTGGTAACCCGATTCAGACAACAGCGGCAACCTGAATCATACTGGGTTTGCCTAGATTGCCGGGGTAGTTTGAAAGGAGCTTTAAAGTGGAAGCTAATCTACTTGCTAGCCAGCTTTTACTGTACAAAAGTGCTAATTGCTGATATAGCCTGAAAATATTTTTTGCACTTAACATTTTAAACACTAGCTGAGCTAATCGCAGTAAATGTACACTCAGTCAAAAAGGAGACCATCCTGCTGCAAGCTAACACTCCTTTAACTCTGACCAGTAGAGTGTTTAAGCACAAGTAAAATTCTTAATCAATAGTTAGCCGATAGCTTATGTGACTAGTGTCAAAGATGATATTTTGAAGAATTAATCTCCTTATTACGATATTCAGTAACTTCTCCATGTTTACAGAAGTGTTACTTTATCACTGAATTAAAAGTTAGGAATTCATCTGGTGTGTTGCCTGTGGACTGGTGCTTAATAGGCTACAGACTGTCAAATCTGTTCTCTGCCCATATGCCAAAGTACACACATTTGAGGCACACTACACAGTCGCCAGATACCAGGCGTTGACCCCAGTGGCCTCATCCTGGGCAAGCTGTCATCTCTGGGGAGGGAGGTGGAAGTGGATGTCAGAGGACAGAGGAGGAGGGACGGAGAGGAGAAAGGAAGTGACCCCCCCCCCCAAAAAAAAAACAGATTCTCGGCCTCCAAGCCAGAAACTAAAACTTAAGATTTCTTTTCTCTTTGTGCTTGTGTGTGAATCAGCACAATATTAATAGAGAAGAAGCTGGAAAGAGCAGTCTGGATACTATGTTAAGCTACTGAAGGATCCATGGCAACCTTCCAGTTTCAGGCTCTTCAAAACACAAAGGCAGCAGATGATTCGAACGATGAAAACAATTGATGCAATTATGTCAGGATTCCTCAAAGTGGCATGAAATGGTGTCATCGTCTCCATCAGAATTGTGGTCAACATGTCTAGAATAGCAACTTCCACCATCTTTAACCCCCACCATATAATCCTCCCACTCCCATCCATATAGTGAATGCTATTTTTAGCTGTAAGATGCTGGAGCATTGCTGTTATTTCTGCTAAATTGGAAGCTTTTCTCACTTTCATGGCATTGATTGGATTAGTCAGTCCCCCGGCTTCTCCCTTACTCCCAGAACAAATTAGTGTCCATGTCACCTGCTGCTTTAAGTTGATTTTCCACTTGCTGCTTAGCTCTAAAATTAGAAATTGTATGAGGCGGCTCATTCCAAACTGGCAAGGGATGTTGCTCGAATTCCTACATATAAAGTGTTAACGGGCAAGGATTTGGCATCAGTTTTTGTCTCAGCATAAAGAGCTTTCACCGTATGCCTCATCGCTGACAGTTAAGCGTACTAACAGCTTCGTAAGCTTAAAAAAACAAAGCAGGGAAACATCAAGCAGCACAATAACCAAAGATTGTTGGATTATATTATATATTGCAGTGCCTGTGTTTGTTAGTGCTAGCAAATAATCCATTTTCAATTTGCTCAAACTTGCAAGACCATTTGGGGAATGACATTAAATAAGATTGGTATTGATTTATCTCCGGATGTTCTGACATTTCATTCCAAGCGAGCTGGCTGCTGCATATCATTTTATATAATTCAACGAGGCAGTAAAGCCACTGTTATCACCTTTAAAGAGTGAAGGCTATAGAGATGCTAATATTTAAAATAAAAATCATGCCTAAGTTCAAAGAAGGTGGAAAAGGTAATGACTAGTACACACAAAATCTGTGTAAGCATTACTTTGGGGCTGGGTTACTAAACATTGATCTGTGGGACTTTGTGTAGCCCTGCTTACGTTGAACAAATAACTACTGAGTGAACACCATTGGTCCACCTGGGTCAAGGCATAAGGCACTCTTAATCTTGTCAGAGGATTTATTTGAAGCAACCTTTGCGATGTAAAACTGGACTGGTGGCCTAGTGTTAAAGCATCTTCCCCACAACTGGGAAGTCATGGGTTCAAGCCCCAGCTGGGTCACACCAAAGACCACTAAAAATAGGTACTTCCCACCTTCTAGCTTGGTGATCAGCAGAACAGAATGGGAGAAGGTGAAAGTCATCATGGTGGTGCCTGCATGCCTCTGGATAAACTGTGGTGATCTGCGTTTCCAATCCACAAACAAAACCATCAAGAAATACAAGCATGGAGGGGGGTAATCTGCTCTGTCCACTGCACAAGACCAGCAGCTCTTTGCAGCGGAACTCTAACCTGCAACGGACCAAAGAACATCTAGGGTCCCCCATCATCAGTAATGACTGTGACTTCTTCTTTCGGTGATGTAAAATAAATGGGCTAAATTCATAACAAAACAAAAACATTCAGAGAATCAGAATCAGAATCAGAATCAGAATCAGGTTTATTGCCATTGTTCATGTAGTACACAAACTAGGAATTTGTCTCGGTACAATGCTGCAACATTAAACATGATAAGATAAGAGAAATAAACTATACATGTAATAAAGTGTAGGATAAGATTAAGTGATACTGGTCAACAGTTAAAATATATATTAGCCAGCAGCAGATACTGTGGAGAACTATATAGTGCAGTCGGTAATGCAGGAAGAAAACAGTGATGATTGACATGAGTCTGGTTGAGCTGCTGTACATGGTGCACGAGAGTCACTTAGTGTTCAGCAGTCTAATGGCAGAGGGGAAGAAGCTGTTTATGTGACGGGAGGTTTTAGTCTGGATGGACCGAAGTCTTCTACCAGAGGGGAGGGGGGCAAACAGTACATGACCAGGGTGTGAGGGATCGGCTATGATCCGGCCAGCACGCCTCCGGGTCCTGGAGATGTACAGATCCTGGAGAGATGGGAGCTTGCAGCCGATCACCTTCTCAGCAGTGCGCACGACGCGCTGCAGCCTTAGTCTGTCCCTGGCAGTGGCTCCTGCGTACCACACGGTTATGGAGGTGGTGAGGATGGACTCGATGATGGCTGTGTAGAACTGCACTAACATCTTGGTGGGTAGCTTGAGCTTCCTCAGCTGCCGCAGGAAGAACATCCTCTGCTGGGCTTTTTTGATGAGTGAGCTGATGGTCAGCTCCCATTTGAGGTCCCTGGTGATGGTAGTGCCTAGGAAGCGGAAGGAATCAGCAGTGGTGATGGGAGAGCCTGAGAGGGTGAGGGGGGGCAGAGGAGTAGTGACTTTCCTGAAGTCTACAATCATCTCCACTGTCTTCAGAGCGTTCAGCTGCAGGTTGTTATTGCTGCACCAGGACGCCAGCTGGGCCACCTCTCTCCTGTAGGCGGACTCGTCGCCGTTGGAGATGAGCCCGATGAGGGTGGTGTCGTCCGCAAACTTGATCAACTTGACAGACTGGTGGCTGGAGGTGCAGGAGTTGGTGTAAAGGGAGAAGAGTAGGGGGGAAAGTACACAGCCCTGGGGTGATCCGGTGCTGATGCTAGTATAGTCTGAGACAGTCTTTCCCAGCCGCACATGCTGCCTCCGGTCCGTCAGGAAGTCGATGATCCACCTGCAGAGGGAGTCAGGCACGTTGAGCAGGGACAGCTTGTCCCGGAGCAGAGCGGGGCGGATGGTGTTGAATGCGGAGCTGAAGTCCACAAACAGGATCCTGGCGTAGGTTCCCGGGGAGTCCAGGTGCTGCAGGATGGAGTGGAGGGCCAGGTTGACTGCATCGTCTACAGACCTGTTGGCTCGGTAGGCAAACTGCAGCGGGTCCAGGAGAGGGGTGGTGATGGACTTGAGGTGGGACAGGACCAGGCGCTCAAAGGACTTCATGACTACAGAGGTGAGCGCTACAGGTCTGTAGTCATTAAGTCCAGTGATCCGTGGCTTCTTGGGGACAGGGATGATGGTGGAGGATTTGAGGCAGGACGGCACGTGGCATAACTTAAGGGAGGTGTTAAAAATGTCTGTGAATACAGGAGCCAGCTGTTTCGCACAGAGTCTCAGGGTGGAGGGAGACACGCCGTCTGGGCCGGGGGCCTTGCGCGGGTTCAGTCTGGAGAACTGTTTGAGCACATCCTGCTCACTGATGATAAGGGGAGGGGGGGAGGTGGGGGGGGGGGGTGCCTTAAATGAAGTAGGGAATGTGGAGGCTGTGGAGCTGGAGGGAGGGGGGGAGTTGGACACAGATGACGAGGTGTCAAAACGGGCATAGTGTTGGGACAGTCTCTGACAAAGGGCTTTGTCATCCTGACCTTTAGGAGCCTGAGGCCGATAGTTGGTGATCTGCCTCAGTCCTCTCCACACGGAAGCCGAATCATTAGCAGTGAACTGCTGCTGGAGTCTCTCTGAGTACACAGATTTAGCCCTCTTCAGCTCTCTGTTAAACCGGTATTTAACCTCCCTGTAGCAGTCCCTGTCTCCACTTTTCAGCGCTGCTTCCTTCTCCTTCCTGATCTGTCTGAGCTTAGCTGTGAACCAGGGTTTGTCATTAGAGTAACTCACCCTGGTGCGTGATGGAAGAATGTTCTCTTCACAAAAGTGGATATATGAGTTCACAGTGTCCGTGTACTCATCCAGATCATGCGTGGCTCCTTTAAGCATGCCCCAGTCAGATATTTCCATGCACGTTTCCAGCTTCTCCTCAGCATCACTGGTCCGTATCTTCGTAGTGCTCACAACAGGTTTAGTGAGCTTCAATCTCTGTCTGTATGTGGGAATGAGGTGAACCATCACGTGATCAGATAATCCCAGCGCAGCTCGAGGGACAGCGCGATATGCGTCTTTCACTGTGGTGTAACAGTGATCCAGTGTGTTTAATCCTCTGGTGGGGCATTTAATAAACTGTTTGTAGCGGGGGAGATCGTGGCTCAGATTGCACTGATTAAAGTCGCCAGCCACAATAATCAGCGAGTCTGGAAAACTCCGCTCTGTGTGTTGAATGTGATCCGCGAGCACGCGCTGAGCTTCGCGCGTGTCCGCGTCGGGAGGGGCGTACACAGCGATCAGTATAAAAGAAGCAAACTCCCGTGGGGAATAAAAAGGCTTGCAGTTGATAACAAGAAATTCCAAGGCAGGAGAACAGTGTTTGGAAATTACCGTTACATCAGAGCACCAGATGCAGTTGATGTAGAAGCAGACTCCGCCTCCTGTGGTCTTGCCGGAAAGCTCTGTGTCACGATCAGCACGGAAGAGCTGAAAGCCGTCGAGGCGCAGCGCGCTGTCCGGTATATTTTCCCGGAGCCAGGTCTCAGTAAAGCAGAGGACAGCTGAGGAGGCGAGGTCCTTAAAACGCATCAGCAGTCTCAGTTCATCCACCTTGTTAGAGAGAGAGTTGGTATTGGACAGAAATATGCCAGGCAGCGCCGTTCGCGAGCCTCTCCTGCGAAGTCGTACGAGAGCGCCCGCTCGTCTTCCTCTCTTCCGCCGTCTCACTTTCCGAGCCAAACAATAAACCAGATCGGCGGCAGGGGCTAGAAAAACTGGGAGGAGGTCCGTGGGGGTCAAAGTCCTGATATTTAAAAGTTCTTCACGGGTATAAGTGCAAGCAGACACACAATTGACAAACAAAAACAAACAAAGAGCGCAGCGAAGCACCATGTCGACCGCTGTGGGCGCCATCTTGGATTTGGATGGAGAGGACATACCTCTGCCAAGGCTCCTTCCGTCACTCATGGATCACTTTCAAAATGTAATGGGTTTGTGTGTAGGCCAAGAGCCACTTGTGGTGAAAATTGCATCAAAGTCTGTCCATTAGTTTTGGAGCATTGTTGCTAACACACTGTGAGAAGAGCCTTGGCTGAGGTACAGTATCTCACACAAGTGAGTACACTCCTCACATTTTTGTAAATATTTTATTATATCTTTTCATGGGACAACACTAAAGATATGACACTTTGATACAATGTAGTCAGTGTACAGCTTGTATAACAGTGTAAATTTGTTGTTCCCTCAAAATAACTCAACACACAGCCATTAATGTCTAAACCGCTGGCAACAAAACTGAGTACACCCCTAAGTGAAAATGTCCACATTGTGCCCAAAGTGTCAATATTTTGTGTGGCCACCATTTTTTTCCAGCACTGCCTTAACTCTCGTGGGCATGGAGTTCACTACAACTTCACAGGTTGCCACTGGAATCCTCTTCCACTCTTCCATGATGACATCACGGAGCTGGTGGATGTTAGAGATCTTGCGCTCCCCCACCTTCCATTTGAGGATGCCCCACAGCTGCTCAATAAGGTTTAGGTCTGGAGACATGCTTGGCCAGTCCATCATCTTTACCCTCAGTTTCTTTAGCAAGGCAGTGGTCATCTTGGAGGTGTGTTTGGGGTCATTATTATGTTGGAAAACTGCCCTGCGGCCCAGTTTCCGAAGGGAGGGGCTTATGCTCTGCTTCAGTATGTCACAATACATGTTGGCGATACATGTTGGCATTCATGGTTCCCTCAATGAACTGTAGCTCCCCAGTGCCGGCAGCACTCATGCAGCCCCAAACCATGACACTCCCATCACCATACTTGACTGTAGGCAAGACACACTTGTCTTTGTACTCCTCACCTGGTTGCCGCCACACATGCTTGGCACCATCTGAACCAAATAAGTTTATCTTGGTATCATCAGACCATAGGATATTGTTCTAGCAATCCATGTACTTAGTCTGCTTGTCTTCAGCAAACTGTTTTTTTTTTTTGTTACTTATTTGTACCCGTAGGTAGATTTGGTTTGCAGTCTGGTGACAAGCCACCGGCTGCCGGTCGCTGCGTGCGCGAGCGCCCTAAACCTACATGTTTTTGTGGTATGCGGGAGGAAACCAGAGAAATCCCGGAGTAAACCCACGCAACACGGGGAGAACATGCAAACTCCACACAGCTCACTGTTGGTCGGGGGCTGGGATCGAACCCACGATCTCATGATCCCCGCGATCCCCCGGCCGAGGGTAAACTGTGCTGCCACAGTGCTAAACCACTGTGCCACGTTTGCAGGCTTTGTTGTGAATCATCTTTAAAAGGGGCTTCCTTCTGGGACAACAGCCATGCAGACCAATTTGATGCAGTGTGTGGCGTATGGTCTGAGCACTGACAGGCTGACCCCCCACCCCTTCAACCTCTGCAGCATTGCTGGCAGCAGGGTCAGGATCAAGCACCTCAACTGTACGTATAAGCTACAACTTTTCAGGATGGAACCACTGCAGATCGTGAAGCGGCTGGGCCCGGACACTTTCCGGCTCTCGGATGTGTCATGGTGGCATTCCAGCCGCCTCAGGAAGTCGTTGCTGGCCCAGAGTCCGGGAGCTGCAGTGGATGTGACTGATAAGGGTTGGGGCTTGGCTGATGGGGCTTTTGGGGACACTCAGGTGTGGCCGACGGAGCCTGGAGCAGGTCCTCCTCCTGTGAGGCGCTTGGCTAGGACACATCAGAGGCCCAGACTTTGTTGTAGGCCTAGCTTTAGCTGACGCGTGTTAGTCATGGGCGGCAGAATAATCCACCCCAACACGGGGGGTACTCTGGTAGTCTACCCAGGTTCCCATTTAGCTCACTAGGCTTGTTAGTCTGTGTGTGGTTTAAATGAAAAAGTTCTGTGGTGAAAAGGGGTTTTTGTGCAATTTAAAGGGGGGTTGTTTTGAATTATGTTCTCACATGTTGTAAAGGGGGTGGCGGTGGGGACTTGGCCCTTGGGGCTTGCCGTAGCCGACGCCAGGGAGTTAATGTGGTGACGTCAGGTGGGCTATGGCCAGTATGTATACTGAGACACATTCTCAATAAAGTTCAGTTCGTTGCTAGGCACAACGTGACTCATGTCTCGCTTTGTTAAGACATAACAGATACCGCTTGTTATATTGTGAAATAGCACATTACTGTGAAGTGCAGTGTAGTGATGTCCACTTCCCGTCACGTCACTGCACCACCTTATATAAAGCAGAGGGCATCCATATTCCGGCCTCTTTGACCGGTGCCCCCTGCCAGGTGCCTGCTGTGTAACCGCTGTTCACATCCATCATTAGAGCCGTGTTCGTCCAGTCATCTTGCCTCATCCTTCACACCACTTCACCCCTTTCTCGAGCTGCCGGGAACCACCGGTGCCTTGGCCTATGTGGTCTGAGGCTTTCCAGACCTACCTCACCGGGCTGGACCTCGGTATGCTTGACAAGTTAAGAACACGTGTGCTTCTTGTTCATAACCTTGGTATTGAGGGTCAGCATGTCCTGCGCACACTCAGAGCTTTGGAATCTTTTGAAGACATTGTGGAGCCACTAGGGAACCATTTTCACACCCTGGATAGCGTGACTGTCCAGAGGATTCGTTTTCGGCAGTGACATCAGTAGGTAGGTTCAGTTCAGTTCAACAACAACAGTTCAACATAATTTATCCGAAATGGGTGATGGCTGAAGCCGCAGCTTATATTGCCCACCCATGTTCCATCCAAGAATTCAAAAGAAAAAACAAAACAAGAGCGATTACAATTCAGAACGAAGCTAAGACAAAATGTGACAAAAAAAACTAAGCTACAACACAACGCAGGCTGGATATGACAATCCTTATGTGATTTTACATGTCATCTTGTATATATGTTTGGAGTATTTCTTCCTTTAGTTTTTATTTAAATTGTCCAAGCGTTGTACATGATTTTAATTCAGGTCCAAAATCGTTCCATAATCTGACTCCTTGCACTGAAACTCAGTGTTGCTTGGTGGTAGTTCTCACTGAAGGTTTTTGAAATATACATGTTCCTCTGAAATGATATTGTTTCTCCCTTATTTGGAACAACTTTTGGATATTTGCGGGCAGTGATAGATTCTTCACTTTAAACATTATTATTGCAGTTTTAAAGTCAACCAGATCTTTCAACTTGAGAGCTTTTAATTTAAGAAAAAGTGGGTTTGTTGGTTCCCTGTAAGCTGCTTTGTTTATTATTGTAATAGCTCTCTTCTGAAGCATAAAGACTGGATATATGTTTGTTTTATATGTATTTCCCCATACTTCAGTACAATATGTCATGTATGGGAGTATTAATGAATGATACAAGGTATATAGTGTGGGTTGATTCAGCAAATATTTCACTCTGTGTAGTATTGCAATTGATTTGGATATTTAACCTTTAATATAATTAATATGTGACTTCCAACACAGTTTATTATCAATTATTACTCCAAGAAATTTGGTTTCAGATACCCTTTCAATCTCTACACCATTTACACTGAGTTTAGATACTGAGTTGTTGTGATGGTTGTTAAAGACTATAAATTTTGTCTTACTTAAATTGAGCGTTAAGTTGTTTGAATCAAACCACAGTTTAAGCTTTCCTAATTCCTTTCCAAGTGTATCCAAAAGTTGTTCCAAATTGCTTCCACTGCATAATAGATTAGTGTCATCGGCAAACAATATTAAGTCCTTTTTTCCTGAAACTTTACATATATCATTTATATACATATTGAATAACAATGGCCCCAAAACTGAACCCTGTGGGACTCCACAAGTAACCTTCAGCAACTGTGAGTTTTTGTTACCAACACATACATACTGACATCTATTCTTTAAGTAACTACTTAACCAGGACAGTGCTACCCCTCTAATACCACAATTTTGTAGTTTCTTTAATAATAAATTATGATCCACTGTATCAAATGCTTTTTTAAGATCCAGGAATACCCCAACTGAATACTCTTTATTTTCAATGGCAGTTGATATTTTTTCTATAAATTCCATTAGAGCAAATGCAGTTGTCCTCTTGTGTCTGAACCCATATTGCTGCTCACACAATAGATTATTCTTCAATATGAAGTTGTCAATTCTCTCATAGAATATTTTTTCAAGTATCTTGGAAAATTGCGGCAATAGTGAAATTGGTCTATAGTTTGAGAATTCCCGTCACCCGTCTTGTATATCGGAATTACTTTAGCTATTTTCATTGCATTGGGAAATATACCTGTTTGGAGAGACAGGTTACAGATATACGTCAGTGGTTTCACTAAGCATTCAATAATAGTCTTGACTAAGAGCATGTCAATACCATCACAGTCCGTAGATGTTTTACTTTTAAACGATTTAACAATTTCAATGACCTCTCTCTCATCTGTGTTCTTTATGAAAATGGAGTCTTTTATAGCAGTGTTATTGCTTATTGTATCACCTGTAGGCACCATAATGGGTATTTCTCGAGCCAAATTAGGACCAATGTTAACAAAAAAGTTATTAAATTCATCTGCAGGTGAAGCTGCATTCACACTCTGAGTCGTTTTATTATTTTTTGAAAATTCGGTTGGGTAGCTTGTATTTCTGCTTTTATTTCCAAGAATACTGTTAAGTATTGTCCATGTATTTTTAATATTGTCTCTGTTTTTCTCCAGTTCTTTACTGTAATAGTCTCTCTTACTACATCTTATTATATATGTTAACTTATTTTTGTATGTTTTATACCGCTGCTCTGCTTCTTTTGTCCTTTTCTTTAGGAAAGCTTTATATAATAATTTTTTCTTTTTACACGCCTTTTGTAATCCCTTGGTTAACCATGGCTTATCTGCAAATTTATGTTGAAGCTTTTTCTTTACTAATGGACAATTTTTTTCATAAAGAGTGGTTACAATGTTTATAAATGTGTCATAGGCTTCATTTACATCTGATACATAGACTTCTGTCCAGTCTTGCTTCAGCAAGTCTTCTTTAAAAGAACTGATGGCATTTTGTGATTTGTATCTGAACGATTTTAAAAATTTTTCTGTATTGGCCCCCGTGTGGCCATGGATAAGTGCAAAGGTTGGCAAGTGGTCACTTATATCATTTATCAATAATCCACTTTCTATTTTCTTATCAATAATATTAACAAACAGGCTGTCAATAAGTGTAGCAGTGTGAACTGTGATTCTACTGGGATGTGTTATTGTGGGATACAGACTCATGCTGTACATAGAGTTCATGAACTCTGTAATTACATTTTGTTGATGTGGATTTAGTAAATCAATATTGAAGTCTCCACAAATTACTACCATTTTCTTACTAGTAATATTATTGTACAGCTCGACTAATTTATCTCTGAATGTCTCAATGCAAGTTCCCGGCTTTCTATATATACAACTTATAATTACATTTTTTGTTTTATCTTGGTCAATCTCAACAGTAACACATTCCAAAATCCCTGGTAGTGCAAAGGACATTCCATTTACAAGCTTACACCTATACAGGTCATCAATATACAGTGCAACACCACCACCCTTTTTTTGAGATCTGTTAATATGAAACATCTGATATCCCTCTATTGCCATCAGGGGAGCCTGCTCTTCATTAAGCCAAGTTTCAGAGACTGCGATAGCTGTAAATTTTCTGTCTAGCTGTTTTAAATAGTCCTGAATCTGTGGAAAGTTTTTGTTAAGACTTCTGCTGTTGAAGTGTATTATTAATAGTTTACCATATAGTTGCACTTGACTTCTGAATTGCTTTTCAGTGTAATATTCACACTGGTTATGAATATTATTGAAAAAGTGGTTATCAGGATCAATATCGTTCTCCATCTCGTGTAGTTTATGTTCAGCATAATGGCATATTTTCAGAGTTTGAGTTTCCTTACTCTGTGTCAAATGACTTCCTCAAACTGGGAATAATTGATGTCTACTCAAGTCAGTCATAAGTTTTTTGTTTGTTTTGCTAATTTTTTTTTAAAGTACATTGACATAGTATATCAAAAGAACTATTCTTACCGTGTGTGTGAATATGGATTATCATTGTCTCTTAATTTTCTTAATCAGTGTTCATCTGTATTTATTTAAGTCAGTAACATCTCTGATCATTATACTCTTTGCTTGCTCAGGTGTTCCATTTAGTTTGATCCAAACTCTACAATTTCTTGTCCATGTTGCCTGTATCTTATTTTGTCTTTTCAGCATCCGTGCTTGCCGTGCTATTTCAGCATTTGTTTTTGTTAGGTGTTCATTTAGGTAAACTTCTGTTCCCCGTAGCTTTCTGGCCTGCCTCAGTATGTCATTCTTTACCCTTCTGTTCACAAAGCGCATCACAATTGATTTCTTTGTTTTGTTATCTTTTCTGGGTAAAGCATAACAGGCTGAAATTGCATTTGCTTCGACCCTTATATCTCTACTGTCAAGAAACTGAAGTACCTGGTTTTCTAGGGAGACTGATTCACTCAGGGGAGCCTCCTCACCTCTCAGTCCTGTTGTAGCATGAGCGTATGATTGATATTTGATGTCTAGTCCACTTATAATTAGGTCATCCATACGAGAACCTTGTTCAAGATCCTCGACGCGTCGCTCCAAGTCCGTAATTTTTTTGTCTTTTTCCTGTATTGTTAATTTTAAGTCTCGTACTTCTTCCATTAGGCCTATTATTTTGGCCTGCTGGCTAACCATTTTGGCCACTTCATCTGACAAGAAGTTCAGAGATTTTTTGATCTCTTCCATTTCCTCCTTCTTTGGTGGCATTTTTACTGACCTGTGGATAGTAAAAACAATCTCTGTTTGTGTCGCCGGTATCCGATCCGACCGACCTCGAATCCAGCTGGGCCTCAGCTAGCCCCCTCCGCTGCTAGTCCCGCTGTTTACCGCCGCCGTAACCGAGCTCCTGTCCAGCTCCTCCACCAAGTCCCGCCGCACACCGCCGCTGCAGCCGAGCTCCAATCCTGCTTCTGGCCAGCTGGGGTCCCGGTAGATCCTCCGCTGAGCCCCGCCACCTACCGCCGTCTGCCTCAGCACTTCCTCCGCTGAGCCTCGCCACTGGGCTCCGATTCAGGCTATTGTCCGGCTGGGTCCCGGTGGTCCTCCACTGGTCCCCGTCTCCCACCATCGCCGCCCCCGAACTCCGATCCGGCCCCCGTCCAACTGCTGCCCCGGTCAGTTCCTCCGGTAAGCCCTCACCGGGGACTGAGTCGCTTCGTGTCGGTGTTAGGTGGCACGACCAGCGTTAGCGTTAAGCTAACTAGCGTTAGCTTAGCAAACGCTTCGGGTAAAGCGTAGCAGCGAACCACAAAAGAAATGCTAGTCAGTTTACTCACAGTGGCCGGTGAAAGGCGATTAAAGGTGTATTCCAAAGGAGGTGGAAATTCAGCCCGTGCGTGTGCGTCACAAATGCCGATCGCTGTTGGTTTGTTATTTTAATGGCAAAATCAGCAACTTTGTCTCAGCACTGAAAAAGTGCGACCATCCCGGTCGCCATCTTGCTCTCCCATCTTGAATAGGTGAGCCTATTCATCAGTTTGTCGTCGACTTGAAGCAGCTAGCTAGCGAGTGTCGCTTTGGGCCGTTGGAAGATGAAATGGTACATGACCAGCTAGCGGAGCACTCATGCAGTGCCACATTGCGGGCTAGGCTACTCACGGCACCCAGTGACTTAACATTAGCCAGAGCTGTCAAGCTAGCTCTCCAGCTGGAGGCCGCAGACAAGCTAGCTTTGGAGCTACACTGGCGCCTGTCACAGTGGCCACCGGAGCCTCTTGCCATGGCCAATGTTGCAGACCTGGATAGCGAGGATAGCAAGGATTGCTTGGACGATGATACTATGGAAGCCAACGCTGCCAGCCGAAGGTCTGCCCCGGGAAAACCCCTGTGCAAGGGTTGTGGGTCTGCAACACACCAATATAAGGCTAAGGACTGCCCGCCTAGGGGAGCCTGTTGTAGCAGATGTGGACACTTGAACCATTATGCTAGAGTGTGCCGTGTATCTGAACCGGAGAGCCCACAGAAGAAATCACTCCGCTCGCCCCCGACAACCATCCATACGGTGTCCCCCAGCACAAACGGGTACACGTTTTGCACAGTAGAATTGGACAGTGTGGGGGTGCCGCTGCTGCTTGACACAGAAGCAGGGGAGTCATTGCAGAACTGGGCCATGGTGAGGAAGTTTTCCCGCACTATAGGATTAAATGTAACCCGACACCATTGTATGGTTATGGAGGTGGCAGGCTCTGCATGGTTGGGACTTTGGAGTTAACGGTCCAGTACAAGTCTGCGAAGATGGTTGACTTCACGTTCCACGTGACAGCCAGAGGCAATAACATCATGGGCTGTGATTTGTTTTACGGACTGAGTTTCGCCATAAATGACGACGCTGGGAACAAATGGTCAGGTTGTGGCCAGTGGAACCCTTCAGTTCCAGTGGTTGGTGATGACACTGTGTGGGACAAAGAGCTAACGGACACCACAGCGGTCAAGCAGGACCAGCTTCACTCAGGTTCGGCACAGGAGGGTCTCAGTGCTGGTGCTCAGGAAACGGTAGAGGGGGGTACTGAGCATGGTAGCGAGGCGCCTGCGCCAGCAAATGACACCAATGTGCTAGCCCCAGATGCCTCCGGAGCTTGGCTGCAGAACAATGGAGGGTCTGCAGCTACGGTGGTGAATGCTACGACGGTTTTAGAAGAGGTCAGGGCCAGACCAATGAGCATGGAGGAACCGCATGCTCAGCAGCACCACTTCAGGCCGAGTCAGTCTCCGCTGAGGGTTTTGGACTTGGTTCAGGTTCGGGGTGAAGAACGTCCATGGCGAACATGGGCCAGACGAAAGCCAGCTAAACATCGAGGGTGTCTGCGCATTGTGGCTAAGCTGGGTACCGCATACTTCAGGTTGACCAATGGCTTGGCGAGGCACACCAATCAGCTTCGGCGTGTCCGGAAGAGGCTCCAGGTGATGGGGCTGGACGGGGGCCAGAGTCAGTGGTGAAGAGGTGAGGCTCCATCGTCTGGAAGATCGGCCATCGTCCTGGGGGTCAGCTGCTTCCAGGGGCGTGCTTGCTGAGGGGCTGCCCTGGGCCCCCCATGCTGGTTCTACTCCTCTTTCCCAGGGAACAGTGCTGTAAATAATTTGGTGTTTATAGTTTTTGTGTTCTGATGTATATGTGTTGTATTATGGGATTATTTTGTGTATTTTGCTTAGTTTAGGAGCACGGTGTGCAATTTTAGTTTATGTATGGACTTTTATTTAGATATGGGTGACAGAATATTCCACCCCGCCGTGCGGGCTGTATGGTAGTCCACCAGTCAGCCCTATTTTAGGTTGTTTTGTTGTGAATTGGTTAGGCCATTTTAGTGCATTGTTTCTCGTTATTTTAGTGCATGATTTGGGTCCCAATTTATTTTTTTTTTGGGGGGGGGGATCCTATTGTGTGTATGGTTTTGGACTTTCTAAAGGGGAGAGAATGCTATATTGTGAAATGGCACATAATTGTGAAGTGCGGTGTAGTGATGTGTACTTCCCGTCACGTCACTGCTCCGCCCTATATAAAGCAGAGGGCATCTATAGTCCGGCCTCTTTGACTGGTGCCATCTGCCAGGTGCCTGCTGTGTAACCGCTGTTCAGATCCATCATTAAAGCTGTGTTCGTCCAGTCATCTTGCATCATCCTTCACCCAAGGTATTTTACCATACATAACACCACCTTCTCCACTCATCTTAATGACGGTAGAGGAATCCCTGTGAGCATCTAAACCCACACAGACACAGCTACTCCAGAGTTAGCTTAGTGACTTTGGTTTTAGTCAAACTGCTAAACATCTGTGTTCCCACCGGGTTGATCTACAGTCTGTAATGCGTCGCTTTTCCAACCAGGGGTCCTTGAGAGAGCATTCAAGGGTCCTCAGGAAACTGTCAAATTATACCTTGGTGAAACAGAGAGGCATACAGTACTCATCACTCAATGTGTCTGTGTGTGGGGGTGTGTGAGTGGGTGCGTGTATCTGTGCATCTGCCTGTCTGTTACCAGCTTTTCAGCTCGCCCAACCAAAATTAAGTGGAACTAAAAGCTTGTATCATTGCATCTTCATATTTACTTCGCCAGAATTTCAAGATAAGGCTTTGTTTTCAAAATAAACACAAATTCAACTCACCATGGCAGTGTAATGGAACCACGAAAAAAAGGTATTGTAATAACTATGCCGGGCCACTACAGGCGGCAGTGTGACTTTTTACAGCATATGGATGACTTCCTAAACATGGCAGACCATAGCAGACCATAGATATAAAATGCTAGATCGGCAGTAGGTCACTGGAGCGCGAGATTTCCGGCCGCCATATTGGTACAGGAATCACAACAAATCCACAGCTCAGCTTAACGCACAACACTCTGATTAAGTCTTCATTTCTGTCACCATGGGATGAGACGCCGGGTTTTCCGGCGCTCAGACCAGTCCCTTCTCATCCCTGTCTCTCATTGGGCAGCGTCTCTGTGGGCTCCCAGCTGTCAGTGTTACAGGACGGCTGGGGCCCAATTAATCCTCATCAGCTGAGGCGCTGCTAATGAGGATAAAAAGGAGCAGCTTCGATCATTCGGGGCTGCGACTTAAGCACTGTTAGGCTGGAACCCTTACGGTAAGTGTCAAGTATTTGTTTTTAAATAATTTAATGGTGTGTTGTCAAAAATAAAGGTAAAAATTTGGGAGGTCACTGATTTCTGTACATGCATGACTGCCATGAGTGTATCGATACTTATGGCAATATTTCTCATGTAATATTAGTATACAGTGTTGCATTGTGTTCTTTGTTACTGGGTCAGTATTGGTAGCCAATATTATCAACAATGAACTTTGGGTTCTTGTAACTAGTTTGGTAGTTGCTCAAATAGCGTGAGGATAGTTTTTCTTTTTCCTGTATACACTTGGCCTAATGAAAGATTTAGGTTTATCAAACCGTCTTTACACAATAATTACACATATATGTGTACAAACATCTACTTCCTGTATCAGACCAACATCATGAAGGTTTGCAGATAGTAATTTACAGATATCTTATTTGAAAATTGAAACTTTAGATAGAATTTTACATTACCTATTTCGCATTTGTCTATTACAGGGAGGGGGTACAAGAAGATCTGGTGATGATTAATGCAGTCATATCTCATAGACATTACTATTTCTGTCTTATATTACATTTTGCCTGACATTACTATAAATATTTGCTATGATGGATAGGAGGGGACAGGGTGGATATTACGTGTGATGAAGATGATGATGATGGTGATGATGGTGATGAGGATGGGCTGGGCTCTGGGTTAAATTAATAAAACCTACATCTACTGCTTTAAACTGTGTTTTGATTCAATTAACACTTCACCTCACTTTGCAATTGATTAATATGAGCTTGCTGCTTTCATGTTGAGTGCATTATTCTATGCAATAAATTTAATAAATTTGTAATGAACATTGGTGTATTGTATAAATTTGTTATGTGGGCCTAAAATCAATAAGAATTTCAAATTGATTTTAAACAACTGCTATACAGATCCAGGTAGATTGGGGGGGGGAGTGTATAATGTCTGTCTAGTTAAATGAAGAAACTTGAATAATTGATTTGTAATTTTTTATTCTCTTTATTTCAAAGTTTACATATCTAGGCCAATTTGTATAGCACAGGCTGAAATATTTCTTTGATAAACATTTTTGACAATTGGGGGGGCAATAAGCTGGTTGCCTGGGGTGGCAAATATAACAAATACAGCCCAGGACAAAGTATGAATTAATCAATTTCGGCCATATATTTATGCATAAATGGCCACAATGAAAGAGGTAGGCTTAATTATTAATCAGGGGGTATGGTAACTTCTTTTTCAGCTCATTTGACAGTTCTTGATTGAGACACTGCAAAATGCCATAATTTAATAATTATGAAGCTCTTAAACACCTAATATTTATGCAGATTATGCTGAAAGTAAACCACTATGCACTGTGTTGTACTGTGTTGTAAACATGTTCACTGAAGCCTGTCAAACGTTTAACAAAGGAGAATGACCCAAGCAGGTGTCTGCACTGGACCACAGGGATGTGCTACAGATATCCTGTACCAAGATGGCGGACGCGCGTCACGCCACCGCAAGCACGGACTGTCCAGCGCTGCCAATCTAGCCTTTTATATCTATGAGCTAGACCACTCACTGTATGGCGGACAACAGCGTCGCCATGGCAAATCAGCGCTGACTTCCGGTAGTGGCAAGAAGCTGTTGTGCGCTATCTGATCCTGTGTGAATACACCGACTTCAAGGCCTGCTTGTCATCACTGATGGGACAATATGTGTTATTTTATGGGTTTTACTGTTAGCAGACAATAAAATCTCTGCCTTAGGCACGTTTTCACGGCAATCACAGCGTTGTTTAGCCCTCACAGACAAGCAATGATGTGCCCTTTGATCCTTTCAAAACACATTAACTTCAAAGTCTCCAAACAGTGTTTGATGACACGCTTTGTGTTGTTTCATCACACCAACTGATTGAAAAAGATAAAAACTAGAAAAGTACTCGGAGAGCGCAGCGCCTATGGCTGGCCGGGGAATTTCTGGCAAATAATCCTGCAGCGGACAGGTGCCCGTGTCTGAAGAAATACACTCCTCGATGTCAGTTTATATTTTAATGACAAAGATGAAGGAGCCCTGCAGGGATACAAATATACAAATATAAAATGACCGCGGCTACTAAATGTGGAAATATGTAATAAAGAAACCAACATAACTGAACATAACTAACAGAATAAGTAATGAAGCAGAGAAACTTACAGTAACAAAGTCGGTAACTTGATGCAGAGGTTGTGTCATGAACAATGGGGAAGCATGAGACAGAACAACAAACAAAATGGATGACTATCCCCTATCGTTCCATAATATATTCCTTTGTGGCCCCTAGTGGCCGGAGGTAAACTCTGCATCCCCCCCAGTCCGGAAACCAACAAACTGGAAGAGGTAGACGGACTCAATCGTATACCCAATGGCCCGTCTCAGGTTCATAGCGCTTGGGCGGCCTCCTCGGGCGGCACAGCTGACGGGGTCGGGGCGATGCTGACGGTGGCCGTGACGCAGGAGATGGAACAGTCGGGGTTGAGACCGTCGGGGCAGGCGCCACTTAGGTGTCGGTTGCAGGGGCAGCCTCATCGCAGGGTTCCGGCACAGATGTGTCCCGAGCCAAGTTAGGGTGCTCGTCCGCTGACAGCTGAGAGCCCGGGCGGATATGTGGATACTCTCCCACCAGGGCATAGGGTGTCGGCAATGGGGCAGCCGGTTGCACATGGGAATGGGGGGTCGCTGGTGTGAAGGCACGAAGGAACCGCCGGTTGCGTAAAGTGAGACGTCCCGATCCGTCAACCTTGACGCGATACTGATCATGACCCAGGGACTCCACCACCACTCCTGACCTGTCCCACTTGTTAGGGCTCGGACCCAACTGATTCTGGAGGAACACCGACTCGCCAAGTGCCAGTGGTCGGAGTGGTCTCGAGTCTGTCCGTAGGGACTCAGTCGTACGGGACAGGCGGGTCCGGAGGGCATCCTCCTTTGCCATCCACGCCTGGCGCCAGAGTGGTCGGACATATGGGTTAGAGAACTTCTCCAGCCGGTTGACAAAGGGGAGGGAATCGTGAAGGGGGCGACCAAAAATGATTTGCGCCGGGGAGAGGTGGCAGTCAGGCAGCCTCAATCACGACCGCTTTCTGCGTGCTATATTGCAATTGCGCAACACGCCCGACCCTGTCGGGCCAGTATTGGACATCAAAAGACGCTTAGCAGTCTTCACAGCAACCTCCGCTCTCCCATTCGACTGTGGAAATCCAACTGAAGAGACACGATGCCTGACATGCCATAAGCGCAGGAAGTTCTCTGTGTGGCCTGCCATAAACTCTGGACCACCGTTGCTGAAAGTTCCTCAGGAACGCCAAAGGTAGCGAAGAAGGAGCGGAGGTGGCGAACTAGGCCTGCCGAGCCTCCCAGGTCTGTGCCAGCTGAAGAGCTAAGAACTTCCACCCAACCTGACAGTCGATCGCCAACAACCAAGTAGTGGCGGCCCCCATAGTCAAAAAAGTCAGCGAACACCGCCTCGAAAGGTGTGGATGGAGGTGGGGACGGCAGGGGGGGCGTAGCCGCCTGCGAAGGGGCATTCCAATTGCAGTCAGCACATCCATATCTGGTGGCCTGAATGTCTTTGGACATACCAGGCCAATAGACTATAGCACGGGCACGGTTTTCCATAGCAGAAACGCCTTGGTGAGCCGCATGGAGGTGCCGAAGGATTCTGTCCTGGAGGGACAGAGGGACCACCACACGGTCACGATACAGCAGCACACCATCCTGAGCATAGATGGCCTCACACACTGGAGATAGGTCCGCCAGGGCAGGGTCATTTGCATCGACCACACCATCGTGTTCAATGAGGTGTAGTAGCCGGGCAAAGCATGTGTCCGCAGCCGTCTCTTGTGCTAGGAGAGGCCAGGAGATTGCTCCAAGTTCCTGAGCGTCATCACGGATGGAAGCCATCAACGCTGATTCCACGGCATCGGGCACGCTCCATGACCCTAACGAGAGCACGTCCGCCGATCCCAAGGGCGAGGGATGCCTTGAGGTGGCATCAGCAGCATGGTTACTCTTGCCGGGCAGGTGCACTATGTCGAAGCGCCACGGAAGGGTACGTTGCTTGAGTCTGAAGAGACGAGAGTTTGTGATCTCATCCAGCGTACGGTCACCGAAAATCTTCACTAGTGGCTTGTGGTCAGTGACCACGATGAGGTTGTCACAGCCCTGTGTGAAGTATCTTGTCTGCTCAAGGCCCCAGGCCACCGCCAGGGCCTCACCCTTGATGGCAGCATAACGTTGTTCCGCTGAGGACAGGAATCGGGAACCAGCCAGGGTAATCCTCCAACCCCCCAAGCAACAGTCCGGTGCGCCAGAGGTACAGTTACAATGTTGTTGTAGAAGGAAGTAACCGATACCTCACCTGGACCAGTCTGGGCGGAGACAGGTACGTTTTTCCATGTCGTAGATCTCCACGCCCTTGCAGATGGCACCAACAATGGTTTCTTTGGATTTCTGGAAGGCCTCTTCCAGTTCAGACGACCATGAAAACTTACAACGTGGGCTGAGGAACGGTTTGAATGGCGCCATCGTGTCACGTAGCTGAGCATAGTTGGTCACTTGGTTGACGAGGCCAAACTAGCTCCTAATATCTGTCGTGGATTCCGGGGTGGGGAAGTCTCTGATAGCATCCAAATACTTCGGGAGCGGCTCGATAGTGGTGTCTGAGACCCTGAAACCGGCAAAGTCGACGGCCCTCTCCGCAAACTGGAACTTGTCTGCATTCAAAATGATGCCTGATCGGCCAACACGTGTGAGAAAGTCAATGGTCCTCCACCAGTGCTGCGCTAGGTCAGTGTCATAGTGGACAGTATCATCCACACAACGTTCTTTGCGCTCAAAGTCTGAGAGGACAGCATCGAAACGCCGGTTGTACCCATCCCCCGATGACAGAAAACCTTGTGGTGCCCTGGTGTACCGCCATTGTCCGAAGGGTGTGATAAAGGTGGTAAGGTGACGGTCAGATTCACGTAGGGGTACACTGTGGTAGCCATTCCAGGCATCGGTGACAGTCTTCCAGGTGTCTTTCGGGATACGTCACGCGAGTTGGAATGGGGATTCAGTGGCGAAGGTCTCCCGTTGACAAAACTTGTTAAGAGGCGAGAGGTCCACCGTCCTCCGCGGGGAGCTGTCATGTTTACGAGTGACTACCATACGATGGCACCAAGTCACCGGCTCACCGTACGGGACACGCTCAATGACACCAAGGGCCTCATCCCGAAGGAGGTCATCATAGACCCTCTGCTGCCAGTGTATGGGGACGACGGCAGCTGTGTGGCATGCTCTTGGTGTGGCAGCCGGGTCCACATGTATTTCGATGGGTGGCCCTTCCATGCACGGCAACGCTTGATGAGGGCATGTATTGAATGTAGACGAAGCATATCTTTTGAGCAGCCATTCTTTCATCCGACCATTATTCTCTGGGGTGCAGGGGAACGGTAGCTCTGTAGGGCGTGGTGGGGGTACCGTACGCTGGGGACACGAACACTGAGCGCTCTGAGGACTAGCCGGACCCATACAGCCACTGATCGTGGACCGTGTAGCATTAGAGGACGAGGGCTGGTCACACATGCTAGGGTTGTCAGAACCCCGTGTACCGTCGTGTTCCACCCCACGGCTACCTAACGGGAAGTCCAAAGGCAAGAGGCCAAGGTTGAGTAATGACTCATGGGAGAGGTACATGGCTTGGACAGAGCTACTCACATATATCATGGAGCGGCAGGACGATCCCACACCACAGCTGGGGGCTGTTGAGAGCCTTGCAAAAAATGCCCCTTCAATGGCGATACGGGACCGGTTGGCAGCAGACAGGCTAAGATTGACAGGGTGCAAGACATCGCGTGGGAATCCACAAGCCAGGAACTCCTGCAGGGACCAGAGGTCGGACTGCGCGCCAGTGTCCGCGATGGCAGATATCCTTGCCTCGTTAACTGAATCACGGGTGCTGGTGCCGCCGCCCTGTCCATCCGGCTCATCAACAGCGACAATGATCGACACACGGAGGTGGTCTCTCAGCCTGGCACGCCGCCACTCACCCCTTGAAAAAATGTGATGCCCGAGTTTAACGGGTGAGGGTTCGGGGACACTGACACGAGTCTTCGGGATAGGGCGTCGGCCGGTACGGGCCCCAGCATGAACCGAAGAAATCTGGGAGATTGGCTCACACTCGACGGTGGCGTGCTGACTGTCTATAGCAGGTGTGTTACGATTCCTACGCCGGCGGGCCTTGTAGCAGTCAATACAAACTCGGTGGGGCTTAGTGTTCCATCCGCGGGATCCCTCAATAAAGGCCTTGAAGGAGCATTTGCAGTCCAGGCACACGGCTTGTCTGGCCTTGTCAACTGGGGATGGGGCGGCACCCAATGGTGGACTTTTCCTCAGGCGCTGGAATGAAGACACAGCTGATAGGGTAGGTGATGGAAGAGCGTTGCGGGCCATTTCCTTGTTTTCGACAAGCGCAATCACATCATTAACTGGCTTGCACAGTACGTCTGGTGTCCCCAGTGTCTCGCGGCGTATGTCCGAGTCATATATACCATTAACCAAAACATCGCGGATGACGTGGTCGGTGTAGTTCACATTTTTGCCACACTCACATACCGCGTTGTAGGCGCACGTCTCTGCCTTGCTCCGCACTCTGGCAGAGAATGCGCGAAACGCTTCATCACGTTCCTGGTGTAGCTGAAGCAGCTCAGTGCGTAGGACAGAGGTGGCTACTGGAATGACAGCCAGAGAGCGCATGGCGGCGAAAAGATCTGGCAGGGGTCCGGAAGCTGCGTTGGGATTGGCTTTCAACAGGTTGTCCCCGAGCTCTGGACCGGCGCACTGGAACAGCTGGAAAGGAGCTTGTGCATCCTCTATGCTCGAACCGGTGCGGAAAACATCCCAACGACGTGGGCATATCGGCAGAGGAATGGAATATATTCACCCGTCAACTCTAGGGCGATCTAACTTCGGACCATGAAAAGATGGGGGTTGGACGGGCGCCTGGATAGAAGGGCTCTGATGATTAAATCCATGATTTGTCAGCAAAGCAATGGCGAGGGCTTCAGACACGTCGCCCGTCTTGAAATCACAACCAGGGACAGTGCATTCAACAACTACCATGGCTCCTTCATGAAGAAATACACTCCTCAATGTCAATTTATATTTTAATGACAAAGATGAAGGAGCCCTGCAGGGATACAAATATACAAATATAAAATGACCGCGGCAACTAAATGTGGAAATATGTAATAAAGAAACCAACATAACTGAATATAACTAACAGAATAAGTAATGAAGCAGAGAAACTTACAGTAACAAAGTCGGTAACTTGATGCAGAGGTTGTGTCATGAACAATGGGGAAGCATGAGACAGAACAACAAACAATATGGATGACTATCCCCTATCGTTCCATAATATATTCCTTTGTGGCCCCTAGTGGCCGGGGGTAAACTCTACAGTGTCAGGTTTTGGAGCTGCACGCAAACACAGGCACGCTGCGCAGCGCGTATGGCTGGCCGATGAATTTCTGCCAAATGCTCAGCGCCTATGGCTGGGCGGGTAATTTCTGCCAAATAATCCGGCGGTGGACAGCTGCCCGTGTCAGGTTTTGCAGCTGCGTGCACGACGACCAGCGCCCTCCATTGCATCTGCGCATATGTTGAAAATGGCCGTATGTCACAGTGTTAAGAAATGCTTTAAAAAATTCCTGTACCCAGACGGTGATGCGGATCATCCCCAAAATTTAATCAGTTCTTCCTTGTACCATTTGCAACAACGCCTGAAAGTTTCATGGAAATCCGTCCAAAAGTTTTGATTTCTAAATAGAACTGTTTTTAGTAAAGGACTTCCTCACAGACACTCCCTGCAGCTTGAAGTTCGTCAAATTTACAGAGTGAAATCTTCTCAAACGAACAATTCCTCACACAACAGACGAACCAAGGTGGCGAAATGAGTATCGATTCCTTGAGCAGTGGCAGCAAAGTGATCTTGCAATGAAGCAAACACACAAGTCAGATGGCAAGCCAGCCAACAGTTTCAGCACTGTCATCTGTTCCCAGTGCCCACTTCGGACATGTTTCACATCAACTGAAGATCTGAGCACAACTTCACAGTGATTCAAAGTTTAACAACATCATCTGAGGGCCACATCCACCTGAAACTATAGCAACACAGACACGTCTTGCCACTACCGGAAGTCAGCTCCTATTTGCCGCCTCTCAGCGGGCAATGAGCGGTCTAGCTCTATCTACGTCATTGAGCAGACAGCTGAGCCAAGGGAAAAAACCCTTTCAAAGTAAGTTTTGTGTTTAATTAGCAGCGATTTCATATTTAAAACACTAATGACTTCAGCATAAGGCTTCATTTTCAAAATAAACACAAATTTAACTCACCATTGCCGTGTAATGAAGCCACGAAAAAAAAAAAAAAGTATTGGAATAACCAGTGTTTCCTCTGGCATAAAGACCGTGGCCCGGTGGGCAACATATTTTCCAGCAGGGGTGGGGGTGTGGGGGGGGCAGAAAACACATCACACTGTAAACCAGAATATGTTAATTTTATACTATTTCTTTCTTCTTTTTTTTTAATTTTGCACAGTAACTTTGCATATGGAACTTAGCATTTGAAGTATTGTACAACTGAGGCTTGAATGTTGGAATATTGGGCCATTTGGGGTCCCACCCAGACGTCCTGTGTTTGGACTTTTTACTGGTGCCATCCTTCTCTCCTTCCTCTGCTCTCACCTCTCCTGGACCCTCTGCCTGAACACTTTCCTCTCCTTGGCCCCTCTCTTCTGTCTAATCTTGCCCTCTCTGAGCCCTGTCTAATTCAGATTCTCTGTCTGTCTATGGTGGTATACAAACAAGTTAGAAAATATCAAGTGTCATGTAAATTAAAGTAGACAACCAAAAATTTTACAAACAAACAAAAGGGTACAAAGAGCACCCACTTAAAAACTTGAGTAATGACTTCAGTCTTGAAGGCTTGAGGTTTTTCTCCAAAATTTATAACAATTTTCTGATAGTTTTCTACTTTTCTCTGTAAATTTATCTAAATTTGAAACCATTTTCCTCAAATTTGTAATTTCCTCTTGTAAAATTGACTTTTCTTATACATTTGAGGCTTTATTATGAATGTGTGGATTATTTTATGGCTAATTTTTGTCTTGTGGAAGATGAAAGCTGACGAGACAGCGAGCTGAACGACACACAAATTTTATTCACCTTCCAACATAAAACACAGAAAACCCTCCCGGGGTCTCTGGGCGCCTCCTTTTATACCTCTTTATTTCTACCCCATGAGACCCAGGGAGCCAAAGATAATACACACAATACACAAAGCCTGTCCAGAACATTAACATTACAGAACACAAAACCCTGTGCCACTTCCTCCTTCAGTCTTCTATTCCATCTCCCCCTTGACTTCCGACTCTGGGTGGAGAACCCCCTGCCCAGTGCCACCACACAGCCACCCCCCCCCCACCCGGAACACTCAGAAAGGGGACTAACCCCCCCGGTCCCATGGGCTTGAGCCGGCATCCATAGCGGCTATAGCGGGGGGGGTGGGGGGGGGGGTGGCACCATCCTGGCGAGGTGTGCGGGAGGGAACGTTAGTCTGTAGAGGGAAAGTGGGGGGTAGCTTTCCGAGCACAGTTCTCTACCGGGGGAACGCCAACTTGTGGCACCACTGTCGGTGGGCGTCCGCGCCAGGGAGCTGGGACCAACACCACCTGTTTGTCTGCTAACGCATAAGCAGGCTTCAGCCTGTCAATGCAGACAGTCCTCCTTTACACCCCCCCAAGACTAACCACAAACATGCTTTGCCACACAGTCTCCAGCACTTCTGAACGGTCTGTCAATACGTGTGGCCGCAGCGGGGTTCTGTGTGCATCGTGCCTGTACGAAAAATGAACTTAGACACTCTGTAAAGTGCTTTTGGGGACGAAGGAGCAGGGAAAACAATGGGGGGCCAGGCCCGCACATTAGTAGCCCCTGTACTGTAAAAACAATTCTGCAGACGGGTTGGTCCCGGGTGCAGGGTTTTCCGGTAAAAATTCCCTGGGGATCCGCAGCAGCTGAGAAAAAACGAATTCTGCCGGGGAGGCTGCCAGCTTCTCCTTAGGCATGGAGGGCAACCTTAATAGGACCCAGGGCAGGCAGTTGACCCAATTTGCATCCGTGAGTGAAGCTCTGAGCGCTGCTTTAAGCAAACTATGAAAACGTTCACATAACCCGTTAGCCTGGGGGATGTACGCGGTGGAGCGGTGGATTTTGACCCCCAGGCTCTGGGCCATCACGGACCAGAGTTCCGAAATGAATTGCAGACCCTGGTCGGAAGTGATGTCCAACGGGGATCCAAACCGTGCAACCCAACCCGACGAAAAGGCGCAAGCCACTTCCGTGGATATGGTGGAAGCCAGCAGGGCCACTTCAGGCCAACACGTGCTGCAGTCCACGATTGTCAAAAGGTGCGTGAACCCTTGTGACGGTGGGAGGGGGCCCACCAAATCCATGTGGACGTGGTCGAACCTCCTGGCCGGAATTTGAAACAACTCGAGGGGGGCTTTGGAATGCTTGTGCACTTTGGCCCGCTGGCACGCGAAGCACGCTCCAGTCCACTCTTTCACGTCCTTGCGCAAGTGAGGCCAGACAAATTTTGCCCCACCAGTTTAACCGAGGCATGAACACCAGGATGTGAAAGGGAGTGGACTGACTCAAAAATGTGGTGGCGCCAAGAGCTCGGAACCACCAGGTGTGGGTGACCGGTGGAGACGTTGCAGAGCAAGGGGGGGCACCCTTCTTGGACCACCCTGCTCTCCAGTTTAAACCCCGTAGGCGTGGACTGGAGTGCGCAAATGTCCACGTCCCCAGTTTGCTCTGCGGCCATGGCAGGGAAATCTATTCCCATGTAGACCAGGGAAACTAACGCACGCGAGAGGCAGTCAGCCATGACATTAAGCTTACCAGCCACGTGTTGAATGTCAGTCGTGAACTCCAAAATCGTGGCCAAATGTCGTTGCTGCCGGGCCGACCACGGTTCTGAGACTTTGGACATTGCGTACGTTAGTGGCTTATGTTCATCAAACGCAGTGAACTCGCGCTCTTCCAGCCAAAACTGGAAGTGGCGCATCGCCAGGTGGAGAGCCAACAACTCTCTGTCAAATGTACTGTATTTGCGTTCATTGTCACGCAAAATACAGCTGAAAAATGCGAGCGGCTGCCACGAACCAGAGACATACTGCTCCACCACTGCCCCTATGGCAACGTCAGACGCTTCAGTGGTGAGTGCTATCTACACTGATGGGGCAGGGTGGGCAAGCAAAGCAGCATTAGCGAACACTGTTTTGGAGTTTGCGAAAGCGTGGACTCGCTCAGGGGTCCAGTCAATGTTTTCCGCGGGCTTCTTTTGTTGAGTGTGGTGTACAACGGTTGCAGTAGCTAGGCTGCTCGGGGGAGGAAACAGTTGTTAAAAATTGACCATGCCCAAAAATTCCTGTAGAACCCTCACGGTCTGTGGACGCGGAAAATCCAACAAGGCGCACATTTTATCAAGTAGCGGAATCAGGCCCTCTGTCGAAATGCGGTGACACAAAAAATCAATCACTGGCACACCAAACTGGCATTTCACCGGATTAACAATAAGCCTGTGCACTTCCAACCTCTGGAAAACTAGTTTGAGATGGGCGAGGTGCTCCTCCTCGGACGCGCTAGCCACCAAAATGTCATCTAAGTAGACAAAAATGAAAGGCAGGTTACGGAGCACCACGTCCATCCTTCTTTGGAAGGTTTGTGCCTCGCCCTTTAACCCGAACGGCATACGTAAAAACCTGAAAAGGCCAAAAGGAGTTACTACCGCCGTTTTGGGAACGTCCTCCATGCACACCGGGACCTGGTGGTAACCGCAGACAAGGTCCACTTTTGAAAAAAACACACGTCCCCGCCAGATGCACGGAAAAATCCTGGATGTGCGAGATGGGATACCGATCGTGTTCCGTGGCGTTGTTCAAGCGCTGGAATTCGCCGCATGGTCACCACAACCCATCAGCCTTGGGCACCATGTGTAGCGGAGATGCCCACGGGCTGTTGGCGTGCCTAACAATGCCCAGTTGATCTGTTAGTGAACTCCTCGTGCGCACTGGCCAGCTTTACCATCTCCAGGCGCAGAGGGCACACAAATACCAGCAGCTCTTTTCTTGTTATGAAATGCTCGACGCCATGTTTGGTTACAGTAGCAGAAGAAGTTGGAACTGTGAGTGCTAGGAACTGTGAAAGCAAATGCTGGTACTTACCCCCTGGAACTATAACGTTAGCATGTGTTGTTGGACCAACTCCCCAAGCTGTGCACGGCAAGGAGGAAAAAGAAACAATATTCACTAAACGTCTGCTGGCAGCATCAACAAATAACCCATCAACACAATAAAAAATGAGCGCCTAAAATGGGTACCAAACATGCAGCTACCACAAAGTCCCACTGGTAACTGTGTCCGTGTAAGCATACTGTCTACGTTTGTTCGCCAGATGTCCTGATGTTGGATCCATTGGCAGCCGTAAGCTCCGGGCCGCAGCCTTCTGCTGACCTGTCCGTGCTGACCGGCAGAATGAGGCTCTTCTGGGAGCCGGAGTCCACCAAGAAACATCTCCCCAAACGTGTGTCTGTGATGAAAAGCAGCTTGTTCCTGTAGCCAGCGGTCGCAGCTGCTACTGACTGCTGGTCGTGCCGTTTCCCTGGCTTTTTGAATTGGCACAGCGGCACACAGCGTTGGGCATTCGAGCCAAACTGGCAGTGATAGAAACAGAGCGTGCCATTCCTGCATCTCTTGGCATCCGTCCCAGCCACCCCTGATGGCTCCTTGACCTCGCTGGAGTCCTTCATGGCTGCTGGTGTCATTGCATGCATGCTGAGAGCTCTGTTCGCTAGGATGATGTGGTCCGCTTCTTGCGCCAGGGCGCGGTAGTTCTTGGACACCAGCAGCAGTGAGATGGCCAGGATTGCCCTTGCTGTAGTTGGTAGGTTCCTGAGGAAGAGGTGGGTGAACAGGAAGGGCTCGTCGTCCTTCCCCCTCAGCGCTAACATGCTCTCCATCAGCTCCACAGCTGATCTGTCACCCAACTGTGAGCGCATGAGGAGTAGTCCTGCTCTCTCACTGTCCAACAGGGTATATTGTTGAAGCAGCATCTGCTTGAGCGCGTCGTATTTTCCCTGGGCTGGGGGCTTCTGGAGCAGGCTTGTTACTTGCTGTGTGGTGCGCACATCCAGCGCAGCGACCACATGATAATATTTGGTGTTGTCCGTGGAGATCCCGCGGAGTGCGAATTGGGCTTCCACATGTAGAAACCAAGCGGTTGGATTGTGAAGCCAGAAGTCCGGGAGCTTGACTGTGACAGCGCATGCTGCACTGGTGTTTTCCCTCTGGGTTGTCCCCGGGGCAGTGCTCGGCTCGTTTTCCATCACACGTCTTAAGGTCACCAATGTGGAAGATGAAAGCAGACAAGACAGCGAGCTGAACGACACATAAACTTTATTCACCTTCCAACATAAAACACAGAAAACTCTCCCGGGGTCTCTGGGCGCCTCCTTTTATACCTCTTTATTTCTGCCCCATGGGACCCAGGGAGCCAAAGATAATACACACAGTACACAAAGCCTGTCCAGCACATTAACATTACAGAACACGAAACCCTGTTTTTCATTCCCTCTCACACTCTAGTGACTCCAGTGTCTCCTGACTCCCTGGGGTGCGGCTAGTCCTTTCTGTTACATCAAAGACCCTCCAAGTGCCACTCTCTCCTTCGGTCCTCTATTCCATCCCCCCCATCCCGACTTCCGACTCTGGGTGGAAAACCCCCTGCCCAGTGTCACCACAGTTTATTTTTTAAAATAAAACTACTGTTTTTTAATAAATTTGAAACAGGCTGTGGTAAAATTTTATTATTTTTTTTTTGCTTTTTCTTTTTAACAATTTACATTTTTGACCATAATTTTGCAGCGCCAGAACAGAACAACAATGTAACTCTGATTTCAAAGAAAAAAAAATATTAATAAATTGTGGAAGATGTGAAAATGACGAGGCAGCGTTCTTTCTCAGAGTTAGCTTTATTCACATCTCCATCATTTAAAAGCAGAAAAAAGCGTGAATGAAACAGTAACTCTCGTCCTTAACTATCAGGGACTTCACACCTCATAGATCACATGTCCCACAGACCACCTTGCATAATAAAGACAGTCACAACGCATTTCACCACCTGGCATAATAAAGACAGTCACAATGCATTTCCCTCCATGATATCACTTCCACTGTCTCCCACGCATCCTTTAATCGACCCCCCCCCCCCCACAGTCTCCAGCCTTGCATAACAAGGCTAAGCTTCCTGCCTTAGTTCTGACCTGAAATGCGAGTCACAGAACCGGTCCAACAGGTCCATTGAGTGTTCACCACACAAGCCTCCCCAGCATTTTAGAAAAACAGAACAACAAGAAAATAACCACATGCATGCCGTGATAGCATCAATACACATCAGTCCACATGCTGGATAGGCTTCAGTCTCCTGCTGAATCTGCTGTAGCTGGGGTTCACTGTCTCTGCGGCGCTGTCCCGCTGGGGATTTGCCGTCTGGGGGCGGAAACCCTTTCAGTCTCTGCGGGTGTTCTGGGGAAACATTACTGTGGGAAACATTACTGTGTGAAACCCTCCGTGGTGGTCTACCTCGCCGCGGGGCCTTTGCCAACAGCACTTCCTCCTCTGCCACCACAAAAGCGGGTTTAATTCTGTCTATGCCAATTTTCTCTTTCCTACCCCCCCAAATCTAGCAAAAACTGCTTGTCCCCTGTTTCTAGCACTCTGAATGGTCCGTCATAAGGCGGCCGCAACGGGGTTCGATGCGCATTGTGTCTAACAAAAACAAACTCTGCGTTCTTCAAAGTTTTAGGCACAAAAACGCGCGGAAAACTGTGGTGTGTGGGGCCGGGCAGCGTGCCTGATTCTATGTTACTCCGCAACAGCTGAAACTGGGAGGCGTTTGGCGCAGGGTTATCTGGGAGAAACTCCCCAGGCAGCCGAAGTGGCTGCGCAAACACGAGCTCCACTGGGGAGGCTTCTAGATCCTCTTTAGGTGCAGAACGCAACCCCAATAACACCCATGGTAACTTGTCAACCCAATTTGTATCCGTCAGTGACGCTCTGAGAGCCACTTTCAGTGACCTATGAAAACGTTCGCATAAGCCATTAGCCTGCGGATTGTACGCGGTTGTATGGTGAATTGTGACACCCAGGCTGCGGGCCATTGTCGACCAAAGCTCGGAAACAAATTGAGGGCCTCTGTCGGACGAAATGTCTGACAGAACGCCGAAGCGCGCCACTCAAGCTGTTAAAAACGAGCGTGCCACTTCCTCGGCTGTGGTTGATGCCAGCGGGACCACTTCAGGCCAACGCGTGGTGCGGTCCACCATTGTCAGAAGATGTGTGCACCCCTGTGACAGCGGGAGGGGTCCAACGAGGTCCACATGAACGTGATCGAACCTCTTGGCCGGAATGTGAAACGGTTCCAAAGGAGCTCTCGTGTGCCTGTGATCTTTGGCTCGTTGACACGCCGTGCAGGCTGCTGCCCACTCTTTGACCTGTTTGCGGAGGCTCGCCCAAACAAATTTCTCTCCCACCATTTTGACCGACGCGTGCACTCCAGGGTGCGCCAAAGAATGAACCGAGTCAAAAACGCGGCGGCGCCACGCGGCCGGTACTACTGGACGCGGCCGTCCAGTGGAGACATCGCAGATTAGGGGGGGGCATACCGTCTTGCAGCACCCTGCTCTCCAGCCTTAACCCTGTTGGTCCAGACTGGAGCGCGCGCATGTCCGCGTCATTAACCTGCTCTGCGGCCATGGCTGCATAATCTAACCCTACGCTGACTGGGGCCGCCACAGCGCGCGAGAGGCAATCTGCCACTATATTGAGTTTGCCCGCCACATGCTGAATATCAGTGGTAAACTCTGATATCGTGGTCAGCTGTCTCTGCTGCCGGCCTGACCATGGTTCCGAGACCCTGGCCATCGTGAATGTTAGCGATTTGTGATCAACAAACGCGGTGAAAGCGCGTCCTTCCAGCCAGAACTGAAAGTGGCGGATGGCCAAATGGAGAGCGAGCAGCTCCCTGTCGAACGCGCTGTATTTACGTTCGCTATCGCGCAAGGTCCTGCTGAAAAAGGCGAGGGGCTACCAAACCCCGGCTACGTGTTGCTCCACGACCGCCCCTATGGCCACATCTGACGCGTCAGTGGTGAGCGCTATGCGGGCCGTTGGGTCTGGGTGTGCCAACAACGCAGCCTTTGCCAAGGCTGCTTTCACCTCCGAGAACGCTTGGTCCCGCTCCGGGGACCACTCGATCTTATCCGCGGGTTTCTTTTTTTTGAACGTGGCATACAGCGGCTGCATGAGCTGCGCCGCGCAGGGGAGAAAACGGTTATAAAAATTCACCATTCCCAAAAACTCCTGCAACGCCCTGACTGTCTGCGGCCGGGGAAAATCTGCCACAGCGCGCACTTTGTCAGGCAGCAGAACTGCTCCTGCGGGGGAGACGCGGTGTCCTAAAAAATCGATCTGCGCCACCTCGAACTGACACTTCGCTGGGTTGATTATTAACCCGTGATCTCCCAACCTTCGGAAAACTGTGGCCAGGTGTTTTTCGTGTTCATCTTCGGACGCGCTGGCTACTAAAATATTGTCCAGGTAGACGAACACGAAAGGGAGATCGCGAAGCACCACGTCCATCATGCGTTGGAACGTCTGAGCAGCCCCTTTAAGTCCGAATGGCATGCGTAAAAACTCGAATAAACCAAACGGAGTTATTACCACTGTTTTGGGTATGTCCTCAGCGCGCATTGGAACTTGGTGGTAATGGCGGACCAAGTCTATTTTAGAAAAAAATGCGCGCCCCTGCCAAATGAACCGAGAAATCTTAGATATGTGGGATCGGGTAGCGGTCGTGCGCTGTAGCGTTGTTTAACCTGCGAAAATCCCCACAAGGGCGCCATGATCCGTCAGCTTTCGGCACCATATGTAGGGGGGAAGCCCACGGACTGTTTGAATGTCGGATAATGCCCAACCTCTCCAGGTTGGTGAACTCCTCGCGCACTATGGCTAGTTTAACTTCGTCCAAGCGCCGAGCTTTTGCAAAAATGGGCGGTCCGGTAGTGGTAATAAAATGCTCCACCCTGTGCTTAGCGACTGTTGCCGAAAATATGGGGACTGTGAGTGCTGGGAACTGAGTGAGCAGTGTGTGGAACTTACTGCCTGCTGTAGTGACGTTGGCTTGTGCTGTACGCGGGGCCACTCGCGCTGCACATGGGACAGAATCAAAAGAAAATGCATTAACCAGGCGCCTATTAGCGAGATCAACCAACAACCCATGTGAGCACAAAAAATCAGCCCCCAGCATATTGAAATTTACTGTTGCTACAACAAAAGTCCACTCATATGCACGGCCGTGTAGAGACAGAAGCAGAGCCTTCTCACCAAAGGTCTTAATCTCCGAGCCGTTCGCCGCTGTCACCAGGGGACCTCCGGAACCCGCCAGTCTGTCCGCGTAGGAAGGAGTGATGAAACTCAACTGGGAACCTGTGTCGACGGGGAACTGCCTCCCGGAGCGTGCGTCCGACAAGTAGAGCAGCTTGTTCTCTTCCCCGAGGGCCGCGGCTGCTACCGACCCCCGGTCTTGTCGTTTCCCGAACGCCCGAACTGGCACGGCGGTACACACTTGCGTGCCCTCTCTGCGAAGCGGCGATGGTAGAAACAAAAGACGTCCGGTCCACGCTCCCTGGCCCTTGCCGCCGCCGTCGTCGGTGAGTCTGGCACCGCTGTCTCTGGCCTCCTGTCGTCTGCGGTCGTCGCGCCGAGTTCCGCTGCAGCGGCCGTGGCTGCGCGCCACTTGGTGGCGTTGACAATCCGCTGCGCCTCTCGACCCAGCGCGCGGTAGTCCCGTAGGGCCAACAGTGGCGAACTGGCCAGAACCGCTCTCGCTGCTGACGGTAGAGTCCTGAGGAAGAGGTGGGTGAAAATGAAGTGATCATCGTCAGAGTCTTTCAACCTCAACAACTTCTCCATCAGGCTCACGGGCATGTCGTTTTCCCCCTCCGTCAGCGCCAGGAGCCTCTCTGCTCGCTCCTCCGCCGAGGGGGTGAATTGCTGGATGAGTGCAGCCTTCAACGCGCCGTATTTGTCGCTCTCCGGCGGCTGGTCGATCAGGCTCTCCACATGCTGGGCCGTGTTGTTGTCCAGCTTTGCGACTACGTGGTAGAATTTTGTGACATCTACCGATATCCCCCGGAGGTTGAACTGCGCCTCAACTGCGTTGAACCAGGAGCGTGGATTGTTCTGCCAGAAGTCCGGTAGCTGGACTGTAGCGGCGTTCGCTTGGCTGGGGGCTCCTCACGCGGCTGGCCCGGGGGAATTTCTTTCTTCTATGATACATCTCGGGGTCACCAGTGTGGAAGATGTGAAAATGACGAGGCAGCGTTCTTTCTCAGAGTTAGCTTTATTCACATCTCCATCATTT
Source organism: Pholidichthys leucotaenia (assembly GCA_020510985.1). Lineage (NCBI taxonomy): Eukaryota > Metazoa > Chordata > Actinopteri > Cichliformes > Pholidichthyidae > Pholidichthys > Pholidichthys leucotaenia. Next base: position 454,303,982 of record CM035836.1, read on the forward strand.
AAAAGCAGAAAAAAGCGTGAATGAAACAGTAACTCTCGTCCTTAAATATCAGGGGCTTCACACCTCATAGATCACATGTCCCACAGACCACCTTGCATAATAAAGACAGTCACAATGCATTTCACCACCTGGCATAATAAAGACAGTCACAATGCATTTCCCTCCATGATATCACTTCCACTGTCTCCCACGCATCCTTTAATCGACCCCCCACAGTCTCCAGCCTTGCATAACAAGACTAAGCTTCCTGCCTTTGTTCTGACCTGAAATGCGAGTCACAGAACCGGTCCAACAGGTCCATTGAGTGTTCACCACAAAAGTTGTATTTATGGATGGATATGGGCCACTCCAGCCCTGCACTCGCGCCTCCAGTCACGCTACATACAGCAACAACGGTTGGACAAAATGTAGTTCTGCATATAGGAATAGGATGTAAATCTTTTGTTTTTGTAGTACAGGGCTGATTAAATGTTTTTGCCAGGGGTTTGCATTTGTTTTTTCCAGTGGACCAGAGGTCCAGAGCAATGAAAGTGTGCTGCATGGGTGGATATTTCATTTTTATGTTGGGAGGATGGTTGTCTGTCTCTCTGTATTGGCCCTGCGATGGACTGGCGATCTGTCCAGGGTGTACCCTGCCTCTCGCCCAAAGATGCTGGGATAGACTCCAGCCCCCCACCCCCCACCCCCTGCGACCTGAAAAGGATTAAGTGGAAGAAGATGGATGGATGGATGGAAGGATGTATGGATATTGGGAGGGACAATAAACAGAACATTTTCTCCAGAGTAAATATTGAGGGGACACTAAGTTTTATTGTTGTCAGTCACAAATTTATGAGAAAGAATGTACAAATGTACACTTATGGGGAAAATGCTGCAAATTTACAAGAAAAAACTCAAATTGATGAGAAAGGAAAATCACAAATTTAAAAGAAACAATTGCACATTTACAAAAAGTCAAGTTTACTGGGAAAAAAGTTGCAAATTTAGTGAGAAAAAAATATGTAAATTTACAAGAAAAAACACTTCTATTATAAAAAGGTTACAAATTTACAAGAAAAAAAATGACAGATTTAAGATGCAAAAGCAGCAGATTTATGAGGGAAAAGTGGCAAATTTACAACAAAAAAGTTTTACATTTACAAATAAATGTAGTAAATTAATGAGAAAAGTTACACATTTATGAGAAAAGCTATAAATTTTAAAGAAAAAAAATGTTCCCCCTGGACCCCCTTGATTTACGCCCATGTCTCCAGGCTGTTCTGCTGTGGGAGGAGCTGGTGAAAGCAGCCACTTTCAGAACAGACTTTCACAACTCTGTTGCTTTTTGTGTCATAGATGTAACAAGAATCCTGCTGGTAGCTTGATATGATGATTTCAGTGCATTTATTTTTGTTGGTTTTACCTCTGAATTTTATGGAAATGCCTCTTCAAAATTCCTATGCTTGCTCTCATAATTCCGTTTCAGATTGTAAATCTTTATCATAGCTGTGGTCTCCTGGCATATTAAGCACATTGGCCTTGTGCTGGTAGGAGGGAGAACAAATGCAAGTTGCTCAGTCCATTCATCTTTGAATTGCCGATTTTCTATGGATTAACATTTGCGTCAGCAGGAACTGAATTTTATTTTAATTATTTGAATTTGAATAACTGAATTTGAACCGGAATTAATCAGTCTGAATAACTGCTTTTAAAATTTGAATCTGAATTGCCTAATTTGAAATTGAATCTATTGGTTTGTGTATTGCAATAAAATTTAAACTGTATTTCATTTATTTAAAAAATTTGGCTTCCTAATTCATTAATAGAATACCATTTCACTTCTTCTCATACAAATTCAGTTTTTTATTTCAGGTTTTTGTGCCACACATCTGGGACCTAGCCTCAGTCAAAACCAGTCAAACACAGACAGAAAGAACTCTGCTTTACACCTGTAACTCTGGCTTTACGTGCTGTTTACCTGTTAACGCCTGCACGGACTTAAGATAAGATAAGATAAGCCTTTATTAGTCCCACAATGGGGAAATTCCAGGATTGCAACAGCACAGGGATAGCAACACTCAGAGCAACAATCAGAAGGCAAGAAAAAACAAGAGCAGCTAGTATACATATGTACATGTTAATATGTATATATATATATATATATATATATATATATATATATATATATATATATATATATATATATACACACACACAGTGCGGAGCATTGTGGTTGGTGGATGTGCAGCAGAAAGTCTAAGCTCTCTCTCCGCGGATGCGGCGGGCCAGCTGGATGTCTTTGGGCATGATGGTGACCCTCTTGGCGTGGATGGCGCACAGGTTCGTGTCCTTGAAGAGACCCACCAGGTAGGACTCGCTGGCCTCCTGCAGAGCCATGACGGCAGAGCTCTGGAAGCGCAGGTCGGTCTTGAAATCCTGAGCGATCTCCCTCACCAGGCGCTGGAAGGGCAGCTTACGGATGAGCAGCTCCGTGGATTTCTGGTAGCAACGGATCTCTCTCAGAGCCACGGTACCGGGCCTGTAACAGTGAGGCTTCTTCACTCCGCCGGTGGCCGGAGCGCTTTTCGGAGCAGCCTTGGTGGCCAGCTGCTTCCTGGGGGCTTTTCCTCCAGTAGATTTACGGGCGGTCTGCTTGGTTCTTGCCATCACTCTTTATTATTCTGTCTTATATTTCTTGCACGTCGCCTAAACTCCAGCCCGGCACCCGCGTCGTTTTCGCTTCAGTTCTCCCGGTATGTCGAGTTTCTCCGTTAGCACTGGGTGGCGGTTGAGTGCTAGCTAGCTCTTCCCTGCTGTATCGTCTCCTGCTGTAAACAGTGGCTCCGTCCGCCGACTCGGGAGACCTTTGGGGCGATCTGTGTGTCCGTGATATATGTAGAGTGAAAGGTGTAGAAAGAAGAAGGAAGATTAAAAAAAAAAAAAAAAGGCAGTTGCAAAAGGCAGCCAACTCGTGTGGCGCCAGAACCGGAAGAGTGAAGACTTGAAGACTTGGGTGGTTAATTCAAAGTGATGCCCAGCAGCCACATGCCAGGTTTGTAGTAATAATAATAATGACATGTATGAGAAGAGGCGTCATGTATGCATATAAAACATCACTAGCCAGGGCAACAGATTAGCAGAGATTAACAGCAGAGCCTCCATTCAGGTGTTGGAGGTGTAGCAGCCCAGGAGGAGGTGATTCTGCTGTCAGAACACTGCTCTTGCAAAAACCAGATGCTTTCTGTGAGACATGGTTCTTCTGTGGAGAGCGTGAAAAGATGAGGCTGAGTTTATTTCTCAATTCAGGTTTATTAATCATTCACGTATCTCCAACATCCTCTCAAACAGAAAAGAGACCCTTCCTCCCACATCTGTCCCTTTTATACCTGGGACATCAAAGTACAGAGTCACATTGTCTTTAATCCCAAGACACAATACATAAACCCCCAGGTCTTCTCCTCTCCCCCAAAACCCTGGTGGTCAGGAAGTCTCTCAAGGCCATCTCAAAAGATCACATTTCACATCCTCCTGTTATCCCCAGGAGGCCCAGACTTATTGTTCATTCTGAGACGTGGGCAACAGTAATATACATATGCAGCATAAGCAACTCAAATATGTGTGCCACATGACACCCCCCCCCCCAAACGTCCAAAATGAAACAATACAACACAGTCTGCACATTATGGTAAAATCACAAACATCAGTCCAAGTGCTGTTTGGGTTTCAATCGTCTTCCGAACTTGCTGTAAGAGGGCTTTACCACTCCCGCGGCGCCATCCTGCTGTGAATCTGCTATCTGAGGATGAGAACTGTTAGTCAATCCCTGTGGGGGCTCTGGGGCATGCTCCCTGAGAGGTCTGCGGCGTCGAGGAGCTCTCGCCAACGACACAGCCTCGTCAGCCATCACAAAAGCAGGTTTGAGTCTGTCCACGCCAATTGTTTCCCTCCTGCCTCCCAAATCTAGCAAAAAATGCTTATCACCTGTTTCCAGCACTCTATATGGGCCATCATACGGAGGTCGCAGGGTTGGGCGTTGAGCATCGTGTCTGACAAAAACAAACTCGGCATTTTTTAAAGCCTTAGGTACAAAAACGCGCGGAAAAGTGTGATGAACGGGGCCCGGAAGCATGCTCGCTCCCGTGTCGCTCAGTAACCGCTGAGCAGGGGGGCACTCCGGCGCAGGATTATCTGGGAGAAACTCCCCAGGCAGCTGAAGCGGCTGCACAAACACCAACTCAGCTGGGGAGGCTTTTAAATCCTCTTTAGGTGCAGAACGCAACCCCAATAAAACCCACGGTAGTCTGTTCACCCAATTTGCATCTGTAAGCGACGCTCTGAGGGCTGCTTTCAATGACCTATGGAAACGTTTGCATAAACCATTAGCCTGGGGTGATACGTGGTAGTGCGGTGGATCGTTACCCCCAGGCTGTAGGCCATCGCCGACCAAAGCTTGGAAACAAATTGAGGACCTCTGTCGGATGTAATATCCGACGGAACTCCAAAACGCGCTACCCAAGCCGTTAAAAACGCGCGCGCCACCTCCTCGGCTGTGGTTGATGCCAGTGGGACCACTTCAGGCCAACGCGTGGTGCGGTCCACCATTGTCAAAAGATGTGTGCACCCCTGTGACGGCGGGAGGGGGCCTACGAGGTCGACGTGCACATGATCGAACCTCTTAGCTGGGATGTGAAACGGCTCTAAGGGGGCTTTAGTATGTTTGTGTATTTTGGCCCCCTGGCAAGCCATGCAGGCTCTTGCCCACTCCTTAATGTGCTTGCGCAGGCTCGGCCAAACAAACTTCTCTCCTACCATTTTGACCAACGCGCGCACTCCCGGGTGCGCCAGAGAGTGAATGGAGTCAAAAACACGGCGGCGCCATGCGGTCGGGACCACCGGGCGCGGTCGCCCGGTGGATACGTCGCAGATTAGTGGGGGCATACCATTTTGCAGCACCCTGCTCTCCAGCCTTAACCCTGTTGGTCCAGACTGGAGCACGCACACATCCGTATCGCTAACCTGCTCCACGGCCATGGCTGCATAATCTATCCCCACGTGGACTGGGGCCGTGCATACTTCCGCGCCGCTACTTTGCTCTGCGGCCATGGCAGTATAATCTACCCCTGCGCGGACTGGAGCAGTTACGGTGCGCGAGAGACAGTCTGCCACTACATTAAGTTTACCCGCTACGTGTTGAATATCGGTAGTAAACTCTGAAATTGCAGCCAGCTGCCTCTGCTGTCGGCCCGACCACGGCTCCGAAACCTTGGCCATCGCGAAAGTCAGCGGCTTGTGGTCGACAAACGCGGTGAAACGCCGACCTTCCAACCAGAACTGGAAGTGGTGAATGGCTAAGTGCAGCGCTAACAACTCCCTGTCGAACGCGCTGTATTTTCGCTCGGCATCGCACAAAGTCCTGCTGAAGAAGGCAAATGGCTGCCAAGCCCCGGCAACATGCTGCTCTACAACCGCCCCTATGGCCACGTCTGATGCATCGGTAGTGAGCGCCAGGCGGGCCGTTGGGTCTGGATGTGCCAACAACGCAGCGTTTGTCAGGGCTGCTTTAACCTCTGAGAATGCGCGTTCCTGCTCCGGGGACCATTTGATTGCATTTGTGGGTTTTTGTTTTTTAAGCACGGCATACAATGGTTGCATGAGCTGCGCTGCGCGGGGGAGGAAACGGTTATAAAAATTCACCATTCCCAAAAACTCCTGTAATGCTTTGACCATTTGTGGTTGGGGAAAATTTGTTACTGCGCGCACTTTGTCGGGCAGCGGGACCGCTCCTTCTGGAGAGACGCGGTGCCCCAAAAAATCAATCTGCGTCACCCCGAACTGACACTTCGCTGGATTGATTATTAACCCGTGGTCTCCCAACCTCCGGAAAACTGCCGTGAGGTGTTTTTCATGTTCCTCTTCGGATGCGCTGGTTACCAAAATGTCGTCCAGGTAGACGAACACAAAAGGGAGATCGCGCAACACCGCGTCCATCATGCGTTGGAACGTCTTCGCGGAGCCTTTAAGCCCAAACGGCATGCGCAACAACTCAAAAAGGCCAAACGGAGTTATTACCGCTGTTTTGGGAATGTCCTCAGCTCGTACTGGGACTTGATGGTACCCGCGGACCAAGTCTATTTTAGAAAAAATGCGCGCCCCCGCTAGATGAACTGAAAAATCTTGAATATGGGGGATTGGGTAGCGGTCATGCGCTGTAGCGTTGTTCAACCTGCGGAAATCACCGCAAGGTCGCCACGAGCCGTCAGCTTTAGGGACCATGTGAAGCGGGGAAGCCCATGGGCTATTCGAACGCCGAATGATGCCCAACTTTTCAAGGTTGGCGAACTCCTCACGCGCTATGGTCAGTTTAACTGCATCCAAGCGCCGAGCTTTTGCAAAAACGGGGGGACCGGCGGTAGTAATAAAATGCTCCACTCCATGTTTAGCGATGGCTGCTGAAAATGTGGGAACTGTGAGTGCTGGAAACTGAGTGAGGAGGGTGTGGAACTTACCGCCTGCCGTAGCGACGTTGGCTTGTGCTGTGGGCGGGGTCACTCGAGCTGCACAAGGGATAGAGTAAAACGAGAGTGCATTAACCAAGCGTCTATTAGGAAGATCAACTAACACCCCATGTGAGCACAAAAAATCAGCACCTAACATGTTGAAACTCACCGCAGCTATAATAAAAGTCCACTCATATGTACGGCCGTGCAGGGACAGAAGCAGAGTCCTTTCACCAAAGGTCTTAATGCTCGAGCCGTTCGCCGCTGATGCTCCGTGACTCCCGGGGCCTGCCAGCCGGTCAGCGTAGGTTGGTGTGATGAAACTCACTTGGGAGCCTGTGTCCACGAGGAATTGCCTCCCAGAACGCGCATCCGTCAAGTAGAGCAGCTTGTTCTGTTCACCGAGGGCCGCAGCTGCTACCGACTCCAGGTTCTGGCGTTTCCCGAGCTCTTGAACTGACACGGTGGTATACACTTGCGTGCCCTCTCTGCGAAGCGGCGATGGTAAAAACAGAGGTCGTCTCCTCCGCGATGTTTGATCTTCACCGCCGCCGTTGCCGGTGGTTCTGCCTCCGCAGCCTCTGGCCCCCTGCCACTCCCAGCCGTCGCGCCGAGGTCTGTCGCTGCTGCGGTGGGCGTATGCCGTCTGCTGGCATTGAGAATCCGCTGTGCCTCCTGGGCCAGCGCGCGGAAGTCCCTCTGGGCCACCAACTGCAAACCTGACAGGGTCGCCCTCGTCTCCGACGGTAGGGTTCTCAGGAAAATGTGGGTGAAGAGGAAATCGTTGTCATCTGAGCCTCTCAGCCTCAGCATGTCTTCCATCAGGTCGACCGGCGTGCTTTCTCCCAAGTCGTTCAGGGCCAGGAGTCGCTCAGCTCTCTCCTGGGCTGATGGAGTGAAACGCTGAATAAGCGCAGCCTTCAACCCGCCGTATTTGTCGCCAGCGGGTGGGCGCTGCACCAGGCTCTGCACATGTCGAGCTGTGCGGTTGTCGAGCTTGGCGATAACGTGGTAGAATTTCGTGTCATCTGCCGTTATTCCCCCAAGAGCGAACTGAGCCTCGGCCAAGAGGAACCAGGAGTCCGGGTTGTCCTGCCAGAATTCTGGTAGTTTGACTGAGACTGCGTTTGCCCGGCTGGTTCCCGACGAGTCCGGTTCGGGGGAATCGTTTCTGCCCATGATACGTCGTAAGGTCACCAGTGTGGAGAGCGTGAAAAGATGAGGCTGAGTTTATTTCTCAATTCAGGTTTATTAATCATTCACGTATCTCCAACATCCTCTCAAACAGAAAAGAGACCCTTCCTCCCACATCTGTCCCTTTTATACCTGGGACATCAAAGTACAGAGTCACATTGTCTTTAATCCCAAGACACAATACATAAACCCCCAGGTCTTCTCCTCTCCCCCAAAACCCTGGTGGTCAGGAAGTCTCTCAAGGCCATCTCAAAAGATCACATTTCACATCCTCCTGTTATCCCCAGGAGGCCCAGACTTATTGTTCATTCTGAGACGTGGGCAACAGTAATATACATATGCAGCCTAAGCAACTCAAATATGTGTGCCACACTTCTACACAAAGTTCAGTGGAGTCAGAAAGTGGACAAAGGTCAGTAACTTGTGCTAATCTTGGCTATTTAGCATCATAGAAGACATAATTATGAAATGATAATAAGAATGAAGCATTCTGCCTTCTCTGAGTTACTAAGAGGATGGAGACTGTAATTACAGTGGTTGTCTGTCCTTTAAAATTAGATTTTACAGTAAACTAATAAAGCTGTTAGTAGGTTGGCAAGTAAATTAGTAGTGTTGTAAGCTTGATAACTAGCCACAGTCAGCTGGTAAGATGCTAACGTCAAAAATCAGCACTTAAAATGACTGTAGATATAATATTACATTTAATGTACTGATAAAAACCAGTCATAAAACTTTTGTCATATTTGCCTTGTGACAGCAGATGATCAATAACTGTCCAGTTTTGTTTGTTTCATTATTTACTACACAGAGCTCACCCACAAAATTAGTGCAGTATTGATTGCATGATAATTTATAATCTGTAACATCACTCTATAAAAGCAAGAAATCTCAGTGTGTCTTGTGTGTCTGTCACATTTATAGGACCTCATAGGATGGCCTATGATCTCTGCCTGAACATCATAGGACATCCTATGATGTCCTATAAACGTGACAGAAACACACACAGACGACGACTCGCAATGCCTATATGACGACACATAGACAAATGTGTCTTTATGATGTCATATACATCAAGCCTGCCTTCATGTCTTTATGATGTCATATACAGTGACAGACATCAGGCAACATGTCTTTATGATGTCATATACATCAAGGCTGCATTCATGTCTTTATGATGTCATGTACAGTGAGTCCATGCCGGAAAGCCTCTTTTTGCTCAGATCTATTTGCATGATCTTGTCCATGAACTGGAATTATGACGTATCTATCCCTCAACCAGTGGTCTCAACGAAGAAGAAGAAGAAGAAGAAGAAGACCCACCAGATGGAGAGCAATAGAATGATGACAGTTGCTGCATGTCAGAAAAGATGCCATGAAGATGAAACACCTGAGGTTCCAGCAGTACATCGCACCCGTCTGAGACAGGAGGACACCCTTCACCAGCATAGGGTACGACAGACTTTAAAGCACATTTCTAGGACATCATTGGATGGCCTATGGTCTCTGCCTCATCATCATAGCATGTCCTATGAACTCAGTCTTCATAGGACAACACGCCATGCCTACATGACGGCAAATGTGTAACCTTGACGAATGCCAGTCTACACTACAAATGTGTAAAATGCCAAGCAAAGCGCTGATTTTCTCCAGGTGTTCCGGTTTCTTGGTTTCTACGGGCATGCACGGGCCTTCCTGAACAGGGTCGAAAGCCACTTTTTCAGGATTGTGCCCATGAACTGGAATTACGACGCACCAATCCCTCAACCAGTGGTCTGAACCAAGAAGAAGACCCACCATATGGAGAGCAATAGAATGTGGAGAACTGCTGCACGTCAGAAAGGATGCCGTGAACATGAAACACCTCAGGTTCCACCAGTACGCCGCAGGCATGACTGTGAACAACACAGCCGTCTGAGACAGGAGGAGACCCTTCAGCAATGGGCATGCAGAAATACTTGCTTATACTTGGTTTCTAAGGGCATGGATGGGTATGCACGGGTATGTATTAATATCACATGATGTGCAGAAACATGATTGTATTAACATGAAGAGCATATTCAGAGAATACTTTGAGCTTCATCAGAATAAATTATTCTATATTTCCATGTCAGGTGAGTAAATCTCACTAAACATAAGCAAAAATCGGTGACATGTATACTTTATTTTATTTTTTAAACAAATGTGTAGTACATGTGAAGAGTAGACTGCTGTGGTAAAGTTTCAGCCATACATACTGTTAAAATATAATATCAATCAACTTATTTGTGAGATTTTTTTAAAACCTAGCACTGATTTATATCAACTTCACAGACTATGAGAAGGTCTTCAACAGTGTGGCCCATGAGACGCTGTGGAAGTTGTTGAGGCATTATGGAGTTCCCAAGGAGATCATCTCCCTCATCAGTGCATCTACCAGGACATGAGCTGCAGGATCGCACACGCTGACCAGCTGTCAGAGAGCTTGGAGGTGAAGACCGGAGTCCACCAGGGGTGCTTGCTGTCACATTCCTCTTCCTCTTGGTCATCAATTACATCATGAAGATCATGACAACAGGCAAGAAAAAATGGGATACAGTGGACACTCTGGATGCAGCTGGATGATCTCAACTTTGCTGACGACCTGGCGCTCCTATCACATACAGTGCATCCGGAAAGAATTCACGGCGCTTCACTTTTTCCGCATTTTTTTAATGTTACAGCCTTATTCCAAAATGGATTAAATTAATTTTTTCCTCAAAATTCTACCCACAACACCCCATAATGACAACGTGAAAAAAGTTTGAGATTTCTGTAAGCTTATTAAAAATTTAAAAAAAACTAAGAAATCACATGTACATAAGTATTCACAACCTTTGCCATGAAGCTCAAAATTGAGCTCAGGTGCATTCTGTTTTCACTGATCATCCTTGAGATGTTTCTACAGCTTAATTGGAGTCCATCTGTGGTAAATTCAGTTGATTGGACATGATTTGGAAAGGCACACACCTGTCTATATATAATGTCCCACAGTTGACAGTGCATGTCAGAGCACAAACCAAGCATGAAGTCAAAGGAATTGTCTGTAGACCTCCGAGACAGGATTGTCTCGAGGCACAAATTTGGGGAAGGGTACAGAAAAATTTCTGCGACTTTGAAGGTCCCAATGAGCACAGTAGTCTCCATCATTTGTAAATGGAAGAAGTTTGGAAATAATGGAACGAATTGGAACGAATTCTGCTTTCCCCAGCTATCCTGCTGTTGTGTCCCTGGGCAAGATACTTTACCGACCTTGCCTCCAGTGTGCATGACACTGGCATGAATGTGTATAAATGTTCAGTAGGGGTTGGAGAGGCTGTTGGCATGGATTGGCAGCCATGTTTCCATCAGTCTGCCCCAGGGCAGCTGTGGCTACACAAGGAGCTTACCATTGTTTACCATTGTCTGTGGAGTGAATGAATAATGTATCCATTGTAAACCATCTTTGAGTGTCCATAAAAAGCACTATATAAATCTGATGTATTATTATTACTGTTATTATTATTACCTTTGAAAAATGTCTGTATGGGAGAAAATGGAGAGTGTAATATCTGTAAAAGTCCTTTATTAAAAGGAGCAACAAACTTTGTACGGTGAGAATTCAACTGTACAACACTGGATTTGATTCAAATATTTAAAATAATCTAAGCCATTTATCTACACAGAAGTTACAAGTTCATGTTTAAACTAGAAAAGCACTCGGAGAGCACAGACCTCCGCCAAGCGCCACAGTTCCCCCATACAGTGTTTGTGTTTACGTTTTCAGATTCCTTGACCACGAAAACATATGACTAGCAATTTGATTGACAATGATATGATTAGTGGTTCAGTAGTTATTCACGAAAATGACATTTTCCGTAATGGCGGCCACAGTTCCCCCCATACAGTGTTTGTGTGTACGTTTTCGGCTTCCTTGACCACGAAAACATATGGCTAGCAATTGGATTGACAATGATAGGATTAGTGGTTCAGTAGTTATTCGGGAAAATGGCATTTTCCGTAATGGCGGCCACAGTTCCCCCCATACAGTGTTTGTGTGTACGTTTTCAGATTCCTTGACCATGAGAACATATGACTAGCAATTGGATTGACAATGATAGGATTAGTGGTTCAGTAGTTATTCACGAAAATGGCATTTTCCGTAATGGCGGTTTTCTTCTGGACGGTGATCCGGATCACCACCAAAATTTAATCAGTTCTTCCTTGTACCATTTCCAACCACGCCTGAAAGTTTCATCGAAATCCGTCCAAAACTTTTTGAGTTATGTTGCTAACCAACAGACAAACAGACAGACAGACAAACAGACAGACAAACAGACAAACCCCGGCAAAAACATTACCTCCTTGGCGGAGGTAATTATTACTGACATAATGACTGGACCCAGGGGACAGAAGACAGACTCCAGAAGTTACAATTAACCTTTTATTCACCCAAGTGATGTGTGTGAGTGCGTGTATGTGTTATAGTGTGGTGCGCTGGGCTCGTGCTGGAGCTGAGCAGGTCTCCATACCGCCTGGCAACCCTAGAGAGACAAAGTAGAGTAATTAGCACTGCACCACAGTGGGAGATGTAACAAGGTCTGCTGCTTACTTGCAGGTGGCGATGCTGAGCCTCTGCTTGCCTTGCGAGCGTCTGCCAGGAGGGGAGCGTCCTGCTTGGTGTCGTGAGGTGGGGGAAAGACTCCGGTGCCGGGGAGGAGCTGGGCCGCCGCCGGGGAGAGAGAATCCGCCGCCTGGAGGATCCACCTGTGCACAAGGGAGAGCAGCTTGACAAGGTAAGAGCTTGGTTTGCTTACATGGAACGACGTGAAGCTCTTGGTCAGACGAAGAGCCACTCCATGGCTGTAGATGAGGGACGTGCCTCCGTAGTGATGACAGACGGTTCCGTGCTGAGTCGCTGGCAGGTCTGGCTCTTATAGTCCGCTGGGGATTAGCGACAGGTGTGCACGCAGCCGGGACTGATGATGGCCCTGCGGCCGCCATGACATTACTCCCCCCTCTAGAGGTGCCTCCTGGCACCCGTCCTATCTTACCTGGATGCGCCCGGTGGAAGTCATGGATAAGCTGCTTATCGAGAGTCAGAGCCAGGCATGTCCAGGATCTATGTTCAGGGCCGAATCCTTCCCAGTCCACCAGATAGTGCAAGCTGCGACCCCGCCGGCGGACATCCAAGATGGCAGTAACCCCCCATGCCGGGTGGCCATCGATCATCCTGGGGAGGGGGACGCCGTGGGGGGTGGGCAGAGGGGATCGGCAACAACGGGCTTCACCTGTGAAACATGAAAGGTGGGACAGATACGCATGGAAGGGGGGAGGGCTAGGCGAACAGCCACAGGGTTAATTACACGGACAATGGGATAAGGCCCAATGAAACGCTTAGTCAACTTGCGTTTCTCTGCCTTTACATTAATGTTGTGTGCTGAGAGCCAAACCTGCTGACCCACCTTGTACTCGGGTGCCGGTCTCCTGCGACGAATGGCCATCCTGACATTGCGATCCGTGGTCCGGAGGAAGATTCTGCGGGTGGTGGTCCAGAGCCAGCGGCAGCGCCTGACGTCGTACCCCAACGACGCCCTGAATGGGGACATCCCAATCGCAGAGGACACCGTGGAGTTGTGGGCGTATTCGATCCACGGCAGGTAACTGCTCCAAGAAGAGGAGCTGGACACAATGACGCAGAGAAGGGCGGCCTCCAGTTCCTGATTCGCCCGCTCACACTGCCCATTGCTCTGGGGATGGTAACCCAATGACAGGCTCACCGTCGATCCCAACGCCTGGCAGAACGCCCTCCAAACTTGAGACACAAACTGGGGGCCCCGATCCGAGACGACGTCCGTGGGGATTCCATGGAGGCGGACTACATGCTGCACTAGAAGGTCCGCCATCTCCCGCGCTGTCGGCAACCCCCGAAGGGGCACAAAGTGTGCCTTGGAGAAGCGATCAACGATGGTCAGGATCGTTGTGAAATGGTTAGATGGAGGGATGCCTGTCACGATGTCCAGAGCAACGTGCGGCCAAGGACGACTAGGAACCGGCAGGGGATGGAGCAGTCCGGCCAGAGGAAAGGAGGAAGATTTCCCGGTGGCGCATTGTGCGCAGGCTCAGATGTAATTGTTGATGTCTCTCTGCAGCCCCAGCCACCAGAACACCCTTTGGAGGAGCACAACAGTGCGAGACACCCCAGGGTGACATGCCAACTTCGAGGCATGAGCCCATTGGATGGCCTCGCCTCGGTCCGGCGTAGGAACGAACAATCGCCCCGGGGGGCCGCCTCCCGGATCGGACTCAGCCTTCTGTGCCTTCATCACCTTTTCCCGGATGTCCCACACGAGGGTGCCCACAACGCAGGACGGAGGGAGGATGGTCTGTTCTTGGTCCTCAGATGCCTCCACCGAGAACTGCCTGGAGAGGGCATCTGGCTTAATATTCTTGCTTCCGGGGTGGTAGGTGATGGTGAAGTTGAACCGACCAAAAAAGAGGGACCAGTGGGCCTGACAAGAGTTCAACCACCTCGCTCTCCTCAGATATTCCAAGTTCTTATGGTCGGTCCATACAACAAAAGGCTGGACAGCACCCTCCAGCCAATGACGCCACTCCTCCAAGGTGAGCTTCACTGCCAGCAGCTCCCTGTCGCCAATGCTGTAATTCCTCTCTGCGGGCAGTAGGTGGTGAGAGAAGAAGGCGCAGGGCCGGATCACTCCATCAACTGGAGAACGCTGGGAGAGTACTGCCCCCACCCCGGAGTCCGAAGCGTCCACCTCAACCAAGCACTGGAGATTCGGATCCACCTGCGTCAGGACGCGGGACGAAGCAAACTCCCTCTTGAGCGTCTCGAATGCCGCCGCAGCCTCCTCCGTCCAGCAGAAGGGGATCTTAGGGGACATGAGACCGGTCAGCGGGTGAGCCACTATGCCAAACCTTGGCACAAAGCGGCGATAAAAATTAGCAAATCCCAAAAACCGCTGCAGTTGCTTCCTGGATGGGGGGGGGGGGCAATCCACCACCGCCTTGACCTTGGCTGGATCGGGGAGAACCTGGTTGTGCGAGATCACGAATCCCAAAAAGGACGTCTTCCTGGCGTGAAACTCACACTTCTCGGCTTTGACAAACAGCTGATTCTCCAGGAGTCGCTGGAGGACCCGCCTCACGTGTACCTGGTGCTCTTCCAAAGCTCGGGAGAAGATGAGGATATCATCAAGATATACGAAGACGAAGGCGCCCAGGAAGTCCCGAAGGACATCGTTGATCAAGCGCTGGAAGACGGCCGGAGCGTTGGTCAGCCCAAACGGCATCACCAGGTACTCAAAGTGGCCGCTTAGGGTCCGGAAGCCCGTCTTCCACTCATCGCCCTCCTTGATCCGCACGAGATGGTACGCGTTGCGGAGATCCAATTTGGTGAACCAAGAGGCCCCCTGGAGAGAGTCAAAAGCCAAGTCCATAAGAAGCAAAATGTACTTGTCCTTTATTGTAATGTTGTTAAGACCCCTAAAGTCAATACATGGGCGCAGGGAGCCATCCTTCTTACCAACGAAGAAAAATCCGCCCCCACCGTTGAAGAAGACGGGCGGATGATCCCGGAGCTGAGCGATTCTTTAATCTAAGTGTCCATCGCCTCCTGTTCCGGAGCAGACAGGCTGTACAAACGGCTCGACCGAAGCGGGGCACCAGCCCGGAGATTAATGGCGCAGTCATAGGGGCGGTGGGGGGGGAGGGACAGCGTCCGCAATTTACTGAAGACAGCCTCCAGGTCGTGATATACCTCCGGTACCCTGAACAGGTCCGGGGGGGGGGGGCGACACACGTGGGGCCACAGACACCGACGGGGCACATGCCGCAGACTGCAGGCATGCGCTGAGACAGAAAGAACTCCATGAAATGATGCTCCCAGTCTGCTAATCAAATGAGGGGTTATGCAATCGCAGCCAGAGGTAGCCCAGGATAACCGGAGAGGTGGAGGAGGGCAGCACCAGAAAACGAAGGTCCTCCCGGTGGTTTCCAGAGACAATCACCGACACCGGGGCAGTCTGCTGAGAGACGGCTGTTAATGGGGCCTTTGACAGGGCAATCAGCTTGAGAGGTGGCTGAAGAGTTTGACACGGGAGCCCCAACTGTGTTGCTAGGTCTCCTGAAATGAAACTCTGCTCAGCCCTCGAATCAATCAGTGCATGAGTGGAGTGTTCAGTATGTTTAGAGATGAGCTGGATGGGAACAAGACAGCTGGTAAGGGGTTTTGACTGGGACGCGTCCGTGAGTCCCCCTACTGTGACCCACGGACCTCCTCTTTTTACCTGATTCGTACAGCCAACTCATGTGAAGCACTCCCACAATAATAACACAGCCCCAACTCCCTATGGCGCTGTCTTTCAGCAGACGAAATCCCAGAGCGACCGATTACCATATCCTCCTGCCCCGGAAGTTCCTCCGAAGAGGGCAGGACCAACTGGGACGGCCGAGAGGAACGAAAATACTGCGCGCTCGAGCGACTGGAAGCTCTTCGCTCGGCGGCACGCTCCTTCAGCCTGTTATCTAAGCTGATGGTAAGGGAAATTAGCTCATTTAACTGATCTGGCTTATCCCGGGTAGCTAGCTCATCCCTTAGCCCAGGGCTTAGACTACGGATAAATATGCTACACAGTGAAGCATCTTCCCACCCGACCTCCGCAGCTACCACCCGGAAGTCGACCGCATAGTCCGCAGCGGACCTGCCGCCCTGTCGAAGGTTTAATAACCGGGTAGTGAGCACGGAGTCCCAATCGGTGTGGTCAAACACTTTGGTAAATTCGGCCAGAAACTGCTGATAAGTTAAATTGGCGTAGCTGGGCTTGGCCATGACTGTGTAGGCCCAAGCTAACACCCTACCCTCTAGCAGGTTAGCTATGTAGTCAATCTTACTATGGTCTGTGGGAAAATCCCCCGGCACCCGATGGAAAACTGTCTCACATTGTAAGATAAATCCCCGAGCCTCCCCGAGCTTCCCACTGAAGCGAGCGGGCATAGGCACCGGTGTGAGACGGGTTGGGAGAGTCTGGCTAACCTGGCTAGGCGGGGAGCTAGCGGGGCCCGGTGGAACCCCGGAGGCTGGTGGAAACGCCCGCTGTCCTTCCAGGCGATCCAACCGGCTGTTAATTTGTGTTAATTGGGTGAGGATAACGTTTTGTTGGTAAGTTAACTGCTCAACTCGAGCGTCTAAGGTGTTTAGATGGCGTGCTAGCACGCTGTCCGCTGGGTTACCTTAACGGAGTCGTACTGACATAATGACTGGACCCAGGGGACAGAAGACACACTTGAGAAGTTACAATTAACCTTTTATTCACCCAAGTGATGTGTGTGAGTGCATGTATGTGTTATAATGTGGTGTGCTGGGCTCGTGCTGGAGCTGAGCAGGTCTCCGTACTGCCTGGCAACCCTAGAGAGACAAAGTAGAGTAATTAGCACTGCACCGCAGTGGGAGATGTAACAAGGTCTGCTGCTTACTTGCAGGTGGCGGTGCTGAGCCTCCGCTTGCCTTGTGAGCGTCTGCCAGGAGGGGAGCGTCCTGCTCGGTGGCACAATTTCCACATACAGCTTTGTTATCAGAATAGATACAAATTTATCTCACCTTTACCGTCACTGGAACTGGGAAAAAAAAGTGTTGTAATAACTATGCTGGGCCAGTAGAGGTAGCAGTGCACCTTTTTTGTAGCCCCCCACCCCACCCCATGCTTCCCTGCCACAGGCACTGAGGCATCAGCACGTTGGTGCTTTCATTTCAATTCTTAATTGGTCAAAAAAATGCAAATAATTTTGTGTTGTTCATGGGTGCCTGTAGTGGCTCTTCCATGTAAGTAGGTGGCAGTATACATATGTTTTGCGGAGGGTAACAACCTTAAGACGTGCTAGAGGTCACGATAATTACATGAAAAACATTGATTGATAAATATTTGAAGAATGATTCAGACTCTGAACTAGACCCTGTGCTGATGGGGCAGCCATCATGGCCCGGTGCACCAAATGCTTCATTAGTATAGTGAAAGAGAGACACTAAGATCTTTTTTTCATCACGAGGTGCTTGTTGCCGAGACTATAACAGCAGGCCTAGCTCCTGTGTTGGATGATGTTGTGTGGATGGTAAACTTTGTAAAGACAAGGTGTCTGAAAAGCTGAATATTTGCATCTTTATCTGAGGAAATGAGAGTAGAGCATAAAACCTTATTGCTACATACTGAGGTCCGGTGGGTGCACAGCAAAATGCTGGCCAGCATGCATGAGCTCTGAGAGAAACTGGAAGTGTTTTTGACAGAGGTGCAATGACAGAAAGCCGCTTGTAAGCGATGAGTGGTGTGCCAGGCTGGCATACCTGGCAGATATATTTCAGCATCTGAATGAACTGGACACACAAATGCAAGGCAAAGATGAAAACCTGCTCACAAGCACAGACAAAACTAGAAAAGCACTCAGAGGGTGCATACCTCTGCCAAGGCTCCTTCCATCTCTCATGGATCACCTCCAAAATGTAATGGGTTTGTGTGTAGGCCTAGAGCCACTTGTGGTGAAAACTGCATCGGTCTGTCCATTAGTTTTGGAGCACTGTTGGTAACACTCTGTGAAAAGATAAGAGCCTTGGCGGAGGTATGCATTCACGGATCCTCATCAAAATGTAATGGGTTCCTCTCTAGCCCAAGAACCACCTTTGGTGAAAATTTCATCCAAATCCATCCAATAGTTTTTGTGTAATCCTGTTGCACAAATACAAACAAAGCTCTTCGTGGAGGTATGGACTCTGAGATCATCACCAAAATCTGTTCCCCATGCCATTACACACCTTTCCTAAAAATTTCATCCAAATCCGTTAATAACTTTTTGGCTTATGTCAGTGACAGACAAACCCACCAACAAACCAACCAACACCACTGAAAACATTTCCTCCTCCCTTGGTGGAGGTAATAAATGGGTTCTGTTCAACGGTACACCTCTGGCAAAAACATCTGGAGAATGCCAACCTTGACACGTTCCTGCCAGCATATAAGATCTGTGTTCATCTCAACGAGCTCAGGTTTCACACTATGTGAGTATAAACTAATTACAACACTAAACTGTTATTATATAAACTGTAATAGGCTACAATGTCATTTGGTAACATTTCTGATATGGTGGAGTTCTGAGATTTTTTTTTCAATGTAAAAAGGGTTCCTTGGTTCAAAAAAGGTTGAAAAACACTGCACTAATTACAGTACATCACATCATTCTGACCTCTGTGTCTCCATTGACAACGGTTACATCAGGGGTGTCCAAACTACGGCCCGTGGGCCAACTGGGGCCCACGGTCCATTTTTAATTGGCCCGCAAGAATTTTTTTAAATAGATTAGAATATGGCCCACACTTCAACTTTTGCCTGAGTGTATTGCACTTCTTAGTTTTAACACCAGGGGGAGCTACTGTTGATCAAGGCAGTTGCTCCACCAAAAAGGACAATCACAGAATAAATTTACCCCAAGTTACTCAACATGGCAGAACCAAAGAAGCGAAAGGTAGAAAGTGAGTGCAGAAAATTTCAGACACGGTGGGAGAGTGAATATTTCTTCATAGAGTTCAAGGGGAAGTGTGTCTGTTTGATCTGCACTGAAACTGTGGCAGTTATGAAAGAGTATAATGTACGACGTCATTATGAAACTAAACATCAGGCCTATGCATCCTACACTGGTGCTGAGCGAGAGCAGAAAGTAAAGCAAATGGTAGCTATCCTGCAGGGTCAGCAACAGTATTTTTTTCGTGCTCAAAAAGTCCAGGAAAAGGCTACAATAGCCAGCTATGAGGTCGTCCAACTCATCGCAAGACATGGCAAGCCTTTTTCAGATGGAGACTTGATAAAACACTGCCTCGTTAAAAGTCGCCGAAATAATGTGCCCGGAAAAAGTGCAGGACTTCAACAACGTCAGCATGTCCAGAAATACAGTTGCGCGACGCATTGAAGACTTGTCAGCCAACACTAAACTGCAACTGTCTGATAAAGCTTGTGCTTTTTTTTTTTTCCACAATATTTTTATTGAACCTTTTTTACAAACATAACACAAACAATCAAACACTAACACTAAAATAATAAAAAAAAAAATACTAAAAAAAAACCAAACACCAACAACCACTAACAAGAACAGGTCTTCAACAATGCTCCTCTGTTTAGTCTAGGCAATCCGTTACATAAGTATACATTTTATACATTCACCAGTTTGGAATTTACAAGGTCCACACACATCATTCACCTTCTTCTTCAAAAGTTATGTTTAAATTCTTTACATAATCAATGAAAGGTCTCCATATATTCTCAAACACATTTTCCTTTGATTTCAGTATGTATGTTATTCTTTCTAATGGAAGGTTTGCTAACATCTGTCTTAACCACTGAGTCGCAACTGGTCTATGAGTCTTTTTCCACAATAGTGCAATACATTTTTTGGCATTAAGCAAACTGAGGTCTATGAATGCTCTTTCACTTTTATTAAAATTATGCTTTTCTGGATGCAGACCCAACAAAAACAATTTAGGATTCAATATGATTTGTTTTGAAATTATTTTTTCAATTGTTACCCTCCCCTCTTCCCAAAACACTCTAATTTTCCTACATTCCCATACACAATGAAATAAGGTTCCTTTACTTTCCATACATTTTGTGCATGTATCTGGTATGTTTTTGTTATATCTATTTAATTCCACCGGTGTAACATACATCCGCATTAACCATTTAAAATGTATCAATTTAAGACGTACATTTATTGATTTGGTTTGAGCTTCTGTACAAGCCAATTCCCATTGTTCCTCTGAAATTTCAATTTGCAGGTCTTCTTTCCAATAATTTAATCTTTTCTGTGAGTTTTCACTTGAAGATAGTGTCAATGAATTATAAAACTCTGAAATAATACCCTTTCTCTTATTATCTTTCGTCAAAATTTTTTCCAAGGATGAATAAATAGGTCGAGTGAGAGCATTGTTTTGATTTGATCGAATAAAGTTCCTAAGCTGAAGATATTTAAAAAAATGTGTTCTGTTAAGATTAAATTTGATCCTCAGCTCTTCAAAAGACATTGTTATCTGAACATGACAGATATAAATCTTGAATCTTTTGAATCCCTTTTAAATTCCATACTTTAAATACAGCATCCGCTGTCCCTGGTTTAAAATATTGATTACCCTAAGCTTGTGCTTTTGATTTTTACTCCATTGCATGCGATGAGAGCACTGATGCCACAGACACTGCACAGCTGCTAATTTTTTTGCGGGGAGTGGACGAGAACTTTGGAGTTACAGAGGAGCTGCTCGATCTTAAGAGTCTAAAAGGCAAAACTACGGGTATGGATATTTTTGAAGCTGTGTCAGACTCAATTGACAAAATGGGACTTAAATGGGACAAGCTATGTGGAGTCACAACAGACGGGGCTCCAGCTATGGCAGGTGCACACAAAGGAATGGCATCTATGATGTGCGCTAAGGTGAAAGAGACTGGAGGTGAGGCTGTTAAAATGCACTGTATTGTTCACCAAGAAGCCCTTTGTGCCAAGACAGTCAATCTTGGAGATGTAATGAACACAGTTGTGAAAACTGTCAACATAATTCGAGCAAGAGGACTGTACCACAGAGAATTTCAGGCTTTCCTTTCTGATGTGGATGCTGAATATGGGGATCTACTCTACCACTCGGATGTGCGCTGGCTAAGCCGTGGCGCCGTGCTGAAGCGTTTTTACTCCCTGAGGTCAGAAATTGACAAGTTTTTGAAAGAGAAGGACCAACCTCTTCATGAGCTGAATGACCCTCTGTGGTTGGCAGACCTAGCATTTTTAGTTGATCTTACTGATCATTTAACCACCTTGAACAAGAGCCTACAAGGGAAAGAGCAGCTTGTACCACAACTTTATGCGCACATGAAAGCATTTTGTGTGAAGCTCAATCTCTTTAAGACACAACTGCACAACTTCAACGTTGTGCACTTCCCCACACTGTCCGAGATCAGAACTGCTTATCCACAGGCCAACCTTTCTGCTAAAAAAGGGAAATATGTGTCTGTGATTACATGTCTCAAAACAGAATTCAGACAGCGCTTCCAGGATTTTTCTGTCATTGAAAAAGAAATCAAGCTATTCGTGACTCCTTTCTTGGTGGATGCCGAAGAAGTGGAAGAGAATCTGCAATTAGAACTCATCGAAATCCAGTGTGATGATTCTCTGAAGAATCAACATCAGCAGCTTTCCCTCCCCAAGTTCTATCGAAGCTTGGAAAAGGAAAAGTTTCCTCTGATGAGACGCCACGCGAAAAGAATGATCAGTCTATTTGGCTCAACATACATATGTGAGCAAACATTTTCTCTGTTAACACTGAACAAAAGCAGAATGAGAACCAAATTGACCAACAGCCATCTCCATGATGTCCTTCGCATCTCAACCACTAAGTTTACTCCAGACCTGCCAGCCATCCTTCGGTCCAAAGCGCAGCATCACTGCTCCCACTGAGTGCAAAGCCGTTCCCATTTTAGGTGAGTAAAAATATATTCCACAGTACCCGTGTGTTAGTAAGCATGCAAGTGCAGGTACACATGCGACAAATATCAATAATGCGCATCAATTCTGTCGCTACCCTGCTTTTGCGCACCACTTTCTTATATGCGTTTTTCTTGTTAACTCACAGAGTACACACCGTTGTGCACAGAGCACACACTGCGCACGCAAAGTCAGCTGATCTCATCTGATGCAGATTTGCTCCTTGATCAAGTGACATTTGTCCGGATTTTTGGCACGAGTGGCGTTGGCGGCTGGATGGACCGATTACATACCCAGCGCAGCTGATACTCACCAGAATAATTTACTAAAATTATATGCACTCCTGTTATTAAGTCCAGTTCAGTCTGTTAATGTCACACCCGGCTCTAGGGAGCCGGGCAATCAGAGCCAGGGACAAGCCAGTGAGTCGAGATGTTTTATTAAGGGTAAAGGATAAGGGATGAGGAGAGCACAGATACTCATGCAGACGTACACTCACAGGTTGCACAGCGCAGAGGTAAGAAGCTCGTACCGGACATGGGGGTAACAAGACGTGCATACTCACAGCGGGATACAAACACAGGAATGCTGCAAGAGGAGTAGAAGCTGACACCAGACGAAGGGGCTTCAGCTTAGCAGTGCGTATGTCGCAGCCCCGAGTCATTGAGGCTGCTCCTATTTATCCTCATTGGCAGCGCCCCAGCTGATGAAGACTAATTGGCCCCAGCCGTCCATAATGCTGCCAGCTGGGAGCCTGCTGAGACGCTGCTCAATGGGAAGCAGGGATGAGGGAAAACATGGGCTGAGTGCCGAGACGGCATCTCAACCCATGGTGACAGTTAATGTTGATAACCATTTCAAATGAATGTTAATAGGTGTGTTGCTAAGCCTAATTGTTTTTTCTCTGTACTGTAAATCTTCTAAGAAGAAATCTGAGGCTGCTGTTCTGAGAATGAGCTACCAAAGCTTTTTCTGAATAAATCAGTAAAGATCCATTTATGGAAAGCTGTGATGAAGGCAGTTTTGTCTTTAATTATATTCAACAATATAACATATTTGTCCACTTTTAATTGATTTTTCTAACTTTAATACACTAAAGTTAAGGCTACATACATAATTTCTAGTAAGTGGCCCAGCCCCTTCTATATTTTTATGTATGTGGCCCTCAGTGAAAAAAGTTTGGACACCCCTGGGTTACATGGTCACAATACAGTAAGCTGATTACTGGGAACAAACCGATAATGGCAATGATCAGTTTTGTCATGTTTATATGTGCTGAATAAAGGGATTATTGGAGGGTAAACCACTTGAGTTCATGACCCCGTTACATGGCCTTTATCATATTATTCTGTTTACATGGTCACTTGAATAATCAGATAAATCCAGAAATCCAGTCATAGCCAGTTTATTTGTGTGCATGTAATCATGGTCAATGATGCTTTATTTGGATACTCACATTCTCAAATTCAGTCAGTTTTACATTAGCTAAAGTCAGTTAGCTAAAGCTGAATTTGGTGTAGCTGTAAAGGTTAAATGCATGGACTGCGCTTGCGCACACAGCACTGTTCAAAGTTGCTTTGAGGCACTGCAGCAGTTCACTCAGCCACGTTTCACACATGTGCAATGAATATAATCTGCAGTTCACATGTTCGTACTGCTGGTGGCAGCCAAGAGCCAACAAACTGATTTGAACAGCCACAATCCAAACCCAGAAGAAGAGCGTGACAATGAATATTTTAAAAAATGGCAGAAGTACATGAGTCCGAGGACAACCCCAAAGAACAGGAGCTTTTGTTGTATTTGTTAGCACCTGAGGAGGAAAACAGACAAGCAAAAAGACAGAATTGTGTTCTCTCCCCGAAGCTGGTGTCCATGTTGTTTCTTTTTCTGTCAAAAATGACCGTAAGAGAGCAACAACGCCACCTCCCTTCTGTGGGAGTTTTCCTGACATCTCACTCACAAGACACGTGGCCCCTTTTTTTTGGGGGGGGGGGGGGTGCACATGCTCTTTTCTGTGCTCACACTCTGTGGATTACGTTACGCACACCGATGTGTTTCTGCCACTATGAATTGGGCTTAAGGCAGGCTACAACATATGAGCCAACACCTGTCATTCCCATGTCAATAACCATGCATTTCAGCAGTGACAAAAGAAAAGAAGGTCGGGTTGAACCAGGGCTTTTATTCTGAAGACTGGTTTTTAATCTGGGTGGAAAATGGTGTTGTACTATTTAAACCCTGAGGTATTTTAACCAAAGTATGACAGTCATTTCATTAAAACTTCTAGGAACTGTTGAAACATGTAGAGAAAGTGGACCCCTCTTAAGAGTGAACTGACATAGCCATAATATTTTATACTGTCTGTGCAACAAATTAGAGCTCACTCAAGCTGAATGTCCCTTGTAATATACAGATGTAGCTCTCAAAAGGATTCCACTTCCATAAAAACCCGTTTCAATAAATTATGGGTGAAATAAAACATTATTACTTGAAATGGTTTTAAGAGGCATTCAATTTGAAGATATAAACAACAACAACAAAACAGACCTTAGAATTGAGGTCTGATTTATTTTTCCTCACAAATATGAGATAAAAGGAACACACAATGTCTGTGTATAATGGAGCTCGGCATCTATTAAACTCTTTTCTCCAAACCAGAAATGAAAGTGTCTATTTAAAAAAAAGGCTTACAAAGCAGGCCAGTTCACCATAATAATGACAAATATAAGGGCAGCGTGCTCTTCTGAAAAAGGAGAAATCTGTATTAACAGTAGATAGTGGTGGGTTCATCCCATCATTTCTTTGACATGATTTTCTTGCAAAAACCATTTTCCACAGGCACACAGTAATATGGCCCTGACAAGAAAAGTGGATCCTGCTCCATGGCACACAAAAAGGAAGGATGAAAAACTACTGTGTTCTTTCACACATTAGACAGCTTTCAGGGAAAGTATCAATTATGAAGAGTGATTATAGTGTTTGGGTGACTTTTGGAGAAGTGCATCTCTTTTTGACAGGATGTGGATGTGTTCATAATCATCACTAAAGAACTGAAAATTCCTTTCATTAGATAACATGAAGTTCTCAATCTTGGTATAACTAACGACGAGCTTTTCCACTAAAAAGAACCATGTCCTACTTTTCTCTAATGCAGAAAAATGATTTTGTTGCGGTACTGCCAGAACGTGTCCGTGTCCAGACCAGAGATTCACAGCTTTAAAGCTCATTGACAAGATGGAGCAATGGTTTTATCTCTAAAGATGTATAAAATGTTCAAGCACTGGCTGTAGTGTTATATTTGCTCATTTGTTTGTGGTTTTACGGCATCTCTCTTTTTGTGCCCTCCCGTGATGGGGTGGTTTTCAGGCAGGTGGACGTTTTTCAACACAAACCCAGCACTTCGTACACACAGTCAGAACAAGGAAGTGGCGAGACATCCACCGGCGGGCCAGGAGAGATGGAGAAAGGGGCGGTGTGGGGAAACCCCGCAGGTGAGTGGTTTTTTTTTTAATCACACACACTGGTTTTTGCAGATGCGTTCCGTTAATACTCACTGTAAACACAGAAGTGAGCGTGGTGCAGCGACGCATTTGATTGGTTAGACTGAGCGTTTGAGCACTACTCAGGGACAAATTTGATTGGCAAAATTGGCAGAAGTTGATGAGAATTGGCCAAAATTGCGGGAAAGTTGCAGTGATTGGACAAAGTTGCAAGGTCGCGCAAAAGGCGTGGCCAGTCAGGAATTTCGCGTGAACTGACGCAATCACAACATCCCGAAATCCTAGAGGGAATGGTTACTATTGGACACCGCCACTACAATGTCGCTGATGAACTGGGTTAGAGCGAAGAAATTCTTCCCTTGGCAGACTATGTCTCCCAGCTGGTCTGGGAACGCCTTAGTATCCTCTCTGAGGAGCTGGAGCAGGTGGCTGGGGAGAGGGAAGTCTGGGTTTCTCTGCTTGAACTGCTGCCTCTGCGACCCGGACCTCCGGAAAAGCAGTAGAAAATGGATGGATGGATGGATGGATGGAGGAAGGAAAAAACATATGCAAATTTACAAAGAAGTTATAAATTTATAAGAAAAAGGTAATACTGTAAATTTGGGAGACAAATCTCAGATATGCAAGAGTAAAGATTAACACTGCTAAAATAGCTTTTTAAGTATGTAGATACTTTCTTACTCAAGTAATTACTTTTACTTGAGTAATTTCATCAGGTAATGTCACTTTTACTTAAGTATAATTTCTGGCAGCTCCTTTGAGCGTGCAGCTCTCATTAGCATTAAAATGATTTTGCAAAAACTTCAGGAAATTTATCATAAACCACAAGTGAACAATATTTAAATTAAACTGAGGAAGCCCATCAACTATTGGTTTCTGAAACCTTATTTCATGTTTCTTAAGAAGCGATCCTTATTAAAAGGAGAGGAGTGCAAAGTTGTTGATTCATGCTAGTAAGCTGTACCTATGACCTGTGTATGGGTGCAACCCATGGGCCCAGCCAACATTTAGAATCGTTTCTATCCAGGAAAATCTAGATCAGTGTCACGGAGCAATAAATAAAAACCTGATCCAAAAAAGGCCTATTAAAACTGATATTCTGCAAAAATCGGCGCCTGAGATACAAGCTCTGGTCTGTGAGCAGGAACTGCATGTCAAAGATGTAATCTTAGAGGCAAGATGGTTAACTACATTGTTTTTAGGATTACAATAACAGATGGAAGCTAAAAATATTATTGCAAACAAATATTAAAAAATGAAATGGAAGACTTATAGACAACTGATTTCTGTTCTGTGTATTTAACTCTTCATAAAATTGTTTTAGACTAGCAAAGTGATCACTCTTGCTACACTGTAAAAAAATGAAAGCTTTGTAAGATCAAACATCTTAAATCAAGGGTATATTTGCTTGTTTTTGGTCTGACAAGATTTTTTTCTTCTTGTTCAGTTTTCTGTAAGAATTAAACTTGTGATAAGATTTTTTACTTGTTTTCATAAATTTAATCTTGACTTAAGTAAAAAATTTTCTGCCACTGGAGAAAAATTTTACTTATCAAATTGCTTAAAACAAGGAAAAGAATCCTGGCAAAAAATGAGATATTTCATTTTTCCATAATTCGATGTTACAGAAAATGACGAAAATATAACTTAACTTTATGTTAAGATCTGTGATGAAGAACAGGTGTCTGACTGTTAGGGCTTCATATAAGCCTCATCAAAATTATGCTAGACATAAACTCACATCTTATATTCAAAAATTACTGTGATGTATTCATAGAGTTCAGACTGTTCTTTATAATTTAGTGACTGATTTTTTTAAATGATAAAATTTATTAGGTGTTATTTAATATTAATGTCCGCAGTACAATTATTCTAATGATTAATCTAAATTTTAATCAGGTACATTAATGCTGTCATCTGCTTCCATTAAAATTAACACAGTGACCTTTCTGCTTTTAATCTTTTACTGATATATACAGCGGGGAAAATAAGTATTGAACATATCAACATTTTTCTCATTAAACATATGGAGAGACTGGTCTTACCCCACCCGAGGCCACAGGTGAAGACGCAGCTGGACCCTCTGCAGTTTGCATTTTAGGAGTTGAAGATGCTGTCATCTTCTTGCTGCAACGAGCTCCATTGCACCTGAATGGCGGAAAAGACACTGTGAGAATCATGTTGTTTGATTTCTCCAGTGCTTTTAACGCCATTCAGCCACTGCTACTGGGTGAGAACATGCAGGTGGTGGGGGTCAACAGCTCTGTGATCGCCTGGATTACTGACTACCTGACAGGAAGGCCACAGTTTGTTCATCTGGGCAGTGTTTTGTCTGATATGGTGGTTAGTGATATGGGAGCTCCACAGGGGACTGTGCTTTCTCCTTTTCTCTTTACCTCATACACCACTGACTTTCAGTATAACTGTGAGTCATGTCACCAGCAGAAATTTTCTGATGACTCGGCTGTTGTTGGGTGTACTAAAGCTGGGTTCACACTATAACGTTTGGACCAACTTTTACTGACGTTTTGAGAAATCAGTCCAGGTGTTGGTGAAATTACATTTGTGAGCACACACCAACTTTTACAAACTTTTACAAACTTTTGCTAGCATTTGCCAGCATTGCATTCACCGTTGTCAAACTTTTGCCAACTTAGGCTAGCGTATGTGTAGCTGTTGCCAACTTAAGCTGGATTCATGCTGCACCTCTGCTGTCCACGTACGTGTAACTGGAAACTTTGTGTGACCAAATTTACATCATCATCTACACTCCACTAGTGTCTGCAGTGCTCAACCGCAGACAACCGCGTGTAACCCAAATTTTTGTGACCACGCTGCCTGCCCACAATCTGAACGTGTTGAAAAGTGCATGCGCAAGACTGAACGTCCCATTCACAAGGTGGCGATATCGGCACATTATACTAAGACAAAGAAGACAACAAGGAAGCGGAAGACGAGAATAAACATACATGAATCATACAAAAATACTTCAGCAGCAGCAACAGCAGCATCTTCTTGAAAAAGGAGTGAAAACTGGGAAGTCAACCAACAGAAAATAAACAGCGTTTCTTTGTTGGTGAAAATCCTGGCGCGTCAGCGCACTGGCGCTACCTATCGGATGGGAGTGAAACTACAAATGATGGTTGTGCGCATGCGTCAACCGCTTGGCCTGGGTAGATGAAAAAAGTGAGCATG
The DNA here is from genome assembly GCA_020510985.1 of Pholidichthys leucotaenia. NCBI lineage: Eukaryota > Metazoa > Chordata > Actinopteri > Cichliformes > Pholidichthyidae > Pholidichthys > Pholidichthys leucotaenia. The sequence continues at coordinate 454,332,864 of CM035836.1, forward strand.
AACAGCGCTGTGTGCGTGCTGGGCTCGTCCAAAGCGCTCGTGGACCAAAGCGGACTAGAGGGGAAATCTAGCATGAATAAGGCTTTAGGTTAACTTAGGCAAACGAATACTCAGCGCAGTTCAGCTGACATCAGCGTCAGGTGACGCTCATATACGGTGCATCCGGAAAGTATTCACAACACTTCACTTTTTCCACATTTTGTTTTGTTACAGCCTTATTCCAAAAGGGATTACATTCATTTTTTTCTCAAAATTCTACACACAACACCCCATAATGACAAGGTGAAAAAAGCTTTTTTTGAGATTTTTGTAAATTTATTAAAAATAAAAAACTAAGAAATCACAGGTACATAAGTATTCACAGCCTTTGTTCAATACTTGTCACCACGGGTTGAGATGCCGTCTCGGCACTCAGCCCATGTTTTCCCTTTTCCCATTGAGCAGCGTCTCAGCAGGCTCCCAGCTGGCAGCATTACGGACAGCTGGGGCCAATTAGTCCTCATCAGCTGGGGCGCTGCCAATGAGGATAAATAGGAGCAGCCTCGATGACTCGGGGCTGCGACATAAACACATTGCTAAGCTGAAGCCCCTTCGTCTGGTGTCAGCTCATACTCCTCTTGCAGCATTCCTGTGTTTGTATCCCGCTGTGAGTGTGTACGTCTTGTTACCCCCACGTCCGGTACGAGCTGCTTACCTCCGCGCTGTGCAACCTGTGAGTGTACCTCTGCATGAGTATCTGTGCTCTCCTCATCCCTTATCCCTTACCCAAAATAAACCATCACGACTCACTGGCTTGTCCCTGGCTCTGATTGCCCGGCTCCCTAGAGCCGGATATGACAGTATGTCGCAGCCCGAAGAGTTACCGGCGGCCGTGAGTCGCCGTGGAAATGTACCTTTCTGTCCGGGTGTCAGCGCTGCTAGCATGCCGTTTCCCAGGAGTCACTTCCGGCGCCAGGGCGACGAGCTGAGGTCCATCTCGGAGGCTGTCGACGGGACGCTCTTCACCCTGCACGACGCCTCCAACGCGAGACGCTGGCATCCGGGCCGTGCTGAGGAATTCCTGGGCTGTCACCCTCATTCTGTGTTCCATCTGGAGGACAGCGCCAGGATAGACGCTGCAGGTACACAGCGAGAGAAGCTCCACGGGGTGGATGGAAATCCCGGCAGGAAGTCGAAGTGGGCGACGCCTTTCCCCGCTTCGGAGTCCCGTTCCTGCCGCCATTCCAGTCCGGGAGTTCGCACCAACCAGAGGGCTTTCCCCGACCTGCGCCACGTCACTCGGGATTCCCTTCAAGGAGCCGCAGCTGACAGCAGTTATGTCTGGGGTCGAGTGGCTGTCGCGAGCTCTACTGTGTTTCCTGCCACCACCTTCTGGCATGTGGCGGCGGCAGTGAGGTTGATGGAGAGGACTTCAGGGCTACGAAGCTTTCCCGTGCTCGGCGCCTTCCTCGCCTCGATCTCTGATCTGGAGCGGCAAATCCTGGGTTTCCCCCTCGCTTCGTTCCCTGGGAATAGCCGCCATCACATCGCCGAGTCACCTCTGCACGAACCTCGTCCGGATCCAGTTCTGGGTCATCGTCAGGACCGTTCCTCCCATGCAGCTGTCATCCCTTCGCCTCGTCAGTGTGGAGATTCTACAGCCTCGTCCCCTGAGCCTCGTTCCCCCGCTGTCATTCCTGGACATTCGGGCTGGCTCACCCCGGCTGTTTCCCCCTCCTCCTCGACGCGCTTCCTGACCGCTGTGTGTGCCTGGAATCCCGGCCTGGTGAGCTCTCTGCTGGAGACAACGCGAGCGATCCTCAGACGAATTCCTGGGGGGTCCTCCGTTATCGCCGGGCGGGGAGAGGAAGAAGCAGAATCCACTACAGCAGGCGATACTCAACCTCCAGGGGGCAGGCAAGTCATTGTTTTTTCACACCTGCTTAATGATTTGCTCTGTCACATCCCTGGAGGAGAAGTTCAGGGTTCGCAGCTCCCTGAACTCTCCCCACCTGCTGTAACCTGTTTTCCTAATCCCGCATCCTCTGTGTCTCTCTCCGCCGAGCGGTCCCCGGCTCCGGGTCAACGTGGTGGAATATGGAGAGGGCCTGTGGTTCCGCAGCTACATTGCGGACGGAGGAGGGGGACTGACTGCTGCGTGGAGTCTACATCGACGATTGAGCGTCCCCGGGTCTCCACGGAGGAGCGGTTCGGTCCAGCGGGACGAGATTCTTCTGGCTTCACGTCGAGTGGATCGTCGGCGGGGTCACCGGAGCCGGAGGAATCTCAAGCTGCGCTGACCATCGTGCTGGCTGCGGGGCCCGACGCGGCTAGATGGGAGCCTGACAACGACCTGACGACGGATCCTGGATCTTCGCAGTCCTGGACGGCGTCAGAACCCGAGATCAGGCGAGTGCTCTCCTTTCTTTTCTCTCTTTTTATCTTTGAGCACTTCAGCCTATCTCCAGGGGAGACGAGCAGGGTGCAGCCGCCCGCTGCGTCTGAGCTCGTCTCGCCGGGTTCTGGCGCTGCCGGTGATCCTGATCCTGGTTCTGTTTTCTCTTCTGAGCCTTCTTCCAGGGTCACCGGCGAGGAGTTGCTGTTCCTCGTGGTGCTGGAGGGTCCGGGTTCAACGTTGGAGGTCGGTTCTGGTGCAGTGTCCAACGTGGGTTCGCCCGAGACCCAATCGGGGTCCAACGTGGGTTCGCCTGAGGCCCGATCGGGGTCCGACGTGGGTGCTGCCCCAGTATTGTCCAGGTCCGGTGAGGAGGTGGCCGTTTCCCTGCGGCCTGACGCCCGCCGCCCTCGTCATCGGCTCTCCCCAGAGCCTCTTCCACCGGGATCCGCTCTGATCCTTCGCCCGTCTCAACGGTCCTGGTGGTTGAGTGATGCGGGTCGACGACCCGACCCACAGAACTTTCGGTTCGGTGATCTGGTTCCCCCCACTGGTCTGTGTTTCCCTCTGGGCAGCCTGGTTCGGCTGCCGGTGGACTGGATTCCTGGGATCTGGGTCCGGAGTTCGCCGTCCGAACACTTCTCTTTCCCTGATTCGCCAACGGGACGATGGGCAGGGAGATCTCCAGAGCCATCTCGGCTATTTGTGGACTCTGCCTGCCATGTTCCTCGGGTGTCACTTTTTCTTTTATCTTTGTGAAGGTCACTCGGGTGTAATATTTTGTCCTGTTGGTGGATTCGTTTTTATAGTGCTGTTTTCCATCGCTCATGCTCAGCATTTTACTTTTTGTGCCATGTTTTTAGCCTCGTTTTTTCATTGTAGAGTTATGTTTTGTTTCCTTTCAGACCATGCTCTGCAGTTATCCATTTATTCCAGTCACTTTCATTTCTTTAGGTGGCTGTGGGTATTTATATATTCGTGTGTGTGGGTTTTTCTTTGCCTGCACTCAGTATTTCTTTTTTATGCCCTGTTGGTTCATTATAGAGTCATGTGCCTTGTTTTCCATAACACCATGCTCTGTAGTTGTCAACTTGTTCCAGTCACCTTCACTTTTCTTGGTGACTGTGTATGTACTTAGTGGCCCTGTGTATTGTGTTCCCCTTTATTTAACCTTACTCAGCATTTTTACCCTGTACCTTTTTGGTGGTTTTTTCCTTGCTCTGGGTCACGCATTGTTGGTACTCTCTGAGTAGTGTGTAACCGGCATGCTGACCCAGTTCTTCTCCCCATTCGAACCTGGGTTGATTATTCCCTGTTTTGTTCAGTATTGTATTTGGTTTTTTTTCCCTGCCACCCGACATTGCCCCATTGGTGTTGTCCTTCCCTTGGCCTCTTCCCCTCCAATCCTGCCTCCCTTCCTCCCACCCTAGGTGGGGGGGCTGGGATGTTCCTGGTCGTTCAGGAGCCCGACCTTGAGGGGGGGGGCTCTGTCACCACGGGTTGAGATGCCGTCTCGGCACTCAGCCCATGTTTTCCCTTTTCCCATTGAGCAGCGTCTCAGCAGGCTCCCAGCTGGCAGCATTACGGACAGCTGGGGCCAATTAGTCCTCATCAGCTGGGGCGCTGCCAATGAGGATAAATAGGAGCAGCCTCGATGACTCGGGGCTGCGACATAAACACATTGCTAAGCTGAAGCCCCTTCGTCTGGTGTCAGCTCATACTCCTCTTGCAGCATTCCTGTGTTTGTATCCCGCTGTGAGTGTGTACGTCTTGTTACCCCCACGTCCGGTACGAGCTGCTTACCTCCGCGCTGTGCAACCTGTGAGTGTACCTCTGCATGAGTATCTGTGCTCTCCTCATCCCTTATCCCTTACCCAAAATAAACCGTCACGACTCACTGGCTTGTCCCTGGCTCTGATTGCCCGGCTCCCTAGAGCCGGATATGACAATACTTTGTTCATGCACCTTTGCCAGCAATTACAGCCTCAAGTCTTTTTGAATATGATGCCACAAGCTTGGCATACCCATCTTTCGGCAGTTTCGCCCATTCCTCTTTGCAGCACCTCTCAAGCTCCATCGGGTTGGATGGGAAGCATTGGTGCACAGCCATTTTCAGATCTCTCCAGAGATGTTCAATTGGATTCAAGTCTCTGACTGGGCCACTCAAGGACATTCACAGAGTTGTCCTGAAGCCACCCCTTTGATATCTTGACTGTGTGCTTAGGGTCGTTGTCCTGCTGAAAGATGAACCGTCATCCCAGTCTGAGGTCAAGAGCGCTCTGGAGCAGGTTTTCATCCAGAATGTCTCTGTACATTGCTGCATTCATCTTTCCTTCTATCCTTACTAGTCTCCCAGTTCCTGCAGCTGAAAAACATCCCCACAGCATGATGTTGCCACCACCATTGGCGTGGTCATTAGTGGTGCCTGGTTTCTTCCAAACATGACGCCTGGCATTCACACCAAAGAGTTCAATCTTTGTCTCATCAGACCAGAAAATTTTGTTTCTCATGGTCTGAGAGTCCTTCAGGTGCCTTTTGGCAAACTCCAGGCGTGCTGCTATGTACCTTTTACTGAGTGGCTTCCATCTGGCAACTTTACCATACAGACCTGATTGGTGGATTGCTGCAGAGATGGTTGTCCTTCTGGAAGGTTCTCCTCTCTCCACAGAGGAATGCTGGAGCTCTGACAGAGTGACCATTGGGTTCTTGGTCACCTCTCTGACTAAGGCCCTTCTTCCCCGATCGCTCAGTTTAGACGGCCGGCCAGCTCTAGGAAGAGTCCAGGTGGTTCTGAACTTCTTCCATTTATGGATGATGGAGGCCACTGTGCTCATTGGGACCTTCAAAGTCACAGAAATTTTTCTGTACCCTTCCCCAGATTTGTGCCTCCAGACAATCCTGTCTCGGCGGTCTACAGACAGTTTCTTTGACTCCATGCTTGGTTTGTGCTCTGACATGCACTGTCTACTGTGGGACCTTATATAGACAGGTGTGTGCCTTTCCAAATCATGTCCAATCAACTAAATTTACTACAGGTGGACTCCAATTAAGCTGTAGAAACATCTCAAGGATGATCAGTAGAAACAGGATGCACCTGAGCTTAATTTTGAGCTTCATGGCAAAGGCTGTGAATACTTATGTACATGTGATTTCTTAGTGGGTTTTTTTTTATTTTAAACTATATACACTACCGTTCAAAAGTTTGGGGTCACCCAGACAATTATTTTGTGTTTTCCATAAAAAGTCACACTTATTTACCACCATGAGTTGTAAAATGAATAGAAAATATAGTCAAGACATTGACAAGGTTAGAAATAATGATTTGTATTTGAAATAATAATTTTTTCCAGATACTCAACCTGCTCAAAGGAAGGTCAGTTTTATAGCTTCTCTAACCAGCTAAACTGTCTTCAGCTGTGCTAACATGATTGCACAAGGGTTTTCTAATCATCCATTAGCCTTCTGACGCAATGAGCAAACACATTGTACCATTAGAACACTGGAGTGATAGTTGCTGGAAATGGGCCTCTATACACCTATGTAGATATTGCACCAAAAACCAGACATTTGCAGCTAGAATAGTCATTTACCACATTAGCAATGTACTGTATATTAGATATTAGAGTATATTTCTGATTAGTTTAAAGTTATCTTCATTGAAAAAAACAGTGCTTTTCTTTCAAAAATAAGGAAATTTCTAAGTGACCCCAAACTTTTGAACGGTAGTGTGTGTATATATATATATATATATATATACTGTATATATATAATATACACACACACATGGACAAATTGTTGGTACCCCTCTGTTAATGCAAGGAAAACCCACAATGGTCACAGAAATAACTTGAATCTGACAAAAGTGGTAATAAATAAAAATTCTATGAAAATTAACCAATGAAAATCAGACAATATCAGACAATATCAGACAATATTTATCAGTATGTCTCCTGCCCAACCAGGCGAAAAAAGCCATTGGACCTGTGCTATGGATCCATAGAGAGGGCCTATAAATCACTCTCCCTTCCTCCTGTAGGATCCTCAGATCACAACTGTGTACATTTGCTGCCTACATATAAAACTGCTCTCAGAAGAGGCAAGGTGGAGACGAGAGACATTGATGTGTGGACAGAAGATTCAGTGCACAGCCTCCAGGAATGCTTTGACTGTACAGACTTGGAGATGTTCGCACTGGCCTGCGGGGATGATTTGGACTCTTTGATGGACGTCACATGCTCATACATGGCTTTCTGTAAAAATAAGATCGTTCCACGTAAACGTGTCAAAATATATCCCAACAACAAACCATGGGTTACAAAATCAGTTAAATCCTGCTTACAGAGGAAAGCACTTGCCTTTAAACAGGGGTCTGTTTCTGAGCTACAGGTTGCCACAAAATTGCTGAAGTCCGAAATTTTAAGAGCAAAACAGAATTATAAATCAGAGTTGGAAAGCAAGATGGCAACAAAGAAACTTGGTTCAGCCTGGGCCAGTATGAAAACTATTGCAGGCCTTCAGAGCACAGAGCGCAGTAATTGTGTGTTTTTAGATGGTTTTAATTCAGACACAGAGCTGGCTAATGCTCTTAATTGTTTTTATGGTTGTTTTGACTCCTTTGATTTTAGCACAGAAACCCAAGATTTGAAACAGAAACTCAAAGACAATCAGCACTTTAATATTGAGGTGCAGGATGTTAAAAGGGAGTTCTGCACTGTAAAAGTGAACAAAAGTCAGGGCCCTGATAATATATGTGGGCGCTTGGTAAAGTCCTGTGCACATGAACTGAGTCCTATATTTCATTACATTTTCATTAAATCCTTACAGACACAACATGTGCCTAAGATCTGGAAAGAAGCCATGGTTGTTCCCGTTTCAAAATCCAGCTGTCCTAAAACGGTAAACGACTTTAGACCAGTTGCTTTGACTTCAATTTTAATGAAAATTTTTGAAAAACTGGTCAGATGTGAGGTCCTAAAGCAGACTGAGCATGCATTGGATCCTCTGCAGTTTGCCTATAGGCCTCACAGAGGAGTGGAGGATGCCACTGTGACTCTGTTTAACATGCTTTTTAAACATCTGGATTTTAATGGGACACACGCCAGACTTTTATTTGTGGACTTTTCCTCCGCCTTTAATACAATCCAACCTCATATCTTAGTTGAAAGGCTCCTGCAACAATTTGATTTGAGCAATAATCTGGTGGGTTGGATTCTGGATTTCTTAACCAACAGGACGCAGAGAGTAAGGGTCAATGGTACATTGTCTGACCTAAAGTGCTCTTCTACTGGCTCTCCTCGGGGGGGGGGGGGGGTGTTGTCACCACTACTCTTCATCCTGTACACAAATATGTGTCGGAGCAGACATGACAACAGAAACATTATAAAGTATGCTGATGACTCAGTTATTGTCAGTCTCCTCCAGGATGGTGAGAGTGGCCACGGCCCAGTAGTTGATGATTTTGTTCACTGGTGTGAGGATTCCTACTTGCAGCTGAATACGACAAAAACTAAAGACACGATTATTGACTTTAGGAGGAAAAATCCCAGGCACAAAGTCACCGTACTAAAAGGCCAGACAACCGAATGTGTACAATCCTACAAATATCTTGGGACGATTATTGATAGTAATTTAAACTTTGAAGAGAACTGTGAAAGGGTGTGCAAAAAGGGTCAGCAACATTTGCATTGCTTGAGAAAACTTGCACGCTTCCAAATTGACCGAACCATAATGACAATGTTTTATCGGGCTTTTATTGAATCTGTTTTATCCTTTTCTTTAGTGTCATGGTTTGGTCAGATAAAACTGAAACAGAGGAAATCCTTGGATCAGGTAGTTAGATGGTCCAGTCGTTTTCTTGGTGAGTCACAGCTGAGCCTGACATCCCTGTACACCAGACAAGTACAGAGGATGGCTACCTCCATTTTAAATGATGACTCCCACCCTTTGCACTGCAACTTTCAGCTTCTTCCCTCAATACGGAGGCTTGCTGTCCCAAAAATTAGAACCCAGCGCTAACAAAAACAGCTTTGTTCCTGCTGCTGTCAAAGAGTTGAACAAGCTGTAACAATATATTGCACATAATTTAGGTACCATGCCAAAAACATGCAGGTTAGGGAGTTAAGGGGCGCTTGCACATGCAGCAACCGGCAGCTGGTGGTTTGTCACCAGACTGCAAAACAAATCTACCTACGGGTACAAAATAAGTAATTAAAAAAATACCTATTTATTAACTCCATTTTAAATTTACTTATTTTTGTAGGATGTTACTTGGGTTCTAAATATTTTATTGGGTTTTAGACCTTTGAGTTTTTAACCTCTTTTGACTAGTTTTTAACTTTTAATATGACCCTTCTCTCTTACCTCTGGTTTTTCTACCATCTCTTTGTCTTTTTAAAACTGGAGTGGTGGCTCAGTTGGTAGAGCATCCGCCCCACACCCGGGAGGCAGGGGTTCAAATCCCGGCCGGGTCATACCAAAGACCATATAAAAATGGTGCTTTCTGCCTTCTAGCGTGGTGCTCCGCATAATGGAATGGGGAAAGTAAAGTTACACACAGAGCTACCAGAGGACTGACCCCCGCTGTAGCTTTCACTACTTACAGTAGCTGTGTGGCCTAGGGTCAGAGAAACGGAGATAGGCGCCGCCCATATACACCTTCAGGTGTGAAGGGATTAACTAACTAACTTTGTCTTTTTATACTCTGATTGATGGAGCCTTGAGTATTTTTATCATGTTTATAGTCAGCTTCATATGTGCCTGTGTTTGTGTCTATGTCAAATGTAATTTGTGGCTTGTAAATATGGATGTCACCAGACTGCAAAACAAATCTACCTACGGGTACAAATAAAGTAACCTGAACCTGAACCTGAACAATGCTTTTGAATTGTGGTTCAACAGAATTATTTTAAAAAACAAACTCATGAAACAGGCCTGGACAAATATGATGATACCCCTAGAAAAGATTGAAAATAATGTGACCATAGGAACATGTTCAACCAAGATGTGTCCTCTAATTAACATCACAGGTGTCTACAAAGTTGTAATCAGTCAGTCGGCCTATTTAAAGGGTGACAAGTAGTCACTGTGCTGTTTGGTGACATGGTGTGTACTACACTAAACATGGACCAGAGGAAGCAAAGGAGAGAGTTGTCTCAGGAGATTAGAAAGAAAATTATAGACAAGCATGTTAAAGGTAAAGGCTATAAGACCATCTCCAAGGAGTTTGATGTTCCTATGACTACAGTTGCACATATTATTCAGAAATTTAAGATCCACGGGACTGTAGCCAACCTCCCTGGACGTGGCTGCAGGAGGAGACGGATAATACGAATGGTAACAAAAGAGCCCAGAACAACCTCTAAACACATTCATGGTGAACTCCAAGGTCAAGGTACATCAGTGTCAGATCGCACCATCCGTCATTGTTTGAGCCAAAGTGGACTTCATGAGACGACCAAGGAGGACACCACTGTTGAAAACAAATCATTAAAAAGCCAGACTGGAATTTGCCAAACTGCATGTTGACAAGCCACAAAGCTTCTGGGAGAATGTCCTATGGACAGACGAGACAAAACTGGAACTTTTTGGCAAGGCACATCAGCGCTATGTTCACAGACGCAAAAATGAAGCATACCAAGAAAAGCACACAGTCCCTACTGTGAAACATGAAGGAGGTTCTGTTATGTTCTGGGGCTGCTTTGCTGCATCTGGCACAGGGTGTCTTAAATCTGTGCAGGATACAATGAAATCTCAAGACTATCAAGGTATTCTAGAGAGAAATGTGCTGCCCAGTGTCAGACAGCTTGGTCTCAGTCGCAGGTCATGGGTCTTGCAACAGGATAATGACCCAAAACACACAGCTAAAAACACCCAAGAATGGCTAAGAGCCAAACATTGGACTATTCTAAAGTGGCCTTCTATGAGCCCTGATCTACTGTAAATCCTATTGAACATCTGTGGAAGGAGCTGAAACATAAGATAAGATAAGATAAGATAAGCCTTTATTAGTCCCACAACGGGGAAATTCCAGGATTGCAACAGCACAGGGATAGCAACACTCAGAGCAACAATCAGAAGGCAAGAAAAAACAAGCAAGCAAGAGCAGCTAATATACATATGTACATATTACTATAAAATATATATATACACACACACACACACAGACACACAGTGCAGAGCATTGTAGCTGGATGGAATAAATATATGAATATATGAACACACAGTGCAGAGCATTGTAGCTAGATGGAATAAATATGTAAATATATAAACACCCACAGTATGGAGCATTGCAGCTAGGTGGAATAAATATGCAAGTATATAAACACACACAGTGCGGAGCAATGTAGCTAGATGGAATAATATGTAGATATATAAAAACACAGTGCGGAGCATTGTAGCTAGATGGAATAAATATATAGATATATAAATATAAACACACCCAGTGCAGAGCATTGTAGCTAGATGGAATAAATATAAACATGCCATCTGAAGAAGGCACCCTTCAAACCTGAGACAACTGGAGCAGTTTGCTCATGAGGAGTGGGCCAAAATACCTGCTGAGAGGTGCAGAAGTCTCATTGACAGTTACAGAAATCGTTTGATTGCAGTCATTGCCTCAAAAGGTTGTGCAACAAAATATTAAGTTAAGGGTACCATCGTTTTTGTCCAGGCCTGTTTCATGAGTTTGTTTTTTAAAATAATTCTGTTGAACCACAATTCAAAAGCATTGTCTGATTTTCATTGGTTAATTTTCATAGAATTTTTATTTATTACCACTTTTGTCAGATTCAAGTTATTTCTGTGACCATTGTGGGTTTTTTCTTTCATTAACAGAGGGGTACCAACAATTTTGTCTGGATCTCTGGCGCCTTAAAACCAGATGCTTCGGGTAGATGGTGGCTCGTCAACCTAGGAAGGTAGCCCATCTAGGGGAAGGTAAACCCTGATTTCAAACCTCCACTGCCTTGCGGCATACCCGGTCACGGGAAAGGCTTTGGGAGTCAACCCTGAGGAAAAATCCGGAGTCGGAACCCCTAAGGCAGTTCTATGTTGTGCTCAACATCGTTCTGGCGGCTCCTGCAACGGCACTAGTGCCAAACTGTAGCAGCCCTGCTGTTCCTTTGGATTCATCAGTGACGTGGAGAGGGGGGACATGCTGCATGGGCAACATCTTGTCCTCCATATCTTCCTGCCCAGGCTTGAATCCTACCAACGCCAACGCTGGAAGGTAGAACACCGGATCACTGGAGAGGACACTCCAGCTTCGCCTTTGGCATAGAAAAAACACGGGGAATGACAGTTACCGGTTATAAGCCACCACTCAATTGGCGTAGAGCGCGGCGCCAGGGGTTGTTCCCGACGGTGGGAGGGATCATCGGATCTCACTGGACAGCTACCGCCCGCCTCAAGCTGGCCAGCCCCCAGCCAATAAGGTGTTGTCCCGCCACAGCTTGCTTTCCTCATTGGGTGCATGGGGATGAGGAGAAGTCCGAACAGCAGGCTGAGAACCTTCGCACCAGGCAAGACAATAAAACAAAAGAGACCAACTCTAAAACTGGGAACTTGGAACGTCCGCACTATGATGACAGGACTCGCTGCTAACCTCAAGGACATCAACAACACCAGGAAGACTGCCATCATCAATAATGAGCTGAAGAGACTGGGAGTGGATATTGTCACTCTCCAGGAAACACGGTTGGCTGACGCAGGCACACTGAGAGAGAAGGACTACACATGCTACTGGCAGGGAAAGGGCAGTGACGAACACAGGGAACACAGAGTGGGCTTCGCAGTGAAGAACACCTTGCTGAAGATGGTGGAACTGGGCAGCACTGGCTCTGCACGACTCCTCACCCTCCGCCTGAACACCATTCAAGGCCCAGTCACCCTCGTCAGTGTGTATGCCCCACCACAGACAGCCACACCAGAGGCAAAAGACGAGTTCTACGAGAATCTCGCAACAACTGTCAGGACCATCCCCAACTCTGAACAACTCATTCTCCTTGGAGACTTCAATGCCAGAGTGGGTGCTGACCACGACTCCTGGCCCTCCTGTCTTGGACCTTTTGGCGTGGGCAGAATGAACGACAACGGACAGCGGCTGCTCGAGTTCTGCACATATCACGATCTGTGCATCACAAACTCGTTCTTCAAGACCAAGCCCCAACACAAGGTTTCCTGGCAACATCCACGCTCAAAACACTGGCACCAGCTGGACTTGATCCTGACCAGGCGCACCTCACTGAAGGACGTGCTAATCACCCGTTCGTTCCAGAGTGCAGATTGCGACACAGACCATTCATTGGTGTGTTGCAAGGTCAAGCTACAGCTGAAGAAATTCCATCGTGCTAGACAGCCTGGAAAGGCACGGATTGACACCAGCAAGATGGCTCAACCAGAACTTGTTGAGCAGTTTGCCTCCACCTTTGAGAAGGAACTTGGTGTACCACAAGAAGGAGAATCTGCAAAGCAGAAGTGGGAAGTGCTGCAAAACACCATCCACCGCACAGCCTTGGCTACCTTTGGGAGGAAGACCTCGAAGTCACAGGACTGGTTTGATGCCAAGTTGACCAAGATGACCCCCGTCATTGAAGCCAAGCGCTCAGCACTTGCTGAGTACAAGAAGTACCCAAACGAGAAGAATCTCCAGATTCTCAGGGCTGCGAGAAGCAAAGTTCAGCAGACTGCTCGGCGCTGTGCCAACGAGTACTGGACTCAGCTCAGCCAAGACATTCAAACCGCTGCCATAACTGGGAACATCCGTGGTATGTACGATGGCATCAAGAAAGCACTTGGTCCGGCTCAGAGCAAGACGGCCCCCCTCAAATCCTCCACTGGGGTGATGATCACAGAAAAGAACAAGCAGATGGAGAGATGGGTGGAACACTACTCCGACCTCTACTCCAGAGAGAACACCGTGACACCGTCAGCCCTTGATGCCATCGACTGCCTGCCATCCATGGACGAACTTGACGCCGAGCCAACCATCGACGAACTCAGCAAGGCCATTGATAGCTTGGCCGCTAGCAAGGCACCCGGCAACGACGGCATACCCCCTGACCTGATCAAGCACTGCAAGACCGCCCTACTGCTGCCATTGCATGATGTCCTCTGCCAGTGTTGGAAGGAAGGTGCCGTACCACAGGACATGAGGGACGCCAAGATCATCACCCTCTACAAAAACAAAGGGGAGAGAAGCGACTGCAACAACTACAGGGGCATCTCCCTCCTCAGCGTTGTTGGCAAAGTCTACGCACGAGTTGTTCTCGTTCGTCTACAGAAGCTTGCCGAACGTGTCTACCCCGAGTCTCAGTGTGGCTTCCGCGCTGCGCGATCGACGGTAGACATGATATTCTCCATCCGCCAACTCCAGGAGAAATGCAGAGAACAGAACATGCCCCTGTACGTCGCCTTCATCGACCTCACCAAAGCGTTCGATTTGGTCAGCAGAGAGGGCCTTTTCAAGATCCTGCCAAAGATAGGATGCCCACCAAAGTTGCAAAGCCTCATCGAATCGTTTCACACCAACATGCAGGGGATAGTGCAGCACGATGGCAACGTCTCAGAGCCATTCAACATACGCAGCGGAGTGAAACAGGGCTGTGTACTTGCGCCAACCCTCTTTGGGATTTTCTTTGCTATGCTCCTGAGGCATGCCTTCAGCACAGCAACAGAGGGAATCTACCTGCACACAAGATCTGACGGCAGGCTTTTCAACCTCGCCCGCCTGAAAGCCAGAACCAAAGTACGCGAGGCTCTAATCAGAGACATGCTGTTCGCAGACGACGCTGCAATCGCAACCCACACACAGCAGGAGCTTCAGACCCTGATGGACCGCTTCTCCCAGGCATGCAAGGACTTTGGGCTTACCATCAGCCTGAAGAAGACTAACGTCTTGGCGCAAGGCACGGAAACACCACCAACCATCACCATCGACGACTACGAGCTGGAGGTCATGAATCAGTTCACGTACCTGGGGTCCACGATCAGCAACAACCTCTCCCTTGATACAGAGATCAACAAGAGGATTGGAAAATCAGCCTTCACACTCGCTCGCCTCACCACACGAGTGTGGGAGAATCCCAAACTCTCTGTCAAGACGAAGATGGCAGTGTACAATGCCTGCGTCATCAGCACACTGCTCTATGGGAGTGAGACGTGGACAACATATGCCCGGCAGGAAAAGAGACTGAACTCCTTCCACTTGCGCTGCATTTGCCACATCCTGGACATATCCTGGCAGGACAAAGTGCCCAACACAGAAGTTCTATCCCGCGCCGGCCTTCCCTCCATGTTCACTCTACTCAGGCAGCGCAGGCTCCACTGGCTAGGCCACGTTCACCGTATGGAGGATGGCAGAATCCCAAAAGACGTCCTCTACGGAGAACTGGCGACTGGCAGGAGAGACGTTGGCCGCCCACAGCTGCGCTTTAGAGATGTCTGCAAGAGAGACATGAAGGCCCTGGAGATCAACACAGAGCGCTGGGAGGACCTTGCAACGGACCGCTCCAAATGGAGAGGCACCCTGACCAGACAGCTCAAGGCGGGTGAAGAGAGACTGACTGCTGCAGCAGATGAAAAAAGGACCCGCAGGAAGAACCGCCACAGACCCAGCAGCATGGAGACCACCCACAAGTGCGACCTGTGTGACAGGGACTGCCATTTGCGCATCGGCCTGTTCAGCCACAGGCGGTGCTGTTCCAGCAGAGTAGACGTTTAGGATTCTCTTCCATGGTCATCATAGACCGACGGAGGCTGACGACAACCAACAATTTTGTCCACAGCTGTATATAGATATAGATATTCTACTCCGTAATATACATTATATAGATAGATAGATAGATAGATATTACGGACATTTGCAGGTTTGTTTGCAGATGTGCAAACAAACCCGCAACTCCAACACTGGCAACATTACCATACAGGCCTGATTGGTGGATTGCTGCAGAGAAACCCATGTGTTTCCGTGGGTGGTTTCGTGTCTTTGCGGTGTTATTTTTCTACCACCAAGCTGTGCTGTTGAGCAAACGTGTCTTTGCCAGTACTACTGGTTGCCTTGGAAACAACAGCCACTTTTTTGTTTTTTTTTTGCTGTCTGAAAAAACATTTTCTTGGTCCCTGGAATAAAGGTTTTTTATGAAATTTTCAGTCAGTCTGTCTACTCTCTGCCTGCTACATATATATACATATAATCTCCCAAAAAATGTGACAGCCCAAAAAAAAAAAAAAATCTCCTCACTGAGAAATTTACTGTTCTTAATTTTCTGCTCTGTGTGTAATCATTTTCCAGGATTTATTGGTTCACTTCCAGTGTGGGAATCAAACAGCGCTGATGTGGTGTCAAAAAGTAAATGACATTTAACGGGATTTTATGTTATTTTAATGGAGAGAGTTGTAACAATCAAAATATAATCACCTGTCATTTTATTTATATGATGATTCATTAATAGTTTTTTAAATTCCATCCACATTCACATTTTAATTGCAGACTTAGTGTTGGAGTCTATAGCATTATTTTATTATTTTTTTAGATGAATGAATGAGTGAGTGAATGAATGAATGAATGAATGAATGAACGAACAGGGGAAAAGGGTATACAGAAGAAACTACATAGGAATATAAAACAAAAATAAATACTGAAACATATGCCCAAGGGAAATGTGTTCACTCCAGAAGCAGGTCCAGAACAGCAGGAAGCCTCCACAAACCCTGATCTTTACATGAGCATCACCAGACGCTGATGTCAGCTGAACTGCGCTGAGTATTTCTGTGATTTTTCAAAACGTCTGTAAAAGTCGGTCCAAATGTTATAGAGTGAATCCAGCTTTAACTTAGCCTGACTTAGGTAAACTGTGCATAACTTAGCTCAGTGCTCAGGAACTTTTACAAAATGAGCACAATGTTCACCATCGTGTATTTCCAAATGTCGGTAAATTTTCAACAGGTTGAAAATTTTCAAAGAATACAACTTTCGCTAGCGTTTGCCAACAAACACTAGCAATCATTAACTTTTGCCAGCACAGCCAGACATTTGCCAAAATGTCAGTAAAAGTCGGTCTGTCATGAACCGAGCCTGGTTCTCCTGCGGGCTCGGTTCTGACCATTCTTGGTCATACATTGTGTTTTGTTTTCTCACCTGTGTGTTTATTTCTGTGCTTAGCCGCTGCTCTGGCCGGCAATTGTTAGGGAGCTGTTTGACCCACTTTCGGGTGGGCGCTGTCTAGCGTTCGCTGGTCCGACCACGCCCCCCTCTCTCTGACAGACAGCTGTTGGCCCCGGTAATTATCTTTCCCGCACCTCGCCCAGGTGTTCCCAATTTGTCAGGCTAGCAGTGTTTGTACATAAGCAGCTCTTTGCTAGTTAAACACCGCTGGACCATTATACGAGTCACACGGTCGTTTCCCGTCGTGTGATCGTCACGTCCTGAAGGATTGGTTATTCGTGCTCCATGAGAGAATTGGACTTTTTGGACTGCTCCTGCCCGTGAGTAAATTGTTTAGCGTTTTTCTGTGCGGTTAGCTGCTACGCTTATCTGGTGGTGTTTCTCCCTGCAGCTGAACTGCTATGCCTATGCTGTTGCCATCTGCTTCCCTGAGTCAGTTGAACTTCCTTAAGTCTTCCTTGCTCTCCCAAGCGCATGTGTGCTATTTTGTATTATTTTCCTGTGGCCATGGTACACAGTGGTCTGCCCGCTGTACGCTCCTGCTTCAGCCTGTTGTGTACATCTGTCCCTACCTGTAAGTTTTTATTTTTGAACTGTGTCTTGTCAATAAATGTGTGTTTGGTGATTACCCTGTGTTTAAATCCATCCATCCTTCTCCTCCGTGCACTGTGGAAAAGCGCACGGAGAGTTTACGACACGGTCCAAACACTGTAGTGTGAATCCACCTTAAAAGAGGGAGAGGAGGGGGAGTACAGGACACTGGTAAACAGATTTGTGGAGGGAACCAAACAGAATCACCTGAGGCTGAACGTCAGCAAGACCAGAGAAATGATGATTGACTTCAGGAGGAAGAGGATGCCTTCACAGGTATTGCAGATTAGGGGGGAGGATATGAAGGTAGTGGAGGACTACAAATACCTAGGTGTCCAGACGACTGGAAATTGAACACAGAGGCTGTGTACAAGAAGGGGATGAGGAGACTCTGCTTCCTGAGGAAGCTGAGATCCTTCAACAAGATGTTGAAGATCTTCGACTAGGCTGTTGTTGCCAGTTCCATCTTCTCTGCTGCTGTTTGCTGTGGTAGCTTTATCAGAGCCAGCAATACCAACAAACTTGACAAGATTATCAAGAAGGCTGGCTTTGTAATTGGTCTCAGGCTGGAGACTTTTGAGACTGTAGTGGAGAGGGGGACACTGACCAAGCTGTTATCCATCATGGATAACCCTGATCACCCCCTCCACCACACACTGGAGAGACATCAGAGCACTTTCTCCAGCAGACTGGTACAGCTCCACTGCTGAACGGTCAGGTACAGGAAATCTTTCCTGCCACATGACATTCCGCTGTACAATAATTCACTCTAATGTTTGAATATTGGTCATAATACAGCTGTAACACTGCACTGTATAGTCTAAATGGTACCTTACATTTCAGCCTGCGCCTTATAGTCCTATTGTGCACAGAACAGTTTCAGTACCATCTATATTTATCTATACGGGTCACTCTTTATTTACTTTTAGTTGTAGTTTATGGTGTATATAAAGTTATTTAGGCAATTTTACTTTTCTAGATAAGTCTTTTTCTATTTTCTTTGCTATTCTGTTATGCTGTGTGTATTTCTGTCGGTTTGGTCGTTTTACTGTATGTCATGCTGCTGTTGCACTGAAATTTCCCAGTTTGGGATCAATAAAGTCCATCCATCCATCCATCAATCCATCCATCCATCCATCCATCCATCCACCCATCTATCGGAGCCACTGACCAGAGATTTTCACCAGATGTCAGTAACAACCCAAGTAATCCATGCAAAGAAAGAAATCGAGGCAACTGTGTTATATTTAATAAAGTGGAATGACACAGGGAATAAGGGAATAATATATTTAATAAAGTGGAATGACACAGGGAATAAGGGAATAATATATTTAATAAAGTGGAATGACACAGGGAATAAGAAACTGAGGCAACTGTGTTCACAAAAAAGTTATATTTAATAAAGTGGAATAACACAGGGAAGAAATAGTTTCCCTCTTAAATTAATTAAGTCTACCAAAAAAGTATTGAATACATGTGTCGTGAACAGCCCTTTTCAAGGACTATTGAAGGACACCAAACGCACACTGTGGTTTCTGCACATTTATTAACTTAAAAACAGACAAGAACATTAACATACAAAAACTAAAGCATGGAGTGTGTGGCGCTAACAAACAAGTACATAATGACAAATGCTGGAGGAGAGTGGAGCTCGACATCCATGGGGACATGAAGCCGGGAACACCGAGCAAGGGGCGGAATCAAGCCGGAGCTCTCCTGAAGGCTGCGGGGGCTCACGGCTGGAAATAATGGAAACGCATACCTGGACAGAGCTCTGTCCAGGTATGCCCCAAACACACTCAGGACGGACAGCTTTGTTCCTAAGGATAGGGTAACGTGGAAGAAGGACACAACAAACCCCAGAAATTTGCCGTGCCTTTATATGCAATACATAATTAGTGACAGGTGTGGATGTATGAGTGGAAAAAATAACAGAATGAACAACAGGTGTGCAGTTCCAACCAGCCTGACAGCCGGAAGCTGCACAGCGCTGTCAAAATAAAACATAACCGGAACCATAACGATACAAACACAACAGAACCCCCAAAATGTATATAATAATACTACAGATACAAAAAGACAAGAATAAAACAGGAACCAAACACAGCAGACAGAAAAAGCACTAAACTAGACAGGAAACTGGGCACGGAGCACACCCGTGCTCCAGGATCAAGACAGAGCCCCCCTCCTCAAGGGGTGGAACCCAGATACCCCAGGGTGACGTCACAAAAAAAAAAAACACACACAGAAGACTGCCCCCCCAACAAGAAAAACAACCCACCCTGGTGGGGAGGAGGGGGACCCCAGGCACGGAGGGACCGAGACCAAACAAACCAAAAAAAACCCAAAAAGAAAACATTCATGACCCACAACCTGAACACTATGGTGGCCCAGACCCCAGGGACCTGGGACGGGGACTAAGGCAGTTTGGGCAGAATACTAGAGTCCCAAAACCACCAGAGCATAAGGCAGAATACATCCGGTGGCCGCCCAGAGTACCAGAACCACCTGACCGGATGGCGAAACCCGTCAGGTGGCCTTCCAGAGTACATGAGCTACCGATCCACCAAGCATAACACCCCCCCACCCCACCCCCAGGCAGCGGCAGCTGGAACCCAGGCTCCCAGCGGCTCGCCTGGTCATCAGCATGGGGAAGGTGGAACCAGCGCTGTGGTGGATTGGCCTTACTTTTGTTGCCAGCACTTTAGACATTAATGGCTGTGTCTTGAGTTATTTTGAGGGGACAGCAAATTTACACTGTTATACAAGCTGTACACTGACTACTTTACATTGTATCAAAGTGTCATATCTTCAGTGTTGTCCCATGAAAAGATATAACAAAATATTTACAAAAACGTGAGGGGTGTACTCACTTTTGTGAGATACTGTATGTATATTATTTTTTCTGATGCATATAGTAGTACAATTTGTACATATTTTAAATATTATTGTTGATCTTGTGTTTTTAGTAGGTTTTTCATTGTTTTGTTTTTTTTATTTTTGGTTTCTGTCCTTTTCTGACTTTGTGCTGCTGTGGCAAATGAATTTTCCCAATGTGGGATTAATAAAGTCTTTTCTATCTATCTTATCTATCGAGTAAACCAAAGACTGGGAGTGTCACGAATGGCTCTTGCGAGCCATTAATAAGAGCTAAGGGCCAACCGGTGAGTTTGCGTAGTTTATTGATTAAGGGAAACAACAAAGGAAAAGAGCCTCGTGGGGCAAAACACAAATAATACAAGGAGTACACTTCCGGATACGATGAGGGAAGAGAGGAGGGCTGGAGCCGGACGTAGGGGCTCCAGCCTAATCCACAGCGAGAGGTACGTGTGGATAATGTGAGGTCGCAGCCCTGAGCAAACAGGGCCGCTCCCTTATATGGTGGTTGACAGCGCCTCAGCTGATGAGGGGTAATTGGCCTCCAGCCGTCCCGTGGAGCTTGACAGCCGGAAGCCCACTGAGACCCTGTCATAGCAAAAGCTGGGCTGAGATGATGTATGGCCTGGGCGCGGATGACATCGGCACACAGACCATGACAGGACCTCTAACTAACTAACTAACTAACCTGCACTTATATAGCGCTTTTCTAGTCACAAAGACCACTCAAAGCGCTTACATTAATACTAACCCTCTATTCTAAGGGCCTATAGGAAACAGATATCTAGGGACAATTTAGAACAGCCAATTAACCTAACATGCATGTTTTTTTTTGGCATGTGGGAGGAAACCGGAGAAATCCCGGAGTAAACCCACGCAACACGGGGAGAACATGCAAACTCCACACAGATCACTGTTGGTCGGGGGCTGGGATCGAACCCACGATCCCACGATCCCCACAATCCCCCGGCCAAGGGTAAACTGTGCTGCCGCAGTGCTAACCACTGCGCCACCGTGCAGCCTCCCCCTCAAGGCCGGGCTCAGAACGGCCAGTAACACCCAAGCCCCCCCACCCCTAGGGTGGGCGGATGGGGCACAGGCCAGGAGGGAGTGAGTCAGTAAAAGAGGGAAAAAAAAAACCACAACACTGACAGGGAACAAACAAAGCAATTACAGAGTACGGGAGAGAGAAGAAAAAAAAACACAGTACTCCATAAAATGCGGACAATATGCAGACAGGACCCAACAAAAAAAAGCAACAACAGGAGGCCTATAACTAAAACACAGAGGCTCCTAAGGCGTAATATGGCAGATACAAAACATCCCTCAAACAGGAGAGGGGAAGAAAAAAAGGACACGCTAACCGCGATGGGACTACAAGAAATCATAATATCATACCCGTACACTCACAAAATTACAAAGGAACCCAAAGGCACAGGAATGACAGGTGAAATAACACAGTTCGGGGGGGTCTCCCCGCACCCAGCGTCCAAACCGCCAACAGGGGTAACGGGAAGAGTTCAGGCAGCCTACCCGAATCCCAGGCCAGGGAAAACAGTGCTTCGGGTGGCCGGACCAGGCCGCCAAATAGAGAGTCCAGTGGGTCGGGTGGCCAGCCCCGCGAGCCAAATGGGCGCGGCACTCCTTCCGGCGGCCGACCCACATCGCTCAGCCACCAGGACCGCAGGGGAGAGAAAGGCAACGGCTTCCTAGGTGCACAACCGAGAGGTTTCGCAGGTCCTTCCTACCTACGGCTGTCAGACTGTATAACCTAAGCAGGGCTGCTCGCAGAGATAGCAAAAAGACGTGACAACCTAATAGTATTGAATGCAAAAGACTTACACAATGGTCCCCTCCGGTATACAACTAGGAAAATACCGGTCGCTATGGAGGGTGAGAATATGTATGGGTACATAATCATACCATGTAGGATAACTAAGTAGACGGTTGTGCTGTTTCATTCCATCTAGCTACAATGCTCCGCACTATGTAGGTTTATATATTTATATATTTATTCCATCTAGCAACAATGCTCCACACTGTGTGTGTTTATATATTTACATATTTATTCCATCTATCTACAATGCTCCGCACTGTGTGTGTTTATATATTTACATATTCATTCCATCTAGCTACAATACTCCACACTGTGTTTATATACTCATATATTTATTCCATCTAGCTAAAATGCTCCGCACTGCGTGTTTATATATTTATATATTTATTCCATCTAGCTACAATGCTCCGCACTGTCTATATATATATATGTATATATATATTTATATTTATATGTACATATGTATACTCGCTGCTCTTGTTTTTCTTTTGCCTTCTGATTGTTGCTCTGAGTGTTGCTATCCCTGTGCTGTTGCAATCCTGGAATTTCCCCATTGTGGGACTAATAAAGGCTTATCTTATCTTATCTTATCTTATCTTATCTTATTTTCCCTGTAGAGGGGAATAGTGAGGGCGAGCCGGGCCGAAAGTGAAGGGTCCATATGGCACCTGGTGGAGAAGGCTTGGGTGGACGATGAGGGTGAAGATGAGGGCGATGATGAAGATGGGGGAGAAGATGAGCCGGTCCAGTGTCCGGTGGCAGGGGATCTGCAGCTCCCTCTCCGAACTTGGATCCTGCTGGTGCTACACCCTCATCGGACCCCGATTGGGTCACGGTTGCACCCGCAATGGACCCCCGATTGGGTCACGGTTGCACCCGTGATGGACCCCGACTGGGTCACGGTTGCACCCGCATTGGACTCCGACTGGGTCGGCGCCACACCAGAACCGACCTCCAACCCCAAACCCGAAACCTTTGGCACAGTGGGCGAAAGAAGCTCCTCGCCGGTGACCCTGGGAGAAGGCTCGGGAGAGAGAAAAGAACCGGGATCAGGATCACCGGCAGCGCCAGAATCCGGCGAGACAAGCTCGGACGCAGCGGGCGGCTGCACCCGGCTCGTCTCCCCAAGAGACAGGCAAAAATGCTCTAGAAAGGAAAGGAGAAAGACAATACAGAGCACTTGGCTGATCTCAGGTTCTGACACTGTCCAGGACTCCAATGATCCGGGTTCAGATGGCAGGAGGTCGTCATCAGGCTCCCACTCAGCTGCGTCAGGCTCCGCAGCTGGCATGATGGTGTCCACAGCCTCTGGATCCTCCGGCACCGATGCCAACGGCCCGCACGGCATGGTGGCAGGGGACCCTCAACCCGCTGGACCGGACCGCTCGTCCGTGGAGACCCGGGGACGCCTCCTCGTCGGCGCAGGTTCCACGCTGCAGTCCGCTGTCCTCCTCCACCCATGACGTGGTTGCGGGACAGGAACCAGGCTCTCCAGAACCGCAGGCCCCCTCCTCATCCGGCGACGTTGGCCTGGCATCGAGGACCGCTCAGCGGAGGGAGACACAGAGGATGCAGGGTTAACAATTAAAGCCACAGCAGGTGGTAGGAGCTCGGGGGACTGCGAACTCCGAACTCCACCCCCAGGAGTCTGACAAGGCAAATCACAATCATGGGAATATGGATAAATTTGGACTTGCCTGTCTCCTGGAGGCTGGATGGTGCCTGCTGCGGCGGACGTTGCTCCTCCCTTTCCCCGCCAGATGGTGACAGAGGGCCCCCTGGGAGGACGAGGGGAAGCCGCTCGAGAAGGTTCCGGGACGAGGCTAGCCGAAACAGGACTCCAGAGACACACAGCAGCCGAGATAGGCGACGAGGAGGAGGGGGTGACAGCCGAGACGAGCCGGGCAAGGAGCGCTGACGGGACAGCAGGAGATGGCCCGGAAGGAGAGGCTGCAGAGATTCCCCTCTGACGAGACACTGGAGTGACAGCTGTGTGGGAGATTGAGCCCTTGCAGCGACCCGGAACTGGATCCGGACGGGAATCATGCTGAGGTTGATTGTGTGAGTGACGACGGTTTCTGGCAGAGGGGGAAGCGAAGGTGAGGTCCGGGAATCGCCGCTCCTGAGCGGAAACTGAGGTGAGGAGATCGGCAAACTCAGGAAAGTCACTTAACTCGAGATACCTCAACACCAGTCTGACTGCCGCCGTCACATGGTTAATGATTTCAGAAGGATGCACAGCGGAACAAGCAGCAGCCACTCGGTCCCAGATGTTGATTGCTGTCAGCTGCAGCTCCTCTGGGGGAATCCCGACTGACGTCACGCTCGATGGGGAAAGACCCCTGGATGGTGCGAACTCCCGGGCCGGAACGGAGGCAGGAGCGGGATCCTGAAGCGAGGGGCAACGATTCCTCCCCTTCGGCTCCCTGCCGGGATTTCCCTCCAGCCCACGGAGTATCCTGCGCTGCTTACTTCAGGGTGATTAGCGAAGCGGGGAAGATGATTAAGGATGTCCTCAGCTTGGTCCAGGTACCGGTGCACGTTGCTGTTGAAGTCGAGGAGGGAGGCGGTGATGAGGATTTGATCGACGCACTCGAGAGTGTCTGCCAGATCGTCGCTCTGACTCTGAGTGCTGGCCCTCCACGACGGCATGTCTCCAGCACGGTGCCCAGACAGGTAGGAACAACAGTCCAATTAATGCAAACTCACGGTAGCCGGCAACTCACTGGCTGCGACCTACTGTCACGAATGGCTCTTGCGAGCCATTAATAAGAGCTAAGGGCCAACCGGGGAGTTTGCGTAGTTTATTGATTAAGGGAAACAACAAAGGAAAAGAGCCTCGTGGGGCAAAACACAAATAATACAAGGAGTACACTTCCGGATACGATGAGGGAAGAGAGGAGGGCTGGAGCCGGACGTAGGGGCTCCAGCCTAATCCACAGCAAGCGGTACGTGTGGATAATGTGAGGTTGCAGCCCTGAGCAAACAGGGCCGCTCCCTTATATGGTGGTTGACAGCGCCTCAGCTGATGAGAGGTAATTGGCCTCCAGCCGTCTCGTGGAGCTTGACAGCCAGAAGCCCGCTGAGACGCTGTCATAGCAAAAGCTGGGCTGAGATGATGTATGGCCTGGGCGCAGACGACATCAGCGCACAGACCATGACAGGGAGAATACTTGGTAAAATAATGAAATGATAAAAAGGCAACTCAAAGGGTGGGACAGGTTCACAGAACATGTCCCCCATGACATAGACATTTCAGCAAGACAATGATCCCAAACACACAGCTACATAAAACTGCACACCCTGTCAATCACCTGATCTGAATCCAATTGGATTGGAACGAACTGAAAATCAGAGTTCATAGAAGACACCCGCAGAACCTTCAAGATTTGAAGGCAGTTTGTGTGGAAGAATGGGCTAAAATCACTCCTGAGCAATGCATGTGCCTAGTTTCTCCATACAGGAGGTGTCTGGAGGCTGTTATTACCAACAAAGGCTTTTCTACTAAATATTAAACGAATTTCACCAAGCATGTTCAATACTTATTCCCTGTGTCATTCCACTTTATTAAATATAACTTGTTTTGTGAACACAGTTGCCTTGATTTCTTTGTATGTATGGATTGCTTGGGTTGTTACTGATATCTGGTGAAAATCTCAGGTCATTGGTTCCATCAGAAATATGTTTAATGAGAAAAATGTTGACGTGTTCAATACTTATTTTCCCTGATGTAAATGTTACAGCTTATTTTTATTAAAACACTGAGATAAATGAATTTATACACTTGACAAATGACTGAATGAGTAAATATAAACAAACCCTTAAAAGTGCAAGTATAAGAGTGTAGTTTTTTAAACTTTTGCATCTCCAACACTTGCAGAAATACCATGGAAAGGAGTACAATGAATTTATTCAGGCCACAAGCTGCACATCGATTTTGTATCATATCAGCCAATACTCAAATTTTTAAATGTCAGATCAGGCATTAAAAAAGTTATCATTACATCCACAGTGCAGACAGCACATTTTCACTGCAGGTGTGTAAAATATTGCTTTTGAGTGAGAAGCCTTGGCAATGCTATGCAGCTAAAGATGTCATTTGTACGGTAGGGTAAATCACAATGGCAAATAACTGAAGAGAAAGCACACGAGTAAATGACAAAATGCTTACTTGCTTATGGTGATCCGACACAAAAGGCAACGATGACATTAACTACTTGTAGTCATGTCCATTTTAAGTGTTGCACCCATCCCATGTAGCTAATAGTTGAGTCTACCTATAGACCAATAATAAGGGTGTAATAGTACTATGGGTGGGGCCCTTGGTTCCGTTATTGTTATGGTGTACTGTTTATACCTGGAATACAAAACAATTAACTCAAAGAGTTGAACCTTTTAACTTATTATAGAAAAAATGGTTGGTTCCTCCACTTAGCAGAATAATTAAATGAATTAACTTTAGCGCCTACTAAGAATTCAATTTATTTGCTATCTCAGTTTTTAACCAATTTCCCTTTTAAATAATTAACATAAATAAACTTCTTGCAATGAAATAAAAACATCACACACTTCTAAATTCAAAATATGAATTATTGTATATTGTGGAAGATGAAAGTGGATGAGGCAGCAAGCTGGACGACACATGAACGTTATTCCTCTTCCAACATAAAACACAGAAACTCTCCTCTGAGTGCCTGAGTGAACTCTTTTATACACTTCTATTCCCGCCTCCGGCACACAGGGTAAACACATTAACCTTCAGTCAGTGTTGATTGCATGAACGGATAGCGCCACCACTGTGACAGGCACAGTGCTGCGCCTGTCATATGATGTTATGTAACATGCCAAACACTCCCCAGTTGTACTAAGAATTCTACCTCACAAGGTGGTAGACACATATAACCTACTGCTCTTGCTTTGGAGGACTTATGGCGGACATAGAAGCATACTTATTTACACCGGAGAGGAAGAAATTTTTAGACAAACACATATGGACATTTCAGATCGCTGTGGACATACTCGGTCACGGACGGAGGAGCATTTGCTCCCAAATTTGCCAACTATGATTCAAAAAAGAGATTGTTTAACTTATGAAGGTAAATGTTTACATTTTGTTAGAGGGTGGGCGAAGCTGTCTGATGTTCACCTGCTGCCGCCCCCGGTGCCATGTGATTAACAATCATGACAGTTCCATGTTGTCGTATAACATAAATAGCAGCAGAATAAAAGCAAAATTGAGGTGGGATAATCATATCAGTTTCTGGATGAGGGAGAGAAAGCAAAAATGCCCGACAGAAGAGAAAATAACGGTCAAGATGCTGCAAAAAGGGCAAAGCAAGCCCCCTTCGCCAGCGGTAAGTGACGAATGTCTGTGTTTGTTTATTGTTTTGTTTACATTGTACTGCATTGTACTGATTTTCTGGGTCATATACAAAAAGCATATACAAAAAGCAAAACCATTCGTTGTGTAAATATGTCCAATGACCACTTTTGACTGAAAGTTATGTAATTCAATATGGCTGCCATGGCATTATGCAAATTAGATGCGTAAATTTACTCCTATCTCAAACTTTGGATCATATTCTACATCTTTCTAATTGACAGTAATTCATTATCTCTTATGACTTTGAAGTTATAGCTTTGGAAATCTCTGACATCTGAATTGAATATTTTCTTGAAAAAACCTTCACCACTAGGGGTTGACGGCACAACGAAGCGCCATCCACAGTCAATAGGTTAACATATAGACATGAAAGACATGTACACACATTAACATGACACTGACACACACATCACAGAGCAGGTCTTGCTACCATACATTCGCACCCCTGCCTCCTCAGGTGTGAATCTGGCGTGGCAGGGGGCGAAAGGCACATCTTTGTTTAGCTCCTCTTACCTTTCTCCATGAGCATCTCTAATGATCTTCTCCCCCACCAACCCCGTTGTCCTGGGTGGAGTACCATGTGTATTGTGTCCACCACACAGCCCCACCCCTGAACACCCAGAAGGGGCTCTAACCCTCCGGCGCCTTTGGCTTGAGCCGGCGCCCGTAACGGCTCTAATGTGGAGTTGCCGGACCGGCCGAAGTGTCTTGCTATTTGAGGTGGGCAGGAGACAAACTTGGCCTCTGGTGAGCAGTCCTAAAGAGGGGGGTAAGATGGCGGCAGCGCACACGGACGCAGCGGCCCCTCTTGGCGTCAGCGAGTGTGAGAGTTTTGAGTGTTTTGATCTTCCCAGATGTACATTCTGTAAAACTTACAACCGTGAGACCTTAGTAAACATCAAGGTACTGCACGCTGCAAGAATCGCGGCGATCGGTTGTGACTTGGGCATTCTACGCCTGCATGGATTTCTGGCGGAGTCCCTGCTGGAAGCTACCCGAGAGAGGAGGAGGCATAAGCGGAGCGAACGCAAGCAAAAACGTGGAAAAAGGGCCGGGATCCATGCTAGGCTAAAGGCTAACCCCTCCAGACCAGCGGTACTGTCGCTTATTCTCTCTAACGTCCGCTCCCTCGAAAACAAGCTGGACGAGCTGCGTCTGCTGAGAGAACCCCGGAGAGAGTGGAGAGACTGCTGTGTGCTTGCGTTCACGGAGACATGGCTCCACGGCAACATTCCTGACGAGGCCATTCAACTGGAAGATATGGCGATGTTCCGTGCCGACAGGGAAACGGCGAGCTCCGGTAAGAGCCGGGGGGGTGGGCTATGCATCTATGTTAGCAAGAACTGGTGCGTCAATGCCACGTTAGTGTCTAAACACTGCTCTCCATTGGCGGAGTTCCTTATTGTAAATTGTCGGCCATATTATTTGCCAAGGGAATTCAGCAACGTGTTTGTAGCTGGTGTTTACATAGCGCCGAGCGCTAATGCTAAGAAGGCACTTGGGGAACTGCACAATGCGATTAGTGAAATCCAAACTTCACACCCGGACAGTTTTGTGGTGGTTGCGGGGGATTTTAACCACACCAGCTTAAAGACTGTGCTCCCCAAGTTTAAACAATGTGTAGACTTTAAGACCAGAGGAGAGAATATGTTGGACTTAGTGTACACAAACACAGATGCATATAAGGCGATACCCCGCCCCCATCTCAGCCTTTCTGATCACATATCCATGATGCTGCTGCCTGTCTACAAACCTTTATTGAAGCGCAGCAGGCCAGCAGTGAAACAAATTAGAATTTGGCCAGAGAGTGCAACCTCTGCACTGAAAGACTGTTTTCTGCACACAGACTGGGAGGTCTTCAAAATAGCAGCCTCCCAGGAAGACAAGACAGATGTGGAGGAGTATGCTGATACGGTCACCAGCTACATCACGAAGTGCACAGAGGATGTCACTACAGTGAAGACCATCACTATGCGGGGTAACCATAAGCCCTGGATGACTGCAGAGGTGCGCTCGCTGCTTACAGCCAGAGATGCAGCCTTCAGAGCGAAGGACAGGATCGCCCTCCACTCAGCCAGGTCTGCGCTCTCAAAGGGAATTAAGGCGGCAAAGCGCGCCTATGCGGAGAAAATCCAGGGACACCTCTGTGACACTAGGAACACCAAGCAGATGTGGCAGGGAGTTCGGACACTGACGGGCTTTAAGTCTAGGCAGGGGGTCGATGATGACGACGCTTCGCTTCCAGACAGGCTTAACGACTTCTTTGCATGTTTTGAAGCATCAAACTCGACAATCAGAGGGAGGGCTGGCCCACCCCCACCATCGGTTGGACCAGCTTTTACCATCAACACAGCGGACACATGGAGGATCCTAACCAGAGTCAACCCACGCAAAGCTGCAGGTCCAGACAACATTCCGGGACGTGTGCTCCAAGACTGCGCGAGCGAGTTGGCGGATGTCCTGACTGACATTTATAACATCTCCCTGAGTCAGGCCATCGTTCCCAGATGCTTCAAGACCTCTATCATTGTACCGGTGGCAAAGAAACCAGTTGTGTCCTGTTTGAATGACTA
The DNA here is from genome assembly GCA_020510985.1 of Pholidichthys leucotaenia. Taxonomy (NCBI): domain Eukaryota; kingdom Metazoa; phylum Chordata; class Actinopteri; order Cichliformes; family Pholidichthyidae; genus Pholidichthys; species Pholidichthys leucotaenia. Next base: position 454,362,660 of record CM035836.1, read on the forward strand.
TCGTCCTGTTGCACTGACACCAATTGTGATGAAGTGTTGTGAACAGCTTGTCAAACCACACATTACAGCCTGCCTCCCTGCATCACACGACCCGCTCCAGTTTGCATATTGTTCAAACCGCTCCACGGAGGATGCTATAGTCACCACCCTACACTCTGTCATCACCCACCTGGACCAGAAAGACACCTACGCCAGACTCCTGTACATTGATTTCAGTTCAGCATTCAACACCATTATTCCCCAGAGACTGATGGAGAAATTACTCCTTCTCGGTCTGAACACCGCCACATGTCTCTGGATCCTGGATTTCCTGACTGAGAGACCTCAGTCTGTCCGGGTTGGAAACAACATCTCCAACTCTGTCACGCTGAGCACCGGATCGCCTCAAGGCTGTGTACTCAGTCCACTGTTGTTTACACTTCTAACACATGACTGTGTATCCAGACACGAGGGGTACCAGATTATTAAGTTTGCAGATGACACCACGGTGGTGGGACTTATTCAGAGGGATGAGGAATCAATGTACAGGGAAGAAGTGAGAGACCTGGAGGGCTGGTGCAGGGAGAACAATCTGGTGCTCAACATGGACAAAACGAAGGAGATGATTATCGACTTCCGGCGGTCACAGCCTGAGCACGTCCCCCTCAGCATTGGTGGCCGTTTAGTGGAGAGAGTGGAGAACATCAAGTTCCTCAGAGTGCAGATCTCGCAGGACCTGACCTGGAGCAAGAATTCCTTGGGGATCAGGAAGCGGGCTCAGCAGAGAATGCACTTCTTGAGGAAACTCAAACAGGCCTCTCTCCCCATCTGCATCCTCAGGACCTTCTACAGAGGTGTGGTGTTGAGTGTTCTGACGTACTGCATTGCTACATGGTACTCCAGCTGCAGTATGTCAGACAAAAAAGCCCTGCAGAGGATAGTCAAGGGGGCTGAGAGGGTAATTGGAGTCTCCCTCCCCTCTGTCCAAGAACTTTTTCAGAACCGTTGTAGGAGCAGGGCACTGAACATTGTCAAGGACCGTTCTCACCCTCTGCATAAACACTTTGAACTTCTTCCATCTGGTAAACAATTCCGGAGCATCAGAGGCAGAACCACCAGGCTAATCAACAGCTTCCTTCCACAAGCTGTCAGAATGCTGAACAGTTGACCCGGAATCTCTCATACACACTACTGCACCTACGGACATTTTGCATATTATTTGTATATTATAGTTAGTTATTTTTTTTCCCAAGTATGTCTCAGGGATGTGTGAATGGATGGGGGGGGGGGTGAAGCTATGTGTGAGTGTGTCTTAAATCATGCTGCTTCTATTTATATGGATGCCGAGAGAAACGCAATTTCATCTTGCCTGCACTACAGTTGTATGTACAGCAATATGACAATAAAGTTTGATTTGATAAAGGATGGGGAGGGGAAAGACCTAGTCTGCTGCCAACAGTTTTCTGCAGGGGGAACACCAACTTGCGGAGCCACTGTAGGTGGGTGTCCGCACCGGGGAGCTTGAGCCAACACCACCTGTTCATCTGCCAATACATAAGCAGGCTTAAGCCTGTTAATGCAGACAGTTTCCTTACGCCTCCCCCAAAGTCTAACACAAAATGCTTTGTCCCGGTTTCCAGCACTCTGAACGGTCCATCATACAGTGGGCGCAGAGGGGTTCTGCGTGTGTCATGCCTAACAAAAATGAACTTCGCGCTCTGTAAGCTCTTTGGGACAAAGGTGTGGGGAAAACAATGGTGCACCGGGCCGGGCACATTGGCCGGCCCTGTACCGTCAAAAAATTGTGCAGGCAGGTCAGTCTCGGGTGCGGGATTTTCCGGTAAAATTTCCCTGGGGATCTGCAACGCCTGAGAAAAAATGAGTTCTGCTGGGGAGGCTGCCAGATCCTCCTTAGGCACAGAGTGGCCTAGGACCCAGGACAGGCAGTTGACCCAATTTGCATTTGTGAGTGAAGCTCTGAGAGCTGCTTTAAGCGACCTATGAAAAAGTTTGCATAACCCGTTATCCTGGGGATTGTACGCAGTGGTGTGGTGGATTTTGACCCCCAGCCTCTGGACCATTGTGTACCAGAGTTCTGAAACAAATTGCAGACCCCTGTGGAAAGTGATGTCCAACGGAGATCCGTGCAACCCAAGTCGACAAAAAAGCACGAGCCACTTCCGCGGACGTGGTGGAAGCCAGCGGGACCACTTCAGGCCAACGCGTGGTGCGGTCCATGATTGTCAAGAGATGTGTGAAACCTTGTGACGTGGGAGGGGGCCCACCAAATCCACGTGGACATGGCTGAACCTCCTGGCCGGAATTTGGAACGACTCGAGGAGGGCTTTGGTGTGCTTGTGCACTTTGGCCCGCTGGCACGCAACGCATGCTGCAGCCCACTCTTTTACGTCCCTGCGTAAGTGCGGCCAGACAAATTTCACCCCCACCAGTTTAACCGAGGCGCACGTGCCGGGGTGTAAAAGGGAGTGGACTGACTCAAAAATGCGGAGGTGCCAAGAGCTTGAACCCACCCGGCGTGGGCGACCGGTGGAGATGTCGCAGAGCAAGGGGAGGCACCCTTCTTGCACCTCCCTGCTCTCCAGTTTTAACCCAGTAGGCGTGGACTGGAGTGCGCAAATGTCCGCATCCCCCGTTTGCTCAGCAGCCATGGCGGGAAATCTATTCCCATGTAGACCGGGGAGACTAACGTGCACAACAGGCAGTTGGCCACAACATTAAACTTACCGGCTACGTGCTGGATGTCAGTTGTAAATTCCGAGATCGTGGCCAAATGTCGTTGCTGCCATGCTGACCACGGTTCCAAGACTTTGGACATTGCGTACGTTAGCGGCTTATGCTCAACGAACGTGGTGAACTCACGCCCTTCCAGCCAAAACTGGAAGTGGCGCGTCGCCAGGTGGAGGGCCAACAACTCTCTGTCAAACGTACTGTATTTGCATTCACTGTCACACGAAGTATGGCTGAAAAATGCAAGCAGCTGCCATGAACCAGAGACGTACTGCTCCACCACTGCCCCTATGGCAACATCAGACGCATCAGTGGTGAGTGCTATCCATGCTGACGGGGCAAGGTGGGCAAGAAAAGTGGCAGTGGAATTGTGCCCTCCAGCGAAATGTGGTGACCCAAAATATCAATCACTGGCACACCAAAATGGCACTTCGCCGAGTTAACGATAAACCCGTGTGCTTCCAACCTCTGGAAAACTAGTTTGAGATGGGTGAGGTGCTCCTCCTCGGACGCGCAGCCACCAGAATGTCATCTAAGTAGACAAAAATGAAAGGCAGGTCATGGAGCACTGCATCCATCATTCTTTGGAAGGTTTGTGCCACGCTCTTTAACCCGAACGGCATGCGTAAAAACTCGAAAAGGGCAAAAGGAGTTTTTACCACTGTTTTGGGAATGTCCTCTCCGGGACCTGGTCATAATCGCGGACCAGATCCACTTTTGAAAAAACACGCGTCTGAGCCAGGTGCACGGAAAAATCCTGGATGTGCGGGATGGGATACCAATTGTGTTCCGTGGCATTGGTCAAGGGCCAGAAATCGGCACACGGTCACCACGGCCCATCGGCCTTAGGCACCATGTGTAGTGGGGATGCCCACGGGCTGTTGGCACCCCTAACGATGCCCAGCGGCTCTAAGTTGGTAAACTCGCGCGCGCTGTCTAGTTTAACCGCGTCCAGGCGCCGAGGTCACGCGAACACCGGTGGGCCTTTTGTGGTTATGAAATGTTCAACCCCATGTTTGCTTACTGTAGCAGAAAATGTCGGAACCGTGAGTGCTGGGATCTGTGAAAGTAAATGCTGGTACTTACCCCCTGGAGCTATAACGTTAGCCTGTGTTGTTGGCCCAACTCCCTGAGCTGTGCAGGGCAAGGAGGAAAAAGAGACAGCATCCACTAAATGTCTGTTGGCAACATCGATGAACAACACATAAGCACATAAAAAATCTGTGCCTAAAATGGGAACAGAACATGCCGCCACCACAAAGTCCCATTGGTAATTGCGTCTGTGTAACCACACCGTCAACGTCCATTCGCCAAACGTCCTGATGTTGGATCTGTTGGCAGCCGTGAGCTTGGGACCGCTGCCTCCCGCCGATCTGTCTGCACTAACCAGCAGAATGAGGTTCTTCTGGGAGCCAGAGTTCACTAAGAAATGTCTCCCTGAATGTGTGTCTGTGATGAAAAGCAGCTTGTTCCTGTCACCAGCAGTCGCAGCTGCTACTGACTGCTGGCTGTCCCTGGCTTCTGAATTGGCATGGTGGCAGACAGCATTGGCCATTCGAGCCAAACCGATGGTTTTAGAAACAGAGCGTCCAGTTCCTGCATCTCTTGGCATCTGTCCTACCCACCACCAATGGCTCCTCGACCTCGCTGGAGTCCTTCCTGGATGCTGGTGTCGTTGCGTGCATGCTGAGAGTTCTGGTCACTAGGATGATGTGGTCTGCTTCCTGCGCCAGAGCGCAGTAGTTCTTGGTTACCAGCAGTGGCGAGTTGGCCAGGATCGCCCTCGCTGTAGCAGGTAAGCTCCTGAGGAAGAGGTGGGCGAACAAAAAGGATTCATCATTCTTCCCCATTAATGCTAACATGCATTCCATCAGCTCCACAGCTGATCTGTCACCTAACTCTGAGCGCGTTAGGAGTCTCTCTGCTCTCTCACCGTCTGACAGGGTATCCCACTGAATTAGCATCTGCTTGAGCGTACATCCAGCGCAGCGACCACATGATAATATTTGGTGTCGTCCGTTGTGATCCCGCGTAGTGCAAATCGGGCTTCCACATGTAGAAACCAAGCGGTCGGATTGTGAAGCCAGAAGTCTGGGAGCTTCATTGTGACAGCACATGCCGCGCTGCTGTTCTCCCTCTGGGTTGTCTCCGGGGCGGTGCTCGGCTTGTTCTCCATTGCACGTCTTAGGGTCACCAATGCGGAAGATGAAAGCAGACGAGGTAGCGAGCTGGCAACACACGAACCTTATTTCTCTTCCAACATAAAACACAGAAACTCTCCTCTGAGTGCCTGAGCGAACACTTTTATACACTTCTGTTCCTGCCTCTGGCACATAGGGTAAACACATTAACATACAGACATGAAAAACATGTACACACATTAACATGACATTGACACACACATCACAGAGCAGGTCTTACTACCATACATTTGCGCCCCTGCATCCTCAGGTGTGAACCTGGCGTGGCAGGGGGCGAAAGGCACACCTTTGTTTGTTTAGGTCCTCTCACCTTTCTCCATTAGCATCCCTATCTTCTCCCCCACCAACCCCGATGTCCTGGGTAGAGTGTCATGTGTATTGTGTCCACCACAATGTAATTTAAATGCAAATGACATTAAAAAAAATTAAATAAAATCATAAATCTTTCTCAGAATACAGCAAAACAAAACCGGGTTAACCAAATCATACACTCACTCACACAGGCACACACAAACTGCTAACAAAAAGTCCTTTTAAAAAAAAAAAACATTGCAGGTCTGTGTCGATGCTTGGGAGCGGTGTGGTTTAAAACTGGCTGACCCCTTCACTTACAAAGTAAGCAAAAATAAACAAAGAACAAAGTAAAGCACGTGCATTAGTTACTCACAACCGTGGAGCAGTGGTGTAGCTTCAGTGGGACAATGGTGTGGCGTAACATGAGATGAGATGAGGGGGGATGAGGGGTAAGTAGAAAGCGAGGGAAAAACCAGGGACTGGCGAGCCGACAGGGCGTGTCCACAGCTGCACCGGGATTCTTCTATGCTCAAACAAAAATCCAAGCATTGACTCCTGGTCCAGTCCTTTAGCGAGCAGAGACAGATGTCCTTTAGTCAATTTTCTTGTCTAAAAGTCTCTAAATAAATTCTTTCTGAGCTCATTTAGCTTCACCTTAGCTTACAACATTAGCACATATTAGCAACAACTAGCAACATTTACAGTCACACCAATGCAACACATGCTAATATGGTTAGCAGCTAATATGCTAGTCATGATTAGCATCCACATTTAATCACACTGCATCCGGTTAACACAGCTCACAATTAACAGAACAGGTCTTTTACCTTCTGCACAGGTCTAGAAAGTCCTTTTACTCCTCAGTAGACTCTGCATCCACCATCAGAAAAGGGTTAGGGGCAGATTTACTAACGTGCTGCACCATCGTAAAACCGTGTTTTGGTGTTAAAAAACTGCTGTTGAGATTTACTAAAGGGTGCAGGGCAAAATTAGCGGTGGAAAGGTGTGGATTATGTTAATTTTGCGTCTGGCCTCATCGCATGTGTATTTATGGGACTTGTCATGTCAAAGCACAAATTTGAGGAATGAGAGTGTAGTGTTGTTCTTGGTACCCTTTATGGTGTGGCACGGGTGGTGACATCACCTGGTGTATAAGAGGGCTGTGTGGCAGAGGGGCGGTCTCTTTGACCACCTCTCTGCCTAGCGGGAGCATCTCTGGATCATCGTGAGTCCTATAATAAAGTACTGTGTAGTTCACCCTTCACCTCATTATTGTGCCATATTTTACAAACATAACATTTGGCGACGAGGATAAAGTATGGATGTGGGCGTATCATCTTTTCGGCCGTTTTTGGAGACTCCGGGGGAGATTCCGGTGCCTTGGACAAGGTGGTTTGCCACATTTCAGAACTATCTGGTGGCACTAAACATCGGCAAACTGAAGAAGGTACGAGCGAGGGCAATTTTGGTATGGAAGGACAACGTATCCTTTCTACTTTGGGAGCTAGGGATAGCTTTGATGACGTGGTTGAGTGAATGGTGCGACATTTTCGTGTGCCTACAAACGTCATCGTCAGGAGGGTCCAGTTTAGGCAGTGCCTCCAGCGGGCTGGCGATTCAGTGCAGCACTACGTTGCAGACCTACGGCACCTGGCTGGGGACTGCCAGTTTGGGGAGTTGGAAGAAGAAATGGTCCGCGACCAGCTGGCGGAGCACACGCTGTGTTCGTCAGCTCGTTTGAAATTGCTTACACACTGCAGTGAATTAACTCTAGCCATGGCTGTGGAGATAACCCAGCAGTGTGAAGTGGCGGACAAGTGATCACACAATCTTGGTGAGAGAGCTACGCTACGCTGCCATGACTCACAATCAATGAAGCAGGCTGTGGATCCGGACAGCAAAGACAGCGCGCAAGAGGAATGTGCTGCAGTGTAAAGATGAGGGCCGCCCCAGGATCACCCAAATGTTCAGGTTGTGTGTCCACTAAGCACCAGTACAAGGCTAGAGAGTGTCCGGCAAGAGGTAAATGCTGTGGCAAGTGCGGACACCTGCACCATTTTGCCAGGGCCTGTAATAGGTTCAAGCGATGGGAACGGCGACACAAAGCGGATACCCCTGCTCCAACTCCTACGGTGATTCACATCGTCTCCCAGAACACAGAGGGCCACACATACTGTATAGTGAATTTGGACGGCGAGGAGGTGCCACTACTGGTGGACATGGGCGCAGTGAGGTCCATGCTGAACTGGCCCATTGTGAGGAGTTTTTTCCCATATCACCAAATGAGAGGTCTTTCAACACCATTTTGTGGATATGGTGGAAATAGATTGTCCATTGTGGGTTCTCTGGACGGCTAGATACAAGGCAGCAGAGGCAGCCAATCAGCAGTTTGTAGTGACCACCAGTGGAGCAAATGTGATGGGCTGCGACCTTTTCTACAGAGTTGGCTTCACGATCACCAGCAATAGCGGGGAGGACTATGTGTCAAGGTAACGCACGCCATGTGTCTAAGACGACAAACAACAACAGCTGCTGTAACCAACTAAACTCGTTATAGACGGCCGTTGCCTTCAAACAACACAAAACCAAATTCTTTCAAACTGTCAATCATGCATCTGTACTGTGGAACCCACAAACAAAGCCAAAGGGAATATTTGGAGGGCATTTAAACATATGCAGCGTCATTTCAAAAACAGAACTGGAACACTTACTCACGGACTCAAATCTGGATTATCTGTGTCTCACAGAAACTTGGATGAACACCATGACTCCTCTATCTGTGTTTACAATCCCCGGATACAATGTTTACAGACGAGACCGAGGGAAAGGAAAAGGGGGCGGGGTTTTGATTTACGTTAAAGACAGCATTGACAGTTACCAGATAGACACCTCCGATCAAACTCTGGAATGTGTCGGGGTCACAATAAGGCTATCTCCCCAAATGTCATTCATTGTACTCGCGGTGTATCGCCCACCAAATGCAACTAATGACTTTTATTCTGGATTGGCCGAAATCTTAAAGAAATATGAAAGAAAGGAAATATTGCTAATGGATGATTTTAATATAAACTGGCTCGATAAAGCACGAAGAAAAAAGCTGAAAGATATTACCAATTCTACACAAATGACACAATTAATAAATAAACCTACAAGACTGACTAAAAATTCACAAACTTTGATTGACCTAATTTTTAGTAATAAGCCAGATAGGGTAACCAAAACATATAATTTGATAACAGGTTTGTCAGACCATAATCTTAATTTTGTAGCCAGAAAATTAAACAAACTAAGGTATAGGGATCAACAGCAAATTAAAAAAATCATCTAAAATTTCTCGCATTCCAAAGAAAAATCACATCCTCCTTGAGAATGATTTAAGCAAAATAAACACAGAGTTTCAAAATGACAAAACCTGTGACCAGTCATGCAGAAATATTACAACAGCTATAACAGATATTATTGCAAAATATACAGAATTGAAACAAAGAAAGTCCAATAAAAAGAGGCTGCCATGGTTTAACACCTCTCTTTGGGGCCTCATGAAACAAAGAGACATAGCCCTCAAAAAATTTCTTAAGTCAGGGCTAACCACTGATCATTACACTTATAGAAGCTTGAGAAATAAAGTCACTATACAACTTCGAAAAGCAAAGACTAACTTTTTTCTCAATATAATAAAGGATGCAAAAGGCAACAATAAACTTATTTGGAGAAGCATGGATAAACTATTGGGAAAAGAAAAACCAAGATGTGATGACTTAAAGCTAAAAATAAATTCTGTTATCCAAAACAACAACACTGAGCTGGCAAAACATTTTAATGATTATTTTATAAACTCTGTGTCACAATTGGCAAAGAGTTTTTCTAAGCCAAACTGCACTCATGAATTCCACTGTGATGCTCGTTCTTTTAAATTGAGTAATGTAGATGAAGGGAATATCTCTAAAATCATATCCAATCTTAACAATAGTAAAGCTAAAGACATATTTGGAATGGATACAGCTTTTCTGAAAGAGCACAAAGAAATTTTAACACCAGTATTAACAAAAATTATAAATCAATCCATGAATGAGAGTACCTTTCCCACAATTTTGAAAACAGCCATTGTACGGCCAGTGTACAAATCAGGTGATAAGCTCCAGGTCGCAAATTACAGACCCATCAGCATACTCTCAACCATTTCCAAAGGCTTGGAGAAAGCTGTAGCACAACAGCGGGTGGACCACCTTGACTCCATGGCAGCACTTAATCCCTTTCAGTTTGGTTTCAGGAAAGGATATTCCACTGAAACAGCATGCTGCTATCTATTAGAAAACATCAAATCCTGCTTGGATGGGGGAGGGGTAGTGGGGGCTGTTTTTCTTGACCTGCGAAAGGCTTTTGATACAGTCAACCATGAGTTACTTTTAAACAAATTATCACAATTCTCCCTTCATAAAAGTACACAAAATTGGATAAGGTCATACCTCAGCGACAGACAGCAGTGTGTAATTGTAAACAATGTTACATCTCCCTTAAAAGCATGCAGCATGGGTGTACCACAGGGCTCTATTTTAGGGCCTTTTCTGTTTACATTATATATTAATGATCTCCCGTCTGTGTGTAATGCAAATATAATTATGTATGCTGATGACACTGTGGTATATACTCATGGTAAAACGACGGAAGAGGTGACTGAAAAATTAACACAAGAAATGGAGAAAGTCTCACATTGGTTGAGGAATTCTTGCTTCTACTCCAACGACTGCACCTCAGAGGACCCTTCGGTGAAGCTCCTGAAGTTTGCGGACGACACCACAGTCATCGGTTTGATCCGGGATGATGATGAGTCTGCATACAGGCGGGAGGTGGAGCAGCTGATCCTCTGGTGCAGCCAGAACCATCTTGAACTTAACCCAGCCAAAACGGTGGAGATGACTGTGGATTTCAGGCAACACCCCCCTTCATTCTCCCCACTCACCATCCTCAACAGCACAGTGTCCACTGTGGACTCCTTCAAGTTTCTGGGTACCACAATCTCCCGGAACCTGAAGTGGTCCTCCCATATTGACACTGTCCGGAAAAAGGCCCAGCAGAGGTTGTTTTTTCTGCGTCAGCTCAAGAAGTTTGAATTGCCTCAGGAGCTGCTGGTTGTCTTCTACACCGCCATCATCCAATCTGTCCTCTGCTTTTCCATCACTGTCTGGTTTGGATCTGCCACTAAACAGGACAAGACCAGACTGCAGCGGATCATTAAGTCTGCGGAGAGGATCATTGGTACCGACCTACCCTCCATTGAGAACTTATATCGGTCCATAACCAGGAAACGGGCGGGAAACATCTGTGCTGACCCATCACACCCCGGCCACAAACTGTTTGAACTTCTATCTTCTGGTCGTCGTTACAGATCACTGAAGGTCAAAACCACCCGTCACAGGAACAGTTTCTTTCCTCAAGCCATCACTCTGATGAACTCCTAACATTCACCTAGTCCTACCTGTTGCTGTACTCATGACTTTTCATCCATTATTACATTGCACATAACTCTCACACTGCTTTTTACTTCATTCACATTATATCACTGAATCTGAGTCCACATTGAAATACTGTGTGATTGTATATTTTTTCATATATTTCTGCAAAGTGTGGTTAGTCCGAGTAAATAACTGCATATATTCCTGTATATATTTGCATCCTTTTATAGAAACGTGGACAGACTGTAATTTACTGTACATACTCTGGTTGTCATTGAATCCTTATTTAAATCCTTCACCTGAACAACGAGAGCAAGTTTTTAGCCAAAGTCAAATTCCTTGTATGTGTTGTGCATACTTGGCCAATAAAGCTGATTCTGATTCTGATTCTGATTCTGATTCTGATTAACCTTAAACGTCTATAAAACTGTGTCAATGTTTTTTACCATTTGCTACAAATCCAAGAATTCTTGTCATATCTTGATAGAAGGACAAAAAATTAAGAATGTGACTGAATTTAAATATTTAGGTGTTACACTTGACTCAAATTTAAGCTTTAAAAAACACATTAAAAAGATGACAAACACGGTCAAATTTAATTGTGCTAATTTCAAACATATCAGAAATTCACTATCTACTGAAGCATCAAGTATGTATCTAAATGCTATGATAATTCCACATTTTCTTTATTGTATGACCAGTTGTTCACAGGCGTGTAAATCTGCCTTGAGGCCTCTGGAATCATTATACAAATATTCTATCAAGATTCATGACAAGAAAAGACGAACATTCCATCACTGCCCAATCCTGTCCAAATATAACCTGTTGAGCTTTGACAATTTAATCATGTATACAAATGTGTGTCTTTTGTTTAAGGTAATCCATAACTCTGCTGCTCCTCCCTTAAAAAGGTTTGTTTCATTAAGTTCTGTAAATACATCTCGGACAACTCGATCAACAGCACGTGGCGAGTGCAGGATTCCTAAGCACAAGACAACATTAGCAAATTCAACATTTTCATGTGTGGCTATGCGACAGTGGAACATGTTGCCAACAGAGTTACTTGCAGTAACAGATTGTCACACATTTTCACGTTTGGTGAAAAAACAGTTAATCTCTAAGCAAACCTGTGTCCATAATGTACTGTGATGTAAAGGTGTTAGAGTGCGTGATGACGACAGTGGGACCAATAAGAGTCAGTGGTTGGATGTGAAAAATTGTTTATATGGATGGAGTTATAAAAATGTATTATTGTATGTTTTAGTTTTATCAATGTTTTGGTTTCTTATCAATGTTATTAACCTCTTGCGCTCCGTTGTACTGCGGACGGCCAAGTATCTGCGTCCTAGAGCGCACGAGGGCGCTCTCGTGCGCTCTAGGACGCATGATGGAGATGGTGATGTAGGTGGTGATGGCGTCCAAGCGCGCACTGAAAATAAAAGCTGCAGACACAGCCGCGAACAGATTAGTTCATCTGATTGACCTCTCATTCGACTAATAAGAGCCTTGAATTGGGTTTCTGAAACCTTGAAGAACCAATGACTGAAAACCTAGCCAGAAGGACCCACCTACCAAGGCTGTGAATGCAGTGAGCCAATTGAAGCAGAGAAGTTCGCGAGCTGTTTTTTTTTTTAAGGCTGGGTGAAGACTGACTGCTGGAGCAGATCAAAAAAGGACCCGCAAGAAGAACCCCACAGACCCAGCAGCACGGAGACCATCCACAAATGCAACCTGTGTGACAGGGAGTGCCATTCGCGCATCGGCATGTTCGGCCACAGGCGGTGCTTATTTTGTTTTGGTTCCAGCAGAGTAGACGTTATGATTTCTTCCATGGTAATAGACCAACGGAGGCTGACGACGAAGGCTGAGTGACACACACGCCTTCGCCAGTCTTTTTTTAATTACTACTGTTATTTGTTTTGAAAAATCGTTCGCCAAAAATCGCAATCATGGAAGCACAAAACCGCAATAATGGAATTATGTTTTGATCGGGTCGCGAGACCAGAACCACGAGCGGACCAGCGTCACGTTCGTCTGACAATGGGGAAGAGAAGTTCGCCAGGACATTGCTGTGAAGAGATAAGGTGTTATAAGCTAAATTATTCTTTATTCCTGACTATTCTTCTGTAGCGGGGGGGGGGGGGGAAGCCACGGTGACTGAGCTGCTGTCCCACATCCCACATGAGGCTAATCCGTCATGTAGCGATGGCCGATGTCCATCCTCTGTAGCGAGGGGGGGGACAACCCCCCACACACACACACACACACAGTCACAGCCCTGAGTGTGACCTTTCATTAGAGCCCAAAATGAAGCTTCTACATTGAATCATTCAAAAGTTACAGACGTTTTTCCAAACTGTGCCATTTGGCACAGTTCCAAAACGCCTGGGAACAGCCTGAGGAAAAAGCTGTGTAATATATTCATTTTTTGTGGTATTGTTACAAAATTTGGACCTCAGCTGGATAATACTTGGTTCTACATTTCTTTTGCATTTTCCAGCCCAGATCTGAAGCTGTGTGTTATTTGCAAGCATTTGTATCCAAAAAAACACCCAGGCCAAATTTATTTTCTTCAAGTTCACTAGGTTTAGATGACTGTAACTCAGTGGCCGGGGCACTTAGAGAGATTATGACTGTTTTGCCAAAAAATTCAAAGTGTTTTCTTTTAAATGAGACCAACCCCATGAAGATGCTGCAAAGGGTTGAAGAACAGCTTTCGATTTACTTTGGGTACATTATTTTTTGGCATTTTTAGGAAAATTGACCGGAGTGCAAGGGGTTAATGTCTGTTTTAGTTTTTAGCAATGCTTGGTTTTAGTTTTTTAAATCAATGTTTGGTTTTAGTCTTTTATTAATGCTTACTTGTAGTTTTAGCAAATGTCTGCTTTTATTAATGCTAACACCAGCCTGCCCAGGGACTTCAGGTGGAAATTAGCACTTGTGCTATAACCTGGTACAATGCATCTTTCCTTTTTAAGGTCAATGTATATTGTGCATGTCCCTGCATAAATAAATAAAGAAAAGAAAAAGAAAAGAAAAAAAAGACTGGTCGGGCTGTAGCTTGTGGGACCGGCCGGTTCCACAAGTGTTGGACGACGCAATGTGGAACAAACCTTGGCCTAGTATTCTGGGAGATGAGCAGGACTAACCCCATCCAGGGCCATCGCGGGAGGGTGCCTGCTCCAGGGTCCAAGTTGCCTTAGCTGAGGGAACTGAGCGGCACCGTGGGACGCCCATGACGGCAGATGGAACCGAGTGGATGACCTATCCTGTTTCCAGAGTTCAGCTGAGAGGTACTGAGAAGCAGGGGGTCACAACGGCTTCACCAGCATCTGAAATGAAAGTGAGCGGGGCAGGAGTGGCTAGCACAGTGAAACGACCTACCACACAGGAACACTGGAAGCCGAGCTGGGCTCCTCTGGGAGTCGCTGATGTGGTCCAGCCCAGGGAGAGGGCCCGGTTGAGAGGGGTTCACAGGAAGAGAAAACGACAGGAAGACCAGGGGCGGTTGCAGGTGGTGGCTGTTCAGGAGGACGGCTACCTTCAGCTGTCTGATGGTACACAGAGACATCCCAACAGGCTGCGGCACGCCAATGAAGAGGGAGAGGTGTCTCGGCATCGACGTGGGTCACCTCCGGGCACCAAGAGAAGAAGATGCCCAGGTTGGGACCCGCCTGACGGGTCTCATGGGGGTGCTAACTGGTAATTTGGGGGGGGGGGCAATGTGTTTAATGTGTGTTTTTTTTACTGATTGCCCGACTTAGTGTGTTCTGCATGAGGTCACTGGGTGAGTTGCTGAAATGCTAAGGTGTATATTACCCAGGCTACACTGTTGCTGTTGACATGGTTAATGCACAAAATTACTATGCGACTGTGCCCAGTTTACAATGGAATTATACCAACGTGTTTCTTACGCTGGATTGTTATGTGAGCTGTCCATGGTGCTGAGTGATTACCTTAGCGTGCCTTAACACGTGTTTGCTGTGTTTCTTACCCGAGTTGTGGGGTGATTATGTTGGGTGTTCATGTTCAAGGGTATAACCTGTGCATATATGTTTATGGGATTTTTTAATTTATTATATTAGGAACATGGCGGGTTTTATTTTCATGGACTATACATTACTAAAGATGGCAGAATAATCCATCTAGCGGTGTGGAGGTGGGACAGTAGTCCACCTGTCCCCCTCTAGTTTTAGTTGTTTGTGTGCATGGTTAGGTTCTAATTACTTTGGTCACTATTAGTGTGTGCTTTGGGCTCTAAATTTGGGGAGGGTCTGATTGGTGTGCATGTGTTTTGGACTTTTCTACAGAAGGGGGAAATGTAATGTTCTTGGGACCCTTTATGGTGTGACACAGGTGATGACATCACCTGTGCTGTGTTAGAAATGCTCACTCCTTCCCCATATAGTGTACTATATAGTGAATCAGCCATTTTGTAGTGCTGTTCGAAATCTTAACTGAAAATTTCATTCACTATATAGTACACTCAAAATATCCCACAATGCATTTTGAAAAGTAGTGTACAACTGAGGGTCACTACATTAGCCAATATATCCTATAATGCAATGCACAGCAAACGGAGCAGTGAGAGGAGAGCTTCACATCGCAACATAAACTACCTTAAGGTTTTTATATTTATTAATTCGGGAAAAATGATTTGACTTAATATATATTTACTACAAATTACATGCAGGTATTAATTTTTTACCACCATTACTCTGTTATGTTTTACTGTCTCACCATGATGACGTCGTTAACCGTGCCACAAAAACAAGACCAGTAGTGTCTTATAAATCTTATAATTTTATTGTTATATTGAGTTTACTATATAGTCCACTACATCTCAATTCATTATATAGCGAGTAGGGAGGGAGTGCGTGAGTGAACATTCCGAACACAGCCCTGGTGCATAAGAGGGCTGTGTGGCAGAGGGGCGGCCTCTTTGACCACCTCTCTGCCTAGCAGGAGCATCTCTGTAGCATTGTGAGTCCTATAATAAAGTACTGTGTAGTTCACCCTAAGCCTCATTATCGTGCCACATTTTATGGACATAACAGAGAGTATTTAAATGACTGGCACAAGGTGATTTATTAAGGTTTGTGGTTGTCAATCTCCTGGTAAATGCACCAGGATTTAATGCCCAAAAAAAGCTTGTCTTAATTCATCTGCTCCTGACATGATAGCGGTCGTTGGTGCCAGGAGGAGACACTGGCAAGAACTGAGGGCACATGGCAGTAGAAAACCTTTTCTCTGCCCGTGACTTTATTTGGCATGACAGAAGAACAGATCATATGAATCTCAACGGTCTCACAGAGATCAATGTTATGCTGAACTGGACATCACCTGGCAGTTTTTTTTAATTTCATTTGTTTATAGTGTATATAGCCTACTACATGAATCTGTATCCATAAAATAGGATATAGGAGCCCTTCCTACCTGCAGTTAACATACAGATGTGTCAGCCGATAGTGACTTTTTACTCTTTTCTGCAGCGGTTCAGACTTGGACTCTGGAGTTTTCCTCAGCTCTCCCTCGCTCTTGAGGCAAAATCTTCCACATTGCCAATTTCTTTCATTTTTTTATCCATCCATTCTATATTTACAGTATTTCTTTTTGCTGTGCATAAAACAATAATTCAGTTCCTTCTTCTCTCTATTTTTCTCTCCCAGTTCAGGATACACAATATAGGAGGAAAACAACAATGAGATTATTAACAAAAAGAGCGCACAGATCCATAGAAACGTCCCCCGAAATTGCAACACCATAATTCAATGGCATTTAATGTATGAAAAGTTGTGAACTGGGAGACCTGTAGATTTTGTTAAAACAAAGTTATTCACATTATAAAACCCCAGAGTCTCCATCAAACCATCTTGACGGTTCAAGTGTTAATAAAATAAACACGTTGGTCAAATAATCCATTTATTCATGAGTAGTCCTTTTTTAAAATTAGATACTTCATTTATACATATTAAACAAAAAAGTCTGAAATTTTAAATGAAAATGTAAATTTTGAAATATAATGAACAAAAATAAACCGTTCTGGTGGAGTTAGCGCTTAAACAAAAACTTTCAAAAAAGCTTTATATATTATGCTCCTTGATGGCTTGCTTCCTCATCAGGTCTGCCTGTGTGCAATTTTGCAGTGCTGTTTGGTGGATGGGTGGTCATTATTGAAATGAAGTGTCTGCATCTCTGTCCATAATTTTGCGTATTGTTAGTAGATCACTGGCAAAAAAATTGGTCACCCCCTTAGGCACTCTGTCTAAACTGTGTACTGACTAATTTGCGCTGCCTTAGTAAATCTGCCTCTTTGGGGCGGCTGTAGCTGTGGGGCAGCCTGCCGCTGTTGGTGTGTGTCTGGGGTGGGTGGTTGGTGAGCTTGCGGTGGGCACTCTGGGGTGTTGCTTGGCGTGTGGGGTGCCGTATGGGTCTGACCCATTGCTCATTATTATTTTTGTTGTTGTGTGTGTTCTTGTGTGTAAGATGTGTGGGAGTGGGTGTAGGTGTGGCTGCAACATCATGCCTGTGGTGCTGGGAGCGCCGGAGTGCGACGCTGGCGGGTCCTGGGCTGCTCAGCCTGGCGGCCCTCGCCCTGAATCAGGATTTGGGGGCAGTGGGTGGCCTCCTGAGCCAGTTTGCAAGCTAGCTTCTGGCAAGCTGGTTTCTGGGGGGGGGGGGGGGGGGGGCTGGGGGGTGGCTTCTTTTTGGACCGCCTCCCTCCCTGTCTTATCTCCCGTCCCCCAATTCTGGGTGGAACATACATCTTATTTGGTACACTTAGGGTTTTGCGGTGGGGGTGTGCCGTACTGTGTCAGTGAAGGGGATACCTCTGTCTGCTGCGCAGTGGCACTGCCCTCACCTCAGTTTTAATTGCATTATAGACACTGAGGGCTTGGGAGGATGGGAGCCCCACTGCTTATAGCAGTGGCTAGCGGTGCTCCAACCACCATCCCCCCAATTTTAACTGCACTCTGGTAGTTCACACACCTGCACACAATCACACCACACAACTAACACACCCAACATGATTCGTGCATGGGAAGGGGGGCGGGGGTCTTCCCCCACCCCTGTTGCCATCCTTCTGCCGGGGGCCTGGGGGGACCGGCTCGCACCAGGGGGGGATGGGGGCACTGGTCTCCCGGCAGCTGGGGCCCAGAGGCTGACATTGGCCCCTCTTGGGGGGCGGGAATTGGCTGGTCCAGGGGCGTGGGTCTGCTGTGCCGGCGACTTGGCAGCCTAGCCTCCCTCAGCTGTCCCTCCTGGGGCAGATGCCTGGTTGTCCTGGGGCTTGTTGGCCTTGGGACATTTGTGCTCTGTGGGGGTTAGTGGTGCTGTCCTGTTTGCTCGGGGTTTACGGGGGTGGGGGGTTGTTGTGACCGGCCACCCTCTTCGTATGTTTCCTGGCAAACCACTCACATGCACACACTTATTGTGCGCTCTCGTACACATGCACACGTATGCACACACACGTGTCTCTCCTTTATCAGGTGCAGATACCAGACTCTTCAGTGGGAGAAACAGTCTGTATTCTGTTTGTTTCAGTTGTGTTAGTCTGTTTATCTTCTTTATCTGTTTCTTTCCCTTTTCTTTCTAGTCTAGTTTGTTATTTTCCATTCTGTTTACTATGTTTTGCCATTGTGTTTTCTCTTTTGCATTTGGATTTTGTTAATTGCCATTGTGTTTTCCCTTTGCAGTTTAGATTTGCCCTTCAGGACCAGCACAATGTGCTGAGGTATAAGAAACGTAATCCAAAAGCTTATAAAGATAAGGGTAATGCTGTCAACAGACACAGGAAAAGATCATGGGTTTGCTTCAAGCATAACCCTAACAGAGTACTTCTATTGCCAAAACACAAGTTTTATTTGCTGAAAGTAAAAATAAGATAAGCCTTTATTAGTCCCACAATGGGGAAATTCCAGAAAATAAAACTGAATCACAACTAATATTGCACTGCGTTTGATTTCATCATAAGCAAAGGTGATATGTATGATATAAAATGTATGTAATGAAATAAACCACTGGGTATACATATGGCCATCTGAACTGCTTTGATGTACAGCAGCCAGAAAAGATACCAGCTAATGTTGGCAGTGGCCAGGCAAAGCTGCCCTGTAATTGAACTGTCCAGTGTGTCTTCATGTGTAATTGAATGGTCCTAAGTGTTAGTGTGTGGGTGTGGGTGTAAATGAAATGTTGGGATGTTCACTGACTTGTGAATCAGATGTAACATCTCTCAGAAGTCGAAGCCAGCCTTTATTTGCTTTTGTTTTAAAACACATTTATATAGCAAAGATAAGACTGGATGAAAAAAGGATAAAGGAACAAGATGTGAGCTCTCATTTACCCCCTGTCTGAACAAATGCATTTGCCGATTAAGGTTAAGGAATCTCACCAGGACGACTCCAAGATAAAACTGGAGATTCTTGGTGTGACAATAGAAAAGTACCTTCCGGATCGCACATTACCGTAAGTACTGCATTATTTATGTGTATTACTGATTTACTGTGTAGAATTTGGGGGCAACACATATAAAACGTAACTGCAACCAGTATGTGCACTTCAAAAAGAGCAATGGGGATAGTTAATCTACAGGGTTTAGAGACCATACCAACATCTAATTTTTGAATTCACATGCTTACCATAAATAAGATAAGATAAGCCTTTATTAGTCCCACAATGGGGAAATTCCAGGCTTGCAACAGCACAGGGATAGCAACACTCAGAGCAACAATCAGAAGGCAAGAAAAAAACAAGAGCAGCTAATATACATATGTACATATTACTATAAATATATATATACTGTATATATATATATATATATATATATATATATATATACACAGACACACAGTGCAGAGCATTGTAGCTGGATGGAATAAATATATAAGTATATAAACACACAGTGCGGAGCATTGTAGCTATATGGAATAAATACAGTATGTAGATATATAAACACACACAGTACGGAGCATTGCAGCTAGGTGGAATAAATATGTCAATATATAAACACACACAGTGCGGAGCATTGTAGCTAGATGGAATAAATATATAGATATATAAACACACCCAGTGCGGAGCATTGTAGCTAGATGGGATGAAACAGCACAACCGTCTACTTAGTTATCCTACATGGTATGATTATGTACCCATACATATTCTCACCCTCCATAGCGACCGGTATTTTCCTAGTTGTATGCCGGAGGGGACCATTGTGTAAGTCTATTGCATCTTTTGCATTCAAAACTATAAGGTTGTTACGTCTTTTTGCTATCTCTACGAGCAGCCCTGCTTAGGTTGTACAGTCTGACAGCCGTTGGTAGGAAGGACCTGCGAAACCTCTCGGTTGGGCACCTGGGATGATGTAGTCTGCTGCTAAATGAGCTCCTCAGTGCATTCAGTATGTCCTGCATAGGGTGGAACTCGGACTCCAGCAGAGATGACAGTTTAGCCACCGTCCTTCTCTCTCCTATCTCCTCCACTGGGTCAAGGCGCTGCCCCAGGACAGAGCTAGCTTTCTTGATCAGTTTGTTCAGTCTCTTCCTATCGGCTGCGGTAATGCCACTGCCCCAGCAGACCACTCCAAAAGTGATGGCTGATGCCACCACCGTGTCATAGAATGTCTTCAGCAGCGCCCCTTTTTCCATCCGTTTCCCATAGGTGGGATGGTCCGTCTTCTCTCCCCCCCACCAGCCCTCACTCCATTGATGAATTTTGTAAAATACCAGACTGCACATATAACGTTCAAAGATGGGGTACAAAGAGGGGCATTACATTTCAAGAAAAAAATTTAAATTATAGATTCTTAAAGCTTAGACCAGGCCTATTCAATTAGCGGCCCACGGGCCACATGCGGCCCAGAACCAACCTCCGAGTGGCCCAGGTCCAGTCTGTGGTCCAGCCAAAGAAGCAAAGGCCAACACATTTCACAGAATTGCAGAAATACATTAATTACTACAGACCATAAATGCAACACTCCACGTAGCCTAGCAACCGTCAACCCACAATGCAGTGCATTTGTCTTGAAGTGTGGACTCTATGACTGTGACTAACGGTGCTAGTGATAAGATGCCAAGCCTACACCAAATGCGATCGGGCAGCACGTTTGCCTCTTTCAATGGAAAGAGGAGAGCACACGCGAAATCATTCATTCACATCTGAGGATAGTGCTACCTTTGAGATTCTGAAGTCATCAGAGTAAAAGTATCAACATTGGAGAGTAAACTAGTTTGAAAATGAGACTGGCACTCACCCGGAGAAAGAAGGGTTGGGAGCTCTTCAGCTGAATCGGGATGTTGTGGAGAAGTGTGGGAAGGATGAGGCTGAGTTTATTTCTCAAGTCCAGTTTTATTCACATTCACATTCTCCAACATCCAAAAACAGAAAGATAAAGGAATCCCCCAACATCTGTCCCTTTAATACCCCAGGACATCAAAGCACACAGTCACATTGTCCTTTAATCCCAAATCACAATGCATCCCCCTCCAGGTCTTCTCGTCTCCACCTAAAGTCCTGGTGGTCAGGAAATCCTTCAAGGCCATCTCTTTGCATACAAAAGGCCAGACTTCACATCCTCCTGTTACCCCTAGGAGGTTCAGACCTTTTGTTCCTCTGAGACGTGAAGCATACAATAAGCATACAGTAATACACATGTGAAGCATATGAAACCCACATATGTGCACCACATGACCCCCCCCCCAAACGTCTGAGATGGAACAACATAACCACAGATTGCATGTCATGATAAAATCACTACATATCAGTCCACGTGCCGCTTGGGCCTCAGCCTTCTCCCGTATTTGCTGTAAGCAGGCTGTACCACTTCCACGGCATCTTCCTGCTGTGGAGCTGCTGCCTGGGGATGAGAACTGTTAGTCAACCTCTGTGGGTGTTCTGGGGAATGCTCTCTAGGGGGTCTGCCGCGCCGAGGAGCCTTAGCCAACTGCACAACTTCGTCAGCTACCACAAAAGCGGGTTTGAGCCTGTTAATGCCAATCATTTCTTTTCTGCCCCCCAACTCTAGCAAAAAATGCTTATCCCCTGTTTCCAGCACTCTATATGGTCCGTCATAAGATGGGCGTAAAGGCGGACGATGGGCATCATGTCTGACAAAAACAAACTCCACATTTTTTAAAGCCTTAGGCACAAAAACACGTGGAAAACTGTGGTGAACGGGGCCAGGTAGCGTGCTCGGGCCCGTGCTATTCTGTAACCGCTGAGCCGGGGAGCACTCTGGCACTGGATTATCTGGGAGAAATTCCCCAGGCAGCCGAAGCGGCTGTGCGAAAACTAGCTCAGCTGGGTAGGCTTCTAAATCCTCTTTAGGTGCAGAACCCAACCCCAATAAAACCCATGGTAGCTTGTCCACCCAATTTGCATCCGTAAGCGACGCTCTGAGAGCCGCCTTCAGTGACCTGTGAAAACGTTCGCATGACCCGTTAGCCTGCGGGTTGTACGCGGTTGTGCGGTGGATCGTTGCCCCCAGGCTGCGGACCATCGCTGACCAAAGTTCAGAAACAAATTGAGGGCCTCTGTCGGACATAATGTCTGGCGGGACTCCAAAACGCACTACCCATGCCGTTAAAAACGCGCGCGCAACCTCCTCGGCTGTGGTTGACGACAGCGGAACCACTTCCGGCCAGCGCGTGGTGCGGTCAACTATTGTCAGAAGATGTGTGCACCCTTACGAGGGCGGGAGGGGGCCTACGAGGTCCACGTGGACATGATCAAACCTTTTAGCTGGGATGTGAAACGGCTCCAAGGGAGCTCTTGTGTGTCTATGAACCTTGGCCCGCTGACAGGCCATGCAGGCTGCCGCCCACTCTCTAACTTGTTTGCGCAGGCTCGGCCATACAAATTTCTCTCCTACCATTTTGACCAACGCACGCACTCCCGGGTGCGCTAGAGAATGGATCGAGTCAAAAACGCGGCGGCGCCACGTGGCTGGAACCACAGGACGCGGCCGCCCACTGGAGACATCACAGATTAGGGGGGGCATACCGTCTTGCAGCACCCTGTTCTCCAGCCTTAACCCTGTTGGTCCAGACTGGAGTGCGCGCACATCCGCATCACTAACCTGCTCCGCGGCCATGGCTGCATAATCTATCCCCACGCGGACCGGGGCCGCGCGCACTTCCGCGTCGCTAACCTGCTCCACGGCCATGGCTGCAGAATCTACCTCTACGTGGGCTGGAGTCGCCACGGCACGCGAGAGGCAGTCCGCCACTACATTAAGTTTACCCGCCACATGCTGGATATCGGTAGTAAACTCCGATATCGCGACCAGCTGTCTCTGCTGCCGGCCTGACCAAGGTTCTGAAATCTTGGCCATCGCGAAAGTCAGCGGCTTGTGGTCAACGAACGCGGTGAAATGGCGTCCTTCCAGCCAGAACTGGAAGTGGTGAATGGCCAAGTGGAGAGCTAACAACTCCCTGTCGAATGCATTGTATTTTCATTCGTTGTCGCGCAGGGTCTTACTGAAAAAGGCGAGCGGTTGCCAGGCTCCGGCTACATGCTGTTCCACGACCGCCCCTATGGCCACATCTGACGCGTCAGTAGTGAGCGCCATGCGGGCCACTGGGACTGGATGTGCTAACAATGCAGTGTTTGCCAGGGCTGTTTTGACTTCAGAGAATGCGCGCTCTCGCTCCGGAGACCATTCGACTTTATTTGTGGGTTTTTGTTTTTTTAGTGCAGCATACAATGGTTGCTTGAGCTGCACTGCGCGGGGGAGGAAACGGTTATAAAAATTCACCATTCCCAAAAACTCTTGTAACGCTTTGACCGTTTGTGGTTGGGGAAAATTTGTTACTACGCGTACTTTGTCAGGCAGAGGGACCGCTCCTTCTGGGGAGACGCAATGCCCCAAAAAATCAATCTGCGTCACCCCGAACTGACACTTCGCTGAGTTAATTATTAACCCGTGTTCTGCCAACCTCCGGAAAACTGCCATGAGGTGGTTTTCGTGTTCGTCTTCGGACGCGCTGGCTACCAATATGTCGTCCAGGTAGACGAACACGAAAGGGAGATCACGCAAAACCGCGTCCATCATGCGTTGGAACGTCTGCGCCGTGCCTTTAAGCCCAAACAGCATGCGCAAAAACTCGAAAAGCCCGAAAGGAGTTATTACCGCTGTTTTGGGTATGTCCTCAGCGCGCACTGGGACCTGGTGGTAACAGCGTACCAAGTCTATTTTAGAAAAAACGCGCGCCCCCGCCAAATGAACTGAAAAATCTTGGATGTGCGGGATCGGGTAGCGGTCGTGCGCTGTAGCGTTGTTCAGCCTGCGGAAATCACCGCAAGGTCGCCACGAGCCATCAGCTTTCGGGACCATGTGAAGCGGTGAAGCCCATGGGCTCTTCGAACGCCTGATGATGCCCAACCTTTGCAGGTTGGCGAACTCCTCGCGCGCTATGGTCAGTTTAGCTGAATCCAAGAGCCGAGCTTTTGCAAAAACGGGCGGTCCGGTGGTAGTAACAAAATGTTCCACCCCGTGTTTAGCGACAGTCGCCGAAAATGTTGGAACCGTGAGTACTGGGAACTGAGTGAGGAGTGTGTGGAACTTAACCACCTGCAGCTGTGACGTTGGCTTGTGCTCTTGGCGGGGCCACTCGAGCTGTACAGGGAATAGAATAAAAAGAGAGTGCATTAACCAGGCGTCTGTTAGCAAGATCGACCAACAAACCATGTGAGCACAATAAATCAGCCCCTAACATGTTGAAATTGACTGCCGCTATGATGAAAGTCCACTCGAATGTACGGCCGTGTAAAGACAGAAGCAGAGTCCTCTCACCGAAGGTCTTAATGTAATGTAATGTAATGTACTTTATTTATATAGCCCTTTAAAACAACCCGTAGGTGACCAAAGTGCTTTACAAAAAATAAACAGCATTAAAAACACACAGAGCATTAAAAACAAATAACATAAACAAAAACAACCTAAAAATAAAATAAAAACAAATGCCAAGACAAATATCACCACTACTGGGTATTAAAAGCCATCCTAAACAAATATGTCTTAAGTTCAGATTTAAAAAGGGTCAGGTCAGAGATAGCACGTAGGTCAGGGGGGAGATTATTCCAGAGCCTGGGGGCAGCAACAGAAAAGGCTCGGTCACCCCAATGTTTATACCTTGACCTAGGCACATCCAGCAAAAGCTGATTGGATGACCTCAAAGCTCTGCCTTGGTCACGGACAGTCAAAACCTCAGACATATAAACCGGAGCAAGGCCATTAAGAGCTTTAAAAACAAAAAACAAAAGTTTAAAATTAATTCTAAAATGGACTGGAAGCCAATGAAGTGAAAAAAGGATCGGAGTAATGTGCTCTCGCCTAGGTGTGTTGGTCAAAAGACGGGCCGCTGCATTTTGCACAAGTTGAAGGCGGCCAAGAGAAGACTGAGAGATGCCAACATAAAGTGCATTGCAGTAATCAAGTCGAGACGTGACTAAAGCATGGATAGCTATCTCAAGATCATGACGGCTCAGGAAAGGTTTGGCTTTGGATAACAAACGTAATTGATAAAAGCTCATTTTGACTACATTGTCAATCTGTTTATCAAATTTTAAATGGCTGTCAAAAATCACCCCCAAATTTCTGACAGCTGAACTGAGCCTTAAAGAGAGGGTACCAAAGCCAGCCGTTACAGTATCCCCAAACACAATACATTCTGTTTTTTCTTCATTTAAGTGGAGAAAATTTTGGCTTAACCACAACTTAATATCAATGATGCAGTCCAATAGAACACTTTGTGAGTTTGTCTTAATCGCCGAGCCGTTCGCTGCTGACACCCGGGGACCACTGGAAGGCACCAGCCGGTCAGCGTAGGAAGGTGTGATGAAACTCAGCTGGGAGCCCGTGTCCACAAGGAAATGCCTCCCCGAGTGCGCATCCCTCAAGTAGAGCAGCTTGTTCTCCTCTCCGAGGGCCGCACCTGCTACCGACCCCCGGTCTTGGCGTTTCCCGAGCGCTTGAAATGGCACGGTGGAATACACTTGCGTGCCCTCTCTGCGAAGCGGCGATGGTAGAAGCAAAGGACATCGTCTGCTCCGTGTTTCCTGGCCCCTGCTGGTGCTGCCGCCTCTGGCCCCCGGCCCTCTCTGGACGTTGCGCCTGGCTCCGCTGCCACAGCCATAGCCGCGCGCCGTTTATTGGCGTCGACGAGTCGTTGCGCCTCCTGGCCCAGCTCGTGGTAGTCTCATTGGGCCAACAGTGGTGAACTGGCCAGGGTCACTCTCACCGCTGACGGTAGGGTCCTGAGGAAAAGGTGGGTGAAGATGAAGTTATCATCTTCGGAGTCTCTCAAACTCAACATCTTCCCCATCAGGTCTGCAGGTCTGTCGCTCTCAAATTCAGTCAGTGCCAGGAGCCTCTCTGCTCGCTCCTCCACCGAGGGGGTGAAGTAACGGATGAGTGCAGCCTTCAACGTGCTGTACTTGTCGCTGTCCGGCGGGTGGTTGATCAGGCTCTCCACCCGCTGGGCTGTGTGGTTGTCCAGCTTTGCAACCACATGGTAGAACTTTGTGGGGTCCACCGAAATCCTCTGGAGGTGGAACTGTGCCTCGACTGCACTAAACCAGGAGTGGGGATTGTTCAGCCAGAAGTCCGGTAGCTGAACTGTGGCTGCATTTGTTTGGCTGGCTTCTGACGAGTCTGGCTAGGGAGATTCGTCTCCGCTCATGATGCGTCTTAGGGTCACCAGTGTGGAGAAGTGTGGAAGGACGAGACTGAGTTTATTTCTCAAGTCCAGTTTTATTCACATTCACATTCTCCAACATCCAAAAACAGAAAGAAAAAGGAATCCCCCAACACCTGTCCCTTTAATACCCCAGGACATCAAAGCACACAGTCACATTGTCCTTTAATCCCAAATCACAATGCATCCCCCTCCAGGTCTTCTCATCTCCACCTAAAGTCCTGGTGGTCAGGAAATCTGACCACCAGGACTTTGGGTGCACGGTGGCGCAGTGGTTAGCACTGCGGCAGCACAGTTTACCCTCGGCCGGGGGATCGCGGGGATCGTGGGTTCGATCCCTGCCCCTGGCCAACAGTGATCTGTGTGGAGTTTGCATGTTCTCCCCGTGTATGCGTGGGTTTACCCCGGGATTTCTCCGGTTTCCTCCCACATGCCAAAAACATGCAGGTTAGGTTAATTGGAGACTCTAAAGTGGCCCTTGGTGTGAATGTGTGTGAATGGTTAAAAGGGATGGCGCCGTATTGTGGCTGCTTCATCCATCCAGGTGGTGGATGACCCTTAATTTTCTGTAAAGCGTCTTTGAGTGTCTATGATAAAGCGCTATATAAATCTGATGTATTGAAATCCTTCAAGGCCATCTCTTTGCATACAAAAGGCCAGACTTCACATCCTCCTGTTACCCCTAGGAGGTTCAGACCTTTTGTTCCTCTGAGACGTGAAGCATACAATAAGCATACAGTAATACACATGTGAAGCATATGAAACCCACATATGTGCACCACAATGTCATTATTATTTACCCACGGACATGCTAACAAGGCTAGCAGGCTAGCAACGTGAATGCCTATCATCTTGTGAAGTTTTGGAGGTAGGGTGTACCCTGCCTCTCGCCCAAAGATGCTGGGATATGCTCCAGCCCCCCCGCGAACCAAAAAGGATTAAGCGGAAGAAGATGGATGGATGGGTGGGTGGATGGATGGATGGATAACTTTTTCAGGTGAGCCCCCCATCAGATAATGTAAACCTAAGCATGACGTTATTTTAGGGATTTCAACAGCAGGTTGAACACAGCTGCAGAAGTTATAAAGGCAACTTCGCCTGTCTGCAACTCACTCAGATGGTGAATTCATGTCTATTTGCATGTTTACATTGAGTTATAATGTAATCACACCAGGCAAAAAAATTGCCCGTTCACGTTTGGTGTGAAGGCAACTTAAAACATGCCATTGTCACCTCTGAAAGGTAAAATTGATATTGAAAATTGTTGGTTTAACCCTGCGTGGACTGATATGTGTGTGTAATTGTCACGGTTGGTGGTAAATTAGACCCAAATGCGGTACTTAGAGTTCGGCATGATTTATTCATGAGCTGGCCAAACGGGCGCAGCTCAAAAGAAACATAAAAAACACAAAATAACAAACAGCTTGGGGGCTGTACAGAACTTACTACATAAAGCAGGATTGGCTCAGGTCAGATACAAAATGAGCAGGAATAGGTCAGGACAGAACAGAGGTGTGTTGTTCACACTGATATGACGACACTCTCAACGAAACATAGATTGGGGCAGGTATAAATACACACAGGCTCAGTTAAACACAGGTGGCAAAATCAGGACAAACTGACACAGCGGGGCTCGGTTAGACATAGCAGGATGGGCTGGGCTGAGTAAACAATCACACAGAGGATGCACCAAAAACAAAAAACCATCAGAGGGGAAACAAGAACGTGGCACATAAAGATGACAATTAATATTAATAATACTGATAAAGAAAGAGACCCACAGAGAAATAACTACACAAAAGAGAATAATTATGGCAATCCAGGAAAATAATAACAACCAGAATGAAATACAGAAAATTCCAAAAATGAACTTAAAGCAAAGGCGAGGGCTGAGTCCCATGCCCAAAAAACAAGGTACTAAGATAAGATAAGATAAGATAAGCCTTTATTAGTCCCACAACGGGGAAATTCCAGGATTGCAACAGCACAGGGATAGCAACACTCAGAGCAACAATCAGAAGGCAAGAAAAAAACAAGCAAGCAAGAGCAGCTAATATACATATGTACATATTACTATAAAATATATATATATACACACACACACACACAGACACACAGTGCAGAGCATTGTAGCTGGATGGAATAAATATGTAAATATATAAACACCCACAGTACGGAGCATTGCAGCTAGGTGGAATAAATATGTAAGTATATAAACACACACAGTGCGGAGCAATGTAGCTAGATGGAATAATATGTAGATATATAAACACACAGTGCGGAGCATTGTAGCTAGATGGAATAAATATATAGATATATAAATATAAACACACCCAGTGCTGAGCATTGTAGCTAGATGGAATAAATATGTAAATATATAAACACACACAGTGCAGAGCATTGTTGCTAGATGGGATGAAACAGCATAACCATCTACTTAGTTATCCTACATGGTATGATTATGTGCCCATACATATTCTCACCCTCCATAGTGACCGGTATTTTCCTAGTTGTATGCCGGAGGGGACCATTGTGTAAGTCTATTGCATCTTTTGCATTCAAAAAACTATTAGTTTGTTACGTCTTTTTGCTATCTCTGCGAGCAGCCCTGCTTAGGTTGTACAGTCTGACAGCCGTTGGTAGGAAGGACCTACGAAACCTCTCGGTTGTGTACTAGAATTATAAATTAGGATGAGGGCATGAAATCCATCCCACGCCGTGACAGTAATGGAATGTGTAGTTATAAAAAGAGGTTCCTACTCACACATTTGGTGATTTAAAACAAAACAAACCACAATAGTGGATGTGCAATGTTTGCTAATGTTATCAATCTTTACTTGGGGGGTTTGTGCACTCAAGTGTTTGATAGTTCATTTTTTATTCAGCTAAATGCACTTTCTGATGTGCCAAGGTCAGTTATGGCCAGGATGTGTAGTATATTTTATTTCAAAAGAGAAACAAATGTTAATGCTACCAACAGAGCACGTTGAGTTTTTATGCACTTTGAGATATGCCTGAGTAAGATGTGACCAAAATGGTTATTTACAGAATTAAATTGCTCCCCATTCAATTGTTGTTCAAGAGGAAAAATATTTCTTCTACTTCAAGTTCTGCTCAACCCCAGCACTGTTGTGTTTTTATGCACTTTTGATGTGCCTTTGTCATGTGCCAAGTGCACATTTAAAACCAAGACAATGAATAAAAAGTGCATATTTTTCATCATATTGATCTATGTTGATTTGAAATTTATCATATTCAGCAGATTGCTGAACATGTGTGGCCCAGTTACGTCTTGATTTCAAATTGTGGCCCAGCTGATTTTGTAATTGAATAGCCCTGGCTTAGACATTTCTCTCCAAGAAGCCATTTTAACTATTTCATGTTTACTTCAGAACATCATTAAAAAGTAAATGGCACTAGTCTTGACACAAACCCGCTGCTCCTGATAAGGTTCTGAGACCAAGACCCAAACGCAAGCACAGATGGAAACAACAGGTAACTGCAAACAATGATCTTTATTACAATAACTGAGCAATTGAATATGAAGTGAGGCGCTGGCAACCCTGCGGGGAGGAGAGCAGAGACAAGGGTGAGGATATGGGCTGGCAGTGATGAGATGATTAATATTGCTTAATATGCTTACAGATACTACTGGAGAGGGGAGTGTGGACCGAGTTGATAATCCTACAGCACAGGAGAGTCTATGACCTGGTTGCAGATCCTCCAGAGCAGGGGCTGTGGTGCAGGGTTCCTGAAGGGAGCAGCGAGCAGGCTGGTCAGGCCTGGGAGTGGGAGTGAAGGCAACAGTGAAGATAAATGTTGGTAAGTCGACTTATTTGGACACAGTGGGGGAGATGTGCACAGTTCAGGAGCAAACAACCCGATCCTTGAGGCAGTTTACAGTAGTGATGGGACAGCAGGCTCCGGAGCTTTGAGGGTGCTCCGAGCTTGTCAAGGAAATACAGTGGTGTGAAAAAGTGTTTGCCCCCTTCCCGATTTCTCATTTTTTTGTATGTTTGTCACACTTAAATGTTTCAGATCGTCAAACAAATTTAAATATTAGACAAAGATAACACAAGTAAACACAAAATGCAGTTTTTAAATGAAGGTGTTTATTATCAAGTGGAAAAAAATCCAAATCTACATGGCCCTGTGTGAAAAAGTGATTGCCCCTAAACCTAATAACTGGTTGGGCCACCCTTAGCAGCAACAACTGCAGTCAAGCATTTGCGATAACTGGCAATGAGTCTTTTACAGCGCTGTGGAGGAATTTTGGCCCACTCATCTTTGCAGAATTGTTGTAATTCAGCCACATTGGAGGGATTTTGAGCATGAACCGCCTTTTTAAGATCATGCCACAGCATCTCAATCGGATTCAGGTCAGGACTTTGACTTGGCCACTCCAAAGTCTTCATTTTGTTTTTCTTAAGCCATTCAGAGGTGGACTTGCTGGTGTGTTTTGGATCATTGGCCTGCTGCAGAACCCAAGTGTGCTTCAGCTTGAGGTCATGAACAGATGGCCGGACATTCTCCTTTAGGATTTTTTGGTAGACAGCAGAATTCATGGTTCCATTTACCACAGCAAGTCTTCCAGGTCCTGAAGTGGCAAAACAGCCCCAGACCATCACACTACCACCACCACATTTTACTAATGGTATGATGCTCCTTTTCTGAAATGCTGTGTTACTTTTACGTTGGATGTAATGGGAAACGCACCTTCCAAAAAGTTCAACTTTTGTCTCATCAGTCCACAGAGTATTTTCCCAAAAGTCTTGGGGATCATCAAGATGTTTTCTGGCAAAAGTGAGATGAGCCTTTATGTTCTTTTTGCTCAGCAGTGATTTTCGTCTTGGAACTCTGCCATGCAGGCCATTTTTGCCCAGTCTCTTTCTTATGGTGGAGTCATGGTGGAGTTATGGTGGAGTCATGAACACTGACCTTAACTGAAGCAAGTGAGGCCTTCAGTTCTTTAGATGTTGTTGTGGGGTCTGTTGTGACCTCTTGGGGTAATTTTGGTCGGCCAGCCACTCCTGGGAAGGTTCCATGTTTTCACCATTTGTGGATAATGGCTCTCACTGTGGTTCGCTGGAGTCCCAAAGCTTTAGAAATGACTTTATAACCTTTTCCAGACTGATAGATCTCAATTACTTTGTTTTTCATTTGTTCCTGAATTTCTTTGGATCACAGCATGACGTCTGGCTTTGGAGGATCTTTTGGTCTACTTCACTTTGTCAGGCAGGTCTTATTTAAGTGATTTTTTTTAATTGAGAACTGGTGTAGCAATAATCAGGCTTGGGTGTGGCTAGGGAAATTGAACTCAGCTTTCCAAAGATGTGATAAACTACAGTTAATTTATGTTTAATGGGGGGGTGTCACTTTTCAAATAGGGCCATGTAGGTTTGCATGTTTTTCCCCTTAATAATAAACGCCTTCATGTAAAAACTGTA
The DNA here is from genome assembly GCA_020510985.1 of Pholidichthys leucotaenia. Classification (NCBI taxonomy): domain Eukaryota; kingdom Metazoa; phylum Chordata; class Actinopteri; order Cichliformes; family Pholidichthyidae; genus Pholidichthys; species Pholidichthys leucotaenia. The sequence continues at coordinate 454,394,477 of CM035836.1, forward strand.
TTTTGTGTTTACTTGTGTTATCTTTGTCTACTATTTAAATTTGTTTGATGATCTAAAACATTTAAGTGTGACAAACATACAAAAAAATGAGAAATCAGGAAGGGGGCAAATACTTTTTCACACCACTGTATTTGGCAAAGCGTGTTTTGAGGCGTGTATTGCTGATGTATGTGTTGACATTGTACCACGTGGCTGGGTCAGGAAGCCCTTCGTGATTTTGCACACATCATGAAATAAAGTGAGCAGCAATACACAATGGAAATCCCATCCCTCACATTTTGTGTTGTCGATGTTTGACTGTGTAAGGGATTTGTCACAGGCAATTTTCAGATGGAGCCAGCCCCAAAAACACAGACTTCTCCCATTTGGAAAGAGTTTGAGCTCATTTCTCCCATTTATACATTTTTTTACAAATAGTGGGCATTTATTGCAACTTAAGTGATGGCCTAGAGGTAAAGCATCTGTCTTGCAACTGGGAGGCTCAGGTTCAAGTCTCAGCTAGAGTGTTCTTGTAATTTTATTTTTATTTGCAAGGTGAAGTGTCTGTTGTGTTTCAAAGAGCTTGGATCATTATGCTGAGGCACTATTGTGCCCTGTATGAGAATAAGGACAGAGGTGAATGTACTGGGAACGACAGAAATGTGTCTATCCCACACTGTACAAACTTGCAGTAGCCTTCCTTTGCACATGTGCATCCTCTGTGCTCTGAGAGAGTATTCTCCAAAGCTGGAGAAATAATCTGAAAAAAAGAAATTGCCTTAGTCCAAAGATTGTTAAAATGTTATTATTTCTTAATAAAAAATGGATAAGTGGCACAAGCACATTCACTGTAGTCACCTCAGTTTTATCATTTCTTTTTTCCCTTATGATCATTGATATTTCTTAAAAGACGGTGCATTTATTGAAATGAAAATAAAAACACATTAAACCAATAATACCCTTGTAAAAATCTGCATGTTGTATATGTTTTGTCCACTAGATGACCTAGTAGAGACAATGAAGCATCACATGAGGCCTCGTCTATATGAGCCTGTTGTGTATGTAAATAGGCTGTAGTAGCAAGATGGCGGCCGGGTTGGTCATGGGCTAGACTGGGGTGGCTACTGCCGGTTTCCAGTGGTGATGCCGCCCGTGGTATAAAGGAGTGGACGGAAGAGGCTCTGTCTCGTTCGTTGTGGGAGACACCTGGTCAGCAGGCGTGTGCCGTGAGCCTGTATATGTAAGCAACACTGTATGTAATAAAGCTCCATTAAACTGCAGCAACTGTGTACTTGCTTTACACCAGTTATGGACATAACATTTGGCGACGAGGTAAAAGCGGGAATGGAAAATTTCGTTGCTCAATTTCGGCCGTTTTTGGAGGCACTGGGTACGCCACCCGTGCCATGGCCTCGTTGGTTCTCGGCTTTTACCAACTACCTCGTGGTCTTGGACCTCGGTGAGTGTGAGAGGCTTCGCACGAGGTCGGTGTTAATCCATAAGTTGGGTGCTGAGGGGCAGAGAGTGTTGGATAGTCTGGGTGAGGCCAACAGTTTCGACGGCGTGGTGGAATTGATGGCGCGCCATTTTCGCGCTGATGAGAGCGTCACGGTCCGGTGCATCCATTTTCGACAGCGCTGCCAGCGGTTAGGGGAGCCGGTGACAACACTCATTGCCAAGCTCCGTAGGCTGGTGAGGGGGTATGAGTTTGGACGCCTGGAAGAGGAAATGATTCGGGACCAACTGGCGGAACACGTTTGTAGTGAAGCGGTCCGGTCCAGGTTACTGAAGTTTCCAGAAAAGTTGACGTTGACCACTGCTGTTGAGCTTGCCCAGCGGTTTGAGGCAGCGGAGATCATCACGAAGGGCCTGCCTGAAGAGGCTCTTTGGAGCAAAGATGATTCTCGCGCGAAGGCACCGTGTTGGGACCCTAATGACAGTGACGCTGGAGGTGACACGTATGCCACTGTGGTGAAGATACGGTCTGCCCCTGGTACACCTCGTTGTTATGGGTGTGGGTCCCCTGTTCACCGCTATAAAGCCAGTGTGTGCCCAGCAAGAGGAAAACGATGTGGCAAGTGCGGTCTACAGGACCATTTCGCCAGGACGTACGACAACTTCGTATGCAGGAGCCGTAGGAGAGAACCAGGTGCTGTGCAGAAGTCTCCGACCATTGTACATACGGTCTCCCCAGCAACTACGAGGAGGATCAGTTGTCGTGCTTGAATGGTGTCGTGGTTCTGCTGTTGATTGACACGGGTGCTGTTATCTCGGTGTTGAACCTGGCAACCGTGAACAGTTTGTTTCCCCACCAAGAGATTAAACAATGTGAGAGGGATTACTATGGCTATGGACTGAATAGGCTGGCTGTGATGGGCTTTATGGAGGGAGAGGACCGTTACGGGTCGGTTGTGGTGCCCTGAGCCCACATCCATGTCACCGCTGTGGGGGTTGACATCATGGAGTGCAACCTATTTTATAGCCTGGGTTTTTTGAACGCCAACGTATCGGGTGAGTGGTTGGGCTGCGGACTGTGGAGTCGGCCAACTCCGCTGATGGATGGCGTGGAGGTGAGGGAATCAGACTGGTTGGATGTGTCAAGAAGGAGAGCATGTTCGGCGCTACGTAAGGATGCCGCGGGCTGGTCCCGATGCCAGTCTGTTTGATGCCCAAACTGGGGGCGCGGAATGTCATGATGGGACCCCACTGGCAGCCTGTAAGGACGAGGTGCCCATGCTGGATCCAGAAACAGCGGGACCAGAGAGCAAGTTGTTTCATCGCTCGGGAAGACGGTCAGCCATGGAAAACACAGACTGGGCCCAGGAGTCGTCTGGACCGTTGATGGAGACCAGTCTGACCCAACACCATCGGAGGAGGAGGTTGCGGGCTTCCCTGCAGGTTGGCGACGTGGTGCGGCCCAGGGTTGAGGCCCAGATGAGAGGTGAACACGGCTCGCGTGAGCGACAAGAGGAGAGGAGACGGTTCGGAGTGGAGGCCATTTGGAGTGATGGGTGTCTATGCTTGTCTGACCAGACCCGCAGGGTGGAGAAGACGAAGCGGCATGGTGGGAGCCCTGAGGTCAAGAGACTGAAGCGTCGGGAGAAAGACCCGCCTGAGGACTGAGAGAATTGTTTTCATTTTTGTCTGTGTTTTTCTTCTCAGTCCAGATGTGTTTTATTTTCTCATTTACGTTTGTCTGCTGCTGGTTTTGGTATCCTGTCTAATTAAAAAAAAAAAAAAAAGAGAGAGAGTGAGTGCTAATTTGAGGGAAGTTTTCTATTATAATTATGGTGTATATTGATTGAATTTTGACCTGAGGGGTTTTATGTGTATAAATTATGTGATTTTGCTAATTTTAGGGTGAAATTTTATTGAAATGACATTTTGTGTGCCCAAGTTTGGGGTGGTGGGGTGTGTTTGACCCATGTTAAATTGTTTATGTTTGATTATTTACATACCCAGCGTTTTGAAATGTGCCCAGTGTGGGGGTGAGTGTTGGGGGGGAGCCCGCCAGTAGCTATTATTTGTCTTGTGATTGTGTATTTTGTGTGGAGCTGTTCCAGGATTATTTTATTTTATTATCGTAGTTACACGGCTTTGTTCTGTGTTCGGTGGCAGAATAATCCACCTAGCCGTGTGGGGGTGCTGGTAGTCTACCTGGCCCCCCACTTACTTGTGTGCATGAATAGGTTGTTTATTTGTCTTTGTAATTGTTTTGTCTTTGAAGCAAATTGAAGCAATTGAATTGAAGCAAATTTGGGGGGATTTAACTGTGCGCTTGGCTTTTTTTTTTTTTTGAAGGGGGGAGAAATGTTGTGTATGTAAATAGGCTGTAGTAGCAAGATGGCCACCGGGTTGGTTATGGGCTAGACCGGGGTGGCTACTGCCTGTTTCCGGTGGTGACGCCGCCCATGGTATAAAGGAGTGGGCGGAAGAGGCTCTGTCTCTTTCGTCGTGGGAGCCACCTGGTCAGCGGGCGTGTGCCATGAGCCTGTATATGTAAGCAACACTGTATGTAATAAAGCTCCATTAAACTGCAGCAACTGTGTGCTTGCTTTACACCAGTTATGGACATAACAGAGCCATTTTGATGAAAGGCCTCAAGTCCTCCAGAAAGCCTCATCTGGCCATCACTAGTTTACAGAGTCCAGGTCAGGGAGGGGTCAGAGCACGGCAGAAGGCAAAGAGCAGGCAGACAAAATACAAAATAGAGGCAGGCTCAGGATCAAAGTAAAGCAAGGGACAGAGCTGGGCAAGACAAAGAATAAGGTTAATAGTTTTCACAGAATAAGACAGGATATTTGCTGGTTGAGGGTCAGACGCTACCAGACAGAGTGCTGGGTGAGCATCCCATTTTTACTGCCCACTAACTGGCAACAGATGGTGCTTGCAGCTGCAGGGAGGGAAGCACAATCAGCGAGGAAAGCGAGAGGCAGGCAGCTCAGACAGAAGTCCTTACAGCTTGATTATTGGTGCCTACAGAACCCAGTGGCAGACTATGTATTTTATAACTAGGCCTTCAGTGGTGATCTACCTGATTTAAGTGCCATTCATACCAAGCACCATAAAAATAGCCTATAGGGCCGTCCACACAAAGCATGTTAAAGAAAACTTTAATTATAAAATTATAGTTTTAAAAATCTTTACCTTTTCATTGTAAGATAAGATAAGCCTTTATTAGTCCTACAATGGGGAAATTCCAGGATTACAGCAGCAAAGGGATAGCAGCACTCAGAGCAATAGTCAATAAGAACTGGTTAGCCAAAGCGGTAAATGAATGAATATACATATGTACAGATATATACACAGTGCAGGAGCATTGCAGCTAGATGGAATAAACAGCACTACGGTTTGTTAAATTACCCTGTAGAATATGAATTTGTACCCAGACAGTATATTCCACATTTGAATCAACAGCATTGTTGCCACCCTCAGTAATGATTGTTACTGTCCTAGTTGAGTATTGGCGGGGACGATCTTAGGCTATGGTCACACTGCAAGTCTTGATGCTCAATTCCGATTTTTTGCTGAGATACAATTTTTTTGTGTGGGCATTCACATTACAACTTAAATGCAACCCCCATCAGACTCCAGTATGAACGGTCTACAGCTATGAAGTGGCCCGCATATGCGCAACAGAAAACGTAATGTCAGACACAGCGTTGTAGAACGATTGGTGGAGGGGGGGGACTTCTAACCCTGATGCAGTGCAGCAAAATAAAATGTTAAAATCATAAATATGAGGCCAGCTTCATTCCTCTACAGGCCAGATGACCACAGTGATCAGCTGCTTTAACAGAACTGATCGCCTCTGACAGCCCTCTTTAAAATGAGTAAATGTGCTGTTACTGTGCGCCTGTAATGTCTGACAGTTTCAGACCCGAACTCCCCCACCCCTGAAATTTTGAAGTTATTGTGCAGTCGGAGCCGACAAATATTACAGTCCAGTGATAAAGAGGAGGAGACTGATTGAAAAGACAGCACAAATCAGCTGTGTCTGCCATGCTGGCTGCATTCTCCACAGCAGAATTGTAGCATCTGTCTCACTTCAATGAGGAAAAAGTCGGCTGAAATGCGACATGACCGTTCAGACGGCGGTCGCCTTGGAAAATATCAGATACGTATCGGAATTACGACCACATATGAAAGTGGCCTGGGTCTGGTGTGAAAAAAAAAAAAAAAATCAGATATGTGCTGTTCAGACAGTCATTAAAAAAAAAAATCATATGGGTCACATTTGTGCAAAAAAATTGGAATAGAGCATTAAAACCTGCAGTGTGACCGTAGCCTTAGGATTGTAGAGCTTCATTTCCCTGGGCACTTGTTTGTTGAGCTGCAGATCCACTCTTGTTTTCCCAAAGGTTTAAAAGTACTGTTGCTTGCCCAGCTGGCGGCTGTGCTTTGGTGTCTCGCTGCTGCCTTGGTTAAGGCTCTGTCACACCTAGACGATTTAAGCAGTGTTTGCAAAACGTATGAAAAATTTGGAGAATACGCTGGGGTATGTGAATCTGCTATGGCTAAGTTCTGTCTAAGTTAAGAGTGCACTGGTGTACAGCATAGTTCACTGTGCTCCTCTGAAAATTAATTTTCAGCATGCTGAAAATTTTCCGACGTATCCAGCGTATGGCTGATATGTCCCGCATTTGTGGAGCAAATGGCGTATTTGCGGCATTGGTTCACAGGAAAAACCTGTACACAGCTCTCCCTGCAGCGCACACACACACAGAGTTAAACACACGTACGTATTTGTATAATGGGACCTGTTGGGGTTTCTTACATTTAACTGAAGTCTGTACGATCAGCTGTCCATTGTTGTTCTGATAGATATGCCAAAATGTCAGAACACCGGAGGAGGAGGATCCAATCAGCTGATCGCCTTAAGTGCAGAGCACAGCTGTTTTCCATGATAAATCGCACTTTGCTGTTGGCTGCGCCTCCCAGCAAAAGCACACTCCATGCATTATCTTGTTTTGGGGGTTTTTCACTTTATTGAAAATAAACTTTTTTATTGCCATCAGTTCGCGTGCCTTTGAGCCAGGTTGTGACAACTGTTCTGATGTTCCTGATGTGTCACATCAGCTGTTTTAGGGGTGACTGACCTGACAGATTAGACAGCTCTGCCCGGTCGGTCACACACCCCCCGCCATGGTGTTTGGAGAGGAGAATCCAGTGTTGCCAACTTGGCAATTTGGTCATTAAATCTGGCGGTTTTTCAGCCCCCCTTGACGACATTTTTTGTCAAAAGCAACTAGCGACAAATCGAATGACTTTTCCTGGTGGTGCAGGTGTAGTGTGGCTGACTACTGATCGGAGGGTCAGGGGTTCGATTCCCACTCTGTCTGCATATCAAAATGTCCTTGAGCAAGACACTGAACCCCCAGTTGCTCCTGGTGGTTCAGGCCAGCGCCGGTGCATGGCAGCTCTGCCGCCATCAGTGTGTGAATAGGTAGATACGAGAAAAAGAGCTATATATGTGAACACCATTTACCATTTTACCATTTATCAGTGGTTAGCACTGTGGCAGCACAGCAACTCACCCTTGGCCGGGGGATCCTGGGTTCGATCCCAGCCCCCGACCAACAGTGATCTGTGTGGAGTTTGCATGTTCTCCCCGTGTCTGCGTGGGTTTACTCCGGGATTTCTCCGGTTTCCTCCCACATGCCAAAAACATGCAAGTTAGGTTAATTGGCATCAAACTGGGGATTCTAAATTGTCCTTAGGTATGACTGTGAGAGTGAATGGTTGTCTGTCTCTCTGTGTTGGCCCTGCGATGGACTGGCGATCTCTCCAGGGTGTACCCTGCCTCTCTCCCAAAAGATGCTGGGATAGGCTCCAGCGCCCCCGCGACCCGAAAAGGATTAAGCGGAAGAAGATGAATGAATCAAAGACTTTTCTGGTGTTTTGGACACTGACGTGAAAGTGCGCGATTGCTCTGCAGTTATCATCCTCAACAAGCAGTGGGTAGTACCGTGAGGCTCTCCTGTCCCCTTCCCATCCCAAAGCAGCCAATCACAAGCAGTCTTGGCCAGTCTCACAGTAGCCTCACGTAGCAGCAGTGTTGCAGTTACAATAAATTAATAGTTTTTTCAGAACTACAATGTCTGATACCAACTGAATGCTGCAGCAGCGGCAAAGTGCTTTAGCCTTCTTCCCAGCAACAGGTTGAAGCCATCCCTTAAATGTACACAGAACGGTATAACGCCAAGGCAGGGTGATAAAGCTGTGGTGACCGCCCCAGCAGGGTTGCTTGGTTTTCTTACCAGCGTCCGTTTCAGTGCTGCCAGACTCTTCTTTTTTTTTTTTCCCTCCGAGTCCAAACTCATGTTCACTTTTTATGTTTGTTGTGGTGCTCGTACAGTAAAGAAACATGAGCCGAGTGCTGCTGATGTGACTGACTGGCAGTGGCAGACAATGAGGGGGAGCCAGCCAGCCAGCCCAGGTATGAGCTGATGTGTGGGTGTTCACGTAAATCAAAACATTTGGGGGGGGCATGGAAATGCCAAAACTCTTGTATATTTGGCCTTTTTAAAAAGTTTGATCGTATATCATATAAGCCTTAAAACTATCGTATATCTAGCAACACAACACTGTGCAGCAGTTACTGTATCTGAGCTGCAGTCAAAGAGGAGATCCACACCACTTGGGTCCAGATTGCAAATGAATTGCGCATGCGCAAACCCCCCACCAAACCTGCTCCGTTTTACAGAGTGGGATGCAAATGTTTCTTCACTGTCAGTTGTGATGGCCTATTGAAATGGCAAAATGACAACAAACCAAGAATCAACAGAAGAAAGTTAATTTGCAGTTCTAAACATATTTAGGGTGTTTTTTACTCACTTTTTGTCCCTCCCGTGACATCATTCTTCTCTACTACAGCGTGCATTACAACTACATGCAAATGACCAATTGTGCAAGTTAGGTGATGACATCATTTATTGACTTTTGTCGACTTTTAGGACAGCCAATAGCTACTTTCCTTACTGAGGAGATGGCAACAGTGGGAGAATCAGCTCAGTTGAACAGAGGTGATCTCTCCCACACCTAGGATTCATGGAGGCAACGGCAGTTTGGCATGACTGCGTTATGCAGAAGTTGGACTGTTGTTGTGAATGTTGGCAACACACTAAGCATTAGTTGGTTTAAGTTACCATTACTTAATTATATGTCCAAGATGTTATGGATACGTGATGCATACAGGCAAAAGTGAAAATTTTGGTGTATGCCAGCGTTTTAGACCAATTTTTATACGTTTGGCGAACGCTGCCTAAATCGTCATGGTGTGACAGTAGACAGCTCTAGTTTGCAAACCCTGTCTGGCTCTAAGTATCTACTCGGTGCAAACAACAGGCATTCCCAGCAAGATGATTTGCAGCACTCCTCGGAGCCTGTAATCCAAGGATACCGCTCGTTGCTAATATGGAAGAGAGGGACAAATCCTTTCCCCGGCTGAAACAGGCCTGCTAGCTTCGGGGTTGGCCGACCTCTCTTCACAATGACCAGCTTTTCTTGAAAAGTCCATCTGGAAAATAGATTTTTTTTTTAAATATCAGTGACCAAATCATTTTCCTCTCCCCTGCCAGCCATTGTGGGTGGAAAAACAGCTATTATATTTAAACAGATGCAGTATATTGTAGCTGCTTAAGCAAGTCCTTGCACTGGCGCTTTGCTAGCTAGGATCCTCTGCATTGTGGGTGGAGAAATCTCACCATCCAATCAAAAGATGTGAAAATGTCGACGTTCTTGGATGCCTTCTATGCGTACACCTGGATGTACAGAAGACATCTGACTGGTTAAAGCAACAGGATAAGTTTAACAGTTAATTTAACCTACAGAGTGCACTGTTAATTCCTGAAGGCCCAAAGCAGATTTTCTTGACCCTGACGAAACAGATGGCTGAAATAGGATGGGACAAAAAACTCTAGCATGCATTACAGTACCGGAAGGTGTAGTGTTCTGGACAGGTCTGCAGCCCCTGTCCATGCTTTATGTTCGCCTTCTTACTCACTGATTATATTTGGTGTGTATCCCCTCTGTGTTGTCAGCCCCGCCCGTCCAGTCAGCTGTTTTCCTTATGTGTCAGCCATTGGTTTGGATTGCTCTCCTCACCTGTGTTGTATCACCATGATTATTCTGTCTATAAATGTACCTTTTCTGTACGTGTTCTTTGCTGCATTCTTGTGTTGGCCTCACTTTATGTACCATGCTGTTTGGACTTTTTGTCGCTTTTTTCCCCCGCGCGTATGGATTATTATTTCTTATAACTCCTGCCCATGTGCAGTGTTTATTTTGTCATTAATAAATAATGGTTTACCAGATTCACCTGGCGATTGGGTCCTCCTCTTTGCCCTGAAAGGGCAAACATAACAGGAGTGCAACCAAGAGAAAAGCTACAAAATGAAGATAATAGACTATTGGGAATAATTTAATGCATCCTCATGAGGGTCCACCACTGACAGAACCCATGCACAACGAAGGCAAATTATGAGACAGACACACAGACAGTAGACCCGGCCAGAAGATATATAGAGTGATGATATAGAGTGAAGTACGTGGCGATAATGCACCTGTAAGCTGGTTGCCAACCACCAATCAAATCTAAAAGAAGAAGAAGCATTAGAATGGCAAATTATTTGCATTTTGCAACGAAAATAAATGTGCTGTGAAACTAATAAACCTATCACGTCACTATAAGGTTGACTCAATCTTGTCTACAGTTAAGCGTTTTCAAGACAGTCTGCATATTTTTCACCAAATGGAGTCTGTTGTTGAATGTACTGTAGCATTTATATTTCAGGAGAAAAATTATAGCTGGTTGCCAAGTACACATGCAGTATCTTGGAATTCTAATAAAATTAAATTTTTGCATATAACTAAGTTTTGATAACCTTGTAAGATATACTTGTTTGTCTTCTTTACAAAAAAATTATACACAACTTGATCAGTTTATTAATATCACTGTAAAGAAAGACTGAATCGTAAGAAGTTCAAGCAGAGGGGACTATTATTACTCTGAGAAAAGGAACTCTTCCTCAGTGTGCATTTTCTGTTAAAGCTGCACATCAGTGGAATTCTCTTCCCATTAGTATTAGAGAGCAGAGCACTTAAAACACCTCCAAACATCAGTTAGACAGGGCTGACTGATAATCAGTTTTGTCAGAATGACAAAACCAATTATCCTGATGCCACTTTGAAGGGTTTTTGTTAATATAAGTGTAATAAACTGTAGGACATGCACGTGCGGGGGGGGGGGGGGGATTTAGGGGCTTGAACCCCTGCCCCTTTCACTTTAATGCCCAAAGTGCACTTTTGACTGGCCATTTCAATTTTCAGCATTCAGTATAATGGCCCTGTGATGGACTGGTGATCTGTCCAGGGTGTACCCTGCCTCTCGCTCCAGCCCCCCCGTGACCCGAAAGGATTAAGCGGTAGAAGATGGACATTCAGTATAAGTAGATGCAGACATCTAATTATACTGAATTCAGTACCCCAAAATGGCATTTTGTTCTTGCAGCTTGTTCTTGACAAATCATCGTGGCGGAACTTTTTTCTTGCGTGGTGTCCAAGAACTGTTGTGTGACTGGTCAGAAATTTGAATTTCCCAGGAGTTCTGCACTTGAGTTTCTTGTGAAGTATGAGATGTCCTGGCCAGAAAGAACTTTGTTCTTGTTCTTACCACCCCAAGAAAAAGAAAAAATTTCTCTGTTCTTGCGGAGTATGTAAAAGCCTTAACACCTCAGCTGTACCAAAGGCTGGTTGCCTCCACGTCCACGCCACATTGATGCACTAATTCATGCAAAAGGAGCCCCGACTAAATATTGAGTGTGTACATGGACATACTTTTCAGTCGGTCAGCATTTCTACTAAAATTCAATTATTTTTTTTTTAATTGATCTTACATAATATAATTTTTTGAGAAATTGATTTTGGGTTTTCATTGGCTATAAGCCATAATCATCAAAATTAAAAGAAATAAACACTTGAAATACATCACTCTTTGTGTAATGAATCTATATAATATATGAGTTTCACTTTCTGAATTGAATTACTGAAATAAATTTACTTTTTGATGATATTCTAATTTATTAAGATGCACCTGTTTATTGTTGAAGATGCACTCCGGTGGATATAAACCCTCTATAAAAACAAATCTACATCATCTAAAATGGAATCTTTTGCCCTTTTTTCTACAAACAAAACCTTTTATTGTCTTACAGTTTCATGTCAAAATCTTTTCACTTTCCCCCCTCCTTCAAACACTAGAATCAGTGATTACTAGGCCCAACCACATACTACAATGCTAATATTGACTAGCACTACATTATCAGAATAAATACTGTGATAAAAAGACTTACTGGTTGAAGGATATGCCCAGTTGCATGCACAGTGGCTCAAACAGCATCGGTTCTTAAAAGCAGTTTAATGGTAAAACCCATGTTAATTTGGATCAGGTTTTCAAAGCAGTTTGTTAAAAATCCTAACTAGCCTGAAGGATCGTCGTCGGCCTCCGTCGGTCTATGATGACCATGGAAGAGAATCCTAAACGTCTACTCTGCTGGAACAGCACCGCCTGTGGCTGAACAGGCTGATGCGCGAATGGCAGTCCCTGTCACACAGGTCGCACTTGTGGGTGGTCTCCGTGCTGCTGGGTCTGTGGCGGTTCTTCCTGCGGGTCCTTTTTTTCATCTGCTGCAGCAGTCAGTCTCTCTTCACCCGCCTTGAGCTGTCTGGTCAGGGTGCCTCTCCATTTGGAGCGGTCCGTTGCAAGGTCCTCCCAGTGCTCTGTGTTGATCTCCAGGGCCTTCATGTCTCTCTTGCAGACGTCTCTAAAGCACAGCTGTGGGCAGCCAACGTCTCTCCTGCCAGCTGCCAGTTCTCCGTAGAGGACGTCTTTGGGGATTCTGCCATCCTCCATACAGTGAACGTGGCCTAGCCAGCGGAGCCTGCGCTGCCTGAGTAGAGTGAACATGGAGGGAAGGCCAGCGCGGGACAGAACTTCTGTGTTGGGCACTTTGTCCTGCCAGGATATGTCCAGGATGTGGCGAATGCAGCGCAAGTGGAAGGAGTTCAGTCTCTTTTCCTGCCGGGCGTATGTTGTCCACGTCTCACTCCCATAGAGCAGAGTGCTGATGATGCAGGCGTTGTACACTGCCATCTTCATCTTGACAGAGAGTTTGGGATTCTCCCACACTCGTGTGGTGAGGCGAGCAAGTGTGAAGGCTGATTTTCCAATCCTCTTGTTGATCTCTGTATCAAGGGAGAGGTTGTTGCTGATCGTGGACCCCAGGTACGTGAACTGATTCACGACCTCCAGCTCGTAGTCGTCGATGGTGATGGTTGGTGGTGCTTCCGTGCCTTGCGCCAAGACGTTAGTCTTCTTCAGGCTGATGGTAAGCCCGAAGTCCTTGAATGCCTGGGAGAAGCGGTAAATCAGGGTCTGAAGCTCCTGCTGTGTGTGGGTTGCGACTGCAGCGTCGTCTGCGAACAGCATGTCTCTGATTAGAGCCTCGCGTACTTTGGTTCTGGCTTTCAGGCAGGCGAGGTTGAAAAGCCTGCCGTCAGATCTTGTGTGCAGGTAGATTCCCTCTGTTGCTGTGCTGAAGGCATGCCTCAGGAGCATAGCAAAGAAAATCCCAAAGAGGGTTGGCGCAAGTACACAGCCCTGTTTCACTCCGCTGCGTATGTTGAATGGCTCTGAGATGTTGCCATCGTGCTGCACTATCCCCTGCATGTTGGTGTGAAACAATTCGATGAGGCTTTGCAACTTTGGTGGGCATCCTATCTTTGGCAGGATCTTGAAAAGGCCCTCTCTGCTGACCAGATCGAACGCTTTGGTGAGGTCGATGAAGGCGACGTACAGGGGCATGTTCTGTTCTCTGCATTTCTCCTGGAGTTGGCGGATGGAGAATATCATGTCTACCGTCGATCGCTCAGTGCGGAAGCCACACTGAGACTCGGGGTAGACACGTTCGGCAAGCTTCTGTAGACGAACGAGAACAACTCGTGCGTAGACTTTGCCAACAATGCTGAGGAGGGAGATGCCCCTGTAGTTGTTGCAGTCGCTTCTCTCCCCTTTGTTTTTGTAGAGGGTGATGATCTTGGCGTCCCTCATGTCCTGTGGTACGGCACCTTCCTTCCAACACTGGCAGAGGACGTCATGCAATGGCAGCAGTAGGGCGGTCTTGCAGTGCTTGATCAGGTCAGGGGGTATGCCGTCGTTGCCGGGTGCCTTGCTAGCGGCCAAGCTATCAATGGCCTTGCTGAGTTCGTCGATGGTTGGCTCGGCGTCAAGTTCGTCCATGGATGGCAGGCAGTCGATGGCATCAAGGGCTGACGGTGTCACGGTGTTCTCTCTGGAGTAGAGGTCGGAGTAGTGTTCCACCCATCTCTCCATCTGCTTGTTCTTTTCTGTGATCATCACCCCAGTGGAGGATTTGAGGGGGGCCGTCTTGCTCTGAGCCGGACCAAGTGCTTTCTTGATGCCATCGTACATACCACGGATGTTCCCTGTTATGGCAGCGGTTTGAATGTCTTGGCTGAGCTGAGTCCAGTACTCGTTAGCACAGCGCCGAGCAGTCTGCTGAACTTTGCTTCTCGCAGCCCTGAGAATCTGGAGATTCTTCTCATTTGGGTACTTCTTGCACTCAGCAAGTGCTGAGCGCTTGGCTTCAATGACGGGGGTCATCTCGGTCAACTTGGCATCAAACCAGTCCTGTGACTTTGAGGTCTTCCTCCCAAAGGTAGCCAAGGCTGTGTGGTGGATGGTGTTTCGCAGCTCTTCCCACTTCTGCTTTGCAGATTCTCCTTCTTGTGGTACACCAAGTTCCTTCTCAAAGGTGGAGGCAAACTGCTCAACAAGTTCTGGTTGAGCCATCTTGCTGGTGTCAATCCGTGCCTTTCCAGGCTGTCTAGCACGATGGAATTTCTTCAGCTGCAGCTTGACCTTGCAACACACCAATGAATGGTCTGTGTCGCAATCTGCACTCTGGAATGAACGGGTGATTAGCACGTTCTTCAGTGAGGTGCGCCTGGTCAGGATCAAGTCCAGCTGGTGCCAGTGCTTTGAGCGCGGATGTTGCCAGGAAACCTTGTGTTGGGGCTTGGTCTTGAAGAACGAGTTTGTGATGCACAGATCGTGATATGTGCAGAACTCGAGCAGCTGCTGTCCGTTGTCGTTCATTCTGCCCACGCCAAAAGGTCCAAGACAGGAGGGCCAGGAGTCGTGGTCAGCACCCACTCTGGCATTGAAGTCTCCAAGGAGAATGAGTTGTTCAGAGTTGGGGATGATCCTGACAGTTGTTGCGAGATTCTCGTAGAACTCGTCTTTTGCCTCTGGTGTGGCTGTCAGTGTTGGGGCATACACACTGACGAGGGTGACTGGGCCTTGAGTGGTGTTCAGGCGGAGGGTGAGGAGTCGTGCAGAGCCAGTGCTGCCCGGTTCCACCATCTTCAGCAAGGTGTTCTTCACTGCGAAGCCCACTCCGTGTTCCCTGTGTTCGTCACTGCCCTTTCCCTGCCAGTAGAACGTGTAGTCCTTCTCTCTCAGTGTGCCTGCGTCAGCCAACCGTGTTTCCTGGAGAGTGGCGATATCCACTCCCAGTCTCTTCAGCTCATTATTGATGATGGCAGTCTTCCTGG
Organism: Pholidichthys leucotaenia; assembly: GCA_020510985.1. Lineage (NCBI taxonomy): Eukaryota > Metazoa > Chordata > Actinopteri > Cichliformes > Pholidichthyidae > Pholidichthys > Pholidichthys leucotaenia. The sequence continues at coordinate 454,409,591 of CM035836.1, forward strand.
TGTTGTTGATGTCCTTGAGGTTAGCAGCGAGTCCTGCCATCATAGTGCGGACATTCCAAGTTCCCAGTTTTAGAGTTGGTCTCTTTTGTTTTATTGTCTTGCCTGGTGCGAAGGTTCTCAGCCTGCTGTTCGGATTTCTCCTCATCCCCATGCACCCAATGAGGAAAGCAAGCTGTGGCGGGACAACACCTTATTGGCTGGGGGCTGGCCAGCTTGAGGCGGGCGGTAGCTGTCCAGTGAGATCCGATGATCCCTCCCACCGTCGGGAACAACCCCTGGCACCGCGCTCTACGCCAATTGAGCGGTGGCTTATAACTGGTAACTGTCATTCCCCGTGTTTTGTCTACGCCAAAGGTGAAGCTGGAGTGTCCTCTCCAGTGATCCGGTGTTCTACCTTCCAGCATTGGGCGTTGGTAGGATTCAAGCCTGGGCAGGAAGATATGGAGGACAAGATGTTGCCCATGCAGCATGTCCCCCCTCTCCACGTCACTGATGAATCCAAAGGAACAGCAGGGCTGCTACAGTTTGGCACCAGCGCCGTTGCAGGAGCTGCCAGAACGATGTTGGGCACAACATAGAACTGCCTTAGGGGCTCCGACTCCGGATTTTTCCTCAGGGTTGACTCCCGAAGCCTTTCCCGTGACCGGGTATGCCGCAAGGCAGCGGAGGTTTGAAATCAGGGTTTACCTTCCCCTAGATGGGCTACCTTCCCAGGTTGACGAGCCACCATCTACCCGAAGCATCTGGTTTTAAGGCGCCAGAGATCCGCCCTCGCCCCTTCTCCTATTAGTAAAAGCAGTTCCGCCGGGCTTAGGGACTAAACCACATGGGCAGGCTAGGAGTTGGACTTAGTTGTCAGAGGCTTTTCGAGACGCACGCCATAAGGAGCATTTTATGAGCACTGGGAGCTTAACCCCAGTGCCGCTCCTGGCTATGACAACCTTGGAACCTTCTTGGAACCATAACTATAACTTCAATTATACCAGAGTCCTGAATGAATGAATTACCCACTGAATGAATTACCCACGTGCCAGCACCACAAATAGTTACGTCACCAAAAACGTTCCATCTCAACTCGCCTTTTTGCAGCAGGCGGAGCATAAATGAAACTTTACAGCCAAAAAAATAGATGAAACTGTCATGATTTAATATTAGGAAGGCTCAAATGCAGGGCAACCACACCGAATGAACACTCAGACTCAAATGGGAAAACTTTTTTGCATCATGGTGCCCCCCCAAGGCAGACGTGTTTGCTCGCTCTGTTCTTGAATGCTAGATTTTCTTCTTTTCTGCATGTTTGCTGCTCTTTCTGCAGTGCATAAATGTCACGCACTGCTAACATACAACTGAGGCATTGCTGGACATCGCCAAGACAAGCAGCCATATGGAATTTACTGGCTTTATACCACCTGAACTACAATGCATTGTCCGCTCCCACAGTGATTATCATCACCCCCAGGAAGACCCCAAAGTACCAAACTGGAGTGAGCATGCTGATCCCAAGAGAGCTCTTCGGAAACGGCGTCAAAAGCGAGGCAAGGGAGGGGGGGCTACATGTTAGGCTAAAAACTCACACTAGCTGCCCACTGTGACCTAGCCTCCTGCTAGCCAGCGTACGGTCTCTGAAGAACAAACTGGACAAGCTAAGAGTAAGGATTGAAAACCAGCGGGAGATAAGAGTGCTGTGCTCTAATTTTCTGAGAGACCTGTGTAACCCAGCTGACTGGCGCCTAGCGGCTGCCCCGGCCTCAGATGCGCTCTGCAGAGCGTGCCCAAATGCCAAGTCACGTTTCGTTACCTTGTATTTATACATGTGTAATGACAATAAAGTTGAATCTCAATCTCTCAATCTCAAAATGACCCCTTTTTTTTCTCAGATGTCAATTGTATTAATACAATTGTGTGATTTTATTTTGAAAAACGATTATTTTGGGAAGAGGAAGTGTGATCCTCGTTATCCAACTTTTAAATTTCCGTTTCATGGTCGTGTTGGGCGATTGTGGTCTTTTCATTCGTTAAGAGCGATATTAGCCCCGTCTTCCGAGCAGAGGCAGCAGGCGCGCACTCGAGTTTCGGTCGTTTACGATCTGAGAGCGGACGAGAGAGGCTGTGGACGGTCTGGTTCACACTGATACCTCTTCTTGGTGAGTTTAATTTAGAAAGATGCTGTAAATGGATCTAAACATTGTCCAAATGCTAATTTGAAACCCTTATTATCCTAAGTTTTTTTTTTAGATTTAGATTTAGTATACTTTATTGATCCCCAGAGGGGAAATTGAGGGTCATCCACCACCTGGATGGATGAAGCAGCCACGATACGGCGCTATCCCTTAACCATTCACACACACATTCACACCTAGGGCCACTTTAGAGTCTCCAATTAACCTAACCTGCATGTTTTTGGCATGTGGGAGGAAACCGGAGAAATCCCGGGGTAAACCCACGCATACACGGGGAGAACATGCAAACTCCACACAGATCACGGTTGGTCGGGGGCTGGGATCGAACCCATGATCCCCACGATCCCCTGGCCAAGGGTAAACTGTGCTGCCACAGTGCTAACCACTGCACCACCGTGCAGCCCATAGCCCAAGTTGACGGGAGCACGAGCTTGAGAAGCATGGTGGATGTGTCCTTTGCTGTGTTCACGCTGATATCTCATCTTGGTGAGTGCAAACCAAGTGTGTGATAAAGAGAAGCATGCTAGCATTATGCTAATGCTAATCGCGAGTGGATTTTTTCCTGTTTAAAAGCAATAGAAAAGGCTATTTTTGTGTCTGTATGGGTTTCCTAAATGTGATTTCAGTTCCCAACAGTATGCTGAAGTACTTTTAGTTCTTATGCACCATTTCTGTCGAATGTAATGTGTAGTTTGATGCTAAAAGCACATGGTGTTGGTCTCCTATGTAAATTCATAGGTTATGCTAAACCCAGTAGCTCAGACAGGGTTTTACCGATTTAAAAGGGAATATTGGAAGTAATGGGACAGTATATTCCCTGGTTATGTGATAGATTAATTGTATTTCATTTCATGATTTACAAAGACAAGGTTAAAAGGGATTAATCATCATTTCATGGTTAAATGATGTAGAGATAAAAAGAGAAATTCATTTAATTGGTTACATGAGAAAAAAAAAGTATTTCATGTGCTGCCAGAGAGATTGTGAGAAAAGAACACATGCATGTAAGATGTAGGATGTGAAATGTGAATTTTAAGATATTACTATATTACTGGATTGTAACATAGTAATATGAGGGAAGAATTTAAACACTAAGCTATAGTGTTATATAATAAGAGATTGGAAAATGAATTACTTGACATGGTTAGGGACCCAGGAGACAGACGCTGACACGAGTAGATATTAGACAATTATTCTTTATTGATATAATATGTGTGTAGTGCGTGAGTGAGTGAGTGCGTGGCTGTCTGGTCACTGGAGCTGAGCGTATCCTGCGGCGACCTGGCAGCCCTGGAACAAACAAGCACAAACAATTACTGCTGTTCGTTAGGATGAGAGACTTGAAGCTTGTGATGCTTACATGCAGGCGCCACAGAGTAAATCCTGCTGGCTCCGAGTGCCCGTGCGATGTGGTGCTCGTGGTGCTCGATGTAGCGGAGGTGAGGAGGAACTCCGAGGAGGAGGAGATGGTGTCCCGTCAGCTGGGGAGGTTAGTCCGCCGCCAGGGAGGTCCACCTGTGCACAGGGGAAAAGGCTAGGAGAGGATGAGTGCTGAGGTTGCTTACTTGGCTTGGCTTGGCTTGACGTGATGTCCTGGTCTTGGCTTTGGCTTGAGGTCGTAATCTCGGCGCATTGCTGGGCAAAGGCGACAGACGACTCCGTGCCGAGCAATCTGCGGTTCTGGCTTTCAAAGCCCGCTGATTGTCTCCTCCCGGTGTGTGCGCAGCTGATGATGATGATGATGACGATGACAGCCCAGCGGCCGCCATGACATTACTCTAGCTGTAAACAATAATATCATTATTGTTGTGCAGGCTAGGTTTTTTGTCCAGGCCAGGTAAACAAAGCACTGAGGAACATCAACCCCCGCAAGGCAGCGGGACCAGACAACATCCCTGGGTGGGCTCTCAGAGCATGTGCTGCCAAGCTGACTGATGTTCTCACATTCATCTTCAACCTCTACCTCAACCAGAGCACAGTCCCCTCCTGCTTGAAAACCACAACCATCGTCCACCTCCCCAAAAAAGAGCCCGCCAAACTGCCTGAATGATTACAGACCGGTAGCACTCAGTCCAATCATCATGAAGTGCTTCGAGAGAGTGGTGCTGGCCCTCATTCAAGACAGCATTCTGGATACCCTGGACCCACTGCAGTATGCCTACTGGCCCAACAGGTCCACTTCAGATGCCATTGCTGCACTCCATTATTTCCTCTCCCACCTGGAAGATAAAGACTCCTACATCAGGATGCTCTTCATCGACTACAGCGCCGCCTTCAACACGGTCATCCCCCACAAACTCACCTACAAACTGTCTTTACTTGGCTTGCACCCCATCCTCTGTGACTGGCTACTGGACTTTCTGACTGGCAGGCTTCAGTCTGTCAGGATGGGTAACAGGACCTCAGCCAGCATCATCACAAACACAGGTGTCCCACAAGGTTGTGTTCTCAGCCCCATCCTCTACAGCCTCTTCACCCATGACTGTGTCGCCTCCCACAAGGACAATGTCATCTTAAAGTTCGCGGTTGACACAGCCGTGATAGAACGCATCACTGGTGGTGAAGCGTCCTACAGGAGGGAGGTGGCCAGCCTGGTGTCATGGTGTGAGGACAACAACCTCACCCTCAGCACGGATAAGACAAAGGAGATGTTAGTAAACATGACAAAGGGGAGACCTCATCCGCCGCTGTTCATTCGGGAGCTTGAGGTGGAGAGGATGAGGAGCTTTAAATACCTGGGCATCCACATCAGCGAGGACCTTACATGGGCATTTAACACCACAGAGCTGGTTAAGAGCACTCAGCAGCAGATGTACTTTCTGAGGAGGCTGAGGAAGTTTGGTATGCCCCCCAAGATCCTCAACAACTTCTACAGCTGCATCATCGAGAGCATCTTGACCAACTGCATCACTGCATGGTACAACAGCACTACTGCTTTGGACCACAAACGCCTGCAGAGAGTGGTGAAGACAGCGGAGAAGATCAAATCTCCAGTCCTCTCTCTGCAGAGCATCTATCACTGCAGAGTCCAAAGGAGAGCTGCCTCCATCCTCCAGGACCCCACCTACCCTCGGCACAGAATGTTCACACTTCTCCCCTCAGGCCGGAGGTACAGAAGTGTGAAATGCAGGACATCCAGACTTAAAAAAAAAAAAACACACCCTCTTTCCCACTGCCATCAGACTCCTGAATAAATAAACTTCAGACACAGCTTTGCAAACATGAATTCACACACTGGATGCTAAATTTGCACATAGTCTCACCCCATCTCATGTCCATATCATCTCTGCTGCTAAATTATCATTGTACAGTCTACTGGATGTTATCAGGGCACACGGCTTTACACAAATTCTCACACTGGGTGCTAATTTATACATTGCTCATTTGCGCATTGTACATAGTCTCATGCCATCTCACGTTCAGATCATCTGATATTAAAATACCATTGTCCATTATAGTCATCCAGTGAATTTTCAGTTTTTGCATTCTTCTTGTTTCCTCTAATTTAACTGCTTTAACTGTCCTAATTGCCTAATGTTTATGTATTAGTATAAGTATTTGGTATGAAGGTGTGTTTGTTACTTTTATTAGCATTGATGTGTATCTATTACCTTGGCATTCCTTCGGAGAGCAGAGTAAGAATTTCATTGCTCAGGAGATGTTGCATTTCTTAACTGTGCACATGATAAAGCCTATGAATCTTAAATGAATCTTTACACAACTTTAATGAAAACACAGACACTCAGCGCTAACTTAATAAACAAACCCATGCACAGCTACAGAAGAACGCAAAATAACACCATCTTAAATACACATAAAGCAGGAGCATGCTGGAGCCCACGTAGCCTGTAAGAGAGAAGCAGAGAAATAATTAATTCAAGGATAACTAGAGGAGGAAGGTGAGACAGGAGAAGGGCTTACGGTTAGAGCTGAGGGCCCGGCAGGGAACTCCTGCATGGGACACAAATGAATGAGGATGGGAAAAGGAAAGGTTGGGTGACCTGGGTGGATGAGTCCATTGTCTTAAGGATGATTCAGGTGAGCGCGTGCAGCCCCGGAGACACACTGCTGACGTGGCAGCAACCCTAAGGAGAAGAAGACAGAAGGATAAGACAGCAGGAATCAAAACTAGCCAAACAACAATTACTGGGGTTGTTTGTGGCAGCAACACCCAATGGTCCAGCAAAGAAGCATTCACACACTGGCTCTTTTATATGCTGGTAAACCAGGAAGCGGTCGGTGTGCCCAATCACACAGGTGCGCTGATGAGCTCCAGAGCCAGGGAGAACAGAAACAGGAGGGGAGGGGGTACGCACTCACCTGATTATGACAGAGACATTTGAGCGACTTTTGCTCTTGATACGTCTTGTAAGTCATAAAGAAACATGGTACAGACATGTTAACTGTCAAGTGTGCCTCTATGAGGCGCAAAGAGGACAAACCCAGGTGCTGAATGGTGTTTGTGCAGTTTTTATTAACAAAGAGAACATAAAGAGTCCAAAAATTGTTTAGACAATATAAAAACGCTGAAACAAAAAATAACTAACAAGTAGTGATGGCAAAGTCGAAACAGTGTTTTAGTACATACCGAAACCTAGGTGGAACTTCTGAATCGAACCACTGTTCCGAGGTCTGCATCAGAAAGAGGATGTCACGTGCTGTTCCATGTCGTGTTCCATTACGTCACCGACTGTTTTGAAACGTCACCGTTGTTTTTTGCAGTGATTTTGTTATCTCGTTTCTAAAATGGAATAATAAATAAAATACTACCATTACACAATACGAAAATGCCTATTCTATGCACAATATATGTATAGATATACTTTATATGTAAAATACTAATTTCTCGTGTCCTTGCCTGACTGGCTGCTGATTCATCACCCCACATGCCTAAAACATTTAAAAGCTCTTCTAAAGTGCAGTTTGTTTGTGAAGTCTTGCCTTTCTGAGTGTCTTGTATTGAACGTGCTTTTGGATTTACACTATTTGGAAATGGATGGGGGTAGAAAGCGTCCCAGGTCAGCTGTGTGGGATCACTTCGCCCTTCTTAAGGAAAAAAAGTTAAATGTATGCATTGTATGCAGCATCTTGCATTTTGTAATAATACAAGTAGTATGTGGAGACACTTACGGACAAAACATCCTGATGCCTGCATTTTTAGCACAACACAATCTGAATCAAGCCATGGCCAGCATAGTATTTATAGTATGTATTCATGGTCTTTTAATACACATACAAGTATACATTATTTATACACCTTTATTACTATTTTCAAAAAACATAATAATGCATTTGATCACTAAAAGCCATAGGTAGGCAACCCCCAGACACCCACTTTGCTCAGAATGATTAAATGAGGTGGTAATTGTGTTTGATTCTCATTTATTGTTATGTAACTTGTCTGTTTATCTATCAATCAAGGTTCAGTGCCATCTCTCAGCCCCATACTTGCCCAGACGAGAGGACGCTCAAGATTACTGGAAACAACATGCCGCTATATTCCCTCACCTGTTCCAGCTGGGCAGTGAGGAGTGGCAACCCCTGCCCTGTATTAGCTTTGTAAAGCGACCGAGATGTGGTCGCTTGTCTCATAGGCGACCAAATAATAATAATAATGTTCCAGCGGGCCAAGACATCTCTCTCCATTCCAGCCACATCAGTCCCTTACAAGAGAATATTCTCAAAAGCAGGAGAGATTTTAAACAAGGGGAGAAACCATTTAAGTCTGAGCACTGTTAAACAGATTGTTTTTCTGAATAAAAATACTTGAATGTACACAAGCACCCTCTATAAATACTAATTAATTCATGCAAATAAAACTAAACACAAACAAAACACAAAATGTTAAGAGATAAAAACACACAAAAACACTCGACTGTTTGAGTGTAGTATTAAAACATTTGGCCACCAGATGTCGTTGTGGGGAGAGGTTTCAAATGTTCCGAAAGATCAATTCTTTTTCTGAATCAGTTGTTCCAAATGATTCGATCTCTCGAACGTTCCATTTCTGCCATCCATCACTACTAACAAGCTGAGCCTCTGAGCAGGGTGTGCTCAGGAGAAGAAACAACTTCAGAGGCTGAAGCAGCTGAGGGATAAAGGACAGTTAGAAAAAAAATGCAACAAGAATGACTTACATGACTGACCTCAGAGCAAGACACACTCTGGAGAAGCCAATACTTCAGAGGCTTCACACATGTAGAAAGGAGACAATCCAAAATAGCCACAGTGAATTGGCTGTGCTTAAATACACACAGGTAAACATGCTGCAGGTGTGAATCACTGAGCGACTAGAGGTTTAATTAAACCAACTGCCCACAGCTGCGCTAAGAGGGCAGGCTGTGAGCAGTGGAAGGAGGTGTCTGGGAAAGGGGAGGCACAAGTGAAACAATTCCAAAGTATATACATAAAACCAGCAAAATCAAACTAATCAGACATACAACACAGGGGAAGAGAGTGCAGGTCTGAACTCAGAGAAAACCTGACCTCAGACACATGACGTTAACAAGAAAAAAAAAATGGATTTTTGGCAGAGTGCCCCTTCTTTGAAAGTTGAGCTTCTCCCCTCAAATGGTCTCTGCACGGCCCTGTTGTAGGATATGTTCAGAATTTTATTCAGTCTGCTTGCTAATCCTATTCAGGCTGCTTTTAACATCTGGCCAGGGACTGCAGATGAAAATTAGCTTTTGGCCAACTCTAATGCATTTCACATTGTGTAAGTGTTTAATATACAATGGCCCCATTATAAATAAAATAAGCACAGCTCCTGCCTGTAAGATGGATGATGTGCAGCCAAGCTCAACGATTCTACAGGTTCTCTTCCATCTGCTTCTAAGTTCCATCCATGAACTGCATAACCCACATGCACTTGGCACACAACAGTTTGTTCTGAGGACCATTAAGGAAATTTACTGTTGAGATAAATATGAAAAGCCCCTGTTTTCAATATTTACTTAAAATATTGTATCTGTTTTATTTAATGAAAAGTACAACATTTTAAAGATAGTCATGTTTGATGGTATAATTTAATGGGGCTTAGTGTCTCACTATATGCAGAAGATTGTGTATGCAGTTATTAAGTAATTCAAAGCCACTTTTCCAGTCTCTGAATGAGCATAATGATTTTTCAAGGACCAGAGTCTTGAGTCCTTTTGTCGTGTGGAAGTAATCTTTAGAGACTTGTCTAATAGAGTCACTGAAAACTTAGACTTCAGATTTTAGATGGTAGTGTTACCCCACCATGTTTTTGGTGGGCTAAAACTTTGTTTAAGATAAGATAAGATAAGATAAGATAAGATAAGCCTTTATTAGTCCCACAACGGAGAAATTCCAGGATTGCAACAGCACAGGGATAGCAACACTCAGAGCAACAATCAGAAGGCAAGAAAAAAAACAAGCAAACAAGAGCAGCTAATATACATATGTACATATTACTATAAAATATATATATATACACACACACAGACACACAGTGCAGAGCATTGTAGCTGAATGGAATAAATATATGAATATATAAACACAGTGCAGAGCATTGTAGCTAGATGGAATAAATATGTAAATATATAAACACCCACAGTACGGAGCATTGCAGCTAGGTGGAATAAATATGTAGATATATAAACACACAGTGCGGAGCATTGTAGCTAGATGGAATAAATATATAGATATATAAATATAAACACACCCAGTGCGGAGCATTGTAGCTAGATGGAATAAATATGTAAATATATAAACACACACAGTGCAGAGCATTGTTGCTAGATGGGATGAAACAGCATAACCGTCTACTTAGTTATCCTACATGGTATGATTATGTGCCCATACATATTCTCACCCTCCATAGCGACCGGTATTTTCCTAGTTGTATGCCGGAGGGGACCATTGTGTAAGTCTATTGCATCTTTTGCATTCAAAAAACTATTAGTTTGTTACGTCTTTTTGCTATCTCTGCAAGCAGCCCTGCTTAGGTTGTACAGTCTGACAGCCGTTGGTAGGAAGGACCTGCGAAACCTCTCGATTGTGCACCTGGGATGATGAAGTCTGCTGCTAAATGAGCTCCTCAGTGCATTCAGTATGTCCTGCATAGGGTGGAACTCGGACTCCAGCAGAGATGACAGTTTAGCCACCGTCCTTCTCTCTCCTATCTCCTCCACTGGGTCAAGGCACTGCCCCAGGACAGATCTAGCTTTCTTGATCAGTTTGTTCAGTCTCTTCCTATCGGCTGCGGTAATGCCACTGCCCCAGCAGACCACTCCAAAAGTGATGGCTGATGCCACCACCGTGTCATAGAATGTCTTCAGCAGCGCCCCTTGTACACCAAAAGACCTGAGTCTCCTCAGCAGGAACAGCCTGCGCTGTCCCTTCTCGTAGAGTGCGTCAGTATTGTGTGACCAGTCTAGTTTATTGTTCAGATGAACACTCAGGTACTTATAGGATGTCACCATCTCGATGTCTGTTCCCTGTATATTTACTGGTGCTGTGAGGGGTTGCCCATGCCTGCGGCAGTCCACCACCAGCTCCTTAGTTTTCCTCGCGTTGATCTGGAGGCAGTTCCGATGGCACCAGTCCACGAAGTCCTGGATAAGCCCTCTGTACTCAGCTTCATCTCCATTGGAGATGAGGCCAACAATCGCAGAATCATCAGAGAACTTCTGTAGATGGCAGTGTGTTGTGTTGTGTGAGAAGTTCGCAGTATAAAGAGTGAACAGGAAGGGAGCCAGCACCGTTCCCTGGGGGGCCCCCGTGCTACCGATGATCGTGTCGGACACACAGTCCCGGGTTCTCACAAACTGAGGCCGGTTCGTGAGGTAGTCCAGGATCCATGATGACAGGTGCTGGTCCACCCCTGCGCGCAACAGCTTGTCCTTCAGGATCATCAGTTGGATGGTGTTGAAAGCACTGGAGAAGTCAAAGAACATGATCCTCACCATATTCCCGGGCTTCTCCAGGTGGGACAGAGAACGGTGAAGGAGGAAGATCACCGCATCCTCCACCCCAATGCCATGCTGGTAGGCGAACTGGAGTGGATCCATCGCTGGTTCCACCAGGGGGCGGAGGTGAGCAAGGAGCAGTCTCTCCAGGGTCTTCATCAAGTGGGACGTCAAGGCCACCGGTCTGTAGCTGTTCAGGTCTTTGGGGTGGGAAGTTTTTGGTACAGGTACCACACAAGATGTTTTCCACAGCTGTGGTACCCTCCCCAGCTTCAGGCTCAGGTTGAAGATGTACGTCACAATCCCACACAGCTGGTCTGCACAGGACTTGAGGAGCTTTGCGCTGATGCCGTCCGGTCCCGACGCCTTCCTCGCCTTGATCTTCCTCAGCTCCGTCCTCACCTGGGTCCTGGTCAGGGTCAGGATGGGGGGCTGTGTGTTGGGAGTGGGGGGGTGTTGGTGGAGTGGGGAGTGGGCAGCAGGACTTGATTTCTTTAGAGGCAGCAGTGGTTGTTGTGCAGTCAGGGGGGAGGGCGGTTGGTCAAACCTATTGAAAAACAGATTCAGGTTGTTCACCCACTCCCTGCCCCCCGTGGCCTGGGGGGAGGTATTCTGGAGCCCAGAGATGGTTTTGAGGTTTCTCCAGACCCCGCTGATGTTGCTCTGTTGCAGCTTGTCCTCCATCTTCTTCCTGAAGCTGTCCTTGCCTTCTCTGATCTTTCTCCTCAGCTCCCTCTGTACGGACTTCAGCATCTCCCTATTCCCCGACCTGAAGATCCTCTTCTTCTCTCTCAGAAGTGTTTTTATCTCAGGGTTGATCCAGGGTTTGTTGTTTGAGCAATGCCGTATGGTCTTGGTGGGAACGGATTTGTCCACACAGAAGCTGAGGTAGTCCGTGAAGGTGTGAGTGAGGCCATCGATGTCCTCACCATGTGGATCGCAGAGCTGCTTCCAGGCGGTGGCTTCAAAACAGCCCTTTAGAGTGTCCATTGTCTCCTCAGACCATAACTCCACTGTGCGCATGGCCAGAGGTTGTCTGTGCACTAGGGGTTTGTACACCGACCGGAGATGAACCAAGTTGTGATCCGATCTCCCAAGTGGGGGGAGTTGTGATGAGGTGTACACCTCCTTAGTGTTTGCGTAGAATAAGTCCAGTGTTTTATTGTCTCTAGTGTGGCATGTGACATACTGGGTGAACGTGGGTAGAATGGGAGATAGTGAAACATGGTTGAAATCGCCTGAGATGAGGAGAAGAGCATCTGGGTGTTCTGTCTGCAGCCTGCTGGTTACTGAATGGATGACGTCACACGCTGTCCCAGCGTTCGCCGTCGGATTTGCATAAACAACAATGCAGATCACGTGTGAGTGTTCTCTCGGGAGATATGTAGGCCGCATGCTAACAGCTAGCAACTCAATGTCTTTGCTGCAGTGTCGTTGTTTAACAGTGATATGTCCCGGTCTGCACCAGTTGTTGTTAACATACATTATCACTCCACCGCCCCTTGCTTTGCCACTGTCTGGTGTTCGGTCTGCCCGTATCATGTGGAAACCCTCCAGCTCAATGTTAGCATCTGCTGCTAGTTCAGTTAGCCACGTCTCAGAAAACAAAAGGAGAGAGCACTCCCGATATGTGCTATCGTAACGGCAGATAGTCGCTAGCTCATCTACCTTTCCCAGTAACGACCGTACATTTCCCATGACAATAGATGGAAGGGAGGGTCTGTACCTTATATTTTTTGTCCTCCGCCTTACTCCAGCCCGGCAGCCACGGCGTTTTCGCCTCAGTTCTCTCGGTATGTCGAGTTTTTCCAATGGGACCGGGTGGCGGTTGAATGCTAGCAGCTCTTCCCTGCTGTATCATATCCTGCTATAAACAGTGGCTCCGTCCACCGGCTCAGGAGACATTTGGGACGATCTGTGTGTCCGTGATATAAGTGGAGTGAAAAAAAAGACGGATCAAAAAGAGAGAGGAAGAGAAAAAAGACTCGGAATCGAGCCGCTGTTGCAAAGGGCGGCCGACTCGTGTGGCGCCGGGAGAGAAAAATAAAAAATAAAAAAAAAAATAAAAATAAATGCTAACTTTGATAAAAGAAAACATTTGTTAAAACTTGGACCTGTGTTGACCTTGGTTGCATTGGTCTTGAGCAGCAAAGAATTGATAGAATAGGCATCAGTTGGACGTTGGCATCACTAAAATATGGCTTTCCAGTACATTCCAGCGAAGCAGAAAGGAGCTTATGTGATGGTGCAGTGCCAGTGCACATTTCATACAACTGCTACTGCTACTACTCATTTGCCTTGATGCTCAAGCTCACTCAATGATCCTCAGGTAGATCTGCATCGAGGTTGAGCTCAAAGTCAGGGTCGAGGTTCAGAACATCTGAGCACATATAATTGCATGAAAACCGTTACTCTTCCTAACCAATTGTCCCATTTCAAAAACTTTCTCCCAAAAGATCCTGAGGTGCATTTGCATCTTGGTTGAATTCAAGGTCACTATCAAAGGTCAGGAGATCTGGGCATTAATGATTTCATGAAAATCCTTACTCTTTCTAGGTGATTGCCCCATTCTTTGGCAAACTCATGCACAGTGATCCTTGAGTCGTTCTGCATTCAAGCTGTGCTCAAGGTCAAGGGTCAGGAGATGTGAGCACTCTTGGTGCGTCCATCAGGCTGGAATCAGCTACTCTGCCATTGATGGTCTGGTTGTAAAACTGCAATAAAACTTCAAAGTTGTTTTATCTAGCCCTTCTTCGTGAGTTTTGAAAATTTCTTGACATCTTTTTCACCTTGTGGTCACATCCCTGAAGCTTTAACTATGTCAGCATCAATAATGCTGCAGTTGTCAGAACGTTATATGAACGGGCCACCATCATCACAGACCAAGAAGACAGACAGGAGGAGGAAAGCCACATAAAACATGCACTTATACGCTGCCAATATCCAGTATGGGCCATAAACAAAGGGAAACTGTCATGCGGTGGCCCTCGCGAGCTACCATAAGACGCCAAAAGTCGCCGGTGAGGTTTGCATTGGTGTTTATTAGTGAACACAAGAACACACAACGTAACAGAAAGTAATGAGCCATGGTGGGCTAAAACACACAACACTAAACACAGGAGATCGTAAGGCTGACACAAAGCTCACTTACAATCCTGACCACGAACAGGGGATGAGCGTTGACGATCCGTTGCCGTGGAATTATAAAGGAATAATGACGAGACTGCTGCATCATACCACTCCCAGCGCCCGCTTAAGTACAGGGCTGCTGATGAGCCGCAAATGCAGCACAGCTGTTTGGCTTTGACTGCAGGAAGCCCCTCCGAGCGCTGTCACAATAAGAGCTCGGGGAGCCAGAAGGTAAACACTGCTGTCAAACCTGGCGGGGATGATGTATGGCCTGAGCGCGGACAGAATTGGCGCTCGGACCATGACAGTACCTCCCCCCCAAGGGCGGGCTCCAAACTCCCAATGACACCCAAGCCCACCCCCCCTCACCCCCCCAGGGTGGGTGGATGGGGGAGCAGGCCTGGAGGGAGAGGCTCAGCCAGAGACCAAAACCCAAGATGATAACAGGAGCACACAGATAGCCAAAAAAAATATGATACTCTCAAATGCACAAATCATAATTAAGACAGAGGACAAATGAGACTATCACAGGACACGATAACAGACAATACAGTACTCTCAAATGCGCAAATCACAACTAAGGCAGAGCGCAAATGAGACAATCACCGGACATGATAACAGAAAATACAGTACTCTCAAATGCACAAATCATAACTAAGGCAGAGCGCAAATGAGACAATCATAGGGCATAAATGAAGCAATTACAGAGCATGACTAATGGAAAATACCATACCCCATAATGCACATTACACACAGAACAAGACTATCACCACGAATGACCTTTAACCCAGACAGTTCAGGAAAATGACGACAGGCTGAGACCAAAAACCACGGGAATAGTTCCGGCGGTCTCCCTGCATCCAATGGCCGACGGGTGGTCACGGGGAACAGTACATGATCGGGCGGCCTGCCCCAGTCCCAGACCCGGAAAGTCCAACCCTCCGGCGGCCGAACCAGGTCGCCCAGCAGCATACACAGTGTGTCGGGTGGCCGACCCGGGGCGCCGAACCAGTGAAACAGTTCCTCGGGTGGCCGACCCGCATCCCTCAGCCACCAGAACCGTGGGAAGACGGCCCCCGGCGATGATGAGCTGGGCTGGTGACTCAGACGAGGGGAATGATGGTGATGACGAGCCCACACCATGTCAGGCGGCGAAGGGTCTGCAGCTCCTCCACCGACCTTGACCCATACCGATGTTGCAGTCGTGGCTGCACCCGCGTTGGACCCCACTGGGTCTCGGCTGCACCCACGTTGGACCCCCACTGGGTCTCCGCGGACCCCCACTGGGTCTCGGCTGCACCCGCGTCGGACCCCGATTGGGTCTCGGCTGCACCCGTGTCGGACCCCGACTGGGTCTCGGCTGCACCAACGTCGGACCCCGACTGGGTCTCGGCTGCACCCGCATCGGACCCCGACTGGGTCAGTGCAGCACCAGTGACGACCTCCGACCCCGAACCTGGAACCTCCAGCACAGTGACCACAATTGGCTCCACACCGGTGACTCTGCAAGAAGGCTCAGAAGAGAAGAAAGAACCGGGATCAGAATCACCGGTAGCGACAGAGCCCAGCGAGACGACCTCGGGCGCAGCAGGCAGCTTCCCCTGACTCGCTTCCCCGAGAGGCAGGCAGAAATACTCTAAGACAGATAGGAGAAACACAAGGTAGAGCACTTGCCTGCACTCGGGTTCTGCCGCCGTCCAGGACTTCGTCGATCCAGGCTCAGGGCAGAGAAGTTCATCCTCAGGCTCCCACTCGGCTATGGCAGGTTCCGCAGCCGGCATGATGGTCACCGCAGTCTGTGGATCCTCCGGCACAGACGTCCACACCGATAACCCACACGGTGTGGTGGCAGGGATCCTCGACCCGCTGGCTTGAACCGTTCCAGCGTGGAGACCCGGGGATGCTTTATCGTCGGCACAGGCTCCAGGCTGCAGTCCGCTCCTCTCCTCTGCCCACAACATGGCTGCGGGGCTGGAACCAGGCTCTCCAGAACCGCAGCCCCCCCCCCCCACTTGTCCGGCGATGTAGGCCTGGCGTCGTGGACCACTCAGCAGAGTGAGACACAGAGGCAGCAGGTTTAGTAATTAGAGCTACAGCAGGTGGTGGGAGCTCGGGGGACTGCGAACCCCGAACTCCGCCCCCAGGAGTCAGAAAAGGCAGATCACAATTATGATGGAAAGAATGAACTTGCACTTGCCTGTCTCCTGGAGGGAGGACGGTGCCTGCTGTAGGGGACGTTGTTCCTCCCTTTCCCCGCTGGATGGTGACAGAGGGTCCCCTGGAAGGACGAGGAGGAGCCGCTCGCGATGGATCAAGGACGGGGCTTGCCGAAGCAGGACTCTTGGCACACACAGCAGCTGGGGAAGACGTCGAGAAGGAGGAGGCGACGGCCCAGCTGAACCGGGCACGATGAGCTGACGGGACAGCAGGGAAAGATGACCCGGGGGGAGAGGCTGCGGGGGTTCCCTCCAGACGAGACGCAGGAGTGGCAGCTGTCCGAGAGGTGGAGTCCTTGCGATGACCCGGAACTGGATCCGGACGGGATTCTCGCTGAGTCTTGTTTGGAGCGTGGCGACGACGATCACTGACCAATGGCGAGGCAAAGGTGAGGTCCCGGAATCGCCGCTCCTGTGTGGAAACAGAAGCGAGCAGATCGGCGTACTCAGGAAAGTCACTCAACTCCGGGTTCCTCTCCACCAGCCTGACTGCCGCCGTCACATGCTTATTTATCTCCGTGGGATGAACAGCGGAACGAGCTGCCGCCACTCGGTCCCGGATGGAAGCAGCTGTTTGTTGTAGCTTCTCTGGGGAATTCCCGAATGACGACACACACCAACGGGGATCACCCCTGGGTGGTGCGAACTCCTGGACCGGAACACAGACAAGAATGGGATCCGGACGTGAGGAGTGAGAATGCCTCCTCTTCGGCTTCCTGCCGTAGTCTTCCTCCAGCCCACTGAGTATCTCGCGCTGTGCGGCGATGTCGGCCCTCCTAGCGTCGACTTCAGGATGGTCGGCGTAGCGAGGGAAATGATTCAGGACATCCTCAGCGCAGTCCAGGTACCAGCGTACGTCACTGTGATAGTCGAGGAGGGAGGCAGCGATGAGCGTTTCGTCCACGTACTCCAAAGCCTCCGCCAGCTAGTAGTCCCGACTCCGAGCGTGGCCCCTCCGCGACGGCATTCTCTCAGCACACAGTTACCCAGACAGGGAAGAACAATTGTCCAATTAAGCAAACTCACCGGGAATGGCGTCTCAGTTTGGCGTCTCCGTTTAGGCGCCTTGGCAGCAGTCTACTGTCATGCGGTGGCCCTCGCGAGCCACCATAAGACGCCAAACGTCACCGGTGAGGTTTGCATTGGTGTTTATTAGTGAACACAAGAACACACAACGTAACAGAAAGTAATGAGCCACGGTGGGCTAAAACACACAACACTAAACACAGGAGATCATAAGGCTGACACGAAGCTCACTTACAATCCTGACCACGAACAGGGGATGAGCGTTGACGATCCGTTGCCGTGGAACTATAAAGGAATAATGACGAGACTGCTGCATCATACCACTCCCAGCGCCCGCTTAAGTACAGGGCTGCTGATGAGCCGCAAATGCAGCACAGCTGTTAGGCTTTGACAGCAGGAAGCCCCTCCGAGCAGTGTCACAATAAGAGCTCGGGGAACCAGAAGGTAAACACTGCTGTCAAACCTGGCGGGGATGAAGTATGGCCCGAGCGCGGACAGAATCGGCGCTCGGACCATGACAGAAACAGCAAGTCAAAAACAAAGAAAACAAACAGGAAACAAGACACAGAACAAAAGCCAAAATCAAAAACAAGGACACCATAACTATACCATACATCTGAGGGATAACAGAACCAATTCAAAGGATCATGAAAAAATACAAAATAAACACAGCAGTAAAACCACACAAAAAATTAAGACAAAAAATTAAGACAGTTATTAGTACACCCCAAGGACAAAATAGAACAAGACAAAAAAATGCAATGTAATATATGAAATATCATGCAGATCATGCAACAAAACTTACATTGGAGAAACCAGAAGATCATTCACCACAAGGAAAAAAGAACACCAGAAAGAATGTGAGAAAGAAACACAAGGATGACTCATAAGATCACAAAAAGAAAATGCAGAACAAGAAACATTAAAATCAGCAATATCAGATCACTGCAAAAGAAATAATCACATCATGGACTGGGACAACGCAAAAATTATTGGATCAGAGAGCAACAGACACAAACGCTGGATTAAGGAGGCCATAGAAATCAGGAAGCGGGGAAAAGATACCATGAACCGGGATGAGGGGGCCTTTATGCTTTTCCACACCTGGGACCACATTCTCCAGAGACCATCGTACAGCGGAAAGTAGGGCCGGCTCGGTGGATCTGACAGGTCTGCTGGGCTGGCCCCGCCTGCGAAAGTCAGCTGATAAAATGACACCAGGCAGCAATCAGCTTGCTTTCCTCATTGGGTGCATGGGGATAAGGAGAAATTCAAACAGCAGGCTGAGAACCTTCGCACCAGGCAAGACAATAAAACAAAAGAGACCAACTCTAAAACTGGGAACTTGGAACGTCCGCACTATGATGACAGGACTCGCTGCTAACCTCAAGGACATCAACGACACCAGGAAGACTGCCATCATCAATAATGAGCTGAAGAGACTGGGAGTGGATATCGCCACTCTCCAGGAAACACGGTTAGCTGATGCAGGCACACTGAGAGAGAAGGACTACACGTTCTACTGGCAGGGAAAGGGCAGTGATGAACACAGGGAACACGGAGTGGGCTTCGCAGTGAAGAACACTTTGCTGAAGATGGTGGAACCGGGCAGCACTGGCTCTGCACGACTCCTCACCCTCCGCCTGAACACCACTCAAGGCCCAGTCACCCTCGTCAGTGTGTATGCCCCAACACAGACAGCCACACCAGAGGCAAAAGACGAGTTCTACGAGAATCTCGCAACAACTGTCAGGATCATCCCCAACTCTGAACAACTCATTCTCCTTGGAGACTTTAATGCCAGAGTGGGTGCTGACCATGACTCCTGGCCCTCCTGTCTTGGACCTTTTGGCGTGGGCAGAATGAACGACAACGGACAGCGGCTGCTTGAGTTCTGCACATATCACGATCTGTGCATCACAAACTCGTTCTTCAAGACCAAGCCCCAACACAAGGTTTCCTGGCAACATCCGCGCTCAAAGCACTGGCACCAACTAGATTTGATCCTGACCAGGCGCACCTCACTGAAGAACGTCCTAATCACCCGTTCGTTCCAGAGTGCAGATTGCGACACAGACCATTCATTGGTGTGTTGCAAGGTCAAGCTGCAGCTGAAGAAATTCCATCATGCTAGACAACCTGGAAAGGCACGGATTGACATCAGCAAGATGGCCCAACCAGAACTTGTTGAGCAGTTTGCCTCCACCTTTGAGAAGGAACTTGGTGTACCACAAGGAGGAGAATCTGCAAAGCAGAAGTGGGAAGAGCTGCGAAACACCATCTACCGCACAGCCTTGGCTACCTTTGGGAGGAAGACCTCGAAGTCACAGGACTGGTTTGATGCCAAGTTGACCGAGATGATCCCCGTCATTGAAGCCAAGCGCTCAGCACTTGCTGAGTACAAGAAGTACCCAAACGAGAAGAATCTCCAGATTCTCAGGGCTGCGAGAAGCAAAGTTCAGCAGACTGCTCGGCGCTGTGCCAACGAGTACTGGACTCAGCTCAGCCAAGACATTCAAACCGCTGCCATAACAGGGAACATCCGTGGTATGTACGATGGCATCAAGAAAGCACTTGGTCCGGCACAGAGCAAGACGGCCCCCCTCAAATCTTCCACTGGGGAGATGATCACAGAGAAGAACAAGCAGATGGAGAGATGGGTGGAACACTACTCCTACCTCTACTCTAGACAGAACACCGTGACACCGTCAGCCCTTGATGCCATCGACTGCCTGCCATCCATGGACGAACTTGACACCGAGCCAACCATCGACGAACTCAGTAAGGCCATTGATAGCTTGGCCGCTGGCAAGGCACCCGGCAACGACGGCATACCCCCTGACCTGATCAAGCACTGCAAGACCGCCCTACTGCTGCCATTGCATGACGTCCTCTGCCAGTGCTGGAAGGAAGGTGCCGTACCACAGGACATGAGGGACGCCAAGATCATCACCCTCTACAAAAACAAAGGGGAGAGAAGCGACTGCAACAACTACAGGGGCATTTCCCTCCTCAGCGTTGTTGGCAAAGTCTACGCACGAGTTGTTCTCATTCGTCTACAGAAGCTTGCCAAACGTGTCTACCCCGAGTCTCAGTGTGGCTTCCGTGCTGAGCGATCGACGGTAGACATGATATTCTCCATCCGCCAACTCCAGGAGAAATGCAGAGAACAGAACATGCCTCTGTACATCGCCTTCATCGACCTCACCAAAGCGTTCGATCTGGTCAGCAGAGAGGGCCTTTTCAAGATCCTGCCAAAGATAGGATGCCCACCAAAGTTGCAAAGCCTCATCGAATCGTTTCACACCAACATGCAGGGGATAGTGCAGCACGATGGCAACGTCTCAGAGCCATTCAACATACGCAGCGGAGTGAAACAGGGCTGTGTACTTGCGCCAACCCTCTTTGGGATTTTCTTTGCTATGCTCCTGAGGCATGCCTTCAGCACAGCAACAGAGGGAATCTACCTGCACACAAGATCTGACGGCAGGCTTTTCAACCTCGCCCGCCTGAAAGCCAGAACCAAAGTACGCGAGGCTCTAATCAGAGACATGCTGTTCGCAGACGACGCTGCAGTCGCAACCCACACACAGCAGGAGCTTCAGACCCTGATGGACCGCTTCTCCCAGGCATGCAAGGACTTCGGGCTTACCATCAGCCTGAAGAAGACTAACGTCTTGGCGCAAGGCACGGAAGCACCACCAACCATCACCATTGATAACTACAAGCTGGAGGTCATGAATCAGTTCACGTACCTGGGGTCCACGATCAGCAACAACCGCTCCCTTGATACAGAGATCAACAAGAGGATTGGAAAATCAGCCTTCACACTCGCTCGCCTCACCACACGAGTGTGGGAGAATCCCAAACTCTCTGTCAAGACGAAAATGGCAGTGTACAACGCCTGCGTCATCAGCACACTGCTCTATGGGAGTGAGACGTGGACAACATACGCCCGGCAGGAAAAGAGACTGAACTCCTTCCACTTGCGCTGCATTCGCCACATCCTGGACATATCCTGGCAGGACAAAGTGCCCAACACAGAAGTTCTGTCCCGCGCCGGCCTTCCCTCCATGTTCACTCTACTCAGGCAGCGCAGGCTCCACTGGCTAGGCCACGTTCACCGTATGGAGGATGGCAGAATCCCCAAAGACGTCCTCTATGGAGAACTGGCAACTGGCAGGAGAGACGTTGGCCGCCCACAGCTGCGCTTTAGAGACGTCTGCAAGAGAGACATGAAGGCCCTGGATATCAACACAGAGCACTGGGAGGACCTTGCAACGGACCGCTCCAAATGGAGAGGCACCCTGACCAGACAGCTGAAGGCGGGTGAAGAGAGACTGACTGCTGCAGCAGATGAAAAAAGGACCCGCAGGAAGAACCGCCACAGACCCAGCAGCACGGAGACCACCCACAAGTGTGACCTGTGTGACAGGGACTGTCATTCGCGCATCGGCCTGTTCAGCCACAGGCGGTGCTGTTCCAGCAGAGTAGACGTTTAGGATTCTCTTCCATGGTCATCATAGACCGACGGAGGCCGACGATATTTTTGTCTTTAATAAGAATAAAAGGTAAATAAAAAAGCATCAATAATGGCTTCCATTCACTTGTGCATCAGTAAGACGTGGAAGACTTAAACTGTATAGCTCAAACCACAGTTTAATTACAAATTTGGCCATTTGAGACCACTTTGAAAAACACTTTGACTACAACTTTGATTGGGTATTCATGACTGGTAAGGCTTATGACTTCAGCAACTTAATACTTCCAGTTTTTGCCATTTTAAACACTTATGCCAATACCAACTAATGATATACATGACCACACACACAGAAACAGTTTTCAGGTGTTTTTTGTTTTGTTTTTTCGCCATCACAGCACTGGTTTTTCACCATTATTAGATTCTTTATTTTGACTGACAAGAAATGAGTTGCAATACAAATAAGGGAGGAAAGCAACTACCCCTGTTTGTATTCGAGAACGAGGCAGAGCTGCAGCTGCAAAGATTTTGAACAATTTGCGGTGATTGATGCATCATACACAGTGCATGCTCATAGACAAATAGGCCACATAGCTTCTCGCACATTCATTTCTCAGATTTTTACCAGCTGGGACAGTGTAGCTGACACCATTTGCACTTTGGGAATGTGTATGATGGTAATGATGGGAAAACATGGTCCTAGAGGAATACCTTTGGCTGGTTTGGTTTCTGTCTGACTAGAGTGATGTTATCAGTGTGACAGAATCAAAACTGTATAAGAGTGAGACAAGATAGACGTTAGTTCTGTTGCAGTTTACAGTTTGTTTTTTCTAATGCTGGGAAAATTACCCATTATCATGCAATAATGCAACACCTTGTTTTAACAGCAGGAAATTTTTTTTAGCAGTATTTTTAGCAGTATTTTTTTTTTTTTTTTTTTTTTTGAATGCAAAAGATGCAATAGACTTACACAATGGTCCTCTCCGGCATACAACTAGGAACATACCGGTCGCTATGGAGGGTGAGAATATGTATGGGCACATAATCATACCATGTAGGATAACTAAATAGACGGTTATGCTGTTTCATCCCACCTAGCAACAATGCTCTGCACTGTGTGTGTTTATATATTTACATATTTATTCCATCTAGCTACAATGCTCTGCACTGGGTGTGTTTATATTTATATATCTATATATTTATTCCATCTAGCTACAATGCTCCGCACTGTGTTTTTATATATCTACATATTATTCCATCTAGCTACATTGCTCCGCACTGTGTGTGTTTATATACTTGCATATTTATTCCACCTAGCTGCAATGCTCCATACTGTGGGTGTTTATACAGTATATTTACATATTTATTCCATCTAGCTACAATGCTCTGCACTGTGTGTTCATATATTCATATATTTATTCCATCCAGCTACAATGCTCTGCACTGTGTGTCTGTGTGTGTGTGTGTGTGTGTATATATATATATATTTTATAGTAATATGTACATATGTATATTAGCTGCTCTTGCTTGCTTGTTTTTTCTTGCCTTCTGATTGTTGCTCTGAGTGTTGCTATCCCTGTGCTGTTGCAATCCTGGAATTTCCCCGTTGTGGGACTAATAAAGGCTTATCTTATCTTATCTTATCTTATTATTCGTGAATAATTGCCACGGTAGGAAAAAAGCGGAACTCTTGAAACATGGGTACTCTTTCCACTGAACATGCTACAGTGTGACAAAGTAGAGACTTAAAGTCCAATTCATGGCACAAATTCCTCATTTACTTTAATTCTGAGTGTTCAAATAAGTTTGCTTAAGTATTGCTGTAATAATATGTGGACATAGGGACCGTATCAATGCATAATCAAACTTTTGAAACACAGGTACTGTCATGATGCTGAGCACGGGTGGAAAGCCGTGTTCATTTCTGGTTATTTTCTGTATTTTCCTTATCTGTGTTTTATTATGTTATCCGAATTTGGTTTTGGTTTCTGTTTATCTGGTCCTGTTATTATATCTTTGTTTAGTTATTATAGTCTTGTTTATTCAGTTTATTTATCGTCTTATTTTGTATGATAATTATATCTTCCTGTGTTTAGATTTGAGTCTGCTCCAGTTTTCCTTTTATAACCTCAGTTTTCATTTATGAGCACTTCCTGGTTTTGACATGAGTCTACACTCACTTTCGTCCGCATCTCTCCTCTGTATATTGGGTTTCATGTATCTTATATTAGCATTTCTTGGTTTTGTATTTTCTCTTGTCTTCATCTTGATGGATTATTGTTATCATTACTTTCCTCTGGTTTATGATCTCATTTTGTATTTATTTATTTCTTCCGGTGCGTTTACTTTGACAGTGTCCTTTGTTTACTTCCGGTTGCTCTAAGCTAGTTTCACGGTCTCTCCCAGCTGTCATTAGTTTGTCTGATTATCCTCGCTCATGTGACCCACACCTGCTAATCATTTGTCATTTTCTCTGTGCCTTATTTAAAGGGCGTTGCAATGCTTCTCATTGCAGCGCCCTTCTCGGTGTTTAGTCGGGAATTCCCCATTTGATTCTTCTCTTTTATCCTGCGTGTGCGCCATACTTCATTCATCCTCTGTATCCTGCCTTGCCTCAAGTTCTGTAAGTTATCCCTTGTTGTTATATTTTGTGTTTCTTTTGTTATTAAATGTGCAAACTCACAGCATGTGTTTGGTGTCCTCAATCCACCCCTGAAAGGGTGGTTTATGACAGGTACCACTTCCAGTCAAAACAGAAGCCCAGTTCGTGTCACGGACTCTGGTGCTGGGATTAGTTTGCTGGAGCGTCGTCATCGTGCCATGTGGACCATGTCAGAGCACCATGTTGGGAGAGGCTTGTGGTCTGCACTGGTCCAGTGGTTTGTTTTTTGAAGATTGCTTGGAGCTGTTTCATGATCCATGCAGTGAAGCCAAGAAGGACACATCCACCATGAAAAGCAGATGTGAGAGGGGCTGACAGCTAGGCTAAAGACTAAGAGCTAAACTAGGGGGCTGACTGGTGCTGTACGAGTGCAGCTTTTATCAGTTCTGTTTTTTTACAACTATTGTAACTCAACTAGTTAATAAGCTCCCTGCAAGTACAGGTAAATTTGGTTTAAGATATGTAAAGAATTTCTATCATGCTAAAGATGTTCAGCCAAACCCTTTCTCAGTTTGAATGAATGAATGAATGAATCTTTATTTCAGATAGATTAAAAGTACAGATTAAAAAGAAACAGAATAATATAACAAAGGGGGAAAGAAAATCCAACAAGGTCAAATTAGACAATAACTCCTCTGATTATACAGTTCAGCATAAGTTATCCGAAATGGGTGATGGCTGAAGCCACAGCTTATATTGCCCACCGATATTCCATCCAAGAATTCAAAAGAAAAACAAAACAAGAGCGATTACAATTCAGAACAAAGCTAAGACAAAATGTGACAAAAAACTAAGCAACAACACAACACAGACTGGATATGACAATCCTTATGTGATTTTACGTCATCTTGTATATATGTTTGGAGTATTTCTTCCTTTAGTTTTTGTTTAAATTGTCCAAGCATTGTACATGATTTTAATTCAGGTCCAAAATCGTTCCATAATCTGACTCCTTGCACTGAAACACAGTGTTGCTTGGTGGTAGTTCTCACTGAAGGTTTTTGAAATATACATGTTCCTCTGAAATGATATTGTTTCTCCCTTATTTGGAACAACTTTTGGATATTTGCGGGCAGTGATAGATTCTTCACTTTAAACATTATTACTGCAGTTTTAAAGTCAACCAGATCTTTCACTTGAGAGCTTTTAATTTAAGAAAAAGTGGGTTTGTTGGTTCCCTGTAAGCAGCTTTGTTTATTATTCTAATAGCTCTCTTCTGAAGCATAAAGACTGGATATATGTTTGTTTTATATGTATTTTCCCATACTTCAGTACAATATGTCATGTATGGGAGTATTAATGAATGATACAAGGTATATAGTGTGGGTTGATTCAGTTAATATTTCACTCTGTGTAGTATTGCAATTGAATCGGTGAATTCAAAAAGGGCCCAAGTCCCCTTTGAAAAAGTGTGGACTTGGGCCCTTTTTGAATTCACCAATTCAATTTGGATATTTTACCTTTAATATAATTAATATGTGACTTCCAACACAGTTTATTATCAATTATTACTCCAAGAAATTTAGTTTCGGATACCATTTCAATCTCTACACCTTTTACACTGAGTTTAGATACTAAGTTGTTGTGATGGTTGTTAAAAACTATAAATTTTGTCTTACTTAAATTGAGCGTTAATTTGTTTGAATCAAACCACAGTTTAAGCTTTCCTAATTCCTTTCTGAGTGTATCCAAAAGTTGTTCCAAATTGCTTCCACTGCATAATAAATTAGTGTCATCGGCAAACAATATTAAATCCATTTTTTCTGAAACTTTACATATATCATTTATATACATATTGAATAACAATGGCCCCAAAACTGAACCCTGTGGGACTCCACAAGTAACCTTCAGTAACTGTGAGTTTTTGTTACCAACACATACATACTGATATCTATTCTTTAAGTAACTACATAACCAGGACAGTGCTACCCCCCTAATACCACAATTTTGTAGTTTCTTTAATAATAAATTATGATCCACAGTATCAAATGCTTTTTTAAGATCCAGGAATACCCCAACTGAATACTCTTTATTTTCAGCGGCAGTTGATATTTTTTCTATAAATTCCATTAGAGCAAATGCAGTTGTCCTCTTGTGTCTGAACCCATATTGCTGCTCACACAATAAATTATTCTTCAGTATGAAGTTATCAATTCTCTCATAGAATATTTTTTCAAGTATCTTGGAAAATTGCGGCAATAGTGAAATTG
The DNA here is from genome assembly GCA_020510985.1 of Pholidichthys leucotaenia. Taxonomy (NCBI): domain Eukaryota; kingdom Metazoa; phylum Chordata; class Actinopteri; order Cichliformes; family Pholidichthyidae; genus Pholidichthys; species Pholidichthys leucotaenia. Next base: position 454,436,424 of record CM035836.1, read on the forward strand.
GTCTATAGTTTGAGAATTCCCCTCTGTCACACGTCTTGTATATCGGAATTACTTTAGCTATTTTCATTGCATTGGGAAATATACCTGTTTGGAGAGACAGGTTACAGATATACGTCAGTGGTTTCACTAAGCATTCAATAATAGTTTTGACTAAGAGCATGTCGATACCATCACAGTCCGTAGATGTTTTACTTTTAAACGATTTAACAATTTCAATGACCTCTCTCTTGTCTGTGTTCTTTATGAAAATGGAGTCTTTTATAGCAGTGTTTTTGCTTATTGTATAACCTGTAGGCACCGTAATGGGTATTTTTCGAGCCAAATTAGGACCAATGTTAACAAAAAAGTTATTAAATTCATCTGCAAGTGAAGCTGCATTCTGAGTCGTTTTATTATTTTTTTGAAAAATCGGTTGGGTAGCTTGTATTTCTGTTTTTATTTCCAAGAATATTGTTAAGTATTGTCCATGTATTTTTAATATTATCTCTGTTTTTCTCCAGTTCTTTACTGTAATAGTCTCTTTTACTACATCTTATTATATATGTTAACTTATTTTTGTATGTTTTATACCGCTGCTCTGCTTCTTTTGTCCTTTTCTTTAGAAAAGCTTTATATAATAAATTTTTCTTTTTACACGCCTTTTGTAATCCTTTGGTTAACCATGGCTTATCGGCAAATTTATGTTTAAGCTTTTTCTTTACTAATGGACAATTTTTTTCATAAAGAGTGGTTACAATGTTTATAAATGTGTCATAGGCTTCATTTACATCTGATACATAGACTTTCGTCCAGTCTTGCTTCAGCAAGTCCTCTTTAAAAGAATTGATTGCATTTTGTGATTTGTATCTGAACGATTTTAAAAAAAAATTCTGTATTGGCCCCCGTGTGGCCATGGATAAGTGCAAAGGTTGGCAAATGATCACTTATATCATTTATCAATAATCCACTTTCTATTTTCTTATCAATAATATTAACAAACAGGTTGTCAATAAGTGTAGCAGTGTGAACTGTGATTCTACTAGGATGTGTTATTGTGGGATATAGACTCATACTGTACATAGAATTCATGAACTCCGTAATTACATTTTGTTGATATGGATTTAGTAGATCAATATTGAAGTCTCCACAAATTACTACCATTTTCTTACAAGTAATATTATTGTACAGTTCGACTAATTTATCTCTGAATGTCTCAATGCAAGTTCCCGGAGTTCTATATATACAACTTATAATTAGATTTTTTTGTTTTATCTTGGTCAATCTCAACAGTAACACATTCCAAAATCCCTGGTAGTGCAAAGGACATTCCATTTACAAGCTTACACCTTTACAGGTCATCAATATACAGTGCAACACCACCACCATTTTTTTGAGATCTGTTAATATGAAACATCTGATATCCCTCTATTGCCATCAGGGGAGCCTGCTCTTTATTAAGCCAAGTTTCAGAGACTGCGATAGCTGTAAATTTTCTGTCTAGCTGTTTTAAATAGTCCTGAATCTGTGGAAAGGTTTTGTTAAGACTTCTGCTGTTGAAGTGTATTATTGATAGTTTACCATCTAGTTGCACTTGACTTTTGAATTGCTTTTCAGTGTAATATTCACAATGATTATGAATATTATTGAAAAAGTGGTTATCAGGATCAATATCATTCTCCATCCCTTGTAGTTTATGTTCAGCATAATGGCATATTTTCATAGTTTGAATTTCCTCACTCTGTGTCAAATGACTTCCTCCAACTGGGGATAATTGATGTCTACTCAAGTCAGTCATAAGTTTTTTTGTTTGTTTTGTTTAGTTTTATTTTATTTTTTTAAAGTACTGTAGCATCATCTCACTTTGGCTCAGCAATAATTATTCGTCTGCTTAACCCTGATCCTACCGAGTGGGGTCCCAATTGACCCCACACATATGTTCTTATGCACAACACGGCCATATTATCGATCACAGCTATCATGCTTTCTGACTTTGTTTGTCATCATCTGTGAATCACAAAAAATAAATCTGATTTAAAATACAGTTTTCTTCTGTACTGTCAGTTCAGATTTTTCACTGGGGTCCGATTGGACCCCAGGGAAAAATATGATGTTAATGATATTAAATGTATGAATTTTGTGTTATATTTCAGTGAATGATGGCTCAACGAGGTAGACTTTGCCATGCAAATATACAAATACTTTGCCATTGTAGCAAAGTAGCATTGTATACTAGCATGTAGCATGCTACATACATGTAGCATTGTATTCTGTAGGCCCTACAGAACACATGCACAACAATGGCAAAGTATTTGCATTTCTTGTACCAATTAAGAAGTGAAATTAGATAAGTTCCCACAAAAACCTGAACGCACCAGGGCACACTGGTTGAAAAACACATTACAACCGGGCTACTCGTGCTGAAAGGCAGGCAACCGACAATCTAGCCCCATTCCGGGATTTTTGGATCATGTTTCAAGCACAACTCTTTGTTTTAACCAAATAAAACATTTTAAGTGAAAAAAATACTTTGGTATTGCTTAATAATCCAATTAACAGTTAAATTTTGTGTGGGGTCCAAACGGACCCCAGTTGGTACTATTTGTATGTAAAATATGTCGGTAGGATGAGGGTTAAAGACATTTTGTTTCACCCTGGAGTAAGACAGTAAAGAATGGATTTTCTTCCTCCAGGCCACAGCTGAAATCCCATTCCTTTGTTAAAACCAGCCTAAGGAATTTCCCCAATGTCCAGCTTTGGTTTTATTGCCCCCATAAACATGCAACAGACCTCATTGCCACACAGATCCACAACTCAGTTAATTTCCTTAAACTCTGGGACATGCTGGATTTAACCAGTGAATTTTAAAGTACATTATTACAAACTCAATTCTAAACCTTCCCTTTTCAGAACTATGAAAAGCAAATGGACTCTGATGTTTTTAATGTGGAAAATCAATAATATGTGTGAAATGCATTAATCTGTGATTTTATATATATGTGCATGTTATTTGCTGCACGGTGCTGCACGGGCTGCACGGTGGCGCAGTGGTTTAGCACTGTGGCAGCACAGTTTTACCCTCGGCCGGGGGACCGCGGGGATCATGAGATCGTGGGTTCGATCCCAGCCCCCGACCAACAGTGAGCTGTGTGGAGTTTGCATGTTCTCCCCGTGTTGCGCGGGTTTACTCCGGGATTTCTCCGGTTTCCTCCCGCACACCAAAAACATGTAGGTTTAGGGCGCTCGCGCACGCAGCAACCAGCAGCCGGTGGCTTGTCACCAGACTGCAAACCAAGTCTACCTACGGGTACAAATAAGTAACAAAAAAAAAAAAAAAAAAAAAATGTTAAAAATGTTTAAATGAATGTTTATTCCTACATGTTGATTTAGAAGCACTGCTTATAAGATACACTAAGAACCCCAGCTTCTTCATCCTATTGGTCTCTCACAGACGAGGCCTGTTATTGGACTAAAAGTTCATCGAGCCCGCCCACGAAGGACACTCATTGGCTGAGATTCCGGTCAACCCGGAAGCCCGCAGAAGCTCAACAGAACTTATAAAGGAGAGAGACCCCCTGCTTCGATCTCTTTTGCCTTTCCCTTCTCTTCGCCCCTTTTTCACCAATCTCTTTTCTCTTTGGACTCGTTCGTCTCTCTCTTTTGTCCATTGTCTACACACAGCAAGGAAGAGCAAAGAAGAACAAAGACTTCTACCACGTGTCGTTTTTCTGAACACAGAGCAGATAACTCGTAATTTGTTTATGTAACTTTGTATTTTAATGTTTTTCCTTTTTCTCTTAAATGCCTGGGAATTCCTATTTCTTTGAGCTCAATTCTTAATCGGAGTTAAACTCCAATTTTTATATATCTCTTTTTCTTTGTTAAACTTTCTGTAAAATCATTGCTTGTTTAATTTTAATGTAAACTTTAATCTTGACTTTATTTTCATAATATTTTTCTTGACCAATCACACACCAGAAGCTATTGTTTTTATCTAAAGTCCGAAACTCTTTAATTTGAGATCGGATTAGATATCTTTAATTAATTATTATCGAAGGCCTCTTAGAAGACGCAGCTCTCCACATCACGTGCAGCTGAGGAATCAACACGCAGCTGTTCATCACACACTGAAGAAACGTCGGCACCATCTGGCTCCAAGCCCAGTTTCAACTCTGGGTCATACAGCCAAAATCCAGCCTCTTCGACCGCTTGACTTTTAAAGGTCAAACTGTGGATCCTGAAATATCTGCGGGCAGATATTTACTCTAACATCCACGAAATCTTGGGCTGAGGACGACGCCGAATGAGGAATCACGTGAGCTGCAACTTTAATTCATCTGCTGAATTAAACGTCTGAGGTTCGGTAATAATTTGTATAGCTAATCAGATGCAAATTAAGAAGCCCTTAACATAACTCTTCTTTTCATTAAAATTCCGTTTTTATTTTCTTAAGATTAATCCAGGACTTTTCATATAATTAGTAAACTTTCTCCATAAACTTGCGTTGTTTCCATAATCAGTTATCTCAAACTGATAGAAATTGGTTTCTCAGTTTAACCCTGGTTCCGAAAATATTGACATTGTTAATCCATCATTTACAAGATTGATTCTATGATTAATGAAATTACTGTAATGTCTGTTAATCATTTTGTTTAATAAATATGTGAAAATGAGAGAAGTTGTTGAGAATTTATTTCATTCTGAGTCTGTTCAAGCACAGGTATTGAATTCACGGAAAATTTTTGAGACTGATTTTTAATTAATTTATTGAGCGATTAAACAGGTATAAAGTGAAATTAAAGATTAAATTGCTTCTTAGAGATAGAAGCTGGTGCCCCACGAGTGTTATTAACTTTTCTGATGTATATGAAACGAGATTTGATCTCAGATTCCAATACATCAATATAAATTAAATAATTCATACCTGATCATATTTATTTATTAAAATTCCATATTTCCTCCTACAGTACATTGACATGGTGTGTCAAAAGAACTATTCTTGCCGTGTGTGTGGATATGGATTATCATAGTCTCTTAATTTTCTTAATCAGTGTTCATCTGTATTTATTTAAGTCAGTAACATCTCTGATAATTATACTCTTTGCTTCCTCAGGTGTTCCATTTAGTTTGATTCAAACTCTACAATTTCTTGTCCATGTTGCCTGTATCTTATTTTGTCTTTTCAACATCCGTGCTTGCCGTGCTATTTCAGCATTAGTTTTTGTTAGATGTTCATTTAGGTAAACTTCTGTTCCCCATAGTTTTCTGGCCTGCCTCAGTATGTCATTCTTTACCCTTCTGTTCACAAAACGCATCACAATTGATTTCTTTGTTTTATTATCCTTTCTGGGTAAAGCATGACAGGCTGAAATTGCATTTGCTTCAACCTTTATATTTCTACTATCAAGGAACTGAAGCACCTGGTTTTCCAGGGAGACTGATTCACTTGTGGGAGCCTCCTCACCTCTCAATCCTGCTGTAGCATGAGCATATGATTGATATTTAATGTCTAGTCCACTTATAATTAGATCATCCATACGAGAACATTGTTCAAGATCCTCGACGCGTTGCTCCAAGTCCGCAATTTTTTTGTCTTTTTCCTTAATTGTTAATTTTAATTCTCGGACTTCTTCCATTAGCCCTAATATTTTAGCCTGCTGACTAGCCACTTTGGTCAGTTCTTCTGACAAGAAGTTCAGAGATTTTTTGATCTCTTCCATTTCCTCCTTCTTTGGTGGCATTTTTACTGACCTGTTGGTAGTAAAACAATCTCTGCTGGTGTCGCCGGTATCTGATCCGACCGACCTCGAATCCAGTTGGGCCTCAGCTAGCCCCCTCCACTGCTAGTCCCGCTGCAATCGAGCTCCTGTCCAGCCGGAGTACCGGCCGCTCCTCCACCGAGTCCCGCCGCCCACCGCCGCTGTAGTTGAGCTCCGATCCTGCTCCTGTCCAGCTGGGGTCCCGGTAGTTCCTCCGCTGAGCCCCGCCACCTACTGCCGTCTTCCTCAGTAGATCCTCCGCTGAGCCCCGCCGCTGTAACTGGGCTCCGACTCAGGCTGTTGTCGGGCTGGGGCACCGGTGGTCCTCCACTGGTCCCCATCTCCCACCACCGCTGCACCCGAACTCCGATCCGGCTCCCGTCCAACTGTTGCCTCGGTTAGTTCCTCCGGCGAGCCCCAATCACTGGGAACAGAGTCGCTTCTTTGTGTTTCTCAGGTATCTGCAGATGAAGTGTACAAGATCTTGAGTGGTCTAAATTTGAGCAAGGCAACTGGTTTGGATCAGTTTTCCCTGTTTCATTAAAGATGGTGCAAAGCTCATATCAAAACCATTAGCTCATATTTTAAAATTGTCTTTAATTCCTGGAATCATTCCTGATGATCTGAAAACAGCAAGGGTTACACCTCTTTATTAAAAAAAAACAATAAATTTGATCCCGGCAATTATAGACTTGTCTAAATTCTCAGCACTGTTTCAAAATTATTTGAGAGAGTGGCTTATTCTCATATGCATATCTCTCAAGTAGTGAACTCCTGCATGAGTTTCAATCTGGGTTTCGATCTAAATTTTCAACTGAAACAACATTGGTTCACCTAATTAATTATATTAAGCTTGCACAGGATGAAGGTAATTATACAGGTATGGTATTGCTGGACCTCCAAAAAGCCTTTGATACAATAAACCATAATATACTTTTGTCTAGATTAGAGGTTATCAGACTGGACCAAAAATCAGTGAAATGGTTCAGATCTTTCCTCAGTAATCGACAACAAATGGTTAAAATAGGAGGTACCCTTTCAGACCCATCAGATATCTCATGTGGAGTACCCCAAGGGTCGATTTTGGGGCCCCTTCTGTTTTTAATCTATGTTAATGATATTACCTCATCAGTTTAATGTAAACTTTTATTACATGCTGATGATTCTGCCCTTATTGTGGCTGATAAAAATCCTGAGGTTTTTCAGCATAGGTTATCACGAGAGATGAAATCAATTAGAATGGCTAATTGACAATAAATTGTCTCTTCATTTAGGCAAAACAGAGTCTATCTTTTTTGCTTCTAAAAGGAGACTCAACAAAACAAAATCATTCAGGGACATTGTAGCAAAAATGAGCTACCATGTCCGGAACATGTTAAATATCTGGGCTTATCTTTGGAACAGTCTTTGGATGGGGAAAGCATTGTGGACAAGATAGTGAAAAAGTCCAATGCACGACTCAAATTTTTAAACCGGCAAGCCAACAATGTTCCTTCTGAAACAAAAAAATTATTGGTTATTATACAATGCCGCTATGACTACACTTCCACGGCATGGTACTTTGGACTGACAAAAAGATGCAAGCAAAGATTACAAGAGAAAAGTGATTCTTTTCATTCTGAATGCACCGGCCAGAATACAGTACATATAGGTGCTGACAAATTCAAGCAGGTTAATATGTTGCCTATAGACAAAAGAATCATTCAATTAAAGCTGAACTTAATGTTTAAAATTTTACGTAGTCAGGCTTCAAATTATCTTTTAGGCCAGTTCAGCTCCATTCAAAACTCTAGTCAGATAACCACAAGATCCGGCTCTGCTGCACTTCAGATACCTCACACTGGTTCATTTGGTGCTTCTTCGTTCATGCATACAAGCATTAAGGCTTGGAATAGCCTACCTAGTCAAATTAAATTAATTAATAATTTTTTACGTTTTAAATGTGCTGTAAAAAAGGCATCTTTTTAATGAAATGGTTATCCAGGAGTCTGACATTTTTATGTATTATTACCTCCGCCAGGCTGCAGGCCAGAAGGTAATGTTTTTGCCGGAGTTTGTCTGTCTGTCTGTCTGTTGGTTAGCAAGATAACTCAAAAAGTTTTGAACGGATTTCGATGAAACTTTCAGGCGTTGTTGGAAATGGTACAAGGAAGAACTGATTAAATTTTGGGGATGATCCAGATCACCGTCTGGATCCAGGAATTTTTTAAAGGATTCTTTAACATCGTGAGATAGGGCCATTTTCAACATGTGTGCAGGCGCAATGGAGGGCGCTGGTCGTCGTGTCTGACGAACACGAACTCCGCGTTCTTCAAAGTTTTAGGCACAAAAGCACGCGGAAAACAGTTGTGGGCCGGGCCCGGCAGCGTGCCTGTGTTTGCGCTACACTGCAAAAGCTGAGACGGGCAGCTGTCCGGCGCGGGATTATTTGGCAGAAATTCCCCGGGCAGCCATAGGGACTGTGCAAAAACAAGCTCTCTGCCGGGGAAGCTTCCAAATCCTCTTTTGGCGCGGAGCGCAACCCCAATAAAACCCACGGCAACCTGTCTACCCAATTTGCATCCGTCAGTGAACCCCTGAGTGCTGCTTTCAGTGATCTATGAAAACGCTCGCATAACCCATTGGCCTGTGGGTTGTACGCGGTTGTGCGATGAATTGCAACGCCCGCAGCCTGGGAGTTTGGAGATGGAGGAGATGGACACAACAGCAACACTTGAGTTTATTACCTCCGCCAAGGAGGTAATGCTTTTACTGGCATTTGTCTGTCTGTCTGTCTGTCTGTCTGTCTGTTACCAACATAACTCAAAAAGTTATGAACAGATTTTGACGAAATTTTCAGGAAAGGTGTGTAATGGCACAGGGAACAGATGATTAGATTTTGGTGATGATCTGACAGTGCATACCTCCACCAAGGGCTTTGTTTGTATTTGTGCAGCAGGATTACACAAAAACTACTGGATGGATTTGGATGAAATTTTCACCAGAGGTGGTTCTTGGCCTAGAGAGGAACCCATTACATTTTGGGGATGATCTGGGAATGCATACCTCAGCCAAGGCTCTTCTCACTGTGTGTCAGCCACAAAACTCCAAAACTAATGGACAGACTTGGATGCAATTTTCACCACAAGTGGCGATAGGCCTACACACAAGCCCATTACATTTTGGAGGTGATCCATGAGAAACAGATGGAGCCTTGGCGGAGGTATGCGTTCTATGAGTGCTTTTCTAGTTAGCTTATGTGGTGCTTGTTGCCTGCTTCTTTCTTCATCTATTGACTCATTATTATCTTGAAATTTTTTTGTTTGTATTTTTGTCATGTGATAGAAAGGACCATATTGGAAATAAGTGTTTTCATTTGTCATCCTGGAGTTGTATGATGTTTCATGTTATTCTTATCCAAATAAATAAACTCTCTGAAGAACAGACTGGACTGTCTACTACTGGAGCTCACATCGAAGGGGAGAGCATATTTGTCACATCTTATGAGTGTGAAAAGCTTAAACTTGTCATTTTTCAAGGTACATTACATTGGAAACAAGTTTGCTTTTAATCACGATTAATCGTGAATAGACATTTTTTTTAGATTAATCATGATTAAGATTAATCATTGCCCAGCACTAGTTTTCTTTAAATAAACAGAGGCATTTCTGAAAACGGTGCTTGTGGCTGGCAAATAAACACTTCTAGAAACATTACACACATCTTGAAACACTATATTGGGAGCAAAAGGCACCAAAAGCTTTGAAAAAATGAAGTCCCTCAAAATTGTGATCAAGAGTCATGAATATCAACATTCTAGTACACACACACACACACACACACACACACACACACAGCAATACAGTTCTAAAAAAAATAAACTAAACACTACAAATTCCCAAACCTTTCCTTTTCAGAAGCTTCTGACTTTTTTCTTTGTGTAAATTTGAAACCTCTCATAAATTTGGGCTTTTATGTAAACTTGTATCTTTTCCATTATTCATGGATTTGTTTAAGGAAACTGTTAAAGACTACATGCCAAGGGCCTTGTGAATGCAAACAGTGAATTACAGTTAAACAATTATAAATGGAGGCAAATCTTAAAGCTGTCAAACTGAAGTGGGGGGGGGGACTGGAAATGTCTAGGCCAGTAATCAAAATCCACATACAAAACCATTTGACATTTTGCCTTGGCCATTTAGCACAACCTAATCTGACAAACTTTAAGAATGACATTTGAAGAACACTTTATACACAATGGCAGACAAAGTCATTTGTCAATAAATACACATTTTCTGAAAAATTAATGAAAGAGCAACCTTTGCAAGGAAAGACTATCCATCCCCCAGTATATGCCTGAAATGTCATTTATGCTGTGATAAAACTTCCTTCATGGCTGTGTGAAAGGAGATTATCACAAGGCAAATGAAATCCATACACATGGTGTTTCTTTGCTTCACTGCACTACTGCTTTGCTTAGAGAGAACACTGAATGTGCCATCAGTCAATAGCTTCCTGTGTGAATTATTCATTGTGTACTGTTAAGATATTGATGCTGCATGTGATTTGGCACAAATTTAGTAAACTGACACAGATATTGACACACAGGCTCTACTGTCAGAAATACAGGTTAAGGATAAGTTATTCCAGGGTGTTTTCCATTTGAAAGCCAAGAAAATGTGTTTTTTGTCTTGAAGTTATTTGAAAGAACAGAATGGAAGCTGAGCAATAGGTTATATACTTTGTACACAAGTGAGAAATGTCTGAGCACCCAAAGCTGGCTAGGCATACAGTACATTTTTCAAACCAACAAATATAGTAATCATTGTACAGTGTACTTTGAAATTCAAACAGAGAAATTTATATATCCATCCTGTAAGGGTCCCATGGCTGCACACTTTGGCTGCATCTCAATCTCCTCCCTAAACCCTCAAGCCCTGAGCCTTTGTATACTTAGGCTGCCACCATCAGGCTGCACCAGGCTCCCCCTTGTGGAGAGACAACGCCGGCAGGAACTGGGTCTCTGCATGTATTGCAGAGACGTCCAGCATACAGTGGAGCTGTGCCCGGTTAAGCCAAACGGGGGGGTCCATGAGTCACTGTAGGGGGCCTCGCGGACTCTAACCGGTCAAATCCCCTATCCTGTTGCACACTGCCCATTCGTTTCTGCCATAACTCCATCGGGCATCTCACGCATGCGCTGGTGGATTCAGGGGCAGAGCAAAGTTTTATTTCCAAGAGCCTGGCAACCCGTTTGGGCATATCCTGTCAGCCACTGTCAACTCCCCTTAACCTGGTCACTCTCTCTCGCTCTCCCCTGGGGGTAGTGACGCATCGCACCAAGCCAGTTCCTATTATAATCTCTGGCAACCACCGTGAGGATCTGACCCTGTTTGTCCTGCCCTCCTCTTCGGACCATGTCATCCTGGGCTATCCGTGGCTGCGCTTGCACAACCCCGTCCTCGATTGGAGATCCGGCAGTGTCCTTTCTTGGAGCTCCTTCTGCCTGGGCACCTGCCTCCAGTCTGCGGCTTGTGCTCCGTCCTCTCCTCCGCCGGCGCCGGTCTCCGAGCCTCCAGACCTCACCCAGGTGCCGCAGGAGTTCCACGACTTGGGAGTAGCATTCAGTAAGTCCAAGGCGATGTCTCTCCCCCCTCACCGGCCGTATGACTGCGCCATCAACCTCCGTCCAGGGGCCCCCTTGCCATCTGGCCGCCTGTACAGCCTCTCCGCTCCCGAACGTGAGGCGATGGATGCTTACATCAAGGAGTCGCTGGGATCATCCGCCCCTCCTCGTCTCTGCTCGGCGCGGGCTTCTTCTTCGTGTCCAAGAAGGATGGGTCCCTTCGCCCCTGCACTGACTTCAGAGCGCTGAATGACATTACTATTAAGGATCGCTACACCTTGCCGCTGATGGACACCGCCTTCCACTCCCTCCAGGGGGCGACCTGGTTCACGAAACTAGATCTCCGCAGCGCTTACCATCTCGTTCGGATCCGGGAGGGTGATGAGTGGAAGACGGCTTTCAGGATGCCCAGCGGTCACTTCGAGTACCTAGTGATGCCGTTTGGGCTCACCAAAGCACCTGCCGTCTTCCAGCGGCTCATAAATGACGTTCTACGAGATTTCCTGGGGGTCTTTGTCTTCGTGTACTTGGACGATATACTCATCTTCTCCAGGTCACGGGAGGAGCACCAGGTTCATGTGAGGCGGGTCCTGCAACGGCTGCTGGAAAACAGACTTTACATCAAGGCGGAGAAGTGTGAATTCTACGCCCGGACCACCTCCTTCCTGGGGTTCATCATCTCGCACAATCAGATTCTCCCCGACCCAGCTAAGGTTAAAACGGTGGTCGAGTGGCCCATGCCTACCTCCAGGAAGCAGGTTCAGCAGTTCATTGGCTTCGCTAATTTCTACCGTCGCTTTGTCCCCAAATTCGGCGCCATTGTCACCCCCCTGACTCGCCTCACTTCATCGAAGGTGCCCTTCCAGTGGTCCGAGGAGGCAGCCGCCACCTTCAATACCCTCCAGGCAGAGTTCTTGTCCTCCCTGGTCGACCGGGAGGTCGATGCACCAAGCATTCGCTGCAGTGCTTGGTGGAGGTCGATGCATCCGACACGGGGGTGGGGGCAGTGCTCTCTCAGCACTCACCAGTGGACAGAGTCAAGCGTCCCTGTGCCTTATGGTTTGGTCAGATAAAACTGAAACAGAGGAAATCCTTGGATCAGGTAGTCAGATGGTCCAGTCGTTTGCTTGGTGAGTCACAGCTGAGCCTGACATCCCTGTACACCAGACAAGTACAGAGGATGGCCGACTCGATTTTAAATGATGACTCCCACCCTTTGCACTGCAACTTTCAGCTTCTTCCCTCCAGACGGAGGTTTGCTGTCCCAAAAAGTAGAACCCAGCGCTACAAAAACAGCTTTGTCCCTGCTGCTGTCAGAGAGTTGAACAAGCTATAAAAATTATATTGTACATATTTTATATTTACCTATTTTGTAAGATGTGTGCCTGTGTTTGTGTCTATGTTGAATGTAATTAGTGGCTTGTAAATATGGATGTCATCAACTGCAAAACAAATCTACCTACGGATACAAATAAAGTAACCTGAACCTGAACCTGAACCTTCTTCTCCCAACGGTTATCTGCAGCGGAACGTAATTATGACGTCAGCGACAGGGAACTCCTCACTGTCAAGCTCGCGCTGCAGGAGTGGCGTCACAGGCTGGAGGGGGCAGCTCAGCCTTTTGTGGTCTGGACGGACCACAAAAACCTTGAGTATTTGAGGTCAGCGCGGCGCCTGAATGCCCGCCAGGTGCGCTGGTCTCTATTCTTTGCTCGGTTTCAGTTTACCATCACGTACCGTCCAGGCTCAAAGAATGGGTTGCCCGATGCATTGTCCAGGCAGTTCGCTCCTGAAGATCCGGAGGAGTCTGACCACACCATCCTCCCCAGCTCGTGCGTTGTGGGGGCGGTTTCCTGGTCCATCAGGGACAAGATCCGTAGGGCACAGGAGACGGAACCGGACCCGGGCAGTGGCCCAGAGGGGAGGCTCTTTGTTCCTTCAGCAGTTCGTGGGGAGGTTATTCACTGGGTCCATACCTCCAAGCTTGCCTGTCACGCTGGCGTCTCCCAACTGGTGAATCTTCTACAACGCTCGTTCTGGTGGCCGGGTCTCCAGAAGGACGTCACCAACTACGTCCTGGCTTGTCCCCAGTGCGCTACTGGCAAGTCTCAAAACTGTCCACCTGTGGGTCTGCTCCAGCCCCTGCCAGTCCCGGGCAGGCCCTGGTCGCACATCGCCCTTGACTTCGTCACTGGTCTCCCGGTCTCTAACACCTATGACACAGTGCTGACGATCGTGGATCGGTTCTCTAAGGCTGCCCATTTTGTGCCTCTTCGGGGTCTCCCTTCGGCACGTGAGATGGCTGACCTCCTCATCCAGCATGTGGTCAGACTGCACGGGATTCCATTGGACGTTGTATCGGATCGGGGGCCTCAGTTTGTCTCCCAGGTATGGAGGTGCTTTTGTAACGCCTTGGGGGCCACGGTTAGTCTCTCCTCCGGTCACCACCCCCAATCCAATGGACAATATGAGCGCACTAATCAGGAGCTGGAGGCTGCTCTGTGCTGTGTGACCTCCTCTAATCCATCCTCCTGGAGCTCCTACTTGGCCTGGGTGGAGTATGCCCACAACACGGCGCGGTCTTCAGCTACTGGTGTGTCTCCCTTCAAGGCGTCCTTGGGGTACGACCCCCCCTTGTTTCCCGAGCAGGAGGGTGAGCTGGCTGTTCCATCTGTCCAGGAACACATGAGCCGCTGCTGGAGTGTGTGGACTAAGACAAGAGGAGCGCTTTTACGCACAGCGGTGCGCAACAGCTCCACCGCCAATCGCCACAGGAGGCCAGCTCCTAATTACCAGGTGGGTCAACGGGTTTGGCTCTCTTCTCAAGACATCAACCTTAAGGCCGAGAAGAGAAAACTGGCTCCACGGTTTCTCGGTCCTTTCGTAATCACCAAGATTGTCAACCCGGTGGCTGTGCGTTTGGCCCTCCCTCCCTCCCTCCCTACGTATGTGTCCCACCTTCCACGTGTCTAAAGTTAAGCCTGTTCTCTCCAATCCACTCTGCCCTCCTCCTAGGTCGCCGCCCGCTCCCATGATGATTGACGGTGATCCGGCATGGGGTGTTACTTCCATCTTGGACTCCCGACGCCGAGGTCGTGGGCTACAATACCTGGTGGATTGGGAGGGTTATAGGCTGGAGTGGAGGTCCTGGGTGCGCTCTTCGTGGGTGCTGGATCAAGATCTCATCGCGGCGTTTCACCGGGCGCACCCAGGTAAGCCAGTGCCAGGAGGTGCTGTTGGGGGGGGAGTACTGTCACCACTCGCCGCTCTCGGGCATCCACCTCAGCTGCGCGCACACCTGCACCTCATTAGCACAACTATTTATTCCACCTCGCCCTGAGCATCGGCCTGGAGCCATCTGTCTTCCTACGTGCTCAAACCCTCAGCAGATTACTTCCTCCAGGCCTGCTGACCTTCGCAACGACACGTAAGCTGTCTATTCACTCACCTGTCCTCTCAGCCTTCCCCTGTGCACAGGTGGATTCCCTGGCGGCGGACATCCTCTCCTTCGCCACCATCAACACCTCTCCTCGTTGGACGCACAGCAGGGCGCTGTCTCCCAGGCTTGGGATCTTGCCAACGCCAGCCACCTCTGTTACTGCAAGTAAGCACATTGCTTTATTACTCTCCTGTGTGATTTGCCCAGCTAATCCCCTGCTCTCCTCTCTTCCATAGAGTTGCCTGGCTGCACGGCGTGCTGCTCTGTCTCTGCCTTCATCTTCCACCAACAACACATTAACATATCGCATACACGCATCCAAACACGTTTTATTGGTTAAATAAAGCTTTCAAATCTGCCTGAGCCTGCGTGCGTGTTTCCTGGGCCGAGTAATATGTCATAAATGGTGTGTATTTCAGCATAAACTCTTTCAGCATTTCAGCATAAAGTCTTTATGTCATTTTTTTTTTTTTTTTTTTGGCAAAGATAAACTCTTGTCGAGGCAGTATTTTTTTTTTTTTTTGTGGGGTGTATGGTATTTTGGACGTGGTGGCTCGCCATAGGTGACGTCATCATGTGGCGAACTGGCCGTGGCGCCATACAGCGCCACCCTTCTGTATGTAGTTAGTTGTGTGTTGAATAAAGGAGAGTTCGGCTCACGTCCATTGTCAGTGCCTCATTTCCAGACATAACAAATGGCGATGAGGATAAACACTAATAACGTCAACATGAAAGCGTGCTTGGCACCCCTACAGCCGTTCCTCGCTCTACCAGGTGAGCCACCGGTCCCCTGGACCCACTGCCATGAGACATTTCAGAATTTTATTGTTGCTGCCGGTTTAAACAATGCTAACAACAAGAGGCTAAAGGGGTCACTAGAATACAGTCTTGGCGCGAGGGGCTGCATGTGCTTCAATCCTTGGGCTTTGCAGACACATACGAGGACTGTGTGGCAGTGATGGACAGGCTTTTCACTGACAGACAGTGTAACGGTATGATGAGCAGTTTTCAGCCAACACCATCAGCGTGTGGATGAGATGATTCGGCAGTTTGCTACAGAGCTCCGGGCCCTAGTGAGCAGGTGTGCTTTTGGTCACTTAGAAGATGAACTATGCGACAAGCTGGCAAAGAATACTAACAACAAGTGGCTGCAGAATAAGTTATTTTTGGGAGAAGATGGGCTAAAACTAGACGAGGTTGAGAGAATGGTGTCCCAAATGGAAACTGCCAACCAGCTGATATTGTAGCTAATGCCACCTAGCCAACAAGCCCCTCATCCGGCCCCACGAGCACAGGCTGTCACCACTGCCGCCCAGTGCGCCAGTTCCACTTCTCCCCGCTACAACCAGAAGAAGAAGGGCAAGAAGTGGGATAACGCCGGTGAGCACCTGCACTGTAACGGCTGTGGTTCATCCAGACATCAGACCCAAACAACCACCTGCCCAGCTAGGGGGATGAAATGCTACTGCTGCAGGAAGCTAAACCATTTTGCCAGGGTCTGTCGCTCAACCTTCACAGATTCAATAGCCCGCTCACCAAGCTTAGGAGCCGTTCACTCAGTTGGCGCCAACAACTGGCCATTCAGGTGGTGGACAGTGGAGCTGGATGATGTCAGCGTGCCACTGCTGCTGGATACGGTGGCTTCGAGGTCTCTTCTGAGCGTGTCTACGGTCAAAAAGCTGTTCCTTCAGAAAACCATCACAGCTAATGCGGAGGACTTATTCGGTTACACCCATGCCAGAATCGGCATGGTAGAGACAGCCAGTTTTTCTGTGCAATATGGCCCTAAGGCCATTCCATTATTCCCCTTCCAAGTGACGCACCAGGAGGCCAGTCTGCTGGGCACTGACCTGATCAGCGAGCTGGGTTTCTCCATCACCAACCCAATGGGCACCACCGTTCTGGCAGTCGCCTCATCCTGGCAATACTGTTGGCCAGCGCTTTTTACGGGGCTGGGCTGCCTCATCTCTTTCAACCACCAACCACTCATTGACCCAACGGTGTCCCCAAAAATTCAGCCTCTCCGACAGCTACCCCTTGCACTACGGGACAACATCACAGTATAGCTGCAGAAGCTGTTGGACGCCGGCATCATCGAGTGGGTCGATGCATCTCCCTGGATCTCAAACTTGGTGGTGGCAAAGAAGAAGATGGGTGGTCTACGACCGTATATCGACCTCAGAATGGTGAACAAGTCGGTGATCCACAACAACTATCCCCTGCCCACAACGGAGGAGCTGATGACAGCGTTCCATGGTTCAAAGGGTTTTTCCAAACTGGACCTCCACCAAGGCTACCTACTGGTTCCCCTTTACCCGGACAGCCGCAACCTAAAAGCCTTCATCACCCACATGGGAGTATTCAGGTACACCTGCATGCCTTTCGGCCTTAGTTCCGCCCCGAGCTGCTTTCAAAGGATCATGGCTACCATCTTCGCCGGTCTCCCAGGGGTGGTGGTGTACTTGGATGACATCATGGTGCACAGCGCAACACTGGCCTCCCACGACGCCCGCCTTGATAAGGATATGGAAGTGTTAACGACACACAGCCTCACACTCAATGAGGAGAAATGCGTCTTTGGAACAACGACCATCGAGTTCATGGGTTTCCATCTGTCTGCCAAGGGCCTTTCCCCCCTACACTCAAATGTTGAGGCAGTGCAGTGGCTGCCTGAATCATCATGCCCCGCACAGCTCTCATCTTTTTTGGGTACGGCAAATTTTTACGGGCATTTCATCCCCCAGTACGCCACTATGAACCCTCCTGAAACAGGATGCACCCTGGGAGTGGACCCCGGTGTGCTCCACCGCCATCAGCAAATTGAAGATGCAGCTCACCTCCCCACCAGTACTCACCCACTTCGACCCACAAAGCCCCACATTCATGACTTGCGACAACTCCAACACATCATTAGGAGCTGTTTTGTCACAACTGCAAGGAAAACTGAGCACCCAGTGGCGTTCGCCTCGAGGTCACTCACTTCAGCCAAGCAGAAGTACTCAGTGGGAGAAAGGGGGCACTGGCGTGCATTTGGGCATGTGAACACTGGCACATGTACCTATATATGGATGACACTTTGCACTGCGGACAGACCACAGAGCCCTCATGGCACTGCTGGAAACATCGGGGTAGGGGCACAAACCTCTACACATCTACAGGTGGACAGAAAGACTTGAAGCATACGACTTTAACACCCATTTCATGCTGGGCAGTGAAAACGTAGTGGCGGACTGCTTGTCACGGGCCATGTCTAACCCCACTCCAAATGGCGACCGAGACCCCCTGGAGCCAGAGCTGATCCACATGCTGCATAGGCCAATCCAAAATAGTGTCTCCCTGCAAGATCTCCAGGCGGCACCCGAACAAGACCCAACTCTGACCCAGCTGCGCACCTTTATTTGTGAGGCCTGGCCTTCCAACGTGCTGGGGGAACTGGAACTGGCAGCCTTCCACACAGTCAAGGACGATTTGTCATACTGGAACAACATCTGCGTGGCAAGAGGGCACTGCACGGTGATTCCAAAGGCGCTAAAAGGCTGCATCCTGACTATGGTGCACGAGGATCACCTGGGTTTCATCAGAGTCAAACAATGGTGTAGGGACTCCGTCTGGTGGCCAGGCATCGACAAAGATGTGGAGACCATGGTGAAAGACTATGTGCCCTTCCTAGCCAGCGGGAAAACTGGTGTGCCACCACCTCCACCCCTACAACCACTGCCATGGCCATTGGCTCCGTAGAAACACGTCCAATTGGACATACAGTATGTGGCGAACTACATAGCACCCCACAGCACCAATGGTTCCTATTAGTGGCCTACGTCCTCTACTCAGAATGGCCCGATATGTTGCCTACCGGCTCGGTTACCACAGATGTAGTCACCAACTTCCTCAACTCCCTCTTCGCCCACTGGGGCATACCGGATGCCATCACAACGGACAACGGACCGCAGTTCATCTCAGTGGACTTTGAGGTATTCATGAGAAAAAGGGCTTCAAGCACATTAAAACTGCCTTCTACCACCCGCAGGCAAACGAGGGTGGAGAGACTAAACCAGACTCTGAAGAACAGTCTCAGAGCACACCTGGCGGATGGGTTCCCATTCTCAGCAGCACTACAGAGCACCCTGCTACATTACAGAGCGACACCTCACAGCACGACGGGCTGCTCCCTGGTCCTACTAACGCTAGGACACAAGATGTGCCTTCCCCTGGACCAACTATGCCCCACATCAGAGGCTACCCTAACAGAAAGACCTTCACCTAGGGGGAAGATGTTTGAACAACAGCAACAGATGAAACAGAGGTTCGAAAGGAAACGTCGGGTGAAGCAACCCAGACTCGCAGTGCTGGATTGGGTTCAGAGCCGTCGTCCTAACCGTACCCACAAGCTGCAGTCCTTTTGGACAACGCCGATGCAGATCACAGCACAGCTGGGCCCAGCCACTTTTCACCTCACTGATGAATGCATGCCAACCGCCTCAGAAAAATGGCACCGACTTCGGCCCTGGCTCAGGAGACAACTGCGGACACAACGAGATCGGGCTGGGACTTTGGCGATGCAGGACCAGCAGCTCTTGAGGAGCATCTGCCGGAGCTGCCGCCAGCAGCACAACCCAAGCACCATTCAGCCCGGGTTCAGCAGAGAACCCCCACCTAAAGGACTGAGTGACTAACTTTTGAGTGTAGCCAGGATGGGACTGAAAACAGTGGCAGAATAATCCACTCGGTCACGTGGGCATACCAGTTGTCTATCCGGGTGCCCAGGTAATCACAAAGTTCTTTGAGGGTTTTCAAGGGCGGAAGGGGGCATGGGGGGTTAAATGTGGTGTTTTGGACATGGTGGCTCACTGTAGGTGACATCATCACGTGGCACTGCCCTTCTGTATGTAGTTAGTTGTGTGTTGAATAAAGGACAGTTCAGCTCACGTCCATTGTCAGCACCTCATTTCCAGACATAACAGGGTGAAACAGGGGTGAAGGGGTGGTCAGTGATGAACATGGGGCCAATCAGGAGCTTTCCCTTGAGAAACCTTGGCATGACATTTTGAACTGTGGGTAAGCATGCGAACTTAGGAAATGGGGTCATTTAAGGGCTCAAAAAGTCAGCCCTAAACCCTCACTTAACTTGCCACTTAGCTTGAATGCGCCTAAAGTCAACAAGTCTGCAAAGGTGGAAAATGAGATTCGACCTTTGTTTCTCCTCTCACTCCTGTAATCAGCTTCCTCCCTGCAGCTGTGCATCTCACCTGGTGGCAGGTGACAAACCGTGTCACATCGCAGAAGTATGCAGTCTGTGGGACACACCTGTGACTGTGCAGACACTGCAGGGGGGTAATTAAAATGTTTTTACACCAAAGCATCTGCACACACAGATGTCCACAGGTACGAGCTACTGTTACCTGGGCAACAGCCCATTTGCCATCTTTGTCTGAATTGCCCTTCCAGAATAATTTTTTAAAAATATAATGGCCATGCTTTATTATTATAGTCTATAAATGCTGATATTAAACAAAAATAAATCGCATAACCAAAACGTTCAGCACTGTGTTACTTTATATTGGTAAATTTTCATTTTTTTTTGCCTTCCTCATTTATGTAACATGATACTTATTATAGTAAATCTGGAAGCTTTAATTGTATATACACATTTGTGACTTTTGTCTGAAATGTGCATGTTTTGTAAATTAAAGGCATTTCCCCTGTAAATTTGGCTTTTGTATATACAATTTTGGAATATTCTCAAAAGTTGGTTACTTTTTCTTGACATGTTTGAAATGATTTCCCTTTGTTTTTCTTGTAATCAAAGACTTTTTCAACAAAATTTTGAGACTTCATGAAAATTTAAGGCTTTTTCACTCTTGAATTTACAGTTTCAGTGTCATAAAGAGCTTTTAGATCTGGAGACAAGGAACCGAGGAGAGTGCAATGCGAACTGAGAGAGGTGCTGAGGAGGTGTAAAGACAATTACAGGAGGAAGCTGGAGGATAAACTGAGGCAAAACAATATTAAGGATGTGTAGATGGGAATGAAACAAATAACTGGGTGTAAGGGGAGAGAGAGACAGACATTGGGTAGCCTTGAGAGAGCTGATGAGCTGAATCTGTTTTTAATAGGTTCAACTCACCATCTGTCACCCCCACAACCTAGCCAGGCCCCCACACACCCCTGCCCCCACCTTCCTGTGCAGCACCTCTCTCTAGCTCCCCCTCACCACCCTCCCTCCTCTGAGGACACAAGCCCCCCATCACTGTGACTACAGACCAGGTTAAGAAACAGCTGGAGAGTCTGTCAGAGGAAGGCTGCGGGCCCTGATGGCATCTCCGCCAGGATCCTGAGGACCTGTGACAACCAGCTGGCTTCAGTACTGAAACACCTGTACAACCTGAGCCTGAGTCTGTAGAGAGTAATGTTGCTGTGGAAGATGTCCTGCCTGGTTCCTGTCCCTAAGAAGTCATCTCCATCTGACCTGAATGGCGATCGACCAGTTGTCCTCACATCCCATGTGATGAAGGTCCTGGAGAAACTGGTCTTAGCCCACCTGTGGCCACAGGGGAAGATGTGGCTGGACCCTCTGCAGTTTACATATGAGCCCCATTTAGCAGTTGAAGACGCTGTCATTTACCTGCTGCAACAAGCCCATCTGCACCTGGATGACGGAGGAGACACTGTGAGAATCATATTCTTTGATTTCTCCAGTGCCTTTAACACCATCCTGCCACTGCTGCTGGGTGAGAAGCTACGGGTGATGGGGGTCAACAACTCTATGATCTCCCGGATTACTGACTACCTGACAGGCAGGCCACCGTTTGTCCGGCTGGGCAGTGTCTTGTCTGACGTGGTTGCTAGTGATACAGGAGCTCCACAGGGACTGTGCTCTCTCCTTTTCTCTTCACCTTATACACCACTAACTTTCAGTACAACACCAAGTCATGCCACCTGTAGAAATTCTCTGACAACTCAGCTGTTGTTGGGTGTATAAAAAGGGGAGAGGAGGGGGAGTACAGGGCACTGGTAGACAGATTTGTGGAGTGGACAGAGCAGAATCACCTAAGGCTGAATGTCAGCAAGACCAGAGATGGTGATTGACTTCAGGAAGAAGGGGGAAAAAAAAGAAGAGGATGCCTTCACAGCCACTGCAGATTGGGGGGAAGATGTGGAGGTAGTTGAGGACTACAAATACTTGGGTGTCATGATCAGCAATGGACTGGACTGGAGATCCAACACCGATTCTGCGCACAAGAAGGGGATGAGCAGACTCTACTTCCTGAGGAAGCTGAGATCCTTCAACGTGTGCAACAGGATGCTGGGGCTTTTCTAACAGGCTGTTGTCACCAGCGCCATCTTCTTTGCTGCTGTCTGTTGGAGTAGCAGTATCAGAGCCAGCGACACCAACAGACTTGACAAGATTATCAAGAGGGCTGGCTCTGTAATTGGTCTGAGACCAGAGGCCTTTAAGACTGTGGTGGCGAGGAGGACACTAAATAAACTGTGATCCATCATGGACAATCCTGATCATTCCTTCCACCACACACTGGACAAACAGCAGAGCACTTTCTCCAGCAGACTGCTACAGCTTCACTGCCGAATGGTTAAGTACAGGAAATCTTTCCTGCCACATGCCATTTCACTGTACAATAACTCACTCTGATGTTATACTCTGGTCATAACTATGCTACCATACAGCACCTTACAGTCTAATTGGTGCCTCACATTTCACTCTGCACCTGATAGTCCTGCATTGTACAGCGGGTATGATTGATGTATCTATACAGGTCACCATCTATTCATCTATGACGCAAATAAGTTTTTTTAGCAGTTTTACTTTCCATGAGTAATCCCTTTTTCTATTATGCTGTGTGTGTTTCTGTCGTTTGGTTGTCTACTGTCATGCTGTTGTTACTCTGTAATTTCCCAGTTTGGGATCAATAAAGTACACCTATCTATCTATAAATGTACATCTTTTTTTATCACAGTGAAGTGTATTTCCCTCCTTATGTCTTTCTATTGATATTTTTAAGTAGGTTCTCTCATTTAAGTGTATTACTTCTCTTGTAATTTTGTGACATTTTCTCAAAAATGCTTAACTTCTCACACATTTTGTACATCTTTTCATCCCCCCCCCTCAATTTTGTTCATTTTTGTTTGACAAAAATGCCAAGGAAAGCAGAACATGCAGTTCTCTGCTCCAGCAGCAGTGG
The DNA here is from genome assembly GCA_020510985.1 of Pholidichthys leucotaenia. NCBI lineage: Eukaryota > Metazoa > Chordata > Actinopteri > Cichliformes > Pholidichthyidae > Pholidichthys > Pholidichthys leucotaenia. Next base: position 454,459,401 of record CM035836.1, read on the forward strand.
CAAACTTCAACTTTGAACAGAAAAAAAGCAAAATAAGATAAGATAAGATAAGATAAGATAAGCCTTTATTAGTCCCACAACGGGGAAATTCCAGGATTGCAACAGCACAGGGATAGCAACACTCAGAGCAACAATCAGAAGGCAAGAAAAAAACAAGCAAGCAAGAGCAGCTAATATACATATGTACGTATTACTATAAAATATATATATATACACACACACACAGACACACAGTGCAGAGCATTGTAGCTGGATGGAATAAATATATGAATATATGAACACACAGTGCAGAGCATTGTAGTTAGATGGAATAAATATGTAAATATATAAACACCCACAGTACGGAGCATTGCAGCTAGGTGGAATAAATATGCAAGTATATAAACACACACAGTGCGGAGCAATGTAGCTAGATGGAATAATATGTAGATATATAAATATATAAACACACCCAGTGCTGAGCATTGTAGCTAGATGGAATAAATATGTAAATATATAAACACACACAGTGCAGAGCATTGTTGCTAGATGGAATGAAACAGCATAACCGTCTACTTAGTTATCCTACATGGTATGATTATGTGCCCATACATATTCTCACCCTCCACAGCGACCGGTATGTTCCTAGTTGTATGCCGGAGGGGACCATTGTGTAAGTCTATTGCATCTTTTGCATTCAAAAAACTATTAGTTTGTTACGTCTTTTTGCTATCTCTGCGAGCAGCCCTGCTTAGGTTGTACAGTCTGACAGCCGTTGGTAGGAAGGACCTACGAAACCTCTCGGTTGTGCACCTGGGATGATGTAGTCTGCTGCTAAATGAGCTCCTCAGTGCATTCAGTATGTCCTGCATAGGGTGGAACTCGGACTCCAGCAGAGATGACAGTTTAGCCACCGTCCTTCTCTCAAGGATGCACAAAATGCACAAAACTTTACTGTATGACATGTGCAGAGAGTGCATAGTTTACACAGATTCCCTGAATGTGCAGTGCAGATGTGTTAGATAATGGAAATACCGCAATAAACTGTGTGAACATGACGGCGGACGCACAGGTGATGTCATCATGCCATGCCTACATAGGGGGACTATTGGTGGGAGTCGTCCTTTTATGCGTTCCGCCTCCGTAACAGCAACAGCATGTGTTAGCTTAGTTTTAGCTTGCTTGCTTATATACTGTGACACGTGTAACATATAGTGTTCTGTAATAAAGTTAGAGTTCAGTACAGCTCCTGCCTCCGCAGTCCTGTTTTCCAGACATACAGTGCATCTGGAAAGCATTGACAGTGCTTCACTTTTTTCCACATTTTGTTATGTTACAACCTTTTTCCAAAATGGATTAAATTTATTTTTTCCCTCAAAATTCTACACACAACACCCCATAATGGCAATGTGAAAAAAAAATTTTTTTTGAGATTTTTACAAATTTATTAGAAATAAAAAACTAAAAAAAAAAAATCACATGTACATAAGTGTTCACAGCCTTTGCTCAATACTTTGTTGATGTAACTTTGGCAGCAATTACAACCTCAAGTCTTTTTGAATATGATGCCACAAGCTTGGCACACCTATCTTTGGGCAGTTTTGCCCATTCCTCTTTGCAGCACCTCTCAAGCTCCATCAGGTTGGATGGGAAGCATTGGTGCACAGCCATTTTCAGATCTCTCCATAGATGTTCAATTGGATTTAATTCTGAGCTCTGGCTGGGCCACTCAAGGACATTCACAGAGTTGTCCTGAAGCCCCTCCTTTGATGTCTTGGCTATGTGCTTAGGGTTGTTGTCCTGCTGAAAGATGAACTGTTACCCCAGTCTGAGGTCAAGAGTGCTCTGGAGCAGGTTTTCATTCAGGATGTCTCTGTACATTGCTGTATTCATCTTTCCCTCTATCTTGACTTGTCTCCCAGTTCCTGCCACTGAACAACATCCCCACAGCATGATGCTGCCACCACCATGCTTCACTGTAGGGATGGTATTGGCCTGGTGATGAACAGTGCCTGGTTTCCTCCAAACATGACGCCTGGCATTCATGCCATAGAGTTCAATCTTTGTCTCATCAGACCAGACAATTTTGTTTCTCATGGTCTGAGAGTCCTTCAGGCGCTTTTTGGCAAACTTCAAGTGGGCTGCCATGTGCCTTTTATTGTGCCTTTATTTAGGAGTGGCTTCCGTCTGGCCACTCTACCATACAGGCCTGATTCGTGGATTGCTGCAGAGATGGTTGCCTTTCTGGAAGGTTCTCTCTCCACAGAGGAACACTGGAGCTCTGACAGAGTAATCATCACATTCTTGGTCACCTCCATGACTGAGGCCCTTCTCCCCCAATCGCTCAGTTTAGATGGCCGGCCAGCTCTAGGAACAGTCCTGGTGGTTCTGAATGTCTTTTATTTATGGATGATGGAGACCACGGTGCCCATTTGGACCTTCCAAGCATTAGAAATTTTTCTGTACCCTTCCCCACATTTGTGCCTCGAGACAATCCTGTCTCGGAGGTCTACAAACAATTCCTTTGACTTCATGCTTGATTTGTGCTCTGACATGCACTGTCAGTTGTGGGACCTGATATAGACAGGTGTGTGCCTTTCCAAATCATGTCCAGTCAACTGAATTTACCACAGGTGGACTCCAATTAAGCTGTAGAAACATCTCAAGGATGATCAGTGGAAACAGGATGCACCTGAGCTCAATTTTGAGCTTCATGGCAAAGGCTGTGAATACTTATGTGCATGTGCTTTCATTGTTTTTTTATTTTTAATAAATTTGCAAAAATCTAAACGTTTTTTTTACGTTGTCATTATGGGGTATTGTGTGTAGAATTTTGAGGGAAAAAAATTAATCCATTTTGGAATAAGGCTATAACATAACAAAATGCGGAAAAAGTGAAGAGCTGTGAATATTTTCAGGATGCACTGTAACAAGATGCTTGAAAGAAGCAGGCCAAAGACCATTAACAAGGCAAAAATGATTAGCATGCAGCTGCCTAGTTTGCCAAGCAGCAATGTTTTTAACACTGCTCAGCCAGCTAGCAATGGAGAACACACTCTCCAGGGGCTGCAGTGGTTGCAGATAGTAACTTAAGAAAAGTAAAATTGCTAAAGCTAGGATAACCCAATGACCACCAAGTGAATATTAAGGAACCACAACCAAAACAGCAGCAGCCTTACATATCAAAGAACTGAACTGTCAACATAATTTATAATGTCTACATTTCATTTAAAATACAACTGACATGTTTCGGGACCCAGTAAGCAGACACAGACTCAAAAGTAAACTCAGTTATCTTTATTGTGTAATGAGTGTGTGTGTGTGTGTGTGTGTGTGTGTGTGTGTGTGTGTGTGTGTGTGTGTGTGTGTGTGTGTGTGTGTGTGTGTGTGTGTGTGTGTGTGTGTGTGTGTTTAAAAATAGCAGCCAGGGCGAGCAGAGCACTGTACAGCCTGGCAACCCTATGAAGGAGCAGAGACAGGGAGGATTAGTGTCGAAACTCAGGAGGGAATGTACAGTTATGTTTAGGTCTTACTGTCGATGAGATGGTGAGCAGCTCAGGCTTGGCCCCGAAGGCTCCGGCCAGGGAGACAGCGTCTACAGGCCCGGTTGCGAATGGAGACAATGGAAGAGTTGTAGAGGTGTAGTGTGGGCTTGGTCCGCCGCCAGGAGTTAGAAGTCCGCCGCCACGGATTTCCGCCTGTGCACAGGGGAGCAGAGCGTAGAATAGTGATGTAGGAGAAGATGGCTTACTTGTCATGGGGGAGTGAGCACTCCCAGACGAACGACGAGGGATAACAGGCTTCTCTGGAGAACGACGATGAAGAGGAGGATCCTCTGGAAGATGACAATGACGAGAAGGAAACTCTGGAGGTAGACGAAGTGGTGTGCTGGTCTCATCAGACCAGGGAGAAAGACGACTCCATGCTGCCTGCAGGTCAGCACGGCTTAAATCGCTCCGTTGATGAGAGAGAGCAGGTGTGCGCGCAGCTGTGGAGAATCAGGTAGCAGGCAGGCAGAGAAAATCATCACAACAACCTTTTTAAAAGTTTACTACTTTTCAATAGGGTGGATGGAATAGTTATTTCTATATTTTATAATACAGTGTGACATCTAAGAAATGCAGGTAGTGCAGTCAATTGTAGGTTTTAAGTTGATTAAATGCAATTTCTGAGATATTAAAAAAGCAATTTAAGTGGCACGAAACAGGTTGCAGTAATGCAACTAGATAGCTGTAAGTGGCTAAACTGACAGGCATCTCAGTTTGACAGTAGAAATAGGGGCAGTCTTGCAGAGCAGCAATGGTATTTTTGATCACCCTACTGTGTAAAAACAGACTGCATTTTTCCCCCAGTTTCATATTTGTTCATTGACATCTCATAACTCATGTGTTCCACATGCCCTGTCTTGTTGTATTGTCTTGCACGTTGTAACGGATGGTGAGGCGGAGAGCTAGCAGGCCAAGGCTAACACATTAGCATGAGTAGCTAACAGCACAGAGAGTCACCAGACACAGAATATATATTTCCACTCAGTGCTTTATTCTATCTTCTGAGCAAGACCATGTTAAGCCAGGTCTCCACGGCACTACATATCTGAATTCATACATGGATTAGCAGAACATGTGCAACCTGACTGACACCTACCAGTTACTAAAGAATTTTCCTCCTGTGGCTTAGGTCTACGTTATTACACTGTCAACACCAAAGGGGAGTAGCACCGCCCTGTGGCATCCTCTGGTATTACAGAACAACAGTATAAAGTGAATGTTACATATACCCCCCTCCCCCCCGGCAAAAAAATGATGTCCTCAGCCATATGACTGAAGAGGCAACGTAGTAGCAATCATAAGTGAACTATACATAGACTTAATGATAAGCTAGTGGTTATGACCAGGGAAACATACTGTGCTCAGCAAACCAGTATACATATCAGAATACGGAGCAAAATATAAATCACATTTTACAAAAAGAGGCACCATGAAGAACACTGTTTCTGTCAGTTCAAGTCAAAATGAATAAGATGGAAAAGTATTTGTCAACTAAAGTAGATGCAAACTGTAGTGTAGCTATTTATTGTTCATATTGTGTTATATTTGGAGCGCTTATTTGTGTGGCATGGGGTGGTGGCTTCATGTTCCGGTTCCGCCAACACTGTGCGTATAAGAAGGGCTGCAGGTGTGTGTGTATGTGGGGGGGGGGGGTCTATTCCGCCTTTGCCTCTGCTTGCGGCTGTATGTGTGGTCAGGTGTACTGTGCCCTGTACTGTGTACTGTGCCTCCTCCTTGACTCCAGTTCCAGACATAACACAAACTATTATTTAACTTGAAAAACTAAATTAGGTAACACCATTACAAAACTTTTCTGAAAAATTGCAGCTCAAACCTCTGAAATATGAAAATATTGGCATATGGTGTAAACCACAGAGAAAAACTTAATCAGTGTCAGTTTACACATGAAGATTTACCACACTGCAAAAAGTAGTCTATTTCAAATCAAGCCTGTCAGTACGATAATTATGTGTCCACCTATTATTTGACCAACCAGTCGTAACTCTGGGGCAGCGTCTAGGCCTCAGATTGTAGTGATCTGTATCAAAGTCAGACACAGTTACATGTACACGTCTTTTGGGAACACAGTCCATATCCTGCACTGGACCCATGCTGTTGGGCAGTCCATTGTCTGCATCTTCAGGCATATCAGTATGACTATCAAACTGAGGAACAGTTTCACTGCATTGTGCGTCATGAGAATTTTGCGGGACTGGAGCAGAAACTGGGTGTGTGTTGTGTGAGGTAGAGTCCCATGTATGAAAAGGTTGGAGGTTAACAATGTGGAAAACTCCAGCATCAGCACCAGAGTCAAGTTCAGTCAGTCTGTAGTTAATATCCCCCAGCTTCTCACTGACACAAAGTGGACCAGAGAACAGGGGTGCGAGCTCTACAGCAGTGTGACTGTGCATCTGATCTAGAGTGTGCTTTCACTCTGACAAGGTCACCAACCTCATAGGTGGTGTGACGTCTTCTCAAATCATAGTAGTGTTTTTGTCATTCAAGACTGCGATCAAGGGCTGCTCTGGCATAATGGTGGGCTTCCTGGAGTAAAGCTCTGGGAGTTTCAGGATACGGCACACCAGGTTCATCCATCCCTTCACAGGCAGGTTGCGTGATGAGGTCGAGGGGTGTCTCCAGTTCACGACCATACAGCATCATGGATGGGCTGAGTCCTGTGCTTTCATGTGGGGCAGTACGAAGTGCAAAGCAAATCTGTGGGAGGAACTTGTCCGAAATTGTGTGTGTGTCCCTTAAGTATGCACATATTGCAGTTTTTAGCGTTCTATTGACTCGTTCTGTAGCATTCGTTTGGGAGTGATATGCAGTGGTGAGTCTGTGCATGGAACCAAGGGCTGAAACAACATGCTCAAACAACTCACTTACAAAAGCTGAACCTCTGTTGGAGATAAGTTAGGTGGGAGTACCATGTCTTTTGAATATTTCACTGACAAACTTGCTCGCTGCAATTTGAGCAGTGGCTTCTCATACTGCACACACCTCGATCTACTTAGAAAAATAGTCCATAAAGACAAGCAGGTAGACATTTCCAGCTGAAGCGCAGGGCAGTGGGCCTACAAAATCCCCTCCTGTGCATTCCCAGGGCTTCTGTGGCACAATGGGAAGCATCAAACCTGCTGGTTTTCTTTGACTTGGTTTGGTGAGCTGGCAGATAGAACAAAAGGTGACATAGCGTTTTACATCAGCTGCCATTTTGGGTCAGAAAAACCTGAACTGTAGCCTTGCTAATGTTTCTGAAATACCGAGGTGACCTGCAGTGGGGTGGTCATGGTAGTAGTTTAACAATGTGCCATGGATGACTGTGGGAGCACAAAGTTTAAGCTCTTTCAATGGATGCATACTACACCTGATTTCTGGGTCTTTATAATAGAGCAAGCTATCAAAAACAGTGTAGTGAGGTGGGTTTGTGTTGTCTGTGTCTACCTCTTGAATGTTCTCAATGTCTCTGAGTAATTTGCCTGCCACTGGGTCATCCAGCTGCAGCTGCCTTAGCTGGGAGTGATCCGCTTCAAGCACTGGGGGCAAGGTGCGAAGGTCCAAGCTGCCGATGACAGCATGTTCTGACAGAACATCTGTGGGAGTGTCACAAGAATGGGGCAGGGGGTTACATGAGCAAGCATGAGGCATAGCGTTTCATGTGCTAGGTTTGTGCACAATGGAAAAGTCAAAATCTTGCAGTCTGAAGGACCACCTGGCCAATCGGCCTGGGGGGTTAGGTCATGACATTAACCACCTGAGACTACTGTGGTCAGTAAAAACAGTCACATGGAGACCCTCTACATAAGGTCTAAAGTGTTTCAGTGCCCAAATGACTACTAAATATTCTTTCTCAAGGGTTGAGTAAGGCTTTTCTGCTTTGTGAAGGGAGCAACTTACATAAGTTACTGTCATATGTTCTCCGTGCGCTCTGCCATAGCGCATGGGGAAGGAGAAGGAAGGATGGATTTATGCAACGGGTTTCACCAAACACACATTTATTGACAAACAGTTCAAACTAAAGACTTACAAGAAGGGAGTTATGTACACAAAATGGCTGACACAAAATGGCCAGCGGGCAGACCACTGTGTACCGTGGCCACAGGAAAATAATATTATACAACTGCGCTCAGGAGAGCGAGGAAGACTCAAGGAGGTACAACTGACTCAGGGAAAAGCAAACTGGGCAACAGCTCAGCGTAGCAAAAATACTGCACAGGGAATAGCTACACAATTTACTCATGAGTAGGTACCGTCCAAGTAGTCCAGATCTCCCATCGAGCACAAGTCACGAATCCTTTGGGACTGACGGTCACACGACAGAGAATGAGAATGTGACTCATATAATGACCCAGCGGCATTTGTCTAGCGAAGAGCTGCTTAAATACAAACGTCACTGGCCACACAAATTGGGCACACCTGAGCGAGGCACAGGAAAGATAATTACCGGGCTGGGAACAGCTGGTGGAATTAAGGAGAGCGAGAGGCGTGGTTGGACTGACAAACTGTCAGCAGCGTGGCAAAAACATCACGGAAGCTGACTAACAGCTACCGGTCAGGCAGTGGCTATGGTAGTGGAATAGGTACAGAAATACACAAAAATGCACATAAACAGTGAAACCAAACCCACAGAGAGATCACGCCCGAGCAGGGGAAAGCCAAGCCGGCTCGGCTTGTGACAAGCTACAGCTGCTTCTCGACCCTTTTCATCTTTTTGCATCAAAGCAGCTCCCAACCCAAGGTCACAGGTGTCAGTGTGAATAAAAAAGGGGTTAGTGAATCAGGCAATCTCAAAACGGGCTGATGTGATGCTCTTTTTCAGAATGTCCATTGCTTCCTGGCATTTGTCATCCCCGCAGAAGGAAGTGTCTTGTTTGGTGAGCATGTGAAGTGGTTCAGCATGGCGTGCATAGTTCTGGATAAAACGGCGATAACAGCTAGTCAAACCAAGGAACTGTCTAACATGCTTGACTGTAGTTGGGGTCTTGAAGTCTAGCACAGCTTTGATTTTCTCTGCATCAGGTTTGATGTCAGAAGGTGTGATGCAGTAACTTAAGAAGGTAAACTCACTCAAGCAGAATTGGCATTTTTTTTCAGTTTTAAGGACAGTCCAGCATTTTCAAGTCTTTTCAATACTTCTTCCAAATCAATCAGGTCCTGCTCAAATGTAGGAGATGCAACAACTATGTCATCCAAATACACACATTTTGTACACCAGGCCAGCAAGAACTGAGTCTTTGAAATGTCACTGGTGCGTTGCAGAGGCCAAAAGGTAGGGCATGAAACTGATAGAGGCCACAGTGAGAAATGAAAGCAGTTTTTGGTCTGGAATTTTCCTCCACAGCCACCTGCCAATATCCACAGGCCAAATCCAATGTTGTGATGAACTTCCCTCTTGCCAGAAAGTCAAGGGACTCATCAATACGTGGTAAACGGTAAGAGTTTTTTTGAGTGACCTGGTTCAAACCTCTATAAAGTCCACACAGAAACGTGGGTCAGCATCAGGCCGGTTCACGATCACTACTGGGGCTGCCCAGGGGCTTGTGGATGGCTCAATGATGTTGTGCTTTAACATCTGTTGAATTTGTTCTTCTATGAAATGTCTTTTTGAGGGAGAAGTTCAATAGGGGGCTAGGTTAATAGGTTTTGCATCCCCTGTGTTAATGACATGTTCAGCCATGTTAGTATGACCAAGGTGACCATCAAACATTGTGTCAAAATGGTTGAGAAGGTTGCATAAGGCTGTTCCTTGATTGTCATTAAGGCTTGCTTCAGCCACTTTTGTTTCAAGTGCAGACGGCAAAGTGTCCATGAACATTATTGTGTCTTTCTCAGGGAAAAATCTGGCAGTACAGTCAACTTCATCTTCCATCAAAGAGCAAGGGACATCATCTATAAATACAGTTCTGGAAGGAATGTGAATAGAGATAGATGCTCTGATCACAAAGTCCATCCCAAGGATGAAGGGAGAGGACACATATTCAGTGATGGCAAGACGGTGATAAAAGCGTTTGTTCGTAAAGCCAGTAGACAACCAGGAAATAATAACTGGGTTACAAAGAGCGTTATCAGCCAGACTCACAGGTGGACCTTGCCATTGATGTAGTCTTCTTTGGATAATTGTCATTAACTCGAACAAGGTCTGCTCGTATAGCTGAAAGTGAAGCACCATTGTCAAGTGTTGCATCAATACATGTAGAATTAAAGTTAACTTTCGTTCTCAGTGGTGTGTTCCAAGGAGACGGCAAATCAGTGTCCTCAACGTGACCTAGAACATGCTGGTCTTGTGGGGTTGCATTATGTCGGAGAGGCTCATTTACTGTCTGGAGGGAGGAGTACCTCTGCAAAATGTCCTCCCTCCCCTTAAGTTTCCTGACTGTCTAAGGAGTGTCATTTGGGTACTTGACTCACCGGAGGCCAGTGGCTGTTCCTCTTGTGAAAGAGGGGAGGGGTCTGGTGGTGGATGAGTAGTAGGTTGTAGGGCATAGCGAGCTGGATTGCAATTTGGACAGGATCAAGATGTGAACCCAGGCTGTGAGCATTTAAAAGAGATTGATTCACTGCTTCTCTGCCTTTCATAGCGTGCAGGGGGAGCGTGTCTGCTATCAGGGCCAACAATTGTATGAAGCTCGTGAGCATGCATCAGTAAGTCCATCACTGAGGCAATGTTTGCGCCATACAGTGCAACTCTGTATTTTTCAAGGGAATGTTTGCATATTAGCTCAATTTGTTCCTGCTCTAGAGGAGGTGTCTTTAACTTTTTAAAGTCACCAAGCATGTGGGCCACAAATGTTGGAAGGAGCTCGTCAGGTGCTTGATTTTGGTTAAGGATGCCACTCAGTATCTGTTCATGGTGGTCCGAAGGCAGAAAAACAGTTTTGAATAGCTGGCAAAATTGTGACCATGCAACAATATGAGGGCTGAGTGCTTTAAACCATTTATTGGGGTCTTTTGCGAGGAAATGTGGCAGTTCATTCAGCATTTGGGCATCTGACAGGTTTAGTGAAGATCTGTACACTGTGACGGCTTGTAACCAGTCCTCAGGATGTATTTTATTGTCAGCAGCAAACACAGGGGGCTCCAATTTGTTGTGATGAAGTGCAGCAGCAATCAGTCTGGTTGTGTTGTTGAGCTCAGGCGAGTAGGGATGCATCAGAGAGATGGGGGGTTCTGACTGTGGTTCTGCATACAAATTTTCTTTCAGTGATGAGGGCTCAACTTTGGTCATGGGGGACATAAAAGGGGTGGACGCAGCCATGGGGGTTGAGGGTTGGTGCTGGATTGCAAGTTTATTAGTGTCACATTTATCTGACTTCTCCAAATGTTTCAAAATATCATGCTGCAGGGACAGGGAATCATGGAACCAATCTCGCAGGTCCTTAACCTCTGCTTGTAGGCCTTGAACATGCAGCTGAAGGTCTGGAGATGTATGATGATGTGTGGCATGCTTCCAATCAATGTCCATGTCAGAATCGGCATCTTCACTGTCAATTCTTATTTCTGGGTGGGATGCCATTTTACATGAGCAATTTCTTCCTCCTTTTTTTTTTTAGCTTTATTTATTATGTCTTCAGTGGAAATGTACTCAGTCTTTAGTTGTCAGCTGGGCAAAATCAGATGAAAATTATTTTCTGAATTATAAAGTCTCACAGAGGTGCCTTTTTCATTTAATCTCAGGACAGATGTTATTTAGAAGATATGAGGAAGTAATACAGTCTTTCACACTCGCTTCACAAAGTCCGCCGATTAGCTGAGTGGGGATACATCTGACCACAATTAGCTTAGCTTCAAAGCTCACTTGAAAACGTGGCTTGGTCTTGGAAACAACACTATGTTCACTCACTTTTAACATATTCCAGAGAAAGTCCAGGGAGCGTTTGTTCATTTGGCACTCCCGATGACTGATGAGAAGACCAGGGAAATTACGTTCGGACGCCAGTTGTAACGGACGGTGAGGTGTCGGTGTAGAGCTAGCAGGCCAAGGCTAACACATTAGCATGGGCTCCTGAGTAGCTAACGGCACAAAGAGTCACCAGACACAGAATATATATTTCCACTCAGTTCTTTACTCTATCTTCTGAACAAGATCATATTAAGCCAGGTCTCCACGGCGCTACATATCTTAATTCATACATGAATTAGCAGAACATGTGCAACCTGACCGACACCTACCAGTCACTAAAGAGTTCTCCTACTGTGGTTTAGCTCTACCTTATTACACTGTCAACAACAAAGAGGAGTAGCACCGCCCTGTGGCGTCCTCTGGTATTACAGAACAACGGTATAAAGTGACTGTTAGAACGTGAACAAAGGCTTTCAATTTCCTTGGATTTCTAATGACTCATAACACTGGTCAACACCAAATTTATTGTCCAAGTTTTTTTAGCTGATTTAGGACAATTTTGATGTGCTGAATCCAAAAATCACATTGGTTTTGCTCAATCGGGTCAACTTTTTGAATTATGGCCACATGTTGTTTTATACGTTTTTGTTTACATGTACGGGTATTTTCACTTTATATGATGCAAAATTCTTTTTTATGTCTTGAAATTCTCTGACTTTTGAACAATGATGATGTAACATTCAATTTACATGTACTTACCTTTATATAAAGGTTACCTTTTATATAAAGGTAAGGACATGCACAGTTCTAAGTAAGTACAGGTTTTTACTTAGCACCTGATCGAGAGAAACGGATGTTATTTTTTTGATTCAGCAGTGCAAAATTGTCATAAATCAGTTGAAAAAACACAGACAACTTACAAAAAAAATATTTTTGTAACCCTGTGTAAAGGGTTACATTGTGCCATTAAGCTGAAGAAGGAGTCCTATCAAGCTTGGTTGGCTTGTGGGACTCCCGAAGCAGCTGAGGTGTACCGGCAGGCCAAGCGGAGTGCAGCTCGGGTGGTTGCTGAAGCAAAAACCCGGGTATGGGAGGAGTTCGGTGAGGCCATGGAACAAGACTTTCGGTCGGCTTCAAAGAGATTCTGGCAAACTGTTCGGCGGCTCAGGAGGGGAAAGCAGCTCCCCGTCCACACTGTGTATGGTGCGGATGGGACACTGTTGACTTCAACTGGGGATATCGTCGGGCGGTGGAAGGAATACTTCGAGGATCTCCTCAATCCCACTGATACGCCTTCCACAGAGGAAGCAGGGTTTGGGGACGAGGGGGATGACTCGCCTATCACAGGGGCTGAGGTCGCCAAGGTGGTTAAAAATCTCCTTGGTGGCCGGGCCCCGGGGGTGGACGAGATTCGCCCCGAGTACCTCAAGGCCCTGGATGTTGTTGGGTTGTCATGGTTGACACGCCTCTGCAACATTGCGTGGAGGTCGGGGGCAGTGCCTTTGGCATGGCAAACCGGGGTGGTGGTTCCTCTCTTCAAAAAAGGGGACCGGAGGGTGTGCTCCAACTTTAGAGGGATCACACTCCTCAGCCTCCCTGGGAAGGTCTATGCCAAGGTATTGGAGAGGAGAGTCCGGCCGTTGGTCGAACCTCGGATTCAGGAGGAGCAATGTGGTTTTCGTCCTGGCCGTGGCACATCGGACCAGCTCTTTACCCTCTCGAGAATTCTTGAGGGTTCGTGGGAGTTTGCCCAACCAGTTTACATGTGTTTTGTGGACTTGGAGAAGGCATTTGACCGCGTCCCTCGTGGATTTTTGTGGGGGGTGCTTCGGGAGTATGGGGTATCGGGCTTGTTGTTACGAGCTATTCGGTCTCTGTACGACCGTTGTGAGAGTTTAGTTCGCATTGCCAACACTCGGTCGGAGTCATTCCCAGTGAGAGTTGGACTCCGCCAGGGCTGCCCTTTGTCACCGGTCCTGTTCATAATTTTTATGGACAGGATTTCTAGGCGCAGCCAGGGAATGGAGGGTGTCATGCTTGGTGACCACAGGATCTCATCTCTGTTGTTTGCAGATGATGTTGTCCTGTTGGCTTCATCCAGCAATGACCTACAGCTCTTGCTGGGACGGTTTGCCGCTGAGTGTGAAGCGGCTGGGATGAGAATCAGCACCTCCAAGTCCGAGTCCATGGTCCTCAGCCGGAAAAAGGTGGATTGTCCTCTCCGGGTTGGGGACAGGCTCCTGCCCCAAGTGGAGGAGTTTAAGTATCTTGGGGTCTTGTTCACGAGTGAGGGGAAAATGGAGCGAGAGATCGACAGACGGATTGGAGCAGCATCTGCAGTGATGCGGACGTTGTACCGGTCTGTTGTGGTGAAGAGGGAGCTTAGTTCTAAGGCAAAGCTGTCGATTTACCAGTCAATCTACGTTCCTACTCTCACCTATGGTCACGAACTTTGGGTAATGACCGAAAGAACGAGATCGCGGATACAAGCGGCTGAAATGAGCTTTCTCCGTAGGATTGCTGGACTCACCCTCAGAGATAGGGTGAGGAGCTCAGTCATCCGGGAGAGGCTCAGAGTAGAACCGCTGCTCCTCCACATTGAAAGGAGTCAGTTGAGGTGGTATGGGCATCTGATTAGGATGCCTCCTGGACGCCTCCCACTTGAGGTGTTTCAGGCACGTCCCACTGGGAGGAGACCCCGGGGCAGACCCAGGACTCGGTGGAGAGACTATGTCTCCCAGCTAGTCTGGGAACGCCTTGGTATCCCCTCTGAAGAGCTGGAGCAGGTGGCTGGGGAGAGGGAAGTCTGGGCTTCTCTGCTTGAACTGCTGCCTCCGCGACCCGGACCTCCGGAAAAGCGGTAGACGATGGATGGATGGATGGAACCCTGTGTAATTGAAGATCTGACCATTTCATTTATTTGGAACATCCAACTGATCAATTATGTCCTTTTCACACCTGCTTTTTCATCTGTTTTGCTGTTTTTTAATACCACTCCTTGATGACACATGCTGAGTTTTTGTAAAACCTGCTAACTAATGTCACAAATACAAAGAATATATTGTGGAGCGTGTAAATGAAGAGGCGGATTTGACTCAGACGATTTATTACACATCTCACACAAGAAGCATAGACAGAATGACATCTCAGCAGAGACTCTTCTCTTAAATAGCATGGCATTCCTCTAGAAGCTTCTAACACACAAAAGGTCACATTGCATTCACTTCCTTAATCCTTTACCATTCCTCTAGAAGTTTCTAACACACAAAAGGTCACACTGCATTCATCCTTCACACCTCCCTGTTATCTCACCAGGGAACCTCTGCTCTTTGTTCTTGTCTAAGATGTTACACAATTATGCTCTCCCCATGTGCCGCCATACGACCCCCCCGAGCATCTTGGATAGAACAATAGAATAACAGTCCGTATACTGTGATAGAACCATTAAACATCAATCCACATGCTGCTTCGGCTTCAGTCTTCTCTCGTATCTGCTGTAACCAGGATTCACCACCTCCGCGGCGCTGTCATGCTGGGGGGTTGATGTTTGGTGGGGTAAAACATTTTGTCTGTCCGTGTGGGTGCTCTGGGGAATCTTTTCTCTGGGGAGCTCGCCGTGGGGGTCTTCCATGCCGAGGGGCCCTCGCCAACAGCACTTGCTCGTCCGCCACCATGAAAGCGGGTTTGAGTCTGTCTATGCCAATCTTTTCCCTCCTACCCCCCAAATCTAGCAAAAAATGCTTGTCCCCCGTTCCCAGCACTCTGAACGGTCCATCATAGGGTGGGCGCAGTGGAGGGCGATGGGCATCGTGTCTGACAAACACGAACTCTGCGTTTTTCAAAGTTTTAGGCACAAAAACGCACGGAAAACTGTGGTGGGCAGGGCCCGGCAGCGTGCTTGTGTCTATGCTACGCTGCAACAGCTGAGATGGGGAGCTGCCCGGCACGGGATTATCTGGCAGAAACTCCCCGGGCAGCCGAAGTGGTTGCGCAAAAACAAATTCAGCCTGGGAAGCTTCCAGATCCTCTTTAGGCGCAGAACATAACCCCAATAAAACCCACGGTAGCTTGTCTACCCAACTTGCATCCGTCTGTGAAGCCCTGAGAGCCGCTTTCAATGATCTATGAAAACGTTCGCATAACCCATTAGCCTGTGGATTGTACACAGTTGGCGGTGAATTGTGACACCCAGGCTTCGGGCCATTGTTGACCAGAGTTCGGAAATAAATTGAGGGCCTCTGTCGGACGTAATGTCCGACGGGACTCCAAAACGCGCCACCCATGTTGTTAAAAACGCGCACGCCACCTCCTCGGCTGTGGTTGCCGCCAGCGGAACGGCTTCCGGCCAGCGCGTGGTGCGGTCCACCATTGTCAGGAGGTGCGTGCACCCCTGTGATGGCGGAAGGGGGCCCACGAGGTCCACGTGAACATGGTCGAACCTCTTAGCCGGAATGCGAAACGGCTCCAAGGGAGCCTTCGTGTGTCTGTGTACTTTGGCTCGTTGGCACGCCACGCAGGCTGCCGCCCACTCCTTCACTTGTTTGCGAAGGCTCGGCCACACGAATTTCTCCCCTACCATTTTGACCGACGCGCGCATTCCCGGGTCCGCCAAAGAATGAATCGAGTCAAACACGCAGCGGCGCCACACGGCCGGGACCACAGGACGCAGGCGCCCCGTGGAGACATCGCAGATTAGGGGGGGCATGCCGTCTTGCAGCACCCTGCTCTCCAGCCTTAACCCTGTTGGTCCAGACTGGAGCGCACGCACGTCCGCGTCACTAACCTGCTCCGCGGCCATGGCTGCGTAATCTATCCCCACGCAGACCGGGGCCGCCATGGCACGTGAGATGCAGTCTGCCACTACATTCAGTTTACCCGACACATGCTGAATATCGGTAGTAAACTCTGAGATCGTGGCCAGCTGTCTCTGCTGCCGGCCCGTCCACGGTTCTGAAACCTTGGCCATCGCGAATGTTAGTGGCTTGTGGTCAACGAACGCGGTGAAACTGCACCCTTCCAGCCAGAACAGGAAGTGGCGAATGGCCAGGTGGAGAGCCAGCAACTCCCTGTCGAACGCGCTGTATTTACGTTCACTGTCGCGCAAAGTCCTGCTGAAAAAGGCGAGCGGCTGCCAAGCCCCAGCTACGCGCTGCTCCACGACCGCCCCTATGGCCACATCTGAAGCGTCAGTGGTGAGCGCTATGCGGGCCGTTAGGTCTGGATGTGCCAGCAATGCGGCGTTTGCCAGGGCTGCTTTGACTTCCAAGAACGCCCGCTCTCGCTCCGGGGTCCATTCGACCTTATCCGCGGGTTTCTGTTTTTTGAGCGTGGCGTACAGTGGTTGCATGAGCTGCGCTGCGCGAGGAAGGAAACGGTTATAAAAGTTCACCATTCCCAAAAATTCTTGTAGCGCCCTGACCGTTTGCGGCCGGGGAAAATCTGCTACTGCACGCACTTTGTCAGGCAGCGGGACCGCTCCTTCGGGAGAGACGTGGTGCCCCAAAAAAATTAATCCCCGTCACCCCGAACTGACATTTCGCTGGGTTGATTATTAACCCGTGCTCTTCCAACCTCCGGAAAACCGTCGTGAGGTGGGTTTCGTGTTCGTCTTTGGACACGCTGGCTACTAAGATATCGTCCAGGTAGATGAACACGAAAGGGAGATCGCACAGCACTGCATCCATCATGCATTGGAACGTCTGTGCAGCCCCTTTAAGCCCAAAAGGCATGCTCAAAAACTCGAATAAACCGAACGGAGTTATTACCGCTGTTTTGGGTATGTCCTCAGCACACACTGGGACTTGGTGGTAACCGCGGACCAGGTCTATTTTAGAAAAAACGTGCGCTCCTGCAAAGTGAACGGAAAAATCCTGAATGTGAGGAATTGGGTAGCGGTCGTGCGCTGTGGCGTTGTTCAACCTGCGGAAATCCCCACAAGGTCGCCACGAACCCTCAGCTTTAGGGACCATGTGTAGCGGGGAAGCCCATGGGCTGTTTGAGTGCCTAATGATGCCCAACCTCTCCAGGTTGGCGAACTCCTCGCGCACTATGGCCAGTTTAGCTGCGTCCAAGCGCCGAGGTCTTGCAAAAACGGGCAGCCCGGTGGTGGTGATAAAATGCTCCACCCCATGTTTAGCGATGGCTGCCGAAAACGTCGGGACAGTGAGTGCTGGGAACTGAGTGAGCAGTGTGTGGAACTTACCGCATGTAGCTGTGACGTTGGCTTGTGCTGTTGGCCGGGTCACTTGAGTTATACAGGGGAGAGAGTCAAAAGACAATGCATTAACCAGGCGTCTGTTAGCGACATCTACCAACAAACCATGTGCACATAGAAAATCAGCCCCCAGTATATGGAAATTCAATGCTGCTATGACAAAAGTCCACTCAAATGTACGGCTGTGTAGAGACAAGAGTAGAGTCCTCTCACCAAAGGTCTTAATCTCCGAGCCATTTGCTGCCGCCATCTCGGGGCCGCTAGATCCTGCCAGCCGGTCAGCGTAGGTCGGCCGGATGAAACTCTTCTGGGCGCCGGTGTCCACGAGGAAATGCCTCCCCGAGCGTGCGTCTGTCAAGTAGAGCAGCTTGTTCTCCTCCCTGAGGGCCGCGGCTGCTACCGACCCCCAGTCTTGGCGTTTCCTGAGTCGCTTGAAATGGCACAGTGGTATACATTTGCGTGCCCTCTCTGCAAAGCAGCGGTGGTAGAAACAAAGCGTGTCTCCCTCGCGTTCCTTGGCCCCCGCTGTTGCTGCTGCCGTCGATGGCTCCTCGCCTCCTCCAGTCGTCGCGCCGAGCTCCGTCACTGCCGCAATGGTCGTGAACTCCCTGGTGGCGACGATGATCTGGTTTGCTTCCCGGGCTAGCGCACGATAGTCCCACTTGGCCAGCAACGGCGAATTGGCCAGGGTCGCTCTCGCCACTGACGGAAGGTTCCGGAGGAAGAGGTGGGTAAAAATCAAATGGTCGTCATCTGTGCCCTTTAACCTCAGCATCTTCTCCATCAGGTCTATGACCGACCCGTCTCCCAACCCGATCCGCGTCAGGAGTCTCTCTGCTCTCTCACCATCCGAGAGTGTGTAGTGCTGGATGAGCGCAGCCTTCAGCGCGCCGTACTTGCCGTCGGTTGGTGGCTGATCGAGCAGGCTCTCTACGTGCTGAGCCGTGCGGGCGTCGAGCGCTGCGACCACATAGTGGAACTTGGTGTCATCCGCCGATATCCCCCGGAGGGCAAACTGCGCCTCAATTAGGTGGAACCAGGAGTGCGGGTTGTGCTGCCAAAAATCCGGTAGCTTGATCGCAACAGCACATGCGTGGCTGGGGGTTCCCGTCGAGGTTGGCTCCGGGGATCTTTCATCGTGTTCTACGATTCGTCTTGGGTCACCAGTGTGGAGCGTGTAACTGAAGAGGCAGATTTGACTCAGACGATTTATTACACATCTCACACAAGAAGCATAGACAGAATGACATCTCAGCAGAGACTCTTCTCTTAAATAGCATGGCATTCCTCTAGAAGCTTCTAACACACAAAAGGTCATATTGCATTCACTTCCTTAATCCTTTACCATTCCTCTAGAAGTTTCTAACACACAAAAGGTCACACTGCATTCATCCTTCACACCTCCCTGTTATCTCACCAGGGAACCTCTGCTCTTTGTTCTTGTCTAAGATGTTACACAATTATGCTCTCCCCATGTGCCGCCATAATATGGATTTTTCCAAAATGACTGCAATGAGCTGTTCAGTCAGGTTACCACTTGGCTTAAAAGGAGCCTTCAAGGTTTGCTTCAATGCATTGTCCCCTCGATGTGAAATTGACAGCCAATAATTCTTGCCTGAAATGCTACAGGATCTGTTATTTGGAAATATACAGTACAGTCTTTCAGTTTGTCTCCCTACAAAAGGCTGCCGACTGCGTTATTGATTCAGCATTACATCAACAGTCTGTCTTTTTCCTTTCATCCACTCACTCTGCTCCCCCAGATTCTGCCCTCTGCCCCCCCCCCGCCCCCCTTAGAATTTAATTATACCCTCAACAGGATTACTTAAAAGCTGCATAAATCTAGATGTCAAATTTTCAAGGAGTCATCCAAACCCATTTAGGGAATATTATTAATTTATATGTAACACATCTATGGAGAAGTGTCAGTAAACACTATGGACAGACACTTCTGCAATGTTGGACAATACCAGTGCTGTCAGCTTGGAGAAATAACTGCCATCTCTCACACTTTAAGCCAGGGGTGTCAAACTCATTTTTTGCTCAGAGGCCACATACTGCCAGATTTAATGTCAAGTGAGCCGGACCAGTAAAATAACAGCAAAACAACCTAATGGCAACTCCAAATGTGGTACAAAGAAGTACAAGTACAATGTGAAATGTTTACATTTACTGAACCACTGATCTTTTGCAAAACATGAACAACCCAAATGAATTGGAGTAATGACCCCAGTTACATGGCCTTTATCGGATTATTCTGTTTACATGGCCACTTGAATAACCAGATACAGTGGTGTGAAAAAGTGCTTGCCCCCTTCCTGATTTCTGTTTTTTTTTTTTGTATGTTTGTCACACTTAAATGTTTCAGATCATCAGACAAAGTTAAATATTAGACAAATATAACACAAGTAAACACAAAATGCAGTTTTTAAATGAAGGTGCTTATTATTAAGGAGGGAAAAAATCCAAACCTACATGGCCTTGTGTGAAAAAGTGATTGCCCCTAAACCTAATAAGTGGTTGGGCCACCCTTAGCAGCAACAACTGCAATCAAGCGTTTGAGATAACTGGCAGTGAGTCTTTTACAGCGCTGTGGAGGAATTTTGGCCCACTCATCTTTGTAGAATTGTTGTAATTCAGCCACATTGGAGGGTTTTTGAGCAAGAACCACCTTTTTAAGGTCATGCCACAGCATCTCAGTCGGATTCAGGTCAGGACTTTGACTAGGCCACTCCAAAGTCTTCATTTTGTTTTACTTAAGCCATTCAGAGGTGGACTTGCTGGTGTGTTTTGGAACATTGTCCTGCTGTAGAACCCAAGTGCACTTCAGACTGAGGTCATGAACAGATGTCCAGACATTGTCCTTCAGGATTTTTTGGTAGACAGCAGAATTCATGGTTCCATTTACCACAGCAAGTCTTCCAGGTCCTGAAGTAGCAAAACAGCCCCAGACAATCACACTACCACCACCATATTTTACTGTTGGTATGAGGTTCCTTTTCTGAAATGCTGTGTTACTTTTACGCCACATGTAATGGGACACACACCTTCCAAAAGGTTCAACCTTTGTCTCATCAGTCCACAGAGTATTTTCCCAAAAGTCTTGGGGATCATCAAGATGTTTCCTGGCAAAACTGAGACGAGCCTTTATGTTCTTTACGCACAGCTGTGGTTTTCATCTTGGAACTCTGCCATGCAGGCCATTTTTGCCCAGTGACTTTCTTATGGTGGAGTCATGAACACTGACCTTAACTGAGGCAAGTGAGGCCTGCAGTTCTTTAGATGTTGTTGTGGGGTCTTTTGTGACCTCTTGGGGTAATTTTGGTCGGCCGGCCACTCCTGGGAAGGTTCACCACTGTTCCATGTTTTCGCCATTTGTGGATAATGGCTCTCACTGTGGTTTGCTGGAGTCCCAAAGCTTTCGAAATGGCTTTATAACCTTTTCCAGACTGATAGATCTCAATTACTTTGTTTCTCATTTGTTCCTGAATTTATTTGGATCACAGCATGATGTCTGGCTTTGGAGGATCTTTTGGTCTACTTCACTTTGTCAGCCAGGTCCTATTTAAGTGATTTTTTTTTTATTTTTATTTTTATTGAGAAGAGGTGTGGCAGTAATCAGGCTTGGGTGTGGCTAGAGAAATTGAACTCAGCTTTCCAAAGATGTGATAAACCACGGTTAATTTATGTTTTAACGGGGGGAGGGCACTTTTTCACACAGGGCCATGTAGGTTTGGATTTTTTACCCTTAATAATAAACACCTTCATTTAAAAACTGCAGAAATCCAATCATAATCGGTTTATTAGTGTGCATGTAAACCTGATCATTGACCCTGTTTGCATGCACATGAATAAACCAGTTATTATTGGATTTCTGGAGTTTCAATCCAGATTAAGACTCTTAATCAATTTTTGGCAGGTGAAGTACAGAATTATTGTCCTTTGAGAGCAAATTACAGTATTATATCCACAATTTAATCCTGAACCAAATAAAATCATTTTTAAAGCATGCAAACTGTTTCAATCAACATTAAGGCATTTAATCAATTTTTGGCAGGTGAAATAACATATTTAGAAGCTATAACAGCTATTTGAGACTATTCACAAGTGTGACAGAGCAAGTTAGAGTATTATATTCACAATTTCACCCTGAACAACCAAATCAAGTTATTTTTAAAGCATCAAGACTGTTTCAATCAACAATAAGACCCTTAATCAATTTTTGGCAGGTGAAATAACATTTATAAGCTATAACAGTCCTTTGAGACTATTCACAAGTTGGACAGAACATGTTATAATCTGCACAATTCAACCTTGAAGAACCAAATCAAGTAATTTTTTGGCAGATAAAATGTTTGAATCCAAATTGGGAGCCTTAATAAACTTTTGGCAGATGAAGCATATGTTTTGTGGATTCTACTTACAATACATAATTATAGGAGGTAAATAATGCACAGACACTAGTATTCATGGGAAAGAAAAGCTTTGACTTTTACATCATCATACACGGATTTTATTAATATCAGCACACTTTTCTTAACATATGAGGCATTAAAAACTGCTACAGGATTAAATGCCATATCTGATTATTCTAACACAGAACTCATGGGTCTAAAATTATGACTAATCCCTCACCACATTAAATATTCACAGACATATTGTAACACTTGGGTTCTCTGTCTGTTCTGCGGGAGGTTGTGTGGTTGAGCTGTGTGGAGAGAGAGAGAGGGAGAGCATGAGGAGGAGGCGTGTGCGGTGTGTGTCGGAGAGAGAGACGGGCAGAAGTTTTTTGTTGTTGCTTCTTCGGCTCCTTTTTGTTTTGGCATAGTCATGGCCTACAGTAGCCCATCATGTTAGGAATAAAGGTGTTAAATTGGCATCCTCTTCATGGTTTTTTACAACGTGTCTGGCGGACGCTACCCTGGTGTCAGAAGTAAAACTCGCCACTTCACCAGCTATTCCACGGCTAACCCAAACACAGCTAATCGGCCTTAGAAGCCTGCAGACAAGATGGCAGAATGGAGAAACAAGACCGACGCTCCCGGGAGGATTAAGGAGGAAGAGAACAGCGTTTTCGCTGATGAGGTGGGACACAAAGGGGCCACAGAGCATATGGCTCGACTGAAACATGCAGCCAGAAATCTAGCCGCTGATGCTGGTTTTGGATCGAGGGGCGCGAAGATGTACGCAAGTGCAGGAGTGCCCACCAATAGTGATATGGCCCCAGATGCAAATAAAGATGGCAGCGTCCAGGGTGTCCAACTTCAAGTGAAAACGCTGAAATACTCTGGTAAGGCAGACTGGGAAGCTTTCCATGCCCAATTTGAACTGTTAGCACGGGCTGCACATTGGTCAGAAGACAATAAAGCACTTCAGCTGGCCCTGTGCCTCACAGATGATGCCTTAGCATGCTTGCTGCTACTTAGCCCAGTAGAGAGAGAGGACTATGGGGCTTTAGTGGGGGCTCTGCAGCGGCGTTTTGGACAATGCAATCAGGCCAGTGTTCAACACTCAGAGCTGTCAAACAGACAGAGACAGCCCAGAGAACCACTCTGTGTTCTGGCTAGTGACATTGAAACACTGGTGAGAAGAGCGTACCCCTGCATGCCCCCTGAACTACAAAGCGTGCTGGCCAGACATCAGTTCATGAGAGCCATAACCCCAAGAAAGCTGCGCATACAGACCCAACACTCTTGTACCCTGCAGGAGGCGCTGGAGCTGACTGTGGAGAGGGAGGCCGTCAGAGAGATAGCCGGGAGTGCTTACGCCGGAAACAACCCCATGGTGAGAGCAGCGGGACAGGAGGGGACAAGCCAAGAGAAGCAGGCATGGGTGGCTGAACTGACTGAACTGCTCCGAGCTGCATCACTACAACCACCACGTGACAGCAGCCATGCTCACCGAAGCCCTCCTGTATGCTGGACATGTGGCCAGGCTGGCCATATCAGTGTGTGATGCCCAAAGCATACTGGTGCCCAGGGAAACAGCCAAGGGTCTGTGTAAATGGGACGACGCAGACCCACTTCCCTGAGTCCCACCCTGAATTGTTTCCAGTGGATGGAGCCCAACTGCACAGGTGGGAGAGTGGGGCTCCACTCCCCCCAGAAGCAGATGACACTGCCAAGTCTGTGAAGGTGGTCGGTTGGACCCATGTAGGGGGGCTTTTGCCACATCCCCATCACCCTGGCAGGAGCTCCCTGCAATTGCCCTCGACACTGGCTCCACAGCAACCTTGATGAGGCCCACCGTGGTCCCAGCTGGAACGCAGTTGGACCCTACTGCAGTGAAACTGAAGACAGTGACGGGTGAGCTAGCCCCCATGCTTGGAAGAGGATAGTGACTATTTGGGTGGGGGGGGTCGATCTGTGGATTTTAAGGTGTCGATCGCGGCGGTGCAGGACTCTTGCATATTGGGTTTGGACTTCCTGCGGACTGCCCACTGTGTGTTAGACTTGGGAAAGAACACTCTAGCCTTTCTGGGGGGCCCCAAAGTTGAAATGGTGCACCCCACGGAGGCCCCAAGACCACACCTAGCAGCCATGGGAGCGGTGGAGATGAATTATGAATCAGGCCTTATGCCTTACACTCCAAACAATGTGCAACCCCCCGCCTTGGACCAGCTGCCCACAGCGAGGGGGATGGACAGACCAACAGCAGTACGACAGGTATGGAGACGCAACTGTGACAACTTGGATCCCAGACAGCAGGAGGAACTGTGACAGGTGTTGTGGAACTTCAAGGACACTTTCACACTGTCAGAAGAAGAAATGGGCCTGACACACCTGGTGCAACACAAGATCAACACCGAAGATGTATCGCCCATCAGGACATGCCCCCGCCGCTTGCCACTTGCACTTCAGGCAGCGGCTGACACCACGATCAATGAGATGCTGAAGGCTGGCATTATTGAACCCTCGGACAGCCCCTGAGCATCGGGGGTTGTGATGGTCAAAAAGAAGAAGAGCCAGAAGATGAGATTCTGCGTTGACTATAAACCCTTGAACAGTGTAACCAAGAAGGACTCGTACCCACTGCCCCGCATCGATGAGTCGCTGGACTTGGTAGCTGGCTCATCTTGGTTCTCTTCCCTCAACCTGCGCAGCGGGTATTGGTAAGTACCCCTCAGCCCAGAAGCCAGACCAAAGACTGCCTTCTACACAGGTAGGGGGCTGTGGCAGTGTCGGGTTCTTCCCTTCAGCCTGTGCAACACCTCAGTAACATTTGAGCAATTAATGGAAAGGGTGTTGGCTTCCATTCCCAGACAGGAGTGCCTGGTCTATCCTGACGACATCCTGGTACATGGGAGCTCCTTCTGGGCAGCTTTGGGGGCCCTGTGGAGGGTTCTACAGTGAATAGAGGCAGCTGGTTTGAAGCCCGGCAAGTGCTGCTTCATGAGGAAAGAGCTGGAGTTTTTGGGACACCAAGTGGGGGGAGACGGCATCAGCACCTTAGAGGAGAAGGTGCAAGCAGTGAAGGACTGGCCGACCCCTAGTAACCTACGAGAGCTAAAGAGCTTCATAGGACTAGCATCTTACTGCAGGAAGTTTGTGCGTGGCTTTTCTTGCATAGCCGCGCCCCTGTTCCGCCTCCAGCAGAAAGACTGTGACTTTGTTTGGACTTCTGAGTGCGAGCAAGCCTTCAGCTTGTTGAAGAGGGCTTTGACAGAGTTTACCATCCTCATACCACCTGTCCCTGACCTGCCCTTCATCCTGGACACCAACACCAGCGATGTCGGGATGCGAGCAGTGTTGAGTCAGGTAAGGCCAGAAGGGGAGAAAGTGGTCGCTTATTTCAGCAAAACCTTCAACAAAGCTGAGCGCCAGTATTGTGTGACACGCCGAAAGCTCTTCGCTATCGCGAGGGCGATAAGTCATTTCAGATACTACCTGTGTGGGCTACCCTTCACTGTCCGAACTGACAACTCAGCTTTCCAGTGGTTGATGTCCTTCAAAGAGCCGGAAGGGCAAATTGCACGGTGGCTGGAAGAGCTAATGCTGTACACCTTTGGGGTGAAGTACAGAGCTGGAGCTCGCCGTGTTAACACTGATGCCAAATCCCGACGTCCCTGCACAATTGACAGCTGCCGGTACTGTGACAGGATGGACGCCTGTGAAGTGGAGCTCTGTATGGGGGAAGAGCACGGTCCCAGGAAGAACGGAGAGGACCCAGTCTGCAGAGAGACACAGCTTATTGACCTACCCGAATGGAGAAGGCAGCAAAAGCAAGACAAGGACCTGCAACCGGTGCTGCAGTGGGTGGAGTCAGGCCATAAGCCATCCTGGGATGAAGTAGCAAGGTGCTCACCTGCCACCAAAGGATTGCTTGCAAAATTTGAGGCTCTAAGGGTGAAGGATGGGGTGCTTCAGCGAGTATGGAAAGAGCCAGCTACAGGAGAGGAGAGGTGGCAGGTGGTGGTCCCTAGGGCGTTAAGGGAGATGGTGCTATCAGCTGTCCATGGAACTACAGGGGCGGGGCACTTTCCGGGGTCTGAAAAACCCTCCATCAGCTCCGTCAAGGGTTCTATTGGGGCCAGCAGAGGAAAGATGTTGAGGACTTTTGTCGCCGCTGCGACCCCTGCACAGTGCACAAGGGCCCTCCAGACCAGTCACATGCCCAACTCCAGCAGCTGACAGTGGGAGCCCCAGTGGAGAGAGTGGCGGTGACACAATGGGCCCATTTCTTCACACAGACAACTGGAACCGTTTTGTTCTAGTTGCGATGGATTACTTTACAAAATGGCCCAAGGCATACACCATACCTGACCAGGAGGCAGAGACTGTTGCAAATGTGCTGGTGGAGGACATGTTTGCCAGATTTGGGGCAGCTGAGGTCATCCACAGTGACCAAGGGCGCAACTTCGAGTCGAAGGTGTTCTTAGCAATGTGTGAAAGACTGGACATGCGAAAGAATCGCACTACCCCTTTACACAGAGTGATGGACTGGTTGAGAGGTTCAATAGAACCCTGGTGACACAACTGGCCATTCTCACTGCGGAACACCAACGAGACTGGGATATGCACCTCCCTTTCATCTTGATGGCCTCCAGGTCGGCTGTGCAAGATTCCACCTCATGCACACCAGCCCTGCTCATGTTGGGATGAGAGCTGAGGACGCCAGCGGAAATGATGTTTGGAAAGCCCCCACACACACCAGTGGTACCCCCAGGACTAGAACATGCACGGAGGCTTCAAGACCAGATGGAGTCGGCCCATGCCTTCGCTTGCGACCTGCAGAAAGCGGGGGTGAGGCAGAAAAGAAATTATGACTCAAGGGCCAGAGGGAGGGATTTCAAAGCGGGGAACTTGGGGTGGGTGTACAGCCCAAAGGAAAACAAGGGACAGTGCACAAAACTGGATTGCCAATGGGTGGGTCCCGGCGAGGTGTTGGAGAGACTGGGAGAGGTGGTATACAGGGTCCAGCTGCCACCTAGGGGTAGGCAGGTAACCCTCCACAGGGACAGGTTGGCACCATATAGGGGTGATGCATGCCCCCAGCCATGTGTGAGACCACTGGCACCGCCCCAAACGGATGTGTTGGCAACACCTTAGGGCTCACTGACTGTTCATCCATCTCCTCCTCTAATTGTGCCCCTGGCTCATCAGTGGGCCAGATCCAGGCCACAGGTGCAGCAGGGGACACATACCTTAAGGCGGTCTCGGAGGCAGAGGAGGCCCCCGGTGCACCTTAATGACTTTTTGTTGTGATCCCTCGGAGCGAGGGATTTAGTGGGGGGGGGGGGGGGGGGACAATGTAACATTCAGGTTCTCTGTCTGTTCTGCAGGAGGTTGTGTGGTTGAGCTGTGTGGAGAGAGAAAGACAGAGCGCATGAGGAGGAAGAGCATGCGGTGTGTGATGAGAGAGAGAGCGATGGGGGCAGAAGTTTTTTTGTTGTTGTTGCTTCTTCAGCTCCGTTTTGTTTTGGTGTGGTCACGGCCTGCAGTGGCTCATCGTGTTAGGAATAGAGGCATTAAATTGGCAACCTCTTTGTGGTTATTTACAACGCGTCTGCATGGTGGATGCTACAATACCTTCGCTAATTGCATGGATAAAAAGTTACATCCGCTTTGCACAAAATCAGCCATCAACCTCAGAATCAGAAGAGACAGGGCCCCCCCCGGGGGGGGGGCAGAGGGGGTCATGGCTCTCCTGACACCACTTGGGGCCCCCAGCGGCCACCCCTGGTCCCTGCCACTGGACAGTCTAAAGCTGCATTCAGATGAGGATAGTCCGGGGGTCTCGGTTTGACTGGGCAGGGAATGCCGAGAATTTTCACACCTTTGTTTGGTTTAGTTTGCATTCACGCTGCAGCGATTGGCCAGGATCGAAAACGGAAACCCGTCCCCTTCTGCTGGGTTGACTGTCCACCACAACGAGACATTTTTTTTACTTTTCTCCTCGGCTTTCACTGGTAAAAGGATTTCTCTGATTTTCAGTGGCCCCATGTGCCCCCCCCATGAAAAATTTTTGAAGGCGCCCCTGAGAAGAGAAACGGCTTTAGCCGAGCGAGGTGCACTCCGGCAGCAGACTGGTCAGTTTCTGGTGGCAGCAGCCCATCACTATTTGGCAAGACACTGCAGCTTCTCTTGTTTTGAACATGTTCAAAAAGTTTTGTGACAAGAGGAACTGGTTCCGACCATAAAAACATCCAGCAAACGCCCCCCCCCCCAAGCTGCGAGAAATGGGGGTAAATGTATTTTTAAAGAACAGTTGTTAATTACAGTAAATACCGTGACATTTCAGTGTGTGCTGGATCCGACATCCATAAAAAAGTATTTGTTGCATATTTTTTGCGATGGGCGAGAGACAGTGACGGACCGTGTATTTTACAACTAGGCCTTCAGTGGTCATCTACCCAATTTACATGCCATTCATACCAAACACCATAAAAATAGCTTATAGGGCCGTCCACACAAAGTATGTTAAAGATAACTAACTATAAAATTAGAGTTTTAAAAATCTTTACCTTTTCATTGTGGAGCTCCAATTCCCTGTGCACTTGTTCATTGAGCTGCAGATCCACTCTTGTTTCCCCACTGTCATGTGCGTCTTTATACGGCACACAGAGATAAAGATGAACCCACTCACAGGAGGATATTTGCAACATTTATTGACACGAAACTTAAGTCCAAAATAATGCAAAACACAAGTGCAAAAACTAGATAAACCTACAACAGATGCGCTCCTGAGCCGGTAGCTCAGGAGGAGATGAGGAAGTGGAGAAACAGGGTAAATTTCCTGAGGAGCACTCAGAGAGAGTCAACTGACAAAGCGGCAAAGACAGGGTGAACAAACAGAGCTTAAATAATAGATGAGCTGACAACAGAAATGATCACAGGTGCGGGCTGGCCTTAGCAGGAGAAAGGAGCAAAAACTAATCATTGGGTAGAGCTGGTGGAAAAGACAAGTGAGGGAGTAGCAGCTGGCAGCTTGACAGGTGGCAGGGCATGCCCACACGAGGCTGCGCAACGACAGCTGTCAACAGCGAAAAGGAACACTGGAAAAACAAAATAAAATGACAGTTTAAATAATACATATCAAAAACTGCAGAAATAAGACACAACAGGGAGATGGCAAGCAGAACCTAAATACAGGCAACAGATAGTGATCAATACAGAGAAAATGGAAGGCGGTATGGAACTCACAAGAAATAACAATACGGCAGATAAATATGAATACACAGGAAAGTCATGAACCTGAGTTTGGGGGAAAATCCAAACTCAGTTCAGGACACCCAAAGGTTTAAAAGTACTGTTGCTTGTAAGTGTCCGGCTGCTGCCTTGGTTAAGGCCCTGTCACACCTAGATGATTTAGGCAGCCAAAACGTATGAAAAATTTGGAGAATACAGTGGCGTACATCAAATCAGTTATGGCTAAGTTTTGTCTAAGTTAAGAGCACGCTGAAAAATGCTGAAGCACACTACGGTGTAGTTCGTCGAGCTGAACACCTGAAGCGCAGAGCGCAGTTGTTTTCCGTGATGAATCATACTTTGCTGTTGGCTGTGCCTCCCAGCAAAAGCACACTCCATGCATTACCTTGGTTTTTTCCCACTTTATTGAAAATAAACTTTTTTATCGCCATCAGTTCGCGTGCCTTTGCGCCAGGTTGTGACAACTGTCATCTGATGTTCCTGGCGTATCACATGAGCTGTTTTAGGCATGATTGACCTGACAGATTTGACAGATAGGTCGGTCATGCCCCCCTCCATGGTCTCTGGAGGGGAGCATCATCTCGATTGAATAGAGATCATCCCTCCCACATCTAGGATTCATGGATCGGGAGGCAACAGCAGTTTGGCATGATTGCGCAATGCAGAAGTTAGACTATTGTTGCACATAAGTTGTGAATGTCGGCAACATGCTAAGCATTAGTTGGTTTAAGTTACTTATGGGATATTCTATATAAGTTACTAACACGTTATGTATTTGTCCAAGTCATTATGGATACGCAATGCATACGGCCAAACATGAAAATTTCAGCGTATCCCAGCATTTTAGACCAATTTTTATACGTTTTGCAAACGCTGCCTAAATTGTCATGTGTGACCATGAACACCTTCATTTAAAAACTGCATTTTGTGTTTACTTGTGTTTTCTTTGTCTAATATTTAGATTTGTTTGATGATCTGAAACATTTAAGTGTGACAAACATACAAAAAAATAAGAAAAATCAGGAAGGGGGCAAACACCTTTTCACACCACTGTTCATCTGTACAGCCATAATCCAGTGGTGGACACTCAGGGCTAGCAAAGCCTTCTTTGCTGGCCTAAACAGTATCAGAATTACATTTACAACCTACATTCTTATATTTGTTCCATGAGGATGTATTAAATTATTCCCCATAGTCTATTCTCTTCATTTTGTAGCTTGTCTGTTGGTTGCACTTCTTCCAGTAGTGTAATGCATGTTAGAGTTTTTTTGTCCAATCATATTTCAGAGGATCCTAGCTAGCAAAATGCCAGTGAAAGGACTTGCTTAAAGGTGAACTGAACTGAACAGCATTGAACAGCACTGGGTGATAGTACATACAATTATAAAGATAATTTATCATTGGCACCCCCTCCACAAATCCCGGAATCTTGGAGAAAATTGCGATTTTGAATTTCCCGCCCTGAAAAATCAGACAAATCCGCCGATTAACCGGAAGTGCAGCCGGAGTTTCGCGTGACGTCACGAGTGTGACCCAGTCCTCATGTTTACCATTGCGAGCACGTCGACACTGGTTGTTTTTGGTGCATTTTGTCGTGATAGTCGACTACAAAACACTTCCAACACCTGGGAAGATCTGTTCAGTGGCCAAGGAAAGCTGTCATGGCGACGAAAGAAAAGAAAGGGGGAGGAAAAGCGACCGGGAAGCGATGCGTTTCTAGATATACAGTGATCCCTCGCTACTTCGCGTTTCACCTTTCGTGCCCTCAGTGCATCGCGGATTTTTCAAAAATATTCATCAAAAATTCAAAATTGAGAAAAAATGGCACGAAAGTTGCCCGGGCGCTAGCAGAAGGCAGGGAGACTACATTAATCAGGTATCAACATGGAGAGCCCGCACAACTCAAAATCCACCTCTCTGACCACCGCTCCACTCCTCTCCGCCCACCTCTTCACCGCTCGGGAATCTCTCAAGCTGATTGGCCGAGACGTTTTACCTCGCAAGCTGATTGGCCGAGACGTTTTACCCAGCTTCTCTCCCTGCAGAGCGCCCATACACAGCGAAGGAAGACCGCATTCATTGTTCTTTATCGCTCGTGTTGCTTAGTGGCACTTTTCGCTGTTCTCTTGTGCCTTTTTGTGCAAAATAGTGCTTGTGACGCCCTTGGGGGGGGGGGGGTGACGCTACTTCGCGGTTTTTCACTTTTCGCGGTCGGTTCTGGTCCCCATTAAACGCGATAAGTGAGGGATCACTGTAGATATTATTTATAAATAGCACAGTCAAATGCAGAGGCCAGTTCTGTTCATGTGTATTGCCACTATAGTCTGTAGAAGTATTGTAATACATAGCCCATGGTCATGGAACCTGTCCTGAATACACCTGTTAACCCTATGCCACGGATGTGTCTATTCAATGCCAAGTGTGTACACGGCCAGGCTATTGTACAGTCCTAGCCCTATGTATAAATAATAAGTTGGAAAAATGCTGATGGTTTTTTTTTTCTCTCTTTTTTATTGTTAATTTTCCTTATCCTGACACCCCAAACATGCCAAAGTAGAGAAGACTCACCATTCTGTATTCAATAAGCGACTCTCCTCCCCATCACTGCTGCTGTCTGACTCTGAGTCGGTGCCAGAATCACCCGAAAATTCTGTCTCGAATCTGTACGGTTCGATGCCTCCCTCGCTCTCTTCCTGTTCACTTGACACTCCTGCATCCTCCTCTGTCTCGTCACCGATCCTGAATGCCTCTTCACTCTGAAAACTATGGTGTTCTTGACTGCTGGAACTGCTATCATCTGCCATTGTTGTTTTGATAAGGCTCACACTCGTGACGTCACGCAGCGTCGTCTGCACTACTTCCGGTTTGTTTGGCACTGCCAGCCAGAGGCAAAAGTTTATCGGCTTATAGCTTGGCCATCGCACGGCCTAAAAATTTCTTTTATGTGTTGAAAAATACAATAGGTAATAAGGAATTAATCTGCTATTCTACTTTTTGCGCAAAAAGGTGGGTTCAGTTCTACTTTAATATACTAATATACTGTATCTGTTTAAATATAATAGCTGTTTTTCCACCCACAATCGCTGACAGGGGAGAGGAAAATGATTTGGTCGCTGATATTTAAAAAACTCAATTTTCCAGACAGACTTTTCAAGAAAAGCTGGTCATTGTGAAGAGAGGTCGGCCGACCCTGAAGCTAGCAGGCTCATCTCAGCTGGGGAAAGGATTTGTTCCTCACTTCCATATTAGTAACGAGCGGTATCCTTGGATTACAGGCTCCGAGGAGTGCTGCAAATTATCTTGCTGAGAATGCCTGTTGTTTGCAACTGATCAGGTAGACACTTGGAGCCAGAGAGGGTTTGCAAACTTTAGCTGTCTACTGTCACACCATGACGATTTAGGCAGCGTTTGCCAAATGTATAAAACTTGGTCTAAAATGCTGGCATACCATTTAAGAGGTTCAATCAGGCTTTAGAATTTATCACAGCACTGAAACGGCTGAGTACCTCAAGGCTGTGAATATTGTATGGCTGTCATGGCTGACTCTCTGCAACATTGCGTGGAAGTTGGAGACAGTACCATTGGCATGACAAATGCAATGGTTCCTCTCTTCAAGAAGTGGGACCAGAAGGTGTGTTCCAACTTTATGGGGATCACACTTCTCAGCCTCCCTGGGAAGGTCTATGCCAGAATACTGGAGAGGAGAGTCCGGTGTTGGTCAAACCTCAGATTCAGGAGGAGCAATGTGGTTTTCGTCCTAGCCGTGGTACATCGGACCAAGTCTACCCTCTTGAGAATCCTTGAAGATTTGTGGGAGTTTGTCAAACCCGTCTACATGTGTTTGGCGGACATGAAGAAGGC
The DNA here is from genome assembly GCA_020510985.1 of Pholidichthys leucotaenia. Taxonomy (NCBI): domain Eukaryota; kingdom Metazoa; phylum Chordata; class Actinopteri; order Cichliformes; family Pholidichthyidae; genus Pholidichthys; species Pholidichthys leucotaenia. The sequence continues at coordinate 454,492,491 of CM035836.1, forward strand.
ATTTGACCGTGTCCCTTGTGGTCTCTTGTGGGGGTGCTGCGGGAATATGGGGTATCGAGCTTGTTGATAGAGCTATCCAGTCCCTATATGGCCATTATAAGAGTTTGGGTCGTATTGCCAACACCCGGTCAAACTCGCTTCCAGTGAGAGTTTGACTCTGTCATGGCTGCCCTTTGTCACCGATCCTGTTCATAATTTTTATGGACCGGATAGCTAGGCGCAGCCAAGGAACGGAGGGTGTCATGTTTGGTGGCAACAGGATCTCATCTCTGCTGTTTGCAGATTATGCTGTCCTGTTGGCTTCATCGAGCAATGACCTACAGGTCTTGCTGGGACGGTTTGCTGCTGAGTGTGAAGCGGCTGGGAAGAGAATTGGCACCTTCAAGTCAGAGTCCATGGTGCTCAGTCGGAAAAGAGTGGATTGTCCTCTCTGGGTTGGGGACGAGCTCCTGTCCCAAGTGGAGGAGTTTAAGTACCTTGGGGTTTCATTCACCAGTGAGGAGAGAATGGAGCAGGAGATTGCTGTGGTGTAGGTGTAGTGTGGACAACTACTGATCGGAGGGTCAGGGGTTTGATTTCCGCTCTGTTTGCAGTCTGCATGTCAAAGTGTCCTTGAGCAAGACACTGAACCTCCAGTTGCTCCTGGTGGGTCAGGCCAGCATCTGTGTATGGCAGCTCTGTTGCCATCAGTGTGTGAATGTATGGATAGCAGGCTCTGTAAAGCGCTTAGGTCATCTAGAGATGAGAAAAAGTGCTATATATGTGAACACCATTTACTATTGACAGACGGATCGGAGCAGCATCTGCAGTGATGCAGACGTTGTACCGATCTGTCGTGGTGAAGAGGGAGCTGAGCTCTAAGGCAAAGCTGTTGATTTACCGGTCAATCTATGTTCCTACCCTCACCTATGGTCATGAGCTTTAGGTAATGACCGAAAGAATGACATCACGGATACAAGTGGCTGAAATGAGCTTTCTCCATAGGATTGCTGGATTCACCCTTAGAGACAGAGTGAGGAGCTCAGTCATCCGGGAGAGGCTCAGAGTGGGACCGCTGCGCCTCCACATTGAAAGGAGCCAGTTGAGGTGGTTTGGGCATCTGATCAGGATGCCTCCTGGACGCCTCCCACTTGAGGTGTTTCAGGCACATCCCATTGGAAGGAAACCCCAGAGCAGACTCAGGACATGCTGGAAGGACTACGTATGTCTCCCAGATGGCCTGGGAAGGTCTTGGTATCCTCTCTGAAGAGCTGGAGCAGGTGGCCAGGGAGAGGGGAGTCTGGGTGTCTCTGCTTGAACTGCTGCCTCTAAGACCGGGACCTCAGAAAAGGGGTAGAAGATGAATGCTTCTCTCGGCACGTTCTGTGTTGATTTGTCAGATCCGGTCCCCACTGACGCGCCGCCCAGTCTGCTCACGCACCTCATTCTCCACATATGGCGAATTATACTTTAGACCTATGCAATCATGGCAACATTACAGTATAATTTTTTAAGCATTACATCTTCACTATTCTCTCTTGTCAAATTTGTCATTTTTCACTTCCTTGTTTTGTCCAGGGAACACTGCAGTGACTGACAGGTCGTGATGCCCCATGTTATCCAGTAAGCATGGCCGTGATGCCGCGTATTATCCAATAAGCACAGAGTCAATCCGAAAGCCTGTCCACACTTCTTGAAGTCAGGGCATGAAGAGACACAGAGCAGTGACAGAGTGGTAGCAAAACTTTTATTAATAAAAAATTACATATTTTGACTGCGTGACTCCATACTCGGGAATGCACACCCTTGTAACCTCAGCAAAACACGTATAAAACCTTAGGTCAGTCTGACAAATGGTTTAAGAGATATGCGTGGAACAGACACACACACAAACACACAAAGATTTGCTGCATTTATAGATAGATTCTATAAATGATGCACTAACTGGCTGGTACTCTAAATTTCATTGTACATGAGACAATGACACTAAAGTTCTATTTTACTAAATTTTAGAGTTAGGACAACATGGGGTGACCCTGAACTAGGGGTATCCAATCATGTGATATGGATGGCCACAAACCTGCAAGTTTTACTAAAAAGTAGTCTGTTCAGCTGGTATGTTCACTATGAAAGCAATCAGTGTGAAGAAATTTGATGAAATTCACTATTGCAGACACTAGTTGTAGGTAAAGCCCACAGGATCTTGGCCTTCCATGCCACATGATTGGAAACCCTGCAGCCATAAATCTTATATTTTGCTCCAACAGGCATAACTTTTTTGGTTTACCATGGTGCAGTGGGCTTTCTGCTCTTTCCCGCCTCAACACAATAATAATGATAATGACTTTTGGAGGTTACTAACATTTGGATGCCTTTTCCCACAAATTATACCTCTTCCTGTATGTGCGCTCACTTCATTCTGTTGTGCTTTTCTACATACAGTATTCTTTAAACCCCAGCCAGTCAATGCAGATAACTTGCTTCACCATGAAAGTATTTCTGCCTCAGGTTTCTGCCTGTTCAAAGAATTTTTCTCACCCATCACCAAGTACTGCACCTGTCACAGTACCTGGTAGTTTTTTGCATTTGTATTTCAAGTTCCTTGAGACAATTGTTATAGTGGGGATATATAAAAAAAAAAAAAAAAAAAAGTTTTGCTGAATTAATGTCAATTTCCATTTCCCCGATCAGTCCAAGTGAAATACAGAGCTGGAAATATCCACACCACACTGTATATTTAGTATATGTTCCAAAAAAATGGACTTGAACATATAACTAAGTAATAAGGGTGCAATGGTATGTGATAATGAATGTCAGACAAGCAATCAGCTGGATTGCCGGAGCCAATATCAGTTCACTGTTCTTAAATTCTTAAATCAGTGAATAGAAAATTTAATTTTTTTTTCTACCTCTGTGTTTCTCCATAGTGCCAACATCAGACCAAGTGAAGAACCGCTCCAACAAAATGTTAAACATACAGGAAAAATATGATTATCATGGAGACCAGAGGCATTGTGAGGAGAAGGCAATGACTGCCTACACAAGTATAGTTGCAGAAGTAAAACATCTACACTACATCAGATAAAATACAGTTTTATTCCAACTTTACTTACTTTAATTATATTACAATTTTTTTTATAGAATATGTATCACAGATCATATGACTTCATTTTAATGGAATGAATGATCTTGCAGAATTTAAGAGTGTATCTAAAAAAATTCTCTTCTACGGGTGGCAATTGCTGCAGAAAGACCACTGTGTCGCCAGCGTGGAGAAGCGCTCCAGAAATATGCCTGCATCCTAAAGGACTCCGTGGAGTCCTCTCCAGATTTGAAACATAAGATTAATGAACTGAAAAATAAGAAGAAATAGCTCCCACTGCGGTGGAGATTTCACTCATAGTTTGAGAGTGGTAGTTATAACTGCAGGAGGTGTAATGTTTTTGGCCTGTTGAGCCAACCGTTAGCCAGTGTTGTTTACCAAGTGAGGGTAATTTGGGGATAAATGTGCAACTGCAACATAGTACGGGGTAATTTGGGGCTAACAGCCCATGCAGAGAACATCTGTATAATACAGACTAAAACACCCGTAAGTACTGAATCGTTTTGGGGTGAGAACCCGTGCTAAACACCTGTAAGCACTCATGTGTTTCTAGGTACTACATAGGCTGTGTTGTACGAGGAGGGGCTGAAAAGTTCATAGTGGTCAAATATGACCAAATGTGGTCTATTTTTCAACATAGTCTCCCCTTCGGTCCACACACTTCTTCCATCGGTGTTGCAGTGCTTGGATCCCTGTGGTTGAAAAATAAATTACATATGGTCAAATTTTAACCACTATGAACTTTTCAGCCCCCCCCCCCCCTTGCAAAGTGTCACTGGAACTTCTTTGCAGTGTTCAAATAGATTGGATTTGTGTAGTACTTTTCATGACACCCAAAGTGCTTTACAGGGAATTCACTATTCATTCACTCCACAGATGGACACTAATGTAAGCTACTTCTGTAGTCGCAGCTATCCTAGAGCAGACTGATGGAAATGTGGCTGCTAATCCGTGTATGAATGAATGTATGCACATTTATTCACATTCATACACCAGTGTCACAGACACTTATGGGATTTGAACCGCCAACCCTCCGGTTATTGGATGACTTGCTCAAGACAGACAGACTTGCCTAAATTTCCATCACTATGCAAACAACACACAGTTATATTTATCAGTGAAGCCAGATAACAGTAATCAATTAAATAACTAGAGGTACACTACCGTTCAAAAGTTTGGGGTCACCCAGACAATTATTTTGTGTTTTCCATGAAAAGTCACACTTATTTACCACCATGAGTTGTAAAATGAATAGAAAGTATAGTCAAGATATTGACAAGGTTAGAAATAATGATTTGTATTTGAAATAATATTTTTTTCCAGATACTCAACCTGCTCAAAGGAAGGTCAGTTTTATAGCTTCTCTAACCAGCTAAACTGTTTTCAGCTGTGCTAACATGATTGCACAAGGGTTTTCTAATCATCCATTAGCCTTCTGACGCAATGAGCAAACACATTGTACCATTAGAACACTGGAGTGATAGTTGCTGGAAATGGGCCTCTATACACCTATGTAGATATTGCACCAAAAACCAGACATTTGCAGCTAGAATAGTCATTTACCACATTAGCATCATTTACCATATTAGATATTAGAATGTATTTCTGATTAGTTTAAAGTTATCTTCACTGAAAAAAACAGTGCTTTTCTTTCAAAAATAAGGACATTTCTAAGTGACCCCAAACTTTTGAACGGTAGTGTATGTCTTGAGGAAATCAGAGCCTGGATGACTTGTAATTTCTAACTATTAAATTCAGATAAGACAAGTCATTTCAGTTGGCCCCTCACTCCCCAGGCAGTCACAGCAGACAACTGCCTCTATTTGAGCCTGGTTCTGCTGGAGGTTTCTTCATGCTTAAAAGGAGTTTTTACTTTCCACTATCACCAAGCGCTTGCTCACAGGGATCGCCTAATTGTTGGGGTCTTTGCCCTACAGTCTGAAAGTGCTATGAGACAGTTGTTGCTGTGAAATGACTCTATACAAACAAAGTTGAATTAAATTCACCTGGCATCATTTCGGGACATCCTGGAGTGTCCCACGCAGCAGAAAAACAGAATTTGACCTTTGACCCACTCAAGCAATTATCTAAGGTCAAGGATTAACCACATCCACTGACCAACCCTGGCACGTCCAGGAGCCCAGCTGGGCTGCAATTTATAGAGATTATGTTGACTTTTGATGTGGTCAAGCAGTCAGTGAAACCAGGCCTAAGACACTCTTCAGCTACTGCATCGTCGCTATGCAAGAGATGAGACTCGGTCCAACTGCCTCTGAGTCTATAGAGGACAAAGGTTTGTCCACATACCCACCCACACCTGTGACAGAATGAGTTTTTATGCACACACAGATGATGGGATACATTGCTAATCTAGTATCATCAGCTGGACACTGCTGTTCAAGATGCATTGTGGGATTTTTTTTATAGTGCACCATGTGGGGTTAGTTTAAGATCACGAGACATTTAGAGACCCTATACGGTGCCATATGTAGTGATTAGGAAGGGGTTTCACAGCCATATCCTCCACTTTTTCCACAGCAGCCATTTTAACTTGCACATAGCACTAAACCCAGGTGTTATGAATCATATTAGTCAAGACTGCACCTGCACCTGCACAGAGGAAAACCCAGAGGTCGTTAATTACAGCTGCGTTTACTCAGATTCAGTTAAGAGCCGCTGTAAAAAGACTCCACAGGTAATGAGACATTTGCATACATCCTGAGCAAATTAACACGCTCATAAGAATTTCCATTGCTGTAAAATTGTCCTGCTAAGAGCAAAGCATTTTTCATCCCAATTTAGCCACATAATCATTTGCTGTAATTGGTCAATTTCTTCATGCAAGCATCTCTGACTCAGCAGGCACATGCTGTTAATTCATAATTCAACCATTAACCAGCCCATTTCAAAATTGTTTATAACCGTTATTCAGAATTGAGGCCCTTTGCTCACTATTTCTTCAGTTTGTCTCCTCTAGTAGCAGCTCATTGCTGTTTCATCTCTGTTTTGCGATAAGTAATAATATGTGACAGTATTTCCACTCCCCTTTCCATCGGTCTGTTAAATTTCTCACAGCTTTTGTGGGAATACTAAAGGATGACAGTCCAGATTAATCAGAGCTTTCTGGTAACTCAACCCAGACCTCCATGAGTGCTCCCCTCCTGCCTTAGCAATCTCATCTTTTCTTCCATCTTGACATGGACGCCAAGCAGAGAAGGGTAATATGTCCTCCTCAACCTTCCCTCATCATTACTTTTATCCATTCATGGTTCAAGTTTCCCCGCTGGGCATATTATCCAATCTGATCTGTGAAGCTCTCTCTTGCCGAGTTCACCTGGACAAATGCCTTCACTGGGGTGCAGAATGACTCATCGCGCCTCTCCTGGAGGTCACCGCTAATGCATACAAATAGCAGCATGGCCAGATGGCGAGTGACTGGGCACAGACAATGGTATGAGAGCAGCAGTACTACCACACAAGAGCAGGCATCCTTGTTTTTCCCTAGATGAGTGAGTGCAGAAATAAAAGGAAAATGCACCAAGGACTTTAAAACCAAATGAGCTGCCTAGAAATGGATTGTACATTGTCACAGTGGCTCAAGGGAAACGGTCAACACACGAGGTTTGTGGGAGAAGATTACAACTGTTTGAAGCACAAGCTAGTATAAAGAATGTTGATAAGTAGTGGTTAAAGAGGTTCTATGATGGTTTTCCAGGTTTACCCTCTCTTTATTTTAGTGCTTTATGTAGATTTTTTGTGACCACAAATCTTCATGAAATGCTTCATTTTGGTTTACAAGTGGGAATGCTGATCTAAGAATGGTCAGGTTACACTCGAGCCACACCGAACGGTGCCATGTTGAGCATTTGAGGCAGAAATGTTCAGACGTGATGCGATACCTGCTTCAGGTCTACCCAAACAACAAAAAACAAGGCCTTGTGACATCATGCATGTGTCAGTTGTAATTTGACAGACATACAAACCCTTTTATTGCACACTTGAATCTGTGAGCCCGTGGCATTTTAGATCTTGGGATAGGCTTCAACTCTCACCCCATATTTCCACTGACTCTGGATGCAGTCAGTTACAGCTGCAATGCAATACAAGTTGCGGCATTTGTGCTTTGAAGCAGCACAGATCAGAACAACGTTCGCATGGCAAGATAGTGCAAGAATACGAGCTTGAGGCAAACTGAGAGAGCCCTATTGCGATCAGTGATAACAAGGAAGTGAGATGTGCCGGCTCTCCATTTATCTGGATTTATCTGCTTTAAGAATGTGCATGTAGCCTTTAAATGTTAACAAAATTAAGTGTTTGTAAGTTGTTTTTTTTTAATCGCTGACATAGTGGTGCAAGAGTAGACCTCAGAAAATAAAGATCGGTCCTTGACTAGTATAATGCACAAACATACAGTAGATACCACAGGAATTTCCTTGCGTGCTGGATTTGGCATCTGTCAAAATTCAGTTGGTGCATATTTTTAGCAATCCATTGCGGAGATCCGCTTCTGTTCTACAACGTACTGTATCTGGAGGGGAGTAGAGCATTGACTAGAATGGGAACCATTTGCTACAGCAGCTGGAGTCAGTGGAAATTGAGGAAAGGGGTCAGTCAGCTGCAGTATTTGGGTACAGCCAGCAGATGCCACTATTCAAGACTGTATAAAATGGATTGAAGCAGTGACTCATTTTCAGGACAAATGGTTCACAGTTGTTCAGTGCTTCAGAAAGCATCACTAGGGTCAGCTGGGAACACAAAGTTCGTGGTTGGGCAAAATACTATTTCTTTCTAGTAAGCATAGACAATATTGCGGCTGGAATTCACCTGTCTACTCAAGTCTACAGTCCGGCATTGAGTGGAACATTAGACAGGGCTTTATAGGGGAGGAGAGGCCAGTGGGATGGGCAACCTCTAATACATCTGCATTCGCTCTAGTGACTGGATTAAACTGAGCTTCTGACTCATCAGCAGTCTGACCACACCTGAAAACACTGAAATGATCTTATTATTCTCAGCGCCTGCAGAGGCAGCATCCCTGACAGAAACAGTACGTTTCAGCAAACTTCCACCCTTTTTAGTCTAAGAATCAAACGCACAAAGAGGGCACAATATACAAAATATTTGTCAAACATTTTCTCAGTCTCACCAGTTTTCTGTGTAACTGATAAAAATGAAAGACTTTATATCATACAAAAAGTACCACAAATATATCATTCCCAGCATATTTAAATTATCATTAAAACAACACTGGCACCTCCACCATAGCCTGACTGGGTCTGCATCTCCTGCAGCAGCACTATAAAACTTTCCTGGTGGGAACACATAAAAGACTACTACTTTAGAGCCTGAGTCACAATAGCCAGTTAGGGCACATGGTGGTATTAAGAATGGGCACGTGACATCACCCGACCAAAAAAAACCGCAAGGAATTGTGGGAAAAGTGTTCTGCCTGTATGTTTAGTAGTGAGCAACGAACGGTGGTTAAGCTGAAGTTTCTGAGAGGGTTGCTTCAGCCTGTTATTTATTAATTATTTATTTTTTATTTATTTGGATAAAAATGATACTGAATATGGTATACAAACATAGAAAATGTAAATATACATATAAAACATCCTACAAAATCCAGGATGACATGAAAGTGAAAACACTTAATTCCAATGATCCTTTCAATCACATTATTATTCATCTAAACACCACACAACGTTAGAATGGGGAAGTTTTGCTGCATTATCAAATGCAACAACTGCTCTCACGATTGGCATGGAAAAAGATTGATAATGGCATGTGCTTTTTTGGGGTCTCCGAAGTAACAAAGAGACGTCGGATGGAATGGATTGCAGTGGTCAGGAGGAAAGACATCAGGTTCGACAATATTCCTGTACACATGGCCGTGTGTTCATGGCATTTTCTCGACGATAAGTTGTGATTTAAAAAATAATAAAGATGATACACATATCGCACAGTCCGCCTGGTCAGGTGGTGGACCCCAAAAAACATATCAGAAAAATCAAAGATGATCCGCACACCAAAAAGCTCCCATTAAGTATTTATTATTTATCAGTAACATTTTGGGCCACCTGCCCTTCCTCAGACCAGTTGGACTCAACAGCGTATAGGACCAAACGGACCGAACAGGACCCCAACCCCCTAGAAAACATCCAAATAAATCATAAATCATTTTTTCAATAAATCATTTTTATGGAACACCAAAAGCCACACCAAACGCCCCAAAAATCAATTAAATCATTTGTATTTTAATATTTGGGCTGCACGGTGGCGCAGTGGTTAACACTGCGGCAGCACAGTTTACCCTTGGCCGGGGGATTGTGGGGATCGTGGGATCGTGGGTTCGATCCCAGCCCCTGACCAACAGTGATCTGTGTGGAGTTTGCATGTTCTCCCCATGTTGCGTGGGTTTACTCCGGGATTTCTCCGGTTTCCTCCCACATGCCAAAAACATGCATGTTAGGTTAATTGGCTGTTCTAAATTGTCCCTAGATATCTGTTTCCTATAGGCCCTTAGAATAGAGGGTTAGTATTAATGAAAGCGCTTTGAGTGGTCTTTGTGACTAGAAAAGCGCTATATAAGTGCAGGTTAGTTAGTTAGTTAGTAATTTAACGACAAGTGGTCATTCTTGTAGTAACTAACATTACACAAAATGCCCAAATAGCACATTAAATTATATTTAATGGGACCAAGTGACATTAAGTCAACTAACAGGACATGTTTACAAATATTCGAGACCTACTGTAATATATTCCTCAAAATTTAATTTAATAATTTTGGCATTTTGTGTCCCGTTTGGAGACATTTGTTGTTTAATCCAAGTACTAACGGGACATTTAAAAAGCCATCATTACATCTCGGTCATGACGTAAAAGAAAAAACGCACACTGAGCAGTCAGAGATGACTGAAGCTGCACCACCAGTTGTTGCTGAGCAGAGCTCACAGGTACATAAAGCAATGGTGCATAAAACTATCTGCTGTTTTATCATGCTGATAAAACTCAATATTAAGCAGATTCTCTTCTTTCAGGTAACTATAAAAACATCACTATCCTGATTTAGTATGTTTTTATAGCAGCTAATTATACTGGTAATTTTTTTTTGGGGGGGGGGGGGGGGTTGCCAGCATGAGCGTTGTGTTTATCACATTGCTGGTATTTCAAGTCCTGTTGGTAATAATGTGTATGCACTTACGTATCAAGCATCATATGACAAATTTGAACAGAAATCCAACATGTCACTGCTGGGATTTAAAAATGCCTGTAGTTGCAGACTCAGAGACACATGCTGCAGAAACCTGTGTAGAAACAATGACCGCTTACATCTGTGCAAATGACAGTTTTCAGGTTGTTCACTCGGAAGATTTGAGGCAGCTGGACCCATCCACTGGTGAATTGAACATGAGCCTCTAATGATCTATAGTTTTTAAATTGCTCATGGGTTTATGCGCTCACCCCACAAACCAGGTAGGCAAACACATCTGACAGCGTGACTCCAGGCAGTTGGTCGAGATCCGTGGTCCATTTTTTGTGCTCATATTGACTGATCCTGTTTATTTCTTAAATTTTTTGGAGGTAGCACTCCTTTACTTCCTTATTCAGCTTCTCTGAATAAGGAATTTTAATTTTCTATTTGCTCCATTCCATTGCACATATGTTTGTTCTTGTTAGCAGTTGCCTAGACTACAGGTAAACAAAGAAGCCAGACCATGACAATGGCGACAACAGCCCAGAATGCTGCGCAGCATGACGTCACTGCCCATTCTCTATAGTGGTTAGCACTCACAGCTGCAATGCCCAGGCTAGCAGCAATAAAACAGGCAAAATAATATGTCATGCTGGGTTGAAGGCCAAGGAGTAAAAATAAATTTTAAGATAAGTTTTAAAAATGAACAGTGAAGGAGCCTGTCTAATAGGCAAAGGGAGACTGTTCCACAGTTTAGGAGCAGTGACAGAAAAAGCTCTGTCCCCTCTGAGCTTCCTCTTCGATCTCGGTATCTCCAGGAGCAGCTGATCAGCTGACCTGAGAAACCGAGCAGGAGTGTAAAAGTGAAGAAGCTCGGAGAGGTAAGGCGAGGCAAGGCCATTTAATGATTTAAAAACAAATATAAGAATTTCAAAATGAACCCTAAAGTGCACAGGCAGCCAGTGAAGGGAAGCTGAAATGGGTGTAATGTGGTCCCTCTTACATGTTCCAGTTAAAAGACGTGCAGCAACATTCTGAATGAACTGGAGACGTGAGAGGGAAGACTGGCTGACTCCAAAATAAAGTGCATCACAGTAATCCAGCCAAGATGTGATGAAGGCATGGATTACTGTTTCAAAGTGCTGTTTAGAATGGATGGGTTTAACCTTTGTCAATCCCCTTAAATGAAAAAAGCTGCACTTCACTACTGCAGCAATTTGACGATCTAGTTTAAAATCACTGTCCAGCTTAAAACCCAGATTAGTAGCACTAAGTTGGACAAACCTTCCCAAGAGGCCCCGATCAACGGGGAGGACTCACAGGAGCCACTGGGTCCAAATACAATCACGTCTGTCTTCTTTTCATTAAAACTTAAGTTCACTGCCATCCAATCTTTAATGTCGTTAAAGCATTCAAGAAGTGATTTGATTGAGAAAGCCTCCTTCTGCCTTATTGGAACATAAACCTGACAGTTATCAGCCTAACAGTGGAAGGAGATACCATATTTTCTAAGAATTGAACCCAGTGGAAGCAGATAAAGTGAAAAGAGCAGGGGCCCTAAAATTGAGCCCTGTGAGACCCCACATAACAGGGAAGCAGAGGATTCAGAACCAGCAAGGTTTACACACATGGTTCTATCAGTTAAATAGGACCTGAACCATTCCAATGCAGTACCAGAAATACCACAAGATGCTGCAGGCGATAAATTAAAATGTCATGGTCCACTTTAGTAAAAGTGGTGGTTAGGTCTATGCAATTGCATCATTATTTGATAATAGTAATAATAATAATAATGGCAGCTTGGTGGCACAGTGGTTAGCACTGTGGCAGCACAGTAAAAGGGTCACAGGATCGATTTCACCCCGACCATTGTGCATTCAATCCCACCCCCTGACCATTAGTTACCCTTCTGTGTGGAGTTTGCATGGTCTCCCCATGTCTGTGTGAGTTTACCCCGGGTACTCCGGTTTCCTCCCACAGACCAAAAATGTGATGATCCAGGCTGCACCCAATGTTTCTGTCTCGCTAATTAATTATGCCCTACAGCTGCTGCAGCTCCACCAGCCGCTTCTCATCAGGACAGCTTTTAAATGGAGAGGAGAGCTTCACTTCTGCACAGGGACGTTTGACTTCACACGCTACAGCTGACAGCTCCTCGTAACTCACCTTCTCCTCCAACGTGGAAAACCGTAAGCTCTGAACTTCTTTTACACTGTGTCATCATCTCTATGTTGTCCTCCACTTACCTGTGCACAGGTGGACCATCCTCCCGTTGGACTTAGGATTCATCCTCCTGGCAGTTCTGGATTATTCCTCCCGGCAGACTCAGGATTCATCCTCCTGGCAGACTCAGGACCCAGTCCTTCCAAAGGGAGAGAGCCCCCTGTCACCAGCTTAATACCTGTAAGTGGACATTAACAGACTGTTCAGTGTTTTTTGTTCAACTCCTTTGACTCAGGAGATTCTCAGCACTTCAGTGTAAATATCTGCACTGGGATTTCACTCAGTCACCAATCAGGACAGCTGGGGAGGGAACGAGGAACGCCAGCGGTCCCACAGCCTGCAGTTCTCTGACCCGTAAGGCAACGTTTCATTACATCAGTGCCATTTTTTGTGCCACAGTTACTCATCCCTCTCCTCTCTTCTCTCCACAGGGTTGTCACTCTCCACGTATCTCAAGTCACTTTCTGCACAATAAATCATTGTTTAACTTACTAACCGAGTTCGTAGTCTGCTTCTGGGTCTAAATAACTCAATCATGTCAAAAAAACATGCAAGTTAGGTTAACTGGAGACTCTAAAGTGGCACTAGGTGTGAATGTGTGTGTGAATGGTGAAGGGATTGGCGCTGTACTGTAGCTGCATCATCCATCCAGGTGGATGCCCTGAATCTGAGATTAATAAAGTATACAAAATATTAATAATAATAATAATAATACTTAAATATTATGTTAGAATCCCCATATGAGGTATTGCATGCCAGATGAATTTATGTTGAACATGGGATATCAATAAAGTATTAATATATCACAAATATCAGTCATGGTATATTAATAAAGTATATCAATGTGTTTGTGTTATGGGACATAATTGAAATTGACATGACAAGAATTCATGTCTTATGAACACACACACACATTATAAAACCATCCTCCATGTGAGTGATTTCAGCAGATACTGTTAGTTTTCCTTAGTCAAGTCAAAATGCACCAAATCAGCAGATGTTCTTTGCCTTTTTGGTGGCTTCATTTTGTTAGAAATACTGCCAGTCTGCTGCATGTAACGATCCTCAGCATCACTATGCCTTGGTGAAAACAGAGGCAAACATATCACCCAATGTGTCTGTGTGTGGATCTGTCTGTCTGTCCGCCTGTCTGTTTCAGCTCGCCCAGTCAAAATTAAGTGCAACTAAAGGCTTGTATCATTGTATGGCCATATTTTCTTGATTTTTAATTTGCCAGAATTGCGAGATAAGGCTTGGTTTTCAAAATAAACACAAATTTAAGTCACCACTGCCGTGCAATGGAGCCGCGCAAAAAAAGGTATTGTAATGAAAGCACTGCGGGTGCTGATGCCTTGGTGCTTGTGGCATGGTAGCATGGGTACTGTGTCATGCCATCCATGCATGGTTTTGAAATGCTTATTTGTTTATGCAGATATGACTCTGATGTCATTGTCACAATACACATGAGGTGTATGTCATCCCAGGGCTGTATGCTGGAATTTTTGTCAAGGAGTGCATAAAAGAAAAAATATAGAAGCATAAGAATAAAATTAGGAGCAGAAAGAAAAATGCTGGATTAACAGATTTTATTAATATTTACACTACGGCAATAGTAGGTAAAAATATCAAAACTTCAAAAACTATCACCATAATCATCAACATTAAACCAGAATGGGCTGAAATGTTTCACTCTGTGTGTACTGAGTATTGAGAGGTTCTTGAATTATCTCGCAGAAAAAAAAAAAATATTAAAATGCAGTTTTTCTATAAAGAGAACATGCAATATTGTTACGTAGCTTCCAGTTCTCTTCACAGCTGCTCTGACTGCTCACCCTCAGGTTCACCACCGTGGACCTCAGAGAGAGAAACGAGAAGGAAAAAAAATTAGTGAAAATGTGATTATTATTACAGATGTGCCAGAACATTTTTAAAGTCAGCGTCATCAAATAAATTCTATTACAAATGTCATGTTCCTACTCAACTTAAGAAATTATTTTGTTTTCTGTAAAAAATAACCTCAACTGGTTTTCCTATGTCACACCTCACATCAGCTTTAACTGAGTAAATAACTCAAAAAAGAAATGACGGGACTGTAAAAGTTATTTTAAAGGAAAAGATTCAACAGTATCTCACCATGGTGTTTTTATATTACTAAGAGTTGAAAAAAATTGTCTGAACTTTAGAGAAACCAATTTAACATTAATGTTATTAACATATGAATCATGTAACCACGGAGCCACCAGTAGCGGAGCACATCAGAAAAAATAATGTGACAAAACACAAGCTTTAAGAATCAAATGTTGCCATGATAGGAAGTGTTAATGTGTTAACAATGAAACCGCTGCATAATTTAAGAGCAAAACTTACTTGTTAAATGTTTTTTTTTTCTCCTGCTCTTCTATTCTGATGTTATCTGCCAGTTTCTTCTTATACCAGGGGTGTCCAATCATGTGCCATGGAGGGCCAAGACCCTGCAGGCTTTACCTTCAACCAGTGTCTTCAACAGCAGATTCCACTGAATTTCTTCCACTGACTGCTGATCAGTGAAAACACCTGCTGAAGAGACTGGGTAGAAGAGAGAACCTGCAGGGTCTTGGCCCTCCATGGCATATGATTGGACACCCTTGTCTTATACGACATGTCCTGACAAAGCCAACCCACCACTGTCCTTGAGATCAGCCCATTGTTCTATTATTGGCTCGCCTAGCTGTCTGTCATGTATATGGAAGTGGTGCTAAAGGTAGCCTGTTAGCCCCTGACCTATTAGTCCCCAAGCTAACACTGGTAACAGGAACCTTGAACCGAGCGTGGCTTATATTAGTTTTTTCAGATCTTAGTCGTCATAATAACCATCCTTGTTATCACCTGTTCACCAGTCCGCGGTCCATAATTGCCTTGCATTGCTCTGGCACAAAGATGTAGGCACATGCACAAAGACACAGGGTAGAATGTCTCAATAATAGCACAGAATTAGTGACATGGGTAGAGCACCAGACGCTGATGCAAGAGTCTGTGACTTTGAGCCCCAGCTTGGGCATCCTCTGGGTCAAATTTTATCTTCCATAAAAAAAAACTAAGTATACAGAATAATGTGATGTTATAAATCAAGTGCATTGCAGCAGTAGTGTCATGGGTGGCTCTCGCGAGCCACCATAAGACGCCACACAGTCACCAGTGAGTTCAGTGAGTTTCATTTACGGTGAGAAAAGTGACAACACAAGCTGCAGAGACAATGACTCTTGAGTCTACTCACAACAGGAGGCATAGGCTAAACAGCTCTACGGGTCCATAGCAGGAGACAGTCATACACTAGGCAGGCAAGGTTGGTGAAAATAATAATTACACCAGCTGCTAAGGTAGAGACACACAGAGATCGATACACACCGGGAGGGGTAAGGCTATACAGCACACTTACTAGTCCAGGGGCACGACGGTCAACCCAAGCAGACGTGGTAGGAATAAATCCTAAGCATCCGTCACGTGACGGAGAGTTACAGACACTGCTGCAAGGATGTGATCGCTAGCGAGGGTAGAAATAGTCCTGGCACTAACGACCACAAATGCAGCACAGCTGTTCAGAGTTTGACAGCTGAGCGGAAGCCTCCCCGAGCACTATCACAATAAGAGCTCGGAGAGCTAGAATCATAACGCCGCTGTCAAACCCTGACAAGATTAACCCGAGCACCAAGGCATAGTGCTCGGGTCATGACAGTAGGCCCCCCTCACTTGACGGGCTCTGAACGTCTAGTAACACCTGCCCCCCCCTCCCCCAACCACAGGGCGAGTGGATTGAGGAACAGGCAAGGAAGGAGCCAAACAAAACCTAACACCCTAAACAGGAAAAGAAATGAATACATCACTTGAAATATCCATCCTATTTCCCCCAGAACAATGACGAAAGAAGAAAAAACAAAACAAGACATGACTACAAAACAAGGAGAACACAATCATACAAAGCAAAACAAAACACTTGACCCTGAAAATTTTCCCACCGAGGCCACAGACAACCCATCTAACCCCAGTGTACATAACCTGGCCCAAAAAATATAAACCAACACACAGTAACTATAGGAACAAAACAGGAAATAAATGCAAACACATAACCATGGCAAAAAAAGAAAAAATTACATGACGGTAACTATGGAAACAAAACGTAAATACAAACATGACTAAGAGCAAAAAATGCATACTAACACACGATAACTATGAGAAAAACAAGAAATAAATGCACACATGGTAACTATGGAAGAAAAAAAAAACCACAAGAAATACGTGCTAACACACCGTGACTATGGGAAAAAAAAAAGCACACACGAAACCAGAAATACATGAAAACACCTGGAAACTGAACGAGAACACCATACTATGGCCCCTCAAGAAGAGGGGAATGAACAAAAAGCAAAACATGGCCATAGCCCCTCAAAGGAAGAGGGGGAAACCAAATTAAAAAAAAAAAAAAACAAGACCCAGACTATGGATTACAAAAACTCATGAGGCAATCTAAAATTGCTTAGCATAACTTGACTATGGCTTGACTATGGATTTCAAAACACATGAGGCAATCAAAAATTGCTTAACATAACTTGACTATGGCTTTCAAATACTCATGAGGCAATCTAAATTGCTTAACATAACTTGACTAAGACTTGACTATGGCTTACAAAACACATGAGGCAATCTAAAATTGCTTTACATAACTTGACAAGACTAGACACCGTATGGGCCAAAGCAAAAAGATGATCGGCGGAGATCCAACGCCCCCCCAGGCAGAGCTCCGGTGACCTCCCTGCCTCTGATGGCCCACGGATAGTCCCACAAAACAGTACATGGTCAGGTGGCCTGCCCCAGTCCCAGGCCCCCAGAAACAAGTCCTCTGGTGGCCGAACCAGTTCACCCCGTAGCAAACACAGTTTATCGGGCGACCAACCCAAGACGCTGAACGCACAAAGCAGTTCCTCAGGTGGCCGACCCGCATCCCACAACCACCAGGACCGTGGAGGAATAGCATGCAGCCCGCCTAATGACGACAATACATAAGAGCGCAAGACTGCCAGACAAAACCCTCCAACGGCCCCCAGCTGGTGGCTCCTGAGAGGGGAACAATCAAAAAATTGGACCTCCTCGAATCCTGATTGGGTCGCAGCCGCACCTGCGCTGGACCCCCACTGGACCTCATCGGACCCCGACTGGGTCACCGCTGCCCACGCGTCGGACCCCGACTGGGTCAGGACGGACCCCGATTGGGTCACCGCTGCACCCACGTTGGACCCCGACTGGGTCACCTCGGCCCACGTGTCGGACCCCGACTAGGTCACCTCAGCGACGGCCTCCATCCCTGAACCTGGAACCTCCAGTCCCATGACCTTGACAGATTCCAGACTAGTGACGCTGTGGAGAGGCTCAGAGAACAAGAGAGGACCGGGATCAGTTCCACCGGCAGTGCCAGAGCCCAGCGAGACGAGCTCGGGTGCAGCAGACGGCTGCCCCTCGCTCGCCTCCCCATGAGGCAGGCAAAAATGCTCTAACACACCATAAAGGAAAACAAGGAAGAGCACTTGCCTGCACTCGGGCGCTGGAGCCGTCCAGGACTTCGTCGATCCAGGTTCAGACAGATGCTCGTCGTCGGGCTCCCACTCGGCTGCGTCGGGTTCCACAGCCGGCCTGATGGTCTCTGCAGCTGGATCCTCTCGCGCTGGCATCCACGCCAATAACCCGTATGACCTGCTGACTCGGGCTGCATCTCTGAGGAACCCTGGGGACGCTCACTCGTCGGCTCTGGCTCCTCACTGCAGTCCGTTCTCCTCCTCTGTCCAACACTAGGCTGCAGGGCCGGGATATCTCCCAGAGCCGCAGGCCTCCCCCTCGTTCGACGGCGTGGGACTGACGCCGAGGACCGCTCCGCAGGAGGAAACACAGGGGCAGCAGGTTCAGTATAACTGGCTTCAGCTGGGGAAGGAAACTCGGGGAGCTGCGAACCCCGAGCTTCACCCCCAGGAGTCAGACAAGACAAATCACTATAATGACTAGAAAAGTGAAATTGAACTTGCCTGCCTCCCGAAGGTAAGATGGAGCCAGCTGAAGAGGACGTTGCTCCTTCCCTCGCTCGCTGGATGGTAACATAGGACACATGGACGGAGCTCACCGGCACAGGACTCAGCTCACTCACAGCAGCTGGCTGATTGAGGGGGTCATCCCGGCGGCCCAGAACTGGATCCGGAACAGAAGCTTGCTGAAGACGTGCTTGGCCGCGGTGCCGACGCCTCCGCCGGCCCCCAGATGGTGCGAACTCCAGGACTGGATCGAGGACGGGATCAGGATCCGTAGGCCAAGAGCAGGAGTACCTCTTCTCCTGCTTCACACCGTGTTCCTCCTCCAGCATCAGGAAAATCTCGTGTTGTGGGGCGATATCTTCCCTCCTCGCGTCGACTTCCGGGTGGTCAGCCCAGCGGGAAGGGAGATGACGAAGAACGTCTTCAGCAGCGTCTAGGTACCAGTGTATGCCGTGATGGTAGTCCAGCAGGGAAGCAGAGATGAGCATCTCATCCACGACTTCCAGGAAGCTTGTCAGCTCGTGGCTCGGGCTCCCAGCGCGGCCCCTCCGCGACAGCATTCTTCCTACACACTCAGTACCCAGACGGAAACAGCAACTGTCCAAAAACTCGAAACTCACAGGTGAGTTGCGTCTCGGGTTGGCGCCACCGTAAACGCCGTTTTGGCAGCAGTGTACTGTCATGGGTGGCTCTCGCGAGCCACCATAAGACGCCACACAGTCACCAGTGAATTCAGTGAGTTTTATTTACGGTGAGAAAAGTGACAACACAAGCTGCAGAGACAATGACTCTTGAGTCTACTCACAACAGGAAGCATAGGCTAAACAGCTCTACGGGTCCATAGCAGGAGACAGTCATACACTAGGCAGGCAAGGTTGGTGAAAATAATAATTACACCAGCTGCTAAGGTAGAGACACACAGAGATCGATACACACCGGGAGGGGTAAGGCTATACAGCACACTTACTAGTCCAGGGGCACGACGGTCAACCCAAGCAGACGTGGTAGGAATAAATCCTAAGCATCCGTCGCGTGACGGAGAGTTAACAGACACTGCTGCAAGGATGTGATCGCTAGCGAGGGTAGAAATAGTCCTGGCACTAACGACCACAAATGCAGCACAGCTGTTCAGAGTTTGACAGCTGAGCAGAAGCCTCCCCGAGCACTATCACAATAAGAGCTCGGAGAGCTAGAATCATAACAACGCTGTCAAACCCTGACAAGATTAACCCGAGCACCAAGGCATAGTGCTCGGGTCATGACAAGTAGGCTGTTTTACAGCATTTATCATTACATTTAGATGAAGTTTGCATGTTCTCCCCGTGTCTGCTGGGTTTACTCCGGGATTTCTCCGGTTTCCTCCCACGTGCCAAAAACATACAAGTTAGGTTAATTGGCATCAACTGGGGATTCTAAATTGTCCTTAGGTATGACTGTGAGAGTGAATAGCTGTATGTCTCTCTGTGTTGGCCCTGCGATGGAATGGCGATCTGTCCAGGGTGTACCCTGCCTCTCACCCAAAGATGCTGGGATAGGCTCCAGCCCCCCCGCGACCCGAAAAGGATTAAGCGGAAGAAGATGGATGGATGGATGGATGGATGGATGGATGTAATGGCTTTTGTTATAAAGATTTTTTCATTTAAATTTGTATGGTTTTTTTTTCAGAAATTTGCAGCTTTTCGTGTAAATTTGAGAGCCTTTTTTCTTGAAATTTGAGCTGAGAGCCAGCAAAGACTGTGAGAGCTGTTTTGTGACGGGGCATCTCCCAGCTGGTAGGGCTGTGCAATATAACGATATATATTAGATGACAATGTAAAAATGTCTATCATTTCATAGAATACTCGATTGTTTAAACAGTGATTTAAAATGCACATACTCCCATTTATTCAGTAAAGCTCCTCACCGCTACTTGTCGGCGCCCAATCTCTTCTCCGCAGTGTGCAACTGCGTGCAGCGGAACAGGTGGGTGGCTAGGCTTCAGTCCCGTGGTTGCTAATGCTAACTCTAAACTACTGGTTCAGATAGCTGCTACTCCTGTTTGCCAGGAATGTAGGACTGTTTTCCATCGTGCTGCGTCAGAGAGGACAGTTCGCTAACTTCGTTTTAATAGGAGGTAAGTAACTTTAACGCCATGTCTAATTATAAAATGCTAAATGATGATGCTAAGTTGTGCTAACTGGAAACCGTAGCAGACCATCATTTCTTTGGTTTAAATTACTGCTGAGTTTCTTAGTTTTGTCTGAAAAAAAAATGTATTAAAGCTGCACAAGTGCATGATGGTGGCACATACAGGCAAAATAAATAATAAATTAAAACAGGTCAGAGAAGCAAGGTGGCTCTTAATGTAATTTATTTGATTTGTAACAGTTTTAATTAGTCCATCCATCTTCTACCGCTTTTCCAGAGGTCCGGGTCACGGAGGCAGCAGTTCAAGCAGAGGAGCCCAGACTTCCCTCTCCCTAGCCACCTGCTCCAGCTCTTCACAGAGGATACCAAGGCGTTCCCAGACCAGCTGGGAGACATAGTCTCTCCAGCGAGTCCTGGGCCTGCCCCGGGGTCTCCTCCCAGTGGGACGTGCCCGAAACAATTCAAGTGGGAGGCGTCCAGGAGGCATCCTGATCAGATGCCCATACCACCTCAGTTGGCTCCTTTCAATGTGGAGGAACAGCGGTTCTACTCTGAGCCTCTCCAGGATGACTGAGCTCCTCACCCTATCTCTGAGGGTGAGTCCAGTAATCCTACAAAGAAAGCTCATTTCAGCCGCTTGTATCCGCGATCTCATTCTTTCGGTCATTACCCAAAGCTCATGACCATAGGTGAGAGTAGGAACGTAGACTGACTGGTAAATCGACAGCTTTGCCTCAGAGCTCAGCTCCCTCTTTTTTTTTTTTTTTTTTTTTAATTACTTATTTTGTACCCGTAGGTAGATTTGTTTTGCAGTCTGGTGACAAGCCACCAGCTGCCGGTCGCTGCGTGCGCAAGCGCCCCGTATCCCTACCCTGCATGTTTTTGGTATGTGGGACGAAACCGGAGAAACCCCGGAGTAAACCCACGCAGCACGGGGAAAACATGCAAACTCCACACAGATCACTGTTGATCGGGGGCAGGGATCGAACCCACGATCTCACGATCCCCGCGATTCCCCCCCCCCCCACGTGATCTTCACCACAACAGATCGGTACAATGTCCACATCACTGCAGATGCTGCTCTG
Source organism: Pholidichthys leucotaenia (assembly GCA_020510985.1). NCBI lineage: Eukaryota > Metazoa > Chordata > Actinopteri > Cichliformes > Pholidichthyidae > Pholidichthys > Pholidichthys leucotaenia. The sequence continues at coordinate 454,514,250 of CM035836.1, forward strand.
ATCCATCTGTCAATCTCTCACTCCATTCTCCCCTCACTCATCAAATCAAATCAAATCAAATCAAATCAAATCAAACTTTATTGTCATATTGCTGTACATACAACTGTAGTGCAGGCAAGATGAAATTGCGTTTCTCCCGGCATCCATATAAGAAGCAGCATGATTAAGACACACTCCCACATAGCTCCACCCCCCACCCCACCCCCACCTCCACCCCCCATCCATTCACACATCCCTGAGACATACTTGGGGAAAAAGAATAACTAACTATAATATACAAAATGTCCATAGGTGCAGTAGTGTGTATGTGAGATTCCGGGTCAGCTGTTCAGCATCCTGACAGCTTGTGGGAGGAAGCTGTTGATCAGTCTGGTGGTTCTGCCTCTGATGCTCCGGAATCGTTTACCAGATGGAAGAAGTTCAAAGTGTTTATGCAGAGGGTGAGAACGGTCCTTGACAATGTTCAGTGCCCTGCTCCTACAACGGTTCTGAAAAAGTTCTTGGACAGAGGGGAGGGAGACTCCAATTACCCTCTCCGCCCCCTTGACTATCCTCTGCAGGGCTTTTTTGTCTGACATACTGCAGCTGGAGTACCATGTAGCAATGCAGTATGTCAGAACACTCTCCACCACACCTCTGTAGAAGGTCCTGAGGATGCAGATGGGGAGAGAGGCCTGTTTGAGTTTCCTCAAGAAGTGTAGTCTCTTCTGAGCCCGCTTCCTGATCTCCAAGGAATTCTTGCTCCAGGTCAGGTCCTGTGAGATCTGCACTCCGAGGAACTTGATGTTCTCTACTCTCTCCACTAAACGGCCACCGATGCTGAGGGGGACGTGCTCAGGCTGTGACCGCCGGAAGTCGATAATCATCTCCTTCGTTTTGTCCACGTTGAGCACCAGATTGTTCTCCCTGCACCAGCCCTCCAGGTCTCTCACTTCTTCCCTGTACATTGATTCCTCATCCCACTGAATAAGTCCCACCACCGTGGTGTCATCTGCAAACTTAATAATCTGGTTCCCCTCGTGTTTGGATACACAGTCATGTGTTAGAAGTGTAAACAACAGTGGACTGAGTACACAGCCTTGAGGGGTTCCGGTACTCAGCGTGACAGAGTTGGAGATGTTGTTTCCAACCCGGACAGACTGAGGTCTCTCAGTCAGGAAATCCAGGATCCAGAGACATGTGGCGGTGTTCAGACCGAGAAGGAGTAATTTCTCTATCAGTCTCTGGGGAATAATGGTGTTGAATGCTGAACTGAAATCAATGTACAGGAGTCTGGCGTAGGTGTCTTTCTGGTCCAGGTGGGTGATGACAGAGTGTAGGGTGGTGACTATAGCATCCTCTGTGGAGCGGTTTGAACGATATGCAAACTGGAGCGGGTCGTGTGATGCAGGGAGGCAGGCTGTGATGTGTGGTTTGACAAGCCGTTCAAAACACTTCATCACAATTGGTGTAAGTGCAACAGGACGATAGTCATTCAAACAGGACACCACTGGTTTCTTTGCCACCGGTACAATGATAGAGGTCTTGAAGCATCTGGGAACGATGGCCTGACTCAGGAAGATGTTATAAATGTCAGTCAGGACATCCGCCAACTCGCTCGCGCAGTCTCGGAGCACACGTCCCGGAATGTTGTCTGGACCTGCAGTTTTGCGTGGGTTGATTCTGGATAGGGTCCTCCGTGTGTCCGCTGTGTTAATGGTAAAAGCTGGTCCGACCGATGGTGGGAGTGGGCCGGCCCTCCCTCTGATTGTCGAGTTTGATGCTTCAAAACGTGCAAAGAAGTCGTTAAGCCTGTCTGGAAGCGAAGCGTCATCATCATCGACCCCCTGCCTAGACTTAAAGCCCGTCAGTGTCCGAACTCCCTGCCACATCTGCTTGGTGTTCCTAGTGTCACAGAGGTGTCCCTGGATTTTCTCCGCATAGGCGCGCTTTGCCGCCTTAATTCCCTTTGAAAGCGCAGACCTGGCTGAGCGGAGGGCAATCCTGTCCTTTGCTCTGAACGCTGCATCTCTGGCTGTAAGCAGCGAGCGCACCTCTGCAGTCATCCAGGGCTTATGATTACCCCGCATAGTGATGGTCTTCACTGTAGTGAAATCCTCTGTGCACTTCGCGATGTAGCTGGTGACCGAATCAGCATACTCCTCCACATCTGTCCTGTCTTCTTGGGAGGCTGCTATTTTGAAGATCTTCCAGTCTGTGTGCTGAAAACAGTCTTGCAGTGCAGAGGTTGCACTCTCTGTCAAAATCCTGATTTGTTTCACTGCTGGCCTGCTGCGCTTCAATAAAGGTTTGTAGGCAGGCAGCAGCATCACGGACATGTGATCAGAACGGCCGAGATGGGGGCGGGGTATTGCTTTATATGCATCTGTGTTTGTGTACACTAAGTCCAACATATTCTCTCCTCTGGTCTTAAAGTCTACACATTGTTTAAACTTGGGGAGCACAGTCTTTAAGCTGGTGTGGTTAAAATCCCCCGCAACCACCACAAAACTGTCCGGGTGTGACGTTTGGATTTCACTGATCGCATTGTGCAGTACCCCGAGTGCCTTCTTAGCATTAGCTTTAGCGTTAGCGCTCGGCGCTATGTAAACACCAACTACAAACACGTTGCTGAATTCCCTCGGCAGATAAAATGGCCGACAATTAACAATAAGGAACTCCGCCAACAGAGAGAAGTGTTTAGACACTAACGTGGCATTAACGCACCAGTTCTTGTTAACATAGATGCATAGCCCACCCCCCCGGCTCTTACCGGAGCTCGCCGTTTCCCTGTCGGCACGGAACATCGCCATATCTTCCAGCTGAATGGCCTCGTCAGGAATGTTGTCGTGGAGCCATGTCTCGGTGAAAACAAACACACAGCAGTCCCTCCATTCTCTCCGGGTTTCTCTCAGCAAACGCAGCTCGTCTACCTTGTTTTCGAGGGCGCGGACGTTTGACAGAAGAAGCGACAGTACCGCTGGTCTGAAGGGGTTAGCCTTTAGCCTAGCATGGATCCCGGCCCTTTTTCCTCGCTTTCGCTTGCATTCGCTCCGCTTCCGCTTCCTCCTCTCCCGGGTAACTTCCGGCGGGGACTCCGCCAAAATTCCATGCTGGCGTAGAATGTCCAAATCACAACCGATCGCCGCGATTCTTGCAGCGTGCAGTACCTTGATGTTTAATAAGGTCTCACGGTTGTAAGTTTTACAGAATGTACGTCTGGGATGATTAAAACTCTCACACTCGCTGCCCCAAGAGGGGCCACTGCGTCTAGGCGCGCCGCCATCTTTTTTTTTTTTTTTCATGAATAAAACCCCAAATTTTAATTAGTCAAGTAGTGATAATGAGTAAAGTTAAAGTCATCACATGACATTACCTTTTGTGTCTTTGATTTTCAGATCAGGACCAATCTGAAATATTTTTTACTAAGAAGTAAACAGGTTAAATTAGGCCAGATGGCATATTCAGGGTGTAGCTCTGCACTTAAATTTTCAGTGATTTAAACTAATAGCTAATTTATATCTGTAGATGGCAGCGATGGGTTATTTTCTCATTTTCAGACATTTTTTTTAATGTTTTCTTTTTCTTTTTGCTACTCTCCTCTGGCTCAGGAAATATTTAACTTACTGATGTTTTCTTTTTATTCATATGCGATTTAGAAGAAAAACCTGAAATTTATGAGAATCAAGTCTCAAATGCACATTAAAAAACTATTTTATAACAACACTGCAAAATTATGAGGGAAAAAGGTACATGTACTGTAAAAAAGTAAAAAAAAAAAAAAAAAGATGGTCCATTTTATGTGATTATCTACAGTGGGGCAAAAAAGTGTTTAGTCAGCCACCAATTGTGCAAGTTCTCCCACTTATAAGATGAGAGAGGTCTCCAATTTTCATCATAGGTATACCTCAACTATGAGAGACAAAATGAGAAAAAAAAATACAATAATTTTCGTGGCGAAAATGGAATCTTACGGTGTTCCAACTCCAAGGATGGATTGGGATTCAACCAACTTACCAGAGGCTTGGAGGAAGTTTCAGCAGTATGCTCAGCTCATGTTCACAGGTCCTCTGACAAGGATGAGGCAGATGCTGTAAGTGCAGCTACTTTCTTTTGTGGATAGGAGAAAAGGTTGTGATATTTACAATACCTGGACCCCCACGCCAGATGAAGCTAAAAAGTTGCAGACTTACTATGATAAATATACCAAATATATCACACCAATGGCCAGCCATGTATATGCCAGATACAAGTTCCATCAAAGAATGCAAGGAGAGCACGAATCATTTGAACAGTTCGTTACTGAGTTAAAACTACTGGTTAAGGACTGTGCTTACCCAAATAGTGTTTGCAACAAACTCACCTCACGTCTGAGAAAAGTTACTCAGCCAGGGAGCAGAGCTCACTCTCAGCAAGGCCACAGATATAGCACACTCACATGAGCTAGCCAAGCAACAACTGAAGACCATGGGTAACACAAAAGACTACAGCCATCCCAGCACAGTACATACTGTAAACAGAAAGTCAAACAGACAAGGCACTGCACAAAAAGCCATACGACCACAGAATGATAGTCACCTACAGGACATGTAACTACTGTGCAGGACAACATGGTGCCAAAGACGCATGCCCAGCTAAAGGAAAGCAGTGCATAAAATGTAAAAAAGTTTTAACTCCTTTGCAAAAGCATGCAGATTACAGCTTCCAGCCCAGTCAAAACCCTACCGGAAGACAGTGCACACTGTCAGAGAGAATACAGACACCAATGAGAATACAGTGATGATGAACAGACAGGACTTTATATTGACACCGTCACGGTAGAGGATGAGGGCAAAAGCACAGGCCTGAACAGGCCTACGCAGATGTGGAGCTAGGTTCACCTCCACAGAAAGTCAGATTCAAAGTTGATACTGGTGCACAGGCCAACACCATTCCTGTCTGTTCCAGGATGTCCCACTGAGACCAGCTACTCAGAGACTCACAGATTATGGAGGCCACCCACTGACAGTACAAGGCCAATGCAAGTTAGCATGCAGGTACAAGGACTGCTCACTGTTACTAAACTTCCACGTTGTTGACACAAGCTCCCCACCAATCTTGGCTATAAAAGCATGCAGAGACCTGAACCTGATCAGAATCATAATGGCTGTACATGAAACTAAAGAAACCACAAACAGTGACTCACAGAGTATACTGAAGAAATACGCATATGTATTCAAAGGTATAGGAGAGCTCCCAGGTGAATGCATCTTCCATGTTGATCCAAACATAACACCTGTAGTCTGCCCATCACACAGAATTCCCTTTGCACTGAGAAATCGACTGAGAGAGGAACTCAACAACATGGAGAAAAATGGAATAATCTGCAAAGTCACAGAACCCATAGAATGGATAAACGTACTTGTGGTTGTAGAGAAGCCTAAGTCAAACAAAGTCAGAGTGTGCCTGGACCCGAGACCCCTCAATAAGGCAATACAGAGACCTCACTATCCCTTGCCTACATGAGAAGATGGCATTGCAACGCTCGTAGGAGCAAAATACTTCAGCATCTACGATGCCAAGCCAGGCTATTGGAACATTAAACTGAGTCATGAGTCATCACTCCTAATAACATGTAATACTGTTTTTGGAAAGTATCGTTTCCTCAGACTACCTTTCGGCATCATCTCAGCCTAGGACGAGTTCCAGCGCCGCATAGACGAGACATATGAAGGCCTCGACAGCGTGGCAGCCATTGTCGGTGATGCGCTGGTATTTGGAAAGACCAAACAAGACCACGACCGTAACCTCAAAGCACAGGCGCACACAAGAAAGAGGTGTGCGCACACAAGAAAGAAGTGTGAAACTGAACCCTGGCAAATGCCGCATCTGCTTACCTAAGGTCAGTTACTTCGGACACACACTGACACATGAAGGTTTGAAACCAGATCCACAGAAAGTGAAAGCAATCAAAGAGATGCAGCCACCACAAAACAAAGCAGAGTTAGAAACAGTTCTTGGGATGTTCACCTACCTGTCCCAGTTTGCACCGCACATTTCTGAAATTAATGCACCACTGCGCCAGCTGTTAAAAGAACAGAATGATTTTGTATGGGACTCTATCCATGACAGAGCATTTCAGCACATGAAAGACCTGATAACGCAACAGCCAGGTCCAGTACCTGCATATTTTGACCCCCAGAAAGAGCTACGACTCCAAGTTGACGCCTCCAAATGCGGCCTTGGAGCAGTCATGCTTCAAGATGGCAAACCTGTTGCCTATGCATCAAAGTCACTATGCAGACAAAGTCAGGAGAAAATTATGCAAAGCTCAAAAGGAGTTGTATGCTGTGGTCTTTGGCAGCAAACGTTTTCATGCCTACATGTATGGTCACACGGTGATCGTGGAATCAGACCACAAGCCCTTAGAATCAATACTAAGAAAACCATTAGCAGCACCACCACCACGGCTATAAAGAATGATACTGCAGCTCCAAAGATATGACATCAGCATCATCCATCGACCTGGAAAAGACATTCCAGTAGCAGACACATTGTCAAGAAAATCTATAGAATACCAGGATCAAGCACTAAATTAAGGAATTGAAGCCCATATACACACTGTCATCAACAATGTTCCCATAAGTGACCAGAGACTGAAAGAGATCAAGGAAGTAACAAGCCAAGATCCACAGCTCACCACTTTAAAGACAACCACCCTGAATGGCTGGCCTGAGACAAGATCGTAATGCCCACTCAGTATACAAGAATACTGGAATCACAGAGATGAAATTTCTGAGATTGATGGTATCATGTTCAAAGGCGAAAAGATGATAATTCCCCACAGTATGAGACAAAACATGATAGAGCGCATACATTCCAGCCACATGGGAATTGAAAAAAGCAAAAGCAGAGCAAGAGACATTCTTTTCTGGCCTGGCATGGGAAAACAAATTGAAGCAGCAGTAGGCACCTGCAGTATATGCCAAGAATGTTGCAGCGCTAACCCCAAAGAACCCCTACTGTCACATGCTATACCAGAGTTGCCATGGCAAGTAATAGGCACAGACCTCTTCACATGGAACTCCAGTGACTACATTGTCATAGTAGACTACCACAGCAGATTCTTTGAACTAGAGAGACAGTACAGCTGTACTGCTTCCACTGTCATCCACAAACTTAAGTCAGCAGTGGTGAGGCATGGCATTCCTGAGACCCTCATCAGTGATAATGGTCCATGTTACAGTTAACATGGACACACCCTTGATTTAATTTGCTGTTTAGGTGTTACTCCTACCGGTTGCAAAACAGATGTGCTGTAGAGGATGTGCTCGAATGATGCGGCTGAGTTTAGTTCGTAAACCAGCTTTATTGACAGAACACATCGTCTAGCATTCTCAAAGCAGGAAAGAGAAAGAATCATATCTCATCACCCTTTTATATGTTTCCAGCATCAGAATTCAAGTCACATGGTGTTTTCAGTAAACATACAGTCACAAAGCATCCCTTTGAATCTTCACCATTGTCTCTCATTTCTTGATGAACCGGAAATCTCTCCGGGGCATCTTCTGTGGGACAAAGAGACAAATCTCACACCTCCTTGTTATCTTCTGCAGATTCGAGTCCTTTGTCCTTGCAGACGTGACACCCTCAATACACATGCAGTCATGTCTCTGTGGAAAAGTGAGCCCACAATGTGTGTCGCCCACACTACCCCCCCCCCCCCAAACGTCTAGTAAGGGCAAAACCTGCATGGCATAAAAAAAAAAAAAGAAAAACACAAAACAGTCCATATATCGCTAATCAATCCACCAACTGCCTAGGTTTTAACTTTCTGCCGAATCTGCTGCAACCTGGCTTTGCTGCACCTGCAACATCTCTCTGCACCTGTGGATTAAAGCTGTTAGCACCTTTCTGTGAAGATTCTGGAGAATGTCCTCTCGGCGGCCTGCCACGGCGGGGGGGCCTCGCGAGCTGCACTTCCTCATCAGCCAAAACAAAAGCGGGTTTGAGCCTGTTTATGTAAATCAACTCCCTTCTGCCCCCTAAATCTAGCAGAAAATGCTTCTGCCCGGTCTCCAGCACTCTGAACGGTCCGTCATAAAATGGTCACAAACTTGGACGCTGAGCATCATGTTTAACAAAAACAAACTCTGCATTTTTTAAAGCCTTTGGCACAAAAACGTGTGGTAAACTGTGATGGACCGGGCCAGGGAGCGTGTTTGCTCCCGAGTCGCTCTGCCACGGCTGAGCAGGGGGGCCATTTGGTGCGGGATTATCGGGGAGAAATTCCCTGGGCAAACGGAGAGGTTGTGCAAAAACTAATTCAGCCGGGGAAGCATGTAAATCTTCCTTGGGTGCAGAACGCAACCCCAATAAAACCCATGGAAGTTTGTCCACCCAATTTGTATCCGTCAGCGACGCTCTGAGGGCTGCTTTCAATGACCTGTGAAAGCGTTCGCATAAACCATTAGCCTGGGGGTTATACGCGGTGGTGCGATGAATCTTCACTACCCAAGCTGCGGGCCATCGATGACCATAGTTCGGAAATAAATTGGGGACCCCTGTCGGACGTTATGTCCGACGGTACACCGAAACGCGCAACCCATGCTGCTAAAAATGCTCGCGCAACTTCTTCCGCTGTGGTTGATGTCAGAGGAATCGCCTCTGGCCAACACGTGGTGCGATCCACCATCGTCAAAAGATGTGTGTGCCCGTGTGTTGGGAGCGGGCCCACCAAGTCAACATGCACGTGATCAAAACGCTTAGCGGGGATGTGAAAAGGTTCCAACGGGGCCTTAGTGTGTCTGTGTATTTTGGCTCGCTGACACGCTACGCAGGCTGCCGCCCATTCTTTGACCTGTTTGCGCAACCCGGGCCAAACAAATTTCTCCCCCACCAACTTAATCGATGCGCGCGAGAGAATGGACCGAGTCAAAAACGCGGCAATGCCATGCGGCTGGCACCACGGGGTGGGGCCGTCCCGTGGAGACATCGCAGATTAGTGGGGGCATACCACTTTGTTGCTCCCTGTGCTCCAGCCTTAACCCTGTTGGTCCAGACTGGAGCGCGCGCACGTCCGCGTCGTTAACCTGCTCCACAGCCATGGCTGCATAATCTAACCCAACACAGACCGGGGCTGCGCGCGCTCCCGCGTCGCTGCCCGGGCCCGCGGCCACGGCTACAGAGTCTGCCCCTATGGGGCTTGGTGGTGCTACCGCGCACGAGAGGCAGTCTGCCACAACATTGTGTTTATCCGCGACATGCTGAATATCAGTAGTGAACTCCGATATTGCGGCTAGTTGCCTTTGTTGTCGGCCTGACCAGGGTTCTGAAATTTTGGCCATCGCAAACGTTAGCGGTTTATGATCCACAAACGCGGTGAAACGTCGCCCCTCTAACCAGAACTGAAAATGACGGATGGCCAAGTGTAGGGCCAAAAGCTCCCTGTCAAACGCACTGTATTTACGCTCACTATCGTGCAAAGTCCTGCTGAAAAACGCGAGGGGCTGCCAGGTACCTGCCACAAACTGTTCAACTACCGCCCCCACCGCTACATCGGAAGCGTCAGTGGTGAGTGCCATGCGGGCCGTTGGAACTGGGTGCGCTAACAAAACTGCGTTTGCCAGGGCTGATTTGACCTGGGCAAAAGCACGCTCCCGCTCCGGAGACCATTCAACTTTATTTGCGGGTTTTTGTTTTTTTAACGCGGTGTACAATGGCTGCATGAGCCGTGCTGCGCTTGGGAGGAACCGGTTGTAAAAATTAACCATCCCTAGAAACTCCTGAAGCGCCTTGACCGTTTGAGGTTGCGGAAAATCCGTTATGGCACGCACTTTATTTGGAAGAGGAACCGCTCCTTCTGCCGAAACACAATGTCCCAAAAAATCAATCTGCGCCACCCCAAACTGGCACTTCGCTGGGTTAACTATTAACCCGTGCTCTGCCAGCCTCCGAAAAACTGCTGTGAGGTGTTTTTTGTGCTCGCCCTCGGACACGCTGGCTACCAAAATATCGTCCAAATAAACGAACACGAAAGGAAGGTCGCGTAAAACTGCATCCATCATGCATTGGAAAGTCTGCGCGGCCCCCTTGAGGCCAAAAGGCATGCGCAAAAACTCAAAAAGGCCGAAAGGAGTTATGACCACTGTTTTGGGTACATCTTGCGCACGCACTGGAACCTGGTGGTAACCGCGCACCAAGTCTATTTTAGAAAAAATGCGCGCCCCCGCCAAATGAACAGAAAAATCCTGAATGTGCGGAATCGGGTAGCGGTCATGAGCTGAAACGTTGTTCAACCTGCGGAAATCGCCGCAAGGTCGCCACGAGCCGTCAGCCTTTGGGACCATGTGTAACAGCGAAGCCCAAGAGCTCTTGGAGCGTCTAACAATGCCCAGTTTTTCCAGATTAGTGAACTCCTCACGCGCGATGGCCAGTTTAGCTGGGTCCAAGCGCCGAGCTTTTGCAAAAACGGGAGGGCCGGTGGTGGTTATGAAATGCTCCACCCCATGTTTAGCCACCGTTGCCGAAAACGTGGGGACTGTGAGTGCTGGGAACTGAGCAAGCAATGTGTGAAACTTACCACCCGCAGCTGAGACGCTGGCATGTGCAGTCGGCGGGGCCACCCGAGCTGTGCAGGAAATAGAATGAAAGCACAGTGCATTAATCAGACGTCTATTAGCAAGGTCAACCAATAAACCATGTGAGCACAAAAAATCAGCCCCTAACATGTTGAAACTGACTGCTGCCACAATAAATGTCCACTCAAATGAACGGCCCTGTAAGGACAGAAGCATGGTCCTCTCACCGAACGTTTTAATCGCGGAGCCGTTCGCTGCTGACACTGACACCCAGGGAGCTTTAGATGGCATCAGCCGTTCCGCGTAGGTGGGTGTGACGAAACTCAGCTGAGAGCCCGTGTCCACGAGGAACTGTTTCCCCGAGCGTGCATCCATCAGGTAAAGCAGCTTGTTCTCGTTGCCGAGGATCGCAGCTGCTACCGGCCCTCGGTCTTGGCGTTTCCCTGGCGCTTGAAGTTGCACGGTGGGACGCACCTGTGCGCTCTCTCTGCAAAACGGAGGTGGTAGAAACACGGGCCATCCTCCACTCCACGTCGTCTGGCCCCCATCGCCGCCGTCGTTGGTGCGTCTGGTGCCGCGGCTGCTGGACCTGCGCTGTCTCCGGACGCCGTTCCTGGGCTAGCAGCCGCGGCCGAAACCGCGTTCCGCTTGTGGGCATCGACCAGCCGCTGCGCCTCTTTGCTCAACCCATGGTAGTCTTGCCTGGCCAATCAGGGCGACTCTGCCAGGGCCACGCTCACTGCTGGCGGCAGGGTTCGAAGGAAAAGGTGGGCGAAAATGAATTCACCATCCTCAGAGTCTTTGAGCCTCAGCATCTTCACCATCAGGTCCGCAGGTCTATCGTTCTCTGACTCCGTCAACGTCAGGAGCCCCTCTGCTCGTTGTTGGACTGAAGGGGTGAAGTGGCTGATCAGCGCGTCCTTCAATGCGCTGTACTTGTCGCTGTCTGGTGATGATTAACCAAATCCTCCACTCTCTGGACCATGTCGCTGTCCAGCTTCGCTACCACATGGTAGAATTTTGTGTCGTCGTTGGAGATTCTCCGGAGGTTGAACTGCGCCTCGACTGCGCTAAACCATGAGCGCGGGCTGTGCTGCCAGAAATCGGGCAGCTGGATCGTGGCGGCGGCCATCAGGCTGGCTTCCGCCGAGCCCCGCTCGGGAGAATTCTGTCTGCTCATTTCTCGTCATAGGTCACCAGTGTAGAGGATGTGCTCGAATGATGAGGCTGAGTTTAGTTCGTAAACCAGCTTTATTGACAGAACACATCGTCTAGCATTCTCAAAGCAGGAAAGAGAAAGAATCATATCTCATCACCCTTTTATATGTTTCCAGCATCAGAATTCAAGTCACATGGTGTTTTCAGTAAACATACAGTCACAAAGCATCCCTTTGAATCTTCACCATTGTCTCTCATTTCTTGATGAACCGGAAATCTCTCCGGGGCATCTTCTGTGGGACAAAGAGACAAATCTCACACCTCCTTGTTATCTTCTGCAGATTCGAGTCCTTTGTCCTTGCAGACGTGACACCCTCAATACACATGCAGTCATGTCTCTGTGGAAAAGTGAGCCCACAATGTGTGTCGCCCACAGTGCTCCCCTTCTCTGATCATATGTTAATCTCTTTTGATGTTAATCTGGTTCTTTCAAAAAACAAGTCCTCCCGTGACATCTCCTTCCGTAATATCAAGGACATTAATCTGGATGCTCTTTCAGCTGGTATTAATTCTCTACCCCACCCTGACAGTCTCTCCAGTCCTGATGAACTTGTTTCACACTATAATAACAGTCTCCAGAATCTTCTCAATAACTAACCTCTCAATAACCGTTCTTCACCCTGGTTCACACCTGCTCTCAGACAACTTAAAGCCAAGGGACGCCAGTTGGAACGTCTCTTTAGGAAAACTGGTTTAACTGCTCATCAAGAAATGTATCAAAATCATATCACTCATTACAAGGACTGCTGCAAACACGCCAAATCCACCTACTACGCCAGTTTGATCAATTCATATGAAGGTGACACTAAGGCCCTATTCTCCATACTGAAAACCATCACTCAACCGCCTGATTCCCTTCCCCCGCACATGGTCTCCCCTGCGTTCTGTGATAATTTGATTTCATTTTTTACCTCCAAAACTCAGAATATCCATCAACAGCTCGTCCCAATGATCTCTTTACCAACATTTCCTCCTGTGCCTCCTACCTTCTCCTTCTCTGCATTTACTCTTCCCTCCATCACTGCTATTTCTAAACTGATAAGCAAATCCAAATCATCTACCTGTCGTCTAGATCCCCTCCCAACCATTCTCGTCAAAGCATCTCTGTCCTCACTCGCACCTCTTATTACTCATATCATCCACTCCTCCCTCACTAGCTGCCATTACCCCTATACTCAAGAAACCTGGTCTGGATCCCAACAATCTAAACAACCTCCGTCCCATCTCCAACCTGCCATTTCTGTCTAAAGTTTTGGAAAAATCAGTAGCAGCCCAAGTCCACTCCCACCTCTCCACTAATAACATTTATGAAGAGTTCCAGTCCGGTTTCCGTCCCCACCACAGCACAGAAACGGCCCTTTTTAAAATCACAAATGACCTGTTAATGTCAGCAGACTCTGGACTCCTCTCCATCCTCATCCTCCTCGACCTGACTGCAGCCTTTGATACCATTTCTCACCCCATCCTCCTCCATAGATTGGCATCTCTCGGTTTTTCTGGTACTGTTTTGAACTGGTTCACATCCTACCTTTCTGACCGCTCCCAATTCATCCAGTTAAAATCATACACATCCCAGCCATTGCCCATCTCTTCTGGTGTCCCCAAAGGTTCAGTCCTTGGTCCAATTCTGTACATTATTTATCTTCTCCCTATTGGTCATATTTTCGGTAAATTTAATATCCAATTCCATTGTTACACTGATGACACCCAGCTGTATCTTTCCTCCAGACCTACCTCCAACCTCCCTCCCACCTCCCTCTGTGACTGTCTCCATGAACTCACTTCCTGGTTTTCCTCTAACTTTCTTAAACTTAACAGTGATAAAACAGAAGTCCTCTTAATCAGTTCAAAATCCACCTTTTCAAAGTCAAACAATATCACCATCACCATTGACAACACTACTGTTTTCCTCTCCCCTCAAGTCAAAAACCTTGGGGTAATTTTGGACACCACCCTCTCCTACAAATCCCACATCAATAATGTCACCCGGTCAGCATTTTTCCATCTACGTAACATCATCCGTCTCCGTCCCTCCCTCACCCCTGCCAGCACCGCCATCCTGGTCCATTCTCTCGTTACCTCCCGCCTGGATTATTGTAACTCCCTCCTTTCTGGTCTCCCCCTCAAATCTCTTAAAAAACTTCAACTGGTTCAGAATGCTGCCACCCGGATCATTACCAGAACTCCATCCACCCATCATATCACCCCGGTTCTGCAGCACCTCCATTGGCTCCCCATCAAACACCGCACTGACTATAAAATCATCCTCCTCACCTACAAAGCCCTCCATGGCCTCGCCCCCCCCCCCCATACCTGGCTGCACTCCTCTCCGTACATACACCATCCAGAACTCTCAGATCATCAACTACCATCAACCTCATTGTCCCTCCTGCACGCATGACCACCATGGGCCTCCAATCATTCAGCTGCACCGCCCCCCGCCTCTGGAACTCCCTCCCACCGGACCTCAGGAACTTAAACTCACTTTCTACCTTCAAATCCCATCTCAAGACTTTTCTGTTCACTAAGGCCTATTCTTTGTGATCCTTGTACTTGTGATGTGTTTTTAAATGTGTTTTATTGATTGTTTTATTTTTGTACGGCGTCCTTGAGTGCCTTGAAAGGCGCCTTAAATAAAATGTATTATTATTATTATTATTAACATGAGTTTCAACGCTTTGTGGAAACATGGCACTTCACACACGTCACTTCTAGCCCCTACCACCCACAGAGCAATGGTCTTGCAAAAAAAACAGTCCAAACAGCCAAATGCATGTTAGACAAGGCCAAAGCTGAAGACAAAAACCCGTACCTCAGCCTATTAGAGTACAGAAACACTCCTGTGGACAACTTGAAATCACCAGCACAGCTTCTCATGAGCCGCAGATTGCGCTCAATCCTTCCCACATCAGCTAGACAGCTCCAGCCCCAAGTTGCCTGTCAACAGAAAGTTCATGAACAGAGGGAAGCCTGCCAGAACCGCCAACAGACCTACTATAATGAAACTGCCAGACTTCTGCCACCCCTGCCTGTTGGTGCCGCCATCCGTTTTCGATGAGAAGATGGTTCCCGGAAACCTGCAACAGTTACCCGACTTGCAGAGACAGACAGGAGTTACCACATCACAACCAGCGAAGGTCAGACATATCACAGAAACCGACGCCACCTCAGAGAGAGACATTTCAAAGACAACAGAGAGGATATGACCACAACAGACATCCAACCAGTCAAGTCCAGCAACAGCAACGTACAGGATGCTGAACCTGAACTATTAACACAGTCATTTGACCACCCTCCTGGTTATATCACAAAGTCAGGACGTGTTGTCAAACCAAAACAAATCCTTGATTTGTAATTGCTAAAAAAAAATCACTTATGTGAGTACAGTGAATTTATTCTTTGACATGTGATTTGAATGATCTACACTGTTAACACATAGGGTTACCTGTTACCAATAAGAACCTGTTTTTTTTAAGAGAGAAAAAGAGTTTAAGAGGGGTTTTTTGTAAAGAGAGACACCTTCTTTCTTTTTTTGGGCTACTCTTAAACATTTTACTCTTCTCAGGTTAAAAGTAATATTCACATTGCTACATTTGATAATTATAAATGATAATTGTAGAAGAGCTTGGAAGAACGAGGCGGTATGATATATAAACCAAAGTTTATTATCAGCTCCTCTAACAAGTCTCATCTAAGTGCAGAAGCAAGAAAAGAGACCGAATACCTCCGGCTCTGTGAACTTATACTTGCACATAACAAAAGACATGCATATCAAAGGCTGACATCCCTCATTATCTTAATCCCCCCATTGTCTCCGTACTCCCCCTCTTCGCCCTGGGGGGTGAGGGTAGCTCCTCCGGTCTCCACCGCAGTGTCTGGGAAACTCTTTGATCTTCACTGGCGGTTGAGATCCCTTTGTCCTGTTCTGAGGTGTGAAGTTGTCATATGTAATCACCAAACATTCTCACATGCTTCAACATATGTAGGTTATGGAATATATGATAAATATAGACCACAGCCCCCCCCCCAAACGACTAAGAAAAGGACAATAGAAAAATTCACAGTTTAAGATAATTACTATGACATACTAACTGCTACCTCTTGCCACAGAAGAAACTTTCCAGTAGCTATGCTCCTAAGAGAGTTCAGTGGTAATCATAACAGCATAGTAAAATCACAAGTCAGTCCTAAACTGTTACAGCACAATTAGTGAACAACTGTTGAGTAGTTTGCATCAGTCCCTGTGCTGTCTGGGTTTTAGTCTTCTCCCGAAACTGCTGTGGGTCCGCCTGGGCGTCCTGCTGGGATCTTCCTGTAAGGAATCTGCAGCTTGGGGAGGAGAGTGGTTAATTGTTCCCTGCAGGGGGGCTGAGTCTTTTCTCTTGGGGGGTCTACCCCGCCGAGGTGCTCTCGCCAACAGTGCAGGCTTGTCTTTCAACAAGAAGGCAGGTTTGAGTCTGTCAATGCTGACTGTTTCTTCTCTATCCCCAAAATCAAGCACAAAGTGTTTATCACCAGGTTCCAGCACTCTGAATGGCCCATCGTATGGTGGGCGGAAAGTTGGTTTTAAAGCTTCATGCCTAACAAAAACGAATTCAGCGTTCTTTAAAGCCTGTGGGACAAAAACCCGTGGAAAGGAGTGATGAGCTGGACTGGGGAGAGAGTCCGGTCCGTTGCTGCCTAAAAACCTCAGGGCTGGAAGATTCCTTGGCTCTGGGTTCTCTGGTAAAAATTCACCCGGGAGCCTGAGAGGTTGTGCAAAAACTAATTCTGCTGGAGAGGCGTCTAGATCCTCTTTAGGCACAGCATGCAACCCCAATAAAACCCAGGAAAGTTTATATACCCAATTTGTATCCATTAGTGAGGCTCTGAGGGCGGCCTTTAAAGATCTGTGAAAACGCTCGCATAACCCATTAGCCTGAGGGTGATAAGCGGTGGTGCGGTGAATTGTCGCCCCTAAGCTGCTGGCCATAGCTGACCAAAGCTCTGAGACAAATTGAGGCCCCCTATCGGACGTGATGTCCGATGGGACGCCGAAACGTGCCACCCAGTTTGTCAGAAAAACGCGAGCGACTTCCTCCGCTGTAGTTGACGCCAGAGGGACTGCCTCTGGCCAGCGCGTGGTGCGGTCTATCATTGTTAACAGGTGTGTGAAACCCTGGGAGGAAGGTAGTGGCCCCACGAGGTCGACATGAACGTGGTCGAACCTTCTAGCAGGGATTGGAAAAGGCTCCAGAGGGGCTTTTGTGTGTTTGTGTATTTTGGCGCGCTGACAAGAAATGCAAGTTTTTGCCCATTCTTTTACGTTTTTGCGCAGGCCCAGCCACACAAACTTTTCGGCGACCATTTTAACCGAGGCGCGCACACCTGGATGCGCGAGGGAGTGAATTGAGTGGAAAATACGGCGGCGCCATGTGGCTGGGACTAACGGGCGAGGTCGGCCGGTTGAAATATCGCATATTAGGGGGGGCACGCCGTCGCGTAAATCCCTTTCCTCCAGCCTTAACCCTGTTGGTCCAGACAGGAGTGCGTGCACGTCCACGTCACTGCTTTGTTCCTCTGCCATGGCTGCATAATCTATCCCTGCATGGATTGGTGCTGCGTATGTGTCCGCGTTAGTGAAGAGTTCTGCGGCTGAGGTAGTATAATCTGTCTCCTCGCGCTCTGGCGATGTCACAGCGTGAGAGAGGCAGTCTGCTACCACGTTAAGTTTGCCTGCTACATGTCGAATGTCTGTGGTGAACTCTGAAATCGCAGCCAGCTGTCTTTGTTGCCTGCCTGACCATGGTTCTGAGATTTTAGCCATGGCAAAGGTGAGCGGTTTGTGGTCTACAAAAGCCGTGAAACTCCGCCCTTCTAACCAGAACTGGAAGTGGCGGATGGATAAATGAAGCGCTAGCAGCTCCCTGTCAAAAGTGCTGTATTTACGCTCAGTTTGGTTTAGCGATTTGCTGAAGAATGCCAAAGGTTGCCAGGTCCCGTTGACATGTTGTTCTACAACTGCCCCTATAGCTAGGTCCGAAGCGTCTGTGGTTAGTGCAATGCGGGCCGAGGAGTCGGGGTGAACCAACAATGTGGCATTAGCTAGAGCGCTCTTTACTTCCGCGAAGGCGCGTTCGCGCTCCGGGGGCCATTCGACCGCGTTGGAAGCTTTTTGTTTTCTGAGCGCGTCATATAGGGGCTGCATGAGCTGAGCCGCGTGGGGGAGGAAACGGTTGTAAAAATGAACCATTCCTAAAAATTCTTGCAGCGATTTGACCGTTTGTGGCCGTGGGAAACTTTTTATCGCGTGAACTTTGTCTGGAAGTGGGACTGCCCCCTTCGGAGAAACTCTGTGTCCTAAAAAATCAATTTGTGACACGCCGAATTTGCATTTAGCTGGATTGATTATTAACCCGTGCTCTTCTAGCCTCTGAAAAACCATAGTGAGGTGCTGCTCGTGTTCTTCCTCAGACGAGCTGGCTACCAGCATATCGTCGAGGTAGACGAAAACAAAAGGAAGGTCGTGTAATACTGCGTCCATCATCCGCTGAAAAGTTTGGGCGGCGCCTTTGAGGCCGAAAGGCATCCGCAAAAATTCAAAAAGGCCGAAAGGGGTTATTACAGCTGTTTTAGGAATGTCCTCCGCTCGAACTGGGACTTGATGATAACCGTGGACCAGGTCTATTTTTGAAAAAATGCACGCACCCGCCAGATGCAGTGAAAAATCCTGAATGTGAGGAATTGGGTAGCGGTCATGCGCTGTCGCATTGTTTAATCTGTGGTAATCGCCGCACGGTCTCCAAGAACCGTCGGATTTCGGAACCATGTGAAGTGGTGAGGCCCAGGGGCTTTTCGAACGTTTAATAATGCCTAATTTTTCAAGGGTAGTAAACTCGTCCCGAGCTATGGCGAGCTTGGCCGCGTCTAAGCGCCGAGCTTTGGCAAATACGGGTGGGCCCGTTGTCGGAATAAAATGTTCAACCCCGTGCTTAGCCACTGTGGCTGAGAATTTGGGAACTGTGAGTGCTGGAAATTGGGTGAGGAGTTGATCAAACTTACCTCCTGCTGTGGTGACGCTAGCCTGCACGGGTGGCGGAGAAACTCGGGCTGAGCAGGGAATAGAAGCAAAGGACAGTGCATTAATCAAGCATCTGTTCGCTAGATCGACTAATAACCCATGTGCACACAAAAAATCTGCGCCCAACAAGTTAAAACTCACCGCCGCTACAACAAATGTCCATCTGTAGTTGCGGCCGTGGATGTGGAGGTGCAGGCTTTTTTCGCCAAAAGTGTCAATGTTGGAGCCGTTGACTGCCACCGCTCCGTTGCCCCGGGTGCCCATGGCTTGATCTGCTTGGGAGGGCATGACAAAACTTAGTTGAGCTCCTGTGTCAATAAGGAACTGCTTGCCGGTGTGTCCGTCCGTCACATATAACAGCTTACTTTTCTCGCCGAGAACCGCTGCCGTTAACGGCTCTCGGCTTTGGCGTTTCCCGAAATCGTAAATTTGCAGGGGGGGAACACATTTGTGAGCCTTTTCGGCGAAACGGTGGTGGTAATAACAAACATCGCTCCGTCTGTTACGTTTTGGCCGTGTTGCTGTCACCGCGGGCTGGATCTGCTCAGTGGGTTGAGGCTCGCCGTGGCTCTGGGCATCAGCGTTGAGGTCTGCGGATGCGGCTGTGGGTGTCTGCTCCTTGCAGGCATTGACAAGTCGTTGAGCTTCGTTGGCCAGCACGCGGAAGTCTTGCTGGGTGTTGCATCGCATGTTGGCGAGCGTCCCTCTCATGTGTGGCGGAAGCGTGCTGAGGAATACGAATTGGAAGAGGAAGTTGTCATTGTCCTCCTCTTTAAGCTGCAGCAAGTCCTCCATGAGGGCTTTAGGTCTGTATCCTCTGTGGCCGTAGACCGCCAGGATCTTCTCGGCTCTCTCTTCGGCTGAGGGGACGTAATTTGCCACAATGGTTGCTTTCAGTATTTCATATTTGTCTTGGGCCGGCGGCCGCCAGATTATGCTCCGCACACACCTCGAAGTGGCGGCGTCGAGTTTGGCGACGATGTGATAGAACTTCGTATCGTCGGCCGTGATGCCCGCCAGTGTAAACTGGGCTTCAGCTTGTTGAAACCACGAGGCGGGGTCTTCCTGCCAGAAGTCCGGCAGCTTGACAGCGACGGCATTTGTGTAGACCATCACTGCTGTGTCCACAGGGTGAGAATGCCTTGCCTCGGCTCTCTCAGCGGCGCTGGTGCTCGGTTGAGCCCTCTCTATCACTTCTGCCGGGGGGGAACGTCGTCCATCTGTTCCCCTGTCTGCGTGGGCGCTGGTGTCTGCCAGGGTTGCCACAGATGAGTCGATCGTGGGGGAACGCCTCTGGTCCATACTCGCGTCAGGGTCACCAGTGTAGAAGAGCTTGGAAGAACGAGGCGGTATGATATATAAACCAAAGTTTATTATCAGCTCCTCTAACAAGTCTCATCTAAGTGCAGAAGCAGAAGCAAGAAAAGAGACCGAATACCTCCGGCTCTGTGAACTTATACTTGCACATAACAAAAGACATGCATATCAAAGGCTGACATCCCTCATTATCTTAATCCCCCCATTGTCTCCGTACTCCCCCTCTTCGCCCTGGGGGGTGAGGGTAGCTCCTCCGGTCTCCACCGCAGTGTCTGGGAAACTCTTTGATCTTCACTGGCGGTTGAGATCCCTTTGTCCTGTTCTGAGGTGTGAAGTCGCCATATGTAATCACCAAACATTCTCACATGCTTCAACATATGTAGGTTATGGAATATATGATAAATATAGACCACAATAATGTTTAATCTTAGCCTATGTGATGGCGATGTTCCACAGGGTTTCATAAAGTGATATTATTTCAGTGTTTGCATTTTGCTGAAGTTTGTTTTTGTTGATATAGAATGCTCAGCTTTTCAGAAAAAAGGGGATGTAACATCCAGCCCACGAGATGGCACTGTTTGACCACCTATGTTACTGTTATACACGTCATGAGTCAAGTCTCACAAGATTTTGTGTGAAAAATGTGTGATACAACATGGCCGACAAAATATAGATGAGTGACACACCGATCGGTTTCTCAAGTGTATTTTTTGATGTACGATGCTACCAAAGGGTACCAAACATCACATGAGTGAGCTGTTGAAATGTATAAAAGTGAAGTCAATGACGCTTTTAAAGAAACACATACAGTGAGTGGTGTGAAAACGTGTTTGCCCCCTTCCTGATGTCTCATTTTTTTGTATGTTTGTCACACTTAAATATTTCAGATCATCAAACAAATTTAAATATTAGACAAAGATAGCACAAGTAAACATAAAATGCAGTTTTTAAATAAAGGTGTTTATTATTAAGGTGGAAAAAATCAAAACCTCAATGGCCCTGTGTGAAAAAGTGATTGCCCCTAAACCTAATAACCGGTTGGGCCACCCTTAGGAGTAACAACTGCAATCAAGCGTTTGCGATAAATGGCAGCGAGTCTTTTACAGTGCTGTGGAGGAATTCTGGCCCATGTGGTGGACACACTCATGGAGATTTTATGACTCACATTTTAGGTCAGAACAAAGGCAGGAAGCTGCAGGAATATTAGCTTTGGTATGCAAGACCTGAGTCATTAAAGGATTTAAGGAAAGGATGCATTGGAGACAGTGGAAGTGATTTCATGGAGAGAAATGCATTGTGACTGTCTTGTTTCCCACAAGAATGTTTCCCCAGAACACCCGCAGAGACTGACAAAGGGTTTTCGCCCCCAGACGGCAAACCCCCAGCGTGACAGCGCCACAGAGACGTTGAACCCCAACTTCAGCAGATACGGCAGGAGGCTGAAGCCTATACAGCATGTGGACTGATGTGTATTCTCTTGTTGTTCTGTTTGTCTAAAATGCTGGGGGGGCTTTGTGTAGTGGACACACTCATGGAGATTTTGTGACTCACATTTTAGGTCAGAACAAAGGCAGGAAGCTGCAGGAATATTAGCTTTGGTATGCAAGACCTGAGTCATTAAAGGATTAAGGAAAGGATGCATTGGAGACAGTGGAAGTGATATCATGGAGAGAAATGCATTGTGACTGTCTTTATAATGTAAAGTGGTCTGTGTGACATGTGATCTATGAAGTGTGAAGTCCCTGATATTTAAGGACAAGAGTTTACTGTTTCATCCTCTTTTTTTCTCTCTGCTGTGAGATGATGGTGTTGTGAATAAAAGCTGACTTTGAGAGAGAACTCTCTCGTCATTTTCACATCACCACACTGGTGACCCGAGACGTATCATGGAAGAAGAAAATTCCCCCGGGCCAGCCGCGTCAGGAGCCCCCAGCCAAGCGAATGCCGCTACAGTCCAGCTACCGGACTTCTGGCAGAACAATCCGCGCTCCTGGTTCAACGCGGTTGAGGCACAGTTCAACCTCCGGGGGATATCGGTAGATGCCACAAAAGTCTACCACGTAGTCGCAAAGCTGGACAACAACACGGCCCAGCATGTGGAGAGCCTGATCGACCAGCCGCCGGATAGCGACAAATACGACACGTTGAAGGCTGCACTCATCCAGCAATTCACCCCCTCGGCGGAGGAGCGAGCAGAGAGGCTCCTGGCGCTGACGGAAGGGGGAAAACGACATGCCCGCAAGCCTGATGGAGAAGTTGTTGAGGTTGAAATACTCTGACGATGATCACTTCATTTTCACCCACCTCTTCCTCAGGACTCTACCGTCACCAGCGAGAGCGACCCTGGCCAGTTCGCCACTGTTGGCCCTATGGGACTACCGCGCGCTGGGCCGGGAGGCGCAGCGGATTGTCAACGCCACCAAGCGGCGCACAGCCACGGCCGCGGCAGCGGAACTCGGCGCGATGACCGGAGACGACAGGGGGCCAGAGGCAGCGGTGCCAGACTCACCGACGACGGCGGCGGCAGGGGCCAGGGAACGTGAACCTGACGTCCTTTGTTTCTACCATCGCCGCTTCGCAGAGAGGGCACGCAAGTGTGTACCGCCGTGCCAGTTCGGGCGTTCGGGAAACGCCAAGACCGGGGGTCGGTAGCAGCCGCGGCCCTCGGGGAAGAGAACAAGCTGCTCTACTTGTCGGACGCACGCTTGGGGAGGCAGTTCCTCGTCGACACAGGCTCCCAGTTGAGCTTCATCACACCTTCCTATGCGAACAGACTAGCTGGTTCCGGAGGTCCCCGGGTGAAGGCAGCGAACGGCTCAGAGATTAAGACCTTTGGTGAGAAGACTCTGCTTCTGTCTCTGCGCCACAGAGACGTTGAACCCCAACTTCAGCAGATACGGCAGGAGGCTGAAGCCTATACAGCATGTGGACTGATGTGTATTCTCTTGTTGTTCTGTTTGTCTAAAATGCTGGGGGGGCTTTGTGTAGTGGACACACTCATGGAGATTTTGTGACTCACATTTTAGGTCAGAACAAAGGCAGGAAGCTGCAGGAATATTAGCTTTGGTATGCAAGACCTGAGTCATTAAAGGATTAAGGAAAGGATGCATTGGAGACAGTGGAAGTGATATCATGGAGAGAAATGCATTGTGACTGTCTTTATAATGTAAAGTGGTCTGTGTGACATGTGATCTATGAAGTGTGAAGTCCCTGATATTTAAGGACAAGAGTTTACTGTTTCATCCTCTTTTTTTCTCTCTGCTGTGAGATGATGGTGTTGTGAATAAAAGCTGACTTTGAGAGAGAACTCTCTCGTCATTTTCACATCACCACACTGGTGACCCGAGACGTATCATGGAAGAAGAAAATTCCCCCGGGCCAGCCGCGTCAGGAGCCCCCAGCCAAGCGAATGCCGCTACAGTCCAGCTACCGGACTTCTGGCAGAACAATCCGCGCTCCTGGTTCAACGCGGTTGAGGCACAGTTCAACCTCCGGGGGATATCGGTAGATGCCACAAAAGTCTACCACGTAGTCGCAAAGCTGGACAACAACACGGCCCAGCATGTGGAGAGCCTGATCGACCAGCCGCCGGATAGCGACAAATACGACACGTTGAAGGCTGCACTCATCCAGCAATTCACCCCCTCGGCGGAGGAGCGAGCAGAGAGGCTCCTGGCGCTGACGGAAGGGGGAAAACGACATGCCCGCAAGCCTGATGGAGAAGTTGTTGAGGTTGAAATACTCTGACGATGATCACTTCATTTTCACCCACCTCTTCCTCAGGACTCTACCGTCACCAGCGAGAGCGACCCTGGCCAGTTCGCCACTGTTGGCCCTATGGGACTACCGCGCGCTGGGCCGGGAGGCGCAGCGGATTGTCAACGCCACCAAGCGGCGCACAGCCACGGCCGCGGCAGCGGAACTCGGCGCGATGACCGGAGACGACAGGGGGCCAGAGGCAGCGGTGCCAGACTCACCGACGACGGCGGCGGCAGGGGCCAGGGAACGTGAACCTGACGTCCTTTGTTTCTACCATCGCCGCTTCGCAGAGAGGGCACGCAAGTGTGTACCGCCGTGCCAGTTCGGGCGTTCGGGAAACGCCAAGACCGGGGATCGGTAGCAGCCGCGGCCCTCGGGGAAGAGAACAAGCTGCTCTACTTGTCGGACGCACGCTTGGGGAGGCAGTTCCTCGTCGACACAGGCTCCCAGTTGAGCTTCATCACACCTTCCTATGCGAACAGACTAGCTGGTTCCGGAGGTCCCCGGGTGAAGGCAGCGAACGGCTCAGAGATTAAGACCTTTGGTGAGAAGACTCTGCTTCTGTCTCTACACGGCCGTACATTTGAGTGGACTTTTGTTGTAGCAGCAGTAAATTTCAATATGTTGGGGGCTGATTTTTTGTGCTCACATGGTTTGTTGGTTGATCTCGCTAACAGGCGCCTGGTTAATGCACTTTCTTTTGATTCTATCCCCTGTACAGCGCGAGTGGCCCCGCCAACAGCACAAGCCAACGTCACAGCAGCAAGCGGTAAGTTCCACACACTGCTCACTCAGTTCCCAGCACTCACGGTCCCCACATTTTCGGCAACAGTCGCTAAGTACGGGGTGGAGCATTTTATTACCACTACCGGACCGCCCGTTTTTGCAAAAGCTCGGTGCTTGGACACAGTTAAACTAGCCATAGCGCGCGAGGAGTTCGCCAACCTGGAGAGGCTGGGCATTATCCGACGTTCAAACAGTCCGTGGGCTTCCCCCCTACATATGGTCCCGAAAGCTGACGGATCATGGCGCCCTTGCGGGGATTTCCGCAGGTTAAACAACGCTACAGCACACGACCGCTACCCAATCCCACATATCCAAGATTTTTCCATTCATTTGGCAGGGGTGCGCGTTTTTTCTAAAATAGACTTGGTCCGCTGTTACCATCAAGTCCCAGTGCGCGCTGAGGACATACCCAAAACAGCTGTAATAACTCCGTTTGGCCTATTCGAGTTTTTACACATGCCATTCGGACTTAAAGGGGCTGCTCAGACGTTCCAACGCATGATGGACGCGGTGCTTCGCGATCTCCCTTTCGTGTTCGTCTACCTGGACGATATTTTAGTAGCCAGCGCGTCCGAAGATGAACATGAAAAACACCTGGCCACAGTTTTCCGAAGGTTGGGAGATCACGGGTTAATAATCAACCCAGCGAAGTGTCAGTTCGGGGTGGCGCAGATCGATTTTTTAGGACACCGCGTCTCCCCCGAAGGAGCAGTTCCGCTGCCTGACAAAGTGCGCGCAGTGGCAGATTTTCCCCGGCCGCAGATGGTCAGGGCGTTGCAGGAGTTTTTGGGAATGGTGAATTTTTATAACCGTTTTCTCCCCCGCGCGGCGCAACTCATGCAGCCGTTGTATGCCGCGCTCAAAAAAAAGAAACCCGCGGATAAGATCAAGTGGCCCCCGGAGCGGGACCAAGCGTTCTCGGAGGTGAAAGCAGCCTTGGCAAAGGCTGCGTTGTTGGTACACCCAGACCCAACGGCCCGCATAGCGCTCACCACTGACGCATCAGAGGTGGCCATGGGGCGGTCGTGGAGCAACATGTCGCCGGGGTTTGGCAGCCCCTCACCTTTTTTAGCAGGACCTTGCGCGATAGCGAACGTAAATACAGCGCGTTCGACAGGGAGCTGCTAGCTCTCCATTTGGCCATCCGCCACTTCCAGTTCTGGCTGGAAGGACGCGCTCTCACCGCGTTCGTTGACCACAAACCGCTAACATTCACGATGGCCAAGGTCTCTGAACCGTGGTCAGGCCAGCAGCAGAGACAGCTGGCCGCCATATCAGAGTTTACCACTGATCTTCAGCATGTGGCGGGCAAACTCAATGTAGTGGCAGATTGCTTCTCGTGCGCCGTGGCGGCCCCAGTCAGCGTAGGGGTAGATTATGCAGCCATGGCCGCGGAGCAGGTTAATGACGCGGACGTGCGCACCTTAACTAAGGCAAGTGAGACCTGCAGTTTTTTAGATATTGTGGGGTCTTTGTGACCTCTTGGATGAGTCGTTGCTGCGCTCTTGGAATAATTTTGATTGGCCAGCCACTCCTGGTAAGGATCACCACTGTTCCATGTTTTCGCCATTTGTGGATAATTGCTCTCACTGTGGTTCACTGGGGTCCCAAAGCTTTAGAAATGGCTTTATAACCTTTTCCAGACTCATAGATCTCAATTACTTTGTTTCTCATTTCCATCCATCCATCTTCTTCCGCTTAATCCTTTTCGGGTCGCAGGGGGGCTGGAGCCTATCCCAGCATCTTTGGGCGAGAGGCAGGGTACACCCTGGATAGATCGCCAGTCCATCGCAGGGCCAACACAGAGATACAGACAACCATTCACTCTCACAGTCATACCTAAGGACAATTTAGAATCCCCAATTTGATGCCAGTTAACTTAACTTGCATGTTTTTGGCATGTGGGAGGAAACTGGAGTAATCCCAGAGTAAATCCACACAGACTCTGGGAGAACATGCAAACTCCACACAGATCACTGTTGGTCGGGGGCTGGGATCAAAGCCAGAATCCCCCAGCCAAGGGTGAGTTGCTGTGCTGCCACAGTGCTAACCACTCCGCCGCCGCACTGCTTGTTTCTCGTTTGTTCCTGAATTTCTTTGGATTGCAGCATGATGTCTAGCTTTTGAGGATCTTTTGGTCTACTTCACTTTGTCAGGCAGGTCCTATTTATGTGATTTCTTGATTTAGAACAGGTCTGGCAGTAATCAGTCCTGGATGTGACTAGAGAAATTGAACTCAGCTTTCCAAAGATGTGAAAAACCACAGTTAATTTATATTTTAACAGGAGGGGCAATCACTTTTTCACACAGAACCATGTAGGTTTGGATTTTTTTTTTTACTCTTAATAATAAACACCTTCATTTAAAAGCTGCATTTTGTGTTTACTTGTGTTATCTTTGTCTAATATTAAATTTGTCTGATGATCTGAAACATTTAAGACAAACACAAAAAATGAGAAATCTGGAAGGGGGCAAACACTTTTTCACACCACTGTATCTTTTATATTGTTTCTGGTGTGGGGAGTCAGGTTATGTAGCATCTCAGACAGAGACAGTGAATAAACATGGGAGAACAATGCCCAGGGGGTTCCTGGGGATATAGCAGGAAGGAGTCAGGGACATAGGGGGTTGAATGCAGTGTAATGTAAATGTCATGCTGTGTGATGAGAAATGCCACGAAACGTGTGAAGAGTGTGTTGGGTAAAAGAGGAGAGCTTGCTGAAATGATTCAGTCTGTTCTGTGCCTGTGAGATGTGAAGTGTGTAATAAACCGTCTGTCCATGAATCTGCCTCTTTATTCACACACTCCACACTGGTGACCCTAGACAAATTATGGAACACGAGGCAAGAACCCCGGAGCCGGCCCGGTCGGGAAACCCCAGCGACGCAGCAGCCATCCCACAGACAGCCCAGACTGTAACCCCCAGCAACGCGTGTGCGGTTTCAGTCAAGCTACCGAACTTTTGGCAGCACAACCCGCACTCTTGGTTCCACCACACCGAGGCCCAGTTCGCCCTCCAGGGAGTAACGGCAGACGACACCAAGTTCTACCATGTGGTAGCAGTGCTGGACGCTCGCACAGCCCGGCAGGTAGCGAGTCTGCTCGATCAGCCTCCAGCCCGCAACAAATACGAGGCGCTCAAGGCTGCGCTGACCTGGCGCTACACGCTCTCGGAATGTGAGAGAGCGGAGAGGCTCCTGGGGCGGACCGAGTTAGGAGATGGTTCGGCCGTTGACCTGATGGAGAAGATGCTGGTGTTAATGGGCACGGACGACGGGCACTTTCTGTTCGCCCACCTTTTCCTCCGGAACCTTCCAACAGAGGCGAGAGCGGTTCTGGCCAATTCGCCGTTGCTGGCCGCACGTGACTAACATGCGCTAGCCCAGGAGGCAGATCGAATCATCCTCACCACCAGGGTAATCAGAGTCAACGTGGCGGCGGCAGAGCCCAGCGAGACGACCAGAGGAGGCGAGG
Source organism: Pholidichthys leucotaenia (assembly GCA_020510985.1). Taxonomy (NCBI): domain Eukaryota; kingdom Metazoa; phylum Chordata; class Actinopteri; order Cichliformes; family Pholidichthyidae; genus Pholidichthys; species Pholidichthys leucotaenia. Next base: position 454,542,403 of record CM035836.1, read on the forward strand.
AGCCACCGACGGTAGCGGCAGCGGGGGCCGAGGAGCGCCAGAGAGACACGCTCTGCTTCTACCACCGCCACTTCGGAGAAAACGCACGCAGATGTGCGCCACTGTGCCAGTTCAAGCGCTCGGGAAACGCCAAGGCCGGCAGTCGGTAGCAGCTGCGACTGCTGGTGAAAAGAACAAGCTGCTCTACGTGACGGACTCGCGCTCGGGGAGATGCTTCCTCGTCGACACCAGAGCCCAGAAGAGCATCATCCTGCCATCCTACGCTGACCGGCTGGCAGGACCTAGCGGCCCCAGACTTGTGGCAGTAAACGGCTCGGAGATTAAGACGTTTGGTGAGAGAACACTGGCCTTATCTCTACATGGCCGCTCGTACGAGTGGACTTTTATCATAGCAGCACTGTGTTGCCTGATCCTGGGCGCTGATTTTTTGTGTGCACATGGTATTACTTGTGGATGTTGCTAACAGACGCCTGGTTAATGCACTGTCCTTTGAATCTCTCCCCTGTATAGTTCGAGGGACCTAGCCAACAGCACAAGCCAACGTCACAGCTCCAGGCGGCAAGTTCCACACACTGCTCACTCAGTTCCCAGCACTCACGGTCCCGACGTTTTCAGCGGCCATCGCTAAGCACAGGGTGGAGCACTTTATCACCACCACCAGGCCGCCCGTTTTCGCAAGACCTCGGCACTTGGATGCAGCTAAATTGGCCACAGCACGCGAGGAGTTTGCCAACCTGGAAAGGTTGGGCATCATCAGGCGTTCGAACAGCCCATGGGCATCCCCGCTACACATGGTCCCTAAGGCTGAGGGCTCGTGGCGACCGTGCGGTGATTTCCGCAGGTTGAACAACGCCACAGTACACGACCGCTACCCGATTCCCCACATACAGGATTTTTCCATTCACCTCGCCAGAGCATGCATTTTTTCCAAAATAGACCTGGTCCGCTGTTACCACCAGGTCCCAGTGCGCGCGGAGGACGTTCCCAAAACAGTGGTAATAACGCCGTTCGGTTTATTCGAGTTCCTGCGCATGCCATTCGGGTTAAAAGGCGCGGCACAGACGTTCCAGCACATGATGGATGCAGTGCTGCGCGATCTCCCGTTCGTGTTCGTCTACCTGGACGATATCCTGGTAGCCAGTGTGTCCGAAGACGAACACGAAACCCACCTCAGGACGGTTTTCCGGAGGTTGGAGGAGCACGGGTTAATAATCAACCCGGCGAAATGCCAGTTCGGCATGACCGGATATTGATTTTTTTGGGGCACCGCGTCTCTCCGGAAGGAGCGATCCCGTTGCCCGACAAAGTGCACGCCGTGACGGATTTTCCCCGGCCTCAGACGGTCAGGGTGCTGCAAGAATTTTTGGGGATGGTGAACTTTTATAACCGTTTGCTTCCCCGCGCGGCACGGCTCATGCAACCATTGTACGCCGCGGTCAAGAGACAGAAGCCCGCGGATGGGACGAATGGACCCCGCAGCGAGAGCGGGCGTTCTCGGAGGTTAAAGCAGCCCTGGCAAACGCCGCACTGCTGGAGCATCCGGACCCGGCGGCCCAGATAGCGCTCACCACCGACGCTTCAGATGTGGCCATAGGGGCTGTTGTGGAGCAGCGCATCGCTGGGGCTTGGCAGCCGCTCTCCTTTTTCAGCAGAACTTTGCGCGACAGTGAACGTAAATACAGCGCATTCAACAGGGAGTTGCTGGCCCTCCACCTGGCCATACGCCACTTCCAGTTCTGGCTGGAAGGGCGCAGCTTCACCGCGCTCGTGGACCACAAGCCACGATGGCCACGGTTTCAGAACCATGGTCAGGCCGGCAGCAGAGACAGCTGGCTGCGATCTCAGAGTTTACTACCGATATTTAGCATGTGTCGGGTACACTGAATGTGGTGGCGGACTGCCTCTCGCGCGCCGTGGTGGCCCCGGTCTACGTGGGGATAGATTATGCAGCCATGGCCGCGGAGCAGATTAGCGATGCAGACGTGCGCGCGCTCCAGTCTGGACCAACAGGGTTAAGGCTAGAGAGCAGGGTGCTGCAAGACGGCATGCCCCCCCCCAATCTGCGATGTCTCCATGGGACGCCTGCCTCCAGTGGTCCCGGTCGCGTGGCGCCGCCGCGTGTTTGAGTTGGTTCACACTCTGGCGCACCCAGAAGTGTGCGCGTCAGTCAAAATGGTGGGAGAGAAGTTCGTGTGGCCGAGCCTACGCAAACAAGTAAAAGAGTGGGCTGCAGCCTGCGTGGCGTGCCAACGAGCCAAGGTACACAGATACACGAAGGCTCCCTTGGAGCCATTTCGGGTACTGGCTAAGAGGTTCGACCATGTTCACGTGGACCTCGTGGGCCCCCTCCCGCCATCACAGGGGTGCACGCACCTCCTGACAGTGTTGGACCGCACCATGCACTGGCTAGAAGCAGTCCCGCTGGCGGCAACCACGTCCGCAGATGTAGCACGTGCTTTTTTAACAGCATGGGTGGCGCGTTTTGGAGTCCCGTCGGACATTACATCCGACAGGGGCCTTCAATTTGTTTCCGACCTCTGGTCGGCGATGGCCCGCAGCCTGGGTGATGCAATTCATCGCACAACCGTGTACAACCCACAGGCCAATGGGTTATGCGAGCGTTTTCATAGATCACTGAAAGCAGCACTCAGGGCTTCACTGACGGATGCAAATTGGGTAGACAGGTTGCCGTGAGTTTTATTGGGGTTGCGCTCCACGCCAAAAGAGTATTTGGAAGCTTCCCTGGTACAGATTGTTTTTGCACAGCCCCTACGGCTGCCCGGGGAATTTCTGCCAGATAATCCCGCGCCGGACAGCTGCCCGTCTCAGCTTTTGCAGCGTAGCACAAAGACAGGCAGGCTGCCGGGCCCGGCCCACCCCTGTTTTCTACGTGCTTTCGTGCCTAAAACTTTGAAGAACGCGGAGTTCGTGTTCGTCAGACACGACGCCCACCGCCCTCCATTGCGCCCACCCTATGATGGACCGTTCGAGTGTTGGAAACAGGGGATAAGCATTTTTTGCTAGACTTGGGGGGTCGGCGGGAGAAAATTGGCATAGACAGACTCAAACCCGCCTTTGTAGCGGCGGACGAGCAAGTGCTGTTGGCTAGGGCCCCTCGGCGTGGAAGACCCCCACGGAGAACTCCCCAGGGAAACAATTCACCAGAGCAGCCACACGGACAGAGCGAAGTTTCCCCCCCCCTCGCCACTGCCCACCCGCAGTCAGACACACTCCCAGCAGCCCCCCACCGGTGCAGCAGCGCCACGGAGGCGGTAAACCCCAGTTACAGCAGATATGGGAGGAGACTGAAGCCAAAAGGACGTGTGGACTGATGTTCTATCTAAGATGCTGGGGGGGGGGGGCAGTGTGGGGAGTCAGGTTATGTAGCATCTCAGACAGAGACAGTGAATAAACATGGGAGAACAATGCCCAGGGGGTTCCTGGGGATATAGCAGGAAGGAGTCAGGGACATAGGGGGTTGAATGCAATGTAATGTAAATTTCATGCTGTGTGATGAGAAATGCCACGAAACGTGTGAAGAGTGAGTTGGGTAAAAGAGGAGAGCTTGCTGAAATGATTCAGTCTGTTCTGTGCCTGTGAGATGTGAAGTGTGTAATAAACCGTCTGTCCATGAATCTGCCTCTTTATTCACACACTCCACACTGTCACTGATTACCTGTTTCAACTCTTCCATGTTTATTTCTCTACATGAAGAAAAGGCAAGCCCAACCTATTGGTCAGTATATCTGTCTGTTTTCAAATAGGAAGCCCCAACGAGGTGTTTGCTTCAGGGCTAACAGTGCTATCGGGAGTTGGCTTGCCAAGCCTGGTTTATATTTTCTTTAGATTTCAGTTACCCTAATAGTATACTTGTTTCCACCTGGTTCACTAATCCACAGTTGATAATACACCTCGAATCATTCTGGCTTTTTGTTATATTTTCACTGTGATGCTACATCAAACTGTTAGCATTAGCTTGGCTCAGCAGCTGGAGTTGGTCAGTCTAAACACACAAGAGCTCTCCTAATCGGGGAGATGCTGACAAACAGGCCAACTGGCATTAGTGGTGTGCGATACAGCAAGATTTGGTATCAATCCAATATCAAGTAAATACAGGGCCAGTGTGATATCCTACCGTGTAGCAATGATCACACTTGAGTTATTTCTTTGGCTAACTCTGCCGTTTATTCTGCAACACACATAATATGACTGAACATGGATTCTGCGCGGGGTTTTCACACTCTTGTTCTAATATATCCCCTTAATAGTAGTGCTGAACAATACAGGTAGTTCCCCCTAGAGGCATGTGCCAGTAATGTTTTGAATTAGACTTGCAGTCTACCACATCCCTCCCCTCTAGATTAAACTACTTTTAATTACACTAGCCAATTATGCTAGACATCCTGGAACTCCCATTTAACCCTAAACAATCACAGTTACTTTTAACTTCTTAAACACATGTGCCATACACATAATTTCTCTCTTTTTTTTTTTTTTTTACATGTATAACACACATAACAGTCTAACTGGGGAATTGGTTTGACTACCGCATCCCAGTGAGGTTCCAGGACGCATTCTTGTCCTGTGGCTGGGGAACTCACTACTGACTAAGTATAGTCCTTCAAGTAGTCGGGAGCTTTCCTAGCTCGCTGAGATCTTCTCACGGCGGGTGAGCCAACTGCAGGTGAAGACTCAGACTGCTCCACTGTTTCGGCTGCTGCAGTGCTGCCCGTAGAATCTGCAGAGACGGTTACCTCAGGTTTCACCTGAAGTGGTGGTTCGTTGATGCTCTCCTCAGGATGGGTGTCAGACAACACCTCTGGTGCCATCGGCAGGGGAATGGAGCTCCTACCATGAACTTGGTCGATGTGTCGCCTCACCACTTGTCCATGGCCTAATGTCACCTTGAATGACACAGGGCCTGTCTTTTCTGTTATTTCTCCTGGTACCCAGGCTGGTCCTGAGCCAAAGTTGCGGGTGTAGACCACGTCTCCTTCTCTCAGTATTCTCTCTCTAGCATGCATGTCATGATAACCTTTTTGTTTCTCTTGTTTGTCATGCACTTTGTTTCTGAAGTCTGGATGTATTAAGTCAAATGTTGACCTCAACTTTCTTCCCATCCATGGACCTGCGTAGTCAATGTGAATTCTTCTCCATGGTTTATCTGGAACTTCCCAGGGATGTAGTGGGGCTGCTGGAGGACTGTTCCTGTTCTCCTGGCATGCCGCACATGACTTCACAAGCGCCTCCACCTCTGCATCCATGTTGGGCCACCACATGTAACTCCTCGCCAACGCTTTCATGCGAGTGATGCCAGGGTGTGCTTGGTGTAGTTGTTGCAGTAAGGCATTCCTACCAGGTGGTGGAACAACCACGCGTCCTCCCCACAGGATACAACCTTCCTGGGTGCTGAGCTCATCCTGTCGTCGGGCATAGGGAATGAACTCAGGACTGTTCATCTTCGGCCATCCTCGCAAGATGTATTCTCGCACTCTTGCTAGAACAGGGTCTTTGTCTGTCCACTTCTTTATTTGTTGTGCGTTCACCAGGGGCACGCCGATATCTTCAAACAATAGCACTCTCTCCTCCTCCTCAGGCGTGCTGTCTCTTCCTCCATCCAAGGGTAGCCTACTCATCGCGTCAGCATTCGTATGGTCCCGTCCGGCTTTGTAAACGATGGTGTACTCATACGCTGCTAATGTAACGGCCCATCTCTGAATTCTCTGAGATGTCATCTGGGGTATGGCTCTCATTTCACTGAACAGTGAAATTAGTGGCTTGTGGTCAGTCACTATAGCGAACTGTCTCCCATACAGGTATCTGTGGAACTTTTTTACACCAAATACTACTGCAAGGCCCTCCTTGTCTAGCTGGGAGTAGTTTTTCTCAGCTGCACTAAGAGTTCTTGAGACGAACCCTATGGGTCTCTCTGAGCCATCCTCCATACGATGAGAGAGTACAGCACCCACACCGTAGGGTGATGCGTCACACGCCAGGATGAGTGGTTTGTTTGAATCATAGTGCACTAACACACTACAGGACTGAAGTAGCGCTTTGGACTCTTCAAACGCCTTCTGCTGCTTGACCCCCCATGACCATTTTTCTTCCTTCTTAAGTAAGGTATGTAGTGGTGCCAGCAGCGTGGAGAGCTTTGGGAGGAACCTATGGTAATAGTTCAACAAGCCCAGGTAGGCTTTTAACTCAGTAACATTTTGTGGCTCAGGCGCCTCCGCAATGGCTTCCACTTTGTCTGTTAGAGGGTGTAGACCACTGGCGTTGATCTTGTGGCCTAGGAACACCACCTCTTTTCCCATGAACTCACACTTGCTTCTTTTCAACCTCAGACCGCTTTTCTCCAACCGTTGAAGCACTTCCTCCAGCGTTTTCAGATGTTCTTGTTCATTTGGTCCTGTACAAAGGATGTCATCCAAATAAATGGCAACATTCGGAATTCCACCTAGGATGCCCTCCATAGTTCTCTGGAATATAGCAGGACTGGAAGCTACTCCAAATGGTAAGCGTGTGTAGGTATATAAGCCTTTGTGTGTATTGATGGTTACATACTTTCTTGATTCTTCTTCCAGGACTACTTGTTGGTAGGCGTGACTCATGTCTAATTTCGTGAAGTGTCGGCCGCCATTCAGCTGTGCGAAGAGGTCCTCCACTTTAGGAATTGGATACTGATCCACCCGTGATGCTCGATTGACAGTGAGTTTGTAATCTCCACATATTCTAATGGAGCCATCCGGCTTTCTCACTGGGACTATGGGCGCCGCCCATTCTGCAACCTGCACTGGCTCAATGATCTTGTCATCCAGCAGCCTCTGTAGCTCGCTTTCAACCAGTGGCTTGACTGCATAGGGTACCGGTCGGGGTTTGCAGAATCGTGGTTGGGCCTCCTTGTCCACATTAATCTTTGCAGTGACACCTTTTAGCTGTCCTACGCCTTCTTTGAACACCTCAGCGTGTCTTTCGAGGATCTCCTCCAGCTGCAATTTGGGCTGAGATTCCACTTTATTCACCAACTGATCAATCATGGCCAGTTCTTGTAGCCAACTTCGCCCTAGTAGATTTGGTCCTTCGCTCCCAACTACTACTACAGGTAAGTCCTTTTCTTTGTTTTCGTGCTGCACCTTCACTTGTGCCATGCCTAGCACATCTAGCTTCTCTCCTGTGTATGTTTTTAATTTTAATGAACAGGGATTTAATTCTGCTGTGTCTGTTTTCTTCCACAGTTGTGTATATTGCTGTTTACTTAATATGGTTACTCCACAGCCTGTATCAACTTCAAATGTTACTTTCATTCCATTAACATTCATGGTACGCGTGATGGGCGCTACCTTGGTCAGCTCCTCTGACGTGTTGTAAATTGTGTGAAAATCCATGTCTTCTGTATCACTTTCTCCCTCCCCTCTCAGTTGATTCGCTCGCTGTTCCTTTCCTGGGCCCTTGTTTTCATACTTTTGCCCATTAACTGTCGCTTTCAGCACCTGTGCGCTGTCCACCTTTATTCTACATGCTTTCTTAATGTGCCCTCGCTTGCCACAATTATGACACAGCTCAGTGGCAAATTTGCACTCGGCGGCATTGTGCTGGCCTTTGCAGCGATAACAACTGGGGAATTTGTGCTGAGTTTTGTCAGTCAACACTTTGTGGACACCTACTTGGGTCTTAGGCACACGAACATGCGTTGCTGTGTCCTCTGTTAGCTTCCCTTGCATCTCTCTCACATCTTTAGATGCTGTTTCCATCGCTTGGCATAATTCCAAAGCCTTCGCAAAAGTGAGTTTTGTTTCAGATAAAAGTCGCCGTTGCATTCGGTCATCATTCACTCCACACACAAGTCTGTCTCTTAACATTTCTTCCAATGAGTCTTTGTAATCACAGTGCAGTGCTAATTTCCTCAATTCTGCCACATACTCTGCTATGGACTCAGTGTTCCTCCTTATGCGTGAATTAAATTTGAATCGTTGCACGATTTCACTCGGTTTGGGGCTGAAGTGCTTCTGAAGCTCAGCAGTAAGCTGGTCGTACGTTTTATCTTTCGGTAATGCAGGGCTTACTAAATTTCTCAACAAACTGTAAGTAGTTGCACCAACTCCACTCAACAGTACAGCCTTCCTTTTGTCTGGCTCCTCAATGTCATTAGCTTGGAAGAAAAAGTCCAACATTTCACTATATTCTTCCCATGACTGAGTCGAGTTATCAAAAGGGGTTACCGTTCCGATTACAGCCGCCATTGCTCGTCGTGGTGGGGAAACCTCGTTTTTCCTCCTCTGAACTTGCACTCGAACTACTGGAGTCACTTGAGTTCGCCACACTTGCAATGTTCTCTGTTTCTCGCCGCTGATTTTTTTCTTTTAATCCTCGTCGCCAATTGTGTGATATCCTACCGTGTAGCAATGATCACACTTGAGTTATTTCTTTGGCTAACTCTGCCGTTTATTCTGCAACACACATAATATGACTGAACATGGATTCTGCGCGGGGTTTTCACACTCTTGTTCTAATATATCCCCTTAATAGTAGTGCTGAACAATACAGGTAGTTCCCCCTAGAGGCATGTGCCAGTAATGTTTTGAATTAGACTTGCAGTCTACCACAGCCAGTATCACTGATACCGATACAATACTGCTAATTTTTAATAATTAAGGGGGATTCATCATCAAATTAGGCACAGTGGCGGAGTGGTTAGCACTGTGGCGACACAGCAACTCACCCTTGGCCGGGAGATCCTGGGTTCGATCCCAGCCCCCAACCAACAGTGATCTGTGTGGAGTTTGCATGTTCTCCCCGTGTCTGCGTGGGTTTACTCCGGGATTTCTCTGGTTTCCTCCCACATGCCAAAAACAAACAAGTTAGGTTAATTGGCATCAAAACTGGGGATTCTAAATTGTCCTTAGGTATGACTGTGAGAGTGAATGGTTGTCTGTCTCTGTGTTGGCCCTGCGATGGACTGCTGATCTGTCCAGGGTGTACCCTGCCTCTCACCCAAAGATGCTGGGATAGGCTCCAGCCCCCCTGCAACCCGAAAAGGATTAAGCGGAAGAAGATGAATGAATGAATGAATGAATTTTTATGACCTTTAAGTGTTCTGTGATTTTTTCTTTGGATTATTTATTAGTTAAAACCTAAGACAGAATTTGGGCAAAGTTTAAAGGTAAATAGAAAATACTTTATTATCATAATAAAATCTTTGTTCAGAAACAATAGGACAGTAAAAAAAAAAAACAATTTTTCCCCAAGAATCCAGACATTGTCATGTCTGACCGTTCTAGGGGGAGCGATGTGGTCACCCAGCACACGTGTGGGCACCCAGCACAATACAGACTGACAATATTCACGCTCAGCAGGGATTGCATACAAACAGAGAGCCCCTTGGGGGACAACCAGTTAATCACGCAATTGATATGTATGGACTGATATCAATATGTAAATGTGCCTTGCATTCTCTTTTGTCCTATTGTGGCACATATATTGGGTTCATATTTCCCACAAATGTATGACTGTATGTTTATTGGGTGCTTCATGTCTCGCGGGACAAAGAAGGTCTGGGCCTGCTGAGGTCTACAGGAGATGACGAGGAGGTGTGAGTTTTGGCCTTTGTCTCAGAGAGGATGCCCCAGAAGGATTCCCGGAACATCGAGGGATAAGAGACAATAGAGAGACATCAAAGAGTTGCATTGTGGCTGGGATTAAGTACCATGTGATTGTATGTTTGCTAAAGCACATGTGACTTAGGTTTCGTGGCTTCAGAGTATAAGAGTGTGGTATTTCATTGCTCAGCCTCTTTTTTCTTGTTGAGAGATTGCTAGAGATGTGTTCCTTTAATAAAGCTGAACCTGAGAAATAAACTCAGCCTCATCCTTGAACGCATTCTCTACACTGGTGACCCAACGACAGATTATGGCCGGGGACGACCTTCCCGCACCGGTCTCATCAGGAGCCAGCCAGGCTAACGCAGCTACCGCAGTCCAGCTGCCTGATTTCTGGCAGCATAGCCTGCGCTCCTGGTTCAACACTGTCAAGGCGCAGTTCCATCTTCGGGGAATTTCGGCGGACGCAACGAAATTCTACCATGTAGTCGCAAAACTGGACAGCCTCACAGCCCAGCGGGTGGAGAGCCTGACTAACCACCCACCAGACGACGACAAGGACGGCGCATTGAAAGCCGCTCTCATCCGTGCTTTCACCCCCTCACTGGGAGAGCGAGCAGAGAAGCTCCTGGTGTTGACTGAAGGCGAGGCAGACAGGCCTGCAGACCTGATGGCGAGGATGCTGAGCCTGAGAGGCGATGATGACGACGGCTTTATCTTCGCCCATCTTTTCCTCAGGATACTAAGATAAGATAAGATAAGATAAGCCTTTATTAGTCCCACAACGGGGAAATTCCAGGATTGCAACAGCACAGGGATAGCAACACTCAGAGCAACAATCAGAAGGCAAGAAAAAAAAAAAAAAACAAGCAAGAGCAGCTAATATACATATGTACATATTACTATAAAATATATATATACACACACACACACACACAAACACACAGTGCAGAGCATTGTAGCTGGATGGAATAAATATATGAATATATGAACACACAGTGCAGAGCATTGTAGCTAGATGGAATAAATATGTAAATATATAAACACCCACAGTACGGAGCATTGCAGCTAGGTGGAATAAATATGCAAGTATATAAACACACACAGTGCGGAGCAATGTAGCTAGATGGAATAATATGTAGATATATAAAAACACAGTGCGGAGCATTGTAGCTAGATGGAATAAATATATAGATATATAAATATAAACACACCCAGTGCTGAGCATTGTAGCTAGATGGAATAAATATGTAAATATATATAAACACACACAGTGCAGAGCATTGTTGCTAGGTGGGATGAAACAGCATAACCGTCTATTTAGTTATCCTACATGGTATGATTATGTGCCCATACATATTCTCACCCTCCATAGCGACCGGTATGTTCCTAGTTGTATGCCGGAGAGGACCATTGTGTAAGTCTATTGCATCTTTTGCATTCAAAAAAAAAAAAAAAAAAAAAAACCTATTAGTTTGTTACGTCTTTTTGCTATCTCTGCGAGCAGCCCTGCTTAGGTTGTACAGTCTGACAGCCGTTGGTAGGAAGGACCTACGAAACCTCTCGGTTGTGCACCTGGGATGATGTAGTCTGCTGCTAAATGAGCTCCTCAGTGCATCCAGTATGTCCTGCATAGGGTGGAACTCGGACTCCAGCAGAGATGACAGTTTAGCCACCGTCCTTCTCTCTCCTATCTCCTCCATCGGATCAAGGCGTTGCCCCAGGACAGAGCTAGCTTTCTTAATCAGTTTGTTCAGTCTCTTCCTATCGGCTGCAGTAATGCCACTGCCCCAGCAGACCACTCCAAAAGTGATGGCTGATGCCACCACCGTGTCATAGAATGACTTCAGCAGCGCCCCTTGTACACCAAAAGACCTGAGTCTCCTCAGCAGGAACAGCCTGCGCTGTCCCTTCTTGTAGAGTGCGTCAGTATTGTGTGACCGGAGCGGAGTTTTCCAGACTCGCTGATTATTGTGGCTGGCGACTTTAATCAGTGCAATCTGAGCCACGATCTCCCCCGCTACAAACAGTTTATTAAATGCCCCACCAGAGGATTAAACACACTGGATCACTGTTACACCACAGTGAAAGACGCATATCGCGCTGTCCCTCGAGCTGCGCTGGGATTATCTGATCACGTGATGGTTCACCTCATTCCCACATACAGACAGAGATTGAAGCTCACTAAACCTGTTGTGAGCACTACGAAGATACGGACCAGTGATACTGAGGAGAAGCTGGAAACGTGCATGGAAATATCTGACTGGGGCATGCTTAAAGGAGCCACGCATGATCTGGATGAGTACACGGACACTGTGAACTCATATATCCACTTTTGTGAAGAGAACATTCTTCCATCACGCACCAGGGTGAGTTACTCTAATGACAAACCCTGGTTCACAGCTAAGCTCAGACAGATCAGGAAGGAGAAGGAAGCAGCGCTGAAAAGTGGAGACAGGGACTGCTACAGGGAGGTTAAATACCGGTTTAACAGAGAGCTGAAGAGGGCTAAATCTGTGTACTCAGAGAGACTCCAGCAGCAGTTCACTGCTAATGATTCGGCTTCCGTGTGGAGAGGACTGAGGCAAATCACCAACTATCGGCCTCAGGCTCCTAAAGGTCAGGATGACAAAGCCCTTTGTCAGAGACTGTCCCAACACTATGCCCGTTTTGACACCTCGTCATCTGTGTCCAACTCCCCCCCTCCCTCCAGCTCCACAGCCTCCACATTCCCTACTTCATTTAAGGCACCCCCCCCCTCCCCCCCTCCCCTTATCATCAGTGAGCAGGATGTGCTCAAACAGTTCTCCAGACTGAACCCGCGCAAGGCCCCCGGCCCAGACGGCGTGTCTCCCTCCACCCTGAGACTCTGTGCGAAACAGCTGGCTCCTGTATTCACAGACATTTTTAACACCTCCCTTAAGTTATGCCACGTGCCGTCCTGCCTCAAATCCTCCACCATCATCCCTGTCCCCAAGAAGCCACGGATCACTGGACTTAATGACTACAGACCTGTAGCGCTCACCTCTGTAGTCATGAAGTCCTTTGAGCGCCTGGTCCTGTCCCACCTCAAGTCCATCACCACCCCTCTCCTGGACCCGCTGCAGTTTGCCTACCGAGCCAACAGGTCTGTAGACGATGCAGTCAACCTGGCCCTCCACTCCATCCTGCAGCACCTGGACTCCCCGGGAACCTACGCCAGGATCCTGTTTGTGGACTTCAGCTCCGCATTCAACACCATCCGCCCCGCTCTGCTCCGGGACAAGCTGTCCCTGCTCAACGTGCCTGACTCCCTCTGCAGGTGGATCATCGACTTCCTGACGGACCGGAGGCAGCATGTGCGGCTGGGAAAGACTGTCTCAGACTATACTAGCATCAGCACCGGATCACCCCAGGGCTGTGTACTTTCCCCCCTACTCTTCTCCCTTTACACCAACTCCTGCACCTCCAGCCACCAGTCTGTCAAGTTGATCAAGTTTGCGGACGACACCACCCTCATCGGGCTCATCTCCAACGGCGACGAGTCCGCCTACAGGAGAGAGGTGGCCCAGTTGGCGTCCTGGTGCAGCAATAACAACCTGCAGCTGAACGCTCTGAAGACAGTGGAGATGATTGTAGACTTCAGGAAAGTCACTACTCCTCTGCCCCCCCTCACCCTCTCAGGCTCTCCCATCACCACTGCTGATTCCTTCCGCTTCCTAGGCACTACCATCACCAGGGACCTCAAATGGGAGCTGACCATCAGCTCACTCATCAAAAAAGCCCAGCAGAGGATGTTCTTCCTGCGGCAGCTGAGGAAGCTCAAGCTACCCACCAAGATGTTAGTGCAGTTCTACACAGCCATCATCGAGTCCATCCTCACCACCTCCATAACCGTGTGGTACGCAGGAGCCACTGCCAGGGACAGACTAAGGCTGCAGCGCGTCGTGCGCACTGCTGAGAAGGTGATCGGCTGCAAGCTCCCATCTCTCCAGGATCTGTACATCTCCAGGACCCGGAGGCGTGCTGGCCGGATCATGGCCGATCCCTCACACCCTGGTCACGTACTGTTTGCCCCCCTCCCCTCTGGTAGAAGACTTCGGTCCATCCAGACTAAAACCTCCCGTCACATGAACAGCTTCTTCCCCTCTGCCATTAGACTGCTGAACACTAAGTGACTCTCGTGCACCATGTACAGCAGCTCAACCAGACTCATGTCAATCATCACTGTTTTCTTCCTGCATTACCGACTGCACTATATAGTTCTCCACAGTATCTGCTGCTGGCTAATATATATTTTAACTGTTGACCAGTATCACTTAATCTTATCCTACACTTTATTACATGTATAGTTTATTTCTCTTATCTTATCATGTTTAATGTTGCAGCATTGTACCGAGACAAATTCCTAGTTTGTGTACTACATGAACAATGGCAATAAACCTGATTCTGATTCTGATTCTGATTCTGACCAGTCTAGTTTATTGTTCAGATGAATACCCAGGTACTTGTAGGATGTCACCATCTCGATGTCTGTTCCCTGTATATTTACTGGTGCTGTGAGGGGCTGCCCATGCCTGTGGCAGTCCACCACCAGCTCCTTAGTTTTCCTCGCGTTGATCTGGAGGCAGTTCCGATGGCACCAGTCCACAAAGTCCTGGATAAGCCCTCTGTACTCAGCTTCATCTCCGCTGGAGATGAGACCAACGATCGCAGAGTCATCAGAGAACTTCTGTAGATGGCAATGTGTTGTGTTGTGTGAGAAGTCCGCAGTATAAAGAGTGAACAGGAAGGGAGCCAGCACCGTTCCCTGGGGGGCCCCCGTGCTACTGATGATCGTGTCGGAAACACAGTCCCGGGTTCTCACAAACTGAGGCCGGTTCGTGAGGTAGTCCAGGATCCATGATGACAGGTGCTGGTCCACCCCTGCGCGCAGCAGCTTGTCCTTCAGGATCATCGGTTGGATGGTGTTGAAAGCACTGGAGAAGTCAAAGAACATGATCCTCACCATATTCCCGGGCTTCTCCAGGTGGGACAGAGAACGGTGAAGGAGGAAGATCACCGCATCCTCCACCCCAATGCCATGCTGGTAGGCGAACTGGAGTGGATCCATCGCTGGTTCTACCGTCAGCGGTGAGAGTTACCATGGCCGGCTCACAGCTGCTGACCAACCGAGATTACCACGAGTTGGACCAGGAGGCACAGCGACTCGTCGACGCCCATAGACGCCACATGGCCACGACGGTGTCAGCAGAGCTGAGCGCAACGCCCGGAGACGGCAGGGGGCCAGTGGCTGCAGCACCAGATTCGCTGACGTCAGCAGCGGCGGAGGCCAGGAGACACGGAGCGGGTGACGTCCTCTGCTTTTATCATCGACGTTTCGCCAAGAGGGCACGCAAGTGCATTCCACCGTGCCAGTTCAAGCGCTCGGGAAACGCTAGGACCGGGACCCGTTAGCATCGGCGGCTCTTGGCGTTAAAAACAAGCTGCTCTACCTTACAGACGCGAAACCAGGGAGGCAGTTCCTGGTGGACACAGGCTCCCAGCTGAGTTTCATCACACCTTCCTACGCTGACCGGCTGGCGTCTTCCAGCGGACCCCTGGTGTTGGCGGTGAACGGCTCGACGATCAAGACCTTCGGGGAGAAGACCCTCCCTCTGTCTTTTCACGGTCGGACATTCGAGTGGACTTTCGTCGTAGCGGCAGTCAGTCATAACATGTTAGGTGCTGATTTTTTGTGCTCGAATGGTTTATTGGTTGATCTTGCTAATAGACGTCTGGTTAATGCACTGTCTTTCCATTCTATTTCCTGTACAGCCCGGGTGGCCCCGCCGACTGCACAGCCCAACGTCACAGCTGCGGGTGGTAAGTTCCAAGCACTACTCACTCAGTTTCCAACACTCACAGTCCCAACGTTTTCGGCGTCGGTGGCTAAACATGGGGTGGAACATTTTATAACTACCACCGGCCCCCCCGTTTTTGCAAAAGCTCGGCGTTTGGACTCAGCTAAACTGGCAATAGCGCGCGAGGAATTCGCCAACCTGGAAAAGCTGGGCATCATTAGACGCTCTAACAGCCCCTGGGCCTCACCGCTGCATATGGTCCCCAAGGCTGATGGCTCGTGGCGGCCTTGCGGTGATTTCCGCAGGTTGAATAACGCTTCAGCACACGACCGCTACCTGATTCCACACATCCAAGATTTTTCGGTGCATTTGGCGGGGGCGCGCATTTTTTCTAAAATAGATTTGGTGCGCGGGTACCATCAAGTCCCAGTCCGCACTCAGGACATACCCAAAACAGCAGTAATAACTCCTTTTGGGCTTTTTGAGTTTTTGCGTATGCCGTTTGGACTCAAGGGGGCTGCGCAGACTTTCCAGCACATGATGGATGCAGTTTTACGCGACCTCCCTTTCGTGTTCGTCTACTTGGATGATATTTTGGTAGCCAGCACGTCCGAAGACGAACACGAAAGCCACCTCTCAGCGGTTTTTCGGAGGCTGGCAGAGCACGGGTTAATAATTAACCCAGCGAAGTGCCAGTTTGGGGTGGCGCAAATTGATTTTTTGGGGCACCGCGTTTCACCAGAAGGAGCGGTCCCTCTGCCTGATAAAGTACGCGCAATAACAGATTTTCCCCAACTTCAGACGGTCAAAGCATTGCAGGAATTTTTGGGAATGGTTAATTTTTATAACCGCTTCCTCCCAAGCGCAGCGCAGCTCATGCAACCATTGTACGCGGCACTTAAAAAACAAAAACCTGCAAATAAGATCGAATGGTCCCTGGAGCAGGAGCGCGCTTTCTCCCAAGTCAAATCAGCCCTGGCGAACGCCTTTTTGTTGGCACACCCGGTGCCAACGGCCCACATGGCGCTCACCACGGACGCTTCCGATTTAGCGGTGGGGGCTGTCGTTGAACAGTTTGTGGCAGGGAGCTGGCAGCCGCTCGCGTTTTTCAGCAGAACCTTGCGCGATAACGAGCGGAAATACAGCGCGTTCGACAGGGAGCTGTTGGCCCTGCATTTGGCCATCCGCCATTTCCAGTTCTGGCTGGAGGGGCGCCGTTTCACCGCGTTTGTGGACCACAAGCCGCTAACGTTCGCAATGGCCAAGATTTCAGAGCCTTGGTCAGGCCGGCAGCAAAGACAGCTGGCCGCGATATCGGAGTTCACCACCGATATTCAGCATGTCGCGGGCAAACATAATGTAGTGGCAGATTGTCTTTCGCGCGCGGTAGCAGCGCCAGGCCCCTTGGGGGCAGTCTCGGCGGCCGTGGCCGCGGGCCAGAGTTGTGGAGCGGAAGCGCTCGCAGCCCCGGTCCGCGTAGGTTTGGATTATGCAGCCATGGCCGCAGAGCAGGATAGCGACGTGGACGTGCGCGCGCTCCAGTCTGGACCAACAGGGTTAAGGCTGGAGCACAGGGTGCAGCAGATAGGTATGCCCCCTCTAATCTGCGATGCCGTGGTTCCAGCTGCGTGGCGCCGCCGCGTTTTTGACTCAATCCATTCCCTGGCCCACCCGGGGGTGCGCGCATCGATTAAGATGGTGGGGGAGAAATTTGTTTGGCCTGGGTTGGGTAAACAGGTCAAGGAATGGGCAGCAGCCTGCGTAGCGTGTCAGCGAGATAAAATACACAAGCACACTAGAGCTCCTTTGGAACTTTTTCACATTCCGGCTAAGCGTTTTGATCATGTGCATGGTGACTTGTTGGGCCCCCTGCCATTGTCGCAGGGGTGTACACACCTTCTGACGATGGTAGATCGCACCACGCGTTGGCCAGAAGTGGTTCCTCTGGCGTCAACTGCAGCAGCAGACGTTGCACGCGCGTTTTTAACAGCTTGGGTCGCGCGTTTTGGAGTTTCGTCGGACATAACGTCCGACAGGGGTCCCCAATTTGTTTCCGAACTCTGGTCACCGATGGCCCACAGCCTAGGGGTGAAGATTCACCGCACTACCGCGTATAACCCCCAGGCTAATGGTTTGTGCGAACGCTTTCATAGGTCGTTGAAAGCAGCCCTCAGAGCGTCTCTTACGAATACAAATTGGGTGGATAAACTTCCACGGGTTTTATTGGCGTTGTGTTCCGCACCTAAGGAGGATTTGCAGGCCTCTCCGGCTGAATTAGTTTTTGCTCAACCCCTCAGTTTGCCAGGGGAATTCCTTCCCGACAACCCTGCACCAAATTGCCCCCCCGCTCAGCTGTTGCAGAGCGGCACAGGATCAAACACCCTTCCTGGCCCAGTTCATCACAGTTTTCCACGCGTTTTTGTGCCGAAGGCTTTAAAAAATGCGGAGTTTGTTTTTGTTAGACATGATGCCCAACGCCCAGGTTTGCGACCGCCTTACGACGGGCCTTTCAGAGTGTTGGAAACAGGAGAGAAACATTTTTTGCTTGATTTAGGAGGCAGAAAAGAGCTGATTTGCATTAACAGACTCAAACCCGCCTTTGTTCTGGCTGATGAACACATGCAGTTGGCCAGGGCCCCCCGCCATGGCAGGCCGCCGAGAAAACATTCTTCGGGGCCATCACAGAGACGTGCTAACAATTCTGATCCAGAGATGCAAGAAATCGTTGCAGAAGGAACAAAGCCGGCTTACAGCAGATATGGCAGGAGGTTAAAACCCAAGCAATTGGTGGATTGATTTGTGATATGTAGTGATGTTTTCTGTCATGCATCTCTGATTATGTTTTGTCCCTCAATAAGACGTTTGGGGGGGGGGGGGTTATGTGGCACATATATTGGGTTCATATTTCCCACAAATGTATGACTGTATGTTTATTGGGTGCTTCACGTCTCGCGGGACAAAGAAGGTCTGGGCCTGCTGAGGTCTACAGGAGATGACGAGGAGGTGTGAGTTTTGGCCTTTGTCTCAGAGAGGATGCCCCAGAAGGATTCCCGGAACATCGAGGGATAAGAGACAATAGAGAGACATCAAAGAGTTGCATTGTGGCTGGGATTAAGTACCATGTGATTGTATGTTTGCTAAAGCACATGTGACTTAGGTTTCGTGGCTTCAGAGTATAAGAGTGTGGTATTTCATTGCTCAGTCTCTTTTTTCTTGTTGAGAGATTGCTAGAGATGTGTTCCTTTAATAAAGCTGAACCTGAGAAATAAACTCAGCCTCATCCTTGAACGCATTCTCTACACTATTGTTATACATCCCCGGAGTAAGGAGAGAAGCCTGGCGCCAGTTAATCAAAGCAATCGATATGTATTGACTGTTATGTATATCAATATGTAAACGTTCCATGCATTCTCTCTTGTCTGTATAAATGTGCTGACTTTACATGCCTTAAGGGCTCACTCACAGCGCCCTGACAACAGTGCACACAGAGCACACAGCGCTACTGTGTATCTCAATGATGATGGAGGAATAAAACTCTTAAACCTGGACAATCCAGACATTGACATGTCTGGATTTTTTGCTTCACTAAACAAACTGCACAAAATTATCACTCACGAACAAATTAAAACAAATTCTTTTTGAAGGTACAGTGTTCAGAAACTACAATACAAAAATTAAATAAAATGTCTCCCTTCATTTGAAAATATAGCCACACGGCATTCCTCTTCCTCTCTGCCATACTTCTGCTCCGTCTCTGTGTGGCTCATGTGTGCGCGCACACCAGCAGCCGGCGGCTGCTGCTTACTAGCTTGCTGTTGAGTCACGTGATGGTAGTAAAGAGTAGCAACAAAACGCGAGTTGCCAACCGCCGTAAAATCACAAGAAGAAGAGGAGGAGCAAAGCGTGCCTGCTCCCTGCTGTGACTGGAGCAGCACACACAGACAGAGTAGCGATCTCATTACACTGGTATTGATCAATTTCAATACAAACGTTGGTATCGATATTATTGATATTTGGGTCGATCCACCCACCACTACAAGCTTAACTGTCAATCTGGCCAGTTTTGATTGCTATTTTCTCTAGATTCCCCACCACCACCACTGATATCCTTGTTCATATACCAACATTCGACCATACAGGTACATCTCAAAAAATTAGAATATCGCGAAAAAGTTCAATATTTTTTGTCACTCATTTCAGAAAGTGAAACCCATATATTATATAGATTCATTACACAGAGAGTGATATATTTCAAGTGTATATTTATTTTAATTTTGATGATTATGCCTTACAGCCCATGAAAACACCAAATTCAGTTTCTCAAAAAATTAGAATATTACATAAAATTAATTTAAAAAATAGTTTTTAATAGAAATGATGGCCAACTGAAAAGTATGTCCATGTACACACTCAATACTTGAACGGGGATCCTTTTGTTGTTTGCTGGCCAATCAAACACAGTGATGCCATGGTCATTAAACCAGGATTTGATACTTTTGGCAGTGTGTGTGGGGGGGTGGGGGTGCAAAGTCCTGCTGGAAAATGAAATCAGCTTCTCCATAAAGCTTGTCAGCAGAGGGAAGCATGAAGTGCTCTAAAATTTCCTGGTAGACGAATGTGGTGACTTTGGTCTTGATAAAACACAGTGGACAAACACCAGCAGATGACCTCTGTTCAGATAAAAGTAAATTTTGTATTTCATTTGGAAATCAAAGTCCCAGAGTCTGGAGAAAGAGTGGAGAGACACAGAATTTAAGTTGCTTGAGGTTTAGTGTGAAGTTTCCACAGTCAGTAATGATTTGAGGAACCATGTCATCTGCTGGTGTTGGTCCACTGTGTTTTATCAAGACCAAAGTCAGCGCAGTCATCTACCAGGAAATTTTAGAGCAATTCATGCTTCCCTCTGCTGACAAGCTTTATGGAGAAGCTGATTTTATTTTCCAGCAGGACTTGGCACCCCCCACACTGCCAAAAGTATCAAAACCTGGTTTAAGGACCACGGCATCACTGTTTGATTGGCCAGCAAACTCTCCTGACCTAAACCCCATAGAGAATCTATGGAGTATTGTCAACAAGAAGATGAGAGACACCAGACCCAACAATGCAGACGAGCTGAAGGTCACTATCAAAGCAACCTGGACCTTCATAACACCTCAGCAGTAACACAGGCTGATCACCTCCATGCCACGCCACATTGATACAGTAATTAATCCAAAATTTGCCCCGACCAAGTATTGAGTGTGTACATGGACATACTTTTCAGTCGGCCAACATTTCTATCAAAAAGTATTATTTAAAATTAATTTTATGTAATATTCTAATTTTTTTGAGAAACTGAATTTGGGGTTTTTATCGGCTGTAAGGCATAATCATCAAAATTAAAATAAATAAACATTTGAAATATATCAGTCTCTGTGTAATGAATCTATATAATATATGGGTTTCACTTTCAGAAATGAGTGACAAAAAATATTGAACTTTTTCATGATATTCTAATTTTTTGAGATGTACCTTTATACTTTGCTCTTAGACATTATTTGGAGCAGCTAGCTAGCATCAGTTAGCTGCCTTGGGCCACCATTCACTCATTCATAAATGTTTCTGTGCTTTTTGTACTCCAGGGACTGGTCCTATCCTATCAACCACATAAACCACACACCCCTGTCCAACAGTGATGCATTATTTCATTCATCCTTTAAGAAAAATTTACATTAGTTAGCTCAGGCTCGCAATCCAAGCTAGGAGCTAGAAAGCTAAGAGTAGTGATAGTGACGTAAGAGGGAGGGTGGAGTTGATTGTGGTTCTCAGGGCATACAGTGAAACTGTGGTGGCACGGTGTGGGGGTTTCTTCACCCAGAGTCGGGAGCCGGGAGGAAGAGGGAACAATGGACTGAAGGAGGAAGTGGTACTGGGGGGTCTCAGATGGATCAGAAAGGACTATTCGCCCCCCAGGGAGTAGAGGAGATGCCAGGGCCTCTGGAGGAAGAGAGGATGTGAGAAGCGGGACTGGCGTTATGTGATGTTAATGTGCCATGCATGTCTTTGTTCCACTGAATGATTGTTGTTGAGCTCCCTGGGTCTCATGGCATGGAATTAAAGGTTATAAAAGGAAGGTGCCCAGAAACCCAGGTAATGTTTTACTGTACTTGATGTTGGAGGAGGAATAAAGTTCGTGTGTCACCTAGCTCATTGCCTCGTCTACTTCCTTCCTCCACATTGGTGACCCCAAGATGTGCCATGGAGATCGAGCCGAGCACCACCCGGAGACTACCTAGAGGGAGAACCCCAGCGCCGCGTGCGCTTTCTCAGCCAAGCTTCCCGGCACGGACGCCCATCGTCAGTGGCTCCACAAGTTGGTGTTCCCTCGGTAGAGACCTGCGCTTGTAAAGCTAACATGTCCCCCCCAACCCTTTTTCCCTCCACAGACTAACGTGCCCTCCTGTGCACCTTGCCAGCAGGGTGTTTCAACCAGATCGGCGAACCCCCGCTCCAGCTGCTATGGGCACCAGCTCAAGCCCAAAGGATGGGGGGGTTAGTGCCCTTTCTGGGTGTTGGGGGGGTGGCTGTATGGTGGCACGGTATGGTGGATTCTCCACCCAGAGTCGGGAGCCGGGGGGGAGAGGGAACAATGGACTGAAGGAGGAAGTGGTACCGGGGGGGTCTCAGACAGAACAGAAAGGACTATTCGCCCCCCGGGGAGTAGAAGAGATGCCAGGGCTGCTGGAGGAAGAGAGGGTGTGAGAAGCAGGACTGGCGTTGTGATGTTAATGTGCCACGCATGTCTTTGCTCCACTGAATGACTGTTGTTAAGCTCCCTGGGTCTCATAGCACGGAATTAAAGGCTATAAAAGGAAGGTGCCCAGAGACCCAGGTAATGTTTTACTGTACTTGATGTTGGAGGAGGAATAAAGTTCGTGTGTCATTCAGCTCGTTGCCTCGTCTGTTTCCTTCCTCCGCAAACGAGCCATTCTGAGGAAGGCTGCAAAAGATGATTCACAATTCGCAATAATTAAATAATTAAAGGCAATTTGACCAAACTGTCACAAACATTTCATTAAAACCTGGAGCTGCCAACATGTGGGAAAGGTGTAGTCACTAACCCCTTTAAGACTGGTAATGGTGTCATTTGTAACTCTGAAACCTTGAGATTGAAATGTGTAGCACTTATGTCGTCAGTTTCAAAAGAAAGTCCTGTTAAATGTGTATTTAAAAAGCAATTTTATTAGTTTGGCTAGTTTGGCCAGACCGGTGACAGCGCATCTGTGGTCACAGGTCCCTGCCCCATCTGGGCTATAACAAAGATCATATAGTATCATTGGTGCTTTCTATCTTTTCAGCTCAGTGCTCAGCAAAAATACAACCAGGAAAAGAGGCTACCTCACAGTTCTACCCCCCAAAACTGATGTTTCTATGACTCACAGTAGCTGTTCAGGTCATAGCGACAGAGTATTGCCCTGTCCCCCCCCATCCCAAGTCCAAAGGAAAGACCTAAAGGTTTGGAGAGAAAATCTTTTGTGGAGGGCTAACTGGTGCCTTTGGCGGTGCTATTTCAGGCTGCTCATCTGAAGTTACTGGATAAACCAAAACTGACAAAATGATGTAGTATGAAATAACTGTAAGCCTTGGCAGCAATAAACCTTATGTAAGAGTGGATAAACACAAGAGTTGTTATTATACCAGAGCTCCTTTCAGGTTGCCACATCTTTTATATGAAATTTATCCAGATAAAAATTGTGACTTTTTTAAAAAAGTACGATCCAAAATTATACAAAAGGATAAATGACTGTTTGGATACAATAATCATAACAAAAAAGGATATTACACATGAATGAACCTCATGATTATAATGGAAAACCTCAGCTGGGGATGCTGATTCTGACTGGACAGTACAGGGTTAATGTGCTGCTCAAAGCTGCTCACTTTTTAATGCACAGATGCTCATTCCTCATACAATGCTGTTTATTTTACCTTTGTACTCAACACATTTAGCATTTAAATGACCATGGACTGATGACTTTCCTATAGGGATTTCATCACAAACACACAGGACCCCACCAGCAAACATCAAAAGTCGGTGGGCTGTGTTGTATTGGGTTTCAGGGATCTTTATTGTGTGATACGGGTGGTGACTCCACCTTTCCGGTTCCACCACCACCCAGGGTATAAGAGGGCAGTGAGAGAGGGGGCGGTCTCTTGGTCTCCTCTCTGCCTGGCGGGTGCGCTTGTATGGTGAGAAGGCGTCACTAATAAACCTGTGTTCAGTTCAACACTCAGTCTCGTCCTTGGCTCCTACTACCGACATAACATTTGGCGATGAGGATAAAAGGTATGGATGCGGGTGTCACGTCAATCCGGCCATTTTTGGAGCTTCCTGGTGAGCCGCCCGTCCCTTGGGCGAGGTGGTTTGCCACTTTTCAAATATACTTGGTGGCACTGGACCTTGGAAGACTGGAGAAGTTGAGAGCAAGAGCATTGCTGGTTCATAATTTAGGAATGAGGGACAGCGTATTTTACGCACTTTAGGCAAGTGTGACAGCTTTGAGGAAGTGGTGGAGCTAATGGCGTGACATTTTCGCTCCCCGGAAAACGTCATCGTCCGCAACATCCAGTTTCAACAGCGCCGCCAGCGGACTGGCAAGTCGGTGCAACGGTTTGTGGCAGACCTGCGCCAGCTGGCCAAGGACTGTCAGTTTGGAGTGTTGGAGGAAGAGATGGTCCGCGACCAGTTGGCGGAACATACTATTTGCTCGGCTACGAGGTTAAAGCTCCTTACCTTCTCGGTTGAACTGATGTTATCAAAGCCATCGTGTTAGCTCAGCAATTGGAGGCAGCGGACAAGCTATCATGGGAGCTCTGTGAGAGAGCACCACATCGCCATTCTGAACCACAGTCGACAGCGCAGGCAGTGGACCCAGACAGTGATGACGGCGTGGAATATGAGGGAAGCTACGCTAATGCTGTCAAAATGAGCTTCCACGAAGCACTGTTCCAAAGCTAAGAGATGTTCGGCAAGAGCGGAGCGCTGCAGCACGTGTGGCCACTTGCTTCACATCACCAGGGCATGCCACAGATCCAAACGAGGAGGTCCGTGGCACAAAGTGGACTCTCATGCCCTCACGGTTGTTCATGCTGTGTCTCCAAGCACCAGCAGTCATGCAGACTGTATGATGGAGTTGAACGGGATGGAAGTGTTGTTGTGGAATGACGCGGGAGCGGTGGGCTCCGTGCCAGATTGGACAACCATGAGATGTTTTTCCCCGCACGTCAGAATTGAGAAGGACCCTGCGCCGCTTTGTGGTTGTAGAGGAGTCCAGCTGGCCATGGTGGAAGCGTTAAAACTGACGGCTCAGCGCGAATCGGCCAAGACGTGGGACTGTGCGATCCTGTGGCGTGGCGGACAGCGCAGTGTGGGATGAGGAACTGCTTGGCACCCTGGAGAGTGAGCAAGACCAATATCATCCAGGGCCATCGCGGGAGGTTTCTGGTTCCAGTGCCCAAATAGCCCTAGCTGAGGGAACTGGGCGGCATGGTGGGACGCCCATGACGGCGGGTGGCGCTGAGTGGCTGGCTCCATCTGCTCCCGGATTTCAGCTAGGAGGGACCGGAGAGCAGGGAGTCACAACAGCGAGGCCAGCAGTGGAAATGAAAGCAAGCGGGGCAGCACCGGCTGGCACGGTGACGACGTGCCAAACAGGAACACTGGAAGCCGAGTAGGGTCCCTCTTAGGGTCGCGGATGTGGTCTGGCCCCAGGAAGAGGCCCAGTGGAGAGGTGTTTGGGTCAAGCGTCGGAGAGGAGAAGACCAGGGGCGGCTGCAGGTGGTGGCTGTTTGGGAGGATGCCTACCTCCAGCTATCAGATGGCTCGTGGAGGCACCCTAATGAAGTGCAGCGCGCCCAGGAGAAGGAGGTGCTTGGGCCTGAACGTGGGTCGTCCCCGGTGGTGAGGAAGAGGAGGCGCATCAGAGTTGAATCATCCGATGGTTATCCGGGGGGTGGTTCTTCTCTTGGGGCAGACTGATGGTTGGACAGTATGTTAATACATGTGTAAGAAAGGGGGACAACTACTGTGTTCTCATTGTTATTATTGATGGGGATTATTTTGTGTTTTTCTGTTAATTTAGGAACACGGCAGTTATTTTCTTTTAGTTGGACTGTTTCTTTAGTACAGATGGCAGAATAACCTGTCTTGCTGTGTGGGGGTGGGACGGTAGTCCACCTGTCCTCCCTTAGTTTTGAGTTGTTTTGAGTGACTGTGATAGGCTTCTTTTAGATCTTTCTGTTTAGTTTTCTTAGTGCGTGATTCGGGTTCCAAATTGAGGGCGGGGCTCAACTGTATGTGTGTGTTTTGGATCTTTTTGAAGGGGAGGGAGAATGTTGTGTTGGGTTTCAGGGATCTTTACTGTGTGATGGGCGGTGGCTCCACCTTTCCGGTTCCACCACCACCCAGGGTATAAGAAGGCAGTGAGAGAGAGGGGGCGGTCTCTTGGCCTCCTCTCTGTCTGGCGGGTGCGCTTGTATGGTGAGAAGGCGTCACTAATAAACCTGTGTTCAGTTCAACACTCAGTCTCGTCCTTGGCTCCTACTACCGACATAACAGGCTGATTCTCCATTATGCTGTGCTGATGGCAGCTACAGCCAAATTGGATGGAAAGCTGCTGTTGGAGTGCTTGCCAGGTGCCTCATTACGTTTGCAGCAGCTCTCATTTGCCGTTAAATGCATTGTCTCCCAGAGACGGGTGATGAAGGAGTGAGATGAGGCGATTTTTCTCCATCATCCTGTCATGATCGAGAGGAGGAAGCAGCAGTGTGGGCTGAAGCTGCACGCCTGCTGTATAGCTGCCTTCACTCTGGCAGTACAGCATCACTCATACGCTCTCGGGCCTCCCTTGGGTCTCACTCATGTTGCGGGTGCGACTATGCATCACTTAAAATAAGCCAACTCTGAGGAATTCAACAGCAGGCATTTAAGTCACAACAGATTATGAAATGGAAACGGAGTTGATGGAAGTGTTGTTCCGTCTTGACCAATAGAATAAACGAGCACTGCTTCAAAAGAGTCCCGGTAAATAAAATCATAAATGGGGCATATGATGAAAGAGGTTGTTCAGTGCTTTTGCTCATCAATATGGGTATCTAAAGCTGCTATTAACAGAAAAGCTCTGGCAAAACAAAAATCCTGTCTTTGTTAGGATCTGCCTGTCATTCAACAGGTGGTTCTCATTTGCCTCCAGGTGTGATGTGAGAACCGGCACTCTCTGGAATGATGCCTCCCCTCCAGCTCTATCGCCACCCATGTTTGTAGCTGCCTATTAAAACACAGAACGAACGGTACGGTACGGAACGTTCCACTGGCGTTCATACGGAGCATGTTCCGTTGGCATTCCATAATGTTCTGTACAGGACGCCAACCGACCCTGCCTGCTGTCACTCCTACTAGCTAGCAGTGTCAAGTGTGCTACGAACATGTGCATGTAACGTTAGATACAGAACTTTCCTTACGGAACGCAGCCTTGACATTCTGCCGTCACCGGAGTAAAAGTATCAACATTGGAGCGTAAACTAGCTTGAAAAAGAGACTGACACTCACGTAGAGACAGAAGTACCGGGAGCTCTGCAGCTGAATCGGAGTGTCAGAGTTTTTCACCCACGGACTCCCGCCACAGACGTGCTAACAAGGCTAGCAGGCTAGCAGTGTAAACAACCCATCATCCAGGTGAAATTTTGGAGGCAGGGACAATTTTCTCGGGAGAGACCCCCGTCAGATCATGTAAACCTAAGCATGACGATGTTTTGGGGAATTCCACAGCAGGTTGAACGCAGCTACAGAAGTCATAAAGGCAACTTCGCCTGTTTGCATCTCACTCAGACGGTGAATTCATTCCTGCTATGTTCGTTCCATCTGCGTTCCGTACGAAACACTTCATTAGATACGGACCCTTTTGTGTCTCCTGGAAAAAATGTTTATTGTGATGTATCTTTTAAATTTTGCTTGTCATTTTACAGGGAAGGAAGGTTCCATATCTAACGTTACATGTATGGGGGAAGCTGAAACGCTCGTAGGCTGACCATGATGTAGTGGTCAAATTTGACCAATTGTGGTTTATGTTTCAATAGTCTCCCCTTCGGTCCAAACACTTCTTCCATCAGAGTTGCAGCGCTTGGATCCCTGTGGTATAGAAGCTCTCTTCTTGATCCTCAAAGACATAACTCCTTCTTAGTTAGCCTATGAACTTTTCAGCCCCCGCCCCCACCATTCCCCCGGTACATGTTTGTAGCACGGTTGACACTGCTAGCTAGTAGAACCACTCTGTACGAAGGCACATTGACATAGAACTGACAGCAGGTAGGATCGGTTGACGTCCATGTACGAACATGTATGGAACGCCGATGGAACGTTCCACACCGTACCGTTCATTCCGTGCTTTAATAATTGCCATGTTTGTAGTGGACAGGTGAGCGTGAGCTCTAGCGTTCACTTCTGTGGCTGCATAACCTCTGCACCTGGTCCTGATTGTGATCCCTGATATAAAAGGCCTCACATGGTTAAAAACTCCTCGTGGAGGCCATGAACAGGTCTTGCGTGTTGCTCATGAATCCTGCTCATCTGTTTCTGTGCACCTTTGTTGTCGGGAAGAACTCCTTGTCTGCCAGTCTGCCGACGCGCCCCTCCTTGTTTCGTGCACACTCGACCCACCGACAAACATCTTGTCTCCCAGTTCTGGAGAATCTGCCTGGTCCTCTCTGCTCTGAAATACAACCTCTTGAGCACCATAGCCCCCAAATTTGGGGCCTGACGTCACTGCTCATAAAAAAAAAAAAAAAAAAAAAAAATCTCATATCACATACAACACACTTGGCACAGGCAGTTCTAGTGGGTTTTCAGAACAAAATCAAACAGCTGGAATTACATGGAATGAATACCTGTAGTGATATATACGTAAATGAAATAATTTCTATTGGTTGGTACCTGAGAAATCTAAAATGGCACACATGGTGCCAGTGGGCACAGCTGGCACAGTCCACCTAACAATGTCTTCACTTCACTTCTAATTGCTCTCTAAAAAAATCAGTTTTTCATTGTTTCTGCATACATTTTAGTGTAGGCGATGGGTACATGTTCTATTATGATTTGCTAAAGGCTCTGGACCGCTATAGCATCATTCTGAAAGGATATTTACTGTAATGTCGATTTCGTTTAGGCGAAAATGAAATTTTTCATTTTCTGCTGTGTGCCATCTTATACTCTGACCCAGTAACATATACAGTGATTCTTACACCTCTGAAATAATCTCACAAATGTTACCTTTATGATACCAAGATTATACAAATAAACCTTGTGGCTGCTGAGATATACTGAATTAATTGTGAGCATGTCATTTTTGAGCACCATCTACAAAAACAAGCCTGGGGCTTAATTATCAAGCTTGGCTCAAAAATCCAAACATTACCGAACACCCTGTCAGCCACAGGATCTACTCCCTTCTGCTCTTGGCTCAGGTAAACTCTGTATTCCGATCAGGAAACTCTGTGAACAAATAATACCCACTTGGATCACCTTGTCGGCTCCCCTCGGCTGCCACATCACTACTTTCTGCGACCTACCCGTCCAAAACCCCCACCAGTCACCGTGCTCGCCAACAGTGAGCGCTCTATTTTTTTGTCTTTTGCTCCTGTTTCTTTTTGCACTTTGAAGCTCTACTTACCACCTGGTCACGATCCACCTGCGCGAGATGCAAATAATTTTCACCAAAATCAAGTGTATTTTTCTGTTAAATTTGCAACTTTTTTCTAATTAACTTCCAATATTTTTCTTGCACATTTGCAACTATATGCTGACTGACAGTGTGCTATCCTTGCACTCTTTATGGAGATGCTGAACAAGGGGGGGGTGAATTTGAGTCATTTTGCTAACAAGGGGGATGGCATCCCCCCTCAAATCACCTACTGAGTATATTCATATGGATCAAAAAAGCTCCCAACCCCCCACCCCCACCGCACCCAAAAAAATCCAATGTGGTAGCCATCAGCATAGAATGTTCTCCATCATATAGTGTGTGAGGTGGAGAACAGCCTTTAATAAAAGTCTGATGGTCTGGCAGCACTCCTTTGTGTGTTCTTGGTGCTGTTTAATAAGACAGTGTCTTTCTCAGTTCCACCTTCTGATAAAAAAAAAAGGCCAAGCTGTAATAATGACAGAATCTCACCCCGCTATCTTCTCATGCTGGACGTCCAGACCAGCCTGAATGAAAGGCAACAGAAATTAGGGTGAGTCCACTGCAAGCGGCTGCACAGTGATGTCATGAGTCTGTTTTGTTGCAATGCAGCAGAAACGGGACACCAGTTAGGCTGCTGCTATTATTCAAGCAATTCCTGCCCATCAGATAAGCCTCTCGGTGCAGAAAGGCTGTAACATCTAATAACATTATCTCCTACTTTCCTCAGGAATCTCCGCTCGATTTTGCACTCTCCCAGGTGCCTGGCAACATCTTATTCAGTTATTAGCAGGGAGACCATTTAAAGGCAAACCTCTCAACCCCGGCGGTAATAATGCACTCTGCTTGTTGTTGCCAAAGGAAACCTGCACACTCCTGGAGGAAGCGCGCTCGGTCCCTCATCGTTGCTCGCATGTTCCAAGCACTTCGCCAAGCCTGCTTCCACCTCAGAGAGAGTGCCACTTGGTGATGATCAAAGGGAAACCCTTATTTTCATCAGATACAATAAATTCACAATCACAGTATTGCGCTTTCATACACAAATGACAGGTGAAGCTGCAGTGACTCATAATACAACACTGACTGTTTTGGGGGGGTTGTAGAAAAAAGGGCATAAGATACAATTTTAGAGAACGCAGATTTGTTTTTAAGGGGATTTATAGCCACAGGAGGGCATCTTTAACACTGCAAAATTGGGCCTTGGCGGAGGTATGAGCTCTGAGTGCCCTCTAGTACAATGGTCCCTGTTATGTCTGGAAAACTGAGGAAGGATCAACAGAGAGCGGTGTTTGCTGGGAACACAAATTTTATGACAGACTGTGCAGATTAAAGAATACAGACTGTTGTCGGGAGGCTGAGCGCTGTAACAGGGAGCCGAAAAGAGGCCAAAAGATGGCTGTCCCTTACTTTTATGAGCTCGGCGTGATGACGTCACCAAGTGGCCACATCACCACGCCAATCCCAACCAAACCTCTGGTTTTCTTACACCACCATCCCCCCCCACCCCCCTTGGAAAAACAGAACAACACATATGTTCAAATTGATCCTCCCCAATGTGGTACATTGAAACCCCCAAACTAGCTAGGGCCAGCGGGTAGACTACCGCGCAACCCAGCGCAGCTGAGTGGTTTATTATGCCGCTATTCGTTGGCAGCTGCGTCCCTAGCTAAACAGTCCTTCTTTTGTTGAAGAAGGCAGTTCAGTTGGAGGGGCCCTGAGGTGAGCCCGTGGTGGACGCACCCCTGGAGGCACAGGGGGATCGTCTTCTTCAAAACCCCAGTCTGTGTCCCACACCGTGCAAGTCAACTCCCGCATGGCCGTGTCATCCGGGGCAGCTGCACAAACTCGGCAAAGGCGGTTGGCGTGCCACACCGAACCATCTGCCACCTGGAAGGTCGCTGACCCCAGCCACACGGTGATCTTGATGGGTGCGGATGGTGGTGGAGATGGTGTTGAGCCAGACTGTGAGTCCGGTTGTTCGGTTCTGCGAATCCGAACCCAGTCCATCATTGCGAGTGGCGCTCTGTTCAGCTGCATTTGGCGTCATGGTTGTGATGGTGTGGCTGTCACGTCCGCTGTGGGGCGTCCACTCCACCAGGTTGTGGTGGTCCTGCTGCATCCTGTTGGGTCATGGACTCGTCATCCTGCAGCCCAGCAGCAGCTCCTGGAGGCCGATGCTGGTCGTGGATTCAGAAGCAGTCCGGTTTCTTCTCCCCCTCTCCTGGGAAGTCTGGTCATGCTGATGTGTTGTTGTCACCGCTGGTAGAACCTGCGCCGAGTTGTTGCATCCAGGTGTTCTCCTGCAGCGGCTCCCTGAGGCTCATGCTGGGTGAGGATCTGAGGCGAGTCGGGTCACTGCCCCTTCTCCAAGCAGTGCTCCTCCTGTGAGCACGGGACGGCTGTACCCTCATCATCGTTGCCTGGGTGTGTTGCATCCCCCTCAACATCGTCGGTCAAATGCAGTCCGTTACTGTCGCAGATGGAGAAGCCCAGCTGATAAAGCAAGTCGCATCCTAGTATGTTGTCTCCATGCATAACCACTTGGAAAACAAAACCAGCAACGACTCTTGACGTGTAGTGGACCGTTAGTGTGATAGTCCCTACATTGCTGAGCCGGTAGCCACCATACCCGTACAGCTCCGCTGGGTTTTACCCAATCAGGTGGTTGGGAAAGAACTTCTTCACGGTGACCCAGTTCAACATCGATCTCACTGTGGCGGTGTCAGGCAGGAGCAGCAAGCTGATGTTGTCCAGCCCTACCATACAGGATGCGGACGCCGCACCTCCGGAGCTCACCGTGTGAATGGTAGTTGCGGGTGAGTGACGTGAACTGACCAGCGGGTTTGGTGGTGGTGCTGACCGGCAAACCTTGGCAAAATGGTTGAATTTGCTAAATTGCTTACATCGTTGCCCCCTTGCCAGGCAGGAACGTGCTCTCTCTCGATGTGTCGGGGAGCCACAGTTGCCACATGAGAAGTGCCTCATAGCATTCTTCTGATCTACAGTGTTTGCTTTGGCCTCTCCTGCCGTGTCACCGGGCCCTTCTGTGGTTACCGCGTATGCTAATGGTGTGTGACTTGGCTGTCATTGTTGTTGCTGCACACCTAACTCCAATGCTAACCTGTTGGCAGACTCTAGCTGGAATGCTTGCTCGATGATACTAGCTAGCATCATGTCATTTGGTGCCATTAGCATCTTCGTCCTCAGCCGCGGACGAAGCTGCACCATTTCATCCTCCAACAGCCCAAATTTGCACATGCTAGCTAGGTAGCAGAGGTCTGCGACGAACTGTTGTGTCATCTCTCCAGTCTTCTGCTGCCGTTGACGAAACCTAATGTGCCGCGCCAACATGTTGTCATCTGGGGCAAAGTAGCTAGCTAGCAGCTCAACTGACTCAGCAAATGTTTCCGTTGGTCCTAGCATGTAGAAAATACATTGGCCTTTTATGCCCAGATAGTGAACCTAGAGCTCATTTCCGTACCTTGTCTAGCTCGTCCAGGCCCAACGCCGATATGTAGGTGGTGAAGGAACTGTGTCAGCATGGCCGCAGTATGGGTGGCTCACCAGGGATTTCCAGAAATGACTGTAGTGGCCTCAGACATGCGTCCATAGTTTACTCTCATTGCCAAATGTTATGTCTGGAAAACTGGGAACTGGTTGCCTGGAACACAAACTATTACAGACTGTGCAGATTAAAGAATACAGAATGTCGTCGGGAGGCTGAGCACTGTAACAGCGAACTGAAAAGACGCTGTAAGAGGGCCATCCCTTACTTTTACGAGCTCGGCGTGATGACGCCACCAAGTGGCCACGTTACCACGCCGATCCCAACCAAACCTGTGGTTTTCTTACACCACAGTCCCCAACCTCCGGTCCCTGGAATGTTCAGGTTTCCGTGGGAAATTTTGCAATTTCCCTTCTTAATTGGTCTAAAAAATTGCAAATAATTTGCCGTTGTTGTGCATGGGTGCATGGATGCCTACAGAATACATACACATCAATGGCAAATCACTTGCAACTTTTTTTTGACAAAATAAGAGGTGAAATTACAAAATTTCCCACAGAAACTTGAACGTTCCAGGGACTGGAGGTTGGGGACCATTGCGCTAGTGTGTGGAGTGTGGCTGGTGCCTTCATGGATGTACAAGTCCTCCATGTGTACTAACCTACCACTATCTCTGCAGCTGATGCTGGCTTCTTTAGCTTTTTACCTCTTGACTGACAAAAAGCCAGATGTGACTGTGGGTCACTGCTCAGTCCACACCAAGCTGCACTAGATTCAAATGCTTGACTCGGCATCAGGGCCAATGAGGTACAAGGATACGCTGACAGGCACAACACCAGAGATTCTATTATGCTCTCAAAGCTGTTTATGGGCCACAATCTTTGAGACCATCCTGAATAAATCCTCTTCATTTTATGTGACCATTCCACTTTTCATATTCAGCAACCACCCAGGTGTGACTGAAGGGCTGCAGCATGTCAGCTAGGCCTCTTCCTTCACCTTCAGCTGAAGAATATGAAAGTACAGGTTGTCCCATCTAAATCAAGTCTACGTTTAACCCTCCTTGTGGCTCTGAATATTCCTCCAATTACAGCGAAGGCACACAGGGTAAATGTCATTCATTCTTTTTCCTGGTCAGCCTAAGGCCCCGAGTCCGCTTTGCTGTACAGTACCAGAAGACCTGGCCGGCCTTCACAGGGCTCTCACTATAGCCCCGAGCCCCGATAAACACACTAAATCCCTGAAATCACTAGCCAGCCCCTGAAACAGAGCAGTGCTCACAGACGAACTGCTGCTGATGAATGTGTCTGAACCTGGCTGTGTTTGACCAGTCCGTCTCTCAGGACCAGTCTCTGAAGAGCGGGCTGGTTTTTCCTCCTGAATGTCTTTTTGACTTTTTCCTCCCTTTACCACAATGTTATTTTTAGCAGTTGGGTTAGAAGAGCAACACGTTCTGGAGGCAGACCCGAAGGCCAAGAAGAAAAATTCCTTTTCCAAAAGACTGCACAGATACTTTTATGCAAATCAACTTTTTCTGCCTTGTTTTTTTCTCCTCAGTTATGCTCAAATTGTGGAATGGAGTAATGAAAAACGCACTTGAACCTTTGCGAACTTCGGAGTGAGATGTTCTCAGCTAGCACTCTGTTCCATAAATAAACTGCATTGTGCTGTATTGGTTTTTAAAACAGTGTGTATGATCATTTGGGTTAAAGTGCCAAGTAGTGTGGAGAGCCAAAGTAAAGCGATGAAATGTAAAAGTTTTCAAAAGCAGGAATCAGTCCAACTCACGGAAGTGCATATTACTTTTTATTTGTTGCAGCTGAATATAGTTTTTGCCTTGAATAAATATAATTAAATTAAATAGTGACATCTCTTGTAACCAAAGATAAAATATCAAGAATTACAAAGTAGTGCATATACAAAAATGATGGCTGCTCATTGAAGATTTCCCCTGACCCACTTCCGATTATTGTAGGAGGCTGAAATTGCACGTTTAATAATACATATCTCTATAAGTCACATGGTAATTTGCAGCTCTGAACTCTGAAGAATTTCTCTTTCTACAGGTGCTAAGGTGGAGTAAGGAGTGAAAACGGAGCAAGTTGACTGCAAGGCGGTCATCAGCAGGAGGTGATTTCAGGGCGAATGCCATGTCTCTCGCTAGCAGAATGACCCACAAGTGTCCCGTTGTTATCCTGCCATCCCCCCAGCCTGGAAAAAGAGAGAATTGACCCCCCCAGTATCATCATACACCTTTCTGTAGGATATCATGCTACATAACTGAATAAATGGACTTTGAAACACCAATTCTAAGCAGAAATGCAAAAAAAAAAAAAAATTGCAACTCTGAATTTTTTTTTCCTCATAAATTTTCAATGTTTTCTCATAAATATGTGATTTTTCATTCATAAATTTGCAATTTTTACCTGTAACTTTTTTACTTGTAACTTTTTTCCTCGGAGATTTGCAGTTTTTTTCTCTCGTAAATTTGTTTTTGCTTTGTAAACTTTATTAATCCCAGAGGGAAATCTAAGCAACCACTCCGCCACCGTGGTCAGCACCGCGGCAGCACAGCAACTCACCCTTGGCCGGGGGATCCCAGGTTTGATCCCAGCCCCTGACCAACAGTGATCTGTGTGGAGTTTGCATGTTCTCCCCGTGTCTGCGTGGGTTTACCCCGGGATTTCTCCGGTTTCCTCCCACATGCCAAAAAAAAACAAAAAAAAAAACATGCAAGTTGGGTTAATTGGCATCAAACTGGGGATTCTAAATTGTCCTTAGGTGTGACTGTGAGAGTGAATGGTTGTCGGTCTCTCTGTGTTGGCCCTGCGGTGGACTGGCGATCTGTCCAGGGTGCACCCTGCCTCTCACCCAAAGATGCTGGGATAGCCTCCAGCCTCCCTGCAACCCAAAAAGGATTAAGCGGAAGAAGATGGATGGGAAATCCAAGGGCATCCACTTAGATGAAACGGCCATGGTGCAGAACCAATCCTGTCGCCATTCACACCTAGGGCCACTTTAGAGTCTCCAGCCAACCTAGCTTACATGTTTTTCAAATGTGGGAGGAAACCGGAGCACCTGGGGTAAACTCATGCAAACATGGGGAGAACATGCAAACTCCGCAGAGGCCCTGAATGCTTTTGGATTTGAACTCATGACCTTCTTATTGTGAGGCAGGAATGCCAACCACTACACCATCATGCCGCCCTACTTTTTCCTCAAATTTGTTACATTTTTCTCATAAATTTCTAACTTTTTCCTGAAAATTTTCATCTTTTCTCTCAAAAATTTGCAACACTCATCTGGATGCTGGTTACATTTTTATTCTGTGTAATTCATTTTTAAATTTGTCTTATCTTCACATCTTTATTTTTGCAAATTTGTACCCAATTTACATTTATACATTTGTACCTTATGCTAACTTGGTGAATACCCCACTTTCCCCTTGTTAAAAACTAACAAATCACCTATACTGCTCAGCAGTTTCCTGTACTCTAGAGGCCGTACACCACGGGAGACTTGGATGAGATGACAGACTTATGGGGAGGATGCCCATTGTATGACGTAGTCAAGGACTGGCGCTGGTGGAAACAGCACCCATTCCCGGGTGATCACAATGCATGAGAGGAGTGGGATGCTGACCAAAGGTGTCCGCCTTCTGCAAGACAACACCCCGGTTCACAACCCGCATGCTACCCAGACGGAAGCACAGTCCTGCGGTTATGAAATCCTTCCCCACCACCCTTACTCTCCCAAACTCGCACCATTTGATGTCCACCTCTTCTAACCTTGAAGTCATTTTTTGAAGAGCAACCACTTCCAAAATGATGAAACGCTGATTTCCGAGGTCAAGTCGTCACTTCTGACGCAACTAGCAGACTTCTACAGGTGAGGTCTCCACAGCTGTATAAAGCGATGGGAGAAGTGAACCCTTGGTGGTACCTATGTAGAGAAAGATTAATAACTGTGCCAAGTTTCATTCCTCTCAGTCCATGGGAAATGGGTCAGGGGAAACCTTTAATGAACAGCCCTTGTACATATAAATAGAGACAGATATTTCATCATGTCAGGACTGTCAAAAGAGGCTTTGGATAGACAGCATCATCAATGACGCTAAACTACTCATTCAGTGCACAGCACCTGAAACATGCTACGAGAGTGCATTAATAGATTGACATCTGCATATTCGTTTCATTCAAGGAAATGATCAAGGAACACAGTCTGATTGAGGAAGACACACAAGCTGCAAGAGATGGTCCAGAAGGCCGATGAGGAGCCAGCAGCAGGATTTATAAGAGTCATTCATTTTCTAGTTTTGCTGGTTATATCCTGCCCAGGTAGGAGAGGGACTGAGGACAACAACAATGGCGACATCTAGTGGTTGTTTTTCAGCATTGCTTTTCCAAGTTTACAGGATAAATACACAGACACAACTTGAGCTTGATGACTGATAAGTAAATAAATACACTGTGCAAATGCAAAAACATGACAAAATGGTATAAATATTTAAAGCTGCACGCAGTGTCTGATTGACGCACAAATGAGAAAATAAAAAGGAATCGTGCCCAAACGCATGGCTCACTGCATTGGACAGACAGAGGATATTACACGATAAACAACAGCCGCTATCTACCAAGTGCAGAAGTGTTGATTTAGAGAGAGTAATTCTTTCAACACACTGCTGTTCAAATAATTGCCCACTCTAGTGCAAATGAGGCCTGAGCAAGTTTGCGTCTGCCTGAATATGACTTAGGGGACTTAAGTTTGAGGTAAATTACCCTTTGGGCTACTTTCACAGTGGATCCACAGCTTACGAAGAGCCACTGCATCATTTGAAAAGGCATCTTTTTTTACATCACTTCAGGATTTTCTAGCTGTCCTTTCTTTTTGGCGTGACCGGTCTGTGCAATTAACAGGCAATAAATGAAGCAGTGGAAATTCTAATTATACATTCATGCGGCACCTACAGTTTCAGCTACAGTAATCTATTGAACTGTTAAAGTGCATGAAGTTACCACAAAGGCACTGCCTGCTTCATTTCTAGTTCTAACTGAGGTCAAACCTTAGCAGACTTATTTATGACGCAGGGTCGGGATCATTTGTTTGGGTAGTTAAGGCTTTTCCCAGCTGGTGCTGATCCTTCGACGGCTCCTCTGCCTGATTCCCTGGCCCTTCACTTGCTTTCCCGCCATTCTTCTTATCGTACTCTGCAGTGATCTGGGCCAGGGTCTTGCCCTTTGTTTCCGGCAAGGTGAGCCCCTGAAACACGGCAGACATCAAGCACACGGCCAGGAAAGGCAGGAAACAGAAGTTCCCCAGACCGCCGACGATAAACGGGAACAACATTCCGATCAAAAACAGGCTAATCCACATGAGCGAGCCGGCCACCATGTACGCCGCAGGCCGAGCCATTTGGTCAAAGATTTCGGCGGGGAGGATGCCGGTCACCCCGGCGGGGCCCAGGCCAAAGCTGAGGATGTAGGCGAACACGCATGCCATGCTGAGGTACGGCATCCCGGCCACCCCGCGACTCTGCAGGGTAAGGGCTACCGTAAAGACTATTGTCCAACAGGTCATGAGGCTGTACCCACCCACGAGAAGATACCTGCGGCCCACACGCTCGATCAGGAGATTACTCAGAATAGAAGCGGTAAACTCAGACGCTCCGGTGCCAATTGTGGCGTACTGGATTTTCCCCAGTGGGATCCCCGCTTCTTGAAAGATGTAGGAAGCATAAAAGTAGAATGCATCGTTTCCACACAGCATCATGGCGCTACTGGCAGCCATGACCGTTCTGAGTTGGGCACGTACATCCCGATCCT
The DNA here is from genome assembly GCA_020510985.1 of Pholidichthys leucotaenia. Lineage (NCBI taxonomy): Eukaryota > Metazoa > Chordata > Actinopteri > Cichliformes > Pholidichthyidae > Pholidichthys > Pholidichthys leucotaenia. Next base: position 454,580,860 of record CM035836.1, read on the forward strand.
TAAACAGGGACCACGGCGTCTTAGCGGAAGCTGTAGATCCAGAATTTAACGACACCGACATCTGCTGCTCCTGAAGCATTTCCTCCATCTCCAGGATTGGCGCCTGTCCACCACGGAGTCTACTGAGAGCTTTAACGCATGCTTCCCTATCTCCTCTGTCGATGAGAAGGTATCTGGGGCTCTCGGGAAACCAGGGGAGCGTAACCAGCTGGATCAAAGCAGGCAAAGCATTACTGGCAAGTAAATAGGTCCAAAGAGGCTCACTCCCTAGTATCTCCGTGAGTCCTACAACTTGACCCAAGAAGATACCAAAGGCAGTGAAAACAGCGGAGGAAAATGCCACAGCACCTCTGAGGTGTTTGGGGGCGCTCTCCCCGAAATACATTGGCTGAATGTTCATGCTGACTCCCGAATTCATCCCCACCAGCAAGCGAGCAAAGATTATCATCTCAAACGATTTTGCCACCCTGCACGTTAGCACCAGCAGGGCGCCAGCGAACATGAAGAGGTTGTTCAAAAGCAGGGACTTCTTTCTGCCGAAGCGCACTGCCATGGGCCCTGCTAAGAGGGCCCCAGCCAGACCACCCAGTGGGAAGGCTGACACTATGAAAGTCCACAGCAAAGTGATCCGAGGGATATCCAGCCCAGCGCCCCAGCGCTCCGTGTAGGTGTCATTGATGAACACCTGGATGTAGCTGGTGGGAGCATTGATGATTGAGATGTTGTAGCCATACTGGAAGGTGCCTCCAATAGCAGCGGAGAACACGGTGAAAGCGAGGGTCCTGGCATCGCCTGACAGCTTCCTGCTTCCCTCTGGTTCACGATCTACAGCAGACTTCATCTCAAAGCGGCTCATGTTAGCACAAATGTGATTGCCCTTTCCTCTGTTATATCGTCACATGTGGCACACGCGTCCCATCAGGCTGTCCTTTGCTGTAAAGAAAGGAAAAGTGATTTAGAAGCCGGTCATAAATAACATAAATTTGGTAATTTTCCTGAGTAATACCTGTAAGGTAGCATACTGGTATGGAAACACGCTTAACGGAAAACGTTACGTAACTGAAAAGGACCTAAATGTTTGCCTGTAAGTCAGTACTCAGGGGATACTAGCAAACATATTTGGGAACGTTTCCGCATGCGTAAAGCGTGTACAGACTGCTGATTGGCCAATGTGAAACCCGTCATTATTCTGCGATTACTACAGGGCAAAAAGGATGTGAGTAAACGCCGTCGTTTTATGTAATCCCGTTTTAACTTAAATGAAGAGCATTATGTAATGACATAAAAGCTTAGACAATCACACACATGTTGTGTTTGTTGTTGAAATGTGCGCTGGAAGTAAATTACATGCCGATATTAGCGTTTATGCAAATACTACCGTGATTAGCTTAGCTGGGCTAGCTTAGCCATGAACAGTTGACAGTAATCCACATGAGGCTGAATTAAAGACACAACAACTGTATGAAGTTGTGAATGCGTTTAGCTGTGGTTTTCGGTCATGTTTGGGTGGTTTGAAAACGTTATGAACTGTGTGTGTTTTGAGTATTGTGCATGCTTGTAAGCGTTTACGCAGACTATTTTTACTAAACGCCAACTGTCCAGTGATGTTAGCTGTGTGCAGAGTCTCGTTTTACATTCGTATAGATCACCAGGGGAACTTATCCTGTACTCGTAACTAGTAAACAGGAAGTCTTTGTCGTCATCGTGCTGTGCGAAACATTACAGCTAAATAATGTGTACTATAATTTTCTGACGATGCAAACGCATTTGATCAACTAAGGTTTATGATGAATCGAATTCTTAGTGCAGTAAATAGCATTGGTGCATATATCTTAATTCGTGTTTTTTATTTGTTTCCATGTGCTGATATCGTGACTTAATAGAACAGAAAAATAAAACAAGTGATTATGATCAATTGGAATAATCCACTTTGATTGAAGATAAGCCCTTATAAGTCCCACAATGGGGAAATTACGGGATTGCAGCAGCAAAGGGATAGCAGCACTCAGAGCAGTAGTAAATGACATACTAAGATAAGAATAGGTTAAGCTAAGCAGTAAATAAATACATGTGTACACGGTGCAGGAGCACTGCGGTTAGCTAGTTCCCACCCTGGTCATTCCCTGTTTGAACTGCTGCCATCAGGCAGACGATATCAATCAATTAACGTAAGGACAAGCAGACTCAAAAACAGTTTTTTTCCAGCTGCAATAAACATAATGAATGCAGTATAAAGTAGCTGGCTGCTGAAGGTGTATAAAGGGACTGTGCAGTGGCAGAAATGTGTGATCGTATGGGTGTGTGTTTGTATGCCTGTGCTTGTTTTTATATATTTTTATATTGAGCTTATATATTTTATGAATGTTGCTCTGACTGGCTGGCACTTTAAATTTCATTGTATATGTGACAATGATAAATAAAGTTCTGCTCTATCTATTCTGTTCTATCAACAGTATTACAGTGAGTTAAATTACCTGGCAAAATATAAATATCGACCCAGCCAGTATATTTCACATTGAATGAACAGTGTTGTTGCCACCCTGGATAATAATTGTAATTGTCTTAGTTGTGTATTGGGGGGACGATCTCTGTTGTGCAGAGTTGTGACATTTAATGCAGCCTCTATCAGCAGTATTGATTATACAGCTTACAGATTTAGCTTAAAGGAATTAATTAAAAAAAATCCTGGGCAGTTTTCTAATATGCAGCTTTTACATTAGAAATAATTACATGATTAGATTTTTTTTTGTTGAGGCTTAATATGTGCTACACAGCCGGTAACTGTGAATTTGAGCAGAGTGGGGCATAAAGCTATATGGTGGTTAACGTTTTTTTAGATGTTTGATAAATTAGCAGGTATTACTCAAACACAGAGAAACTAGTGTTTGAATTGGCGTCATGAACTGACTGCGCATTTTAAAAATCAACAACTCTTCTAACTCCTGTATAGCACTCAGTAAATCAAACTTATTAATTTCTGTAATTAAAGTAGGAACTTTTGTGCAGTTATTTATCTTGACGAGTTTGATTTCGATTGAAATCATACAGCAGTGTGTTAGATTTGATGAACATATTTTTCTTAAAACAGGGACTTTTTTTATTTTTCTCTTATTCCACAAGGGCGCCGTCTCCAACCAAGAGGAAGGACGATGACAAGAGTAAACAGAGGGGCAAGGAGAAGACTGGGACCGCCAAAGAGGGAGCCGACAAAGACCGGGGCCGAGAGAAGAACCGCACACGACGCAGTGCTTCCAGTGGGAGCAGCAGGTTAGAGGATGTTCTGAGGAAAAGAGACTGTAGTAAAGCAGTCTTGCAGACCTTTTTTCCCCTCTTAAATTCAATTCTGTCTTTCAGGTCGAGCTCCAGTTCCAGCAGCAGCTCAGGTTCCAGCTCCGGCTCCTCCAGTGGCTCCAGCTCGTCAGGCTCCAGCCACTCGGGCTCCTCCAGCTCCCGCTCATCCTCATCATCATCTTCATCCTCCTCGCCAAGCCCCAGCCGCCAGCGTCACAACAACAGACGACGCTCACGCTCAAAGTATAGAATTGTCAAATTCAATTTCAATTCAATTCAATTTCAGCTTTATTTATAATGCGCCACATCACAACAAAAGCCGTCTCGTGGCGCCACAGTGCAGATAAAAAAAAAAAAAAATCACACAGTCACAAAAAAACCCAGCAATCAGACGATCCCCTATGAGCAAGCACTAGGCGACAGTGGAGAGGAAAAACTCCCATTTGGAAGGAAGAAACCTCTAGCAGAACCAGGCTCAGGGAGGGGCAGTCGTCTGCTGCGACTGGCTGGGGATGAGGGGATAGGGAGGATGGAAGGACAGACATAAAAAACATAGCAGTAAGATGCCAAGTACAATATTGGAGATCAACCAGCAGTGTGGATCAGATAACAATAGAACAAGAGTGGGGTTAAAAGACACAAATACCCTCCTTAAACAAAGGCTATATTAAAAAGGAAGGATTTTACCCTGTTCTTAAAGACAGAGACCGAGTCTGACTCCCGGACCCAGAGCGGTAACTGGTTCCAGAGAGAAGGGACTTGGTAGCAGAAGGCTCTGCCTCCCACCGTACTTTTGGAGATTCTGGGCACCACAAGTAAGCCAGCATTTTGGGAGCGTAATGCTCTGTTAGGATGGTAAGGTAATATCAGATCTTTTATATATTGGGGGGCCAGATTGTTAAGAGCTCTGAAAGTAAGAAGAAGGATTTTAAACTTGATTGGAATGGATGGACACAAATGGATGAACACTCTGACATAACCAATTAAACAAGTGCTGATCATTGTCTCTTCTGTACTGAATGTGACACTCTGAAAACCTCTTTTAATCTCCTTATATTGGAGATATCTGTAAGTAGCAGTTAAAATTTCAATTTGGATGTCTCTATAGGTCTAAATCAGCAAAGAAGGATGAGCGGGATCGACGGCGTAGGAGCCCCACACCCAAACCTACTAAGGTCCATCTGGGTCGGCTGACCAGGAATGTCATCAAGGTACACACCTAACCGTACATTTATTAAAGGACAATTTTTGTTGCTCTAATCACATCTCACTTTTGTTAAAACTGCTTGCTAACATTACGTAAACATGAAGCAGTGATGTATTGTTGTCCTCTTTTGCCTCTAACACCTTCGTGGTAAATTTCTAGTTGGAGGGTGTCTGCTGGTTTGTATGCTACAGTACAGGACTGACGCAGAATTTATAGTTTTACTTTAAGATGGAGGCCAACACAAGTAAATTCCAACCCCAGTGGCACAAGAGCATAAAATGGAAGAAATTTCTGCTCTCACACACTGCTGCCTTGCAAAGATGTGGTGCAGCAAGGCAGAAATTTACTACTATCAGTGGTCAGTGTTAAGCTGTATCATCACATAAAATTTCCACTGTCTGCATGCTCAGATATTGTGATGAAGAACTGAAATACATCAAAGCAGGCCAGATTTTTTTTAATGACAGTGAAACTGGTAGAGCTATACCCAACTAGCGATTACTCAGATATTTATTCATTACACCAGTTTTACATTTCTTTAATTTGGTATTCAGACATTCGGTTTCTCCCTCATAACTGATGGGTTTTAACCAATTTCACTAAAAGATTTCTTAAAATTTAGGGGGAAAAACTCACAAATTGAGAAGAAGAAAAAAACAACTTGATGGTAAAATCGCTAACTTTACAAAAAAAAAAATCACCTACATACATTAGCAAATATAGAGGAGATAGACTTAAATTTACATGACAGTGCAAATTTGAGGGAAAAATGCTAAATGTTCTCAAAATGTTGTTGGAAATAACATTTACAAGGGGGGTGCATATTTATAAGAACAGTGTATTTAATTTGAGAGACAAAAGCTCTCAAATTTACAAGAAAAGCTGCAACTTTATGAGAAAAAGGCAGCATTAGCATAATATTTAAGAAAACTCCAGCCATCGTCTTCCGCTCAATCCTCTTTGGGTCGCGGGCGGCTGGAGCCTATCCCAGCATCTTTGGGCGACAGGCAGGGTCCACCCTGGACAGATCGCCAGTCCATTGCAGGGCCAACACTGAGAGACAGACAACCATTCACTCTCACAGTCATACCTAAGGACAATTTAGAATCCCCAGTTTGATGCCAATTAGCCTAACTTGCATGTTTTTGGCATGTGGGAGGAAACCGGAGAAATCCCGGAGTAAACCCACGCTGACACGGGGAGAACATGCAAACTCCACACAGATCACTGTTGGTCAGGGGCTGGGATCGAACCAGGGATCCCCCGGCCAAGGGTGAGTTGCTGTGCTGCCGCAGTGCTAACGACTCCTCCACCTCCTGAAAAACATTGATGCTGACGCAGCCCACTGAGCAGGGAGAGACTTTACAGAATACAAACCCCAATTCCAGTGAAGCTGAGTTGTGTAAAATGTAAATACAAGCAGAATACAAAGACTTGCAAATCCTTTTCAGCCTATATTCAGTTGAATACACTATAAAGACACGCTATTTAATGTTCAAACTGCTAAACTTTATTGCGGTTTTTTTGTTTGTTTGTTTTTTTACAAATATTCCCTCATTTTGAATTTGATGCCTGCAACACGTTCCAAAACAGCTGGGACGGGGGCATGTTTACCACTGTGTTACATCACCTTTCCTTTTAACAACACTCAATAAGCGACTTTCGCATTTCGGCTCACACAAAGCATCATGGGAACGTGGCTACCAAACATGCTCTATCGATACCTTTAATTTATGGAAAGTTCCTGATCTACGAGCATATTGTATGCGTAGGGGTCTTCCCAGTTGTACCCGCAAACGCAAGGATAAACTAGTTGTGCTTGCATTTGCGGCCACATTGCAGAAATTGGCCAAAATGGTCCCCCCTGTATGTATGCTGACATAGCAGATTTTTTGTTGTCAAAGGGCCAAGCACCCTTACTTGCAAGATTCTGAAATGACTACAAAGAAGGTAAGCGAGTGGTTTGACAGCTCAACTTTGGTTTTGTCATTTTGAGTAAATTTCACTACAAGGCGTAGCCTGCTTACTTAGATCTATAGGTTGATACTACTATAGTTTAAGTGCCACACGTTTTCAATGATTTGCAGTTTTATTTTAAACCAGCCTACTTATCAATGGCCTTAATTACATGTGTGTGTAGATCAGGCTTCATTACCAATATACAAAGAACTAGATCCTAGATCCAGGCCTGCCTGTCCGTACCTACTACTTCAGGGTTTAGACTCGTGTCAGTTAGGCTAGAACTTGAACAACACACAACACTATTTAATTCTGTTATAATATAGACTTACTGCTTTAATCCAACAATTATGTCCATCCGGATCCTTCAGCTCCGTGGGGAATGTATATAACGTGAATGGTGGCGGACATGTACACACGCTGGTCCCAAAGTTACACACACGTATGCTACAAGTTTGCTTTTTCCACTGCTCTAGATGATACATGCCGTTCCCACACTTCACTACGGCACAATGTGCACCTGGCATAACGGCGATTTAAAGCTTGAAGCAGACTTTAAACAGCAATTGTTCAGGTGTGACAGTACTGTCTCTATACAAAAGCAAGGCGGCTACCGGAATGTTTGGTAGTCGTGAACTTTGAACTCACATAGTCCGCAGATGCGCACTCGTAATGTGAAAGTTGGTTATAAGCATTTAGGAACTGAGGACAATAATTGTTGAAGCTTTGTAGGTGGAATTCTTTCCCATTCTTGCTTGTACGACTTCAGTTGCTCACCAGTCCGGGGTCTCCACTGTTGTATTTTGCGCTTCATAATGCACCACACATTTTCAACAGGAGAGGCCAGTCTAGTACCCGCACTCTTTTACTACGAAGCCACGCTGTTGTAACACGTGCAGAATGTGGCTTGGCATTGTCTTGCTGAAATAAGCAGGGACGTCTCTGATAGGGATGGGAATTGATAAGCTTTTATCAATACCAATGGCATTGTCGATTTTGCTTATCGATCCGATTCTTTAGCGATTTCCTTATCAATCCTTGACGAGTTTTCCATGTAAGGAAAAAGCAGGCCTTCACAGGATTTCAGCATCAATGCAGGAGTTATTTTTCTGACTTTAAACAATGCTTCTTCACATAAAAAGATATAATAAAATCAAATATAAAAGACTGTAGACATGTAAAAATGGGCATTTATGCCTTGTAACGTTTATGTTTAAATGCTGAAAAGCAATATAAATAAAAGCAGTGTAAACTGAATACTGAAGTGATTAGAAACAACTGCACAATTATGTTATTTTAACAATCACAAAAATATACATGCTGTACTTGGGTGTAATTTTTGCATGTTTAAATATATACAGTATATATGCACAGTGTATATACTACACCCACACGTGCATAAGATAATTGTATATTGACATACAATTCAGTATTAATCTGTAACATACATCACATGTACCACCTACCCAAACTCCAGCTGCTCTACGGTCGTGAATGGATGTAAGCCTTGCACTGCAAACTTCATTACAGCTCCATTATCCTGACAAGGAGCGGAGGATGAGCAGGTTGGTAGAACCTCAGCGCTACCTGTTGTTGTCATCGTCCAAAATGAATAAGATCATATTTAATCATATTCAGATGTTTTTAGTTGGGTTTTGTGAGTTAAAAAAAAAAAACAGACTAAACTTAGCTTGCGAGGCTGCTAGCATCACGCTAATATTCTGCTAATAATAATAAGCTAATATTACTGTCACGTGCTGCTGTTTGGAAAGCAGGTGCGAGCGCACTTCGTAGACTGTTGTACACATTGCAGTCTTTCAGTTTATCCCATGCTGCCACGTCAAGAGAGGTTTCAGCTCGTGTTTATCATACGCCATGCTGCTAGTACCATACGGTTCTGCCACTGTCCCACAGTAGTGACGGCATCATGGCGTTGCTTGGTAACGGCAGCGTGTGACGTCATGATGCATGCCGTTTTAAAAAAAAAAATACAGAAGTGTTTAAGCCCGCAGCATTGATGGCATCAGCCACGTACAATTCCAGGGGTTCGAAAAATGTAGAACCGGTTCTCAATTCCCATCCCTAGTCTCTGAAAAAAAATGTTGCTCGAATGGCAGCATATGTTGCTCCAAAACCTCTATGTGTGATGCCTTCACAGATGTGCAAGTTACCCATGCCATGGGCAGTAATACACCCCCATACCATCACAGATGCTGCCTTTAGAACTTTGATCTAATAACAGTCTGGATGATCCTTTTCCTCTTTGGCCCGGAGGACACAACGTCCCATGATTTCCAAAAACAGTTTGAAATGTGGACTCATTAGTTGACGTGGTTTGGGCATCTGATCAGGATGCCTCCTGGATGCCTCCCACTTCACTTGTTTCAGGCGCATCCCACTGGGAGGACAGTCCGGGGCAGACCCAGGACACGCTGGAGATACTACAGTGGTGGGAAAAAGTGTTTGCCCCCTTCCTGATTTCTCTTTTTTTTTTGTGTTTGTCACACTTCAATGTTTCAGATCATCAAACAAATTAAAATATTAGACAAAGATAACACAAACACAAAATGCAGTTTTTAAATGAAGGTGTTTATTATGAAGGGTAAAAAAAATCCAAACCTACATGGCTGTAACCTGTGTGAAAAAGTGACCCCCCCCCCCCGTTAAAACATAAATTAACTGTGGTGTATCACATCTTTGGAAAGCTGAGTTCAATTTCTTTAGCCACACCCAAGCCTGATTACTACCACACCTGTTCTCAATTAAAAAAAAAAAATCACTTAAATAAGACCTGCCTGACAAAGTGAAGTAGACCAAAAGATCCTCCAAAGCTAGACATCATGCTGTGATCCAAAGAAATTCAGGAACAAATGAGAAACAAAGTAAATGAGATCTATCGGTCTGGAAAAGGCTATAAAGCCATTTCTAAAGCTTTGGGACTCCAGCGAATCACAGTGAGAGCCATTATCCACAAATGGCAAAAACACGGAACAGTGGTGAACCTTCCCAGGAGTGGCCGGCCTACCAAAATTACCCCAAGAGGTCACAACAGACCCCACAACAACATCTAAAGAAGTGCAGGCCTCACTTGCCTCAGTTAAGGTCAGTGTTCATGACTCCACCATAAGAAAGAGACTGGGCAAAAATGGCCTGCATTGCAGAGTTCCAAGACGAAAACCACTGCTGAGCAAAAAGAACATAAAGACTCATCTCACTTTTGCCAGAAAACATCTTGATGATCCCCAAGACTTTTGGGAAAATACTCTGTGGACTGACGAGACAAAAGTTGAACTTTTTGGAAGGTGTGTGTCCCATTACATCCGGCATAAAAGTAACAGCATTTCAGAAAAGGAGCATCATACCATTAGTAAAATATTGTTGTGGTAGTGTGATGGTCTGGGGCTGTTTTGCTGCTTCAGGACCTGGAAGACTTACTGTGCTAAATGGAACCGTGAATTCTGCTGTCTACCCAAAAATCCTGAAGGAGAATGTCCAGCCATCTGTTCGTGACCTCAAGCTGACGCGCACTTGGGTTCTGCAGCAGGACAATGATCCAAAACACACCAGCAAGTCCACCTCTGAATGGCTTAAGAGCAACAAAATGAAGACTTTGGAGTGGCCTAGTCAAAGTCCTGACCTGAATCTGATTGATATGCTGTAGCATGACCTTAAAAAGGCAGATCATGCTTGAAAATCCTCCAATGTGGCTGAATTACAACAATTCTGCAAAGTTGAGTGGGCCAGAATTCCTCAACGGCACTGTAAAAGACTCATTGCCGGTTATCGCAAACACTTCATTGCAGTTGCTGCTGCTAAGGGTGGCCCAACCAGTTATTAGGTTTAAGGGGCAATCACTTTTTCACACAGGGCCATGTAGGTTTGGATTTTTTTCCCCTTAATAATAAACACCTTCATTTAAAAACTGCATTTTGTGTTTACTTGTGTTATTGAATTGAATAAGGTTTATTGTCAATACTACCATACGTAATACATACAGGAGAATTGAAATTTGACTTGACATTGGGCGCGCTCAGTAAGCGCATCCCATAGCCGGGGCAGCCCGAAGGCGCCAGTCGAACAGTGAGGGTAAAGAGGGGAAGGGGGGGGGAGAGGAAAACACAATAGGCAGAGAGAAAAAACATAGTTATCAGAATAACGCTCATATAAAGCTCAAATGAGCCAAATTTTGATCACACAGAAAAAAAACCTCTATGCACAATTAGCAGACGTTGACAAATGACAAAGCAAGAGAGACCAGTGTATGTAGTCAGCATATGATCAGTGTGTGATGCAGTGTGGAGGTGTGTCAATTGCTGGTGAACAGCAGAGGGCACCCCCTGGCAACGGATAGTCATGTGTTCTACTCGGCATGTCCATTCTCATGCAGGTGGCAAGTTCTGTAAACACATGATAGCGCTGTCCTTGAGAAGCTCGATCTGCAGAACAACAGCCATTGTTTGTCGATGTTTGGGTTAAGCCACTTCTCCAGCGTTATCTTCATCGAGGAGGAATGTAAACAAGGGCACCAAAACACAAGGTCAAATCTGCACAGTGCACTCAGAGAATAAAAAAATTTCCCTCTCTTCGATTCTGTGCTTCAAATTTCATACAGGCTTGAATCATGCTTTAGATCGTTCTCTGGAGAGCACTCAGCGATCCACAGATGTTATCCACCTACCGAAACATAGGTAAACATGTCCAAGAGAGTCCGTTCTCTCTTCAATGCATGCCAGGTGGTAAATTCCATGTTAATCCTGCCGCTGACAGTCAGTGCTCCCCCCAGCTGGACGAATTGTTGAATTTGTTGAGGGAGCTACGCCGGGGTCCGCATTTGATTAGCTCACCCAGATAATTTCGATACACTAGGAAAACTCCAGGGGCCAAACAGAAGATCCTGTGATCAGTTCAATCTCAGTCGAATCACACAGACACATGAATTCCAATGCCATGAGTCTTCCTTGGGTTCCCCCTTGACCCGATCTTCTTCTTTTAAAGTGGTGACAATCGCATATAAGCCGCTTTCCAGATCCATAATTTCCATTTGGATTAAGATTCAGCCAGGAGAAGAGCGACATTGCAAGCTGGGATCAGAAGGGAGAGGATTAGGAGGGAGAGGGAAGAAAAGCGTCTACTCTCTCTCAGTATCTTTGTCTATTTAAATTTGTTTGATGATCTGAAACATTTAAGTGTGACAAACATACAAAAAAATGAGAAATCAGGAAGGGGGCAAACTCTTTTTCACACCACTGTATGTCTCCCAGCTGGTCTGGGAACACCTTGGTATCCTCTCTGAACAGCTGGAGCAGGTGGCTGGGGAGAGGGAAGTCTGGGCTTCTCTGCTTGAGTTGCTGCCTCCATGACCCGGACCTCCGGAAAAGCTGTAGAAGATGGATGGATGGACTGGTTAGACCACAGCACACTTTTCCACTGTGTCAGTCCATCTCAGATGAGATCAAGCCCAGAGCAACCGGCGGTGTTTCAGGATGTTAGTGATCTATGGTTTTTGCTTTGCATGGTAGAGTTTTAACTTGCACTTGTAGATGTAGTGAAGGACTGTGTTGACAGTGGTTTTGTGAAGTGTTCCAGAGCCCACATGGTAATTTACAGAATGCTAGTTTTATAACAGTTTCTTAAGTGGACATTTTTGTCTTTAAGGACTCTCAAGGGTAATAAATTTTGAATCTGATGTTACACAGAAACAGAAAAAATCAGTATTTTGGACAATTTATGACACCTAAGACTGATTTAAAAATAAAAAATGCCTCAGCCACCCAACATTAGTTTTCTGGAAAAGAACTCATGTTTTGTTTTGTTTTGTTTTTCAAAAGTAACAACAGTGACATCATGTAATCAAACTGGCATTTAAAGGGTTAAATTTTTCAAAATGACTGACTGGTAGTTTTGAGCAGGGCTGAAGTTGTTTAAGAGGTTTATGCAGAAAAAAGCAGAAAAATCACGGTTTTTTGTAAGTGGACATTTTTGTCCTTAATGACTCCAAAGGGTAGTAAATCAAAGTGGTGCCTGAGGGTTCAATGATCGTCTAGCAGTGTTTACTGTGGCTCTCATAACATTAGTGCTATAGCAAATTATGACCGATATGACTGAAGGTAAAAAGTGTTCAGTTTCTATTAATCCTGGCCTTGTTGGTCCTTTTATTGATGTGAAAAGCTACAGTTTTTAAAAAAAGATTTTTATCACACTGCAGGAAAAACAGAACAGACTCAAATGCTGTTCGTTATAATGGGGCCCAGTCAGTCAGCTTTGCTTAGGTGAAGGTGAAATAGCCAATCAAAAGTGCACGTTTGCATCTTCTTCCAGTAGTTATTGATGTTATTATACCAGGGACTTGGACACGCCCATGAATGAGTTTTACACTTTGGACGAGATTGTCATAATACAGCCCAATGTGTTAATGATTTTGCTAATGTAGACTGAACAGTAGACAAGCAGGAAATGAGAAATAATTAAAACAAACGTGTCATCAGGCTGGAAATGTACTCGCGGGGCAAAGAGACAGCAGAAACTCCTGACATTCTTACTCTGTGTCTTTCTGAAGGAACACATCCAGGAGATTTTCTCCACCTATGGCAAGATAAAGGGGATCGAGATGCCCATGAACCGCAACCACCCCAACATGTCCAAGGGCCATGCCTACGTGGAGTTCGAGACCCCCGAGGAGGCAGCCAAAGCGCTGAAACACATGGACGGAGGTAGGAACAGAGACGTCAGAGGATGCTCTCGCTCATGCGGCACACAAAGCTGAGGGACACGCTGATGTCTTTCAGGTCAGATCGACGGTCAAGAAATCACGGTCACGGCAGTGCTGGCTCCCACGGTGCGCCCCCCGCCCCGCAGACTGTCCCCTCCCCGCAGGATGCCTCCCCCACCACCGATGTGGCGCCGCACTCCACCTCGAATGAGAAGAAGGTAATCAGCTGATGGTGGAAAGCAATACACCAGTGCAGTGCTCAAACTGAATGTTCTAACTAGAGGGCACCCAGAGAGTGCATATCTCTCCCAAGGTTGTTTGTTGTTCATTAGTTTTTCATGAGATACTGTATGCAAAAATCTTTTGGAAAAACAAACTGCAATGTAAACACAACCTCCTTGTGAGCTGTTAGTCGTGCTGCGATGAGCAGTCAATTAATCGATTAATAACCTCTCTTTTTAGGTCTCGTTCTCCAAGGCGCCGCTCCCCAGTACGCCGCAGGTCTCGATCGCCCGGCCGCCGCCGTCACCGGTCACGCTCCAGCTCCAACTCTTCACGCTAATGATTTTTTTTGGGGGGGGGGTTAAAAACACAAACCTTCCTCTCCACTCTGAATTAGCTCTTCTATTTTGTGTTTTATCATCAGTGTGGACTGCCAAATAAAACAGAAGTGTGAGGCTGTGTGCAGCTGGCCGTCATGTGATGAGTCCATGGACACCAGAGTCATTACGGCAGCACAGTGAATTGTTTTAAAAGTTTGAAGCTACTGTGAAACCTATGGTAGTCTATGATTGAGGGTAGAGATGCTGAATAACGGCAGCTGTGGACCACAGCCATATCACACGGTTACAGCTGGACAGTGGCCCATCAAGACAGGACTTAGCCCCTTTTTGACATTTTTACTTTTGTTACATTGAAATTTTTAATCATTTTTTGGGGGGAAAAATTTGTTTTGTGTGTGTGTTTATTTGGCATAGGTGTTCTAGTTAACAAATGGCTAATTACAGCTCATGTATGCTTAGTCAGTAAAACGGAAACAGAAAACTGAGGGGGAAAACAACTGTTTAGAACACTGTAATGTTAATAATGCAGTCCAAACACCAATAAAAGTGTCATGACAGTACAAAGCTAACAACAGTCTGTAGTTTTGGGGTTTTTTTTCTGAATTTGGCATTAGATAAAGTGTTTTGTTAATAAATATAAATTATATTTAGCAGCCATAATAAAGGCCATGCCCAGAATATACAATCACATGTAGGAGCTACATTTGCCTTAAAGGGGTCATTCACTCTTTCCCCCCATATTTTAACAGCTCACACAGGTTTTACTGAAATGTTTGTGGCATATTTTGGTACAAAAAGTTTCTTCAATTATTGCAGCATCGTTGTGAATAATCTTTTGCAATCCTCCTCAGAATGGCTGGTTTATAGATAGATAGATGTACTTTATTGATCCCAAACTGGGAAATTACAGTTTCAGTGCATGTCTCTTTAAATCTCTATGACCACATTTAACTCCACCCTCCCACTTGCATCACTATTGTGAATCTTAGCTGGCTAGCTCCTTGCACAGAGCCAGCTAACGTCAATTTGTCTTGAAGAATGAATGGAAAAAAAAAAACATCACTGGTGGACGGGTGTGTGCTTTCAGCAGTCGATAGGCTCTGGCCGGCCCCTGGAGTACAATAAGCACAGAAATGTTCGTGAATGAGTGACTAAACGGCTTGGATCTCAGTTGGAGAAAATAAAACTTTAACTATGCTTAAAAAAAAAAAAAAACAAGTATACAGTGCATCCGGAAAGTTTTCACAACGCTTCACTTTTTCCACATTTTGTTATGTTACAGCCTTATTCCAAAAGGGATTAAATTCATTTTTTCCCTCAAAATTCTACACACAATACCCCATAATGACAATGTGGGGGAAAAAATGAGATTTTTGCAAATTTATTAAAAATAAAAACCTAAGAAATCACATGTACATAACTTCACAGCCTTTGCCATGAAGCTCAAAATTGAGCTCAGGTGCATCCTGTTTCCACTGATCATCCTTGAGATGTTTCTACAGCTCAGTTGGAGTCCACCTGTGGTAAATTCAGTTTATTGGACATGATTTGGAAAGGCACACACTTGTCTATATAAGGTCCCACAGTTGACAGTACATGTCGGAGCACAAACCAAGCATGAAGTCAAAGAAATTGTCTGTAGACCTCTGAGACAAAATCGAGGCACAAATCTGGGGAAGGGTACAGAAAAATTTCTGCTGCTTTGAAGGTCCCAATGAGCACAGTGGCCTCCATCATCCATAAATGGAAGAAGTTCGGAACCACCAGAACTCTTCCTAGAACTGGCTGGCCATCTAAACTGAGCAATTGGGGGAGAAGGACCTTTTTTTTTTTTTTTTTTTTTTAAATTACTTACTTTGTACCCGTAGGTAGATTTGTTTTGCAGTCTGGTGACAAGCCACCAGCTGCCAGTCGCTATGTGCGCAAGCGCCCCATATCCCTAACCTGCATGTTTTGGCATGTGGGAGGAAACCGGAGAAATCCCAGAGTAAACCCACGCAACACGGGGAGAACATGCAAACTCCACACAGATCACTGTTGGCCGGGGGCAGGGATCGAACTCACGATCTCACGATCCCCCGGCCGAGGGTAAACTGTGCTGCCACAGTGCTAACCACTGCGCCACCGTGCAGCCCGACCTCCGGACCTTAGTCAGGGAGGTGACCAAGAACCCAATGGTCACTCTGTCAGAGCTCCAGTGTTCCTCTGTGGACAAAGGAGAACCTTCCAGAAGGACAGCCATCTCTGCAGCAATCCACCAATCAGACCTGTATGGTAGAGTGGCCAGACAGAAGCCACTCCTTAGTAAAAGGCACATGGCAGCCCACCTGGAGTTTGTCAAAAGGCACCTGAAAGACTCAGTCCATGAGAAACAAAATTTTCTGGTCTGATGAGACAAAGATTGAACTCTTTAGCGTGAATGCCAGACGTCATGTTTGGAGGAAACCGGGCACTGCTCATAACCATGCCAGTGGTGGTGGCAGCATCATGCTGTGGGGATGTTTTTCAGTGGCAGGAACTGGGAGACTAGTCAGGATAGAGGGAAAGATGAATGCAGCAATGTACAGAGACATCCTGGATGAAAACCTGCTCCGGAACGCTCTTGACCTCAGACTGGGGCGACAGTTCATCTTTCAGCAGGACAACGACCATAAGCACACAGCCAAGATATCGAAGGAGTGGCTTTAGGACAACTCTGTGAATATCCTTGAGTGGTCCAGCCAGAGCCCAGACTTGAATCCAATTGAACATTTCTGGAGAGATCTGAAAATGGCTGTGCACCGACACTTCCCATCCAGCCTGATGGAGCTTGAGAGGTGCTGCAAAGAGGAATGGGCAAAACTGCCCAAAGATAGGTGTGCCAAGCTTGTAGTATTATATTCAAAAAGACTTGAGGCTGTGGACTTCCGGTCTGGACGCCATGGCGACTGCAGCTTAACACTGAAGCTCTCAGACCCAATCCAGGATAACACCTTGAAAATCAAACTTAACGGATTTTTGAAGGAGTGAAAATCAAAAGACAAAATCATCATGTCTAAAGGAAAACAGAAGAAACTGAAATTCTCCAGGCCAGGACACGTATCGGCCGGAGAATCTGAACTGGAAGATCTCCGTTCAGAAGACGAGGAACTGGTGATAGCTAACAAAAGGGTTAGCCTGAAATCACTATTTGAGGAGCTACGACGATTTCGCCGAGATGTTACGGCCGAATTTCGGGAATTCAGAGAAGAATTGAAAAGGACAAACAGCAGAGTGGACCAGGCCGAGAACCGAATCTTGGAAACAGAGGATCGAATAAAAGTGCTCGAAGATTCTGTGCTAGACCTACGCAAAAGACAAGCAGCTATAGAGGCTAAGCTAACCGACCAAGAAGGAAAACAAAGAAGAGACAACATAAGAATTCATGGTCTGATAGAAGGAACCGAAAATGGTTTTAACTCAATGGCAGAATGCGTGGAATCCTTACTAAGAGAGAAATTGGATATTCCACAAACCACCGACTTGAAGATAGAAAAGGCACATCGTTCATTAGCCGCTAGGCCGGCGGCGGAAGCGCCCCCACGTTCGGTGTTGGTAAGATTTTCCAATTTCAAAATAAAACAAGAGGTTGTAAGACTGGCCTGGCAGAAAAAAGGATTTATGCACCAGGAGAGAAAAGTCTACGTGGAACACGATTACGCCCCGGAGGTCCTTAAAAAGCGCAGGGAATACAATGACGCGAAAAAGGTGTTAAGAGAGAAGAAATTGCGCTTTCAGACACCATTTCCTGCGAAGTTAAGGGTCTTCTACGGCGATGAAACGTGTCTCTATAATTCGGCGGAAGAAGCAACAGCTGACATGGCGAAAAGAGGGCTCCCGGTAACGGTATTTAAACCTGCAGCAGACCCGAGTGAGAAGATCAAAGCGCAAACATGGACAACACAAAGACCCTCAAAATCCACGGACCAGCAGCGGGAAACCCAGCACCAGAGCGTCGCGGATAAACTATCCGTTTTCAGGTTGGAATAGCGACCTTTTTTTTTTTTTTTTTTCTTTTCTCTTGAATCAATCCGCACATCCAACCCCCCTCATACAAGGTAACAAACATTAAAGGAGATGCATATTCAGCATGTGGTAAAACATTTCATGGAACAATCATATTATTTGAAACAAATAAGTCTTTGTAATAAAAAAAAAAAAAAACTTGTTAAAATAGAAATGTGACAATAATCCACATGTTCTCCTCATACTAACAAATACTGTTTTTGCGTGAATGTTTGATGTGATGGGGGTGGGAGGGTGCACACAATTTCACAGGGTTTAGGCATAAAAGGAAAAAAAAAAAAAATCATTACAAGTTTGGATTGGGTTCTGAAACTCACGTTAAAAGCATGGGACTACTTTCAGTGGTAAGAGAGGGCCCTCAACACGTAACAGAGTTTGAGGAATTTCCCTCAGAGCCTTCACTCCATCAAGGCTCTTACAGGGTCTTTAAAAAGACCTCAGCTCAGGAAGTTCTTATGACAGCTTTTTGTTTTAAAGTTTTTTACACTATGTTCTTAATGTTTTTCTTGTTTTTAATGTTCTTTCAGTTTCTGAGTAGCACAAAAGAGGGCCACCACACAGTTATACTAAACAAAACAACACAATGGAGAAACAGGGTGTATCCAAAATAATTTCATATAATGTAAAAGGAATCCTGAATCCAGTTAAAAGATCCAAGATTCTAGGCAAAATGAAAAAAGACAAAGCAGGAATAATACTTTTACAAGAAACCCACCTAACAGACGTGGAACACAATAAACTCAGTAGACAAGGGTTTAAAATGATCTCTTCATCTTCATATAAATCAGGGAGGAGGAGGGGAGTAGCGACATTGATATCAACCAAAATTACATTTGAAAAAAAATCAGAACACAAAGATAAAGAAGGGAGATACAGTTTGGTAACTGGGCGGCTAGAGGGAGAAGATATCACCCTGCTGAATGTGTATGCTCCCCCAGGGGCTAACTGGAAATTTTATAAAAATGTATTCGACCTAATGATAACTAAAGCTCAAGGTTTAGTGATATGTGGTGGGGACTTCAATCTTAGACTGAATCCATACTGGGATGCTTCTGGTAATTCCCCACATCAAAATAACACCCAAAACAGGAAGACTCGGATGCTACTAAAAGAATTGGGAATCTGTGACGTGTGGAGGGAACTCAACCCCAGTGTAAAAGACTATACATTTTACTCAACTCCACATTCATCTTACTCAAGGATTGACTATTTTTTTATGTTTAATAGAGACATTGGAAGAGTAAAAACATGTAAAATAGGACTGATGGATCTCTCCGACCACAGTCCGATCTACATGGACTTAAATATCCAAAAATACACAAATAATACATTTTCTTGGAGGTTAAATTCAAATGTCCTGAAAGGACCATTGAAAGATGAATTGGAATCAGATATTCTCAGATATTTGGAAGATAACGATAATGGAGAAGTATCCCCTTTAATACTGTGGGATGCATGTAAAGCTGTAATAAGAGGAAAGATTATTGCAAAACTGGCAACCCAAAAGAAACTAAGACAAGAAAAACTATCCACATTAGAGTCAGAACTTAGGAACCTAGAAAAAGAACACAAAGGCAACACTCATTCTACTGACTCGCTCAAGATTAAGGAAATTAAAAACCAAATAAATGAGATCTACACAATAGAAATCCAGAAGAAACTTACATTTCTGAAACAAAAATACTATGAAGCAGGCAGTAAATCGGCAAAATTGCTAGCCTATAAATTGAGGAAACATCAAACAGAAAGAGCAATCTACAAAATCAGAGACCCAGTGTCAAAGGAAATAAAATTCAGAATTCAGGATATTCTTAAAAACTTCGAGAATTACTATAAGAACTTATACTCCCACAAAAAACATAAAAACGCATCTGAGGCATTCCTAAACACATTAAACCTTCCCCAACTTACGGAGTCACAAAATAAAACACTACTGTCAGAAATACATCCTAAAGAATTGGAAAAAGCAATTATGAAACTTAAAGCTAACAAATCCCCAGGAGCTGATGGCTATACAGCAGAGTGGTACAAAACCTTTAAACAGCAACTATCTCCTCTCCTCCTGAAAACATTTAATTATGTCCTCCACACAGGGGAAATCCCCCCCTCCTGGAGAGAAGGGGTCATTGCAGTTATACCTAAACCTGAAAAGGATAAACTAGAGTGCTCCAACTACAGACCAATCAGTGTACTAAATCAGGACTATAAGCTTTTTACCATTATCCTTGCCAAAAGGTTAGAAAATATACTGACAGACTTAATTCATTTAGACCAAACAGGTTTTATAAGACAAAGACAGACACAAGACAACATTCTACGCACTTTACACATAATTCATCATATAAAAAAATATAACTTAAATGCAGTCATATTGGGATTAGATGCTGAAAAAGCATTCGATTCGGTTGACTGGTCTTTTCTATATAGAATCTTATCCAGTTTCAATTTTCATAACAACTTCATTAGAACTATACAGGCATTATATAAAAAACCAACAGCTAAAATAAGGATTAACGGTAATTTATCATCATCTTTTGAACTGGAAAGAGGATGTCGTCAGGGCTGCCCCCTGTCTCCACTGCTCTTTGCAATCTTCATAGAACCTCTGAGCCAATGGATAAGACAAAACCAAAAAATTCAAGGTATTACACTTGGTCAGAAGGAACATAAAATAGCACTCTTTGCTGATGACATTTTAATATACCTAGGGCAGCCGGACACTTCTTTACCAGAACTAACCTCAGTTTTTTCAGAGTATGGAGATTTATCGGGGTACAAATTAAATATGCATAAAACCCAAGTTTTAACATTCAACTATGACCCAAATCATTATTCACTAAGCAAACTCAAAACTAACTGGGAATCGGAATCTATGAAATATCTGGGGGTCAATATCCCGAAACAACTCAACAAAATTATATCACTAAACTATGATCCACTGGTGACAAAAATAAAATCTGACCTAGCAAGATGGAATATGATACCATTCTTGGGTACTGCACAAAGAATTGAAGCAGTCAAAATGAATATACTTCCACGTCTTCTATACCTTTTCCAAACAATACCGGTAGAACCTCCCAAAAAAACATGGCAAGAAATGGACAGAAGGATCTCAAGATTCATATGGCAGGGCAAGAGACCTAGAATCAGATATAGAACCCTACAGCTAAACAAAGACAAAGGTGGGCTCGCGCTGCCAAATATCAGGGACTACTTTAAAGCCGCACAAATTAAAACTTTAGTAGAGATATGTAACCCAGTCTACACTGCACAATGGAAGGAGATCGAATGCCAAATAACAAGTGACATCCCCCTACAGGCGATAATAGGGAACAATGCCTTACCTAAGCTTTTGAATAACACTAACCCGTGGATAGAGACCCCGCTAAAAATTTGGTTTAAGATAGTCAGAGAGAATCAAACTAAAGAGCCCTATCGACTTCTGCAATGGATCGCCTATGATCAGGACTTTACTCCTAATAAAACAGACACCAGATTTAAAAAGTGGAAGGAGAAAGGGCTGATAAAATATTACGATTTTTTTAAAGGGCAAATCTTAAGAAGTTTTGAAGATTTGAAAAAACAAGGCCTAATAAATCAAGACCTTTACAGGTTCTTCCAGCTTAGACACCACATAAACAATATACTTAAAAAGGAGGTTTTGGAAAGGGCCCAGTCAGGTGTTCTGAAGGTCTTCTTAATGGCATATAAAGGGATCCCAGGGATCAGATACATTTCTAAAATATACCAAGGTCTTCAAGACTTAAAAGGAGACAACACATCTTATATAAAAGAGAGATGGGAAAAAGAGGGGAATTTCACTTTACAACTGGAAATATGGGAAAAGCTAAATAAACAGCAATGGAAAAGTACCTCATCCCTGCAGTGGAGAGAATTTGGATGGAAAAACTTGGCAAGATTTTTCAGAACACCTGCACAAAACAAATTTACCCATAAGGGATTGAACTGTTGGCGCTTGTGTGGTGAAAAGACTGCAAATCATTTTCATGTGTTTTGGTCATGCCCAGTTATCCACCAATATTGGACCAAGGTACAGACAATATTGGGGAAAATATTCAAAATTACAGTTCCCTTTTCTTTTGTAACTTTGTATTTGGGTTTACTACCGGACTCACTGGAAAGACGAGGAGAAAAATACTTATTCAATGTTTTAATATTGGCAAGCAAAAAAGCTCTAACTAAAAAATGGATGTTGAAGGACTGTCCTACACCTGAAGATTGGACTAACGTGATCCAAGACATTTACTCGATGGAAAAGTTGACATTCGCACTGAGACAGGACATGGATGGGTTCATGAACTTTTGGCAACCCTGGACCGCATATGTGTCTTCCATTAGAACTAATCTTTGACAAATACCATTTCAATAATGGTTCCGCTCTTTGTTCCAACGCTACTCAGATGCTCTTTTATCTTTATTTACTTACTTTTTCTTTTTGTTTGTTTTTTACTGGTTTGTTTGTTTGTTTTTTGTTATTTGTTTTTTGTTTTTTTTTCTCTTTAATTTCACTTTTTCTTTCACTTTAAAAAAAAAAAAAAAGGGGTGTTGTAAGAATTAATCTTCCAATGTTGTCAGATATCAGAAAATAAGGGAACATGTGATGAAAATGTAAACACTGCATTGCTGTAACGACCTGTATACCCTTTACAAAAACTTAAATAAAAAAAAATAAAAAAAAAGACTTGAGGCTGTAATTGCTGCCAAAGGTGCATCAACAAAGTATTGAGCAAACGCTGTGAATACTTATGTACAGTACATGTGATTTATTAGTCTTTTATTTTAATAAATTTGCAAAAATCTAAAAAAAAAAAAAAAATTCACATTGTCATTATGGGGTATTGTGTGTAGAATTTTGAGGAGAAAAAAATGAATTTAATCCATTTTGGAATAAGGCCGTAACATAACAGAATGTGGATAAAGTGAATCACTGTGAATACTTTCCGGATTCATTGTATGATCAAGTATTTGAAGGATGAGGATTTCAGTGGGGGGTGAATAGAATTTATAGAAAATAGCAATCAAAACCAGCCAGATTGACAAACTAATGCCAGGTGGTGTGTCGGACAGTGTCTCTTCACTAAGGCGAGCTGTAATGCTGCAAGAACGGCCATCCCTGACCGCCTAAACAAGCTAATGCTATTATTATGAGAGAGAATTAATTAGAAGTAACCACTGAGCTAAACCAGTGCAAGCTAATGCTAACAATTAAATGGAGCATCATGGTGGAAAAATAAGGCAGAATGACATGAGATATATTGTCAACTGTGGATTAGTGAACCACAATTAGTGAATCCAATTGTTTTGAAACTTGGTACCATGGTTTGATATACACTGAGGATGCACATACTGCAACTTGGTTCTGATGGAATGATTTTTTCGGTAATTGTAGCCCCTGACCTATGACCTCCTGTTTCACCTCACTTCATAGACAGTAACTGTCTTGTGAAACCAACTCCTCCTACTGTTCTGTTCCAATTGTTTTGAAAATTGGCACCATGGTTTGACATATTCTGATGATGTGCATATTGCAATTTCACTCTTTGGATGACCTAGAGATCAGAAGTCAGATTTTTCCATAAATCTTCTAAACACAATAACTACTGAAACAAATGACGTAGGCTTTTCAAATCGATACAGTAGTTGTATCGAATACACATCTTGGAGGACTTGCACCCTCACCTACAATGACCAGTGTAGCAGAGATAAAATGCATATTATAGAGACTTGGGTGAGTCAGCAGACAGCGTCTCAGTCAGGATGCAGTGGTTAAACATAGGAGGACAATAGTCTGGGACATCATGGGGAGTTGGCAGGAAGAAGGAGCCAGGGGGTTTAAGGGGAATGTATTGTGATGTTAAATGTCATGCAGTGTGATGTGAAATGTCATGCAGATGTGAGATGAGCTGTTGGGTTTATAAGAAGAAACCGTGCTTGGCTGTATCACGCTTTTTCTGTGTATGATTGATGAGAGAGTGTAATAAACTTCGTCTGTTCGTAAACCTGCCTCCTCATTTCCCACACTCCCCACACTGGTGACCCTGGACGTATTATGGAACATGAGGCAAGAACCCCGGAGTCGGCCCGGACAGGAAGCCCCAGCAACACGGCAAGCATCCCACAGACGGCCCGGACAGGAACCCCCAGCAACGTATGTGCTGTTTCAGTCAAGCTACCGGACTTTTGGCAGTACAACCCGCGCTCTTGGTTCCACCACACCGAGGCCCAGTTCGCCCTCCAGGGAACAACGGCAGACGACACCAAGTTTTACTACGTGGTTGCAGCGCTGGACGCTCGCACAGCTCAGCAGGTAGTGAGCCTTCTCGACCAGCCCCCAGCCCACGACAGATACAAGGCTCTCAAGGAGGCGCCGACCCGGCGCTACACGCTCTCGGACTGTGAGAGAGCAGAGAGGCTCCTGAGGCGTTCCAAGTTAGGAGATGGTTCGGCTGTCGATCTGATGGAGAAGATGTTGGCGTTAATGGGCACGGACGACGGGCATTTTCTGTTTGCCCACCTTTTCCTCCGGAACCTTCCAACAGAGGTGAGAGCGGTTCTGGCCAATTCGCCGTTGCTGGCCGCGCTTGACTACCGTGCACTAGCCCAGGAGGCAGACCGGATCATCCTCACCACCAGAGCGCTCACAGTCAACGTGGCGGCGTCGGAACCCAGCGAGACGACCAGAGGAGGCGAGGAGCCACCGACGGTAGCGGCAGCGCAGGCCAAGGAGCGCCAGAGAGACACGCTCTGCTTCTACCACCGCCGCTTCGGAGAGAATGCACACAGATGCGCGCCACCGTGCCAATTCAGGTGTTCGGGAAACGCCAAGGCCGGCAGTCAGTAGCAGCTGCGACCGCCGGCGAAGAGAACAAGCTGCTCTACGTGATGGACTCGCGCTTAGGGAGACGGTTCCTCGTAGACACCGGAGCCCAGAAGAGCATCATCCTGCCGACCTACGCCGACCGACTGGCAGGACCTAGCGGCCACGGGCTGGTAGCAGTAAACGGCTCGGACATTAAGACCTTTGGTGAGAGAACACTGGCTTTATCTCTACACGGCCGTACATACGAGTGGACTTTTGTCATAGCAGCACTGAGTTTCCCAATCCTGGGAGCTGATTTTCTGTGTGCGCATAGTTTACTAGTTGATGTTGCTAACAGGCGCTTGGTTAATGCACTGTCCTTTGCACCGCACTGTTAGTGCACCCAGACCCGGCGGCCCGGATAGCGCTCACTACCGACGCCTCAGACATGGCCATAGGGGCCGTCGTGGAGCAACGTGTCGCTGGTTCTTGGCAGCCGCTTGCTTTTTTCAGCAGGGCTTTGCGCGACAGTGAGCGTAAATACAGCGCGTTTGACAGGGAGTTGCTGGCTCTCCACCTGGCCATACGCCACTTCCAGTTCTGGCTAGAAGGCATAGCTTCACCGCGTTCGTGGACCACAAGCCGCTGACGTTCGCGATGGCCAAGGTTTCGGAACCATGGTCGGGCCGGCAGCAGAGACAGATGGCCGCGATCTCGGAGTTTACAACCGATATTCAGCATGTGTCGGGTAAACTGAATGTGGTGGCGGACTGCCTCTCACGCGCGGTAGTGGCCCTGGTCTGCGTGGGGATAGATTATACGGCCATGGCCGCAGAGCAGATTGGCAATACGGACGTGTGTGCGCTCCAGTCTGGACCAACAGGGTTAAAGCTGGAGAGCAGAGTACTGCAAGACGGCAAGCCCCCCCAATCTGCAACGTCTCCACGGGACGCCCACGCCCGGTGGACCCGGTCGCGTGGCGTCGCCGCGTGTTTGAGTCAGTTCATGCGTTGGCGCACCCAGGAGTGCGCACGTCAGTCAAAATGGTGAGAGTGAAGTTCGTGTGGCCAGGCCTGCGCAAACAAGTGAAAGAGTGGGCTGCAGCCTGCGTAGCGTGCCAACGGGCCAAAGTGCACAGACACACGAAAGCTCCTTTGGAGCCGTTTCATATACCGGCTAAAAGATTTGACCATGTTCACGTGGAACTCGTGGGCCCCCTCCCGCCGTTGCAGGGGTGCACGCACCTTCTGACAGTGGTGGACCACACCACACGCTGGCCAGAAGCAGTCCCGCTGGCGACAACCACGTCCGCGGACGTGACGTGCGCTTTTTTGACAACATGGGTGGCGCGTTTTGGAATCCCGTCGGACATCACGTCCGATAGGGGCCCTCAGTTTGTTTCCGAACTTTGGTCCACGATGGCCCGCAGCCTGGGTGTTGCAATTCATCGCACAACCACGTACAACCCACAAGCCAATGGGTTATGCGAGCGTTTTCACAGGTCATTGAAAGCAGCACTCAGGGCTTTGTTGACGGATGCAAACTGGGTAGACCGGTTGCCGTGGGTTTTATTGGGGTTGCGTTCAGCACCAAAAGAGGATTTGGAGGCTTCCCCGGCTGAGCTGGTTTTTTTCTCAGCCACTGTGGCTGCCCGGGGAATTTTTGCCAGATAATCCCGCGCCGGACAACTGCCCGTCTCAGCGTTTGCAGCATAGTGCAGACACAGGCACGCTGCCCGGCCCGGCCCACCACTGTTTTCCACGTGCTTTCGTGCCAAAAACTTTAAAGAACGCGGAGTTCGTGTTCGTCAGGCACGATGCCCACCGCCCTCCATTGCGCCCACCCTATGATGGCCCGTTCAGAGTGCTGGAAACAGGGGACAAGCATTTTTTGTTAGACTTGGGGGGTCGTCGGGAGAAAATATGCATAGACAGACTTAAGCCCGCCTTTGTAGTGGCGGACGAGCAAGTGCTGCTGGCTCGGGCCCCTCGGCCTGGGAGACCCCCACTGAGAACTCCCCAGGCAAACGATTCACCAGGACAGCCACAAGGGCAAAGCGGACCCCCCCCCCCCCCGCCATGGCCCACCTGCAGTCAGACACACGTCCAGCAGCCCCCCGCCGGCACAGAGACCCCCGTTACAGCAGATATGGGAGGAGACTGAAGCCCAAAAGACGTGAGGACTGAAACTCTGTCTGGGGGGAGGGGTAGTGTAGCAGAGACAAAATGCATATTATAGAGACTTGGGTGAGTCAGCAGACAGCGTCTCAGTCAGGATGCAGTGGTTAAACATAGGAGGACAATAGTCTAGGACATCATGGGGAGTTGGCAGGAAGAAGGAGCCAGGGGGTTTAAGGGGAATGTATTGTGATGTTAAATGTCATGCAGTGTGATGTGAAATGTCATGCAGATGTGAGATGAGCTGTTGGGTTTATAAGGAGAAACCATGCTTGGCTGTATCACGCTTTTTCTGTGTATGATTGATGAGAGAGTGTAATAAACGTTGTCTGTTCATAAACCTGCCTCCTCATTTTCCACACTCTCCACACCAAGATAAATCATTTCAAAACATTTTCCACCATTAATGTGACCTATAACCTGTAAAACCCAACTAAAAAACAAACTTAAATCTTTTAAGGGGAAAAATAAAAAACTTACAATAACCTGCTTGCATAAATATGCACACCCTTCAGCCAATACTTTGTTGCAGCACCTTGGCTTTTATTACAGCACTCAGTCTTTTTGGGTAGGAGTCTATCAGCATAGCACATCTTGATGTGGCAATATTTGCCCACTCTTCTTTGCAAAAACACTCCAAATCTGTCAGATTGCGAGGGCATCTCCTGTGCACAGCCCTCTTCAGATCATCCCACAGATTTTCGATCGGATTCAGGTCTGGACTCTGGCTGGGCCATTCCAAAACCTTAATCTTCTTCTGATGAAGCCATTCTTTTGTTGATTTGGATGTGTTCTTTGGGTCATTGTCGTGCTGAAAAATGAAGTTCTGCTTCATCTTCATTTTTCTAGCAGAAGCCTGAAGGTTTTGTGCCAACAATGACTGGTATTTGGAACTGTTCATAATTCTCAGTACCTTGACTAAGGCCCCAGTTCCAGCTAAAGAAAAACTGCCCCAAAGCATGCTGCCACCACCATGCTTCACTGTAGATATGGTGTTCTTTTGGTGATGAACAGTGTTGTGTTTGCTCCAAATATACCTTTTGGAATTATGGCTAAAAAGTTCAACCTTGGTTTCATCAGACCAAAACACATTTTCCCACATGCGTTTGGGAGATTTCAAATGTGTTTTTGCAAAATGTAGCCAGGCTTGGATGTTTTTCTTCATAAGATAAGGCTTCCGTCTTGCCACCCTGCCCCATAGCCCAGACATACAGTATGAAGAAGACAGGAGGTTGTCACATGTACTAAACAGCCAGTACTTGCCAGAAATTCCTGCAGCTCCTTCAATGTTGCCGTCAGCCTCTTGGCAGCCTCCCTGACCAGCTTTCTTCTCGTCTTTTCATCAATTTTGGAGGGATGTCCAGTTCTTTTTAATGTCACTGTTGTGCCATATTTCCTTCACTTGATGATGACTGTCTTGTTCCATGGTATATTTAATGCCTTGGAAATTCTTTTGTAACCTTCTCCTGACTGATACTTTTGAACAATGAGATCCCTCTGATGCTTTGGAAGCTCTCTGCGGACAATGACTTGTGTTATAAGATGTGACTACAAAAATGTCAGGAAAAGCCTACTAGAACAGCTGAACTTTATTTGGGGTTAATCAGAGGCACTTTAAATGGTGGCAGGTGTGTGCTGACTCTCATTTAACATGAGTTTGAATGTGGTTGGCTAATTCTGAACACAGCCACATCCCCAGTTATGAGGGTGTGCATATTTATGCAACCAGGTTATTGTAATTTTTTAAAATTTTCCCCTTAAAATATTTCAGTTTGTTTTTCAGTTGGGTTGTACAGGTTATAGGTCACATTAATGGTGGAAAAAGTTTTGAAATTATTTATCTCAGGGCGGCAGTGGCTAAGGAGGTAGAGCACGTCATCCAATAACCGGAGGGTTGTCGGTTCAAATCCTGTTCTTCCCAGTCATCTTGCCGTTGTGTCCCTGGACAAGACACTTTATCCACCTTGTCTCCAGTGTCCATGACACTTGGTATGAATGTGTATAATTGTTCGGTAGTGGTCGGAGAGGCCGTTGGTACAGATTGGCAGCCACGTTTCTGTCAGTCTGCCCCAGGGCAGCTTTGGCTACAGAGGTAGCTTACCACTATCAATGTCTGTCTGGAGTGAATGAATAATGGACTCACTGTAAGCGCTTTGAGATGTCACTTGAGACATAAAGCACCATATAAATCTTATCTATCATTATTATTATTATTATCTTGGTCTTTTTGGGGTCAAAGGTCAGAGTTCAAAGTTAACATTGCAGCTGCACTATGCTAAAAGCTACATTTACTACTACTATAAAACGAGTACAGCTACAGCCACCAAACCTGGTACACAGGTTCACATTAGGATCTTGACCTCTAATTATGGGTTTGGGGTCAAAGGTCAAGGTTAACATTCCTTATGCCTTATTATTGTACAACAAGTAAAGCTAGGGTCACCAAACCTGGTACACCGGTTCACCCTGTGACCCTGAAGTATGACTATGGTTTTGGGATCCCAAGGCCAAAGGTCAACATCAAAATGGCTTATAAACTATAGCTCAACAACAAAGAAACCTAGGGTCACCAAACTTGCTCCACAGGTTCACCTTGGGATCCTGACCTCTGACTATGGGTTTGGGGTCCAAAGGTCAAGGTCATAACATTCCTTATGCCTTATTATTGTACAACAAGTAAAGTTAGGATCACCAAACTTGGTGCACAGGTTCACTCTGAGACCATAACCTTTGTCTATGGTTTGGGGTCAAATGGTCAAGGTTGGCACTCCCTATGATCTCTTAGTATAGAATGTGTAAAGCTCTCTAGGGTCACCATAGTTGCTCACGGGTTCACCTTGGGATCCTGACCTGCAACTATGGGTTGTATTCTTTAGTGTATATTCTTGGATGATGGGCTTATCGTAGTTTGGTTCTGCCACAGTAATTACATTCAAAAGTTGAAAACTGCTCTCCATCAGTAAGTATTGGGTTATTCAAAGAAAACAGAGGCGGGGGATATTGCACTCGCCTCAGAGTGCTCTTGTTTCAAAGAGAAGTAAGTTTTTTTGATATTGTTTTTTGTTGTGACCAACAGATGCATTTCAGAAGATTAAAACCCACAAAAACATTTTCAGTCAGTGACCCCTTTAAATCCACCCTGAAATACAAGATCAAAACCAGCACTGATAAATACTTTTGTTCCAAGTATTTGCAGCACTTATTTTGTCATAAAATTGCAGTCCAATGAAGGTGTTACTAATCCCACTAGACTGCCCCAAAATTTCACTGTCATCAGCAAACACCTACTGACATACTATTACATGCATTTTTCTTATTTTATTTAAACCATCTATTGCCAAATTATTTTTGCTTATTTAAATAAAATCTGCCAAAACAATAAGATAATTTGGCTTATCAAATTGCTTAAATAAAAACTATCTTGAAGTGAAAAAACTGCATAGCAGAAATCCAGACAGAATCAAGCATATAGTCTTGATTTAAGATATTTCATTACTTAGATTTCACTTTTTGCACAGTAGTTCTCACTGATTCTAGAATTTATTGTGTAGAAATTATGGTAGTTTTTGAAAACATATTTTACTATCCCCAATTTTTTTTGTGTGTGTGTGTGTGTGTAGTATGAAAAATTTTTCAGTAGATGGAGCCATTTAACTTCCATAATGTCTGTACTCACCATCACTCAGTGGGTTACTCTGTGATCCACAATCCTGTCATTCTTTTCTTCCACCACCTCCCACTCAGTTGTAGCAGACTGGTGAGTCTGACCTTTCTGTAAAACTCAGATTTTCCTTCCCACCATCACCAAGTGTCCGCTTGCAACACTGTACGGATTTTTCCAGTGTTGTGAAGTGGTGCTAAAATCAGGAAATGATTTGATTAAAGAGCCTGTGTGTTCCTATCAGGTGACAGATTGTCTGCTGGCCATGTGCCTTCCAGCACTCAACTTCGCAGAATGATTTGTAAAGTGGAGAGTAGTGGGCCACGGTGGGTGATCAGCCTACCCCGTTCCTGTTGTTGTGGGTGGGAGTTTCCAGCTATACAGCTGAGGGGAAACACCACAGGATGTCCTTTTCCTCATTCCTCAAGGATAGAACGACTATAATAATAGTAATAATAGAAAGAGTTTCCAATGTCTGTGTTTTTTAAATGTACAGTTTTCTTTCATTGCACTGACATAATGACCAATTTGTAGAAGGACCCACATTTGCATCTGTTTTTCTTTGTGGTACTTATTTAAACATATACATACATTTTTAAGGGGTTATAATTTAAGTAAATCATAGTAACCTTTATTATATATATATTTAGCTCTTTTTTCACACACACACAAAGGTGCAAGTATAATATGTTATTTGTATATTTCCATACTTTTTACATCAGTGATTGGCTCTGAGTCCCTTCTTGTCTGCTGTGATGATGGACAGGCTGACAGATGAGGTCAGTCGGGACTCTCCATGAACCATGATGTTCGCAGTTGACATTGCAATCTGTAGTGAGAGGAGGGAGCAGGTGGAAGAGAACCTGGAGAGGTGGAGGTATGCTTTGAAGAGAAGAGGAATGAAACTCAGGGGACACAAAACAGAATACTTGTGTGTGTGTGTGTGTGTGTGTGTGTGTGTGTGTGTGTGTGTGTGTGCGCGCGTGCGTGGATGCGTGTGTGTGTGTGAGACTGAGCACCTGCCTTCAGTCAACAAACCTAAAAACCAAATCCTCTGCACATGTCCAAACCATCTCAGCCTTGCCTCCCTCACAACATTTATGGTGTACGTGTACATGTACATGTACGTTAACCTACAGTGGGGTAAAAAAGTATTTAGTCAGCCACCAATTGTACAAGTTCTCCCACTTAAAAGATAAGAGAGGTCTCCAATTTTCATCATAGGTATACCTCAACTATGAGAGACAAAATAAGAAAAAAAAAATCCAGAAAATCACATTGAAGGATTTTTAATGAATTAATTGGTAAATTCCTCTGTAAAATAAGTATTTGGTCAATAACAAAAGTTCATCTCAATACTTTGTTATATACCCTTTGTTGGCAATGACAGAGGTCAAACGTTTTTTGTAAGTTTTCACAAGGTTTTCACACACTGTTGCTGGTATTTTGGCCCATTCCTCCATGCAGATCTCCTCTAGAGCAGTGATGTTTTGAGGCTGTCGCTGGGCAACACAGACTTTCAACTCCCTCCAAAGATTTTCTATGGGGTTGAGATCTGGAGACTGGCTAGGCCACTCCAGGACCTTGAAATGCTTCTTACGAAGCCACTCCTTCATTGCCCGGGCGGTGTGTTTGGGATCATTGTCATGCTGAAAGACCCAGCCACGTTTCATCTTCAATGCCCTTGCTGGTGTAAGGAGGTTTTCACTCAAAATCTCACGATACATGGCCCCATTCATTCTTTCCTTTACACGGATCAGTCGTCCTGGTCCCTTTGCAGAAAAACAGCCCAAAGTATGATGTTTCCACCCCCATGCTTCACAGTAGGTATGGTGTTCTTTCTCCTCCAAACACGACAAGTTGAGTTTTTACCAAAAGTTCTATTTTGGTTTCATCTGACCATATGACATTCTCCCAATCCTCTTCTGGATCATCCAAATGCTCTCTAGCAAACTTCAGACGGGCCTGGACATGTACTGGCTTAAGCAGGGGGACACGTCTGGCACTGCAGGATTTGAGTCCCTGGCGGCGTAGTGTGTTTCTGATGTAGCCTTTGTTACTTTGGTCCCAGCTCTCTGCAGGTCATTCACTAGGTCCCCCCTTGTGGTTCTGGGATTTTTGCTCACCGTTCTCATGATAATTTTGACCCCACGGGGTGAGATCTTGCGTGGAGCCCCAGATCGAGGGAGATTATCAGTGGTCTTGTATGTCTTCAATTTTCTAATAATTGCTCCCACAGTTGATTTCTTCACACCAAGCTGCTTACCTATTGCAGATTCAGTCTTCCCAGCCTGGTGCAGGTCTACAATTTTGTTTCTGGTGTCCTTTGACAGCTCTTTGTTCTTGGCCATAGTGGAATTTGGAGTCTGACTGTTTGAGGTTGTGGACAGGTGTCTTTTATACTGATAACGAGTTCAAACAGGTGCCATTAATACAGGTAACGAGTGGAGGACAGCGGAGCCTCTCAAAGAAGAAGTTACAGGTCTGTGAGAGCCAGAAATCTTGCTTGTTTGTAGGTGACCAAATACTTATTTTCCACCATAATTTGCAAATAAATTCTTTTAAAAATCAGACAATGTGATTTTCTGGATTTTTTTTTTCTCTCATTTTGTCTCTCATAGTTGAGGTATACCTATGATGAAAATTGGAGACCTCTCTCATCTTTTAAGTGGGAGAACTTGCACAATTGGTGGCTGACTAAATACTTTTTTGCCCCACTGTAGGTAGTTTGTAGGTAGTCAGTAAAAATGCCACCAAAGAAGGAGGAAATGGAAGAGATCAAAAAATCTCTGAACTTCTTGTCAGAAGAACTGACCAAAGTGGCTAGTCAGCAGGCCAAAATAATAGAGCTAATGGAAGATGTCCGAGAATTAAAATTAACAATTAAGGAAAAAGACAAAAAAATTGCAGACTTGGAGCGACGCGTCGAGGATCTTGAACAATGTTCTCGTATGGATGATCTAATCATAAGTGGACTAGACATTAAATATCAATCATATGCTGCTACAGCAGGATTGAGAGGAGAGGATGCTCCCCTGAGTGAATCAGTCTCCCTGGAAAACCAGGTGCTTCAGTTCCTTGATAGTAGAAATATAAAGGTCGAAGCAAATGCAATTTCAGCCTGTCATGCTTTATCCAGAAAAGATAATAAAACAAAGAAATCAATTGTGATGCGCTTTGTGAACAGAAGGGTAAAGAATGACATACTGAGGCAGGCCAGAAAACTACGGGGAACAGAAGTTTACCTAAATGAACATCTAACAAAAACTAATGCTGAAATAGCATGGCAAGCACGGATGCTGAAAAGACAAAATAAGATACAGGCAACATGGACAAGAAATTGTAGAGTTTGGATCAAACTAAATGGAACACCTGAGCAAGCAAAGAGTATAATAATCAGGGATGTTACTGACTTAAATAAATACAGATGAACACTGATTAAGAAAATTAAGAGACTATAAAAATCCATATCCACACACACGGCAAGAATAGTTCTTTTGACATACCATGTCAATGTACTTTAAAAAAAATAAATAAATAAACAAAACAAACAAAAAACTTATGACTGACTTGAGTAGACATCAATTATCCCCATTTGGAGGAAGTCATTTGACACAGAGTGAGGGAATTCAAACTCTGAAAATATGCCATTATGCTGAACATAAACTACAAGAGATGGAAAATGATATTGATCCTGATAACCACTTTTTCAATAATATTCATAATCATTGTGAACATTACACTGAAAAGCAATTCAAAAGTCAAGTGCAACTAGATGGTAAACTATCAATAATACACTTCAACAGCAGAAGTCTTAACAAAAACTTTCCACAGATTCAGGACTATTTAAAACAGCTAGACAGAAAATTTACAGCCATCGCAGTCTCTGAAACTTGGCTTAATGAAGAGCAGGCTCCCCTGATGGCAATAGAGGGATATCAGATGTTTCATATTAACAGATCTCAAAAAAAGGGTGGTGGTGTTGCACTGTATATTGATGACCTGTATAGGTGTAGGCTTGTAAATGGAATGTCCTTTGCACTACCAGGGATCTTGGAATGTGTTACTGTTGAGATTGACCAAGATAAAACAAAAAATCTAATTATAAGTTGTATATATAGAAAGCCGGGAACTTGCATTGAGACATTCAGAGATAAATTAGTCGAGCTGTACAATAATATTACTAGTAAGAAAATGGTAGTAATTTGTGGAGATTTCAATACTGATTTACTAAATCCATATCAACAAAATGTAATTACAGAGTTCATGAATTCTATGTACAGCATGAGTCTATATCCCACAATAACACATCCCAGTAGAATCACAGTCCACACTGCTACACTTATTGACAACCTGTTTGTTAATATTATTGATAAGAAAATAGAAAGTGGATTATTGATAAATGATATAAGTGACCATTTGCCAACCTTTGCACTTATCCATAGCCACACGGGGGCCAATACAGAAAAAAATTTTAAAATCGTTCAAATACAAATCACAAAATGCAATCAGTTCTTTTAAAGAAGACTTGCTGAAGCAAGACTGGACAAAAGTCTATGTATCAGATGTAAATGAAGCCTATGACACATTTATAAACATTGTAACCACTCTTTATGAAAAAAATTGTCCATTAGTAAAGAAAAAGCTTAAACATAAATTTGCCGATAAGCCATGGTTAACCAAAGGATTACAAAAGACGTGTAAAAAGAAAAAATTATTATATAAAGCTTTTCTAAAGAAAAGGACAAAAGAAGCAGAGCAGCGGTATAAAACATACAAAAATAAGTTAACATATATAATAAGATGTAGTAAAAGAGACTATTACAGTAAAGAACTGGAGAAAAACAGAGACAATATTAAAAATACATGGACAACACTTAACCACTTGCTCTCCGTTGTTCCGCGGGCGGGCAAGTCTCTGCGTCCTATGACGCACGAGAGCGCGCTCGTGCGCCCTCGTGCGCATGACGCATGATGGTGGTGATGGTGATGTAGTAGCGTCCAAGCGCCACTCAAAAAAAAAACTGCAGAGACAGCCGCGAACAGATTAGTTCATCTGATTGACCTCTCATTCGACTAATAAGAGCCTTGAACTGGGTTTCTGAAACCTTGAAGAACCAATGAATGAAAATCTAGGAAGGAGGACCCGCCTACTGTGAACGTAGGAGCCAATTGAAGCACAGAAATTCTGGCTGGGTGAAGCGATACTTACTGCTGCCACAGATGAAAACAAAGGACGCTGGACAAATCTCCTACAGACCCAGGCTCACCCAGCAGCATGGAGAACACCCACAAGTGGGACCTGCACTCATTCCAGCAGAATAGACGGAGGCCGACGACAAAAGTCGTAAATCATTCGCCAAAACGGCAATAATGGAATTATGTTGATCGGGATCCACGAGCGGAGCAGCGTCGCGTTCGTCTGACGCGTGGGAAGAGCTGTTCGCACGACTCTGCTGCTTTGAAGAGGTAAGGTGTTATAAGCTAAATTATTATTTATCCCTGAAAACTGTAATCCAAAAATGACTTTTGACCGATCGGTAATTTACAACTGTACTGCGCACAAAATACGAAGTGCGTGCGCCGCGATAAACGGTTCATTTGCCGTGTTCGGACCGTGAACGCCCCCCCCCCCCACCCGCTGCAGAAGAGGAGGGGGGGGGCACGGTCCGAACGCTCCTCGGTCGGCCGGGGGAAGCACATCAGTTTATTCCATCATGTAGCGATGGCCCTCTTCTGTACCGAGGGGGGGGGGCGTTCACGGTCCGTTCACGGTCCCCCCCCACACACACACACACACAGTAGCGAGGGGGGGGGGGAGCCGCTGTGAAAACATGCAAGGAAAAAAAAAAAAGAGTGTATTCCGTCTTGTAGCGAGGGCCGAATTTGGTCCTTGGTAGCGGGGGGGGGGGGGACAACCCCCCGCCCACACACACACACACACAGACACAGCCCTGAGTGTGACCTTTCATTAGAGTGTAAAATGAAGATTCTACATTGAATTATTCAAAAGTTACAGACGTTTTTCCAAACTGTGTCATTTGGCACAATTTGGCACAGTTCCATAACGCCTGGGAACTACCTGAGAACAAAGCTGTGTAAAATATTCATTTTTTGTGATATTGTTACCAAATTTGGATCTCAGCTGGATAACACTTGGTTCTACATTTCTGTTGCATTTTCCAGCCGGATCGGACAGCTGTGTGTTATTTACAAGCATTTGTATCCAAAAAAACAGTGTCCAAATTTTTTTTCTTCAAGTTCAGTATGTTTAGATGACTGTAACTCAGGGGCCGGAGCACATAGAGAGATTATGTTTTTTTTGCCAAAAAATTCAAAGTGTTTTCTTTTAAATGAGACCAACCCCATGAAGATGCTGCAAAGGGTTGAATAACAGCTTTCGATTTACTTTGGGCACGTTATTTTTGGGCATTTTTAGGAAAATTGCCCGGAGTGCAAGTGGTTTAACAATATTCTTGGAAATAAAAACAGAAATACAAGCTACCCAACCAATTTTTCAAAAAATAATAAAACGACTCAGAGTGTGAATGCAGCTTCACCTGCAGATGAATTTAATAACTTTTTTGTTAACATTGGTCCTAATTTGGCTCGAGAAATACCCATTACGGCACCCACAGGTGATACAATAAGCAAAAACACTGCTATTAAAGACTCCATTTTCATAAAGAACACAGAGGAGAGAGAGGTCATTGAAATTGGTAAATCATTTAAAAGTAAAACATCTACGGACTGTGATGGTATTGATATGCTCTCAGTCAAAACTATTGTTGAATGCTTAGTGAAACCACTGACGTATATTTGTAACCTGTTTCTCCAAACAGGTATATTTCTCAGTGCAATAAAAATAGCTAAAGTAATTCCGATATACAAGACGGGTGACAGAGGGGGACTTTCAAACTATAGACCAATTTCACTATTGCCGCAATTTTCCAAGATACTTGAAAAAATATTCTATGAGAGAATTGACAACTTCATACTGAAGAATAATTTATTGTGTGAGCAGCAATATGGGTTCAGACACAAGAGGACAACTGCATTTGCTCTAATGGAATTTATAGAAAAATATCAACTGCCGTTGAAAATAAAGAGTATTCAGTTGGGGTATTCCTGGATCTTAAAAAAGCATTTGATACAGTGGCTCATAACTTATTATTAAAGAAACTACAAAATTGTGGTATTAGGGGAGTAGCACTGTCCTGGTTATGTAGTTACTTAAAGAATAGATATCAGTATGTATGTGTTGGTAACAAAAACTCACAGCTACTGAAGGTTATTTGTGGAGTCCCACAGGGTTCAGTTTTGGGGCCATTGTTATTCAATATGTATATATGATGTATGTAAAGTTTCAGAAAAAATGCATTTAATATTGTTTGTCGATGACACTAATTTATTATGCAGTGGAAGCAATTTGGAACAACTTTTGGATACACTCGGAAAGGAATTAGGAAAGCTTAAACTGTGGTTTGATTCATACAAATTAACACTCAATTTAAGTAAGACAAAATTTATAGTTTTTAACAACCATCACAACAACTTAGTATCTAAACTCAGTGCAAATGGTGTAGAGATTGAAATGGTATCCGAAACTAAATTTCTTGGTGTAATAATTGATAATAAACTGTGTTGGAAGTCACATATTAATTATATTAAAGGTAAAATATCCAAATCAATTGCAATACTACACAGAGTGAAATATTTGCTGAATCAACCCACACTATATACCTTGTATCATTCATTAATACTCCCATACATGACATATTGTACTGAAGTATGGGGAAATACATATAAAACAAACATATATCCAGTCTTTATGCTTCAAAAGAGAGCTATTAGAATAATAAACAAAGCAGCTTACAGGGAACCAACAAACCCACTTTTTCTTAAATTAAAAGCTCTCAAGTTGAAAGATCTGGTTGACTTTAAAACTGCAGTAATAATGTTTAAAGTGAAGAATCTATCACTGCCCGCAAATATCCAAAAGTTGTTCCAAATAAGGGAGAAACAATATCATTTCAGAGGAACATGTATATTTCAAAAACCTTCAGTGAGAACTACCACCAAGCAACACTGTGTTTCAGTGCAAGGAGTCAGATTATGGAACGATTTTGGAGCTGAATTAAAATCATGTACAACGCTTGGACAATTTAAACAAAAACTAAAGGAAGAAATACTCCAAACATACACTACCGTTCAAAAGTTTGGGGTCACCCAGACAATTATTTTGTGTTTTCCATGAAAAGTCACACTTATTTACCACCATGAGTTGTAAAATGAATAGAAAATATAGTCAAGACATTGACAAGGTTAGAAATAATGATTTGTATTTGAAATAATAATTTTTTCCTTCAAACTTTGCTTTCGTCAAAGAATCCTCCATTTGCAGCAATTACAGCATTGCAGACCTAACATGATTGCACAAGGGTTTTCTAATCATCCATTAGCCTTCTGACGCGATGAGCAAACACATTGTACCATTAGAACACTGGAGTGATAGTTGCTGGAAATGGGCCTCTATACACCTATGTAGATATTGCACCAAAAACCAGACATTTGCAGCTAGAATAGTCATTTACCACATTAGCAATGTATAGAGTGTATTTATGATTAGTTTAAAGTTATCTTCATTGAAAAAAGTGCTTTTCTTTCAAAAATAAGGAAATTTCTAAGTGACCCCAAACTTTTGAATGGTAGTGTGTATACAAGATGACATATAAAATCACATAAGGATTGTCATATCCAGTCTACGTTGTGTTGTTGCTTAGTTTTTGTTGTTTGTTTTTTTTTTGTCACATTTTGTCTTAGCTTTGTTCTGAATTGTAATCGCTCTTGTTTGTTTTTCTTTTGAATTCTTGGATGGAATATGGGTGGGCAATATAAGTTGCGGCTTCAGCCATCACCCATTTCAGATAACTTATATTGAACTGTATAATCAGAGGAGTTATTGTCTAATTTGACCTTGTTGGATTTTCTTCCCCCCTTGTTATATTATTCTGTTTCTTTTAATCTGTACTTTTAATCTATCCGAAATAAAGATTGATTGATTGATTGATTTGTTCATTTTAAGATAAGATAAGCCTTTATTAGTCCCACAGTGAGGAAATTCCAGGATTACCTCAGCAAAGGGATGGCAGCACTCAGAGCAATAGTAAATGAGATAATAAGATAAGGAATAGGATAGGAATGCTTTTCTCACCCAAAAAAGAAACACGTAAGCTTCCCCATTTACACGAGTCCTCCCTGATGTGTTTTACAGTTGTTTTTAGTTTTAGCTTAACCAGCTTTCTAAGGGAAGGACAGACTCTTATACTAAGGTAGGTTATCCCTCTTGATGACCACAGGAAAAGGAAACTACTAGATGGAGCAGACCCTGTCATAGCCCCAATTTAGATATGGTATGGGTAACCCCCACAACAGCCACGGACAAGCAGAGCGCTCAGCGGGAGCAATTAACACAGCAGTGTGATCTATGGACTGATAACAATATGTAGATGTGCCTTGTAACCTCTTTTGTCCCACAGCTCTGGAGCAGAGGCGAATTCCGGCCAGTAATCTTCCTATTGTTATGTGTGTCTCTCAAATGCAAATGTTCATGCTTCCTGCTCTCACTGTGATGCAAATGTCCCATGCCTTTCATGTATTGTCTGTAACTGGGTATAAAAACTGCATTGCTCTGTAACACTCTCTCTCTGACCACTGCTTCTGACGACACGCATTCTGTGTCTCCTCACGAGAGCCTGAGGACCCGCTCCAGCCCGCCTGCACAGGGCTGGAGTGAGTTCTATGATGGCGGGATGAATGATAATAAACACCCTCAAAAACCCAGTTCGCCGCATATTATTCTTCCGCCACAATGGGTTCTTTTTAAAAATTCACTCTGAAATCAAATTTTTTTTGTTTTTTTTTCTGAATTCTTGTAAGCATTAGAATCAGGATGGTGGTATCAACCTTGATTTTTGGTGTTTTGAACCCTCATGACTAGAGTTGCCTAAGTGGGAAAAAATAGGGAAAATTCATGCATATAGGCTAGTTACTATCAATCACAAATTAAGAACCAGTCAGAAATGCCTTGTTCTACCCAATAACTGTGATCATGATTTATAAGATTTTCTTTAGATTCATTCATTTACCTTATTGTTATTGACCAGAGAGGGAAATCAGGTTAAATATAGTTGCTCCAACCAAGAGTTGAAACACTGGCCAAGAAAATAAACCAAAGATAAATAGCTAGCTTAGTAAGCCGGGGATCGGACAGACAAGGTCAAGGACCCACATGATCCCTTCTGTGGGTGGGGAGCCCACTCGGAGGCAGATCCATGTGGCTCGTTCAGGCTGAGCCTGGCCAGGTCCCATGGACAGAAACCTGGTCACCAGGCACTTGCCAGGCTTGGCTCCTGGGTGGGACCCCGGTAACCCCATACCAGGTGGGGTACACCGAATCCTTGATTGAACATCTATCATTGGCTCCCTCTTTGTCTGACTCTTCGACCTTCAGCATTTGATCGTGTCCCTTGTGGTTTCTTGTGGGGGGGGTGCTTTGCTAGTGTGTGGTATTGGGCTCATTGCTACGGGCTATTCAGTCTCTATACGACCGTTGTGAACTTGCGAGAGTTTGATTTGTATTGCTAATAATCAGTCAAACTCATTCCCAGTCAGAGTTGGACTCTGTCAGGGCTGTCCTTTATCACCAATCCTGTTCATAATATTTATTTATTTTAATGACATAGCTCTGTGAGGAACCTTGGAGTTATTTTTGATCAGGATTTGTCCTTCAATTCACATATTAAATTTGTTTCTAAGACTGCCTTCTATCATTTGCGTAATATTGCCAAGATTAGGAGCATCTTGTCTCAGAGTGATGCTGAGAAGCTGATCCACGCTTTTGTTAGTTCGAGATTAGATTATTGTAATTCTTTATTATCAGGTTGTCCTAAAACATCTTTAAAAAGTCTTCAGCTGATCCAAAATGCTGCAGCAAGAGTTTTAACAGGTACTAGAAAGAGAGATCATATCTCTCTGGTTCTGGCCTCCCTTCATTGGCTTCCCATAGAGTTTAGAATTAAGTTTAAAATCCTTCTTCTTACTTACAAAGCTCTAAACAATCAGGCTCCTTTTTATTTAAAAGATCTGATACTACCGTATCATCCTAACAGAGCACTACGCTCCCAAAATGCAGGTTTACTTGTAATACCTAGAATCTCCAAAAGTACAATGGGAGGCAGAGCCTTCAGTTATCAAGCTCCTCTCCTGTGGAATCAGCTGCCAATCTGGATTCGGGAGTCAGACTCGATCTCTGTTTTTAAGAATAGGGCTAAAACCTACCTTTTTGATATAGCCTACAATTAGGGAGGGATCATGTGTTTTCTGAACCCTCCCTTAGTTATGCTGCTAATAGGTTTAGTCAGCCGGGGGACCTCCAGTAATGCACTGGGCCTCACTCCTTTCCTCACTCTCTATGAAATATTTTTTTTTTTTTGCTGGTCATTAACATTTGTTTGTTCTCTCCCATAGATTGAGTCCCCATCGTGCTGTTTGCTCTCTACATGTCTGTTCTTTTCTTCTTCTCTATCCCCTCACCCCCCAGCCAGTCGCAGCAGATGACTGCCCCTCCCTGAGCCTGGTTCTGCTGGAGGTTTCTTCCTGTTAAAAGGGAGTTTTTCCTCTCCACCGTCGCCAAGTGCTTGCTCACAGGGGATCGCCTGATTGCTGGGGTCTTTCTGCAACTGTGGGGGTCCTCCCTACAGTTGATAGTGCTATGAGATGACTGTTGTTGTGAAATGGCGCTATATAAATAAAGTTGAATTGAATTGAATTGAATTGAATTTATGGACAGGATTTCTAGGCATAGCCAAGGAACAATGGGTGTCATGTTTGGTGACCACAGGATCTCGTCTCTGCTGTTTGCAGATAATGTTGTCCTGTTGTCTTCATTGAGCAATGACATACAGGTCTTACTAGGATGGTTTGCTGCTGAATGTGAAGTGGCCAGGATGAGAATCAGTACCTCCAAATCCGAGTTCATGATGCTCAGTCCAAAGAGTGGACTGAGCACCACTGAGTTCAGTTTCTCTAGCCACACCCAGGCCTGATTACTGCCGCACCTGTTCTCAATCAAGAAATCACTTAAATAGGATCTGCCTGA
The DNA here is from genome assembly GCA_020510985.1 of Pholidichthys leucotaenia. Lineage (NCBI taxonomy): Eukaryota > Metazoa > Chordata > Actinopteri > Cichliformes > Pholidichthyidae > Pholidichthys > Pholidichthys leucotaenia. Next base: position 454,623,451 of record CM035836.1, read on the forward strand.
CAAAGTGAAATAGACCAAAAGATCCTCAAAAGCTAGACATCATGCTGCGATTCAAAGAAATTCATTAACAAATGAGAAACAAAGTAACTGAGATCTATCAGTCTAGGAAAGGTTATAAAGCCATTTCAAAAGCTTTGGGACTCCAGCGAACTGCAGTGAGAGCCATTATCCCCAAATGGCAAAAACATGGAACAGTGGCAAACCAAAAAAAAAAAAAAAAACCTTCCTAGGAGTGGCCAGCTGACCAAAATTATCCCAAGAGTACAGCGACAACACATGCAAGAGGTTACAAAAGACCACACAACAACATCCAAAGAACTGCAGGCCTCACTTACCTCAATTAAGGTCAGTGTTCATGACTCCACCATCAGAAAGAGACTGGGCAAAAATAGCCTGCATGACAGAGTTCCAAGACGAAAACCACTCCTGAGCAAAAAGAACATAAAGGCTCATCTCACTTTTGCCAGAAAACATCTTGATGATCCCCAAGACTTTTGGGAAAATACTCTATGGACTGATGAGACAAAAGTTGAACTTTTTGGAAGGTGTGTGTCCCATTATATCCGGCATAAAAGTAACAGCATTTCAGAAAAGGAACATCATACCAACAGTAAACTATGGTGGTGGTAGTGTGATGGTCTGGGGATGTTTTGCTGCTTCAGACTTGCTGTGGTAAATAGGACCATGAATTCTGCTGTCTACCAAAAAATCCTGAAGGACAATGTCCGACCATCTGTTCGTGACCTCAAGCTGAAGCGCACTTGGGTTCTGCAGCAGGACAATGATCCAAAACACACCAGCAAGTCAACCTCTGAATGGCCTAAGAAACACAAAATGTAGACTTTGGAGTGGCCTAGTCAAAATCCTGACCTGAATCCAATTGAAATTCTGTGGCATGACCTTAAAAAGGCAGTTCATGCTAGAAAACCCTCCAATGTGGCTGAATTACAACAATTCTGCAAAGATGAGTGGGCCAAAATTCCTCCACAGCACTGTAAAAGACTCAGTGCCAGTTACTGCAAACACTTGATTGCAGTTGTTGCTGTGAAGGGTGGCCCAACCAGTTATTAGGTTTAGGGAGCAATCACTTTTTCACACAGGGCCATGTAGGTTTGGATTTTTTCCCCCCTTAATAATAAACACCTTCATTTAAAAACTGAATTATGTGTTTACTTGTGTTATGTTTGTCTAATATTTAAATTTGTTTTATGATCTCAAACATTTAAGTGTGACAAACATACAAAAAAATGAGAAATCAGGAAGGGGACAAACACCTTTTTACACCACTGTACCTCTGAGTGAAGAAGCAGAAACGCTGCAGGCTGCAGCTACTGTGTGCATGCAGTGGTTGGAGCGGGGGGGGGGGGAGGTGGCTTATAGTGAGTCCATTATTCATTCATTCCACAGACACTGACAGTGGTAAGCTACCTCTATAGCCACAGCTGCCTTGGGGCAGACTGACAGAAACGTGGCTGCCAATCCATGCCAACAGCCTCTCCAGCCACTACCAAACATTTATACACATTCATACCCAGTGTCATGGACACTGGAGGCAAGGTGGGTAAAATGTCTTGCCCAGGGACACAACGGCAGGATGGCTGGGGAGAGCGGGATTCAAACTGCCAAGTGCCAACCTTCAGGATATTGGACGACCTGCTCTACCTCCTGAGCCACCGCTGCCCCCAACTGCGTGGGCAAATAGTTCAACAGTTTAAGAACATTTCTCAAAATACCCCTAGTACACAGACAACCTCTGGTCATACGCACAGTGAAGATATGGTCTGAGGAGGCAATGGACGCTCTAAAGGACCGTTTTGAAACCACTGCCTGGGAGCAGCTCTGTGATCCACATGGTGAGGACATTGATGGCGTCACTCACACCATCACGGACTACATCAACTTATGTGTGGACAACACCGTACCCACCAAGACCATACGGTGTTGCTCGAACAACAAATCCTAGATCAACCCTGAGATAAAAACACTTCTGAGAGAGAAGAAGAGGATCTTCAGGTTGGGGAACAGGGAGATACTGAAGTCCGTACAGAGGGAGCTGAGGAGGAAGATCAGAGAAGGCAAGGACAGCTTCAGGAAGAAGATGGAGGACAAGCTGCAACAGAGCGACAAAGGCGGGGTCTGGAGAAACCTCAAAACCATCTCTGGGCTCCAGAATACCTCCTCCCAGGCCATGGGGGCAGGGAGTGGGCGAACAATCTGAACCTGTTTTTTAACAGGTTTGACCAACCGCCCCCCCCCCCCCCCCGACTGCACAACAACCACTGCTGCCTCTAAAGTCATTGAGACCTGCTGTCCACACCCCACTCCACCAACACCCCCTCACTCCCAGCACACAGCCCCCCCCCAACCTGACCCTCACTAAGACCCAGGTGAGGACAGAGCTGAGGAAGATCAAGGCGAGGAAGGCCTCGGGACTGGACAGCATCAGCACAAAGCTCCTCAAGTCCTGTGCAGACCAGCTGTGTGGGATTGTGGAGTACATCTTCAACCTGAGCCTGAAGCTGGGGAGGGTACCACGATTGTGGAAAACATCTTGTGTGGTACCTGTACCAAAGACTTCCCACCCCAAAGATCTGAACAGCTACAGACCAGTGGCCTTGATGTCTCACATGATGAAGACCCTGGAGAGACTGCTCCTTGCTCACTTCCGCCCCCTGGTGGGACCAGCAATGGATCCACTCCAGTTCGCCTACCAGCATGGCATTGGGGTGGAAGATGCAGTGATCTTCCTCCTTCACTGTTCCCTGTTCCACCTGGAGAAGCCCGGGAATGCGGTGAGGATCATGTTCTTTGACTTCTCCAGTGCTTTCAACACCATCCAACCAATGATCCTGAAGGGCAAGCTGCTGTGCGCAGGGGTGGACCAGCACCTGTCATCATGGATCCTGGACTACCTCACTAACCGGCCACAGTTTGTGAGAACCCAGGATTGTGTGTCCGACACGATCATCGGCAGCACGGGGTCCCCTCAGGGAATGGTTTTGGCTCCCTTCCTGTTCACCCTTTATACTGCGGACTTCTCACACACCACAACACACTGCCATCTACAGAAATTCTCTGACGACTCTGCGATCGTCGGCCTCATCTCCAACAGAGATGAAGCTGAGTACTGAGAAACATCCAGGGAACAGACATTGAGATGGTGACATCCTACAAGTACCTGGGTGTTCATCTGAACAATAAACTAGACTGGTCACACAATACCGACGCACTCTACAAGAAAGGACAGCGCAGGCTGTTCCTACTGAGGAGGCTCAAGTCTTTTGGTGTACAAGGGGTGCTCTTGAAGACATTCTATGACACGGTGGTGGCATCAGCCATCACTTTTGGAGTGGTCTGCTGGGGCAACAGCATTACAGCAGCCGATAGGAAGAGACTGAACAAACTAATCAAGAAAGCTAGCTCTCTCCTGGGGTAACACCTTGACCCAGTGGAGGAGATAGGAGAGAGAATGATGGTGGCTAAACTGTCATCTCTGCTGGAGTCCGAGTCCCACCCTATACAGGACATACTGAACGCACTGAGGAGCTCATTTAGCAGTAGACTACATCATCCTAGATGCGTGACCAAGAGGTTTCGCAGGTTCTTCCTACCTATGGCTGTCAGACTGTATAACCTAAGCAGGGCTGCTCGCAGAGATAGCAAAAAAAAAAACGTGACGACCTAATAGTATTGAAAGCAAAAGACGCAACAAACTTACACAAATGGTCCCCCCTCCAGTATACAACTAGGACAATATCAGTCGCTATGGAGGGTGACAATATGTATGGGTACATATTCATACCATGTAGGGTAACTAAATAGACGGTTATGCTGTTTATTCCATCTAGCTACAATGCTCCGCACTGTGTATATATATTTATATATTTATGTGTACATATGTATATTCACTGCTCTTATTTTCTTATCTTCTAAATTATTGCTCTGAGTGTTGCTATCCCTGTGCTGTTGCAATCCTGAAATTTCCCCATTGTGGGACTAATAAAGCCTTATCTTATCTTATCTTATCTTAAAATACAACTGCAAGGAATTTAAGGAATTTAAGGGCTTTATCATCTACAGTCCATAATATCATCAAAAGATTTAGAGAATCTGGAGAAATTTCTGTACGGAAGCAGTAAGGCCGAAAACCAGCATTGAATGCCCGTGACCTTCGATCCTTCAGGAGACACTGCATTAAAAACCAACATCATTATGGAAAGGATATTACCACATGGGCTCAGGAACACTTCGGAAAACCATTGTCAGTTAACACAGTTCATTGCTACATCTACAAGTGCAAGTTAAAATTCTGTCATGCAAATCCAAAGCCATACATCAGAAACGCCACCTTTTGCTCTGGGCCCGAGCTCATCTGAGATGGACTGACGCAAAGTGGAAACGTGTGCTGTGGTCTGTCGAGTCCACATTTCAAATTGTTTTTGGAAATCATGGACGTCATGTCCTCCAGTCTAACAAGGAAAAGGACCATCCAGATTGTGCAAAGATCACAAGCCAGCATCTCTGATAGTATGGGGGTGTGTTAGTGCCCATGGCATGGGTAACTTGCACATCTGTGAAGGCACCATTAAGCCTGCTTCATGCTCTATTTCCCTCTAGTCCGCTGTGGTCCGCGTATGCTTTGGACGAGCCCAGCACACACTTGGCGCTGCTCACGCTCACTTTTTTCATCTACCCAGGCCAAGCGGTTGACGCATGCGCACAACAATCATGTGTAGTTTCACTCTCGCCTGATAGGTAGCACCAAGGTGCTGGCGCGCCAGGATTTTCACCAACGAAGAAACGGCGAATTTCTTCACAAAGTTGCTCTTCAAATATAGAGTCCATTTCTGCTGTTTGACTTCCCAGTTTTCACTCCTTTTCCACGAAGATGCTGCTGCCGCTGTGAAAGAAAGTATGTATGTATGATTCATGTATGTTTTTATTCTCGTTTTCCGCCTCCTCGTTGTCTTCTTCATCTACTGATGAATGCTGTGTCGATATCGCCACCTCATGAATGGGACATTCAGTCTTGCGCATGTGCTTTTCAATGCATTCAGGTCGTGGGCAGGCGGCGTGGTCACAAAATTTGGGCTGCACGCGGTCGTCCGCAGTCGAGCACTGTGGACACTAGCAGAGTGGAGACGATGACATAAATTTCGTCACACAAGGTTTCCAGTTACACGTTCGCGGACAGTAGAGGTGTAGCATGAAGCAGGCTTTAATGTTGAAAGGTACAGTACATACAGGTTTTGGAGCAGCATATACTGCCATCCAAACAACATCTTTTTCAGGGATGGCCCTGCTTATTTCAGCAAGACAATGCCGAGCCACATTCTGCACGTGTTACAATAGCATGGCTTCATAGTAAAAGAGTGTGGGTACTAGACTGGCCTGCATGCAGTCCAAACTTGCCTCCCATTGAAAATGTGTGGCACATTATGAAGCACCAAATATGACAATGGAGACCCCAGCAATTGAAGTCGTACATCAAGCAAGAATGGGAAAGAATTCCACCCACAGAGCTTCAACATTTGGTGTCCTCAGTTCCTAAATGTTTATCGAGTGTTGTTAAGTGGAAAAGTGATTAACACAGTGGTAAACATGTCCCTGTGCCAGCTTTTTTGAATGTGTTGCAGGCATGCAGTTCAAAATGAGTGAATATTTGCAACAAAACAATGTTTATCGGTTTGAACATTAAATATTGTCTTTGTGGCATATTCAGTTGAATATAGGTCAAATACGATTTTTAAATCATTGTATTTTGTTTTTATTTATGTTTTACACAATGGCCCAACTTCACTGGAACTGGAGTTGTATTAACAGACACCAAATCAGACACTTTACTGTATTCTGCATAGTTGATCATTTTAATTTGAGCCTTTTCTGTGATATAAAATGTATACATCAAACTTCAGTCATTTTAATAACCACATGAATGTCTTTGTTGTTTTGCTGTAATAATTATTCTTAAGCTTCATACACTTTTATGATGGATTTTGACTCAGCATCATCATCTGCAATTAAAATATAAGATCTCTGATGACCTCAAACAAAAGTCAGGACTATGAAGTTCCATCATTTAAATGACTGATGCATTATTTGCGTCTCAAGCGTCTTGTCAGGATTTTTACACACACTAGGGATGTAAGGTGTAATGAATGCCTGCAAGGTGGCCAACCAAATAATCAAAGCAATCTAATTTGAATATGTTTTATGTGGACTGATTTGATTAAATGAAAAGTGAATGCACATCAGTCTGTGTTTATAACAACACTTCAGAGGTCGCCTTGAACAACAGAACAGCTTGCATTATTTTCTGTATTTACTGTAAAAACTAAATTTCATGATTTTAATAATGTCTTAAATATTTCAGAATGTAGTGGAGTCATAAAATGTTTCAGGAATCACAGGTGAAATCATCAAAACAGGCAGTTTGTGAAGGAGTACCAAAATTTTTGCATACCTTCTTCTTTCAGCTGCTCTTTTTTGTGTCATAATCTGGGCTTGATCATAGGATCAAGCCCACACTTTATGTTCATTTATTGTTTTTCTGGGATTATTTATGATTGTCATTTGCATTTATTGCCCTCTGTGTTCCCCTGGGTCCTCTGTCATTGTCTTCTGCGTCATCCCCTGTCTGGTTCTGGGGCATTGTGTGTACCCGTTTACCTATTGTTCCAGTTCCTCATGTTTTCCGTACCCCTTGCCACTGCCCTCTCTGTATTACTCATGTATTGTATGTTCATTGTTATGTTCCATGTGCATCCCCTGTCTATGTTTGTCTGTACAGCCCCACACATCCTGTGATCCTCACCTGCAGCCATTTGCCTGCTGCCCTAGATTGTGTCCACCTGCTCTGTGTTGTATTAATTATTCCCCTGTCTATATATTCTGGGTTCTGTCTGTGTCTAATGTGGTGTCCATCCATCCATCCATCTTCTACCGCTTTTCCGGAGGTCAGGGTCGCGGAGGCAGCAGTTCAAGCAGAGAAGCCCAGACTTCCCTCTCCCCAGCCACCTGCTCCAGCTCTTCAGAGAGGATACCCAGGCGTTCCCAGACCAGCTGGGAGACATAGTCTCTCCACCGAGTCCTGGGTCTGCCCTGGGGTCTCCTCCCAGTGGGACATGCCTGAAACACCTCAAGTGGGAGGCGTCCAGGAGGCATCCTAATCAGATGCCCATACCACCTCAACTGACTCCTTTCAATGTGGAGGAGCAGCGGTTCTACTCTGAGCTTCTCCCGGATGACTGAGCTCCTCACCCTATCTCTGAGGGTGAGTCCAGCAATCCTACGGAGAAAGCTCATTTCAGCCGCTTGTATCTGCGATCTTGTTCTTTCGGTCATTACCGAAAGCTCGTGACCATAGGTGAGAGTAGGAACGTAGATTGACTAGTAAATCGACAGCTTTGCCTTAGAACTAAGCTCCCTCTTCACCACAACAGACCGGTACAACGTCCGCATCACTGCAGATGCTGCTCCAATCCGTCTGTGGTGTGTGGTGTCATTAATGTTAAACGCTGTAACGTTGAGTTGCTGTCCCTGCTGGTTCCCTGTCCTGAGTTGTTGTTTCAGCCCCTGTGCTGTCTTTTGTTTCTTTAAGTTCTTTGTCTAATCAATTATGTTATGCTGTAGTTCTGCCCACACCTCTCAGTCCAGTTATTCAACCATGCCTTCCGGAGGGAGTTATGGAAGAATGGCGCCACCAAATGAGGATTCAGCGGGCATGGACTACAGAGTGTTTGGGCTGGATGAGGTTGAGTGTTGGGCAGCTCAGCTAGTTGAGGGGCTAATTTCTTTTCTTTCTTTTTTTTTTCCCCTTGTCCCGTCAGGCAGCTAGGTAAGCAGAACAGAGATCTGTTACCCTTATTGTGCCAAAACAGATTTACTTTGCCAAAAGGAGCTTGATACAGTACCTATCTATGTACTGTATATTGTTGCAAACTCCTCCTGTAATAACTTTTAATACTTTATTTAAATTATTTTCCCATGAAGGACCTGATAGGATGGGGAATGGGGAAGGGAAGTGTGTGGAGGGGGAAAGAAAAAAGAGAGGAACAGCCAAAAAAGACAAACAAACCAACAACTAAAACAAACAGAAGACAAACTGCTTTTTCCACCAAAGAGGTCTCAACAAGAGTCTGGTATCCACACCTGTTAAAGGGGAGACATCTGTGTGTGTGCGTCCGTGTGCATGTATATGAGAGCGCGGGCAAAATAAGTGTGTGCATGTGAGTGGTTTGTCAGGAAACATAAAAGAGGGAGGCCGGTCACAGCAATTCCCCGCCACCCTGGAAACCCCGAGCAAGCAAGGCAGCACCACCAACCCCCACAGGGCACAAATGCCCAGGGCCGACAAGACCCAGGAACGCTAGGCATCCACCCCCGGCGGGACGGCCAAGGGAGGCAAGGCTGCCAGGTGGTTGACAGGCAGGTACCAGGCGCCAGTGCAGCGGGCCCACAGCCCCAGGCCCGCCAACCCCCCCCCCCCCTTCCCCAGCGGGGCCAACACCAGTCCCCAGGCCCCAAGCGCTGGAAGGCCAGCGCCCCCACCCCCCAGACCGGAGACCGACATAATAAATTATATTATGCTGTAGTTCTGCCCGCACCTCTGAGTCCAATTATTCAACCATGCCTTTCGGAGGGAGTTATGAGAGAATGGCGCCACCAAATGAGGATTCAGCGGGCATGGACTACAGTGTGTTTGGACTGGATGAGGTTGAATGTTGAGTGGCTCAGATGGTTGAGGGGCTGATTTCTGATGCCCGGTCATGCTACACTCCGGAGCAGGCCATGATGTTCCTGGACTCCGCGGCCAGAATGCTTATGGATTACCACAGTTTGTGGGACTACCCTGGTCTGACTGGACTGTTCATTTTGTTGTCTTATTTGCTAAATTCGTTCCACGGACTAGTGAAAAGCCCGGAGCCTGTGCCAACGGTAAAACATCCCCTGGCTTCTTCAAACCTCACTACTCCTCCTCGCAGTTCTTCTCCCTCCCTCCAGTCCCACGGAATGTCCCAGCCCCGAAGGGCTCTCCAGCATCGGCTCCCACGACGGCAGCAATGCCGGCTCCACATCATTCTCCACCTGCAGTGCTGGCTTCCACATCTGCTGCGCGGGCACCCACACCTTCTACCTTCTGCTGCCAGTGACGGCAGAACAGTGGAACAGGCAAGTACATTTCTTCTTACCAACTAATGATATGTCTTGCCTCGTTCTGGGTGAGGGGCCTCAGCATCAGCCCTCTTCTACTGCTGAGCCCCCACCACCTGTTTCTGCTGTCACCTCTGTGTTAGTGCTGTCACCATCCCTGGTTTCCCTGTTTTTCACTGAGGTGCACGCAGCAGCTCTGAAGAGCACAAAACTGCTCCAGCTGCCCCCAAGGTGCACATTCCTGCTCCAGTCCTTCCTGAGGTCTTCTTCTCTTCACTTCCGCCCTCCCAAGAGAGTAGACGCTTTTTCCTCCTCTCCTGCTCTGACTTTTTTTTCCTTCCCCCCCAACTACTGGATCCCAGCTTGCTGTTGTCTGTCTGCGTCTAACTGCGACCGTCGAAAGAAAGAAATTATGGAGTTAATAAGCTGGGCTTTGAACACAATTGACACTATTTTTTCAACAAGGAAAAGTGCTCCGGGGGAAGCTGTTTGCCCCGCAGGTACGGCTCCAGCGGGCTATTTACGTGACACAAGTAATTGGAAAATCTTGTGTCTCACTAATCTCTCTATCGAAGATATTGAAGATTTGTATGTCTTCGTGGTAATGGTGATCGGGATCTTTCTGATTGGAACTGGGATTGTCCTGGTGTACCGCAAATTGCTGAAGATGGATACAACCTATCAAAATGCTGGCCAGGCGAGGTGCATCTGTCAAATTGAAAAATTGGAGAAGACCCTGATAGCGACAAATGGAGAACTGTCTCGGAAGGTGGATTACATCATGGTCTCGCTTAGGTCTTTCCACGATGGATTTAAAGCCCCGCAATGAAGGATTAAGTACTGAATCTACAGAAGAAATAAAAAGCCTTCTCTGTGATCAGTCCGATTTGGCTCAATTTCCCCATGAAAATTCCTCCTGGCTGTCTGCAGTCTGTGTTTTCAAAATCATTGAGCATAAGGCCTTGGACAGCCATCTGCACAGCCTGCCAAGATAAGGACTCGGCGGCAGCCAGACAAAACATCTCCTGCCAAGTGTCCTTGTTGTCTCTCTTATTATCATCAACACTGCTCAACACCGCACACACATTGGTCCATGAACTGAATAAAGATACACACACTGCTCTCTTGTGTCTTGTGAATCCTGTGTAGCGAATGTGCATCGAGAGCTTTTTTTTTCCTTGAAATCTTAAAATTGATTAATTATGTAACCAGTATTTTGAATCAATGATTTTTTTTTGCTCCTTCCTATTGTTCCTCGTATTATTCTTATTCTTATGCTTGTACCCACTATCCTGTTGGCAGGCGCGTCTCTGATGCAGCCGCGTCACTGGAAATGCAGGTTCATTTTCTGTGTCAAGTCAAATTCTCTCGTATGTTATCAGTGATCTGTTAATGTACTTGGCAATAAATCTTTTCTGATTCTGATTCTGAGGTGCGCACAGCAGCTCCGGCAGTCTCTGAAGAGCACAAGCCTGCTTCAGCTGTCTCTGTGATGCACATCCCAGCTCCAGTACCTGCTCCACGGTGTCTCTCAGCTCCAGCACCAACTCCGACTCCTCTCCAAACAGCTCCAGCTGCTCATGAGGTGCATGTCACAAGTCCAGCCATCCCAGAGGTGTACACAACAGCTTCCGCATTCCCCGAGGTGCGCACAATGGCTCCCACTGTTTAAGAGATGTATGGCTCCCACTGTCCCTGAGGTGCACGCCACAGCTCCAGCTGTTCCTATGGTGCCCATTACAGTTCCTGCTCAGCCCGAGGTGCACACTCCTGTTCCTGCTCTGTCCGAAGTGCACACTCCAGTTCCAACTACTCATCCTGAGGTTGTCACCCCACAGCAGGAGGCCAGGAGTTAAGGCAAGTACTGTTTCATTTATTTACAGCCACTATTTTTGAACGGACTTGCCTTGCTTCTGGTGGGGGGACCCAAGTACACATTCCACCAGCTGCTGAGTCCTCCCCACCAGTCTCTGCTGCTTATGACTGTGGTGTCACTTCACTGACCTCCTGTTTTCCTCCATCGTCTGAGGTGGCCGTGTCGAGGATGAAGCTGCAAGAGGACCATGCTCCAGCCATTGTTTCAGAGGTCAGGGGACCTCCACCCATCATCCAAGAGGTCAGGAGACCTCCACCCTTCATCCCAGAGATCAGGGGATCTCAACCCATCGTCCAAGAGGTTGAGCAGTCCACTTCACCCTTCGTCTAAGAGGTCAAGCAGTCCGCTCCACCTTCGCTGCTTGGAGTCACCGCTTCTCAGCTGCTGTTAGCCCCTGTGCCGACGGCCCCTCATGTACTATCTTCTGAACTAGAAATTCCTGTGTTGATATCTTCTGAACTAGAAACTCTTGTACTGATGTCTACTGAAGCGGAAGCTCCTGGTTATTGTCAAAGTCAAAAGTCAAAGTGCCTTTATTGTCATTCCATTGTTAATGAACATCCATCCATCCATCCATCCATCTTCTACCACTTTTCCGGAGGTCTGGGTCACGGAGGCAGCAGTTCAAGCAGAGAAGCCCAGACTTCCCTCTCCCCAGCCACCTGCTCCAGCTCTTCAGAGGGGATACCAAGGCGTTCCCAGACCCAGCTGTTAATGAACAATGCAACGAAATTGAGATGCTGCTCCCTAAAAACAAACTATAAACAAACTATCACACTCACAGTTCACTCATGCATTTAACATTCTTATAATTACAACAATAAATAATGCTTGAAACAAAATTACCTAAAAGTTGAATACAATATGTACGTAGCAATAATGAAAAACATACTGAGCGATAAATACAAAAGACCAGCTTATGCACACAGGGTTGTTGCTACAAAATAACATAAAATAACAAAAAATATCAGCAGTCTGTGCGTGTTACATAAATCCGTTCAAAATACGTACTGCTGCTGGGAAAAAACTATGATTAAACATGGTAGTCCGGGTTTTATGGGTTCTGTACCGCTTTCCCGAGGGGAGCAAGTGAAAGAAATCATGGCCTGGATGAGCACAGTCTTTAATGATGGCAGTAGCTCTGTTGAGGTACCAAGACCTGGAAATCTCTTCCAGAGAAGGGAGAGAACAGCCAGTGATTTTTTGCGTAGTCTCAATCACTCTCTGGAAGGCTTTGCAGTCTGCGGCTGAACAGCCCTCATACCAAACCGTGATGCCATATGACAGAATGTTCTCAATAGCAGAGCAATAAAATAAAACCAGCAACTGTGCATTCAGGCCATTCTTCTTGAGGAGCCTCAGAAAGTGTAGACGTTGTTGAGCCTTTTTTATTGTAGCTATGGTGTTAACTGCCCAGGTAAGGTTGTGAGAAATATGAACACCCAAAAACTTAAAAGCCTCCACCCTCTCCACACGCTCCTTGCCTATATAGAGAGGAGGCGGTTCACTGCTATGCTTCCTAAAATCAGTAATGAGTTCTTTTGTTTTTGTTTGTATTCAATAACAGATTATTATCTGAGCACCATCTCACCAGTTTCTGGACCTCATCTCTGTATGCAGACTCATCTCCTCCTGATATGAGCCCCACTACTGTTGTGTCATCTGCAAACTTCACTAACATATAACAGTCTGTGTTCTGTTTGTTAGGAAGTCCTTAATCCAGCTGCAAGTGTGAGTAGGCAGACCAAGCTGAAGCAATTTGGTGATGAGAATGTTGGGAATAATTGTATTAAATGCCGAGCTATAGTCAACAAACAACATTCTTACATAGCTCCCCTTGTCTTCTAAATGGCTGAATGCCGAGTGGAGAGCTATAGCAATAGCATCTTCAGTGGATCTGCCCCACCTGTAGGCAAACTGGTACCGATCAAAGTCTGGGGGGAGACTAGGCAAAAGATGTTTCAATACCATTTTCTCAAAGCACTTCATAACAATGGGTGTTAATGCTGCTGGTGGATAGTCATTCAGACTGCTAATAGTATGTTTTTTTGGTACAGGAATAATGACTGCAGATTTTAAACACTGTGGAACAACGGCTGCCTTGAGAGACAAGTTAAAAATGTCAGTCAAAACAGAGCATAGCTGATCTGCACATGCTCTGAGCACCTTTCCTGGCACTCCATCGGGACCAGTAGCCTTTCTCGGGTGAACTGCTCTCAGTGTCTGTCTCACCTCATGATCCTGCAGGATAAGCACATCAGAGCTGGCATTCAATAACATCTGTGGGTCCGGGCGAGGTGTATTTGCCTCAAACCATGCGAAAAAGCAGTCCGGTTCTTCTGCCAGTGAGGCGCTGATGTCACTGGAAATGATACAGTGAGATACAGAATAGTGAGAGGTATGGACTGATCATTATGCAGATGCGCTTCACACCCTCTTTTGTGCTGCAGCTCCGGAACAGAGAGGAATTCCGGCGCCAGTAATCCTGCAGCTGATATGTGTGACTCTAATGCAAATGTCCATGCTTTCCTGCTGTATACTGTGATGCTAATATGCCACGCATGCATTGTCTGTAGCTGGGTATATAAGTTGACTGCATATCTCTTGCTCTCTCTCTTTTTGATCACTCGCAGTGTTTGTTGCTGACTTAGAGACACAGGGCTCGCTCCAGCGCGCTGCCACAGCGCTGGGTGAGCCTCGTGATGGAGGAAGAATAAAGCACCCTTTTAAACTTCAGCTCGCCGTGTCCGCCTGCACTTATTTCGTTCCTCCACACTTATTTTGTTCCTCTACCTCTCACTGTCCCTGAGGGGAAAGCTCCTATATTGATACCCCCAGAGCCAGAATCTCCTATATTGGTACCTCCAGAGCTAGAATCTCCTATATTGGTGCCTCCAGAGCTAAGAGTTCCTATGTTGGTGTCTCCAGAGTTAAGAGTTCCTGTATTGGTATCTGCAAAGCTAAAAACTCCTATGTTGTTGTCCCCAGAACAAATGCTCCTTTGTGGTCTCCAGAGCAAAGAGCCCCAATGTCATTTCCTGAGTCTAAAGGTTCTACATTGCCATCTCCTGAGTTTAAAGGTTTTACGTTGTCACCTCCTGAGTTTAGGGGTTTTATGTTGCCACCTCCTGAGTTTAAAGGTTTTGTGTTGTCACCTCCTGAGTTTAAAAGTTCTATGCGGTCACCTCCTGATTTTAAAGATTTTATGTTGTTGCTTCCTGAGTTTAAAAAGTTTTCCTCTTAGCAAGAAACTCCAGTGTTGTTTTCCTCAGAATCTAGAGCTCCTACATTATTTTTCCCAAAGCAGAGAGCTCCTATATTGGTTTCCCCAGAGCAAAGAGCTCATATATTGTTTTCCTCAGAGTAAAGAGCTCCCAGGTCATTTCCTGAGTTTAGAGCTGCTGCATTATTATTCCCAGAGCAAAGGGCTCCTAATTTGTTTTCCCCAGAGCAAAAGACTTTTACTTTGTTTTCTTCTGGGTAAGCGGCTCCAATTTTGTTTGTTTGTTTGTTTGTTTGTTTCAGAGCAAGGGACTCCTAAATTGTTTTCTCCAGGGCAGGGAGTTCCCATGTTGTTTGCTCCTGAGTTTAAAACTCCTTTGTTGTTATTATCTCCTGAGATTCAAGTTCCTGTATAGTCATTATCTCCTGAGGTTAAGGTGCCTATGTCATCATTACCTCCTGTGTTTAAAGTGCCCATGTGGTCACCTCTTGACTTTACAGTTCCTATGTTGTCACCTTCTGAGTTTACAGTTCCTATGTTGTTATCTCCTGAGTTTAAAGTTTCCATGTTGCCATTATCTCCTGAGTTAAAAGTGTCTGTATTATCTCCAGAGCCAAAAGCTTCTGTAATCTCCTGAGCAAAAAACTCTTATGTTATCTTCTGTACAAAGAGCTCCACTGTTGCCATCTGCTGAGCTCAAAGATTCTATGTTGTTTTCTCCTAAGCAAAAAGCCCCTGTGTTATCTTCAGAGCAGAAAGCGCCAAGGTTGTTTTCTCCTGAGCAAAAGACTCCCATGTCATCTTCTGAGTTTCAAGGTTCTATGTTGTCATCCTCTGAGTTTAAAAGGCTGCTATGTTACTTCCTGAGTTTAGAGTCTCTGTGTTACTGTCCCCTGAGCTCAGGTCTCTTTTGCGACTGGCCCCTGGGCTCTGGGCTTCTGTGGCACCTTGTTCCTCCATCTGGTGGCCCACGTATTCTGACAGGCCACCCCGACCCACCATGCTCATCCATTTGGTGGCCCTTGGACTGTGGTAGGCCACCCGACACACTGTATCCATCCGACTGGTGGTCCTTGGACTTTGGTAGGCCACTTGATGCACCGTGACCATCAGCCCAGTGGTCCAAGGACTTTGGCCAACCACCTGATGAACATTTTTCCTGTACTTTGGTTCTTGTTTTGCCTCGCCATACCTATGTCCCCTTCCTCCTACTCGATTGGGGTATTCTCTGTTTTGTTTGAAGCACATCTTGAATCCGCCCTTGGGTGGGGAGGGAGGGGGCTGTCATAATCTAGCCTCACACTTTATGTTCATTTATTGTTTTACTGGGATTATTTAGAATTTTCATTTGCATTTATTGCCCTTTGTGTTCCCCTGAGTCCTCTGTCATTGTCTTCTGTGTCATCCCCTGTCTGGTTCTGAGGTGTTGTGTGTACCTGTTTGCCTATTGTTCCAGCTCCTCACGTTTTCCGTACCTCTAGCCACTGCCCTCTCCGTATTACTCATATATTGTATGTTCATTGTTATGTTCCATGTGCATCCACTGTCCGTGTTTGCTGTACAGCCCCGCCCATCCTGTGCGCCTCACCTGCAGCCATTTTCTTGCTGCCCTTGATTGTGCCCACCTGTTCTGTGTTGTATTAATTATCCCCTGTCTAAATATTCTGGGTTCTGTCTGTGTCTAACGTGGCGTCATTAATGTTAAATGTTGTAACGTTGAGTTGCTGTCTCTGCTGGTTCCCTGTAAGTTATTTCATGTCCTGAGTTGTTTTTTCAACCCCATGCTGTCTTTTATTTCCTTGAGTTCTTTGTCTAATAAATTATGTTACGCTGGAGTTCTGTCCATAACTCTGAGTCCAATTATTCAACTGTGCCTACTGGAGGGAGGTATGACATTTAGGGGTTGCCCTAAAGTCATTTTCCTCCATCTCACCCTATCCCTTGCATCTCCTTCTCTGTAACACCAATCCTTTCCATGTCCTCTATCACTACACCCATTAAGAATGTCTATATTTTTTTAAATGACTAAACTTGCCATTTGGATATCCCGGAAAAGTAAGGTAAAAGATGTGGGTTGTGCAGACTGTTTTGAAGGGTCAGATACAGCACGTCTGAAAACAGAGTTTGCATTTTATTGAACTGTGGACAATTTGGAGACTTTCGGGACCTTTTGGCCAATTGAGGGAGCTTTGTGCTCCATCAGGAGAACAGATGACACCCTCTGTGAGATCCCTCAAACCTATGAGGGATATCAGAATAAGTATGATATCCCTCAGAGGTACCTACTGTGTAGCAAAGAGCTGCACATACAGTATTTGTATTTTATCTTCTCTGATCTCAGTCTGGAACTCCTTTAGATTAACAGGTTTCCTCTCAGTCCTTAGGGGGTTCCTTTCTCTTTACCTGGCTGTGACAATTCAGTCTGTTCAGGTACAATCTAATCTGGTACACTTCTCACATTTTCATCACCATTATTTGCTCTGGGATATATGTCTGTACAGCCATAATCTATATATGACTCAGACATTTGTGTTTCTCTTTGTCTGGATAATACACAAACATGGTACCCAAGTAGTCAACTGTAAAAGACTGTGCACGTACAGTACGTACCCTTCTATGCATGGAATTGGCCAAGTCAGTCTGGACTAGCTGCAGGGGCTCCTTAGCTTTCCTGTCTGGTTCCCTATTTCCCTTCTGGGTAAATTTGCCCTGTGTAGACACCTTGCATAATTGTGCTGGTCTGACTGCACTCCCTCTTATCTCCATGCCTTTTACAACACCTTTGTAGTTTTTGTATATCTTCATAGTAGTTACAAAGACCCAACATTTCATGCCAAGTCTGTACATCATGGCACACTTTACATTGGTCAATATTGTTCTCAACAGTTGGCGAGTAATACAGATTACCACTTTCATGAACGTCAAACCTCCTACCGTCCTTGGTAGCCATACAGCTATTGCTTTGCTTAAAGGTGATTGTTGCTCTTGCCACTGAAAAGATTTCATGTGGGTACAATGGCACCTCATAGATGTGCTCTGTGCTGTCGTCCAGCATTGTCTAGCAGATTTATCACAGCTGTATATAATGGATGTTCCACTGATTGGTATAACTAATAGGTAGTAGGCTAGTTATAATTTAGTAACAGGCCAGTATCAGGAAGATCCAGGAATGACTATGGAGCCTATAACAGTCGTGTTAGCAGAGAAACCAGACACAAGAGTCAAGATAAGGTGGTATCAATAAAGATTGTATTTTACAGAAAAGAAAAAAAACTTTACACTCCCTGCCTACCTAAGCCGGCTTCCTAGAATGCACAGGCACACATTAAGTGCCCCCCCCCCCCACCAAAAAAAAAAAAATAATAAAATGAAATAAAATCATCCCCTTTGGAAGGTTTTCTTAGCAAAAGGTAAAGTGCTAAATTTAGTTCAGTTATGCCATGTATTATCCAATCAGCACGGAGTCAATCCGAAACCCTGCTCACACTGAAGGGCATGAAGAGACAGAGTGGTAGCTAAACTTTTATTGTTAAAATTGCATATTTTGACTGAGTGACTCCATACTCGAGGATGCACACTGTTATGTCTGAAGTTGGAGTCAAGGAGGAGAGCAATAGTGGAGTTGAACACACGTTTATTGTAATACAGGGCGCAGGGCACCTAACCACGCATACAGCCACTTGGCAGAGGAAAAGGCGGAAGAGACCACCCCCCTACCTGCAGCCCTTCTTATACGCACGGGGTTGGTGGATCCAGAACGTGGAGCCACCAACCCATGCCACCCAAATAAGAGCTCCAAACATAATACAATATATGAACGATAAATAACTACATTACATCCCCACCCCCTGTAGAAAAGGTCCAAAACACATACATACCATGCAAACCCACTCCAATTTGGAACCCCAATCACCCACTAAATATAACTGCACTAAAAATCACAAAAGGGGCCTATGGCATTCACACAAAATAACTAAAATTAGGAGGGATGGGTAGACTGTCATCCTACCCCCCACACGGCGAGGCGGGTTATTCTGCCGCCTATGATATATAAAAGTCCAGTTATAAACTAAAAGGAAATTGCTGCCGTGTCTCCTAATTAACATAACACAAAAAAATCCCAGAACTATAAATACAGATTCAGAACAAATAACCAACAACAGAAACACATCCATAGCTCAGTGAGGATGACCCATGGCCCCCTCCAGACCCTTCACCATTCAGTCCACCCCTGGAGGTAGCTCACTTCCCGGGCCACAGCTGGTCGCCTCAGTCCCGGTGTGCCTTCTCCTCCACATCTCCAAACGCTCCAATCGTCTGGGGCCGTGCCCAACTGCCTTCTTCGGGGCACTCCGTAACTCATTAGGATAACGCCACGAGCCATCCAGCAGCAGAAGGTAACCATCATGCCACTCGCCCATCACCTGCAGCTGGCCCTGGTACTGCTCCATCTTCCGCTTTTCTCTCATCCGCCTGGACCTCGCCTCCGCCCGAGCCTGAACCCAGTCCATGACTCCAAGTGGGGCCCGGCATGGCCTGCGGTGTCTGCGACTGGCACTCGCTCTCCCAGTGCCACTTGGTCCTGCCCTGACTGCTTGTAAATCCACTACAGACCCTGCCAATGTGGTCCCGTGTTCACTGGCCTGCCACGGCCGTGCTCTGGAAACACCTGGGACCATCTTTTGGGCATTGCTTGCTGTCGCAGGCTCTCCCCCGTGTCACCTGGTACCCTAGTCCAGGGCGACTCGGACACTGGCACCTGGGCCCTCCCGCGGCGACCCTGAGCACGACAATTTCTGTCCACTTTCCGGAGTGCCCAGGAATTGTTCATCCCACACAGTCTTGTCCCGAACTCTCGGAACCGGTCGGTCCCACAGTCCGCAGCCCGACCACTCTTCCCCAGCTCTGCTCCTGATGGAAAACCCGAGGCCATAGAATAGGTTGCTGCCCATGATGTTCGTGCCACAGGCCGTCCTGACAAACTCCATATCGGCCATCTCCGCCGACTTGTACTGAGCCGTTAGTCTGACGGTACCCACTGCGGCCAACCATCCTCCTCCATAGCCGCAATGCGGAGCTGAGTCACCTCCAGTTCTGCAGTGGGGAAAACACTGTCTAACTGTAGCCCAGTTCAGTAGCAAACTCTCCACCCCCGTGTCGATCAGCATCAGTACCAGTACTCTGTCCAACTGTACCCTGCAATGTGTGCGCCGACTGGTACTCGGGGGCACAGTATGAATCACCTTCGGGGTGGGAGGAGTCAAGCTGTTGCGCGGGCTCTCATGTTCCGCTGACTGGCACATCCTCGCAAAATGATGTAGACAGCCACAATTGCCGCAGTGCTTTCCTCTTGCCGCACACTCTCTGGCCTTGTAGCGGTGTTTCGTGGACCCACAGCCCACACACCTGGGCTTCCCCGGGGCAGACTTCATCCGTACAGCATTAGCCCTCTCGGTGTCATCCTCGACACTCCCATCACTGTCCGGGTCTACTACCTGTGCAGCCATGGAGGATCCCAACTCTTGTGGTGACAGACACTCACGTAGCTCCCGAGTTAGCTTATCCGCTGCCTCCAGCTGGAGAACCAACTCGACGACCTTGGCCAGCGTCAACTCACCCGGAAATGTGAGCAGCTTAGACCGGACCGCAGCACAGTTGGTGTATTCCGCCAACTGGTCGCGAACCATTTCTTCCTCCAACCAAGGGCGTAACTTTGTTTCAAACATTGGGGGGGTTAAGCTCTCTGCCCGTATAGAGAGCCTAAGACACACCCCCTCTTCGTCTGCATATCGGACCTTAAATTGAAAAAAAAAATATTGAAATGAATGCCAAGAGAACATTATCTTTTGATCCCGGTCAAATTTTGAAACAAGTTGCACATATGATGTTTGTCAATTTAAAAGATAACTTTCCATATAATTAAAGTTGTCAGCTGTCATATAATAACAGAGTAATATTTAGTTTTTGTTTAAATGACTAGCATACAACAACTCCCATCATCCCACATCACTAAACACGGTTACACTTCAGTGATGTGAAAAGCATTGATTTCTCATATCATTGACCGCTGCACTGACAGACAAGTCACTAGGATTAATCTTAGCCTGACTCTTAGCTAAATCACTATACAGTGGCAATAACAGAATGGATTTGCCCGACTGCTGCCCTCACCCTGTGTCTCTCTGTGAAGAAATCACATGAACAAAAACAAAATGTCAATCACTTATCAGGACAAGTCTAAAATTCAGTAGTTTGTCCAACAGAACGTTATTTTGACAATCTAGTCAGCAGTCTGTTCTCTAAGGCGCAAAGTTCATTTTTTGTTGTTAAGATAAGATAAGATAAGATAAGCCTTTATTAGTCCCACAATGGGGAAATTCCAGGATTGCAACAGCACAGGGATAGCAACACTCAGAGCAACAATTTAGAAGAAAAAAAGAGCAGTGAATATACAGTACATATGTACACATAAATATATAAATATATATACACAGTGCGGAGCATTGTAGCTAGATGGAATAAACAGCATAACCGTTACCTGGTCACTGTCACGCCGTGCCGCTCATCAGCGGCGCCACCTGCACGCACACCTGCACATCATCAGCGGCGAGGAATATAAGCCGCCTCGCCCTGAGCTTCGGCCTGAAGCCGTCAGACTTCGCCACTCATCATCGTGAGTCAAACCTTTCCTTCAGCACGACACTTTTGGTAAGAAGCCCTTATCTCCTTTCTTTCCAGTCTGCTCCCCTGTGCACAGGTGGATTCCTCGGCGGCGGACAACGCCTCTCCCTCGCCATTCCTCGCTGCTGCACCGAGCCCTGCAGGTGGCTGTCTTCCGGGTCCCGTCCTTGTGGTGCCAGTCATCTGTCCCTTGCAAGTAAGCTCCTCTCTCGCTCATTCTCCTCCTGTGTTGGTGTGTGCCCGTCACCCTGTGTCCTTGTGCTCTTTCCCATAGGGTTGCCGGCTGTACGGTCTCCTGTTTCTGTGCCCGAAGCAGACGCCGCCACCAATACATTTACATCCCGCAGACACACATCCATTCACCCCTGTTGCTAATAAACTATTTGAACTTCTCTGAGCCTGTGTGTGTGCGTCTCCTGAGCCGTGCGTTATGTCAGTACGGCTTCAGCAGAGCGGCTCGGCAGACGGCGGGCTCGCACACCGGCTTACCAACCTCGAGGCTCGGGTGGATCAGATAGCTTATCAGCAACAGGTGATCCTAAATCAATTGATCATCATTAATAACCGATTGGACCGCCTGGACCCCCAGCAGCCGTTCCCCCCGGCTCATCAGGGTGGCGCGGCTCCTGCCGCTCCAGTGGCCGTCCAGCAGGCTCCGGTAGCACCGGTGCGGCTCACACCCATTCCGGCCCCCGCCCGCTTTAGCGGAAAGCTCGGCGGAGCGCGGGGGTTCATCATGCAGTGTGAGTCCGTATTCCACCGCGTGCCCGGAGACTTTCCCTCGGATCATAGTCGGATTGGTTATATCGGGAATCTCCTGGAGGGGCGAGCGTTGACTTGGACCTACGCCGTTATGGCGAGGCCCAGTTACGCCACCCTCACTTATGACCAGTTCGTGAGGCGCTTCCTGGAGGTCTTTGACCATTCACGAACCGAGACGGTCCAGGTCGACCGGCTTCTCGCTCTCCAGCAGGGAAGCCGGTTGGCCGCGGACTATGCGGTCAACTTCCAGGTAGCAGCGGAGGAAGTAGGCTGGGAGGAACGCTCCCTCTGCGGTCTTTTCCTCCGCAGCCTCAATGACGATCTGAGGGATGAACTGGCTGGGCGGGACCTCCCTGAGACGCTAGCGGAGCTGTCTTCCTTTGCCATCAGCTTGGATAACAGGCTGCGCGAGCGCTCCTTGGGGCGGAAGTCGTCATCTTCTTGCCCTCGCGGAGCCTCGTCGCGCCAGCCCCAAGCTCGCCCCCTGGTGACGCCGCCACCATCGCACCCCGAGGAGTCGGAGCCGATGGTGACGGGTTGGACAAAGCTCTCCCCGGCGGAGAGACAACGCCGCCGTGTGTTGAATCTCTGCATGTATTGCGGAGATAATCAACACACGGTAGAGCTTTGTCCACAGAAGCCAAACGGGGGGGTCCGCGAGTCACTGTAGGGGGCCTCGCGGACGTCAATCGGTTAAGTCCCCTCACTCAATTAAAGCTGCCCATCCGTTTCTGCCACAACCCCATTGGGCACCTCACCCACGCACTGGTGGATTTGGGCGCAGAGGGCAGCTTCATTTCTCAAAGCCTGGCAACCCGATTGGGCATCCGCTGCCAGGCGCTCAAAGACCCCATCTCCCTGGTCAACCTCTCCCGTGCTTCCCTTGGGAGAGTCATGCACCAGACCATCCCGGTCCCGGTGATCATCTCTGGTAACCACCGGGAGGAGATAACCTTTCTCATCCTGCCCAACTCTGTGTCGCCCGTCATCCTGGGGTATCCCTGGCTACGCCTCCACAACCCTGTCCTGGATTGGAAGTCAGCTGGGGTATCGGCATGGAGCACGTTCTGCATGGGCACCTGCCTTCAGTCCGCTGCCTGCTCTCCGTCTGCTTCTTCCCCCGCTACGGACGCTGCACCCCCGGACCTGTCCCTGGTGCCTCTGGAATTTCACGACCTGGGCATGGTATTCAGTAAGACCAAGGCCATGTCTCTCCCTCCTCATCGGCCCTATGACTGCGCCATCAACCTCCGCCAGGGGGCACCCTTACCTTCTGGTCGGCTCTACAGTCTGTCGGCGCCGGAGAAGGAGACGATGAACGCCTACCTAAAAGAGTCGCTGAGTGCTGGGATAATCCGCCCATCATCATCACCCGTGGGGGCAGGGTTCTTCTTCGTTGGGAAAAAGGACGGATCCCTCCGTCCTTGCATTGACTATCGGGCCCTAAATGACATCACGGAGAGGGATCGTTACACCCTGCCCCTCATGGACACCGCTTTCCACTCCCTCCAGGGGGCGACCTGGTTCACCAAGCTGGATCTACGCAGCGCATACCACCTCGTCCGGATCCGGGAGGGAGATGAGTGGAAGACAGCCTTCCGTACCCCGAACGGCCACTTTGAATACCTGGTAATGCCGTTCGGGTTGACCAACGCTCCTGCCGTCTTTCAGCGCCTCATCAACAACGTCCTCCGGGACTTCATCGGCCTCTTTGTGTTTGTCTACCTGGATGATATACTCATCTTCTCCAAGTCCAGGGACGAGCACCAGGTCCATGTGAGGCGGGTCCTCCAAAGGCTGCTGGAGAACCGGCTATACGTGAAGGCTGAGAAGTGCGAATTTTTTGCTAGAACAACATCCTTCCTGGGATTCGTCATCGCTCACGACCAGGTGCGTCCAGACCCAGAGAAGGTGAAGGCGGTGGTAGAGTGGCCTACACCTGGGTCAAGGAAACAGGTGCAACAGTTCGTGGGGTTCGCGAACTTCTACCGCCGCTTTGTCCCAAACTTCAGCACCATCGTCTGACTGCTGACCCGCCTCACGTCCCCTAAGGTCCCGTTCCGGTGGACCGAAGAGGCCGCAGCTGCTTTTCAGGCGCTGAAGGCGGAGTTCTCCTCCCGGGTCCTTCGCCAGGTCGACCCCGCGCTGCAGTGCATCGTGGAGGTGGATGCTTCGGACACAGGAGTGGGGGCGGTGCTATCCCAGCGGTCGCCTGACGACGGCGCCAAAAGGCCCTGCGCCTTCTTCTCCCGACGCTTGTCCCCGGCGGAGAGAAATTACGACGTGGGGGACAGAGAGCTCCTCGCCATCAAGCTCGCGCTGCAAGAGTGGCGTCACTGGCTAGAGGGGGCGGACCTGCCGTTCGTGGTCCTGATGGACCACAAGAACTTGGAATACCTTCGATCTGCCAAGCGCCTGAACGCCCGCCAGGCGCGCTGGTCCTTGTTCTTCGCCAGGTTCCAGTTTTCCATCACCTTCAGGCCTGGCTCCAAGAACGGCCTGCCCGACGCCCTCTCTAGGCAATTCACCCCCGAGGAGTCGGAGGACGTGCTCCACACCATCCTGCCCAGGTCGTGCGTCGTGGGAGCCATCTCCTGGGACATAGAGAGCAAGATCCGGAAGGCGCAGGAGGTGGAACCTGACCCTGGCGGCGGACCAGAGGGAAGACTATTCGTGCCATCTGCGGTTCGAGGAGAGGTCATCCACTGGCTACACACCTCCAGGCTCACCTGTCACCCTGGCTCCTCCCGGATGATAGACCTCCTCCAGCGGTCCTTTTGGTGGCCGGGCCTGCGGAGGGATGCGGCTCACTATGCCCGGGCTTGTCCAGTTTGTGCCTCCAATAAGTCGGGAAACGCCCCTCCAGCGGGTCTGCTCCAGCCCCTGCCCGTCCCTGGCAGGCCCTGGTCGCACATCGCCCTGGACTTCGTCACCGGACTCCCAGTCTCCAACTCCTACGACACCATCCTGACCATCGTGGATCGCTTCTCCAAGGCGGTACCCTGCGAGGTCTCCCTACTGCCCTGGAGACGGCGGACCTCCTCATCCAACACGTGGTCAGGCTGCACGGGATTCCGGTGGACGTGGTCTCGGACCGGGGGCCCCAATTTTCCTCTGAGGTTTGGAAGTCGTTTTGTAACGCCATCGGAGCCAAGGTGAGCCTCTCCTCCGGCCATCACCCCCAATCCAACGGGCAGTGTGAGCGGACCAACCAGGAGCTAGAGGCTGCGCTCCGCTGTGTGACTGCATCCAAACCCACGTCCTGGAGTAACCATCTTGCCTGGGTTGAATACGCCCACAACACCGCTCGCTCTTCTGCTACAGGGATGTCCCCCTTCAAGGCGTCCCTGGGTTACGACCCCCCGCTGTTCCCGGCACAGGAGAGTGAGGTACCTGTCCCTTCAGTTAGGGCGCATCTCAGGCAGTTCCGCTCCATCTGGGCATCTGTGCGTAATGCGCTTTTACGCACGGCGGAGCGCAACAGAACTGTGGCAGACTGGCACAGAAGACCTGCCCCGGCGTACAGAGTTGGGCAACGAGTCTACGTGTCAACCCAGGACGTAACATTGAAAGGCGAGAGGAGGAAGCTGGCACAGCGCTTTATGGGACCCTACCCCATCGCCCGGATCATCAACCCGGTAGCTGTGCGTGTGGCTATTCCCCCCTCCCTCCGCATCCATCCCACCTTCCACGTGTCCAAGGTGAAGCTGGCAGTCTCCGACCCCCTTTGCCCTCCTCCTGCTGTACAACCCGCGCCCCGGATGGCTGGTAGCCATCCGGCCTGGGCCGTCTCTTCCATCCTGGACTCCCGGCGCCGGGGTCGTGGGTTGCAGTACTTGGTGGACTGGGAGGGCTATGGGCCTGAACAGCGACAGTGGGTGCCCCCGTCATTTGTGTTAGACCCCTCGCTCATCGCTGATTTCCACCGAGCGCACCCAGAGAAGCCATCGCCAGGAGGCGCTGCTAGAGGGGGGAGTACTGTCACGCCGCGCCGCTCATCAGCGGCGCCACCTGCACGCACACCTGCACATCATCAGCGGCGAGGAATATAAGCCGCCTCGCCCTGAGCTTCGGCCTGAAGCCGTCAGACTTCGCCACTCATCATTGTGAGTCAAACCTTTCCTTCAGCACGACGCTTTTGGTAAGAAGCCCTTACCTCCTTTCTTTCCAGTCTGCTCCCCTGTGCACAGGTGGATTCCTCGGTGGCGGACAACGCCTCTCCCTCGCCATTCCTCGCTGCTGCACCGAGCCCTGCAGGTGGCTGTCTTCCGGGTCCCGTCCTTGTGGTGCCAGTCATCTGTCCCTTGCAAGTAAGCTCCTCTCTCGCTCATTCTCCTCCTGTGTTGGTGTGTGCCCGTCACCCTGTGTCCTTGTGCTCTTTCCCATAGGGTTGCCGGCTGTACGGTCTCCTGCCTCTGTGCCCGAAGCAGACGCCGCCACCAATACATTTACATCCCGCAGACACACATCCATTCACCCCTGTTGCTAATAAACTATTTGAACTTCTCTGAGCCTGTGTGTGTGCGTCTCCTGAGCCGTGCGTTATGTCAGTCACTTGTGCCTCCTGTGCTGCCTCACTCTCCCTCTGGTCACCTGAGCCATTGCTCTCCTCCCTCTCTCCCTCTTTGTTATCCCTGCTGCTGTCACTTTCATATTCTTGCTCCTGACGTAAAATAAGCTCAATTAATGTTCAAATGGTTTAAGAGAGGTACTTCACTGACAGTTTTGGAAGATGTAATTCATGCAAGAATTTCCCAGGCGAAAAACTTGGAAAGATGTAAAATATTTTCCCCCTTCTTCCCCCTTAATAGCATCTTAACAGTGCTATCAGCAGGTGCAATAGGTCGTCTAGTTTATTTTGATACCATGATCATCATTCTAGCCACAGACCTGAGGTTAATGCAACTGCTAAATGTGGATGAGGCTTACCACTGTGTAGCTATTTTTTTTTACCAAGTAGATGAACTAAGGACACTGTGTGTGATTTAGTCAGCTAGACTATGACAAAAGTAACAGTTATCCTGCCTGCAGAGGCATTATGAACACAGCACACCACACCTTAGGTGTGTTATGTTTCACTCATTAAATGATAATAAATCTGTGAAATTTGTGACAAAATCATCTTGGTATTAAAAACTTACTGTGGATTCATTATCTAGACATTTAATTTTTTACAGTGGCATTCAGTTTTCAAATTTAGGATTCGGGTATTTGCCCCCCTCCCCTCGTAAAAAGTAAATAACAAATTTACCTTTACCAAATTTACCAGAAAAAAACGTACAAATTTAGGAGAAAATAGTATAAATTCACAAGAAAAAAGTGGCAACATGATGATAGTCAAAAAATTATTTTAAAAAATCTGGAATATAAATTATTTTGCAAATATGTAAAGAAAAAAGGCTTATTTTCCATGACAAATTTAAGAAAAATGCTACATTTTTATGAGAAACTGAATATAGGGGGGAAATAACGTGAGGGAAATACTGCATCTTTATACAAAAAGTAGTCAAATTTACAAGAAAAAATGTTTCTGATTTACATGAAAACTTGTAAAACTATGACAAAAAGTTGCACACGAAAAAGCGACATTAGAAACGTCACAGTGCTACATAAAACACTGATGAAGTTTTCTAAGGGAGAAAAAAGGTTGGAGAGAATATTTGGAACCCCAGAAGTTGGTAGTGAGGACAGCTTTAACTTTAAATGACTTTATAAGACAGTATGCTTTCTCTAGGTGCAACGCAGCGTTCTGCAGAGAGCCCTACTTGACAGGAAAAGCAACAGGCTGGAGGAGGTGACAAATGCTGCAAAAAAAAAAAATGCTGAAAGAAGCATTGCAACTTTTTAGTTATCAGTTTATTTATTTTTTTAGTGCTCCCTTTATTGCAAATGGACTCTGAAACACCAACAAACTCAAAAGATATAGTGTTAAGGTGATGAACCATCCTAGGTGCTAACAACAATATTTCAGTGTTTGGTCACTACCTAATCTGTGTAATGCTGGCTTGTGATTAAATAAAATGGGAACGGAAAACTAGAAATGTGATTTTAAGCTCATTAATCAAATTAAATAAATCAGTGATGCTGTACTGTAGTGCTTTTGAACTCATTTTAACACATGTAAAAAAAAGTTTATAAAAAGATTAGGAATATGAAATGCATCTGCTCTTTCATTCATCTACTTGGTGTTTATTATGATTTGTGTAGATCCTCTGTCGTGCAGTTGTGGTATTTTAACAGAGGATAGAAGATCTGAAAATGATCTGTGGGGAAAATAATCAATTTATTTTAATGTGGATATTTGAGAAAAGCCTTCAGAGTGACTTAGTCTATAATCAAAAGTGGTAAAACTCACTTTTTAATTGAATTTTTTAATTATCAAAATCATGACATTTTAAAAATACAGAACAGTTTAAGGTTAACTTGAATTTCGTGGGGATGACAAGCATTATTTAAACACATTTATATTTAAGGACCGGTGGTTGGAATAGATTTTGTTTGTACTTGATAAATGATCAGAGCTGCTAACAATTTGATGAGTACTGAAACACATAAATTTCACTCTTAACAGTTGATGAACAAATCCATTCTGATCACATTTCATGAATGATTAATACAACGTAAAGACCAAATCTGAATGAGAAAAGCTAATCATTTCTCAGATCAGCTAAATCCTACCAGGCAGCACACTTATTCAGTGGTGTAACTCCTATTAGCAAACTAGCAACCAGCTAACTTCACACAACAATTCACAAGCTAAATATGATATTTATTTCTGTGATGGACTGACGATATGTCCAGGGTGGACCCTGCCTCTCGCCCAAAGATGCTGGGATAGGCTCCAGCCCTCCCATGACCTGAAAAGGATTAAGCGGTAGAAGATGGATGGATGGAATATGATATTTACCTCATTTTGGACAGAGGGTTTGGTCCTTTTGTTTGACAAGTTCAACCAATTTAAAATGGTTTGTTGCCCTTGCGGAGCTCGTTTCATGTTCTCTCACAGAGCTGAATGCGTTCCATACCAGCATCACCACCTGACGCCCTTAAAACTGACCCCTACTCAGTAAAGGCCAAGTACCGCTTGGGCAATACCAGGTCGGTAGCAGGGTTGGATACATTATCTGATTATTAGAAATGTTTCTTTTTGTTGCTTGCAAATTAAAAAACAACTTCTTCTTACTTGCTTGAGTTGTAGCTATTGTGACGTTGCAAGAGTTCACACAATAAGGAGAGATGACTGTGACGAAACAGGCTTTATTTATACACACACTCACAACACAGAACGGAGGGGAGGTTATTTACACAGGCCCTCATTTCGCTCATGGTGACACAGACACATGATTTGGGACATGTAGGGAAACAACGTTATCACAACTGGTCTTATTACCCAGTTATAATGGCACACACGAATAACGCTTAGAACGCACAGATACAGTATTTGAATCCTCCGCGGCGCAAGCATGCCAGGAGACTCCCGCCCCCCCTTATCACAGCCCCAACGTTACACTCCCCCCCACCCCACCCCGGACTGGTTTCTGTCCCCAGAATAATAAAGTCCAACACAAATCCATCTAGCTGTCGGGGCGGCCGCTGTTGTCGGTGACCAGCATGCCCAGGCTTGTTATTGTCCGTTTGTACCTCAGCTGTGGTATCTGGTTGGGATGAAGCCTCCAGCTCGACCACCCGTGGGGCAGATGGCTGGTACGGGGCGAGACGCTCACGGTGAAGCACCGCGACCCGGTTCCTTTTCTGCAGCCTCACCCTGTACACTACATCCGACAGTCTCTGTAGGATCATGCACGGTCCCGACCAATGGCTCGCCAGTTTTGGCGACAGTCCCTTTTTGCGCTCTGGGCAGAAAACCCAGACTCGATCCCCTGGTGCAAAGTCCCTCCCTCCCCTGGGAGTCATATGCCCGCTTCTGCCGACTCCCCGCCGCTGCCAGGGCCTCCTGAGCCAGTTCGTGCACCATGTGGAGACGTTCTCTCAAGCAAAACAAATAATCCAACCCTGGTTTGCCCTCCACCTCCGGCTCCAGGAGGGTGGGGAGCGAACATCAAATCCACCGGTATGCGCAGCTCACGTCCAAACATCAGCGCTGCAGGGGTGCACCAGGTGGATTCCTGAGCTGCAGTCCAGTACGCCCACAGAACCAAGGGCAGATGCAGGTTCCAGGCTCGCTGTCGCTGGTCCACTAGGACGGCGAGCTGGGTGGTTAGAGTCCGACTGAAACGTTCGACCAGGCTATCGCTCTGTGGATGTAGCGAGGTAGTCCAGGTCTTCTGGATGCCCAGCCACCTACAGACCTCTCCGAAGACGCTCTGCCTTGAAGTTCCGTCCCTGATCGCTGTGCAGCTCCTCCGGTGCGCTGAACCGACAAAACATCTCGTCCACCAGCTTTGGTGCTGTGGTGGCACTGCTCTGATCAGGGACCGCATACGCCTCTGGCCATTTGATGAAATTATCCATTGCAACCAGCACGTAGCAGTTCCCCCAATCCGTGGTCGGGAAAGGGCCCAGAATGTCCACTCCTACCTGCTCCATGGGTGCCCCCACCCGGTACTGCTGCAAGGGGGCGTGGGATTGCTAGGTTGACCCTTTCTGAGCTGTGCAGGTGTTGCAGTGGTGGACATGGAGCTCTACGTCCTGGCGACATCCCGGCCAGTAGAACCAGGCCCGAAGATGCTGCAGAGTCTTTGTCACCCCAAAGTGGCCCGCCCCCACTGACCCATGGACCAACTGGAGCACTTTGGGGCGGAGCCGTCGGGGAACCAGCAGCTGCCAGATGTGTCGCTGTCCAGCTGGAGCCTGCCACTGCCGATACACAACACCCTTGTGACAGCAGGGATTGGCCCACTGGGAATGTAGGGCCTTGGTCTCTGGGTCCAGTACAGACACAGCCTCCCAGGCAGGCCGCTGGCCCACGTCCAACCACTGCTGAACCTGGGAGACGACCGGATCTCCAGCCTGCTTGCTCTGCAGCTGCTGCACACTGAGGGCCTCTGTGACGTCATGACTGGGGGAGAGCTGACTGATTATCCGAGGAGATGCTGTGCGCCACTGTGTTATTCCTGCTCACAGTGGTCCAGAGAGCAGCAGCCAGTGGTATGGCTTGGTCTCGGTGCTCTGCCCACTGGCAGTGCCAACAGTCCTCTGCAGCACAGGGATGCTGAGACAGTGTGCTAGCGTTGGCATGGAGGCAGCCTGCCCGACGCACAATCTGAAAATCATAATCCTGCAGTGCCTCCAGCCATCTCGCCAACTGTCCATCCGGCTCTATAAAATTCAGTAGCCAGGTCATGGAAGCATGATCCATCCTGAACTGAAACCTCCCCCCATACACATATGGGCGAAAATAACGAAGCCCCTGGATGACAGCCAACAGCTCTCAGTGAGTAACACAATAATTCCTTTCGGCTCTGCTGAGAGTGCGGCTGAAAAAAGCAACTGCCTGCTCTCCGTGTTCTCCCTCCTGGGATAACACCGCCCCAATGCCCTGGTTGCTGGCGTCCGTGTCCACGATGAAAGGGCGGATCGGATTGAGATACTGCAGCACGGGGGCGCCGATGAGCACCGAGCAAAGCCAGGAGAAAGCAGCAGCACAGTCCTGACTCCACTCAAAGGTGTGGCCCTTCTGCGTCAGCTGATGCAGCTGGCTTGCGATGGTGGTGAAATCCTTCACAAACCTCCTACGATAGGAGGCCAGTCCGAGAAAACGCCATAACTCTCCCACGTCCTGCGGAACTGCCGGTAAAAGCTGTTAAAATGTGGGGGAAAAGTGTGGTCAATGACCACTTGAACATGGGAGTCCACTGGAGGGTTCCTCGCTTTCAGACGCACCCTCCAGTGGCCATTAGAGGAAATGCAATTTTTTGAAGGTTTTTGTCAAAGCTTAAAAATTGTAATTAATTTCATTTAAGGTTTTTAAAGAAATCCCTGTCTGTGCTTCAGTTTTCAGCAGAGACTTGTGGGTTTGTTTTTTTTTCCCCATCAGCCGTGGTGGAAGAGCGCTGTGCCAGGCTCTATGAAGGAATGAGTGGGACAGCTGCTGGGGGAATCCTACTACACCACCAGGTCACATGGTGCACAGACACACTCTATCCCTCTGATCCATCCACCCCTCCCCTCTCACTAATGCCGTGTACATACAGTGAGGCAGGGCAGAGGGGGGGGAAAAAAGGAGTCAGAGGAAGGAGGTGGGGGAGCAGCTGATTGAGAGAGGAAGAGCAGAGCGACCGAGAGAGGAGGAGGAGGAGGAGGAGATAAAAGGAGAGGCAGGGAGCAGCGTGAGCCCAGATTACAGCCCAGCCAGGGCCGTGCGGGGCGGAAAGAAGAGGGACACTCTCTCCACGCTCCTCTGACACGGCGACTCTTTGTGCCAGTCCAAAGGGAGGGGGGAAAAAAAAAGAGGATTACACACAAGAAAGAGGAGGGAGCCTGTGTTTCCAGGAGGGAGCTGGCGGTGTCACAGCGGAGGAGGTGGAGGTGATGGGCGACAGCGGCGATCCCAGCCTGAGGTGCGTGTGTGTGCGCGCGCGCTTCTGCACGCGCTCTGGTTCATTCAGCTGTATGAGAGCTTAAAATGGGATTGTGAAAGTCTTGTTTCTCTCTCTCTCTCTCTCTCTCTCTCTCTCTCTCTCTCTCTCTCTCTCTCTCTCTCTCTCTCTCTGCTCCGTGTGCCAGTGAAGTGAAAGGCGCGCGCACACGCAGGCTGAATCCCGACATCACCGCACGAGTCATGCCGAGGACCGGGAGCCAGCCCAGATCCTGCTGAACACCATGGCCCAGGTGAGGTGCGGACACACACCTGGACTTTTTGCGCGCGACTGTGCCCGTTCACGCGCACCGCACGCCCACAGCTGTGCTGTGCTTGTGGTGTGTCACACTTGCGTGGGCCGCGGCGGGGCTCCCTCAGCGTTTACTTTGCTGCTCGGCCAGTGATGCTCGGGATTAACTTTCTGGGCAAAATGGGAAGCCGACGCCGGCTCCAGAGGACCCAAGTTGCCAGTGCAGTGGATTACTTTGTGGTGGTTGATAATGAAGACAAATCAAGCACAACAGAAATAGGCTGTAATAAAATCCCGATGCGGTCTTCTTATTTTTACATCTCAGGAAACATTATAGGCTGAGGGAGTGGCAGTAACTTACACGGGATGATCGTACACAGTGACCAATATATCTCAGTGCAGAGTTTTTCAGCCTTTTTTACATTGGAAAAAAAAAATCTCACGGCACCCCACCAATCACAAACGTTACAAAATGACACGTGGTCGCCTATTATAATGTAATGACAATTTAGTCTTGTAATTACTTTATAATTATGCAGTATGAAACGGGCCTGTTTAGATGAACACAACAAAGAAACTGAAGAAAAGGCAAACACAAATAAAGTTGCCTGTTTCTCTGTGTGTTCAAGGAGACAAACAAAATAGTCTGTTCTTATTCTTGTGTGTTTCACTGCTTTTCACTCCGAGCCAAAACCTGTATTTTTGGTGGGGTTTTTGTGTTTTTTCCTCTACATTTAACACACTACAACTGGACCAACACTGGATGTATATGTTCTGTACTCGCTGGCTCTGTTGATCTGCTGCTGCTGCTGTTGCCATCCGCTGTTCAGCTGTGTCAAGCGATTCACGGCGGGTGTGCCTTTCTGCAGTTCCCTTGGCTGTGGTGTGCTCCCCTGGGCCTGTTCTCCGCGACTCCTGGGAGGTCCAGACTGCTGGAGTGTCTTCCACTGGCTGTGGCCAGCAGGGGCCACTGGCTGGAGCGGGTTGCTGTTGTTATCATCCAGCAGTAGCATTAGTCGCTAGCTGCTACGACTGTAGAGATGTTAAAATATTCTTCTATGGAATTCGACCAGTTAAGTGAAATCAGACAGTTTCCTGCAGCACCGCAAATGTTCTCTCACGGCACCCCGATTGAAAATCACTGCACTAAAGGACACCATGTAACTGTCATGGTTTCCTTCCCTAATGACCACCCATTATACAAGGTGTGCCCTATAGTACCTTCACTTTTGTTACCATTAATGAGACCGCTACTGTTGCTGCTTCAGATGCATTGACAAGCTAGTACAAAAGTGGGTAGAGAGTGGTGGGAGCCTATCTCATCTGTGTTTACAGTGAGACACTACGGTAGTGGTGGCCTAATGGTTAGGGATGTGGACTGGTGAGCGGAGGGTCGCTGGTTCAATCCCAGGACCGGCAGGATCAGATCTGAGTGGGACAGATGACATAATAGCAGTGTTTGCCCCACCCTCCTTAACCCCACTGTGGTGCCCTTGAGCAAGGCCCTTAACCCCAACTGCTCCGGCGGAGCTGCTCAGTGGCCACAGGTCAGTCTGTTGTTGTACCGGGTGGCTTCTGAATGTGTGAGTGTGAACAGGGCGTCCTTGAAAAAGAGAGGTTGCGTCTCAGTGGAACTACCCTGTGTAAATAAAAGTTAAATAAAAATAAAATAAAATATAAATTACAGCAGTGGTTATGGTAATGGGAATCTGGGCTCATTTTAAAACTGTTTTTGAACTCCTCTCATCTCACTTTTTTCATCTAGCCCCTCTTTCTGGAAGTAGTTATTTACACAGTCACTAGAAAGTACTGTTCGCTCTACCTTTCTTTCCATCCACGCCAACAACACGTGTAATATACACAGAAAAATCCACTTTTACGTACATATTACACATTTCCATGGGTGGGAAAATGTGAAATTTGTGTGCATTTTTGTGAGACCGTGCTGCCGCTCCGCATTGAAGCGTGATTGTTCCCATCTCCCCCACTGGTCTGCATTCATGCTGTCCCGGGAGCTCTGTACTGTGGTGATGTTGCGCCCCTTTACTCTGTGCATTGGTGTCTGCACAAGAAACCATTAATGTCTGCATTGGACCATCTTGCTGCCATTGTTTTTAAATGACTGCATAGAACAACTGTCAGATTGATAACACAGCATATTCAGGCTGGGTGGGGATTATAGACTGTGTAATGACTGGACAGGAAGTAGTGTTTGTTTCTGTTAGCGCCCCCATCCCATTGATTTACATTGAAGAATGGATTTCTAGTTCTAGAAACCTTTTGCTAACATGGTGCATTGATCGACTGGTATCACCTTTCTCAATCAGAACTTGAAATTATTTTTATGCTATCTTAGATTAAAAATATATAAATCGAAGGAGCACCATTTGGGGCCTTTTTTTGATTGTCAATCAAGCACACAGGTAAATCACGGTGAGCAAAAACAGCACGTTTTGTTGACCACTCGGCTCAGCAGTTTGTCATTTTATATGGTGTTTTTCCCTCATAGTTTTTCTTTCTGTGAACAGTTTTATTTGGCAAATATGTCTTCTTCTGTTCTTGGTTGTAGAGTTCCGTTCAACTTTCCAAACTAAAAATTTGACTTCAATTAATATTTCTGGCCGGGAACACTCCATATTTTGACTTGCGACTTTAAAAGGAGCATGCCATGAGTTTGAAAAGTGTGCCTAATGTCACACCCTGGTTCACATTGAATTTAATTGCTTCTGTAAACTTGAAGTTCTCACTAGCTAATATTCGTTGGTCCAATGGTAGGGAATAATGCATTCAATAAAAAAACTGACTCATCACAAAAAATCAGGACCATGCTTTTTGTAAAGTTTGAGTAGAAATAAACAAAGCAAAAACTAAAAAACTTTTCTCAGTCAGTCAGAATGCGGTTGTAGGGCTATTTAGAGCCTTACAGTAAAGGCTTGGTTGTGTACCAGCCTCGGCGAAACACTGAAATGAACTGGAAAGTATTTTGGGCCTGTCTCTGCGAGCATGAGGGCCTCTGTCTCTCTGAGAGAAAGGAAGGTTGTGTATTTTTAGCCAGTCAACTCAAGTTTATTCTGTGGTCTTTTTTGTGACAGAAAACAAGAGGGCCTGAGAAGTCTTTACTGTGTGCGAGTTCACAGACAATGTATCCTTTAAGATGGAGCGGCCACTGAGTCTAGTAGGGTGGAACAGCTCATTCTGTCCGGCAGGATAATGGAGAAACGATGTTGGCCTGAGTATGAGAGGTGCATTGTGGTTTGGGATGTGTGTGTGTGTGTGTGTGTAAACATCAGGATTTCCTGCTCTTGCGGACTGACAAACACGCATGAGAGCGAATGGACAACACTTTCCAACACTAACACAAATAATCATCCCAAACTAAAAGCATGCTGACGGTGAACAGTTCCTAGCCACTTTGCATTTTCTCCAGCCCAGTGTTTTTCAGCCGGGGTGCCACGAGGTTCTGGGTGCCATGGGAAATTGTCTGACTTTACTTAATTTGTCCAAAAATTACCTGTTGTGCATCAGTGCCTGTAGTGGTTCTTCCATGTCTTCTTCTTCTTCTTGATGATAAACACCCTGCAGAGAGGTGGGGCTACCCCCACAACCTCTGCAGCCACTCTGCACGCTCCATGGGAAAAAAAAAACAAACAAACGCTGCCATATGTGAGCCCACAACACTATCCGAAGGGGCACACCAGCCAGGAAAATGTCACCACCTCCTCCAGAAACCGCATCCCGATGTCATCTGCCCTCAGCACCAACCAAGCAGTGAATAAAGCTGTCATGGCTGCACGGTGGCGCAGTGGTTTAGCACTGTGGCAGCACAGTTTTACCCTCGGCCGGGGGATCGCGGGGATCATGAGGTCGTGGGTTCGATCCCAGCCCCCGACCAACAGTGAGCTGTGTGGAGTTTGCATGTTCTCCCCGTGTTGCGTGGGTTTACTCCGGGATTTCTCCGGTTTCCTCCCGCATACCAAAAACATGTAGGTTTAGGGCGCTCGCGCACGCAGCGACCAGCAGCCGGTGGCTTGTCACCAGACTGCAAACCAAGTCTACCTACGGGTACAAATAAGTAACAAAAAAAAAAAAAAAAAAAAAAAAATAAAAAAAAAATGGAGCACTGCCACTCCATCTGTCTATCTGCTGCCAGTAATTCTCATTTTTAAACTAATTTGTTCTCCTGGTAACAGCGGAAAAGCAACTCTGATTTGTATGTAATTGTGCCATGTTTCACACTGAGAATAAAAAAAATTACAGTGTGAATGCGGCAGGACATCTTGTGGTTGAGTTTCCTGACTGCTGCACAATTCCAGAATGTTTGGCAGAATAAATAGAAAACTGAATTCCAAAGCTTCGGTGTGGGAGCATTTTGGGCTGAGGCCAAACAAATGAGGAGAGCCCAGTAATGTCAACGATCCAGTATGTGGCCTATATTTGAAAACAGCTGTAATGAAAACTGAAAAAATGCATTAAAAACACAACCATCCTACTCAGTTTTTTCCAAGTGGGAACAAAACTGCAGTCAGACATGCAGAGCCCTCCATTACCCCACAGTCTGGTATAAAGAGCCTTTGACCAGCGGTGCTGATATAAACATGACAGTGATAAATGATAAAGGAAAACTTTACTATTAAAAATGTATTGTCTGCCAAAATTTGTTATTGTTATAGGTCTAATTAAAAGACTAAATTGTCATTAGATATGCTGTAATAGGCTACATTATATTATTTTATAACATTTTGAATTGGTGGAGTTTTGGGAGGTTTTTTCCATGTAAAAAAAATTAAAAAAAAGGTGCCACGGCTCCAAAAAGGTTGGAAAAACTGCACTAGCCAATAGTTCTTCGGAAAGCATTTTGCACACTATATACAGTATACACCTTCTAGTTATATGTTACTGCAGTTATCAGTTAAAATGAATGGAATACATCAGCAACAAAAGGTGTGTGATTTAAAAAAAACTCACCTGTGAACTATCCCACGCCATCTATCCCTCCGTCTCCCCCGGTCCACCGGCCTGCCAGGGAAGCAGGGTTGCCTTCCTGTTAGGCCTGAGCATGTGCGGGCACCCCGCCTGCCCCTGGGATGAGCCCGAGACCATGATCCTCCGGTCTCGACCCAGAGCCACGCAGACACCCCGGCTAAACCCCAGGAAGCCCCACCTCCTGATATGGCTCAAATTCTTTTGGAAGCAAAGACTGATGGTGGGTTTAATTTTTGAGCATCATGCTAATTACTGAGTGCGTGTCAAGATGCGCAAACAGACACAACAGGCACGGGGAGAGAGAGACTATTCTGTAGTTTTTAAAAATAAAACACAGACCTCGGTAGTCAATACGGAAGAACAGAATAAATCGTTTTTTTCACTCTGGCTCACTGCGACCCGGTACCAAGTGGTCCGTGGTGGTTGGGGACCACTGGTTAAATCTGTAGGCAACCTCTGATGAAAGCAAGCTGATCTGGCTCTATCTTGATGCATATGATTTAAATGTTATTGTTAATGTCAAATTTGCATGGAAAAAAAGCAGTCTGTATTCTGGAAAGTGCAGCTATTTGTTTTATTCATCAAGGTTAAGATGGTTTTAATGGTTTTATGGGTTTAATGGTTTTTAATAGTTAATGGGATCATTATGTTGCCATTCAGGATTTCTTTCCCACACATTCAAAATTCCTATCAATACGATCTGTCCAGGGTGTACCCTGCCTCTCGCCCAAAGATGCTGGGATAGGCTCCAGCCCCCCCACGACCTGAAAAGGATTAAGCGGAAGAAGATGGATGGATGGATGGACATATAACATAGCAGCTAAAAAGTCATTAAACTTGATGGATAAGATGAACACGAGTCCTCTAAAGGTCTATGCATATTTCCAGCTGTCTTTCTTTAAATGTTCTCTTTCTGTACCCTTCTAGAGCATATTTCAGCACCATTAAGTAGAAGTTGTAATAATAATTTTAGTTGTGTAAAGTGCAATGAATGTCCAGTGAGTGGATACTGTGATTATATACTAGATGCTGCAGGTCAATATCAAACCATTTCCTTTGTGTTACGTTTATAGGCAGTCAGGAGACTGACTTCCGAGTAATAAGGCCATCACGAAAGCATCCACAGCAGCTGATTTATCATCATCGTGTGTAGCTGTAGATTTATTGAAAACTCTAACTCACTTTAATCAGTTGTAACAATGGGAAATCCCTATTCAGAGTACAATGGACTCCTCACATCTAAATAAAACAGGCAGTGTCAGCGTCTCTGATGGACCGATTCATCTAATTCTAGCACTGCTGTGAAATAATGTTCATTCTTTAAAAATCCCCTCTAGATAAAGGTTTGAAGATACGTGTTTTGTATTCAGTGAAAACCAGCAGAAAGAGCTTTGCGGGCTCTGGTCATTGTTCTGTGACTCACTAAAGTGACTCAGGCTGAGCTGACATGTCCTCGGCTCTGAGTCCGGTTCAGCAGCGCTGCTGTCTGCAGCCTGCAGGCTTCTCCCGGATCCTCTCCTTTATATCTTCTCTCAATTGCACTTGCACCCTCCACTTGAACTGTACTAGACAATTTGTGTGTCCCCTCACATCACTCAGTACTGCTAGTGCTCATCTACTCGAAGGATGGGCAGAGCCACAGAGAAAAGCAAGATGAAGAGAGGAAAGCTGGACAGAGAGGCATTTCTGTGTGACAGGACCAAGCACGTGCACAAATAGGGCTCATGTGATGCGCCAAGTGGCCTTCTGGAGTTTTTTTTTTTTCTTTAAGACATTGTAGATGTTAATTTTCTCCCACGGAGGCACCAGTTGCCAGTCAGATGTGTTTTAATGTCCAATAACTATATTTTGACGTCCAAATAATTCAGTGCGACGTCCAACCTGAGCCGAGAATGCCTCCCACCCCCCTTTGCTCTGCTGCTTGCACACCACACCTCACCACAGCAGTGTTTCTGCATCTCCTCGCCTTCAAGCAGAACCAGGTTAGTGTTTTAATTGCCCTAAGTCTTGGCAGTTTTTGTTGCTCTCGTGAAAGTACAGGACAGGTGATTTTTTTTTTTTTTTCAAGGGGGATGGTGGCTGTGTGTGTGTGGGGGGGTGCTCATAAATTTAGCATATGACTTAAATGTAATTTCACTACAAATTTGCAGGAATAAAGGTGCAAAAATATGATAAAAGATGCTCATTTACAATTTAAAAAGTCCCAAATTTACTAGAAAGAAGTTACATTTTCATGAGAAAAACACAACTTCAAAATGCAAAAAAAACCCCACACACTTCAAGAAAAAAAGCCACAGATTTTCAACAATAGTCAAATATTTATAAGATTTTTTTTCCTGCCTATTTTCTAGAACATTTTTTTAAATAATTTTTTGACTTTATTCTCTTATAAATGTCCAATTTTCTCTCCATTTAAGTGAGATTTTTTTTTTGTCAACTTTAACATTTTTCTCCAAAAGTTTTTTTTGATAAATTTGCAACTTTTTAAAAAAAAATTTCCTTTAAATTTGCCATGTTTTGCAATAAACTTATTTTTTTCTCTTTTTTTTTTTTTTTGGTTGAGCACCTGCCCCCCAAATGTCTGTGCACGTCACTGGACACGACAGATACTCAACTTTGTTATAATGACATTGTATTGTGATGTCAAAAACTGGGACAAGCTGTAACAGCTGACAGATGTCCTTAACTGTGCCATGCCTTTTGAAAGTAGGCTACAATATGTTCTCCTGCAGTGATCTGCGCTCAACCTGCGGGGAGTCAGAAACGGGGTGCGGTGGACGTGTTAGCGCGGACAGACACCTGACCAGGATGCAATGCGACTGTTCAGAGTGTTTTTGCTGAATGTTCTCAAACAGAAGTTTTTGGTTTTTTAAACGGATAGCGTTGCATTTATTGCAACTCCATCCGTATATCTGTATATAACCATTTATTGCATTTATAGTTCCCGGACAGTCCTAAATGCAAAAAAAATTGTTGTGTCGTGTGCATGGTGCACATGATACGGCATGGATGCAAACTCCCAGCGATTTGTTTGAGATCCGTGCATTATTTGTGCAACATGGGCAAATATGCTAATACAGTGTGATTCCAGGTGAAAATTGGAAATTAGAATCTAAGTTTCTCTTGAATGCTACCTTAACTCAGCTCCTGCTAGTTAGCTTTTTTGTCTGCTACAGCATGCTAGCTTAACTGACGGTTGTTGCTGCTAGCCCTCCCCGTAGAGTTGGTGTAGCAGGCTGCATGAGGAGCACTGGTTTATTGTGCTGTGTGTTAAAGAAAAGAAAGAGCATTGCATGTTTTAATGGTTAGGTCTGAGCGAGGGATAACTAAAATAAACTTTTATCACAAGACAAGATCTAAACAGTCCCAACTGTGCCTCCACTATCATCAAGATGCCCTCTTTTTTTTGTGATTAAGGCTGCATCCACACCAGGATAGTCCAGGGGTCTCGGTTTGACTGGGCGGGGAATGCCGAGAATTTTCGCACCTTCGTTTGGTTTGGTTTGCATTCACACTGCAGCGGACCAAACTGCCTGGACAACGTCACGCATTTACAACAACTGTTCATTTGGGGCGCTGTAGCCGAAACTACCACTGACCAGGAAGAAAAAAATCTCAGCGAAGAAGAAAAATCCAGCTCATCAATTGGCTAGGACCAAAAACAGAACTCTGTCCCTTCAGCTGGGTTGTTTGTCCGCCACAAACGAGGTGTTTTTTAACTTTTCTCCTTGGCTTTCTCCGATAAAAGGATTTCT
Organism: Pholidichthys leucotaenia; assembly: GCA_020510985.1. Lineage (NCBI taxonomy): Eukaryota > Metazoa > Chordata > Actinopteri > Cichliformes > Pholidichthyidae > Pholidichthys > Pholidichthys leucotaenia. The sequence goes on from CM035836.1 coordinate 454,664,674, forward strand.
CAGATTTGCGCAGTTGTCTTTGTTGTTATTTTCTACCCAAAATGCACTACACTAAACGCCACTTCCTCTTCTCAGACTACGTGTTGCTATGGTTACACAAATGCCGAGGGGCACTTCCGCCCTTTGGTCCGCTGGATAGTCCATTTGCATTCACACTGCAAGTGAAAGAAACCAGGGTTCATTTCCAAGTGAACCGAGACCCCCGTTTTCAGTCGGACCAGAGTTCGCTTGTTTGTTACGCACCAGAGTTTGAATGTGCGTTCAGACTGAACCAAATTAATCGAACTATCGGCGTAAGCGGACCAGAGTTCCTTTGTTCCGGACCAAGCAGTGGCCGTGTGAATGCGCCCTTAGACAACTATGAAGCAAATTCCTGCTGATTACTGCTGTGTGATTTATTTCACACTATATACACAAAACTAACATGTGACACTCTGCGTTTAATGAGCTCAGGCCACAGAGGCACAGACATATGCTACAAACATTATGAAATGAGACACAAAAGCAATGCAGACTGTTCTTACATCCGGGCTCAGAATCAACACCCCAGCACCAGACCCGACTGTTATCAGCCCTGAGCAGCGGAGACAGGTGGAGGCCACGGGGGGAGGAGACAAAAGAGAGAGGAGCAGGAGATGAGGGCAACTAATTGAAATGACATTTGGCATAGCAGAACGCTTCTCAAGTATTTTCATGCCAGAGAAATCTGTTTGATCACATTTTGTTCAGCTCCTGTTTGACAAGTCTTCAGCTGCTGTAGATTTAGTCGTTGTATAAAACACAGTAGAGAGTTGGCTCAGACGTTACAATAGTTACTCTAATGCATGCCCCCAGTCGGAGAACTAAGACAAAATTCCACTGTGGTGAAGCAAGGAAGCAGCCTTTTGTGTATTTGGAGTCTATTTTATGATTATTTTTGTCCTTGCAGCTGTGAAGGCGTGTCTCAGGAGAGCAGTGCTGCTCATTCAACAGCTGTAATCCACACTGAAACAATTCATCAGGCATTGGAAGGAAAGCCATTACAAAAATGGGAGCTGGCCATGTGATCTTGTACGGGAGTCTGATGGCAAGAGATATTCCTGTGCCTTATCCAAGGGTTCTGGAACGGTGGTTTCTGGAATTCTGTCATCATCGGGAAATTTAGCCACAAGTGGTCCTGCGCTCACATTGTTTTTAGCATAGACAGGCCGAAGTGTTGCTGTTTGTACAAACGTTGAGAGTTACAGAAATTGCTTGATAGCAGTGATTCCATCAAAAGGTTGTGCAACAAATTATTAAGTTAAGGGTTTCATCATTTTTGTCCAGGCCAGTTTCATTAGTTTGTTTTTAAAATTGATTTTGTTGAACCAAAATTCAAAAGCAAGATTTTCATTAGCTAATTTTTAGATTTTTTTTTTATTTATTATTACGTTTGTCAGTTTCAAGTTATTTCAGTGGCAATTGTGGGATTTTCTTTCTTTAATGGAAGGCTACCAACACATTTGTCCATGTCTGTATATGCTCTCTGAGTACTTCCCTAGTTTTCCCATGAATTCATGCATTTAGACAATACACCCAGCACAATGCACTGAAATGTGGGCAGCTTGATTTGCTGAGTGAGGAATATGGTGATGAAATGAAAATGAACCATGGCTATGACTGACTGATGTTTCAAATGCAGCTCTGTTTTGTTTTCATCTTTCCTCTGCCAGCTTTGTGGGTTTCCTTCAAAATACACCAGAACGGCTGAAAAGCACATTACATCAGTCAGAACTGTTACAGCATGATTCCTGTTTAAGGTTTTGTAGGTATGGGTATCTGCACATGGCAGCTGGCCTTTATCTTGTAAATACAGTGTAACATGAACATGGTGACTTTTGTGCTCACCAGAAAAGGTCACTGCCTCATTCACATTCAGCATTTAGCTCGTGGGCAGGTGCTAATGTCAAGCTGTGAATGTGATTATGAAGTTGTCAGACTGTTTAGAAATTGTAGACCTTAGCATAATTCTATACAGGCTGGAGGTCAGCTACCCTGGGTTAATCTGGGAGTCATGGAGAGAAACACAAACAAAATACAGTACATAGATGTTGAAACTGTGTAGATGTTGGTCTGTTGCAGTCACTGGCTGAACTTTCCTGAGTTCTTTACAGTGAGTTTGTGCGACTAATCAATTAGTATTTGACATTTTGGGCTTTTTCTTACAAGTTGATTTTTAAAAACTTACTCGTTAACAGTTTTTAGCTCATTCCAGCAAAGCCAAAAGGAGCTGATGTGATGACGCGGTGTCTGTCCCTCCGTCTGTCCGTCCATCTGTCCACATTTCACAGGAATAGCTGCTCCTCCTAGGCATTTGCCCTGATGGTCACCAAACTCACTCACAATGATCCTCAGGTGGGTCTTCATCCAATTTTTGCTCAAGATCAAAGGTCAGGAGATCTGTGCACTCATGTGATTTCCGCCAAATCAATGCTAGTTCTAGGCAATTGCCCCAGTTCTCACCAAATTCATGCCAAACAATCCTCAGGTGGGTCTGCATCAAGGTCAGTGTCAAAGGTCAGGAGATCTCAGCGCTTATATGACTTTTTGAAAATTGTTACTCCTCCTAGGCACACACACACACACATGCACACACTTTTTTTGGGTGCTCCCTATTCAGTGTCGGCACAGAGTATTATGGGTCCACATATTTGATTTGGCAAGGATTTTACGTCCGATGCCCTTCCTGATGCAACTCTTCCCATTTACCCGCATGCTTGGGATCGGTGCAGTGAGTTGTTAACTCCGCCTAGGCAATTGCCCTAATTCTCAACAAACTCCAGGTTGAGGTCAAGATCATTGTCAAAGGTCAGGAGATCTGGGCATTTGTGATTGCGAAAATCGTTATTCTTTCTAGCAACTGCCCCAAAGTTCAGTAAACTCATGCACAATGATCCTCAAGTGGGTCTGCATATTGGCTATGCTCAAGGTCAAAGTCAACGTTCAGGAGATCTGAGCATTCTCTGGGTGATTTCATTCGGCTGGAATGTGCTACTCCGTCATTGATGGTCTGAGTTCACTTGTATTCCAAAAATGTTCACTGGAGATATGTGGCCATGAATATGTTTGACTGGACCAACTAGCATGGGGCTTTGCATCAGTAGCACAGCTTGTGTGTGAGGTAGCTGGAGTAAAGCAGCAATAACTGACTGTAAAGTTGATCTGTTCTCCTAATTAAATGGGGGACAAGCAGAGGTGGGTAGAGTAGCTAGAAATTGTACTCAAGTAAAAGTACAGTGATGTGAAAAAGTGTTTGCCCCCTTCCTGATTTCTCATTTTTTGCATGTTTGTCACACTTAAATGTTTTAGGTCATCAAACAAATTTAAATATTAGACAAAGATAACACAAGTAAACACAAAATGCAGTTTTTAAATGAAGGTGTTTATTATTAAGGGTAAAAAAATCCAAACCTACATGGCCCTGTGTGAAAAAGTAATTGCCCCCCTTCCCCCGTTAAAACATAAATTAACTGTGGTTTATCACATCTTTGGAAAGTTGAGTTCAATTTCCCTAGCCACATCCAGGCCTGATTACTGCCACACCTGTTCTCAATCAAGAAATCACTTAAATAGGATCTGCCTGACAAAGTGAAGTAGACCAAAAGATCCTCAAAAGCTAGACATCATGCTGCAATCCAAAGAAATTCAGGAACAAACGAGAAACAAAAAAGAACTGAGATCTATCAGTCTGGAAAAGGTTATAAAGCCATTTCTAAAGCTTTGGGACTCCAGTGAACCACAGTGAGAGCCATTATCCACAAATGGGAAAACATGGAACAGTGATGAACCTCCCCAGGAGTGGTCGGTCAACCAAAATGACCCCAAGAGCACAGCGACAACTCATCCAAGAGGTCACAAAAGACCCCACAACAACAACCAAATAACTGCAGGCCTCGCTTGCCTCAGTTAAAGTCAGTGTTCATGACTCCACCATAAGAAAGAACTGGGCAAAAATGGCCTGCATGGCAGTGTTCCAAGCCAAAACCACTGCTGAGGAAAAAGAACATAAAGGCTCGTCTCAGTTTTGCCAGAAAACATCTTGATGATCCCCAAGACTTTTGGGAAAATACTCTATGGACTGACAAGACAAAAGTTGAACTTTTTGAAAGGTGTGTGTCCCATCACATCTTGAGTAAAAGTAATACAGCATTTCAAAAAAGGAACATCATATCAGCAGTAAAATATGGTGGTGGTAGTGTGATGGTCTGGGGCCGTTTTGTTGCTTCAGGACCTGGAAGACTTGCTGTGGTAAATGAAACCATGAATTCTGCTGTCTACCAAAAAATCCTGAAGGAGAATGTCCGGCCATCTGTCTGTGACATCAAGCTGAAGCACACTTGGGTTCTGTAGCAGGACAATGATCCAAAGCACACAAGCAAGTCCACCTCTGAATGGCTTAAGAAAAACAAAATGAAGACTTTGGAGTGGCCAAGTTAAAGTCCTGACCTGAATCCGATTGAGATGCTGTGGCATGACCTTAAAAAGGCGGTTCATGCTCGAAAACCCTCCAGAGTGGTTGAATTACAACAATTCTGCAAAGATGAGTGGGCCGGAATTCCTCCACAGCACTGTAAAAGTCTCATTGCCAGTTATCGCAAAAGCTTGATTGCAGTTGTTGCTGCTAAGGGTGGCCCAACCAGTTATTAGGTTTAAGGGGCAATCACTTTTTCGCACAGGGCCATGTAGGTTTGGATTTTTTTTCCCTTAATAATAAACACCTCCATTTAAAAACTGCATTTTGTGTTTACTTGTGTCATCTTTTGGCCTTTTTCCACTAGTACCTGTTTGGCTCTACTCACTTCGACTCGGCGCGCTTTGTAGGCTTTTCCATTAGTACTTGGTACCAGCTTCCAGGTACTTTTTTCGTACCCATCTGATTCAGGTTCCAAGCGAGCTGAGTCGAGCTGAAAATGTGATGTCAACAGACTGCAGGCCACTGATTGGTCAGGGTGTAGCGTCATGAGAGCGACGTCTTTAACAGAATCTCCAGCCACCATTTGCAAAGATTCGTCCGTGAGCCAGCAAGCAAGCGTCAGTATAAACAACAACGATAGAATGGCTTCACAGAAATCAACACCGTGGTCCAGCAGACTTTTCTGTGCCTTTGGCTGATGAGAGAATCCAGAGGGAACTAGACGGAGCCACCCGAAATCCATTTACGGCCACCGACCGGCAAATAACGGGAGCACCCGACCACGGCAGTTGAAAGCCGTGATATTAGGATACAGAAGATGGTGAGTGATGTGATAGGATGTGATATTATGCATCTTTTATGTTATTTATCCCAGTGGTGGAAAGCTCACTTTGAACGAACAACACCATTGTCTCCTTTATGCAGACAATGAGCTAGCTTGTTTGCCATCGATGCTAACTCCGGTTAAAAAACTCCAGCTAAATCCTGGTTAAAAAGGTGTTTTTTTACATGTTACACTTTCGTGCTGTGCATGTGCTTAAGTTGTGTGTATTTTTGTTCTAGAGTCCGACCAGCATCTACTTTGACACCGCAGCGTAGCACGACTCAGTAATGTGTTCTGACTGATAAGTTGCACACCCCATTGCTTTTTAGTAGTGGTGGACAAAGTACTCCAGTCCTTTGCTTTTTAAGTTAAAATATACAGTAGATAAAGTGCCAAAACTAAAGTAGCACAATTTCCACTTAATATGAAAGGGACTGAACTGAGATTTATTTGATTGTGTGAATATTAATTACAGAATAATTGAAAATGAATGGGACATCCAGTATTAGCCACGGTTTAAGAACCACTTGTTTATTTATTTTTGTCAGATCACTTGTGTGATCCTTTGTGAGTTACATTCATAATAGTGTGTCTTGCACTTTGGGGAATGGGAGTTGTTCAGTCATTATAATTTAGTTTTTATGTGTAGTTTATAGTCTGTCATCAATAAACTCATGCAGTACTATAATAACAGGACACATTACAAATGGTTGAGACCCATTGTAGTGCTTCCTTTTATATTTTAGCAATACAAGTACAAAACACCGCCCACACTTGAAGCCAGGGCATGAAGAGACAGTGGTTACAGAGCAGTGGCTAAACTTTTATTGATAAAAATTTCATATTTTGACTGAGCGACTCCATACTCGGGGTTGCACACCCTCAGTTAAAGTACTAGATTCCATTCAACTGAAGGTATCAAGTCATTCTGATTGCTGAGGCCACAGTAAAAAATGATTTTAAACGTAACCCAGCCCTTGTAAAATCTACTTTACTGAAGCACAGCTACATGAAAATTGTGACTAAATACAACAACAAAGTACTTTTTTGTCCCATTCCACCACTGGCTTTTAGCAACAAGTGTATTTCCCAAATGTGTTTTAAACTTGCTTTAATTAACAACCAGCCATTTCTGTCTTTCGTCTAGGCAAGAGGAAAACGATCCACCCCAAACCGGACCTTGCGTCACTATTTACAGAGATGCAGGCTGAAGATCTGCTGAACTGGGACCAGCGTGAGCAGCACATCCAGCTGCTTCTCAGTGAGGCAGCGTGGTCGGCATGTGTGACCCATTCTAAGTTTTTTTTTTACAGTTTGAATTTTGCACATTCTAAATAATCTGGAATTTGCTGCTGATTGTAATAAACAATTTAGTGACTTATGTGTTTGCATCATGATTTTCTATTTTGTCTGTTGACACTGGTGTGAAAAGAGTCAACAGTACAAACCATTTATCAGTGATGTTGAAAATAATGGCTCATTTTTAAGAAAAAGTAACCAAAAATAATTATTTTATTTACTGAAGACTGTATTGTTGGATGTGCCAGTGCAGAAGACACTACACACTTCAGTGATAGTACCAGTATATGGAGGAATTCTGGGCCATATCAGCATCTGTATTTTCTATTAAAGGGCTGTTGGAGCAGGTACATCCCATGATGTCTTAACAGTCTCTCCGTGATTTTCACACAGATCAAAGCAATTTGTTGCACAGGAAGCCAAGCGTTTCTACAGACATACTGAAGTTCTGTAACCACCCAGACCCATTGTTTGAAGCGGTAATTTTCCCACAAGAGAGCCATCTGAAACACACACACAGCATACATATTTTAGTACCTGTGATGACGGAGTGTCGCCACTGTATGGTCTGTGTATTGAATATTATATGTGTGAAGGATTTATATTTGTAAATGTCAATTTGTATTTGATGGTAAAAATGCACATATAATTGTACAATGTGTTCTGACTGAACTGAATCCTTTTTGTGAGATAATTGTGGATTAATGAGGTTAATTGGGTGAGGCAATTAATTAATCTTAAAACCACGTACCTTTGCCGGCATGCTTCCTGGAGGTAGACGGACAAAAGACTCCTCAGGGGTTTGAGGGCCTTTTAAAGGATACCAGCAGGAAGAAATTATATGATGGTTGAGTAGAGGGGAGTTTAATATGTAAATAGGGGTTTAAAGTATGTATTGTACTATTTATGGTGTATTTATGGGTGTTATTTATTCTGTAAATATTGGGGAAAGTATTTATGTATTTATGATCTTTTAGATATTATTGGGTATGTGGAAAAACATGAAAATGCTTATTGTCTTACCTGGGATTATGGTATGCACCAATTAGGCGAATTATCTCACTAAGTATATAACACGTGTTTTTGTCATTTGGTTGGTGTGGGGTGTCGGATGTGCATGTGAATTATTGCCTGTGAAGATTATTGGAATAAAGGAAAAACTGCTAATTGCAAACTGTTTGGAAGCCTCCGCTCTTTCTCTGGTGCCTCGTCCGCTCGGTCAAGTGACAATTGGCGTCAGGAGTGGTCCGTTTCTCGACATTTGGCTTCAGGAATGGTTCGTACCTGCTAATTGGTGACAGAGAAGTGGTCCGGTTTCACGACTGTGGTGAAGAGGAAAGTGCAGCCGGACAAGTGGTGTCAGGAATTTTCCACTCCCACCACGGCTGCGAAGAAAGACAGCGGAAGGTATGATGATGTCAAATTAAGCGGACTGTGTGACGTTTGGTCAAAAAGGTGTTGTCAAAATAAGGAATGATAACACGGGACAAGAGGAGTGATGGCAAAAAGGAATATGAAGAAACAACAGGAGCAGTTAGATGATTTGGACACCAGCATGACAATTGAGGAGCAGGGGACCAGTGGACTAGACAAGCTGAGAGAACTGACGAGCTTGGTGAAGTCCCTGGTGCCTTCACTGACAGTCAGAGACCGTCAGATGGAGGAAGAAGCCTCTCTGCAAGAACAAAGGTGGCAGACTGTGCAGCATCAAGTTCGCCAGATGCAGTCACAAATGACGGAGCTGAGAGAGGAGTATGGGAGCCTGGTTGAACGCAACGGTGACAACGGCACTTCGGGGGAGACCCCAGGGTGACGGCCAGTCGGGTCGGCCCGCAGGAGGAGCTACCGCTGCAGATGCAGCCGAGGACAGCACAGATACACCGTGAGCCCAGGCTGAATCCGCTCTCTCCTGAGGACGACATCGAGCATTATCTGGCGACATTTGAGAGGATTGCTTCTGTCTGCCGCTGGCGTAAGGAGGAGTGGGATATCTAGTTGGTTCCTCTGCTCACTGGTAAAGCACGTAGTGCATATGTGCTCTTGGACATCGCTGACACAGACAATTATGATAAAATGAAGGAAGCAATTTTAAATAAGTATGAAATAATACCCGACACCTATAGGAGAAGGTTTCGTGCCCTGGACGTTCATCAGGACAAAACCCCCTGTGAACTGTATGTTCGTTTAAAAGACCTGTTCAATAAATGGATTAAACCAGAGACCTCAACGGTGAAAGATATCATGGAGCTGTTGATTTTGGAGCAGTTTCTGCGGATGGTGGACCCGGAACTGGGAGTCTGGATACGAGAGCGGGACCCGAAGACTGCGGAGGACGTGGCTCATCTGGCAGAAGTCTTCCTGTCAGCCAGGTCTGGGAGCAGGAGACCTACTCTCAGCCGTGACGGCTCTTTCAACCACACGGAGTAAGTTTGATGGGGGTGAAAGGGGTGGTCAAGCTCAAAATAGACTGTATTCCAGCTCCAGTCAGGTCACGGTTAGCAAACATAATGGGAGTAGAAAGTCACGTTTTGTTTCCGGTCAAGATATACGCTGTTACCAGTGTAACAAAATCGCCCACACACAGTATTCATGTCCTGCCACAAAGAATAGTAAACCGTCATTGTTATGTTCAGTTCCTAGACCCACTCTTTCAGCCCCAGTTCACAGTGAAATGTATAAAACAACTGTGTTGCTTAATGGTCAGTGTGAAGGGGCCCTGTTACACTCAGGTTGTTTTCAGACTGTTGTGCTGCCCAGTTTGGTCCCTAGGGATTTGTGGAGTGAGTCTGGAATAAATATCAGTTGTGTCCATGGGGATAAAAAGCTGTACCCGAGCGCTGAGGTTTATTTAACAGTGGGGGGTCAGACTTATCTCCTTCCTGTAGCTCTTGTGCCTGATTTGCCATACTCAGTTATTCTTGGCAATGATGTTCCAACTTTGTTGGACATCATACAACAGGTTAGGGACAAACACCAAACTGAGAAGAGACAGGCGGGTGTCACTGTTGAGCAGAGAGTAAAGGCACCTGTGGTAAAAAATTGTAATATGGTGACAACCAGGGCTCAGACAGCTGCCAATGTTCTCCAGGAGCTGCCTTTTTATGATTCTGGGATAGAGGCAGGTCCAGTTAAGCAACCAAAATCCAAGGCGCAGAGGAGAAGGGACAAGGTTTTGGCTACAGTTAAGAACTTGGGGGAGGAAACATCACAGCTAAGCCAGTCAGTAGATTTTAACATTCCTTCTGACATAGCTGCGCTGCAGAAAGCTGACCCATCGCTAAAACCTAGGTTTGAGAGCAGCACGGACGTGATGGCGCAGGCACGGATGACGTCATCACGCTGTGCCTATATTAGGGGACTGATAGCGGGACATTGCCTCTTTGGTGCGCCACCTTTAGCAACACACCAACCTGTACCTCCTTATAGTTAGCTTACTAGCATGCTTGTGTGTAACACATGCTACTAGCTGACTTTTAATAACGCTAACATTCAGCAAAGCCACCACCTTTGCTGTCCCTATTTTTCAGACACAACAATGGCGATGAGGATAAACTTTTATAACATCGACATGGAAGTGTGCTTGGCACCCCTGCCACCATTACTTGCGTCCCCAGGTGAGCTGCCCATCCCATGGCCTCACTGGTTTGCTTCATTCCATACATACATATCGGCTACAGACCTAGCTAGAGTCGGTAAGATGCGGCTGCGGGTGTTCCTGGTTCACAGCCTGGGTACCAAGGGACAGCAGGTGTTCAGTTCATTGGGACTGGCGGACACATACGAGGAGTGGATCACACTGCTAGCCGGACACTTCACGATGCCCGAAAATGTGCTAGCGAGGAGAATAAGGTTTCGCCAGTGCCGACAGAGAGCAGGAGAGACAACCCAACAGTTTGTTGCGGACCTCCGCTGTCTGGCAAGCATGTGCAGGTTTGGCCAACTAGAGGACAAAATGGTGCGGGACCAGCTAGCGGAGCACACCAACAAACTGTGGCTGCGGGTAAAGCTGCTGAAGGCACCGGACAACCAACTGCTGGCGAAGGCGGTGGAGTTAGCATTCCGGCTAGAGACCGCCGACCGGCTATCTTCACAGCTAGGTGAGCCACAACAACGAGCCCCACTAGCACACGCAGTTACCCCAGTAGAGGAACCCGGTTACACCGCAACCTTCACGGAGGATGCCGAGGTGAACACTGCGGGACGGAAGAACATCACAAGACACTGTTCGTGCAGTAACTGTGGCTCCCCGATGCACCGAGAGTAAGCGCGATCCTGCCTGGCCAGGGGGCAGCGATGGCACCAATACAGCAAGCTTTATCACTTTGCCAAGGTGTGCCGATGGACACGACCAACATCAAGCCCACTACCCAGTTCACGAGAACCACCAACAATCACCATCCATGCAGTGGGCTCCAGAAGGGCGGCGTTCAAGTGGTGCACAGTGAGGTTAGACGACGTCAGCTTACCGTTGCTGCTGGACACCACCGCTGTGAGGTCCATGATGAACTGGGTCACTGTTAAAAAATTCTTCCCTAACCATCCTATCGGAAAGAATGCAGTGGAGCTGTATGGCTATGGGCACACCCACATCAGCCTCTTAAGGACCATATCGCTGACAGTTTGCTACGGGTCAAGAATCCTCCCAGAGTTCGTCTTCCAGGTAGCCACACACGGGGACAACGTCCTGGGGCGTGACCTCTTTTATGAGCTGGGCTTTACCATCCATGACAATCTTGGACTTTGTTTGACCGCTGATAATGGGAGCACAGCACACCCAGACGAGGGTACAGCTGCTCCAAGCCTGACACCGCAGAGAGAACACAACACGGGGAGAGGGCACAAACTGGACTTACCTCTGATCCTCGCCCAGCATAAGCCTCAAGGAGCTGCCGCAGAGCTGTAGGAGAGGGAGTTCGTGGCCAAAGGGGGCCCGGTGAATGATGACAACCCGGCGTATGTCCCGTCGCCAGCGAAAGCGACACATCACCACGATTACAATCAGCACCAGGAGAGAGGGTTTGGAAACCTGACTCATCTCGGATCCTCACCCGGCATCAGTCTCAGGGAGCCACCGCAGCGCTGCAGGAGAGAGAGTTCGTGGCCCAACAGGACCCAGCAGAGCAACGGCAATCGAGGGCATGTCCTGCCACCAGCGTGAAAGGTACGCTGCCACAACAACCTGCATCGGGAATGAGAGAGCAGTGTAGAGTGCAGCAAGACCGATCACCACTCGCAATGGTGGACATGGTTCGGGTCCGATGAGCCGAATGCCTGGACCCACAATTGCTTCTGTCATCGCCAAGGAGAATCACCGCGCAGTTGGGGCCAGCCACCTTCCAGATGGCCGATGGGTCGAGTTGGCACGCCAGCTGTCTGTAAAGGGTGAGAGCGGTTGCCCCAGATCAAGCTGCGACGCTGGAGCCGATCCAGCCAGTGTGGGACTTGGGCTGGGACTTTGGAACAGGACACCCAGATCCACTGCACCCAGCGTCTCCAGGGCCACACCCACCGCGGGCTTGCCAAAGGCCCCCCGAACTCAACTCTGACGTCATCACGCCATGCCTATATTAAGGGACTGACGGCGGGAGACTGCCTCTTTGGCGCTCCGCCTCTAGCAACACACCAGCCTGTACCTCCTTGTAGTTAGCTTACTAGCTTGCTTGTGTGTAACACGTGCTACTAGCTGACTTTTAATAACGCTATCATTCAGCACAGCCATCGCCACCGCCTCCGCTGTCCCTATTTTCCATTCACAACACATGTCTGACATCAGAAGGCTGTTGCAGCCGGCGTGGCTCACACCTACAGCGGATGAAGGTGCCATCTGCGCCGTAACCCACAGGAGCGCACACTTGGCTGGGTGGATGTGAGGGTGCAGGTGTGCAATGATAAATGTATGTTTGAGAGAACCAGAGTGGTTCACTATATGTGAATATAGTGACCCCCCCCCCCCCCCCATTTTTGCTACACTCTAGTTCATTCAGCTGTCTCAGATCTTAAAATAGAATTGTGAGTCTTTTTTTTCGGCTGTGTGTGTTTGCTGTTGACCTGATAATAGGTTTCCTCTAGAGTGCATCTCCCTCAGGGTCCTCCTGAGAGAACATATGACGTGTGTGTGTGTGTGTGTGTGTGTGTGTGTGTGTGTGTGTGTGTGTGTGTGGCCTGTAGACCTGCACTCAGCCACACCACTTTACTGCTTCTGCTGTTTCTAAAGATGGATGTGAGGAGGTGTGACCTCACCCGTTAGTCCTGTCTTGATGTCCTCTTTTCTGTTTGGGAGCAGGGCATTCTGAGGTAGGAAGGCCACGCAGCTTCCTCAGACCAAGGCGAAGCACAGTGTAAACACCAGCGCTCCATATTAGCCTTATTCTCACCACGGGAACCTTTTTAGAACACGGGGCTTTGTTTCTCTTTTGATGCATGTTGCAATCAAGAGTACCAGGTAACAGTTTAGTCCCTTTTCAGAAATGTTTTAGTTCCTGTTCACCAGCTGCCTCCAGGTCACAATCACAGCAACCACTGCCTGTTTAAATAAAAGAAAAATTAAATGAAACATGGATAAGTGGACACAAAGCTATGATAACGTCAGCGTGTCACCGTCCTTGTGAGATGAAGTCATCAAGCAACTTTCTGGCTCAGGAGGAATCAGACTAGGCCTATATCGAAAACACATTTTGTTGGACGATAAATTGTCCAAGAAATGATGCCAGTAATGATATTGTGACATTTGTCATCTGTGTTGAATGGTTGCATGCCTTTGGCTTTGAAGTGAGTAGCATCGTCACATTTATTGTGGGGCAACAACATCTTTAATACCAGACTGTGTGGAAAAGGAGGGCTCTGCATGGGTGAATGCAGCTTTTTGAGCTGGTCATGTTTTAACCCTCAGGAACCACTAAGTGTACTTCATGCGCTTTTTATTCTTAATTTTTCGATAATTTCGGCTGTCTTCGTGCATGTGGCATGAATTTTGGAATGACTGTGTATTTTTATTTGATCTTGTTATTTCCAGCTCAGCTCCCACAGTAAGTGTAAAATACACTGTGTACAAGTCTTACACTCATACTGTTATTATATACTATATATACTATAGTAAATACTCTTATGTGATTAAAGCACAATATATGCATTTTATTATATCTGGGTGTCAATCTGGGCTTTTGCCTTAGAATTGATCATTTTTACTACTCTCCACCAGGTGGTGTCATTTTTTGACCATTTTTAGTATGTGGAGAAAAACCATGCTATTTCCATTAGATGGCACTGTCACAACCCTCCTTGTTAACCACTGACACATCAGGCTGTAATAATTCAACACAAAAACATTTATGTTTCATGTAAAATATCAAAAATAATTCAGTTTTTCAGTTTTTTTTTCTGTCTGAAAACATAGTGTCGTCATGAAAAAAAGCCTGGCATTTAAAGGGTTAAAATCTTTGAAAATTCATGAACATTTGATATCAGTAATTAGGTCAGATATAGGTGAAAAATGAGCTCAATGAAAGTAGAATATAATTTTTTAAACATTGCCTTATAAAAAACATGTTTTTTGCACTTGTTGGTGTGAGCATTTGACACTACACAAAAAATAATAATGCATAAAAATCAGTGTTGCTGCTAATCACTGACATATCCCAGGCTGTAATAATTCAACACAAAAAAATATTTTGCATGTAGCATATTGAAAATAATTATGTTTTTTCATCTAAAAACAAAGTGTTGCTAATTTAGCAGGAAATCTACTAAATTGGGAGAGATGCCACTAATTTCTGTAAAAAAAAATAGCAAATTTATAAGAAAAAGTACTTAATTCTCAAATGTAAACTCAAAAATGCATAAAAAATTATTAATTTGTAAAACCAAATACAGACAAATGAATACCTGAACAGTCAAATACTGTATATGTTAGCTGTTACTGTTAAAGTAGTTGTGCAAGTCAGGCACATACTGTACATTTGTGCACCATTATAAAACTATGCTACCATGTCCAAGCATAACTGTAGTTACGTAAGTGCAACAGCCTTGACAAGTTCCGATGTATTGAATTTAACAGATGTAATCTCTCACAGTTGTGTGACTGTTTTGTTTGGCAGGATGCAGCACAGGAGAGATAAGGCTTTTTTAATGTGTGCGAGCTGGCCAGCGTGGTGAGTGGTGCTGGTGGGGTTAATCCGGCGGATTAACACTGTTGTGTAATAGTTTGTGGGCCTATGGTTTGTGAGATCGGCGTGTGCTGCTGCGAGGATCAAATATATTCACTGTATGGATAAAAGGAGCTGAGGAGACACCGCTACTTGTCATAGGAATGTTTACCTCCTACACACGTGGACAAAATTGTTGGTACCCCTCTGTTAATGAAAGAAAAACCCACAGTGGTCACAGAAATAACTTGAATCTGACAAAAGTGGTAATAAATAAAAATTCTATGAAAATTAACCAATGAAAATCAGACAATGCTTTTGAATTGTGGTTCAACAGAATTACTTTAAAAAACAAACTCATGAAACAGGCCTGGACAAAAATGATGGTACCCCTAGAAAAGATTGAAAATAATGTGACCATAGGGACATGTTCAACCAAGCTGTGTCCTCTAATTAACATCACAGGTGTCTACAAACTTGTAATCAGTCAGTCGGCCTATTTAAAAGGTGACAAGTAGTCACTGTGCTGTTTGGTGACATGGTGTGTACCACACTAAGCATGGACCAGAGGAAGCAAACGAGAGAGTTGTCTCGGGAGATTAGAAAGAAAATTATAGACAAGCATGTTAAAGGTAAAGGCTATAAGACCATCTCCAAGCAGCTTGATGTTCCTGTGACTACAGTTGACCATATTATTCAGAAATTTAAGATCCACGGGACTGTAGCCCCGTGGATCAGCGCGGTGGCAGAGTGGTTAGCACTGTGGCAGCACAGCAACTCACCCTTGGCCAGGGGATCCTGGGTTCGATCCCAGCCCCCGACCAACAGTGATCTGTGAGGAGTTTGCATGTTCTCCCCGTGTCTGCGTGGGTTTACTCCGGGATTTCTCTGGTTTCCTCCCACATGCCAAAAACATGCAAGTTAGGTTAATTGGCATCAAAACTGGGGATTCTAAATTGTCCTTAGGTATGACTGTGAGAGTGAATGGTTGTCTGTCTCTCTGTGTTGGCCCTGCGATGGACTGGCGATCTGTGCAGGGTGTACCCTGCCTCTCGCCCAAAGATGCTGGGATAGGCTCCAGCCCCCCCGCAACCCGAAAAGGATTAAGCGGAAGAAGATGGATGGATGGGACTGTAGCCAACCTCCCTGGACGTGGCCACAGGAGGAAACTTGATGAAAAATGGAAGAGACGGATAATACGAATGGTAACAAAAGAGCCCAGAACAACCTCTAAACACATTCATGGTGAACTCCAAGGTCAAGGTACATCAGTGTCAGATCGCACCATCCGTCGTCGTTTGAGCCAAAGTGGACTTCATGGGAGACGACCAAGGAGGACACCACTGTTGAAAACAAATCATTAAAAAGCCAGACTGGAATTTGCCAAACTGCATGTTGACAAGCCACAAAGCTTCTGGGAGAATGTCCTATGGACAGATGAGACAAAACTGGAACTTTTTGGCAAGGCACATCAGCGCTATGTTCACAGACGCAAAAATGAAGCATACCAAGAAAAGAACACTGTCCCTACTGTGAAACATGGAGGAGGTTCTGTTATGTTCTGGGACTGCTTTGCTGCATCTGGCACAGGGTGTCTTGAATCTGTGCAGGGTACAATGAAATCTCAAGACTATCAAGGTATTCTAGAAAGAAATGTGCTGCCCAGTGTCAGACAGCTTGGTCTCAGTCACAGGTCATGGGTCTTGCAACAGGATAATGACCCAAAACACACAGCTAAAAACACCCAAGAATGGTTAAGAGCGAAACATTGGACTATTCTAAAGTGGCCTTCTATGAGCCCTGATCTAAATCCTATTGAACATCTGTGGAAGGAGCTGAAACATGCCGTCTGGAGAAGGCACCCTTCAAACCTGAGACAACTGGAGCAGTTTGCTCATGAGGAGTGAGCCGAGTTCTCTGATGACTCTGCGATCGTTGGTCTCATCTCCAGCGGAGATGAAGCTGAGTACAGAGGGCTTATCCAGGACTTTGTGGACTGGTGCCATCGGAACTGCCTCCAGATCAACGCGAGGAAAACTAAGGAGCTGGTGGTGGACTGCCGCAGGCATGGGCAGCCCCTCACAGCACCAGTAAATATACAGGGAACAGACATCGAGATGGTGACATCCTACAAGTACCTGGGTATTCATCTGAACAATAAACTAGACTGGTCACACAATACTGACGCACTCTACAAGAAGGGACAGCGCAGGCTGTTCCTGCTGAGGAGACTCAGGTCTTTTGGTGTACAAGGGGCGCTGCTGAAGTCATTCTATGACACGGTGGTGGCATCAGCCATCACTTTTGGAGTGGTCTGCTGGGGCAGTGGCATTACTGCAGCCGATAGGAAGAGACTGAACAAACTGATTAAGAAAGCTAGCTCTGTCCTGGGGCAACGCCTTGATCCGATGGAGGAGATAGGAGAGAGAAGGACGGTGGCTAAACTGTCATCTCTGCTGGAGTCCGAGTTCCACCCTATGCAGGACATACTGGATGCACTGAGGAGCTCATTTAGCAGCAGACTACATCATCCCAGGTGCACAACCGAGAGGTTTCGTAGGTCCTTCCTACCAACGGCTGTCAGACTGTACAACCCAAGCAGGGCTGCTCGCAGAGATAGCAAAAAGACGTAACAAACTAATAGTTTTTTTTGAATGCAAAAGATGCAATAGACTTACACAATGGTCCTCTCCGGCATACAACTAGGAACATACCGGTCGCTATGGAGGGTGAGAATATGTATGGGCACATAATCATACCATGTAGGATAACTAAATAGACGGTTATGCTGTTTCATCCCACCTAGCAACAATGCTCTGCACTGTGTGTGTTTATATATTTACATATTTATTCCATCTAGCTACAATGCTCTGCACTGGGTGTGTTTATATTTATATATCTATATATTTATTCCATCTAGCTACAATGCTCCGCACTGTGTTTTTATATATCTACATATTATTCCATCTAGCTACATTGCTCCGCACTGTGTGTGTTTATATACTTGCATATTTATTCCACCTAGCTGCAATGCTCCGTACTGTGGGTGTTTATATATTTACATATTTATTCCATCTAGCTACAATGCTCTGCACTGTGTGTTCATATATTCATATATTTATTCCATCCAGCTACAATGCTCTGCACTGTGTGTCTGTGTGTGTGTGTATATATATATTTTATAGTAATATGTACATATGTATATTAGCTGCTCTTGCTTGCTTGTTTTTTTTCTTGCCTTCTGATTGTTGCTCTGAGTGTTGCTATCCCTGTGCTGTTGCAATCCTGGAATTTCCCCGTTGTGGGACTAATAAAGGCTTATCTTATCTTATCTTAAATACCTGCTGAGAGGTGCAGAAGTCTCATTGACAGTTACAGAAATCATTTGATTGTAGTGATTGCCTCAAAAGGTTGTGCAACAAAATATTAAGTTAAGGGTACCATCATTTTTGTCCAGGCCAGTTTCATGAGTTTGTTTTTTAAAATAATTCTGTTGAACCACAATTCAAAAGCATTGTCTGATTTTCAATGGTTAATTTTCATAGAATTTTTATTTATTACCACTTTTGTCAGATTCAAGTTATTTCTGTGACCATTGTGGGCTTTTCTTTCATTAACAGAGGGGTACCAACAATTTTGTCCACAGCTGTATAACCGCTTGTTCCGTAAAGCATGCAGGAATTGGAAATAGGGACTTTTGCCAAGTCCAGTACCAACAGACTGATAAGGTGAGGTTGGGTTCATCATCCCGATCAGCACTTCAGATGAGCCGAGATGATGATCATTGTTTCATCCAAGAATCCCAGACACAGCTGTCAAGAGCCAGCTAGCTAAACTGGGGCATCTCAAAAAATTACTGTAATTTGAAAAAGTTTTAAAGAATTCAATTGAAAACTTTAACTTTTCTGTATTCATCACACATAGTGAGCAATTTAACACTTTTTTCTATTGAATTTTAGTGATTATAACTGGTCTATTTGAATTAAATTACTGATTCATGTTATTTTAATTCTTTGAGATGCTCTCACACAAATGACTTGCTTGTGTCACCCTTATCTTCTAGGATGTCACATGGCTCTTTCACGCATAGCCAGTGACTCCATGTGGCCTTGACGTAAAAAAGGGGGAACAAAAACTTATGAGAAATAAAATGTACAAGTGGAAAGCTTCACATTTATAGTTAAAAGGTGAATTTTCAAGTTTAAAAAAATATTTACAAGAAAAAAATGCAAATTTATGAGACAAAAGTTTCAAGTCTGACAATAATGCTGCAAATTGATGTTAAAAAGAAGCGAAAAAATTATGGGAAAAAGTTGCAGATTTACAGCAAAAAAGTCTCAAAATTGTTATAAAACAGTAGCTGTCATGGTTTGTGCCCAGGCTGGGCAGAAGAGAGGACCCTAATGCTGTGATTTTAGTTTGCGGATTTGTTTGCAGAAAACAAAACTCAACTCCTGGGCTAGGAACACAAAATTAAGATGACGACGGCAGATAAAGGCACAGGGGAGTGAGGAACAGCAATAGTAATTCCAACAACGATGTTAACATAAGGACACCGTGGGGATCAATGCCTGCGGCCAACATGTATAGGGATACAGTGATTAGAAAAACAAGAGGCAGCTGTGATAACTTAACGTAAGAGGGGCAGAATGGAAAATGCATGACACTAAAGCGAAAGTAAACAAAGAGTACTGTCAAAATAAGAGTCCATACAGAAACAATAATAGTAAATAGCAATGGTGATACTAATAATAATAATGCCTGAGGAGTGGAGAAGAAGTGTTTTGGTACCAGTTTTCAAGAACAAAGGTGATGCTCAGAGCTGTAGTAACTACAGAGGCATAAAGTTGATCAGCCACACTATGAAGATATGGGAAAGAGTTTTTGAAGCCTGGTTAAGAGTAGAGGTGACAATCAGTGAGCAGCAGTACGGTTTCATGCCAAGAAAGAGTACTGCAGATGCAGTGTTTGCTCTAAGAGTGTTGATGGAGAAGTATAAAGAAGGTCAGAAGGAGTTGCACAGTGTCTTTGTGGATCTAGAGAAATCATATGATAGGGTGCCAAGAGAGGAAGTGTGGTACTGTATGAGAAAGTCAGGAGTGGTGAAGTATGTGAGGGTGGTGCAGGACATGTATGAGGACAGCGAGACAGTGGTGAGGTGTGCTGTAGGAGTGACAGATGGATTCAAGGTGGGAGTGGGATTACATCAGGGATCAGCTCTGAGCCCCTTCTTGTTTGCCATGGCGATGGACAGGCTGACAGATGAGGACCATGATGTTTGCAGATGATATTGTGACCTGCAGTGAGAGTAAGGAGCAGGTGGAAGAGAACCTGGAGAGGTGGAGGTATGCTCTGGAGAGAAGAGGAATGAAAGTCAGTAGAAGCAAGACAGAATGCATGAGTGTGAATGAGAGGGAGGCAGGTGCAATGGTGAAGATGGAAGGAGTAGAGGTAGTGAAAGTAGATGAGTTTAAATACCTGGGATCAACCATCCAGAGCAATGGAAAATGCACAAGAAAAGTGAAGAAGAGAGTGCAGGCAAGGTGGAGTGGGTGGAGACGAGTGTCAGGGGTGATTTGTGACAGAAGAGTAGCAGCTGAAGTGAAAGGGAAGATTAACAAGACGGTAGTGAGACCTGCTATGATGTATGGTTTGGAGATGGTGACGCTGACAAAAAGACAGGAGGCGGAGCTGGAGGTGGCAGAGTTGAAGGTGCTAAGATTCTCACTGGCAATGACTAGAATGGACAGGATTAGAAATGAGTATATCAGAGGGACAGCTCAGGTTGGGCAGTTTGGAGACAAGGCAGGGCTGAGATGGTTTGGACATGTGCAGAGGAGGGATAGTGGATATATTGGACAAAGGATGTTGAAGATGGAGTTGCCAGGCAGGAGGAAAAGAGGAAGACCACAGAGAAGATTCATGGATGTCGTGAAGGAGGACATTGAGAGGGTTGGTGTTACAGAGGAAGATGCAAGGGATAGGGTGAGATGGAGGCAGATGATCCGCTGTGGAGACCCCTAAAGGGAGCAGCCAAAAGAAGAAGAAGAAACCAAAAGGTACTTTAAGGCGTGGGCACCGTCCAGACCATGTCCAGATCATAAGAGTAGCAGGTCTTGTTGCCATTGCTGACAGGCCAGCTTATACTTGCAGTGTAACTTTTATACTTTTAACTCAGCAGAAAAACATTTTAAGCTCAAATATTTTTTGCAGCTTATTTTTATTCCAAAATTTTGCAGCTGAAGCTGGTAGCTAAAAGTGCTCTGAGTGGTCATTAAGATGTGCAAAGTACTGTATAAAACTGCAGCTCCAGGTCCACATCTTCTGTCATAGCTCATCACCAAAGAGCTGGCCAATTATATTTTATCATATTTTACCAAAGTGAAATTTAACAAAAGTAACACCCTGCTCTGCTGGGTACGTAGAGTCCATAGATGTGTGTGTGTGTGTGTGTGTGTGTGTGTGTGTGTGTGTGTGTGTGTGTGTGTGTGTGTGTGTGGTCCTACTGTGGCTGCAGTGACACTGATGTGGGGCGATTGTTCTGTAAAGCAGAGATTCCCTCTGAGGCAGCGTGGCTCACATTCAATCAGCAAATACCACGTGATCAGACCAAGAAAAGGGCTTCCCTGAAGGAGCGCTGCAGGAACGCTGGCAGAGCCATTTCTGACGATAAGCAGAATATGCAAATGTACAGCAAAGCATAAAACCAGCTTTAAACTTGTTCTACACCCCGAACGTCAGTTTTATTTCAGTTAATTGCCCAGCCCTATTGTTCTATTACAAACTAGAGGCCACTCAGAAAGTGCATACAGTGGTGTGAAAAAGTGTTTGCCCCCTTCCTGATTTCTCATGTTTGTCACACTTAAATGTTTCAGATCATCAAACAAATTGGAAAAATTAGGCAAAGATAACACAAGTAAACACAAAATGCAGTTTTTGTCATGAACCTGGGTTTGGTCAAACCCAGTTCTGACTTACGGTTATTTTTGCCCTTTTTTCCATCGAGCGCATCAGGGAGCTATTTGGGTCTTTTGCTCCCTGACAGCTTGGGCACGCCTCCTCCTCTTGTCAGTGCCATCAGCTGTTTCACATTACGGGTGTTTACACACACAGTCCATTCACTCCTATTCACACGCTCATATACTCACTCATGCACACCAGGGTTTAATTATGTTCAGCCCACGCTTTCTCAAACCGCCAATCTCTTCCCTCGTTAGCATCATGATTTCAAGTACGCTGCGTTTGTGGGAAGAGATTGTCGGAGCATTCATCTCCATACGTGGTAGCGTGTTCCTTCGCGTATGCGCATTCATTAGCTTCGTGCTGTTCAGCCTGTCGTTTCAAGTTCGGTTAATTCCTTGATGTTAGCGGTTGACTGTGCTTACTTCCTCATCCTCCAGACTGCACAGACAGCCCCAGATCGCTCCAGTTCCGTAAGTTTCATGTTTGCCCTTCTCCCTGTGCCGACAGCAGCCCTACGGCACTAGCCGATTTCTCCGCCGGGCTGTAGACCATCCGGGTGGCGCTCCTGCATGTCTGGTGGCCTAATCTCACCATTATAACCCTCTGTATTTGTGTGGTTACTGGACTTGTTACTTTGTTGTAGTTTATATTAATAAATGACACATTCTACTCCTGCAAGTGGGCTTTTCATTCCTTCCCTCATGCGCCACGCGGTGCACAAGGAATCGTGACAGTTTTTAAATGAAGGTGTCTATTATTAAGGGTAAAAATAATGCAAACCTACATGGCCCTGTGTGAAAAAGTGATCCCCCCATTAAAACATAAACTGTGGTTTATCACATCTATGGAAAGGTGAGTTCAATTTCTCTAGCCACACTCAGGCCTGATTACTCTCAGTGAAGAAATCACTTGAATAGGACCTGCCTGACAAAATGAAGTCGACCAAAAGATCCTCAAAAGCTAGACATCATGCTGCGATTCAGAGAAATTCAGGGACAAATGAGAAACAAAGAAATTGAGATCTATCAGTCTGGAAAAGGTTATAAAGCCATTATAAAGCTTTGGGACTCCAACGAACCACAGTGAGAGGCATTATCCACAAATGGCAAAAACATGGAACAGTGGTGAACCTTCCCAGGAGTGGCCGGCCGACCAAAATTACCCCAAGAGCGCAGCGGCGATTCATCCAAGAGATCACAAAAGACCTCACAGTAACATCCAAAGTCAACTGCAGGCCTCACTTTCCTCAGTTAAGGTCAGTGTTCATGACTCCACCATAAGAAAGAGACTGGGCAAAAATGACCTGCATGGCAGAGTTCCAAGACGAAAAACACTGCTAAACAAAAAGACCATAAAGGCTCATCTTACTTTTGCCAGAAAACATCTTAATGATCCCCAAGACTTTTGGGAAAGTACTCTGTGTACTGATGAGACAAAAGTTGAACTTTTTGGAAGGTGTGTGTCCCATTACATCTGGCGTAAAAGTAACACAGCATTTCATAAAAGGAACATCATACCAACAGTAAAATATGGAGGTGGTAGTGTGATGGTCTGGGGCTGTTTTGCTGCTTCAGGACCTGGAAGACTTACTGTGGTAAATGGAACCATGAATTCTGTTGTCTACCAAAAAATCCTGAAGGAGAATGTCCGGCCATCTGTTCGTGACCTAAAGCTGAAGCGCACTTGGGTTCTGCAGCAGGACAATGATCCAAAACACACCAGCAAGTTCACCTCTGAATGGCTTAAAAAAAACAAAATGAAGATTTTGGAGTGACCTATTCAAAGTTCTGACCCAAATCCGATTGAAATGCTGTGGCATGACCTTAAAAAGGCGGTTCATGCTCGAAAACCTTTCAATGTGGCTGAATTACAACAATTCTGCAAAGATGAGTGGGCCAGAATTCTTCCACAGTGCTGTAAAAGACATTGCCAGTTATCGCAAATGCTTGCTTGCAATTGTTGCTGCTAAGGGTGCCCCAACCAGTTCTTAGGTTTAGGGGGCAATCAATTTTTTCACACAGGGCCATGTAGGTTTGGATTTTTTCCCTTAATAATGAACACCTTCATTTAAAAACTGCATTTTGTGTTTACTTGTGTTATCTTTGTCTAATATTTAAATTTGTTTGATGATCTGAAACATTTAAGTGTGACAAACATACAAAAAAATGAGAAATTAGGAAGGGGGCAAACACTTTTTCACACCACTGTACCTCCACCAAGTTGTGCTTGTCTGTGTGTTTGTTTGTGATCAGGGTTACACAAAAACTACTGTATGGATTTTGATGAAATTTTCAGCAGAGGTGCCCCTTGGGCTATAGATGAACCCCTTAGATTTTGAAGTTGATCCAGGTGAGGATGCAGATTCCAGATCACTTTTCTCTGTCTTAAACATTGTGAGATGTGCTCTTGGCTCATGTCCAAGAGCACACCCAGCCACAGGGGGTGCACAAGCCAGTGTACTCCTAGTGCTGGTCCCAAGCCCGGGTAAATGGTGAGGGTTTTGTCAGGAAGGGCATCCAACGAAAAACCTTTGCCAAATCAAACATGCGGATCATGACGAATAAGACTTTCATACCGGATCGGTTGAGGCCTGGGTTAACAACGACTGCCACCGGTGCTGTTAACTGACAGGGTGCCGGTGGAAATTGGGCTACTGCTGATCGAAAAATTGAGGAGGAGGAGAGGGGGAAGGTGTGTTTGGAGGGAGAGAGAGAAAAAGAAAGGTAGAAGTGTCGAGGTGAGAGTAGGGACGTTAAATGTAGGGACAATGACTGGTAAAGGCAGAGAGGTGGCTGATATGATGGAGAGAAGAAAGGTAGATATACTGTGTGTTCAAGAAACCAGATGGAAAGGAAGCAAGGCTAGGAGCATTGGAGGTAGATTTAAACTGTTCTGCCATGGTGTGGATAGGAAGAGAAATGGAATAGGAGTAATCTTGAAGGAAGAGTATGTGAAGAGTGTTCAGGAGGTAAAGAGGGAGTCAGACAGAATCATTAGTCTGAAGCTAGAAGTCAAAGGTGTGATGCTGAATGTTGTCAGTGCGTATGCCCCACAAGTTGGATGTCAGGTAGAAGAGAAAGAGGAATTCTGGAGTAAGTGGGATGAAGTGGTAAAGAGTGTTCCCAGGGGGAGAGAGTGGTGATTGGAGTGGACTTTAACGGACATGTAGGTGAAGGGAACAGAGGTGATAAGGAGGTCCAGGGTAGGTATGGTCTTAAGGAGGGAAATGTGGAAGGACAGATTTTGGTTGTGGATTTTGCCAAAAGGATGGAAATGGCTGTGGTGAACACATACTTCAAGAAGAGAGAGGAACATAGGGTGACTTACAAGAGGGGAGGAAGGTGCAGACAAGTGGACTACATCCTATGCAGAAGGAGAAATCTGGAAGAGACAGGAGACTGCAAGGTGGTGGCAGGGGAGATGTAGCTAGACAGCATCAGATGGTAGTCTGTAGGATGACTTTAAAAAGCAAGAACGTTGCACAGAATTACGGAAGGAGCAGATACAGGCTCTGGGTGGAAGGGAAGAATTACCAGATGGCTGGGAAAGTACAGCAAAAGTATTGAGGGAAACGGGTAGAAGGGTATATGGTGTATCCAGTGGACAGAGGAAGGAAGACAAGGAGACTTGGTGGTGGAATGAGGAGGTACAGGAGAGTATTCAGGGCTTGACGTTAACTTTTTTTGCTCACCGGCCACTGTGGCTAGTGATTTTCCAAAGCTACTAGCCACTCAGCCTTTTCACTAGCCACAATTTTGTGGTTGGAAAATTATGTCTAATATGATCAAATTTGACTATTCCATGCTAAATTTTACTTGAACTAAATTTACAACCTTTTTAAATGTAAATGACCCTTATACATACAGTACATAAAAAATAGCAAGAGAAACACTGTTTAATTATTGACAGCAGTAAATACTGTAAAACAGTTGAGAAAAATATTTGCAATATGAGAGTGAAGTACAGGTAGATTTGGCGTCTGTCCCAAGTCTCATTTGTTCCTCTTCCCCCTTGCCTACCTCCTCCACCCTTTGGCCCTTGAAATCAAAGGCCAAGGGGTGGGGGTTGAAAATTACTTCTTTGAATTGGGACATCCCTTCAGGGCTACAGGACATCATTAGTAATTGCTGATGGATTTAATCTAAATCAACA
The DNA here is from genome assembly GCA_020510985.1 of Pholidichthys leucotaenia. Taxonomy (NCBI): domain Eukaryota; kingdom Metazoa; phylum Chordata; class Actinopteri; order Cichliformes; family Pholidichthyidae; genus Pholidichthys; species Pholidichthys leucotaenia. The sequence continues at coordinate 454,690,484 of CM035836.1, forward strand.
CTACCTGTTTTCACAAAAAAAAAAAAGAAGAAAAAGAAAACATGAGGAAAAAGTCTCACATATACAGTACATGAACAATTCTAATCAGTAGAAAAAGTCAGAAATTTACTGGAAAGAAAGCTGTAAATTCAGAGAAACACTTTTTAAACTGGTATCTTTTATCATTTTTTTTTGCCTTTATTCTTGCAAATTTCTACCTAATTTACTTTTATACATTTGGACCTTGTGCCAAACTTGTGAATACCCCCCATTCCCCTTGTTAAAAAATAACAGCTCACCGACTGGATATTTGTGTGTTTAAAACATGAGCGTCTCCAACGTGGTGTCAGGACTACTTTCCCACCACTTGTGCGCGCGCTCTCCCTAGCTTTATCGTCCCCTTATCTTTCTCACGTCTTTAACAGTCAGCCCCCCCTCTAGTGGCCGTGTAGCCCCACTGCACGTTCTGCCCAAAGCTCCGCTGAGGATTAGATGGATTAGATATTTAGCGAAATCTCTCCGCAGGGCTGTAAATAGACAGATGGGAGTGTCCCCCCCTCCCCCCCCAGTGAGTGTGTACTATCACCAGCCTCTCTATGTCTGCGCCCGGCCACAACATGAACGGGCGCGGGCAGATGTTTGTCCATTTAATTCCACAAGATTGTTTTGTTTTTCTTTTTTTATTTAATGAAATTACAGTTTATTTGTTGACATGCTATTAAAGTGATAAGGATCAATACAGTGTATTTATAGTTTAGGAACCGTGGTTGAACATGTTGATAAAAGATTGTAATTTCTCTACATTAAACCTGAATTTATGATGATGTTACTAACTATTGCATGTAAGCAGCCTATATTGTGAACAGCGATTTCTGCCCCCCCCCCCAAAAAATCATGCATCTAAAAGGTAAAAGAGTCCAGCATTAAGTATAAACAAGCTTGTCGACATTAATAAGAGCTAAGTTCTTTCCTTTTAAATATAATATTTTTTCATCGATCTTCTACTTTGTTTTCTGGCAAATTTACTATTTTATAACTTGATAACAAGTTAATGTTGGGTCACCAAATTTGGCACACAGGTTTGACTAGCACCTGTGGCTATGCTTTTTTGGGGTCAGAAGGTCACAGGTCAAAAGGGCTACATGTCCGTTGAGAGTGCAGTTTTAGTATTGAGTGACTTTGCTACTATTACTTGTAAATTTGTGAATTTTACCGATAAATTAGTGATTTTTCTCATGAAATGGAATTTTTTTGGCATTATTTTACAATTCCTTTCACATAGTTTGACACTTTCACAAATAGTTATTTATTTATTTCATGGCTGGGATAATTAACGCATTAACTTTTTTGATAAATGTGCTCAGCTTAAAACAAGTGTAGGTCTTGTTTTTCAGCGTTTAAATTTGCAAAGTTTATATAAGACTAAATTGATTGTCCAGTACTTGGAGCGACCTCATTCTGCACACACACCCCACTTCAAACACGCACACCTGAGCGTGGTATGTATGACAAGTATGAGAACAGGCAAAGTTTGTCAGAGTGAATGAAGGAGAACAAACTCAAATAAAGCTTCTAACTCACTGTTAAGACCAGGCGCTCTGGAAATCAATTAAGAATTGCTCTGTTTGTACTTTTAAGGGTTGAGATACAGTAATTAGGAACATTACCTTAAGCAGAAGCACTTCCTCTCTGACCGATTCAAAATAAAAAGATAAAATGTGACGGCAATAATAAAAAATGGTATTGAATTGAATAACTTTACTTTCATTGCACACGAGCACAACGAGACATTGTTTAGAGCAAACATAACCTAAGATGCCACCACTCAACATATTAAATAACATAAAAATAGAAGTAGAAATCTAGCAGCATCAGCTACAAATACAATAAAATACTGTTTGATAACAATACCATTGAAATACCATTATTCTACCTCCTCAGGTCCAAAATAGTTTCTTCAAAATTAGTTAAGGCAGCTGACTATAAATACAGTATGTGTGTAATTCACAATGTTGATATACAGAGTAAAATATGCAGGTCACGCTATTGCACATTTAACGTATCACAGAAATACCACATAATTGATTACAAAACCCAATGAGGGTGAGTCCAGCTGTGAATATGTGCATGTGTGCATGCACGCCAGTGCGCAGCAGTCCATATAAATAGTTTTTTTGAACTGAAAAATAATATTACAAATTGCTATAAACTGTGAAATTATTTAATTTAATATACATTCATGATTATCAAGTGTTTCATGTAAAGGTCATTTGCTTGACATTAGTACAACAGTATTTTATGAAGTCTCTCTCTCTCTCTTTGGTCCTCTGTGGAAACTAATTGAGGACCTCTGCTTGGGTGGTATTTCTGCTGAGATTCACAAGTACGTTTAGTGAATAAAAATGCAGTTAAAACTTGCTCAAGTATACTTCTTTTTCATTCATTCTTTCAGGCAAGTTTACCATTTAATCTCAATTAATCGCAATTAATTAAAGACAAATGTGCAATTAATATGTTAGTTGCAAAGCCCTAATTATTTATTTATCTATTTATTGGTAACGCCAGGGAGCCACTGATAATGCCCACTTGCACACATTTTTTTTTTTTAAATGTCCTTTTTTAAGCCACAGGGATCTGTTGTTAATGTCCACTTAATATTTTTTTGTCAAAGCCACAAAAATGGCCATGAGGGATGCTTATTTTTAAGATAATTGTTATCAAAAAGTGTAATTGCAAAAACAGACAAGAACCCATTACATGAAAAATGCAAAAATTTCTGTGAAAAAAAATCGGTTTTACAAGATAAAATCTCTTGTATCTACAGGAAGATGCTCACAAATTTACAAAAAAAAATAAAATAAAGGAGGCACACATTTAATGAAAATTCTTTCACTGTAAGGGCTTAAAGTATCACTCAGACATGTTCAAGCACAGAAGAACCCAGCAGGGCACGTTCTGGACTGACTGTCTCACCAAAGTTGGGTAAATTTGAAAGTTTTTTTTGTTTTTCCTTTTCTCTTATGTGCAAAGTTCAGCTCAAAGATAAGTGGAGTAGCCCTTTGCCTGCTCTAATCATAGTGCTCCTGTGGCTGTTATATAGTGGAACATGGTTTGTAGACCGTGTTTAACCACAGAAAGATGGTAGACGTCCATCAGAAGTTTGCGGCTCTGCAGGCGTGCACACACTTGAGAACAGCTACATTGCCACGGATACAGGGTGGGCACTGGAGTCCGAAAAATACTGGAATGCAGGTTGGAGATGCAGGGAAGGGTGAGCTGAGAGGTGGGGGTCATGTGGTGCATAAGCTGGGAGACTGGGTAATGAGAGGACACGGGGGTACTGGGTCTCCACAGCCCCCCCCCCCCCCCCCAACACACACACACACACACAGCGAGGATGAATCTCTTTTCAGAACAGGACCAGATTAGTGCCTCCACGTCACCCCACCCCCATACACTCACTCCCTTCCTCCATCTACATCCCGATAATTATCACTTTCCAAAACAAGAGAAAAGGGGAAAAAAACTGTGCAGAGTGGATTCTCTTCAGCTCTGCTTTTACTGCACATCGCAGAGCTGCTGTGTATTTAACTGTGACTTTTTCCTGTAATATGAGGACATTCTGGCGGGTCTTTGTTTTGGAGTCAACAAAGCTCCTAATCTCCTCTGATGGACGATCAGATGCAGTAATTCCAGTAAATCCCTCAATCTCTGTGTCAACATTTGGGGGTAATATTTGGGTTCAACACAAGACGAATGTGGGACTGGCCAGATAGGATACCACAAACAAACCGAATCACCAGTATAAGGATGAATGAATCTTTACTTTGGATAGATTAGATTACAAGAAAGGAACAGAACAATATATCAAAGGGAAAAAATCCAGCAAGGTCAAATTTAACAATTACTCCTTGGATTATACAATTCAACATAAGTTATCCGAAATGGGTGATGGCTGAAGCCGCAGCTTATATTGCCCACCCATGTTCCATCTGAGAATTAAAAAAAAAAAAAAAAAACTAGAAAAGCACTCATAGAGCGCATACCTCCGCCAAGGCTCCTTCCATTTCTCATGGATGACCTCCAAAATGTAATGGGTTTGTGTGTAGGCCTATAGGCACCTGTGGTGAAAATTGCATCAAAGTCTGTCCATCAGTTTTGGAGTATTGTTGCTAACACACTGTGGGAAGATAAGAGCCTTGGCTGAGGTATGCATTCTCAGATCATCACCAAAATGTAATGGGCTCCTGTCTAGGCCAAGAACCACCTCTGGTGAAAATTTCATCCAAATCCATCCATCTATCCATCTTCTTCCGCTTAATCCTTTTTGGGTCGCCGGGGGGGGCGGGGGGCGGCGCTGGAGCCTATCCCAGCATCTTTGGGAGAGAGGCAGGGTACACCCTGGACAGATCGCCATTCCATCGCAGGACCAACACAGAGAGACAGACAACCATTCACTCTCACAGTCATATCTAAGGACAATTTAGAATCCCCAGTTTGATGCCAATTAACCTAACTTGCATGTTTTTGGCATGTGGGAGGAAACCGGAGAAATCCCAGAGTAAACCCACGCAGACATGGGGAGAACATGCAAACTCCTCACAGATCACTGTTGGTCGGGGGCTGGGATCAAACCCAGGATTCCCCGGCCAAGGGTGAGTTGCTGTGCTGCCACATCCATCCAGTAGTTTTTGTGTAATCCTGCTGCACAAATACAAACAAAGCCCTTGGTGGAGGTATGCACTCTCAGATCACCACCAAAATCTAATCATCTGTTCCCCGTGCCATTACACTCCTTTCCTGAAAATTTCATCAAAATCCATTCATAACTTTTTGAGTTATGTTGGTAACAGACAGACAGACAGACAGACAGACCCCGGTAAAAACATTACCTCCTTGGTGGAGGTAATAAAAGTGATTACAAAACAAAACAAAGCTAAGACAAAATGTGACAAAAAATTAAGCAACAGCACAACACAGACTGGATATGATTATCCTTATGCGATTTTACATGTCGTTTTGTATATATGTTTGGAGTATTTCTTCCTTTAGTTTTTGTTTAAATTGTCCAAGTGTTGTACATGATTTTAATTCAGCTCCAAAATCGTTCCATAATCTGACTCCTTGCACTGAAACACAGTGTTGCTTGGTGGTAGTTCTCACTGAAGGTTTTTGAAATATACATGTTCCTCTGAAATTATATTGTTTCTCCCTTAACTGGAACAACTTTTGGATATTTGCGGGCAGTGATAGATTCTTCACTTTAAACATTATTACTGCAGTTTTAAAGTCAACCAGATCTTTCAACTTGAGAGCTTTTAATTTAAGAAAAAGTGGGTTTGTTGGTTCCCTGTAAGCAGCTTTGTTTATTATTCTAATAGCTCTCTTCTGAAGCATAAAGACTGGATATATGTTTGTTTTATATGTATTTCCCCATACTTCAGTACAATATGTCATGTATGGGAGTATTAATGAATGATACAAAGTATATAGTGTGGGTTGATTCAGCAAATATTTCACTCTGTGTAGTATTGTGATTGATTTGGATATTTTACCTTTAATATAATTAATATGTGACTTCCAACACAGTTTATTATCAATTATTACTCCAAGGAATTTAATTTCAGATACCCTTTCCATCTCTACACCATTTACACTGAGTTTAGATACTAAGTTGTTGTGATGGCTGTTAAAAATTATAAATTTTGTCTTACTTAAATTGAGCGTTAATTTGTTTGAATCAAACCACAGTTTAAGCTTTCCTAATTCCTTTCCGAGTGTATCCAGAAGTTGTTCCAAATTGCTTCCACTGCATAATAAATTAGTGTCATCTGCAAACAATATTAAATCCATTTTTTCCGACCCTGTGGGACTCCACAAGTAACCTTCAGTAACTGCGAGTTTTTGCTACCAACACATACATACTGATATCTGTTCTCTAAGTAACTACATAACCAGGACAGTGCTACCCCCCAATACCATAATTTTGTAGGTTTTTTTTACGATAATTTATGATCCACTGTATCAAATGCTTTTTTAAGATCCAGGAATACCCCAACTGAATACTCTTTATTTTCTATAGCAGTTGATATTTTTTCTATAAATTCCATTAGAGCAAATGCAGTTGTCCTCTTGTGTCTGAACCCATATTGCTGCTCACACAATAAATTATTCTTTATTATGAAGTTGTCAGTTCTCTCACAGAATATTTTTTTCAAGAATCTTTGAAAACTGCGGCAATAGTGAAATTGGTCTATAGTTTGAAAATTCCCCTCTGTCACCCGTCTTGTATATCGGAATTACTTTGGCTATTTTCATTGCATTGGGAAATACACCTGTTTGGAGAGACAGGTTACAGATATACGTCAGTGGTTTCACTAAGCATTCAATGATAGTTTTGGCTAAAAGCATGTTAATACCATCACAGTCCATAGATGTTTTACTCTTAAACGATTTACCAACTTCAATGACCTCTCTCTCGTCTGTGTTCTTTATGAAAATGAAGTCTTTTATAGCAGTGTTTTTGCTTATTGTGTTACCTGTAGGGGCCATAATGGGTATTTCTCAAGCTAAATTGGAACCAATGTTAACAAAAAATTTATCAAATTCATCTGCAGGTGAGACTGCATTCACACTTTGAGTCGTTTTTTTTTTTTTTTTTTTTTTTTTGAAAGATTGGTTGGGTAGCTTGTATTTCTGTTTTTATTTCCAAGAATATTGTTAAGTATTGTCCATGTATTTTTAGTGTTTTCTCTGTTTTTCTCCAGTTCTTTACTGTAATAGTTTCTTTTACTACATCTCATTATATATGTTAACTTATTTTTGTATGTTTTATACCACTGCTCTGCTTCTTTTGTCCTTTTCTTTAGAAAAGCTTTATATAGTGATTTTTTTTCTTTTTACACACTTTTTGTAATCCTTTGGTTAACCATGGCTTGTCAACAAATTTCTGTTTAAGCTTTTTCTTTACTAATGGACAATTTTTTTCATGAAGAGCGGTAACAATGTTCATGAATGTATCGTAGGCTTCATTTACATCTGATACATAGACTTTTGTCCAGTCTTGCTTCAGCAAGTCTTCTTTAAAAGAACTGATTGCATTTTGTGATTTGTATCTGAAAGATTTTAATTTTTTTTTTCTGTATTGGCCCACGTGTGGCCATGGATAAGTGCAAAGACTGGCAGATGATCACATATGTCATTTATCCAATAATCCACTTTCTATTTTCTTATCAATAATATTAACAAACAGGTTGTCAATAAGTGTAGCAGTGTGGACTGTGATTCTACTGGGATGTGTTATTGTGGGATACAGACTCATGCTGTACATAGAATTCATGAACTCTGTAATTACATTTTGTTGAAATGGATTTAGTAAATCAATATTGCAGTCTCCACAGATTACAACCATTTTCTTATTAGTTATATTATTGTACAGCTCTACTAACTTATCTCTGACTGTCTCAACGCAAGTTCCCAGCATTCTGTATATACAACTTATAATTAGATTTTTTGTTTTATCTTGGTCAATCTCAACAGTAACACATTCCAGAATCCCTGGTACTGCAAAGGACATTCCATTTACAAGTTTACACCTATACAATTCATCAATATACAATGCAACACCACCACCCTTTTTTTGAGATCTGTTAATATGAAACACCTGATATCCCTCTATTGCCATCAAAGAAGCCTGCTCTTCCTTGAGCCAAGTTTCAGAGACTGTGATAGCTGTAAATTTTCTATCCAGCTGTTTTAAATAGTCCTGAATCTGTGGAAAGTTTTTGTTAAGACTTCTGCTGTTAAAGTGTATTATTGATAGTTTACCATCTACTTACACTTGACTTTTGAATTGCTTGTCAGTGTAATATTCACAGTGATTATGACTATTATTGAAGAAGTGGTTATCGGGGTCAATATCATTCTCCATCTCTTGTAGTTTATGTTCAGCATAATGAGATATTTTCAGAGTCTGAATTTCCCCTCTCTGTGTCAAATGATTTCCTCCAATTCCTCCAAGGACTATACAGAGCGGCCAAAATTTGTTAATATAAGTTTGTTGACATTGAGACAGATGTTGAGGACAGTAGGTGGCATCCTCCGCCGACTCTCCAGTGTTTGTAGATCTTTCACTTGACCTCAGAAAACAGCTTTTCATCATCTTGGAAGTACTTGCCCTTCAAAAATGACTTCATGGTTGGAAAGAGGTGGAGGTTAGATGGTGCAAGTTCGGGGGGGGGGGCGAGGAAGGATTTCATAGCTGCAGGACCATGCTTCCGTCTGGGCAACATGTGAGATGTCTTGCAGGAGGTGGACACCTTTGGTCAGCATGCCACACCTCTCAGTTTTGATGGCCTTCCACAATTTCTGCAACAATGAAGTGCAGTAATTCCCAGTAATTGTGGTACCCTTTGCCAGGAAATCCATCATCAATACTCCATGCTGGTTCCAAACGACCGAGGCTTGGAGAATCTTTAATGAGCATCTCATTCATCTCTGTCTGGATCCACAACTTCGTGACTGAATTAACTCTTTTTAATCCCTCACAGCAATCAGATGTTTCTGGGGTCATTGGCAAAAATTTATGTGAACAAAGGCTGATTTTTGAGACCTCATCTTGTAAACCAAAAATGTATATATGTAGGAAAATTTTGAGGGAAAAAATCACAAATGTAAGAGACTAAACTTTTGTGGAGTTGACTTTCACTACATTTGTTACTAGTGCAGGTTGAGGTAGTAACAATGCAAAATTTGGTTCCTGGCGAGGCCCTGCAGAAGGCATGTCCTTTCACCTATCAAATCTGCTAAATGACTAGATAAGTTGATTAATACACATAAATACAGTCTTTCAAGTGTGTATACGTCATACTTGGACCTCATGAATGCACAACAGAAACCATGCAGTGTGTACAGTCAACTTTTCTCTTTAATAGTTAGCTCAGTCATGCTCACAAAAATGTGACTCCCCATGTGGAAGGAGTTACCCTCTTTTACCACTAGGGGTCACTGTTGTGTTTACCAACAAAAGTAGACTTTACATGGGGGCGCCCTGCAACCTTAAACACAAATTTACTGAAAAAAATTGCAAATTTATTAGAAAAACGTTGTCTGAACTTGCACAGATAATAAAAATGTCCAATTTTGCTCTGTCTCATTATGATAAGGATGTTAAAGGATGTTAAAATTCTTGGATGCACTGAGAAGAGCAGTGAATACATCCATCACCTTTCGAGCAATGAACCAAACCCATTCCATAAACCATCAACTGAGTTAATAAAAAAAATTAGACAGTAACAAAAAACATTTCCATTGATTTTCTTCTCTAGCATCACTCATAGTGATTACAAGCATCACAGGTCAACCCTATTAGTTTCCTTGTGCATTTGTTAAGTAGTCTAGGCATTGAAATGCCAAGCCCAGTGACAGAGTCGCAGCTCATTTCCTGACACTGTGAGCATGATGAAAAATTCAGCGGTGAGCGAGCGTCTGAAATCCCAGCATGACGTCACAATGTCAGATCATGTTGGCTGATGTAAGCTGGGCTAAAGAGCTTACGTAAGAGACTTTAACTGTCCTGCCGATGTTTACAGTGCATGATATAACAGATGAAAAAGAGGAATTATTGTGGATGGATGGATGGATGGATGGATGGATGGTGCCAGTCAGTGTTCTTGGGAAACTGTTCATTGTGTTTAGTCATATGATCAGTTATCTTCTTACCATTATGTGAAAGCAGTTCAAATCCAGTAGAGGGTGTAAGAGGTTCTATCTACTCATCAGCCTGTGTCCTGCATGCTCTGCTGTTGTATAATGACTCAGTGTGTGTGTATGTTTGTGCGAGTGATCATGGTCAGTGATGCAAGACACAGCCCCGGTGCTGATGTTGGCCGACAGTGGCCTCCAGACACAGGAATGAGCATGCATTGGGGTTTATGTGTAGACGCTTGTGCAAAGGTACGCACTTTTTATCACTACTGTGGACATTTAGGGGCAGATTTACTGAGGCAGCGCAAATTAACGAGTGTGCAAATTAGACAGTGCGCCTAAGGTAGTGGCCAATTTCTGCCAGTGATCTACTAACAACAGGCAAAATTATGAACACAGACGTAATCACTTCATTTCAGTAATGACCATCCATCCACCAAGAGCACTGCAAAATTGCACACAGGCACAGCTGATGAAGAAGTGGGTCATCAACACAGGCACAGTCAGTTCGGAGGAGCGTAATATAAGAGTTTTTTAAAGGTTTTTAAGCTTTCATTGAAGTGTTTCTTTTTAAAATAGTTAAATAGTTTAAAATAGTTTGTTTTTTGTTCGTCATATTACAGTTTTGATTTTTATTTCACATGGCATACTCCTTTGTTTAATATGTATAAGTTTAGTGTTTGTATATAATTTAAAAAACGACTACTCATGAATAAAGTGATTATTTGACAAACGTGTTTATTTTATTAACACAAGAACCGTTAAGATGGTCTAATGACTCTGGGGTTTTATTATGTGAATAACTTTGTTTTAACAAAATCTACAGGTCTCCCAGTCCATGACTTTTGATAAATATGTATGTTTTATGTTTTCTAAACTTCATTCATTCATTCATTCATTCATCTTCTTCCGCTTAATCCTTTTCGGGTTGCGGGGGGGCTGGAGCCTATCCCAGCATCTTTGGGCGAGAGGCAGGGTACACCCTGGACAGATCGCCAGTCCATCACAGGGCCAACACAGAGAGACAGACAACCATTCACTCTCACATTCATACCTAAGGACAATTTAGAATCCCCAGTTTGATGCCAATTAACCTAACTTGCATGTTTTTGTTTTCTAAAGTCTGGAACATAATAAAGTTAAACACACACAATTTCAATTATTCCTCGGACAGCCACAGCAGAGACTGCTGTCATACTACGATGTTGCAATTTCAGGGGACGTCTATGGATCTGTGCTCCTTTTTTTAATAATCTCATTCTTTTCCTCCTATTGTATCCTGAACTGGGAGAAAGAAGAGGGAACTGAATTACTGTTTCATGCACAGCAAAAAGAAACAAATATAGAAATGTCAATAGAGGGGAAAAATGAAGAAAACTGACAATGTGGAAGAGCTTTTGTTTCAAAAGCCAGAGGGAGTCTGATGGAGAGGAGAGGAAACTTCGAGAATGTTTGCTTTTATTTTTGTTCTTAATCCTATTTGTGTAGCACTTTGAGATTTTGCCCTGAAAGGTAAAGTGCATTATAAATGAAATAAATTATTATTATTATTATTATTATTAGTATTATTATTATTATTATTATTATTATTATTAGTAGTAGTAGTAGTAGTAGTAATAGTAGTAGTAGTAGGCTATATACAGTATAAACCAATGAAATTTTAAAAATATTCTGCCAGCTTATGTCCAGTTCAGCACAACACCGATCTCTGTGAGATCGTTTCTGTTCATATAATCTGTTCTGGCATGCCAAATAAAGTCATGTGCAGAGAGAAGCTTCTCTCTCTTTGGCCACACGTCCTCGGTTCTCACCGGTGTCTCAGCACCAACTATCACTGCCATGTTCAGGTGCAGATGAATTACGACATGCTTTTTTGGGGCAGTAAATCCTGGCACATTTAGCAGGAGATTGACAACCACAAACCTTAATAAATCACCTTGCGCCAGTCATTTAAATACTCTCCTCCCTCAAATTTGTGCTTTGACATGACAACTCCCACAAATACATATGCAATGAGGCCAGGCACAAAATTAACATAGTCCACACCTTTCCACCACTAATTTTGCCCTGCACCCTTTAGTAAATCTCAACAGTAGTTTTTTTAATGCCAAAACAGGGTTTTGCGATGGCACAGCACATTAGTAAATCTGCCCCTTAGACTTATGATCGTGGATGGTGCTACCCTCAGGCTAGGAGGTGCTATAGCCCTGTCATACAGCAGCATTTCCCCCGCTAAACCTCCTCCCAAGTCGAAGTTGGGAGTTTGAGATAAGATAAGATAAGCCTTTATTAGTCCCACAATGGGGAATTTCCAGGATTGCAACAGCACAGGGACAGCAACACTCAGAGCAATAATTTAGAAGATAAGAAAATAAGAGCAGTGAATATACATATGTACACATAAATATATATATATACACAGTGTGGAGCATTGTAGCTAGATGCAATAAACAGCATAACCGTCTATTTAGTTACCCCACATAGTATGAATATGTACCCATACATATTGTCACCCTCCGTAGCGATTGATATTGTCCTAGTTGTATACTGGAGGGGACCATTTTGTGCAAGTCTTTTGCGTCTTTTGCATTCAATACTATTAGGTTGTCACGTTTTTTTGCTATCTCTGCGAACAGCCCTACTTAGGTTAGGAAGGACCTGCAAAACCTCTCGGTCGCGCACCTAGGATGATGTAGTCTACTGCTAAATGAGCTCCTCAGTGCGTTCAGTATGTCCTGCATAGGGTGGGACTCGGACTCCAGCAGAGATGACAGTTTAGCCACCATCCTTCTCTCTCCTATCTCCTCCACTGGGTCAAGGCGCTGCCCCAGGACAGAGCTAGCTTTCTTGATCAGTTTGTTCAGTCTCTTCCTATCTGCTGCTGTGATGCCGTTGACCCAGTAGACCACTCCAAAAGTGATGGCTGATGCCACCACCGAATCATAGAAGGCCTTCAGGAGTGCCCCTTGTACACCAAAAGACCTGAGCCTCCTCAGTAGGAACACCTGTGGGATGGACCATTTTCTAATCATTTCCAGTTTTCCGGTAGTTGTGTTTGTGCTAATGCCTGCAGGCACTATGGAAACCTCTCTGGCACCATCGTTCAATCTCCCGAAAGACGAAGCGCTGCATATACAATGCGTCAGTTTTCTCCTTCCTACTCTATGGGTCAGACATATGGCCCCTGAATAAGACTCTGGCCTCGAGAGTTGATGGGTTTGATAGTTGGGCCTTCAGAACCATTGAGAACATCAGTTGGCCCCAGCGCAGTTCTAATCACATGCTCCGAGCCCGCACACATCAGCCTGCAGCATCCACCTTACTACTGGTTTGGCCATGTCCTCCGCCTCCCACCCAAACACCCGGCAAAGCCATCCTAATGTTTGACCCAAGGGCCTCAGGGTGGAAAAGACCTTGGGGCAAGCCACGTACCAGATGGTTCAATGTGGTGGAGAGAGACCTCCAACAGCTCGGCGTCGCTGCTGACGACGCAGAGGAGCTGGTCCAAAACTGACAGCGTTGATACGCACTGGTTAACCTGATTGACTCTACGCATGGTGATGGCCACCCAGCCCTCACCCCACAGAAGTAGTAAGTAAGTTAAGTTGTGCTTGGTTATGGTGTGTTCCTTTTCTGTCCAAGGTTAAAAGTCTGTGGACGAAATGTCATTGCGTCTGAGTCTACAGTGTACAATAACATCAAACTGGAAAACCAAGATACCAAAATACATGATAATTTAACTGATCTAACTCGGTGTGTGGGGAATTTTAACTCTTCACCTTTTAAGATATAATTTGCACTTTTGTTTTATTGTACAAGGTTGGGGAGTCAGTCTGTTCTAGCCTGTTAGGAGCCCTTAACCATTGCTAGCAGCACCCACTGAACACAGCACAATTTGCATATAAAAACGCTGTTCTACATGTTAGAGAGAAGTTAGGCTTACACCAAGACTGGAGCACAAAAACACAGAGCCTGCCACCCCTTCCCTTACCAGAATTGGCGTTGCGTTCATAACGGAGTGTGGTTTGGCCTGGTAATTCCACAGTGGCATCTGGGATAAGCAGATGAAGCCAAGACTCGGTCACAATCAGAATACAATAGTCTCGGACGTAGAGATTGTAGGTAATCTCCGATTGCAGCTTATCCATTTTGTTGGCGAGGGATCTGGCGTTGATGAGGAAAATTGATGGTAATGGAGGTTTTGGTGCATACTCTGCACAGCTGGGCACGGAGACCAGCCCTGCAGCCTCATTTCTGCTTCCTGTCCTGTCGCCGTTGATCACAATCCACGGAGCTCCCGGAGGTCTGACAATCTCCTCGGGAATGTAGTATTGATTACTGGAATAAGCATTGGTGATGTCGGAGTTAAGTTGGCGGCCACTGCCTAGAAGTTCCTGGCGACTGTAAGTAATTAGTCCATGAATGAATTTATTTTATTTTTCGGATAGTACATTACAGGTTAAAAGAAACTGTATAATATAACAACAAGGTCAAATTAGACAAAGACTCCTTCTACTATACAATTCCACGTGAGTTATCCGAAATGGGTGATGGCTGAAGCCGCAGCTTATATTGCCCACCCATATTCCATCCAAGAATTCAAAGGAGAAAAAAGAGAAAACAAGACAAGAGCGATTACAATTTAAAACAAGGCTAAGACAAAATATGACTGAGCTAGTCTAAGTTAAGCGGTTACTATTCAAAAACAAATCTAAGACATAGTGTCACAGAGAAAAAAGAAAAACTAAGCTATAACACAACACAGGCTGGAAATGTCAATCCTTATGTGAGTTTACATGTCGTCTTGTAAATATGTTTGGAGTATTTCTTCCTTTAGTTTTTGTTTAAATTGTCCAAGCTTTGTACATGATTTTAATTCAGGTCCAAAATCGTTCCATAATCTGACACCTTGCACTGAAATACAGTGTTGCTTGGTGGTTGTTCTCACTGTAGGCTTTTGAAATATACATGTTCCTCTGAAGTGATATCGTTTCTCCCTTGTTTGGAACAACTTTTGGATATTTGCGGGCAGTGATAGATTCTTCACTTTGAACATTATTATTGCGGTTTTAAAGTCGATCAGATCTTTCAACTTGAGAGTTTTTTGTTTAAGAAAAAGTGGGTTTGTTGGTTCCCTGTAAGCTGCTTTGTTGATTATTCTAATTGCTCTCTTTTGAAGCATAAAGAGTGGATATATGTTTGTTTTATATGTATTTCCCCATACTTCATTACAATATGTCATGTATGGGAGTATTAATGAATGATACAAGGTGTATAGTGTGGGTTGATTCAGCAAATTTTTCACTCTGTGTAATATTGCAATTGATTTGGATACTTTACCTTTTATATAATTAATATGTGGCTTCCAACACAGTTTGTTATCAATTATTACTCCAAGGAATTTAGTTTCGGATACCCTTTCAATCTCTACACCATTTACACTGAGTTTGGGTACTGGGTAGTTGTGATGGTTGTTAAAGACTATAAATTTTGTCTTGCTTAAATTGAGAATTAGCTTTCCTAATTCCTTTCCGAGTGTATCCAGAAGTTGTTCCAAATTGTTTCCACTGCATAGCAGGTTAGTGTCATCAGCAAACAATATTAAGTCCATTTTTTCTGAAACTTTACATATATCATTTATATACATATTGAATAATAATGGTCCCAAAACTGAACCCTGTGGGACTCCACAGGTGACCTTCAGTAGCTCTGAGTTTTTGTTGTTAACACATACAAACTGATATCTATTCTTTAAGTAACTTCTTAACCAGGACAGTGCTACCCCTCTAATACCACAATTTTGTAGTTTCTTTAATAATAGATTGTGATCTACTGTATCAAATGCTTTTTTAAGATCCAGGAATACTCCAACTGAATACTCTTTATTTTCAATGGCTGTTGATATTTTTTCTGTAAATTCCATTAAAGCATATGCTGTTGTCCTTTTGTGTCTGAACCCATATTGCTGCTCACACAATAAATCATTCTTCAGTATGAAGTTGTCAATTCTCTCATAGAATATTTTTTCAAGTATCTTGGAAAATTGCGGTAATAGTGAAATTGGTCTGTAGTTGGAGAGTTCCCCTCTGTCGCCTGTCTTGTAAATCGGAATTACTTTAGCTATTTTCATTGCATTGGGAAATATACCTGATTGGAGAGACAGGTTACAGATATACGTCAGTGGTTTCACTATGCATTCGATAACAGTTTTGACTAGTAGCATATCAATACCATCGCAGTCAGTAGATGTTTTACTTTTGAACGATTTAACAATTTCAATGACCTCTCTTTCGTCTGTGTTCTTTATGAAGATGGTGTCTTTTACAGCAGTGTTATTGCATATTGAATCACCTGTTGGCACCGTAGTGGGTATTTCTCGGGCCAGTTTAGGTCCAATGTTAACAAAAAAATTATTAAATTCATCTGCAGGTGAAGCTATATTCACATTCGGAGTCGATTTATTATTTTTTGGAATGTTAGTTGGGTAGCTGGTATTTCTGCTTTTATTTCCAAGGATACTGTTGATTATTGTCCATGTATTTTTAATATTGTCTTTGTTTTTTTCCAGTTCTTTACTGTAATAGTCTCTTTTACTACATCTTATTATATATGTTAACCATCACAGAAGGACGACAAAAAAGGCAGGAAAAACACAAAAACGAGCACAGTAGTCCGGAGTGTCTAGCTGCGGCATGTGAACGCACCACCATTTTTACAAACATGTGAGCTATTAGTTTTTTGTTTTTCTTATTTCAGACAAGAATGAAAAGGAGATGTTTAACTTTACCTTGGCACGTTTCGACTGGCGTCTGCAGTCTTCCTCAGAAGCATCAGCTGATTGCTGTGATGTGTCATACAGTATATAAGCTGTTTTTCCTAGACATAGCCAGCCCAACGGAACCGTCAGATCCACTAGGCTGGCCCCGCCTACTGCCGTCTGATGGTCTCTGGAGAATGTAGTCCCAGGTGTGAGAAAGCATAAATGCCCCCTCATCCCGATTAATGGTGTCTTTGCCCCGCTTCCTGATTTCTATGGCCTCCTTGATCCAGTGTTTGTGTCTGTTGCTCTCCAATCCAATGATTTTTGCGTTGTCGCAGTCCATGATGTGATTATTTCTTTTGCAGTGATCTGATCTTGCTGATTTTACTGTCACTTGTTCTGCCTTTTCTTTTAATGATCTTGTGAGTCGTCCTTGTGTTTCCTTCTCACATTCCTTCTGATGTTCTTTTTGTTTTGTGGTGAATGATCTTCCCATTTCTCCGATGTAAGTCTTGTTGCATGATCTGCATGATATTTCATATATTATGTTGCACTTTTTGCCTGTTCTATTTTGTCCTTGGGGAGTACTAATAACTGTCTTAATTTTTTGTGTGGTTTTACCACTATTTATTTTGCATTTTTTCATGATCCTTTGAATTGGTTCTGTTATTCTTTGGATGCATGGTATGGTTATGATGTCGTTGTTTTTGATTTTCGCTTTTGGTCTGTATCTTGTTTTCTGTTTGTTTTGTTTGTTATTGACTTGCTGTTTCCCTTTATTTATAGCCCATATTGGATATTGGAAGCGTGTGAGTGCATGTCTTATGTGGTTTCCCTCCTCTTGTCTGTCTTCTTGATCTGTGATGGTGGTGGCCCATTCATATAGTGTCCTGATGACTGATAGTTTGTGTGCTGTGGGGTGTTCTGATGTCCAAAGTAGGTACTGATCCGTGTGGGCTGGTTTCCAGTAAACTGAGATTTTAATACTGCTGTTGTCTTTGTGATGGATTTTCATGTCCAGTAAGGCTATGGTCCCGTTTTTCTTCCTCTTCGTGTGTGAATTTTTATGTTCTCAGTGCTGTCCATATTGTTCAGATAGTCTGTTCTTGTGTGTGTCCTTTTTTTTATTTTCTCCAACATGTCATCCACGTATCTCCTCCAGAGGGTGGGTGTGCATTGTATGGGTGCTGTGTTGATGGCTTTGTTTTCCAGATCCTCCATGAAAAAGCTGCTCATGATGGCTGATAGTCTTTTTGTCTGTAGATTTTTTTCTTTGTATTGGAAATAGGTGGATTTTGCAACAAAATGTAATAGTCCAGATATGTCGTCAACTGTGAGATTTGTGTGTCTTTTGAGGGTTCTGTCATTCCTGAGGTGTTCTTGCACAATGTGTAGTGTGACATCAGCGGGGGTCTTTGTGAATAGTGAAATGACATCATGTGAAATGAGGATCTCGTCTGATTCTATTTTCATGTTTTTGAGTTCTTGTGCCAGTGTAGGAGTCAAGAATTGAGGAGACTGGATGATTTTCCAGTATCTGCTTTAATTCTCATTCATCCTACGTCCTCTCTCGATCGGAGTGAAAAGAGACAGGATGCAGTCACACACATACATTTATACACTTATCTCGAACAATACATCTCACAAAAGTCACAATACTCAGTTACATCCTTTCATCTGTAATAGAACACCCAGAGTCCTTCTGTTCTCCTCTCTGACCCTCAAAAGGTCAGGCCGGGTAATCTTCTCCTCTCTCCTGAGTCCCCAGGGGGTGCAGACACATCGTCCTCTTGAGGTGTGAAGTCAATACACATGGCTATGTCACGGCTGGCCCTCACGAGCCAGCATAAGACGCCTCAGTTCAGTAAATTGCAGTTCAGTTCCTTTATTTATAAAGCACAGGACTTAGGTGTACAACATAACTTTGCCACGCAGGCTTCGTTACACAACACAACATAAATTCACAAAAGAGAGTTATGGCAGTGACGAGGAGCTCTCGTCTGCCGTAGTTAGGAAGGAACGTCAGCGAGGGAGAAGACAGTTCCAAATAAATCACTTACATGCAGCGGGATACGTCGAGGAACCCAGGGAGCATGTGGTAAGGAGACAGGGGAAAGTCATAGGACTTCTGACGAGACAGCCGCGCCGTCCAGTTCACTCGCACTGACATTTAAAGCCAGCTGCTCATGATTGGAAACGCGGCACAGCTGCCCAGGTTCTGACAGCTGAGAGCTCTCGAGCGTCTGGCCAATCAGAGCCCGGGAAACCCGTGTGACGACACCAGCTGTCAAAACCTGACAGGGATGAGGAATAACCCGAGCGCGGACAAAGCGCTCGGGATATGACAGGACCCCTCCCTCTACGCGAACTCCTGGTCGCGCGCAACATCCAGACCCCCCCACCCCAGGGAAGGTGGAGGGGGAAGCAGGTGGAGGGAGAGCAGGGCCAACTCACAACAAGGGGACAAAAACATCGGGGAAGGGAGGGAGAGAGAAAAAAAAAGGCAGAAACCGTACATAAACGGGGACAAAGATGAATAAAAAGAAAAGTCAACGCTAGATGGACATCACTCACACATAACCACAAAAAGAAAGCCAAGATGAGGGTACAAGGAACACTAGTCAATACCACAAGGCAGGATCAAGGAAATAAAAGGACAGATAATACCTTCTTCTCCAAGTTAGTATACAGAAAACCGTCAAAACCAAAAGACAACACAGGTGCCAAAAAAAAAAAAAAAAAAAAAAAAAGGAACTAGACCCGAGTAAGGGAGTAACATAGGAAATAAACAACCACACCCTAAAGAAACATACAATACTCATGATAGCCATGGCAAGAGAACTTATGTCCATCCACGGAAAACAGTCACCTTAAACATGAAGTCCAATCCCCAGTGGGGTATTTCAGTCACAAGTCAGTGGTGGGGCAAGAGAAGGAGAGGAAAAAAAAAAAAAAAACCCATTGGGGAATAGAGTAAAACAACTCCGCTCAGGAGGCCTCCCAGCACCCAGCATCCAGGCCGCCAGCAAAAGCAGCGGAACGTGCCCTAACGGCCCAGCCAAACCCCGGGCCGAGGGAAACCATGTCTCCGGTGGGCGGACCAGGGCGCCAAAAGAACCATCCAGCTTGTCAGGAGGCCGGACCCGGACGCCAAAAGGAAAGAGCCGGTCACCGGGTGGTCGGGCAGTATCGGCCTGCCAACAGAATGGCTGGGGGAAGGTCGGCGAACCGGGCCAGCCGGAATTTACCCCCGCAGTCTCAAAGGCGGGGAAAAAGGGGCCACGGCGAGGACGGGGCATGGCCTGGAAAGCGCTCAGCGGCGGGTCAGCTACACAGTCTCCAGAACCCACCTGGGTCAAAACGACCATGGTGCCGAGCTCCGATTGAGCGAGAGCGGCACCCGCGTCGGACCCCGATTGGGCCGGAGCCTCCATGACGTCAAGCTCCGATCGGGCGAGAGCAGCACCCGCGTCGGACCCCGATTGGGCCGGAACCCCCATGACGTCAAGCTCCGATCGGGCGAGAGCAGCACCCGCGTCGGACCCCGATTGGGCCGGAACCTCCATGACGTCAAGCTCCGATCGGGCGAGAGCAGCACCCGCGTCGGACCCCGATTGGGCCGGAACCCCCATGACGTCAAGCTCCGATCGGGCGAGAGCAGCACCCGCGTCGGACCCCGATTGGGCCGGAACCTCCATGACGTCAAGCTCCGATCGGGCGAGAGCAGCACCCGCGTCGGACCCCGATTGGGCCGGAACCTCCATGACGTCAAGCTCCGATCGGGTGAGAGCAGCACCCGCGTCAGACCCCGATTGGGCCGGAACCTCCATGACGTCAAGCTCCGCTTGAACCGGCGGAGCACTCCTGGTGGACCCCATGCCGAGAGCCGGACCCTCCAAGGTGGCACCAAGAGCAGGTTCGCCTCCAGTGACCCTGGGGAGAGGCTCAGAGGGACAAAAGGAACCGGGATCAGGATCACCGGCAGCGGCAGGGCCCGGCGAGACAGGTTCGAGCGCAGCAGACGGCTGCACCCGGCTCGCCCCCCCGAGAGACAGGCAATAATGCTCCAGAAAGAAGAGGAGGGATAGAAAATAGAGCACTTGCCTGATCTCGGGTTCTGCCGCCATCCAGGACTTCGATGCTCCGGGTTCAAACGGGAGGAGGTCGTCGTCCGGTTCCCACTCCGTCGCGACGTCATCCGCCCCTGGAAGAGGGGCTCTTGCAGCTCGAGGACCCCCCGACGTCATCGTCCACGCTGGCAGTTCATGCGGCGTGGAGGTGAGGGGCTCTCGGCCCGCTGGATCGGACTGTTCATCTGCGGAGTCCCGGGGACGCTCCGTCGTCGGCACAGGCTCCAACCAATCGTCCGACCTCCTCTGCCCAGAAAATGGCTGCGGGGCTGGGGTCTTCTGCCCGAGGGCCGCAGGCTCACTCCTCGTCTGGTGACGCTCCTCAGAGGTCGAAGCGTGCTCAGCAGGGGGAGACACAGAGGCAGCGGGTTTAATTAACATATCAGCAGGGAGTTGAGGCTCGGGGGGCTGCAAACCCCGAGCCTCACCCCCAGGAGTCAGACAGAACAAATCACTATTAGATGGAAAAAAGTGAACTTGAACTTGCCTGGCTCCCGGAGGAGCGGTGGAACCTGCCGTTGGGAACGTCATTCCATCCTCCTCCCACCGGGTGGTGGCCGGAGACTCTCTTGGAGGGGAGGGGGCCACTCGGGATGGTGTAGCCGCGCTGTCCACTGGAGCAAAACTTCTCAAACTCCCAGCCGCTGGAGAAGGCGTCGAAGCGGAGGGGGCAACAGCCAAGTCAGGCCGGGCGTGACGCGCTGACAGCTCAGCGGGGAAAGCAGGCCCGGGGGGAAAGGCTGCTGGGGTCTCCTCCAGGTGAGACGCCGAAGAGACAGCAGTGGGATGAATGGGGTCAGCCCAGTGAACCGGAGCGGATTCCGGAGGGGAGTCACGCTGAGAACGTCTCTGGCCACGGTGTCGACGTCTACGACGGGCCCCGGATGGTGCGAACTCCAGGACTGGATCGAGGGAAGGATCCGGATTCCAGAGCGGGCAGCGGGAGCTCCGGTTACTCCGCCTTTGGCCTCGTTCCTCCTCGATCTCCTGGAGCGCCTCGCGGTGGACGGCGATCTCTTGTCTCCTCGCTTGGACGTCCAAGTGGTCGGTGTAGCGGGAAGACAACCGGTCGAGCGTTCTCTCAGCGCAGTCCAGGTAGTAGTGCGCTTCGGATGAGTCGTCAAGGCTGGCGGAAGCGCTGATGAAGTCATCCACCTCCTCCAGCGCCTCAGGCAGCTGGAGCCAGAGATCACTCCACCTTGCAGCCTCCTCTTCTTCGTACATCAGAATTGTCTGGCGTTGGGCAGCGATGTCGAGTCTCCTCGCGTCGACCTCGGGGTGGCCGTTGTAGCGGGAAGGCAGACGGTCAAGCACCTCCTCAGCCCGGTCTAAATACCACTGTTCATCGGGCTGATAACCGAGGAGAGGAGGGGCGAGGGAGGTGTCTGGATGCCCATCGAGGTCGGAGGCGATAATGAGGATTTCATCTACCTCCTCCAGCGCCTTGGTCAGCAGGACGTGGGAACCCCGAGAATGACTCCGCTGAGATGGCATATTTCCAACGCCGCGTACCTGGACAGGAAGGACAAAGTTCCCAGAACGCAACTTACTGAGAACGGCGTCTCCTTCTGGCGGCTGTCTACTGTCACGGCTGGCCCTCACGAGCCAGCATAAGACGCCTCAGTTCAGTAAATTGCAGTTCAGTTCCTTTATTTATAAAGCACAGGACTTAGGTGTACAACATAACTTTGCCACGCAGGCTTCGTTACACAACACAACATAAATTCACAAAAGAGAGTTATGGCAGTGACGAGGAGCTCTCGTCTGCCGTAGTTAGGAAGGAACGTCAGCGAGGGAGAAGACAGTTCCAAATAAATCACTTACATGCAGCGGGATACGTCGAGGAACCCAGGGAGCATGTGGTAAGGAGACAGGGGAAAGTCATAGGACTTCTGACGAGACAGCCGCGCCGTCCAGTTCACTCGCACTGACATTTAAAGCCAGCTGCTCATGATTGGAAACGCGGCACAGCTGCCCAGGTTCTGACAGCTGAGAGCTCCCGAGCGTCTGGCCAATCAGAGCCCGGGAAACCCGTGTGACGACACCAGCTGTCAAAACCTGACAGGGATGAGGAATAACCCGAGCGCGGACAAAGCGCTCGGGATATGACAGGCTAGCTCAAAGTCTCTCTTGGCTGAATTCAGCCAGCCACATGTGAGTCACATAAGTTATAATTATGAGCTCCACATCACTCCCCCCTTCCACGCGAAAGACTGGGCACACATATACAGTCATACCATAGTCATACAGCACGTCACCCCCCCAACAGAATCTCACAGCAACCTAAACAACCTGATCAAAAAACACATCATTCTGCATGCAGCTTAGGTTTCAATCTTCTCCAGAATCTGCTGTATGCAGGTCTCCTGCTCTGTGTTGGGCCGTCCTGCTGTGCATCTGTGGAGTGAGGGGGAGAAGGGTTATTTGCCCCTCGTGGGGGGTCCCGGGACCTCCCAAGGGGCCGCCCCTTGGGAGGCCTGCCACGTCAAGGCGCGCCCGCCGGTCGCACAGACTCGTTATGCAACACAAAAGCAGGTTTTAATCTATCGATACTGATCGTCTCCCTCCTGCCCCCCAAATCTAGCACAAAATATTTTTCCCGGTTTCCAGCACTCAAAATGGACTGTCGTAAGGTGGGCAGAGGCTATGCCGCTGCGCATCGTGCCTGACAAAAACAAACTCTGCGTCTCGTAAAGCCTGGGGCACGAACACACGCGGGAAAGAGTGATGAGCGGGGCCCGGGAGCATTTCTGCTCCCGTGTTACTCAGAGACCCCCGGATCGGGGACGGCCCTGGTGTCATGTGGTCGGGTAAAAACTCGCCTGGCAGCCTGAGCGGTTGTGCAAAGACCAATTCTGCTGGTGAGGCATCTAGATCCTCTTTGGGTGCCGAACGCAACCCCCCAAAAACCCATGGTAGTTTGTTTACCCAATCTGTGTCCGTCAGTGACGCTCTGAGGGCTGCCTTCAAAGACCTGTGAAAACGCTCGCATAAACCGTTGGCCTGGGGATGATAAGCGGTCGTGCGATGTACCGCCGCTCCTAAGCCGCTGGCCACTGCTGACCACAGTTCCGACACAAATTGAGGTCCCCTATCAGACGTAATATCTGACGGGACCCCGAACCGCGCTACCCCGGCTGTTAAAAAAGCGCGTGCCACCTCTGCCGCTGTGGTCGATGTTAATGGGACCACTTACGGCCAACGAGTGGTTCGGTCCACCATCGTCAAGAGATGCGTGAACCCTTGTGATCTGGGTAGGGGGCCCACGAGGTCCACGTGCACATGATCAAACCTTTTAGCCGGAATGTGGAATGGTTCTAAGGGCGCTTTAGTGTGCCTGTGAATTTTAGCCCGCTGGCAAGCCATGCAGGCTTTAGCCAACTCCTTCACGTGCTCGCGCAGGCTCGGCCAAACAAACTTCTCCGCCACCATTTTCACCGAAGCGCGCACCCCTGGGTGCGCTAGGGAGTGCACGCCGTCAAAAACGAGACGGCGCCACGCGGCTGGCACCACCGGGTGCGGTCGCCCTGTGGATACATCGCAGATAAGCGGGGGGAAACCGGTTTGTAGATTTTTGCGTTCCAGCCTTAACCCTGTTGGTCCAGACAGGAGCGTGCGCACGTCCGCGTCCTCGCTCTGCTCCGCCGCCATGGCTGCATAATCTATTCCCACGTGGACCGGAGCCGCGCGCGTGTCCGTGCTGTTACCGCACTCTGGGTATGCGGCCGCGCAATCCGTTTCCGCGCGGACGGGTGCTGTTACTGCGCGTGACAGACAGTCTGCCACCACATTGATTTTACCGGCTACGTGCTGAATATCGGTGGTAAATTCAGAAATTGCGGCCAGCTGTCTCTGCTGCCGCCCTGACCACGGTTCTGAAGTTTTGGACATCGCAAAAGTGAGCGGTTTGTGGTCGACAAACGCGGTGAAACGCCGCCCTTCCAGCCAGAACTGGAAATGGCGAATGGCTAAGTGGAGCGCCAGGAGTTCCCTGTCAAATGCGCTGTATTTCCGCTCAGACTGGCGCAAGGACCTGCTGAAAAAGGCGAGAGGTTGCCAAACTCCGGCGACCTGCTGCTCTACCACGGCCCCTATCGCTACCTCTGACGCGTCTGTGGTTAGCGCTATGCGAGCTGCCAGGTCTGGGTGTGCCAGCAGTGCTGCGTCAGCGAGTGCTTTTTTTACCGCTGTGAACACGCGCTCCCGCTCCGGGGACCACTCGATCACATTGGCAGGCTTCTGTTTTTTAAGCGCGGTGTATAACGGCTGCATGAGTTGCGCTGCGCGGGGTATGAAACGGTTATAAAAATTCACCATCCCCAAAAATTCCTGCAACGCTTTCACTGTCTGTCGCTGGGGAAACTCAGCCACCGCGCGCACTTTTGCCGGCAGAGGAACTGCTCCCTCTGGTGAGACACGGTGCCCCAGAAAATCAATTTGCGCTGCGCCAAACTGGCACTTGGCCGGGTTGATTATCAACCCGTGTGCTTCCAACTTTTGAAAAACTGTAGTGAGGTGTTTCTCGTGTTCCTCCTCTGAGGCACTGGCTACTAAAATATCGTCCAAGTAGACAAAAACAAACGGAAGTTCGCGCAGCACTGCGTCCATCATCCGTTGAAAGGTTTGCGCGGCGCCTTTAAGGCCAAAAGGCATGCGTAAAAACTCAAAAAGTCCGAACGGGGTTATTACCGCTGTTTTGGGAATATCCTCTGGTCGAACCGGGACCTGATGATAACCGCGGACCAGGTCTATTTTAGAAAAAATGCGTGCTTTTGCCAGGTGCACTGAAAAATCCTGGATATGCGGAATCGGGTAGCGATCCTGAGCTGTGGCATTGTTCAACCTGCGATAAACACCGCAAGGTCTCCACGAGCCATCAGCTTTAGGCACCATATGCAGGGGGGAAGCCCAAGCGGACTTCGAGCGGCGAATTATGCCCAACCTTTCCAGGTTGGCGAACTCCTCCTGTGCCACGGAGAGCTTAGCTGCATCCAAGCGTCGAGCTTTAGCAAAAACTGGTGGGCCACTCGTGGTTATGAAGTGCTCCACCCCATGTTTCGCCACCTTAGCTGAAGAAGTGGGAACTGTGAGTGCTGGGAACTGGTGTAGAAGGTTGTGAAACTTACCACCTGCTGTGGCGACGTTGGTCTGTACTGGCGGCGGGCACACCCGAGCTGCACAAGGGATAGAACAGAAAGAGAGTGCATTTACTAGGCGTTTGTTGGCCAAATCAACTAACAAACCATGTGAACACAGAAAATCAGCACCTAACATATTGAAGCTCACTGCCGCTACGATGAAGGTCCACTCATAAGCGCGGCCGTGGAAGGACAGAGACAAGGTTCTCTCTCCGTAAGTCTTGATGCTGGAGCCGTTGGCCGCTGTTGCTCCGTCTCCGCGGGGTCCAGCCACCCGATCTGCATAAGTTGCAGTGATGAAGCTCCTCTGGGCTCCGGTGTCCACGAGGAATTGCCGCCCGGAGCCCGCATCTGTCAAATAAAGCAGCTTGTTCCGTTCGCCGAGAGTGGAAGCTGCTAACGGCTCCCGGCCCGGTCGTTTCCCCGCTTTTTGAAACTGCACGGCGGGGTGCATCTGTGCGCCTTCTCGGCGAAGCGTCGGTGGTAATAGCAGGGGTTGTCATGCCCCTTGGCTTGGGATCTCGTCGCCGCCGTCGTCGCTGGGGTGGGATCTGCTGCCTCTGGCTCCACACTGCCCCCGGCCGTCGTGCCGAGGTCTGCCGCTGCCACGGAGGTCTCTTGCTCGTCGCAGGCGTTGAGGAGCCACTCCGCCCCCTGGGCCAGCTCGCGGAAGTCCTGCTGGTTCACACACCATCTGCTGGACAGGGGACCTCTCGTGTGAGCTGGGAGGGTTCTCAGGAAAATATGCTTGAAAAGGAACGCGTCGTTGTCTGTCCCGATCATCTGTAGCATGTCCTCCATGAGGACAGTCGGCCTGCGTCCACCTCTGTCGTGCAGGTCCAGTAGCTGACTGGCTCTTGCCTCTGCCGATGGTACGAAGCTCCTGATGAGGGTGGCTTTCAGCGCGTCGTACTTGCCGGCAGCGGGTGGCTGCTGCACCAGGCTCCGCACACACCGAGCCGTGCGGCTGTCGAGCGTCGCGATGACATTATGGAATTTAATGTCATCCGCTGAAACTCCCCCGAGCAGGAACCGCGACTCCACATGCTGGAACCACGAGTGTGGGTCGTTTTGCCAGAACTCGGGGAGCTTAATCAGTCTTGTGCCCCTGCTGGCACTCCCCGGTGAATCCGGGTCTGAGTGGCTGTCTCCCAGCTCTTCCATATCGATCACGAGGCTGTCCTCCAGCCTCGGCGTGCTCAGATTCATGCGTAGGTCACCAATTGTAGGAGTCAAGAATTGAGGAGACTGGATGATTTTCCAGTATCTGCTTTAATTCTCATTCATCCTACGTCCTCTCTCGATCGGAGTGAAAAGAGACAGGACGCAGTCACACACATACATTTATACACTTATCTCGAACAATACATCACACAAAAGTCACAATACTCAGTTACATCCTTTCATCTGTAATAGAACACCCAGAGTCCTTCTGTTCTCCTCTCTGACCCCCAAAAGGTCAGGCCGGGTAATCTTCTCCTCTCTCCTGAGTCCCCAGGGGGTGCAGACACATCGTCCTCTTGAGGTGTGAAGTCAATACACATGGCTAGCTCAAAGTCTCTCTTGGCTGAATTCAGCCAGCCACATGTGAGTCACATAAGTTATAATTATAGGCTCCACACCAGTTCTTTTGCATGTTTGCAGTAGTATTCTGATAGTCCAAGGAGGGGTTTGATGATTTCAGGACTTTTGATTAATTGTACTAACTGATCTGATGCTGTCAATTATTGGTCGCAGTGGGATGTCCTTGTTATGTATTTATGGGGTTCCATAGCTCTGCGGGGAAGGGGGGGTTGCTGGCTGTTGGTATCAGGTGCTCGTATGTATCCTTTGTTATTTTTTTGCTTTCTAACAGGGGGTTAAGAAGGGCTTTTAGCATTTTTTCTTTTCTTCTGTGGGGGTTGTTTTAATGATTTCATACATGCTGCTGTCTGCCGACATGGTTTCCATCTGTTTTTCATATGTTTTCGTGTCCATTACTACTGCTGCTCTGCCTTTATCTGATGGTACGATTGTGATTGTTTTATCTTTCTTAAGTGAGTTTATTGCTTTTTCTTCTTCTTTTGTGATGTTGCTTTGTGGTAATTTTGCCATTTTGAGGATTCCTGCGACTGCGTTTCGTAGTGTTGCTTTTTCCCTTTGATCCTGGATTTTTTCACATGTGAATTCTGTTGCTAAGATGTATTCTTCACAGGATATTTTGGTTGGTGTGATGGCGAAATTTAGTCCTCTGCTCCAAACTTTTTTCTCAGTGTCCGTGAGTGTGTGTTGTGATAAGTTTTTGACCCACTTATCGTTTGTTTCCATGTGTTTTTGTCTTTTCCTGTTTTTCCTTTCCATGAACTTTTGTAGTTTCTTTATTTGGCAGTTTTTTGTTATTGCAAATTTCTGTTTGTGTGCATATTTTAAGTGTGCTTTTATCTGCTCCTGCGTCTCCTAGTCGGTCGGGTAGTGTTCTTTAAAAATGTCCATTTCCTCTTTTATCTGGATGTTGATTCTGTCGACTTTGTTCGCTGTCATTCTTTTTCTTTCTTTCATCAGGTCTTTCCGTGCTTTGTTGATTATTTTTTCTGCGTTTTTGGTTGGGATGGGATTTTTTTATGTTGGTGCTTGCTGATGTAATATCCTCATCTTTGCAACGGAGGTTAAATCTAAGGTGGTTTCTGTAGCGTGCTCGTATTTTCTCCAGCCGGCGAAAGGCTTTGACACAATTCTGTCCGTAACTTCCATATATCAGAATCAGAATCAGAATCAGCTTTATTGGCCAAGTATGCATCACACATACAAGGAATTTGACTTTGGCTAAAAACTAAACTAAACTTGCTCTCGTTTGTTCAGGTGTGAGATCTAAATAAGACTTGACAACAGATTATACACAGCAATTCACAGTCTATCCACATCTCCACAAAAAGATGCAAATACATACAGAAACATGTGCGGCAGCTCACTCAGACCATCCACACTTTACGAGATATATGAAAAAATATACAGTCATACAGCATCACAGTGTGAACTCAAATTCAGCAACACAATGTGAATGGAGCAAAAATGCAGTGTGAGAGTGTGAGAGTTATGCGCAGTGTAAAAATGAAAGAAAAGTCATGAGTACAGCAGCAGGCAGGACTAGGTGACTGTTAAGAGTTCATCAGCGTGATGGCTTGGGGAAAGAAACTGTTCCTATGACGGGTGGTTTTGACTTTCAGTGATCTGTAACGTCGGCCAGAAGGGAGAAGTTCAAACAGTTTGTGGCCAGGGTGTGATGGATCAGCAGAGATGTTTCTCACCCGTTTCCTGATACTGGACCGATATAAGTTCTCAATGGAGGGTAGGTCGGTACCAATGATCCTCTCTGCAAACTTGATAGTCCGCTGCGGTCTGGTCTTGTCCAGTTTAGTGGCAGATCCAAACCAGACAGTAATGGAAAAGCAGAGGACAGATTGAATGATGGCGGTGTAGAAGACAACCAGCAGCTCCTGAGGCAAATCAAACTTCTTGAGCTGACGCAGAAAAAACAACCTCTGCTGGGCCTTTTTCTGGACAGTGTCTATGTGGGAGGACCACTTCAGGTTCCAGGAGATTGTGGTACCCAGGAACTTGAAGGAGTCCACTGTGGACACTGTACTGTTGAGGATGGTAAGTGGTGGGAATGAAGGAGGGTGTTGCCTGAAATCCACAGTCATCTCCACCGTTTTGGCTGGGTTAAGTTCAAGATGGTTCCGGCTGCACCAGAGGATCAGCTGCTCCACCTCCCGCCTGTATGCAAACTCATCACCATCCCGGATCAAACCGATGACTGTGGTGTCATCCACAAACTTCAGGAGCTTCACCGAAGGGTCCTCTGAGGTGCAATCGTTGGAGTAGAGGGAGAAGAGCAGTGGGGAAAGGACGCACCCCTGGGGGGCACCAGTACTAATTGTTCAGAAGCTAGATGTAATTCTCTCTAGCTTCACCTGTTGCCACCTGTCAGTCAGAAAGCTGGAAATCCACTGGCAGGTGGAGGGGGGCACCCTGAGCTGGAGAAGTTTCTGATAAAGGATGCTTGGGATGATGGTGTTGAACGCCGAGCTGAAGTCGACAAACAGGATCCTGGCATACGTCCCTGGGGAGTCGAGGTGTTGCAGGATGTAATGTAGTCCCATGTTCACTGCATCGTCCACTGACCTGTTTGACCGGTAGGCAAACTGCAGTGGGTCCATCAGGGGGCCTGTGATAACCTTCAGGTGGTTTAGCACCAATCTCTCAAAGGATTTCATGACCACAGAGGTCAAAGCAACAGGTCTGTAGTCATTTAGTCATTTAGTCATTTGTAGTCCTACAAGGACTGTAGTTACTACACAGATGATCAGTTTAACACAATGATCACATCTGATTTCAATATTTCTATGATCCACTTCAACAGCAGAAGTCTCTATGCCAACTTTAATAAAATTAAAGATTATTTACATCAGTTTAAAGAGCCGTTCAGTATTGTGGCAATATCAGAGACATGGCTCAGTGAAGAGAAAGGAGTGGATTTTACCATGGATGGCTATGAATTAAATTATATAAATAGAAAAGTGAAAAAAGGAGGAGGAGTTGCAATTTATGTTGACAAGAGCTTGAAATACAAGGTTGTTGAAAATCTGTCAGTAACTGTGGATGATTTATTTGAATGTATTACAATAGAAATCTGTCTAGACAATGTGAAGAATGTAGTAGTGAGCTGTGTATATAGAACACCTGGATCAAACATTGACTTATTTAAGGACTGGATGGAAAAAATGTATGCAAAACTAACTCATAAAGTTATGTTCATCTGTGGGGATTTCAATATAGATCTGATGAACTCAAAACAACATAGTTTGACAGAAGAATTTATCAACACAATGTACAGTATGGGCTTACATCCAACAATTACCAGACCTAGCAGAATCACGTCACACAGTACCACACTAATAGATAACATATTCACAAACATTATGGAAAATAATATCAGGAGTGGGCTTTTATTGAATGATATCAGTGACCACCTGCCGATTTTTGTTGTCTATCAATGTGATTATAGGAAGAAAAAGTATACCAAAAATATTAAATATAAAAGAATAAGAACCAAAGAATCAATGTATTTACTGACAAAGGAATTATTAATACAAGATTGGAAGATAGTTTATGATGAAAATGACATAAATAAAGCATATGATAATTTTTTACAAATATTTCAATCATTGTACAATAAAAACTGTCCTATAAAACAATACAGTGACAGACAACAAAAAAAAATATTCCTTGGGTCACCAAGGGGTTAATAAATGCATGTAAAAAGAAGAATACATTATATAAACAATTCATTAAATGCAGAACAGTGGAAGCTGAGATCAAATATAAAAGATATAAAAATAAGCTTACTAATATAATGAGGACCTGTAAGAAAGAATATTACACCAGAATATTAGAGGATAACAAAAATAACTTAAGAGGAATATGGCAAGTACTCCATGGGATTATTAGTAATCGACCTAAGAATGTTAATTATCCAGAATATTTTATTGAAAATGGCAATTTGATAAATAATATGGAGGATGTGGTCAGTGGTTTCAATAAATTTTTTGTAAACGTTGGCCCTGAATTAGCAAAATCAATAGTGACACCAGAAACAAACTACAGTGGTTCTGTAAATGAAATAGAAGATAGAAATCCAAACACAATCTTTTTGGCGGCAGTTACTGAAAAGGAAATTATCGAGACTGTGAGTAAATTTAAGAACAAAAAAATCAACGGACTGAAATGAAATTGACATGACAATAGTGAAAAAAGTAATTGAAGGAATTGTTAAGCCACTCACCTACATCTGTAACCTGTCATTTCAAACTGGTAAATTTCCAGACAAAATGAAAATAGCAAAAGTAATACCTCTATACAAAACAGGAGACAGTCATTGTTTCACAAATTACAGGCCAGTCTCTTTACTCTCACAGTTCTCCAAAATACTTGAAAAAATCTTCACTAAGAGACTGGATGATTTCATTGAAAAACACAACCTCCTTACAGATAGCCAGTATGGTTTTAGAGCAGATAAATCTACATCTTTGGCACTGATCGAACTTACAGAAGAAATTACTAGTTGTATAGATAAAAAAAAGTTTGCTGTAGGAGTATTTATAGATTTAAAGAAAGCTTTTGACACCATTGACCACAGAATACTACTAAGGAAACTGGAAAGGTATGGAATAAGAGGGGTAGGACTGAGTTGGGGGGAAAGTTATTTAAGTAACAGACAACAATTTGTACAAATTGGTGAGCACAAATCACCCTTCATGGACATCACTTGTGTTGTGCCCCAGGGGTCAGTTTTGGGACCCAAACTCTTTATTTTGTATATAAATGACATAATGGGCTGCACGGTGGCGCAGTGGTTAGCACTGCGGCAGCACAGTTTACCCTTGGCCGGGGGATTGTGGGGATCGTGGGTTCGATCCCAGCCCCCGACCAACAGTGATCTGTGTGGAGTTTGCATGTTCTCCCCGTGTTGCGTGGGTTTACTCCGGGATTTCTCCGGTTTCCTCCCACATGCCAAAAACATGCATGTTGGGTTAATTGGCTGTTCTAAATTGTCCCTAGATATCTGTTTCCTATAGGCCCTTAGAATAGAGGGTTAGTATTAATGAAAGCGCTTTGAGTGGTCTTTGTGACTAGAAAAGCGCTATATAAGTGCAGGTTAGTTAGTTAGTTAGATATGCCAAGTATCAAAAATTCTGAAATTTATTTTGTTTGCGGATGACACAAATATCCTTTGCACTGGTGAGAATTTGCAGCAGGTTTTAGAGGTGGTCACAACTGAAATGAAAAAGTTAACGCAGTGGTTCAACAAAAATAAATTATCTCTAAATCTAAAAAAAACAAAGATTATGTTGTTTGGAAATTATAAAATAAATCATGAAATAATGGTAAAGATAGATGATACCAGAATAGAAACAGTACAGGAAAATAAGTTTCTGGGGGTGACGCTAGACAATAAAATCTGCTGGAAACCTCACATCAGTCACATCCGGGCCAAGTTAGCAAAATGTATAGGCATACTGGGGAAGACAAGACACATCTTGGACTATAAATCATTGGTCTTACTGTACATTTCACAGTTTTTACCTTATCTTAACTACTGTGTAGAAGTCTGGGGAAACACCTACAAGACCAACCTACAGTCAATATGCACATTACAAAAAAGAGCTATAAGGATAATAAACAATGTAGGATATAGAGACCATACCAGTTCGTTGTTTTTAAAGTCACATGTCATAAAGTTCATCGATTTAGTTAAATTTAAGACAGCACAAGTAATGTACAGGGCAATTAATAATCAACTCCCAACTAATATACAAAAAATATTTAAAAAAAGAGACAATGATCATAATTTGAGAGGAGACTTAAACTTTACAAAACCCAAGATACGAACAACCAAGAAAAGTATGTGCATATCTGTCTGTGGGGTGGATTTGTGGAACAGTCTGGAGCCGGAACTGAAACTATGTACAAACAGAAATCAATTCAAAAAGAGGTATAAACATTATTTGCTGAAAGGATATATGTTAGAAGGGTAGTATTTATATGTACGATTCACTATGCTCACTCTGGGACATTATGGGACACTATGGAATGGTGGGTGGGACAGCACTGTGTATATCTGTGTTGTTTGAGGCTGGTTTTGATGTATGGACATCAATGTATGTTAGGATGGATGGGTGTTAATGTTGATATGTAAAAAATACAGTAAATTGTTTACTTGGGGTCTTAAAGGTGGTAATTTGTATATAATTCACATGGGTGTATTTATGGAAAAGAGGAGATGGAATTAATAAGTGTTCACTTCTTCCTTCTCCCTTTCGAACACTGTATACTGTTACTTTATTGCATTTGTCATTTGTTTTGTTTTTGTTATACTTTTTTGTTCGAAATAAAGTATCTAGCTAATCTAATCTAATCTAATCTAATCTAATCTAATTTAATCCTGTAACAGAGGGTTTCTTGGGAACTGGAATGATGATGGAGCGTTTGAAGCAGGAAGGCACTTCACACAGCTCCAGTGATCTTTTAAAGATCCGGGTGAAGATGGGGGCCAGCTCGTCAGAGCAGACTCTCAGGCAAGACGGAGACACACCATCAGGACCTGCAGCCTTCTTGATCTTTTGTCCCCGAAAGACTTGGCGCACATCCTCTTCGCAGATCGTTAGTGCTGGCGGGAGGTCAGAGTGGAAAGGGAATGGAGTTTCTGGGGCTGCAAATAGTCCTATTGTATGGGTGGAAGGTGAAAACTGTAGGTTCTTTTCAAACCTACAGTAAAAGCTGTTGAGGTTGTTAGCCAGCTGGAGGTTTTCCACAAGGTGGGGGGATGGTCTCCTGTAGTTGGTGATATTCTGCAGGCCTCTCCAAACAGAAGCAGAGTTGTTGGCTGAGAAGCTATGTTGTAGCTTCTCACTGTAGTTCCTCCTAGCAAGCCTGGTCTCCTTCGTCAGCATGTTTCTGGCCCGCTTGTACAGAGTCCAGTCACCAGTCCTGTAGGCCTCCTCCTTGGTCTGAAGTAGCTGCTTAAGTTTAGAAGTGAACCAGTGTTTATTGTTGTTGTATGTGCGGAAAGTCTTGGTCTGCACACACATGTCCTCACAAAAACTGATGTATGATGTCACAGTGTCAGTAAGTTCATTTAGGTTAGTGGCTGCATCTTCAAAAACACTCCAATCTGTACAATCAAAGCAGGCTTGTAACTCCAGCTTTGATTCCTCAGTCCATTTCCTTACAGTCCTTACTACAGACTTGGAAGTTTTTAGTTTCTGTCTATATGTTTGAATAAGATGAAGCAGACAGTGGTCAGAGAATCCCAGAGCTGCACGGGGGACAGCATGATAGGCGTTTCTTAAAACTGTATAACAGTGATCAAGTGTATTTGTGTCCCTGGTGGGACATTTAATATGCTGTCTGTATCTAGGAAGCTCATTTGTGAGATTAGCTCTATTGAAATCACCCAGAATGATAAGCAGAGAGTCTGGATGTTTTTCCTCCACGTCTGCTATCTGGTCAGCAAGGTGTTGCAGGGCTTCCGTTGTGCAAGCTGCAGGCGGGATATAAATTCCGACCAGAATAAACGAGGAGAACTCTCGCGGTGAATAAAAGGGTTTACACTTTATAAACAGTGACTCTAAGTTAGGGCTGCAAGACTTCTTCAACACTGTGACATCAGTACACCAACCTTCATTTATGCAGAAGCAGATTCCACCACCTTTAGTCTTTCCAGAGAATTCTCGGCTGCGATCAGCGCGAAACAGTTGGAATCCGTCCAGGTGCACCGCGCTGTCCGGGATGTGTTCACTCAGCCAGGACTCCGTGAAACACAGGGCGGCAGATCTGCTAAAATTGGAGTTTTTGTGGGTCAGGAGCAGCAGCTCATCCATTTTATTCGCCAAAGAGCGGACATTCGCCAGATGGATCGATGGAAGCGGCGTGCGATGTCCTCGTTTCCTCAGCCTGACTAGCGCACCGGCACGTTTACCACGCCACCTTCGTTTCCGGCCAGTGCCAATGGCCACTGCTCCCAAAACTAAAATCGCCTGAAGAGACTTCAGATCAGCAGAAACCGGCGGAAAAGTTGCATTGGAAGATAGTCTAAGTGAAAGTAGTTCCTCCCTTGAAAAGGTGACCCGAACGGAAGAGCAAAGGTCCAAGAAAACACACAAATTTATCAAAAACATCAGAGAGCAGAAGCCAGTGGCTACCATCCGCGGCGCCATCTTGTGGATGTAGTAGTTTGAGTAGGTTCATTCTGTCTTCTTTTTCAATTATTAGTTTTTTGTTTTTCATATTTCAGACAAGGATGAAAAGGAGATGGTTTAAATTTACCTTGACATGTGTTGACTGCCGTCTGCAGTCTTCCTCAGAAGCGTCAGCTGATCGCTGTGATGTGTTGTATATCAGTTGTTTTTCCTAGGCATGGTCAGCCCAGTGGGAGGTCAGGGTCAACAGCCAGGAGATCTGAGCCCTCTCGGGGTGATTTTGTCAGGCTGGAATGAGCTACTCTGTCATTGATGGTCTGGTTTGTACATACACTAAGGGATTTTGAGTGAAAAAAAAAATCTTGGCAACCACTGTTCTATGACAGAAAAAAATCAACTATACAAAGCACTCTACAGCTCTGGTGCCCCAGAATTCTGCCCCCCACCCACCCACCCATGCACTAGTGGAATGTGCTAATTTAATTGAAGAATTGTTGAGTAATGAACACCACTGAACTCCATTGTTAACAAACATGACAAGGTTTAGGATGGCGTTTCATCACCTGATTTTTTGTGTGTGGAATACCCCTCTAGAGGCTGAATTATTTCTATGTTGTATGTTTTATTGAACATCAAACATTGAACTAGAGCAGAGAAGGTGCTACAAGGTCAGGAAACCCCAAAATGTCCTGGCACATGAGAGAAATTTTACCACCAAGAATCTATTAGTGATAATTCCTCTTTACTGCCACATTCACACAGGGTACCAGCAACCATTTTAGTTTCAAAACTCAAATTAGATGAAGGTTTTTTTCAGTTCTACACCAGAGTACTATAGGTACTCCTGAGTACAATACAAACATTTGTGTGGCTTACTGTAGATTTGTGTAATTGGTGTACAACGGGGTTGTGCAACATCCTGCTCCAGAGCTAATTATGGCTTTTTTGTCCAGATTTGACAAATATGGCAAAAAACTTACAGATTTACACTTAACAGTTTATGAAAAAACTCAAAATTATGCACAAACTTTAGGAAAAAAAAGCACAAGAATTTTAGAAGACTAAGGTAATACATTTTTTTCTGTAAAAAAAAAGTTGGAAGGTCCTAAATGTACAAAAAAGAATATGCAAATCTATAAGTGAAAAGCTGCAAATTACTGACTAAAACATAACTGTAAATTGAAGAGAAAAAAGAAAGATTTATGAGAAATAGATACAAATTTAGGAAAGAAAAAGTAACATGATGAGGAAAAGGCTTTAATTTCTGGGAGTGGGGGGAGGTCACAAATTTAAAAAGAAAAGTCATAATGTTACAAGAATATTATTTACAATGAGTTTTATGTTTAAGAGGAAAAATGTAAATTTGTGAGAAACAGGTTATATGTTCTTATTGTACCTTCATAAATAATAAAACATGCTTTATGGTGCCATACATTTTTTTTGAAACAACAATTGACTCAGTGGCTCTGGCGTAGTAGAGGTCAGTAAGACAACACTGGAACATGTGTAAATGTTGATGTATGCACTATAGTAGCCAATAAAAATTCAGCAGCAGCTGAAAAAGGAGCATCGGACTGTTGGCAGCAGCTTGTTTATCAGTGTTACAGACAGCGCTGTGGCGTCTGCTTTTATCATGGAAATGAGCTGAGGCTACAGTCTGGTACTGCTCCATTTCCATCATAAAGAATCTGGCCTCCCTGCTGCTTCTATGAGGACACACCCTTCCTCTTTTGTTAGATTTACATTTCAGCACAACCAAAAAAATAAATAAATATTCAGTGAATTTAAACTGAAACTGTATTTAAAAAGCAAGTGCAAGTATGAAAACCTGTACTAGTAGATATTTTAAAAATTAAACGTATTATAAAAGACAAAAGACAGCATATTAAAGGGGTCATTTACTGCACTTTTTCCACATGTTGACAGCTCCCTCGGGTCTTAAATGTTGAAATATTGACATATTTTGGTCAAACTTTCTTTAATTATTAAGTTATTGCAGCATAATTGTGAATCATTTGCAGCCTTCCTCAGAATGACGTGTTTCAATGCACGTCTCTTTAAATGCCAAAGATCCACATTTAACGCCGCCTTCCTTCTTGCATGGATCAATTATTAGAAAGCATGGTATCTCCTTCCACTTTTATGCTGACGACTGTCAGATATATCTTCCATTAAGGCGGAAGGAGGCCTTCTCAATTAAATCACCTCTTGAATGCTTTAATGACATTAAAGATTGGATGGCAGTAAACTTCTTAAATTTTAATGAAAAGGAGACAGAAGTGATTGTGTTTGGACCCAGTGGCTTCTGTGAGTCTCTTCCTGTTGACCTGGGCCCCTTGGCAGGGTTTGTCCAACCAATTGTTACTAATCTGGGTTTTAAGATGGACAGTGATTTTAAATTAGATCGTCAAATTGGTGCAGTAAGTCTTATTCCACAAGAAAAGAGAAATTTGTTCTCTTTCCCAGGGCTACAAGAACAAAATGACATCATTTTATTCTTGCAGCCCTGGTTTGGGAGTTCTTGCAGCAGAACTTTTTTCTTCTGTGGTGTCCAAGAACTATAGTGTAACTGGTCAGAAATTTGAATTTCCCAGGAGTTCTGCACTTGAGTTTCTTGTGAAGTATGAAATGACCTGGCCAGAAGAACTTTGTTCTTGTGCTTGCCACCTCAAGAAAAAGAACAACTTTCTCTGTTCTTGTGGAATATATAAAGGCCTTAATCCATGCCTTCATTACATCTTGGAGGGATTACACCAATGCACTTTATTTTGGAGCCAGCCAGTCTTCCCTCTCATGTCTCCAGTTGGTTCAGAATGCCACTGCACGTCTTTTAACTGGAACTCGTAAGAGGGACCACATTACACCCATTTTAGCTTCCCTTCACTGGCTGCCTGTGCACTTTAAGGTTCATTATAAAATTCTTTTATTTGTTTTTAAATCATTAAATGGCCTTGCCCTGCCTTACCTATCTGAGCTGCTCCATCCTTTTACTCCTGCTTGGTCTCTCAGGTCAGTTGATCAGCTGCTCCTAGAGGTACCAAAATCTAAGTGAAAGCTCAGAGGGGGCAGAACTTTTTCTGTTGCTGCTCCTAAGCTGTGGAACAGTCTCCCTTTGCCCATTAGACAGGCCCCTTCACTGTCCATTTTTAAAACTCATCTCAAAACCCATTTTTACTCTTTGGCTTTCAACCCAGCGTGAGACATTTATTTTACTTGTTTTATTGTTTTTATTATATGATCTTCATTTTTGCTTGTTTTATGTTCTTTTAGCTGTATTTTATTGTCTTTTATTTATTTTTATGTTTTACATTTCTTTGATTTATATGCCTAGCAATCATTCAGATACACTGTGAGTAAGAGAGGAGCTTCATTGAAGTGAATGTTTTTTTCATGATACAGGCCATGAAACTACATTGCTGTAGGCTATCATAACCACAGTTTGAAGAAAGACAAACAGTGTCATTTTTGAGCTGCTAAAGAGACATTTAGAGCCTGAACGAAGGGAGAAGTGGCTGAGTGCTATACATAGAGAAAATGAGGATGGGACACTCTATAGTCCTCCAAATAGCAAGACTCTATGTTCAGATCATTTTGTAACAGGTAAACTCAGTGTAATTTTACTAAGAAAAAAATCTGATTAAAGGGAATACATTTATTTAATCTGTGCACTCAAACACTTATCCCTCCATTCAGGCTCTAAATGTCTCTTTGGCAGCTCAAACAATGACACTGGTTTGTCTTTCTTCAAACTGTGGTTATGACAGCCTACAGCGATACAGTTTTGTGGCATATTTCATGGCAAAAAGATTAATTTCAATGGAGCTTCCCTCTCACTCACAGTGTGTCATCTGCTGCAAACAGGCCCAGACATTGTTTATAGCACGGTACTTAGTTCCACAGACCACATGAAACACTGAAGAATTACCTCGAAAGTGTAATTTATCTTTTCTCAAAGATAGCCTGTCTAGATCTTCACAAATGTCGTCAACAGAGATGAAAAATTAATAATGCATCGATTTTATATAGTGCTTTATCATATATACTCAAAGACGCTTTACAAATAGGTACATTATTCATTCACTCCAGACAGACAATGGTAGTGGCAAGCTACTTCTGCAGCCACAGCTGCCCTGGGGCAGGCTGACGGAAACGTGGCAGCCAATCTGCGCCAACGGCCTTTCCGGCCATCACCGAACATTTTTATACATTTATACACATTCATACCCAGTGTTATGGGCACTGGAGGCAATGCGGGTGAAGTGTCTTGCCCAGGGACACAACGGCAGGATATCTGGGGAGAGTGGGATTCAAACCGCCAACCATCCGGTTATTAGACGACCTGCTCTACCTCGTGAGCCACTGCCGCCCCAATTTCATCTTTGAAAATAATTACAAGCCAGAATTTGACAAGCTGAAGATCTGGTATGAGCACATTATCCTGATAAGTCTTCTCGCTATGCACAATACAGTAATGGTGGTTATTTTCATAGGCCCCTTGTTGTTCAGCGACCAGATCAGTGAAAGTTCCGGATGCCCCTGGTTGAAAATTGAGCACCGAGGAAACTGGGTGGTAGGGGTGGAGTGAGAGTGCATGCACAGAATACATATAAACAGTTATGGTACTTTTTTCAAGG
Source organism: Pholidichthys leucotaenia (assembly GCA_020510985.1). Classification (NCBI taxonomy): domain Eukaryota; kingdom Metazoa; phylum Chordata; class Actinopteri; order Cichliformes; family Pholidichthyidae; genus Pholidichthys; species Pholidichthys leucotaenia. The sequence goes on from CM035836.1 coordinate 454,730,567, forward strand.
CATGCACTCAGAATAAGCTTTACAATATATTCAGTCTCCTTTATGCTGCCTTGAGAGCTCATATTGTGTAAAAATCTGAAGAAAGTCAACGCAGTATTGGCAGTATTTTCCTCATTTTGGAGTGAGAAATAGAATTTTTGATGTGAGAGAGAGAGGGCTAAACAATGAACCTTAGTCCAAAAGAGTGAGAGTTGGCAACATTACCAGTGGACCCATTTCAACGTTAACCAAAACAGACGAGCCTTGTTGGTAAAAGGTGCAAGGGAATAAGTTAGAATAAACTAAATTTCATGAGTTAACTTAAGAGAAAAAAATGGTAATTTTGTTGAAAAGCTACAAATTCAAGATAGTCACAATTTAGAATACAAAATGTAGAAAAATGTAAAGCAAAAAAAAGTAGGACATTTAACAGGGCAAACGTCTCATAGGGGAAATGATTGCAAAATTACAGGAAAAATGTACATTCAGCATAGAAAAACTTCACATTTTCCGCCTTTATTTTTAACCTGCATTTTACATTGGTTCCGGTCGCGTGCTGTCTGTCCGCGAGCCTGCGGCGGAATGGGTTGTTAGTTGCCAGGTGTGCTTGTTTCCCGATTGGTCTTTTTTTTCCCCCAGAAACTTGTCGGTAGATATGACCAGTTTTTTGGGGTTTTTTTTCCGTAGGCCTTGTGACTTATTTGAATTTCATCTTTTATAATGATATCAGAATGATCGAAACTCATTTAACCTACCAAACGTTTCTACAAATATTTTCTCCATATTCTTTTTCTCTCAGTGATCCATTTGTATTAATTTACATGTAGCACTGTTGTGTTTCGATGCTTTTGCAAGTTCACGTTTTTTTTTCTGTTGAGGAAAAAACGTGGTGGGACAGTGTGGTGGCTTGTTTTGGAGCGTGTTGTTATCACGGATGAAGTCGCTTGTTTTTCTCGCAACATTTGGCAACACCGCAGCCGCCCGGAGCGTGAGCAGCGAGCTGTCGTCAGTCTTCAGCGATCATCATCCTCCCCGGGACCGTCAACGATGTCCACGGCAGACTAGTTTCACTCTTTCTGTCCCTGCACAGCTCAGACGCTGAGAACCCAATGAATGGAGTTGCTTTTTGCCTTGTTGGAATTCCTCCTCACTCAGACACCGAAGAAGTAAGTCGGAAATGTTTTAAATATATTTTTGCGAGTCGCGTCTGAAATAATATCAGTTAAATAGTGTTTTTTTTTTTTTTAAATTCCGTTATCTTTTGACTTGGAAATATAATCTTTTCCAGTGCGTGCCAAGAACTCATTCGGAAAGAGCGATTTTAATGATTTTTTTGTGTAAAAAAACCAACTTGGAGCCACTTGAGAAGGTAAAATAGCAGGTAAACTGTCCCGCCAGCATCAGTAATGCATCATCTTTTATTAACTATTGTCGCCTATGCATATGCAGATTTTCTCTTGAATGTCTTTAAAGTTTTTTTTTTCTTCTTAAATCTGCATCTTCTGTATCGTTAATGAGTTTAAAGTAAGAAGGACAAAGTAAATTCTAACAACAGCTGTATTTTTTCTGGCATATCTGCAGCTTCTTTAAAATTTTTGTACTCTTCTTTGTAGTTTATAACTTTTTATGAATTAGCATTTTTTAAAACTAAATTTGCTTACTTTTTGCTTATAAATTTGTTTTTTTCTTATGAACTTATATTACTCTCTTAAATCTGCAACTTCTTCATGTAAATTTGAGTCTTTTCTTGTAAATTAAAAAGTGACGTGTATTTTTTTATTCAAATGTGCAGCGTTTTCTTTTGAATTTGCAGCTTTTTCCTCATTAATTTGCCTATTTTCTGCTCATAAATCTGCTTGTTTCTTGTGACTGCATAAGGTTTTTCTCTTAATTTTAAGACTTTTTTTTTTCCATGTAAATTGAGACTTTTCTCATTAGTTTACCTTTTGGTTTAAGAAAGCAAGCATTTCTTGTCCGTGTGGCAGAGAACCGCAGGTTGTGGGCAAACTAGCCCCAAGTGACTGTGGAGCCGCAGGTTGCAAACTCCTGACTCCTTCAAGGCTGAGCTTAGTTTGTGTCAGCTGCAATGGGTCCAGTAGCCAGGTTGAACAAGTCTGCATTATTTAATGAATACAGTTTGAATGTTCAGATTGGTTGTTTTGGGATAGTGTTGCAACCATTATTCGATTAATCAACTACTGATGACAGAAAATTAATCACCACGCCATCCATCCAGCCATCCATCCATCCAGAGCAGCCCTGACTTTGCCCAGTTCACATTGCACCAATGATCCTCATGATCCCTCCTGCAGGTGGTGAGCCCACTGGAAGGCGGACCCATGTAGCTCGCTTGGGCTGAGCCCGACCGGGTCCTATGGTCAGGACCCCGGTTACAAGGTGCTTGCCCTCAAGCCCCGGTAACCCCAAACTGGGAGGGGTACACTGGATCATTGTTGTAACTTTTTCATGAGGATCCAGTAGACCGCTCTTGGTCTGGACCTTCACCAACGACCAGTTTTCCTTGGGAGACCCTACCAGGTGCAAGTTGCTCCTGACAACATAGCTCCTGAAATCATTAGGGCACACAAACCCCTCCACCACAGTAAGGTGGTGACTCATGAAGGGGGCTGTAAAAATTCAAAAAGTATTGTTTCAGCTTCTCAAACATGAAAATTTGCCACTTGTTTTTCCCACTGTAAGTTGAATCATTTTTGGATTTGTACTATTTGTTTGACAAACCAAGATGTCTGATGAGCTCTGAAATATTATGATTAACATTGTTGAATTTTTTAAATATTTTATAGACCAAATGATGAGTCAAATAATCGAAAAAAATAATCATCAATTGCTGGTAATCACTGTTGCCTGAATAAAACATGAAGATTATATATTTATATGTATACTAGTGCCTACCTGTGCATGCCCGTAGAAAACAGGTGTAAGCAAGCACATCAGCACTCGTTCAGTGATGCCTGCGTTTGATCTTTGATGATGTCATAGCGAATCCTATGATCGTGAGTGATGCAGTCCAAGGATGGATAATTTTTTTCACACATAAGGAGTCGTTATACATAGGAACATTATAGGACATCATGCAGACATCATGGGAACATCATAGGCGGTCCTATGATCTTTGGTTGTGACACACACACTGACAGACACACAATCAAATCTAAAAGAAGAAGAAGAAGATTAGGTTGAACTTATTGTATGGAGTGTGTGGCGGACAAGGCAGATGCGCAAGAGGACAGCTCCTGAAAATCTAAAAGTAGATATAATTCAACTAGGAGGAATGGAGGTGGGAAGTGGGGAAGAGGAAGTTTGGAGAATGGTGGAGTCTAAAAGAAGCAAACGTAGATGTCAAGAAACTCAATCAAGACCGTTATCAAGTGCTGAGGATTCAGAGGATGAACGATCCAGGAATGAACAGAAGGAGTGTAAAGTAATCATTAAACTTACTCAGGAAGGGGTGTCACTTCATGAGTGGAACCCAATTAAGCTCACAAATGCAATTAATGGGTTACTTGGAAAAGTTTTAAATGCAAGGGTTCTTCGTAGTGGTTCATTGCTGGTTACATGTAAAGATAGTGTTCAACAAAGAAAAGCAATCAGAGTCAATAAAATGGAGGGAAAAAATGTGCAGTGTTCAGTATTGGAAGGAAATAAGGCAATGGAAGGAGTGATATCGGGCATTTCAATGGCTGTCTCAACTGATGAAATAATGAGGAACTTAACTGGAGCAAAAGTGACACCGGTATGGAGATTGAAAGCTAATAGAAATGGCAAAAAATGTGATAGTCTGTCAGTAATGTTAAAATTTGATGAAACAAGACTGCCAAGTAAGGTGTATCTTGGCTACATGAGCTATGAAGTCAGACTTTACGTTCCTCCTCCACTCAGATGTTTCAAATCTCAAAAGTTTTGTCATGTAGCAGCGATATGCAAAGGTAGACAACGATGTGCCAGATGCTCCGGTGAACGTGAATATGACAAGTGGAGCCGAATTAAAGTGCTGTAACTGCGGTGGTGAACATAGCTCTGCATATCGAGGTTGTGAAGCCAGCAAAAGAGCAGCAGAAATTCAGCAGATAAAAGTCTTACAGGGATTAACATATGCAGAAACTGCGAAAAAGGTGCGAGCTAAAAAAGTGGGAGTGGACTCGAACAGGGAAAGTGTGCATACTTGCAGTGCATGCAGCAGAAATAAGGAAGATACTCTGGATTTGAAGGAAAATAATTTTCTTATTTGTGGTAGATGTGATAAACTGCACTGCGCAGACTTCCAAGAAAACAGAAAAAATCGAAATCATTGTGAAAGCAGCATAAAAATATCTTGGCATTAAGGGGCTACAGTGGGAAGCAGTTGAGGACTTGTTAAGTGGGGGATCGTTAAGTTCAAAGACATCATGGGCTGGTGAAGCAACCGCCAATCAAGTCTAAAAGAGGAAGAAGAAGAATGAGATGAGACGTAGATATGGACTACAGCTAGAAGAATAATAAGATGAGACCCAAATATGAGATTAAAGAAGAAGAAGTACATCACAAAGCTATGAGGAAAATGTCACAAAGTTATGAGGGAAAACAGACACACAGAAAGAGAGACATATATGGAGTGTGTGGCGGTAATGCACCTGTAGATTGGACACAGCAATGATGATAGGAGGACTACAGCTCCTGACCAGATAGAGTGATGATATAGAGTGAAGTACGTGGCGGTAATGCACCTGTAAACTGGTTGCCAACTGCTAATCAAATCTAAAAGAAGAAGAACTTATTTGTCATTCTGCTGAGTACACTAGTAATGCAGTTAAATGCATTCTAACAAGGTAATCATTTATGTTGTATTAATTCATGGTTGTGGGTGTTATTAGTGTGTTGTTCATATGTAACCAGAAATGGGTGGAGCAGCAAAAAAATTGTTTTCTAGTTTTATTATTCTATGATAATAATTATGCAAGTCTTAATAATAGTAGATAGCAAAATAATACGTGAGTAAGAATAAGTATTGTATTTTTGTAACGTGTTACTCCCAACACTACTCACTACTCAAGTAAACTTTTTAGTAGATACAACATTTATTCTTACTCAGGTATTATTTTGATAACTATTACTATTTTGTAACACGTTACTGTAACACCACTACTTTTGCAGTAACGTGCTGTGGAACGGAATTACTGTTTAAAAATTCAGTAATGCGTTACAGTTATTGAAATTTGATCAGATGCATCTCGTTTTATTAATATGGATAGATATTTTTAGCGCAAATAAATGAATATACAAACTGACCCTACCGTAACTGACACAGCCGTCAGTCAACGTGACCTGTTGTGGAGAGCCGAGTCTTCACTGCTGAGTGGAGGAAAAGATGAAGCTACTTTGTTTTTGTGGTGATAGACACATTATTTTTTCTTTGTTGTAGTTAAAGATGAAAGCATATTGGTGGGTTGCAAGCTAAGTGCTGATTGAGACCTACTGCAATCTTCAGAAACACCTGAACAGCTGGCTAGCTATGCTAACAGCTAGCACGGTGTTAGTGGATCTACTGTATTCTGTACAGCCACAACTGGATGTAAAGTGGAAATACTCTTGTCTGTACACCCACGGCTGGATTTCAATAACAGGTATGCATATGGACAGTTTGTGACTTAGCAAGAGTTAAATCGACTGATTGTCAGATCCGTCGTTACAGACTGAAGACGTGATATACAGTGGTGTGAAAAAGTGTTTGCCCCTTCCTGATTTCTCTTTTTTTTGTTTGTCACACTTAAATGTTTCAGCTCATAAGATAAGATAAGATAAGATAAGATAAGCCTTTATTAGTCCCACAATGGGAAAATTCCAGGATTGCAACAGCACAGGGATAGCAACACTCAGAGCAATAATTTAGAAGATAAGAAAATAAGAGCAGTGAATATACATACAGTATGCACACATAAATATATAAATATATATACACAGTGCGGAGCATTGTAGCTAGATGGACTAAACAGCATAACCGTCTATTTAGTTACCCCACATAGTATGAATATGTACCCATACATATTGTCACCCTCCATAGCGACTGATATTGTCCTAGTTGTATACTGGAGGGGACCATTTGTGTAAGTCTGTGGTGTCTTTTGCATTCAATACTATTAGGTTGTCACATTTCTTTGCTATCTCTGCGAGCAGCCCTGCTTAGGTTATACAGTCTGACAGCCGTAGGTAGGAAGGACCTGCGAAACCTCTCGGTCACGCATCTAGGATGATGTAGTCTACTGCTAAATGAGCTCCTCAGTGCGTCCAGTATGTCCTGCATAGGGTGGGACTCGGACTCCAGCAGAGATGACAGTTTAGCCACCATCCTTCTCTCTCCTATCTCCTCCACTGGGTCAAGGCGTTTCCCCAGGACAGAGCTAGCTTTCTTGATTAGTTTGTTCAGTCTCTTCCTGTCGGCTGCTGTAATGCCGTTGCCCCAGCAGACCACTCCAAAAGTGATGGCTGATGCCACCACCATGTCGTAGAATGTCTTCAAGAACACCCCTTGGACACCAAAAGACCTGAGCCTCCTCAGTAGGAACAGCCTGCGCTGTCCCTTCTTGTAGAGTGTGTTGGTATTGTGTGACTAGTCTAGTTTATTGTTCAGATGAACACCCAGGTACTTGTAGGATGTCACCATCTCAATGTCTGTTCCCTGGATGTTTACTGGTGCTGTGAGGGGTTGTCCTTGCCTGCGGCAGTCCACCACCAGCTCCTTAGTTTTCCTCGCATTGATCTGGAAGCAGTTCCGATGGCACCAGTCCACGAAGTCCTGGATAAGTCCTCTGTACTCAGCTTCATCTCCATTGGAGATGAGGCCGACGATCGCAGAGTCGTCAGAGAACTTCTGTAGATGGCAATGTGTTGTGTTGTGTGAGAAGTCCGCAGTATAAAGGGTGAACTGGAAGGGAGCCAAAACCGTTCCCTGGGGGGCCCCCGTGCTGCCGTTGATCGTGTCGGACACACAGTTCTGGGTTCTCACAAACTGTGGCCGGTTAGTGAGGTAGTCCAGGATCCATGATGACAGGTGCTGGTCCACCCCTGCACACAGCAGCTTGTCCTTCAGGATCATCAGTTGGATGGTGTTGAAAGCACTGGAGAAGTCAAAGAACATGATCCTCACCGCATTCACGGGCTTCTCCGGGTGGGACAGGGAACAATGAAGGAGGAAGATCACTGCATCCTCCACCCCAATGCCATGCTGGTAGGTGAACTGGAGTGGATCCATCGCTGGTCCCACCAGGGGGCGGAGGTGAGCAAGGAGCAGTCTCTCCAGGGTCTTCATCATGTGAGACGTCAGGGCCACTGGCCTGTAGCTGTTCAGGTCTTTGGGGTGCGAAGTCTTTGGTACAGGTACCACACAAGATGTTTTCCACAACTGTGGTACCCTCCCCAGCTTCAGGCTCAGGTTGAAGATGTGCTCCACAATCCCACACAGCTGGTCTGCGCAGGACTTGAGGAGCTTCGCGCTGATGCCGTCCAGTCCCGAGGCCTTCCTCTCCTTGATCTTCCTCAGCTCCGTCCTCACCTGGGTCTTAGTGAGGGTCAGGTTGGGGGGCTGTGTGCTGGGAGTTGGGGAGTGTTGGTGGAGTGGGGTCTGGACAGCAGGTCTCAATGACTTTAGAGGCAGCAGTGGTCGTTGTGCAGTTGGGGGGGAGGGCGGCTGGTCAAACCTATTAAAAAACAGGTTCAGATTGTTCGCCCACTCCCTGCCCCCCGTGGCCTGGGAGGAGGTATTCCAGAGCCCAGAGATGGTTTTAAGGTTTCTCCAGACCCCGCTGATGTTGCTCTGTTGCAGCTTGTCCTCCATCTTCCACCTGAAGCTGTCCTTGCCTTCTCTGATCTTCCTCCTCAGCTCCCTCTGTACGGACTTCAGCATCTCCCTGTTCCCCGACCTGAAGATCCTCTTCTTCTCTCTCAGAAGTGTTTTTATCTCAGGGTTGATCCAGGGTTTGTTGTTCGAGCAGCACCGTATGGTCTTGGTGGGTACGGTGTTGTCCACACAGAAGTTGATGTAGTCCGTGATGGTGTGAGTGAGTCTGCATGTCTGCATGTCGAAGTGTGAGTGACACTTCGGCATGCAGACTGCAGAGAGAGGGAGAATCGAACCCCTGATCCTTTGATCAGTAGTTGGCCACACTACACCTGCGCCACAGCTGCCCCAGACAGTAACTGCCTTGTGAAATCATCTCCTCTTACAGTTTTGTTCCAAATGATTTGAAACGTGGTACCAGGGTTTAATATACACTGACGATGTGCATATGCAATTTGACTTTGATCAGATGATTTTTGCAAGAATTGCAGACCTTGAGGTCAAGGTCAGAGGTTAGATTTTCCCTAAATCTTGTAAACGTCATAACTACTGAAAGAAATGCTGTAGACTTTTCAATTGACACCATAGTTGTCTGTAAGAGAGCTCTTGGATGGCTTACACCCTGGCTATGGCTTTGTTGTCAGATGGTCAAAGGTCACAGTTAACATTCCATTTGCAATATTACTATAGAATGAGTAAAACTAGGGTCACCAAATGTAGTACACATGTTCACCCTGTGACCCTGAACTGTGACCATGGGTTTGGGATCAAAAGGTCAAAGGTCAAGGTTGGCATCACATATGCCCTATTACTATACAACAAGTAAAGCTAGGGTCACCAAACTTTGTACACAGGTTCACCTTGTGACACTGAATCAGAATCAGAATCAGAATAAACTTTATTGCCAAGCATGTAAAAAACACACGAGGAACTTGACTTGACATTGGTGCGCATGCGCGCGACACAACGACACGGCAGCCATAATAGGCGCCTCATCAAACAGAGATAGATAAGAAAGGGAGGGGAAGGGAGGGAACGACACAAGGGGGGAAGAGAAAAAAAACTTCGTTATCATAATACAGCTTATGATACTCACTGAAGTGTGACTATGGTTTTTTGATCACAAGGTCAAAGGTCAGTGTCAAAATGACATGTAAACTGTACCTCAACAACAAAGTCGACGGTGCTAGGGTCACTAAACTTGGTACACAGGTTCACCGGGACACTATTACCTCTGACTACGGGTTTGGGGTCAAAAGGTCAAGGTTAGCATTCCTTATGCCCACTTACTATAGAAGCTCTCTTGGATCACCAAACTTGCTACACAGGTTCACCTTGGGATCTGACCTACAACTATGGGTTGTATACAGCAGTTTTTGTTGTATATTCATGGATGATAGGCTTATAATAATTTGGTTCTGCCCCAATAATTATATGGAAAAGTTGAAGGCTACTTTCCTTCAGTGATATATTGGGCTCTTCAAAGAAAACAGAGGTGGGGGATATCAATCAATCAGAGCTTTATTTAAAAAGGACTTTTCATACAAAAAGTTGTAACAGAAAGTGCTTCACACATTGCACTCACCTCAGAGTGCTCTTTTTGGTTTTGTACTACTTGATGTACAAGACGTTTGGTAAGGTCGCCTTGAACTCTGGGATAATTGTGATGGACATTTTTGACTGTTATTAAACATTTTATAGACAAAATGATTAGTTGACTAATCCATAAAATTAATCTTCAGATTAATCAGTAACAAAAATAGTCATTATTTGCAACCCTATAATATATTAAAGTAAGAGGAAAAACTATCCTGCAATGAAACTATACTCTGTGAAGTACAGTTTACAAAAATAGTAATGAAGTACATGTAACTGCATAAATGTAACTCATTATTACCCTTGTCTGAATGTTGTTTCAATCAATAACTATTGACAAACTGAAATGATGCAACTTTAAAAGCCCTAACATGCCTGTATTGCTCTTGTATACCATTTTCCAAAACTCTCCTTAGCTTATATATCCCCACATTGATAACTGTACATTGAAGGCACTGTAGTCTGTGGGCCTTTTTGGAGATATTTTCACACACTTGACAGCATCTTACGCAACTTGTCAAACCCCCAGCTAGAAACAAAAGTGCAGGTTATTGGCTATTCAACCGTGTAGTCTGAACCATGAATAAATGCTGACCGCTGACCGTACACAAATCACACACAAATCTGTCTAATAATAACTTAGTTTGGATGCTAAATCAAATGTTTACACCATAGCTTATTGCTGATGATCATTTGAGGCATTCTGCAAATAACTAAATAATTTGAATGCTGCACATGTTTGTGTGCTGTGGTAACCCATTGCTGAAATGAGGTATGGGTGGGTGGGCAGAGAGACAATAAGAAATTGGACTGGAATGCACGTATTTCCATATGCCGGCCCACATATGCACGGCTCCTGACTGATGGCACATTGTAGCCTCTAGTCCTTGCCCAGTGCAGAAACATTCATTCACAAATGACACACAGATTCCAAAGATACCAACTTTTGAATGTCACAACCAGTGTGGATTACATGGATGCATATTAATAAGGCTTCTACTGCTAATCTTAGTTCTGACACTTTTGCTGCTCATCTGTCTTCGCTTTGATCTCACCATCGTAGCGCACTTTGTTCTTTGCTCTGTTTTCCCCATTCTTTGTCTGCTATTTTATATCTTTCACAGCTTATTACTGTGGGATTGAGTCATGGTCCAGTTAGCATCAGGGTCATGGGTCATACACCAGTGATAATTGTAAAATGGTAAATGGCGTTCCCTTATGTAGCGCTTTTTCTCATCTCTAGATGACCAAAGCACTTTACAGATCCTGCTATCCATCTATTCACACACACATTCACACGCTGATGGCAGCAGAGCTGCCATGCACAGGCGCTGGCCTGACCCACCAGGAGCAACTGGAGGTTCAGTGTGTCTTGCTCAAGGACACTTTGACATGCAGACTGCAGACAGAGTAGGAATCCAACCCCTGACCTTCCGATCAGTAGTCGGCCACACTACATCTACGCCGCAGCTGCCCCATGTGATAGTTTAAATATCAATCTGTAATATTGTCATATTGACAGTTTGCAGATAGCAGATTTCTCAAAGTTGTGTTTTTATTATGTTCAAAAATATGCAGGTTAGGTTAATTGGCATCAACTGGAGATTCTAAATTGTCCTTAGGTATGAATGTGAGAGTGAATGGCTGTCTGTCTCTCTGTGTGGGCCCTGCGATGGACTGGTGATCGATCTGTCCAGGGTGTACCCTGCCTCTCACCCCAAGACGCTGGGATAGGCTCTAGCCCCCTTCCTGGTGACCCGAAAAGGATTAAGCGGTAGAAGATGGATGGAGAGATGTAATAAATCAAGTGTAATGTAATATTTAACCAGCATATGTCTCACTACAGCTACTGCAGTATCCGGTTTCTTCTGCAGCTTTGGTAAAGACAGGCAGTAGTTGCTGCTGGACTCTGGACATTTAAAAATCAATTCATTAAGAATTCTCCATGTACTTGATGCAAGGCATCTACAAAACAATTATTTCCCCCATGCCTATAAAATATGTATCTACAGTTAAGCTTTGATTAGGTCAGGCAGCATCCTTATCCTCATTAGGGCTAGGCAATATATTGATGTGCAATCTGAATGATGCAAAACTCAACAATATAGTTTCTATCAAGTTTGATCTTGCACTGCATAACACTTAATCTGTAACACTGTGTTAATGAATGTATTACTAGTCACTGTGATGAATAACAGTTACAGATAGTTGTTGCTTCTGTGTTCAGTGCTTAGCGCCACAATTCCTGTGTTGGGTGTTTGTCACCGTCAAGTAAAATGGAAATCAATGAAGTGAGGAAATGCCAGTCTTCTGTGACAACTCCTCCTACTGCTGTACCACTTGAAATGCTAATGGTGAAATGGGAAAATGTGTCTGTGTTGCCTTTGACCTGCCTGTCCAGATCTATTTTGTAATCACCATCTGTTGTACTGTTCTGTAGTTCATATGTTAGGCATTACTGTCTTACAGCTATTTCCATGTCTCTGGGTTATCTAAGGCACTCATCAGATTCTGCGTGTTCAGTCAAGCAGGCTCATCTTGCCTTATATGTTCCGAACTCTTAGCTCAGGCAGTAAAGGATAATGGCTTAGTTCTGTGTGTGGTTTTACTTCATGTATTATGAGTCAAAAATTGGCATTTCTGATAGCATGCTCAGAAGAGACATGATGAGGTGCTGATACAGCACTTAGAGAGACTTCTCTTTGCATAGCTCTGTTTAATGGTGTGGTGATTACTGTAAGGTCAGCATACTGTATATGGACTTCCTCTGGATTAATTCATCATTTATTGCTTTTTGCTTTACCAGAGGTTGAACATTAGTTCAGTATAGGTGCAGTATGTGTCTGAAGGCCTGATCAGAGTCCTTGCAAGGGGAAACTATATGCGTTCTGTAGACTGCGTTTGCATATACAGCAGTATTCAGAGTGGTTTTTGAGACACTGCAGCTGCCAGCCGTGTTTCATGCATGCACATTTAATATAATCTGCACTTCACATGCCCATGCTGTTGGTGGCAGCCAAGAGCCACCAAACTGATTTGAACAGCTGAAATCCAAACACAAAAAAAGAGCATGGTGGCGGATGTTTTAAATGACGGAAGCGATGGAGGTACATGAATACGATGATGACCAAGATGAACAGGAGGTTTTGCTGTTAGTGGCAAAGGAAGAAAACAGACAGGCAAAAAGACGAACATCTGTTCTTCCAGTTTGGGCAGATTGCTCAGTACTTCCCCCGGCAGGTGTTTCCTGGCACATGCGTACTTCTATGTGCATTCACTTTTTTGAGGCGGCATGCCTGGTCAGTGCTCACCCTCTTCGTAGGGTTTGCACACAAATGTGTCCACTGTGCTCGCTTGCGTACCGATGCATTTTTGCTACCATGAATTGGGCTTAAGCATCTAATTCTTCACAGATGAAGCCCGATGTGGCATCCAGGAGCTTTAAAATGCTCTCATATGATTTAAAGCAATTCAAACGGAACAAACGAAGCAGATTTAATTTAGTTTACTGGCAGTATCAGTGACTGCACCCTAAATCTGAGAACTGATGCAGCAGTGCTGAGTAATCACTGGCTTAGGTTACATACAAGTATACAGCAAGATAATGAAGATTTTAAAAGACCTTACAGTCATATTGAAGGTTTTGCTTATATAGTATTACCCTGTTCTTGCTCTCAAGTTGTCACTTAGTGACACTTCCTCAAGACTTACAGTATAAGCTTCACATTACAATACACTGGATGCACCTTTGCTGACATTGTTCAGCCTGCATGGTAGTCCATTAAAGTTCAGTATGAGCCTGTCAGTGTCTGAAAGAAACACGATAAGCTTGTAGGGGGAAAAGTGCTGTGTCACTGTTGAGATTTTGAAGCCGCATGTTGCAGATAGAAATGGAAATGTTTGAATTTAAATATTTGTTTTAAAGGGACCTTGTTAGTTCCTGTAATGATAAATTTTCATAGATGATAAATTTTCCCCCCCTCATGGATCGTCACCTTATCGTGGTGGGGGGGTTTGCGTGCCCCAGTGATCCCAGGAGCTATGTTGTCCGGGGCAATTTGCCTCTGATAGGGTCTCCCAAGACAAACTGGTCCTGGGTGAAGGGCCAGACGAAGAACGATCCAACAGACTCTCATGATAAATTGTATATCAAGGATTCAGTGTACCCCGCCCGGTATGGGGTTACCGGGGCCCCACCCTGGAGCCAGGCCTGGGGGAGGGGCTCGAAGGCTAGCGTCTGGTGGCCGGGTTTCCACCCATGGGACCCGGCCGGGCTCAGCCCGAAGGAGTTACATGGGTCCGCCCTCCAGTAGGTTCACCACCTGCAGGAGGGATCATGGAAGTCCGGTGCTATGTGGATTAGGTGGCAGTCAAAGGCGGAGACCTTGGCGGACTGATCCCAAGCTTTCTAAACTGGCTTTTGGTACGTGGAATGTCACCTCTCTGGTGGGGAAGGAGCCTGAGCTGGTGTACGAGATTGAGCGATACCGGCTAGATATAGTCGGCCTCACCTCAACACACAGCTCCGGTTCCGGAACCAGTCTCCTGGAGAGGGGCTGGAGCTTGGCCTTTTCTGGAGTTGCCCCGGGCGAGAGGCGACGAGCAGGGGTAGGTATTCTTGTATCGCCCCACCTTGCTGCCTCTATATTGGAGTTTTTCCCGGTGGACGAAAGGGTTGCTTCCCTGCGCCTTCGGGTTGGGAAACGGGTCCTGACCATCATTTGTGCCTATGCACCAAATGATGTTTCAGAGTACCCACCCTTTTTGGAGTCTGTGACTGGGGTGCTGGAGGGTGCTCCTCCTGGAGACTCCATTGTCCTACTGGGGGACTTCAATGCGCACGTGGGCAACGACAGTGAAACCTGGAGGGGGGTGATTGGGAGGAACGGCCTGCCCGATCTGAACCCGAGTGGTGTTCAGTTATTGGACTTCTGTGCTAACCACAGTCTGTCTATAACGAACACCATGTTCAAGCATAAGGGTGTCCATATGTGCACCTGGCACCAGGACACCCTAGGCCGCAGGTCGATGATCGATTTTGTTATCGTATCATCAGACCTGCGACCGTATGTCTTGGACACCCGAGTAAAGAGAGGTGCAGAGCTGTCAACTGATCACCACCTGGTGGTGAGTTGGATCCGATGGCAGGGGAGGAAGCCATTCAGACCTGGTAGACCCAAACGTATAGTGAGGGTGTGCTGGGAGCGTCTGGCTGAGGCCCCTGTCCGGGAGGTCTTCAACTCCCACCTCCGGAAGAACTTCAACCACATTCCGAGGGAGTCTGGAGACATGGAGTCTGAATGGGCCATGTTCTCCACCTCTGTTGTTGAAGCGGCAGCCCAGAGCTGCGGCCGCAAGGTGGTCGGTGCATCTCGTGGTGGCAACCCCCGAACCAAGTGGTGGACACCAGTGGTGAGGGGGGCCATTAAGCTGAAGAAGGAGTCCTATCAAGCTTGGTTGGCTTGTGGGACTCCCGAAGCAGCTGAGGTGTACCGGCAGGCCAAGCGGAGTGCAGCTCGGGTGGTTGCTGAAGCAAAAACCCGGGTATGGGAGGAGTTCGGTGAGGCCATGGAACAAGACTTTCGGTCGGCTTCAAAGAGATTCTGGCAAACTGTTCGGCGGCTCAGGAGGGGAAAGCAGCTCCCCGTCCACACTGTGTATGGTGCGGATGGGACACTGTTGACTTCAACTGGGGATATCGTCGGGCGGTGGAAGGAATACTTCGAGGATCTCCTCAATCCCACTGATACGCCTTCCACAGAGGAAGCAGGGTTTGGGGACGAGGGGGATGACTCGCCTATCACAGGGGCTGAGGTCGCCAAGGTGGTTAAAAATCTCCTTGGTGGCCGGGCCCCGGGGGTGGACGAGATTCGCCCCGAGTACCTCAAGGCCCTGGATGTTGTTGGGTTGTCATGGTTGACACGCCTCTGCAACATTGCGTGGAGGTCGGGGGCAGTGCCTTTGGCATGGCAAACCGGGGTGGTGGTTCCTCTCTTCAAAAAAGGGGACCGGAGGGTGTGCTCCAACTTTAGAGGGATCACACTCCTCAGCCTCCCTGGGAAGGTCTATGCCAAGGTACTGGAGAGGAGAGTCCGGCCGTTGGTCGAACCTCGGATTCAGGAGGAGCAATGTGGTTTTCGTCCTGGCCGTGGCACATCGGACCAGCTCTTTACCCTCTCGAGAATTCTTGAGGGTTCGTGGGAGTTTGCCCAACCAGTTTACATGTGTTTTGTGGACTTGGAGAAGGCATTTGACCGCGTCCCTCGTGGATTTTTGTGGGGGGTTCTTCGGGAGTATGGGGTATCGGGCTTGTTGTTACGAGCTATTCGGTCTCTGTACGACCGTTGTGAGAGTTTAGTTCGCATTGCCAACACTCGGTCGGAGTCATTCCCAGTGAGAGTTGGACTCCGCCAGGGCTGCCCTTTGTCACCGGTCCTGTTCATAATTTTTATGGACAGGATTTCTAGGCGCAGCCAGGGAATGGAGGGTGTCATGCTTGGTGACCACAGGATCTCATCTCTGTTGTTTGCAGATGATGTTGTCCTGTTGGCTTCATCCAGCAATGACCTACAGCTCTTGCTGGGACGGTTTGCCGCTGAGTGTGAAGCGGCTGGGATGAGAATCAGCACCTCCAAGTCCGAGTCCATGGTCCTCAGCCGGAAAAAGGTGGATTGTCCTCTCCGGGTTGGGGACAGGCTCCTGCCCCAAGTGGAGGAGTTTAAGTATCTTGGGGTCTTGTTCACGAGTGAGGGGAAAATGGAGCGAGAGATCGACAGACGGATTGGAGCAGCATCTGCAGTGATGCGGACGTTGTACCGGTCTGTTGTGGTGAAGAGGGAGCTTAGTTCTAAGGCAAAGCTGTCGATTTACCAGTCAATCTACGTTCCTACTCTCACCTATGGTCACGAGCTTTGGGTAATGACCGAAAGAACGAGATCGCGGATACAAGCGGCTGAAATGAGCTTTCTCCGTAGGATTGCTGGACTCACCCTCAGAGATAGGGTGAGGAGCTCAGTCATTCGGGAGAGGCTCAGAGTAGAACCGCTGCTCCTCCACATTGAAAGGAGTCAGTTGAGGTGGTATGGGCATCTGATTAGGATGCCTCCTGGACGCCTCCCATTTGAGGTGTTTCAGGCACGTCCCACTGGGAGGAGACCCCGGGGCAGACCCAGGACTCGGTGGAGAGACTATGTCTCCCAGCTAGTCTGGGAACGCCTTGGTATCCCCTCTGAAGAGCTGGAGCAGGTGGCTGGGGAGAGGGAAGCCTGGGCTTCTCTGCTTGAACTGCTGCCTCCGCGACCCGGACCTCCGGAAAAGCGGTAGAAGATGGATGGATGGATGGATAAATTTTCCCCAAAATTATTGTGATGAACAATGTTATCATTGCTGTCATGAAGACTGTTTTGTGCCCCAGATATAGTGATGTAATGTTAACAGTCTATGTACAACTTTTCAAAGAACACTAAACTTTTGTTTGTGAACAATATTAAATACTGTAATAGAAATGTGGAAAAAATATTAAACTGACACTCCACCAAAAATCAAGTTTATTCTGTTGTTAACATGTCTGTAAC
Organism: Pholidichthys leucotaenia; assembly: GCA_020510985.1. Taxonomy (NCBI): domain Eukaryota; kingdom Metazoa; phylum Chordata; class Actinopteri; order Cichliformes; family Pholidichthyidae; genus Pholidichthys; species Pholidichthys leucotaenia. The sequence goes on from CM035836.1 coordinate 454,747,547, forward strand.
ATGTTTTTAGTGACTGACAAGACATATCAAGAGTAAAATCAGTCCTAAGTCTCAAGTCTGTGTTTTTATGCTGTGAATTTCCAGTTAAGCCCCCCTTCCCCCCAAAAAAGGCCAGTTTGGATAGAGCGTTACTAGCTATGTAAGCATTCCTGCTTAGCCTGATTGGTTATAACATTAACCAATCAGGCTAGCACAGACCATGGCTATAGACCTGAGTTCACTACCTCAGGGGAAGAGAGAGGAGCTGAGGAGCAGCAGGAGCTTTTCTTCCTTTCCTTGGGAAAGATGGCAGATTATATATGTTCAGTTTTTGGCTGCGTGAGCAAGAAATCCTCTTCTTTTAAATTACATGTCTTACCCACAGACACGAAAATATGACAGCAATGATTAATTTTATTTGGAAAAACCTCAGTGTCCCTGCTGAAATGCCAGAGAGAGGACATGGGTTTGCAGCCTGCATTTTACTCTGCATGCCGGGGAAGACGGCTGCGGAGATCTGTTCCCCTGGGGTGCTTGGGTAACGGCCGGGGCAATGGCAACGAACCGCCAGCCCCCAGTGAGTTGCTCAGTGGTCCCAGCCAGCTTGCTTTGGAGGTGGACAGGGCGCTGTGCCTACCGGCTCACCTCCTTCACTCCCAAGTGGAAGAGACTCAAAGTGAGCTGGAGAGATCCTCATCGAGTTGGCAACCAGAGACCTGCGGGAAGCCCTCCAGTATCCACGCAGGGCTGGGCAACAACTCTCCACTCCACCGAGAGTGATCCTTCCACAAGTTCACCTATGACTTTTACTTCTTCAAGTTGGATCACCTTCTCGAAGCCCAATGTTCTCTTCTTCCCACTACTAGTGGGTGGGAGCATGGGTGGAGCTCATTAGAATAGTCATAGATCCGCACATACTTAAGTAGGTGGAAGCTGTAACTGCTCTTTCCAAGCAATTCTAAGGCAATGGAAAGTTTTTTTGTGTATAAAAAGCCACAATATACTGTTTTGGGCAATACACGTTTGTTTTTGAGGTGGTTTTAGAGCCGCCAAAGTGCATCTTTAAAATATCCTAAATGGCTCCAGCCCCCCCACAACCCGAAAAGGATTAAGCGGTAGAAGATGAATGAATAAAACAAACGAAAACATTAAATAAAATAGACTTTGTTTCTGTTAACAAAAATTGCACTTAAACGCTAATTCAGGCCAACAGTGAATCACCACAGTTACTATATTCATGATACCGGACAACCTTGAATGTAATATTGCTTTTATACAACAGTTCCACAAGCACAGTTAATTAAAGGTTAGCAATATGGACAAAAATATATATATTTTTTTGTTTAACCAGTTATTCTGGTCCACCAAGAAAAATAGCCCCTGCTAAATGTACTCAGTTAACTGTTACTAAGCACCTCTTTGAGGATAACATAGAATATAGAAGACCTGTTGTCATTTCACACACACGTAAACAAATATTGTCCAGTGCAGAAGTCAGTGTTTATAATACGTACTGGTCACGTGTTTAGTAGGGTTTGTGGTCACTGTAACATCATGCCAGAGGCTAGTTAGCATGCTAGCGATTTAGCCTTGTTTTTTCTTGGCATTTTCATATGAAATAGAGTCCATCATCACAAAGGTATCGTGGTTTACCAATCGAGACAATAAATCCAATTTTAGCTTGTCTATTTTTGCGGATGTTTACAAAGCTAGGACTTCCGGGTCACTGAAGTATAATTTCTTTTCAGACAGTGCCTCACTTTGGAAATCAAGGTATCCAGCACAGAATTACAATTCTCACATATTTATAAGAAGCCACTGGTAGAGTTGACAGAGTTGACAGTAAATAACGGTTACTAGAACACCTTTAAAGTGAGTGATACATATCCAGAAACTCCTGTAATCCTTGTTGTCCGATCAATGTCAGGGTTCTGAGCATGGTCCCCAGACCATGCTCACACTTCAGGTTTATTTTTGCCTTTCTCTGTTTTCAGTGTGTTGCTGTTGCTCCCTCCAGAACTGAAAGCTCCCTTGTTGCAGCTTGCATGCAGTCTTGGGACCTTCCTTTGTTGTTGCGCCCTGAGTTCAGCGCACCTCACCCTCCTGGTTTTGTAGTCCAGTGGCCTAGGGACTTTGGTAGGTCACCAGACCCATCATGTACTGCAGTCTGGGGACCCTTGGACTTGGGTAGGCCCCCGGATCCACCTTGTTCTCCGGTCCAGTGATCTTGGGACAGGGGAAGACCACCCGACCCGCCATGTTCCTGTTTTTGGGCCTTGGACTGTGGTCGGCCCCATGTAACTTTGTTGTTTTGGACTGTGTGGGGGAAAGTAGGATTGTTTCTTAAGTTCTAAATTTACAAAAAAAGTTACAATTTTAATGGAAATGGCTACAAGTTAATGGGGAAGAAAATAATGAAAAACATCACAAATTTAGTGAAAGAATATCTGAAATTAAGAAGAAAATCTACAAATTCATTGAAAAGAAGAAACATGCAAATTTGAGACTAACAAAAAAAAAGAGAAAAGAAGTTTCAGTTTTTTTAACACAAATTTACTGTTGAGATCTACAGTGGGAGATAGCAGATTTATAAAATGGAGGCGCAATTTAATGGTAAGGATTAAACACATTTAATTTGCTACACAGTTTACAATTAATATGAAGGTAATGGACAAAATACACCCCAAAATTTTAAATATTTGAGTAAAAGAATTAAATAAAGGGTGGCACGGTGGTGGAGTGGTTAGCACTGCGGCAGCACAGCAACTCACCCTTGGCCTGGGGATCCTGAGTTCGATCCCAGCCCCCGACCAACAGTGATCTGTGTGGAGTTTGCATGTTCTCCCCGTGTCTGCGTGGGTTTACTCCGGGATTTCTCCGGTTTCCTCCCACATGCCAAAAACATGCAAGTTAGGTTAACTGGCATCAAAACTGGGGATTCTAAATTGTCCTTAGGTATGACTGTGAGAGTGAATGGTTGTCTGTCTCTCTGTGTTGGCCCTGTGATGGACTGGCGATCTGTCCAGGGTGGACCCTGCCTCTTGCCCAAAGATGCTGGGATAGGCTCCAGCACCCCCGTGACCCGAAAAGGATTAAGTGGAAGAAGATGAATGAATGAATGAATTAAATAAAATTTTCAAGAAAAAGTTCGCAAAGTTAAGAGAAAAGAAAGTAGCAAGATTGCATAGGAATGTGACAGGTTTGTCACAAGATGCTGCAATTTAAACACACACACACACACACACACACACACACACATATACAGTATATATACAGTATATATATATATATATATATATATATGCAGTGCTGTGAAAAAGTATTTGCTCCCTTCTTGATTTCTGATATTTTTGCATATTTGTCACACTTAAATCTTTCAGATCATCAAGCAAATTTTAATATGAGATGTTAGACCCGCTTTGTGGGCCAAGGCCAGAATTGCCTACTTCAGCCTGGGATCATGAATCACAAAGTCTGTTTAGACCCTCAGTCAAGGTGGGCATACCCACTGCCACAGGAGACTTAACACTTACATGGCTTCTTTCACTCACAGCAGGCAGACCTACACCTACATCCCAGTCTGGGATTCAAACCCACGATACCATGATCTAAATGCTGTCTCTTTTACCACTGAGCCAAAGAGGAATTCCTCGCTAGCTCTCAGCTAGTAGCGGAGGTGTACTGTGACGGTATCATGAACAGCACCACTGACTAATTCCCCATGGAGGGGTGCGTAACATTAGACAAAGATAACCCGAGTCAATACATAATGTAGTTTTGAAATGATTATTTCATTTATTAAGGGAAAAAAAATCTATCCATACCTACTGGGCCCTATATGAAAAAGTAATTTCCCCTAAACCTAATAACTGGTTGTGCCTTGGTGGTACCAACTGCAATCAAGCATTTGTGATAACTGACAGTGAGTCTTTTATTTCGCTGTTGAGGAATTTTGACCCATCCTTCTTTGCAGAAGTGTTTTAGTTCAGCCACATTGGAGGGCTTGAGCTTGAGGCCACAAACTGATGGTCACACATTCTCCTTCAGGATTTTCTAGTAGCAGAATTAATGGTTCCATCATTAACGGCAAGTTGTCCAGGTCCTGAAGCAGCAAATTAGCCCCAGACTATCACACTATCACCACCATCTTTGACTGTTGGTATGATGTTCTTTTCATGAAATGCTGTGTTAGTTTTACACCAGACGTAACAGGATGCACACCTTCCAAAAAGTTCAACTTTTGTCTCGTCAGTCCATAGAATATTTTCCCAAAAGTTTTGGGGATCATCAAGATGGTTTTTGGCAAATGTGAGATGAGCCTTTGAGTTCTGTTTCGTCAGTAGTAGTTTTTGCCTTGGAACTCATCGATGGATGCCATTTTTGCCCAGTCTCTTTCTTATTGTTGAATCATGGACCAGTGTCCAAACTGAGGCAAGTGAGGCCTGCAGTTCTTTAGATGTTGTTCTGGGTTTTTGTTTCTGATCTGTTCTTGAATTTCTTGAGATTACAGCATGATGTGTTGCTTTTTGAGATCTTTTCGCCTACTTCACTTTGTCAGACAAGTTCTATTTAAGTGATTTATTGATTCAGCAGGTCTGGCATCAATCAGACCTGGGTGTGGCTAGTGAAATTTAACTCAGCTTTCCAAAAAATGTGGTTAATCACAGTTAATTCATGACGTAACAAGGGGGACAATTACTTTTTCACATAGGGCCAGGTAGGTTTGGATAGCTTTTTTCCCCTCAAATGAAATAATCTTTTAAAAACTGCATTTTGTATTTACTCAGGTTGTCTTTGTCTTTTTTTCAGGCTGCCTTTGTCTAATGTTAAAATTTGTTTGATGATCTGAAACATTTTAGTGTGACAAATATGCAAAAATATAAGAACTCAAGAAGGGGGAATATCGTTTTTCACAGCACTGTATATGTAGATTTGAAGTCACAAATTTAAGAAATAGGAAAAGAAACTTTATGGGGGGAAGCACCTTGAATTTGGTTTCTGATGATGATTTTTGTGACTGTTTCGGAGGAATAACATGAAAGAAATTTAAAAGAATAATAAAATAATCCTTATTTAACAGTGACCCACCTGGCCTGGTGCTCCCACCACCTATCCTGGGCAGGTGGTTTTCTGTTATTGTTTCATTTTTTGCTTTACAGGTTTAAGAAGGAAAAAGAAAAGAGAGATTTTTGGTCATCTGGTATTTACCCCTTAAGATGGGGGTACTGTTAGGGTTCTGAGCATGGTCACCAGACCATGCTCACACTTTGAGTTTATTTTTGCCTTTCTTTGTTTTCCCTGCCTCAGCCCAGTTTGTATTTTGGAATTCTGTGTTTATTATTATTCATTATCTTAGTTGTGTTGTTCTTTTTCTGGTCTGGGGTTTGGGTTTAGTTTGGTTTGATTTTCTGTTGTGGGACTTCCAAAGCAGCTGAGGTGTACCGGCAGGCCAAGCGGAGTGCAGTTCGGGTGGCTGCTGAAGCAAAAACACGGGTGTGGGAGGAGTTTGGTGAGGCCATGGAACAAGACTTTCGGTTGGCCTTGAAGAGATTCTGGCAAACTGTCCGGTGGCTCAGGAGGGGGAAGCAGCTCCCTGTTCACACTGTGTGTGGTGCGGATGGGGCACTGCTGACCTCGACTGGGGATATCGTTGGGCGGTGGAAGGAATACTTTGAGGATCTCCTCAATCCCACTGACACGCCTTCCACAAAGGAAGCAGAGCTTGTGGACGAGGGGGACGACTCGCCCATCACAGGGGCTGAGGTTGCCAAGGTGGTTAATAAGCTCCTTGGTGGCCGGGGCCCAGGGATGGACGAGATTTGCCCTGAGTACCTCAAGGCCCTTGATGTTGTAGGGCTGTCATGGTTGGCACACCTCTGCAACATTGCGTGGAGGTCGGGGACAGCGCCTTTGGCATGGCAGACCGGGGTGGTGGTTCTTCTCTTCAAGAAAGGGGACCGGAGGGTGTGCTCCAACTTTAGAGGGATCACACTCCTCAGCCTCCCTGGGAAGGTCTATGCCAAGGTACTGGAGAGGAGAGTCCGGCCGTTGGTCGAACCTCGGATTCAGGAGGAGCAATGCGGTTTTCATCCTGGCCGTGGCACATCGGACCAGCTCTTTACCCTCTCAAGAATCCTTGAGGGTTCGTGGGAGTTTGCCCAACCAGTTTACATGTTTTGTGGACTTGGAGAAGGCATTCGACCGCATCCCTTGTGGTTTTTTGTGCGGGGTGTTTCTGGAGTATGGGGTATTGGGCTTGTTGTTACGAGCTATCCGGTCTCTATACGACCGTTGTGAGTTTGGTTTGTATTACCAACACTCTGTCGGACTCATTTCCAGGGAGAGTTGGACTCCGCCAGGGCTGCCCTTTGTCTCTCATCATGTTCATAAATTTTGTGGACAGGATTTCAAGGCACAGCCAAGGAACAGAGGGTGTCATGCTTGGTGACCACAGGATCTCATCTTTGTCGTTTGCAGATGATGTTGTCCTGTTGACTTCATCCAGCAATGATCTACAGGTCTTACTGGGATGGTTTGCTGCTGAGTGTGAAGCGACTGGGATGAGAATCAGCACCTCCAAGTCCAAGTCCATGGTCCTCAGCCGGACTAAGGTGGATTGTCCTCTCCGGGTTGGGGACAAACTCCTGCCCCAAGTGGAGGAGTTGAAGTATCTCGGTGTCTTATTCATGAGTTAGGGGAGAATGGAGTGAGAGATTGATAGACGGATCAGAACAGCATCTGCAGTGATGTGGACATTGTACCGGTCCGTTGTGGTGAAGAGGGAGCTATGCTCTAAGGCAAAGCTGTCGCTTTACCGGTCAATCTGCAGTGGCGTGAAAAAGTGTTTGCCCCCTTCCTGATTTCTCATTTTTTTGTATGTTTGTCATATAAATGTTTCAGATCATCAAACAAATTTAAATATTAGACAAAGATAACACAGGTAAACACAAAATGCAGTTTTTAAATGGTGTTTATTATTAATGGTAAAAAAAATCCAAACCTACATGGCCCTGTGTGAAAAAGTGCTTGCCCCCCCCCACACACACACAAAACATAAATTAACTGTGGTTTATCACATTTTTGGAAAGCTGAGTTCAGTTTCTCTAGCCACACCCAGGCCTCATTACTGCCACACGTGTTCTCAATCAAGAAATCACTTAAATAGGACCTGCCTGACAAAGTGAAGTCAACAAAAAGCTCCTCAAAAGCTAGACATCATGCTGCGATTCAGAGAAATTCAGGGACAAATGAGAAACAAAGAAATTGAGATCTATCAGTCTGGAAAAGGTTATAAAGCCATTATAAAGCTTTGGGACTCCAACGAACCACAGTGAGAGCCATTATCCACAAATGGCAAAAGCATGGAACAGTGGTGAACCTTCCCAGGAGTGGCCGGCCGACCAAAATTACCCCAAGAGTGCAGCGACAACTCATCCAAGAGGTCACAAAAGACCTCACAATATCCAAAGAACTGCAGGCCTCACTTGCCTCAGTTAAGGTCAGTGTTCATGATTCCACCGTAAGAAAGAGACTGGTCAAAAATGGCCTGCATGGTAGAGTTCCAAGACGAAAACCACTGCTGAGCCAAAAGAACAAAGGCTTGTCTCAGTTTTACCAGGAAACATCTTGATGATCCCCAAGACTTTTGGGAAAATGCTCTCTGGACTGACAAGACAAAAGTTGAACTTTTTGGAAGGTGTGTGTCCCATTACATCTGGCATAGAAGTAACACAGCATTTTAGAAAAGGAACATCATACCAACAGTAAAATATGGTGGTGGTAGTGTGACGGTCTGGGGCTGTTTTGCTGCTTCAGGACCTGGAAGACTTGCTGTGGTAAATGGAACCATGAATTCTGCTGTCTACCAAAAAATCCTGAAGGAGAATGTCCAGCCATCTTTTCGTGACCTCAAGCTGAAGCACACTTGGGTTCTGCAGCAGGACAATGATCCAAAACACACCAGCAAGTCCACCTCTGAATGGCTTAAGAAAAACAAAATGAAGACTTTGGAGCGGCCTAGTCAAAGACCTGACCTGAATCTGATTGAGATGCTGTGGCATGACCTTACAAAGACGGTTCATGCTCGAAAACCCTCCAGTGTGGCTGAATTACAACAGTTCTGCAAAGATGAGTGGGCCAAAATTCCTCCACAGCACTGTAAAAGACTCATTGCCAGTTATCGCAAATACTTGATTGCAGTTGTTGCTGCTAAGGGCGGCCCAACGAGTTATTAGGTTTAGGGGGCAATCACTTTTTCATACAGGACCATGCAGGTATGGATTTTTTTTCCCCTTAAAAATAAACACCTCCATTTAAAAACAGCATTTTGTGTTTACTTGTGTTATCTTTGTCTAATATTTAAATTTGTTTGGATCTGAAAAATTTAAGTGTGACAATTGACCATTTTCAATGAGAAATCAGGAAGGGGGCAAACACTTCTTCACACCACTATACGTTCCTACCCTCACCTATGGTCACGAGCTTTGGGTAATGACCGAAAGAATGAGATTGCGGATACAAGCGGCTGAAATGAGCTTTCTTCGTAGGATTGCTGGACTCACCGTTTCAGATAGGGTGAGGAGCTCAGTTATCCGGGAGAGGCTCTGAGTAGAACCGCTGCTCCTCCACATTGAAAGGAGCCATTTGAGGTGGTTTGGGCATCTGATCAGGATGCGTCTTCAATGCCTCCCACTTGAGGTGTTTCAGGCACGTCCCACTGGGAGGAGGCTCCAGGGCAGACCCAGGACTCGCTGGAGAGACTACGTGTCCCAGTTGGTCTGGGAGCGCCTTGGTATCCCCTCTGAAGAGTTGGAGTAGGTGGCTGAGGAGAGGGAAGTCTGGGCTTCTCTGCTTGAACTGCTGCCTCCGCGATCTGGACCTCCAGAAAAGCGGTAGAAGATGGATGGATAGATGATTGTCTGTTGTTATTATCATTTTTCATCATCATGTATTCCCTGGTTCTGCGTTCATGTTCTGTGTGCCCTCCGTCTGTGGTTGTGTGTGTAGCCCCGCCCGTCCTGTCACCTCCGTTTTCCTCATGTGTCAGCAGTCTGTCGTGATTGCTGTCCCCACCTGTGCTGTGTTGTCTTGATTATTCCCGTCTATATATGTGCATCCCAGTCTGTGTCATGTGTGGCGACCTTGTCGTATCTTCAACTACTCACATGTTTTCTGTTCAGCTGTGCCAGTATCTGTTGTTAATTTCCAGCCCTTGAGCTGTGTTTATTTTGTCATTTTGGGAATGCCATGCACATGAGTCCTGTCCTCTGCCCAGCCTGAGCACATACCTTGACAATCAAATTGCTCAGTCAGAACTAACCGTTGTATAAATATGGATATGTTAGATGGGTTATCTTGGCAAAGGAGAAGTGCTTTTATCAGTACTGACACATCAAGCATTTTCTGCTTTGGACTATCTTATGATGGTCTTTCTATGTAATAACATGAGCACACACAGGAAACAGCATCCCAGAACTCTGTTTAAATTATTTTGTCCTATCTTATAGGCACATTTTTTTTCAGTCTTGATGGCCTAGAGGTGGAGCATATGCCCCACAACTCGGAGATCGTGGGTTCAAGCTCCGGTTGGGTCATACCAAAGGCCATATTAAAATGGTACTTTCTGCATTTTAGCTTGGTGCTCAGCATAATAGAATGGGGGAAGGAATCGTAATATCAAGTAGTGGTGACCCAGAAAGGGGAGCAGTCGAAAGGGGGAAAAGTTTTTTTTTTTTTATCCACATAACTCTGAATGTGCCTAGCAAGCTTGTCTCAGTTCTCAATAATTCAATTCACAAACTTGATATTGTAAGGTTGCTTAGCTTCTTCATGAATATGTATTGTAGGTGTTCAACTCCACGCAGTACAAGTGGTATAGTAGGTGTAGAGACTGTACTGAAAGAAGTGCAGTAAACAAATTAGCTCTGTCTGGAAAGCAGTATAAGTAATTGACTTCCCCAATTACAGTGATGAAGTGTTCCTGCACTAACAAGCACTTAGCTCCTCTACATTAAGCACATGGACATCAGAGGGAGGGGCTGGTCTGAAGTGACATAGAGCAAATGGCTGACTAGATGAGGATTGCACTTTTTTTTTTTTTTAAGACAGGCAAGTCTCTGTACTGTATGTCAATAAGGGGGGCCTCTGCAGTGGGTAGGGTGTGGGGTAGCGTTGTGTGTGGGGGGATGCTGTGTTAGACAGGCTGAGACTTGATGTAAAATGTGTGACAATAGAGCTCTGTTAAGCTGTGCGTACTGTGTGTGTGTGTGTGTGTGTGTGTGTGTGTGTGTGTGTGTGTGTGTGTGTGTGTGTGTGTGTGAGTCAAAGGAATGAGGTGGGTAGATGATCAGTGGGTTAAGGTTGAGAGGTCGGAAACGAGGCCAACGAAGCCTTGTTTGGAGTTCTGATAACCAGCCATTCCCACCCATAGAGGAAAGGTGTGTGTATGTGTGTGTGGTACTGTCGCTCATGGGCTTTAAGGGGGTGTTTCTTTGCACACACTCAACCATTCTTCTTCTAACAGGTGGGCTGCTCAGGAATGTGTCAGTGAAAGAGTGTTGGTGATTACACTCTTTCACTGATTTTTATCCAGTACTATATCCAGTAGTAATAGTATCCAGCACTGATGTTTATCCATGTACCAGAGAAAACTGGATGTGGAGAGTTGAAACTAATAAATGAAACAGATAAAGGCAAAATTAGTAATTAATAAACTAGCAGGGTTATGTGAGAATCAGGTGCAGTTGATTGCTGCCCATGTTACGTCTAAACTTTTTGTGCTTGTGTTTGTGTTGTTGGCTCTCCATGCCCCCCATCTTATTGCCAGTGCTGAAAGCTCCAGCTGGATCTCTGGACCCATCTGGGCACCCAGCTGCTGCCCTGTGCTGCTGCGATCTGGCGCCCACAGTGCAGCTATTCCTTTTTTCTCTCAGACCTCACCAACTCTCTCGTTATGCATTCAGTTCAATTCAGTTCAGATTCCATACTTTATTTTTTCCCTCTAGGGGCAAATTGTATGGCGCACCTCATCATATCACAGCATATTAAAGAAACGAGCAATCTGCATCCTAAAATCATGAAAAAAGAAGTGTAAGATTCATCCATCCATCTTCTACCGCTTTTCCGGAGGTCCGGGTCGCGAGGGCAGCAGTTCAAGCAGAGTAGCTCAGACTTCCCTCTCCCCAGCCACCTGCTCCAGCTCTTCAGAGAGGATACCAAGGCGTTCCCAGACCAGCTGGGAGACATAGTGTCTCCACCGAGTCCTGGGTCTGCCCTGGGGTCTCTTCCCAGTGGGATGTGAACACCTCAAGTGGGAGGCATTGAGGAGGCATCCTGATCAGATGCCCGTACCACCTCAACTGGCTCCTTTCAATGTGGAGGAGCAGCGGTTCTGCTCTGAGCCTCTCCCAGATGACTGAGCTCCTCACTATCTCTGAGGGTGAGACCAACGATTCTACGGAGAAAGCTCATTTCAGCCAGTTGTATCCACTGAAAGTGTAAGATCATTATTTAAAAATGTAAATGTCACGATGTAAATAGCAGGCATCTAAAACCCAAATGTGGAGCAGTAGATGTAAAGCAGCAGTATGTAAAATTATGAAAAAAAAAAAAGACCATTGTTTTGGGTAGAGATGCACAAACCTGCTTTTATTAACTTCTGTTCCAACAGTCATGTCTTGGGCCTGATATCTGCTGATATCGATACTGATCTGATCTGATACCAGTGTAAAATTGAAAGCTTAAATTACTCCTCATTATGAGGAAGGGACTGGGTCTTCTTTAAGTGAGATAAAGTGACATAAATCAAATAATGGGCCTCATGTAAGAACAAAATTCAAGAGTGGTCTAGACCAGTTGAAAGAGTTATGTGCAAATAGTTTTCTGTTTTTCTAACCTTAGTTTTCACTTCACGGCTCTATATTTTATTTGTCTGAATCAAGTAGGGGTGGGAATCACTAGAAGCCGCACGATACGATTCCATCACAATACTTGGGCTATGATGCAGTACTGCCACAATCTTGCAGTACACCAAGTATCACGATATATACTGCAGTTTCTCATCCTGATCTTTGTCTCGTCCAGCACCCGGCTAGATCTCAGAAATCACTCCTTTGCTGTGCTGACCTAATCAGACAGTGAGTGTTTAGCACCATCTAGTGAACTGAAAAGTCACCTTGTTTTTATTACTCTGATACCTAAATAGGTAAGTTTGTGTTTGCAGCAGTTATTAATAATTCTTAATAAAATATCACAATCCTGTTTACCTTTTGTTCTTATTAAAGACAAAAATAGAAAGATGTTTTTACCCTCTTTACATGTTTCGACTGTTCACTGCAGCCTTCGTCACTGCAGTGAACAGTCGAAACATGTAAAGAAGGTAAAAACATCTCCTTTCTATTTTTGTCTTTAATAAGAACAAAAGATAAAAAATTAAAAGAAGACAAAATGAACTTACTTGAGCTATCACAATACTAGTGTCTCTGAATCAATACAGTATCACCATGACAGAGTATTGTGACATTACGATGTACGGGTGTGCTATACTGTATCGTTCACAAAAACACCGGTGTAAATTTTGATACCAGCATAAAAATGAAATATTGTGACATATGGGTGGGGGGGGGGGAGTCAGCTGCATGATGACGTCACACTGTTAGCGCTACTCATGGAACTTATGCATTACCATAGAAACGGCAAAACAAGCATAACACAGGAAGCTGGTTGGAGCATCTGCATCTATTTGTGTGGAAATATTTTAGTTTTAAGTACGTTTCCCACTGCTTTAATGTAAAAAGAAAACAGAAAAAACTGCAGCTATGCAGATAATCTGCCCACATTTTTTTCTTTTTCTTTTTCTTTTTTTTAGCACGTGGAGTGGTGTTGTTGACATCCGAAGTCCATTTAGGCTGCTTGAGCTTGAATTTATTCAACCACCCAAAGGGGGAAAAAAACTGTTCAGTGCAGACAGACATAAAGCTGTGGGAGATTTCTAATGTAGGTAAACTGATTCAGCATAAAACCTGACGTCTAAGTGCACTTAAGATGTGATGGCTTATATTATTTTCTTGTAATATTTGATAGAGATTTAAAAAAAATATTTGAAACACAATCTAAGCTGCTGTTTATAAAGAGGACAAATAAGAGAGTTTGTTTTTACTGAATACGTTGACGGTAAATAACTCTGGGCTGTGAAGCTGTCCTTTATAAACTGAAAAGAAAAAATTGTATTGCGTGATATCGTGAAGAATATTGTTACTGTAAAAATTCACAGAAATATTGTGGTGCAATTTTTAGGCCATATTGCTCACCCCTATTATGATGCATCAATTTTTTCACACCCCTAGAATCAAGTATGAGTGTAAATCCTATAAACTTAATAATAATTTGACAGGATTTTTTTGCATTGATTCAAATTATAAATAAAAAATTTATTTAAACTAATTAAATGCAGTATCATTCCATCAACGTCCAAATCATATCAGATTCAAAATATAAGATTCTATTTTTTTTATGTCCTGTCCAGCAGCTTGGCAGGCAGAACAAATATCTGCTTTGCCTTATTGTGCCAAATAGATTTACTTTGCCAAAAGGAGCACTATTCATGTTTGATATGAGAATATAGATACAATATAGAATAGAATAGGCTTTATTGTCATTGTACTGTACAACTGTACAATGACAATAAAGTCTTTTCTATTCTATTCTATGCTGTACTAATAATAATGGTTTGCATTTATATAGCGCCTTTCAAGAAACCCAAAGCTCTTTACAATGAAAATCCATTATTCATTCACTCCACAGACAATGGTAGCGGTAAGCTACTACTGTAGCCACAGCTGCCCTGGGCCTCTCTGTCCAGCTGTATATAAATAATTTTTATAGAGTCCTCTTGCTGTACAGTAACTTTAATACTTTATTTAAATTTTCTTACATATGCTGGACTTGACAGGGGGAATGGGGGAAGGAATTGAAAGGATATGAAGTGTTGGGAAGGGGTGGGGGGTGAGGGAGTGGGGAAATATAAGATTTTAACCGTCATTGCAAGTGAACTGGGTGAGCGTGCAAAACTGTTATACTGCAGAGCAGTGCAGCGGGGATGTGTCTAGAGCAGTCCTTCTCAAATAGGGGGGCGCGATGCGATGCCGGGGGGGGGGGGGCGTGTGACCCCGGGGAACAGGCTTTGCTTTTGCCGTGTAAAGTGTAATTGCACATCCACGGCAGCAGGTGGTGCAGTGGCGCTCTCATTGTCAAAGTCTGTGCGGGAGTTTAAAACTTTTTAAATTGCTGTCAACAAACCCCTCGAGAGACACCATGGAGAAATATTTAACAGTAACGAAAAGAAAGGCGGAGAGAGACAGAGGTAAAGAGACAAATGAAAGTCTCCCAAAAGCTAAGACGAGGAAATATGACGAAGCTTATCTAGCGCTTGGCTTCACTGTGACTACGGTGGGAGACGAGGAAAGACCAGTGTGTTCACTGTGTCTGAAAGTGTTGGCAGCGGACAGCATGAAGCCAAATAAATTAAGACGTCACCTACAGACATTACATCCTCAACACGTTGATAAGCCGCTTGATTTTTTTCAGCGAAAACGTGCAGAGTACGGCCAACAATCATCCCGCTTTGTGAACGCTACATCAGTAAACCAGCGAGCACTTTCAGCATCATTTAAAGTGGTGTACCAAATTGCGCAGTGCAAAAAACCCCACACAATTGCAGAGGAGTTGATACTGCCTTTTTCTACCTTTTTCTTCAGACTAAAATGTTAAATATATTGGTACTCCTGTGTTAATGTTCCAGATCAATTTACATTTAATATTATTTATTGATTGAATTATTTTTCTCAGCATCAAATGGTTCAGTTGGTCAAAAATGTTTCTAGTTTAAATAAGGATTGACATATTTTTTATTTCAGGCACTTTGATGCACTTTAAGTTTTTTTTTCTGTTTTAGACTATAACAGGGTTTCTGTGTGGCAAAATAAAGTTAATATTTGTTGAAAGTTGATTTATATTGCTTTTTTCTTTTGTTAATGTTAAAAAGGATACAATTTTAGGTATACTTATACAATTTTTATAGATAATGATCTTATTTATAGTCACTGCGGCGAGTTGGGGGGGCGCGAAATATTTTCTCTTTCCTAGGGGGGGCTTTGCAAAAAATAATTGAGAAGCACTGGTCTAGAGCAAGGTGATGGTGGTGGCTGGCTGATTGGTAAGTGACTTATCAACTGTCACAATGCAAACCACAAAGGATCACATGGATATTCTGATTTTTACTGCTTTCACATGAAGTGTGGGCTTCGCCTCAGGGTTAGGGTGCAGAGCAGGATCCATTTTGGTAAGTGATTTAGAGAAAAGATTTTTACTGCTCTTTTACATTTTAAGCCCAATTTGCTGTAATGTCACATACTGTTCAGCAAAGTGGAACAGTTTCAGCACAGTGCACACAGATGACACACCCAACACCTCAAATGAACGCACTGCACAGTTGGGTGCAACATGGACATGAATGGTTTTGAGAGCTAAGCACGGCATTTTCCGGTCTATTGGCCATTTCTTTACATGCTGTGTCTTGATGTCGATCGCTGTCAAGAGGAACTTCTTCTGCAGCAACTCCACGCACTGAAATATCTCCAGCAATCTGACTGATTCTTTAATTTTTGCCATCCTTTGAATACAATGCATACCCTACTTAAATTATGTCCCCCCCCCCTTTTTGTATCTCAGACAGAAGAACTTCAGTTTTGCTCCAGAAGTTTTTTTTTCTTTCTTAGACTTTGAAACCATGTTTGTGAATGAAACTTCTGGTCAGGCGTTACGGATAGCGTGGTTTTATATGATAGTTTTAGGGGGTTAGTTGTGCAAATCTTCAATTCTCATAAACATACACTCACCTACACACGTGGAAGTCATCATTTTTACACATTCGTTACATGTTTACACACTTTTGTAGGACAAGCATTTGTTTAATCTGGAGTGGCTCATTCCTACAAACGTGGCTTATTAACAAAGTATGAGGGATTTACACATACTACTACTAACTTGTTCTCGCGTGAGTTAAGTTTATCCCTTCCACACCATGTGGTGTATGGGATGGCACCTATCTCCATTTCACTGACCCTAGGGCACACAGTTACTGTGAGTAGTGAAAGTAACAGTGGGGGGGTCAGTCCTCTGGTAGCTCTGTGTGTTAACTCTGCGTTCTCGCATGAGGCCCAATGTTTTTAAGTCTGTACCATAAAAAAAGAATGAGATCTTTTAAACAAGCAACAGTTCCATTCCACACAGAACTGCACTCTGTTATTTTTGAGCTGTAACTTTATATTATCAATAAGTCGTACCTGTCATAAACTGGCCTGGCAGGGGCAGGAATGAAGACCCATGTGCTGGCTGTGAGTTTGCAAATGTTTAATAATAAAAACACAAACATCCAACAGTGCACAACAAAAACTTACAAGTCAGGAGGAACACGAGAGAAAAAGGCATGTGGGAACGCCAGGATCCAATGAAGGAGTAGTGTAGCTTAATGCTAGACGTGGGACTCACGTCTGGAACACGGAATGATGCTGCATAAAACTAAGATTATGATAACAGGCACTCTAATAACCAAACAGAGACATCTGGCAAACTCAGAAAACAATACAGAGGAAACCAAGCACGAAATCAATAATTAAACTGAGGTGGGGAAAATACAGAAAATAACCTGAAAAAACTGAAAGCGTGAGCACGGTTCCCCACCCGTGCTCAGCATCATGACAGTATCTGTCTCTCTATTTTTTTTTCCGTCATTATAACTAGGCCATGGACACACAGGGGGTCATCCTCATTGTATGACTTTGTCTGACAGTGCCACCTAAATACTTGCAAGGTTAGGAGCATGGAGCAGAACTGAATTTGAATGGATCAGACATTGGAATGGCAGCTCCGTTTCCAATACCGATACAGTGATTTGAGCCACTGTATCCAATATAGTGATATTGGATCAGTGCACCCCTAGTTTTGGTTATTTTCACTTGGCTCTCAGTACGAATCCCTACCAGCAAAATGTGTATGCTAGAATTTTAGCAGTGCTCAAAAATACAGTCATGGGCCACCACAATCCAAACAACTGACACTAGCATGTTTCTGAAAGGCTGTTTTGACACTTAGTGATCACCAATACGTGCATTTAAACAGGAGTAATAGGGAGATGGTTACTAAGCTTTAGCCACTCTAATCAGCCTGACTCTGAAAACATATTTTACACAGATTCCATATTTTACAGCTGTCATGTGAAGGCTGCTCTTCACCTGCAGGGTCTCATCTGCTGTTTGCTGCTCTGATTCTCTTGACTGGGGAGGAACTTTGCCAAAGGTGTCAAACTGGCTCCAGATGCCCATCTGGCTTCATGCTTTATGGTTGGCCCAGTCATCGTTGAAACATTACAAACATCACAGGAGTGGTGTTATGAAGTAGCTTGTCTGCATGTTGAAAGCAGCATGAGTAGGGCCATTACTGGTATTTGGTGAAGCTGGGGGAGGATGAAGTTGAGTTTTTTGTGACAATATTTAAAGAAAAATGGCAGGATGACAGAAGATTACTATTGTGGAATAATAAATCAGCTGCGAACATGAATGTCTAGTGGACTGAATAGAATATATAGAAAATAGCCATAAAAATCATGGTTGTGCCACTGAGCTGACACTGCTAACAGTCTGATTTCAAAATAGGCCAGAATAATGCAAGATATGTAACTGACTATGGATTAATGATCCAAATGAGAACACAGATGTCTAGTTGGGTGAATAAAATAGTTATGAAAATGGTGGTCACACTGCTAAGCTAACTTAGTAGTGGCACTGTAGGTTTGTGAGTTCTGACACTCACTGGGAAATGTCATTAAAGTGGGTGGGGATGAAGCTGGGAGGGTGATGTCATTACAGTGAGCTCTGGTTCCTACATCACAACCGGAGGCAAATCAGAAAGGAGTAAGCTATGCTCAGACCAAGACGAACCCTAACAAAGTGACAGGATTGTGCACTGTTTGCTCTGACTTAAAGTCCTTGGCACAGTGGCAACATATTTTTCCCGGTGGTGGTGGTGGTGGTGGGGGTTGTCAGGAAAACACATGACACTATTGCAACCGGAATATGTTAATTTTATACTATTTATTTCTTTTTTTTTAATTTGCACAGTAACCTTGCAATGGAACCTACCTTTTGAAATATTGTACAACCAGGCCTTGAATGTTGGAATATTGGGCCAGTTGGGGTCCCATCCAGATGTCCTGTGTTTGAACTTTTTACTGGTATCATCCTTCTCTCCTATCTCTGCCCTCACCTCTCCTGGACCTTCTGCCAGAATATTTTCCTCTCCTTGGCTCATCTTGTCTGTCTCATCTTTCCCTCTCTGAACCCTAATTCAGTCAATCAATCAATCAATCAATCAATCAATAAAAGCTTTATTTATGCAATACAAAGTGCTTTATGCAACACAGAAAGATGCAACACAAAGTACTCCACACATTGAAATAAAACACAATTTGCCTCCCTCCCCACAGTAATTCAGGTTCTCTGTCTATGGTGGTACACAAACAGGTTAGAAAATACAAAGTGTCACGTTGTGTGTCCTGCAGGATTTTTTTTTGTCATGGTTTACATAAATGACAAAAATAGGTGTATTTTTTGTATTTTTATTCTAGTGTTTTTTTTCCATTGAGAAAGTGTAGGAAAGAGAAGGGGGAAAAAAAACATTCACAGTAGTAATTTGCTCATGCATACTTATTAAATTATATGATCAGAGGTGGGTATGGTAGCCAGAAATTCTACTCATGTAAAAGCAGTGCTATGAAATTAATAATTAAAAGTAAACAACCAAAAATTTCTAGTTGAGTTAAGGGTACAAAGATCACCCACTTAAAAACTTGAGTAATGACTTCAGACTTGAAGGTTTGAAGTTTTTCTCCAAAATTTATAACAATTTTCTTATAGTTTTCTACTTTTCTCTGTAAATCTATCTAGGTTTCTCTTGTAAAATTATGACTTTTCTTGTATATTTGAGACTTTATTATAAACTTGAGGATTATTTTATGGCTAATTTTTGTCTATTTTTTTAAATAAAATTACAGGTTTTTTTTAATAAATTTCAACAGATTGTGGTAAAATTTTGACTTTTTTTCCTTATATGGTTTACACTTTTGACCATAATTTTGCAGAGCCAGAACAGAACAATAATTTAACTGATTTCAAAGAAAAAAATATTAACAAAATTATATTTGATGAAATAAGTTAACCTAACTTACCAAAGATGCAGTTATTTTTGTTATAATATTTCTATATAATTTATAGTTCTTTAGAACTCTCCTCACCAACCAGACAGCAGTAAAAACCTCCCTTATTTTGAAATCCAAATGTTGGCACATTTAGTTTGTCTGAAGGCTGATGACAGATTAAAGTTATTGACTTCATGAATTTCGGTCATCTTAACTTGTCAGGTACATGATAATGAACATAAATTAAGTAATATTGTAGTGGCTGGTGAAGTAAATCCTCAGCGATTCAGTCACTCTTGCATTTTTCTGCATATGAATCCTAACCACACCTGTTTGCTAAGACACTCTTCATTGTTGTTCCTGTTACCAGCGGGTTAAAACCACGATAAATGCCTCCACTGCTTACATACCTCTTCTGCTTTTTTTCGCATTTAAAGTACTTTAATAAGCTTGTGCTTCTCTCGGACAGTGACGCTAGAGTGACACTCTGCCTGCAGACTGGAACGGTGATGCGGGTGGGTGGGGCACTTCCGAACTCTGACGCGCGGATGACTGTCACGCGCGTTGTTCGTGTGCACGCTTGCGGAGTGTCATTCATATATTTTTCATAAATTTATATTTCATTAGCATGGTGGCATACAGTAGCTTCAAGGGTGGCGGCCTGCCACGCGGAAACCCTGATTGTGTTTCTCTGTTGTTAGCCTCTCGAGATACCATGATGTGCCAAAACATGGAAAAAGTAAAATTTTCCTCATGTGTCTGCTTTAACATTTTAAATTAAAGCCTGTTATCTTTTCCAAATTTTTGATATTTCTGACCGAATAATCAGCATTCACATTGGATGTTTATTGATGTTCCTCTCACCTTTCCCCACCACCAGTCCATTTTTTTTTCATGGCAAAACTGATGTCTGTTGATAATGATTTGCTCGTGAGCACAGGCAGAACAGGAAGAGGATAACACAACAGAATGAGAGTCTGACTGAATAGGTTGTTTTATAGAAGAGGGCAAAGACACCGACTGTCTCATAGAAGGTAAGCAAAAAGATTATTGGATCAAGGTGAAATAAAAAGCTGCATAAATGCCCAATGTGAAGACAATCACTTTCCCCAGCCTGCGTGTCACTGGACTCATTGCTTGACTTCTACAGTAAGACTTGGAAATGTGTTTATGCAGACCATTTGTTATTTACATTTTGAATCAGCAGTGTTGAGACTCTTACAGTTGTTTATCTAGCATTCATGGTGCTCTATGTGGTTTTTGAGGCTCTTCCCACATATTTATGGTGGAATGCTGATAGCTGCTGTTTCCGTAACAGACACGCCACCTTCCTGTTTCTCTGATCACTTTATGGTATGGGACAATAATTCCAGTGAGTTTTGTTATCAATGGACAGGTCAGTTTGCTGTCTGCGTTTCCTTCCTCTCTGAAACTCCAACACCCAAACTGTTTTTTTTTTTTTTCATCGTTGCCTTCTCACACACAGAGCTACTGTCTCAAGTAGAACAATGGACGTATACATCTGCTTTGGCTGCTCTATGGTCAGTGCTTCTCCACAGTACAGATACACTGCATGCCAGTAGTGAACCTAAGCTGACTGATCTGAGAGCAGCTCTGCTGCAGAGCACAACAATGAAGACTGTTTGGAGATCTGTGGTTACAGAAAGCCCCTGTCTGTGTTGATCACAATTTATTTTTCCCCTCAAATTTAGACTTTTTATTCAGTTTAAAGCAGTAAAGAGACTATAAATGGAGTATGGAGCATAATGGAGGAGAGACATGCAGGAAAGATCTCTCCTGCTGGGACTTAAATCAGGGATCACTCTGAAAAGGGCATGCTTTTTATTGGATGCACCCTAAGCAGCTTGGCCACCAGACATCCCAGGATTTTTTTTAATATTTCCTTTTTTAACATAATAAGCTCCAGCTCCCCCGCGACCCAAAAAGGATTAAGCGGAAGAAGATGGATAGATGGAATAATAATAATAATAATAATAATAATGATGCACATCTCGGTGGTGCAGTGGCTAGCACTGTGGCAGCACAGCAAGAAGGTCACAGGTTCGATCCCATTCTTGACCATCGTGGGTTTGATCCCACCCCCTGACCCTCGGTGACCCTTCTCTGTGGAGTTTACATGTTCTCCTCGTGTCTGCGTGGGTTTACTCCGGGTACTCTGGTTTCCTCCCACAGGCCAAAGACATGCAGGTTAGGTTAATTGGCATCAACTGGGGACTCTAAATTGTCCTTAGGTATGGATGTGAGAGTGAATGGTTGTCTGTCTCTCTGTGTTGGCCCTGTGATGGACTGGCGATCTGTCCAGGGTGGACCCTGCCTCTCGCCCAAAGATGCTGGGATAGGCTCCACCCCCCCACCCCCGTGACCCGAAAAGGATTAAGCGGAAGAAGATGGATGGATAATAATAATAATATATTAGTTCACAATATTAGGCAAGCTTTCTTCTTCCTGCTTTGCTGGATTCTTGAGTAATTAAACTTTCCATCTTCAAGGATCATAATCCACCTGTCCTGTCTGTGCATTCAGCTATCTCTGTTTTCTGCTCAACCAGCTGAACATCTCAGTAACTTTCAAGTGTGCCCCAGTGTACTGCTTATGGGTTCTCTACCTTCACTGTGACATAAACAGAAACAGATGTCAGCTGTCTTGCTTATCTGTAGACTAGAATTGCACTCAAGAAAGATGCAGACCCACTATTCTGTATTCACTAGCGACAGTTCTGAGTAGCTCCCCCATCACTTTCTCATCCTTCATAAGATATAAGCAGACATACATAATACAAAAAATTAGTTTGCATTGAGGTCCTCTCTATTTTCTTTAAAGGCCCTGCCACACCTTGATGATTTAGGCAGTGTATTCCAGACGTATGAAAAAATTGGAGAACATGCTGGCGTACATCAAATCAGTTAAGGCTAAGTTTTGTATATGTTAAGAGCATGCCGAAGAACGCTGAAGCATACTGAAACACGCTGGTATATGGCGTTGTACGACAAGCTCCTCTGAAAATTTTCAGCATGCTGAAAATTTTCACATCCAGCGTGTGGCTAAAACTTCCTGAATAAATGGGGCATAAGTTATAGGAAAGTTATGCGTTTGTTCACACGTTACTTGTAAGCAACTCATAAGTTACTCATAAGTCGAACTACGTTGAGATAAATGTGTTGCCCACCCCAAATTTATTTCTAATGTATGAGTAACACTCTTTGAACTTATGTGTAACTTACTGAATGGGTGTCATGAATCTGCCCTTTAAAGGGCTGAGGAAGGACACCAAGCGCACGCTGAGGTTTGGCACATTTATTAACAGAATGAATAAACCAAAATACACACAGAACACGATCAACAAAAATACAAACCACTGGAGGAGAGCGGTGCTCAACGTCCAGGGGGACAGGAGCCTGGGAACTCTGGGCCAAGGGGCAAAATCCAGCCGGCACACTCCTGAAGGCAGCAGGGCTCACGGTGGGAAATAAAGGGAACACTAACCTAGACAGAGCTCTCCAACTCTCCTCAACAGCGAAGCACCAACACACTCAGAGCACAGCTGTGCATCTGAGGATGGCTATTGAGATTGACTGTGTAGCAATCAAGTAGGACACAACAATGAGAAACAGTTGTCGTGCCCTATAAATACTGTGCTAGATGTAAGGCAGGTGTGGATACATGAGTGGAGAAAGTAATCAAAATAACAAGTGACAGCTGTGCAACCCCCAAAGCAAAGTTTGACAGCCGGAAGCTGCACAGCACTGTCAAAGTAAAAGTACAAACCGGAACACAAAATAAAACAAGAATAATATACAAAAAGACACAATAGACAAACAGGACAATAAGGATATGGCTAAGAATGTAAACCCCAAACCAAACAGTGACCAAATACAGCAGATAACAATAAATAAGGAAATAAACAAACAGGAATAGACTGACTACTAACAGGAGACTGGGCACGGCCCCACCCGTGCCCAGGATCATGACAGAGCCCCCCTCCACCCTCAAGGGGTGGTTCCCAGATAACAAAAACCACAATGACGCCCCCCCCGCCCCCCACGACAACAAAAACAACCCACCCCGGGGGGAGGAGGGGGAACCCCTGGCACGGAAGGACCGAGACAAAACAAAACAACAACAAAAAAACAAACAAAAAGAAAACACTCATGACCCACACCCTGGCACAGATACGGTGGCTAGCTACAGCAGCTTAGGAGGTCTCTCAGTGTCCCAAAACCGCCGAAGCTTCAGGTGGTGTAAATCAGGTGCCTTCCCCATATTCCACAGCCACCACAGTGGGAGGAGCAGTCCCTCGGGCAGCCTCCCAGCATTTCTGAGCCAGCGAGCTGAAGCACACCACACTCCTCCCCACTCCCCCCCGGGTGGCAGCCGGGCCCAACACTTCCCAACAGGCTCGGACGGAGAAAAAGAACCCATGGCATGGTGTAGACAGAGGAACCCCACCAGCCTCAGGCTGAGGCACAGCACCCGCGGAGGCCTTGAGCTGCGGCGCAGCACCCTTGGAGGCCCCAGACTGGGGCGCAGCACTCTTGAAGACCTCAGTCGGAGGGGGAGCGACACCCTCGGAGGTCCCGGACTGGGGCGCAGCACCCACGGAGGTCTCGGACAGAGGGGGAGCAGCACCCATGGAGGCCCCAGACTGGGGCGCAGCACCCATGGAGGCCTTGAACGGAGGGGGAGCAGCACTCACGGAGGGCTCGGACGGAGGGGGAGCAGCACCCACGGAGGCCCTGGACTGGGGTGCAGTACCCACCAGGCCCCAGATTGGGGCGCAGCACCCACGGAGGCTCCATATTGGGGCACAGCACCCACGGAGGCCCCGGACTGGGGTGCAGCACCCACAGAGACTTCAGGCAGGAAGGAGCAGGGTTTCCTCTAGTAACATTTCTCGGTGGCCTGCCGCCTCACCAGAAAATTTACCACTGCGCCAAGAAGGATATATGAATTTAAGAAAAATATATGAAGCAATGACTTTCCACAAGCGCACACACGAACAACGCACATGGTCATCATCCACGCGGAGTTTAGAAGCGCCCCACCCACGCGAGCATTCCAGTCAGTCAGCAGGCAGTGTCTCGCTAGCGGCAGCAGCATCTTCATGGAAAAGGAGTGAAAACCAGAAAGTCAGACAGCAGAAATGGACTCTATTTGAAGAGAAACTTTGTGAAGAAATCCGCCGTTTCCTCGTTGGTGAAAATCCTGGCACATCAGCGCCTTGGCGCTACCTATCAGGCGGGAGTGAAACTACAAATGATGGTTGTGTGCATGCATCGACCACTTGGCCTGGGTAGATGAAAAAAGTGAGCATGTACAGCGCCGCATGCTTGCCGGGCTTGTCCAAAGCGTACTCGGACCAAGGCAGACTAGAGGGGAAATGCAGCATGAATAAGGCTTGACTGTCCAACAGAAACATGAGTTTATTAAAGTACTTTAAACGTTGAAAAAAAAAATCAGAAGAGGTAACCCGCTGGAAATGGGAGCAGCTTACCCCCCCCCCCCCCCATCCCTTTCTACTGGGAATTAAGCAATTAAGCAAGGTAATTCATCATTAGGTGTTAATAAATGAGAAATTACTTGCCTTAATTCCCGGGCTGTGCTGGTCGCTGCTGCTGATGTCCCAGGCGATTTCCTCCTGGTCTGTGCAGTGGGCGGGGGCACCAACGCCGCGGCAGGTAGTGCTGGCCTTGCAGACCTGGTGACGATGGCACATTCCACAGCTGCGGTGGAGGAGTCCCTCTGGCGTACAGCAGCTGGACGGCGGCGAGAGGCTGGGCGAGTCTGCTTCCGGGGACGTTTCTTCGTCTGCTTTGCCCTGGACGCCTGTAACAGCAGATCCCCCAGCAGTCTGCAGGGGTCCATTTGGAGGTCTGAGATGGTGTAAAGTAGCCCTGCATACCTGGGGTAGCTCCTTATCCCAGGGTGCGCCTCCACGATAGTAGCAGCTGCCTCCACGTTCCGGCAAACCTCCTCCAGTGAGCGGGAGGTGAATTCTGCATCCACAAACTCCTGGACAAAGTCCAGTTCATCAACAGTGGGGCCATTCCCTCCAGATGTTCTTTCGTTAGCAGGGCCCCGGCGCACTGGTGGCATGACAACAGTGTGCTCTCCACCAAGAGAATCAAGGGGGAGAAAGGAAAGATCATTAGGGAAAAAAAAAACAAAAAACGCCAAAACCAACAGCGGCTGGTGTCCACTTTTGGTCGTGTCCTTATGTCATGAATCTGCCCTTTAAAGGGCTGAGGAAAGACACCAAGTGCACGCTGAGGTTTGGCACATTTATTAACAGAACAAATAAACCATAATACACACAGAACACAATCAACAAAAACACAAACCGCTGGAGGAGAGCGGGGCTCAAGACAAACAGAACAATAAGGATATGGCCAAGAATGTAAACCCCGAACGAAACAGTGACCAAATACAGCAGATAACAATAAATAAGGAAATAAACAAACAGGAACAGACTGACTACTAACAGGAGACTGGGCACGGCCCCACCCGTGCCCAGGATCATAACAATGGGTTTCTAACTTACAACTACCCTATAATGGCATATTTGCAGCGTTGGTTCACAGGAGGAACTCTCTGTTCTGATCAGCTCAGGTACTGCCTGCATTGCATATACAAGTACAAACACACACACAGAGCTAAACACACATACTTGTTCATATAACGAGACCTGTCTGGGACTGTCTGAGCCAACAGTGTAACACTTTCAAGCTACAGGATGTTATTATTAATTATTCCAGTCCAATCCACCTTTATTTATAAAGCACTTTAAAAACAATAACAGCTGACACAAAGTGTTGTACATAAATAATAAATAAAATATAAAAACTTAAAAACAATAAAATACAGCTAAAAAAATACATAACAGCGCAAATAAAACAATAGTCATACAATAGAGGCAATATGTCAAGAGTCGAGCACTGGAGGTTTCCGTCAGGCTCAGTCTCATGGCTTTTTCCTTTTATTTATGTATTTGTTGTGTTTTGTGTTTTTTGGGTTTCTGTCATTTGTGTACTGTTTGCTATTTTCCTGTTTATGTCACGAACCGAGCCCATGTTATCCTGTAGGCTTGGTTCTGACCGTTCTCTGTGGCTCAGGCATCGGGTTTATTACGTATTATCTTTTGAGTTCTTGTTGTTTTTATGTCTGTGTTCCTTTTCTTTTCCATGCCTGTAGCCACCGCTCTGGCCAGTGGTTGTTGGGCAGCCGTTTTGATCCACTTTCAGGTGAGCGCTGTCCAACATTCGCCGGTCCGACCACGCCCCCTCTCTCTTTGACAGTCAGCTGTTTCGCCCCAGTAATTATCTTTCCCACGCCTCACCCAGGTGTGTCCGATTTGTCATGCCAGCAGTGTTTGTACTAAGGCAGCTCTTGCCAGTCAAACACTGCTGGACCATTGTGCATCGGCATGCGGATGTTAATCGCCGCATGGTAGCACTGTCTATTGAGGGAAAGCTACACTGTCACCATTCCCCTCGGTGTTGCTGTGTTTGTGTATGTTCGCCGGTGACTTGGACTTTTTGGACTGCTCCTGTGCCGTGAGTATGAACTGTTTAGTGAAGCCCAGTTTCCTCTCCAGCTACAGTAGAGCGTCCTGGAGAACTCAAGGTCTACCCCGAGCTGTTCATGTTTTGTTTGCATCATCTGCCGTGTTGTCAGCCAGCAAATATTGCCAACACTATCACAACGTGTTAGTCACTCCACACAGCCGTGGTTCTGTTGTGCTCCTTGAAGCGATGTCAGCCCTGGGGCGCAACCGTGGTTAACACGTCTCCTCTCCATGTGTTCGCTGGGCGATGTCTTCCCCGAACGCCAACTGTAAGTGTTTCTGTTTATTTTTGTAAGTCTTCACCTTTTTGGGAACTGTTGTCATCAGTCTTATGTTCAATAAATGTGCTGTGATGAATCCTGCGCATAAATCCATTCATCCTTCCTCTCCTCCGTGCGCTGCGTAAAAGCGCACGAGGAGGCTTGTGACAGTTTATGTTTTAGTTTTGTTACACTTTTATTTTCTATTAATTTACATTTATATTTTAGTTTGCTTTGGTTGATATTTTATTCTTTATATCTTTACTGTTGTTCTTTCGCTGGTTGACAGCTGTCAGTGGCGTGGTTCTCCATGTGGGCGTTGCCCTGTCAGCTGTGAGCTTTGACTTCACTCCCCTCTCACTGTTCCCAGCTGGTCCTGATTATGTATTATTGTTTCCTCCTGCCTGCTCATGTGACCCACACCTGTTATTGATTATGTAAATTGTTTTTTACCCTATTTAAGGGCAGTTATGTTCATTTTTGGTCTCCGTAGTCTCGTTTGAGTTCTCCTTGTCTCCATCAGAGCCCTGCTTTGCTCTGGTGTGCTGTGTCAGTAAGTCTGCTCTCTTGTTTGTATTTTTTGTGTTTAGCGCACTGTGTGGAACTTTATGTTTGTTGTTTTTTTCAATAAATTTCACAAACTCACAGTTCAGCGCATGTGTCTCGCCTCTCTACCCCAAAGGGCAATTCATGACAGAAGACTGCGGCCAGTAGAGACCCAGCTGCTGTGAGTTCGTGGATTATTTTTCGCCCTGCTCCGCCTCCAATTTGCCCATTCCTGCTCCCGCTCCATCAGCTCCACAGCGACACTATCATCCCGCTCTGGACCGCCAGAGGAGCACTCCTGCCTGTCAGGCAGCAATCTCCCATTTGCCAAGACAGAAGCCTCCCTCAGCAGTGCACCCTCAGTGTTTTTCTTCTCCGACTGTATCGTCAGCCTCTTCCCTCTCCGCAGCTGCTGTTTCCTGCTTTTCCTCGACGCTCTCTCCCGCTGTTGAAAGGTCATTTGTTTTCCCTACGGCTCCGCCCGTCTCCATGCCCACAGGGGCGACTCCTCCACGATCCTCTGAGGGGCCCATATCCACCGTAGCCACAGAGAGGGATGACTCTTCACCTGCTGCAGCAGGAAACATCGAGCCCCGGGAAAACAGGCAAGTGTCATTTCATTCTCTCTCATTTTATGATATATGCCTTGCCTGATTCCCGGTCGTGAGGCTCAGTGTTTGCAGTCCACTGAGCCCTCACCGCCTGCTGCAGCCATCAGTTTCTCACCTGCCCTCTCCGTGTCTCCTCCTATTCTCTCTGAGTGTCCGCCGACTACAGGGTTGAGCCGCAGTACCATGGAGGAGCCTGCGGTCCTGGAGGACCTAGTCCCAGCCCTGCAGCCTCAGTCTGAATGGAGGGAGAATGCTGGTACCAAGCTGACGTCTGCGCCGACGATGAAGCGTCCCCGGGCCTCAGCTGTGCCGGATCCAGCGCCTACAGGGAACGGACCTGTTGCCACACCGCAATGGTCTTTGGACGGGAGAATCATTTCGGTTGAGCAGAGATGATCTCTTGCAGAACTAGGATTCATGGATCGGGAGGCGATGGCAATTTGGCATGACCGTGCTATGCATTAGTTAGGATAAGATATGCATAAGTTATGCATAAGTTAGACTATTGTTGCGCATAAGTTGTGAATGCTGGCAACACGCTAAGCATTCGTTAGTTTATTTATAAGTTATCGAAAGGCTCTATATAAGTTACTAATATGTTATGTATATGTCCAACTTGTTATAGATGCACGATGCATACAGCGAAAAGTGAAAATTTCGGTGTATGCCAGCGTTTTAGACCAATTTTTATACGTTTGGCAAACGCTGCCTAAATCGTCATGGTGTGGCAGAGCCTTAAGTAAGATAAGATAAGATAAGATAAGATAAGCCTTTATTAGTCCCACAACGGGGAAATTCCAGGATTGCAACAGCACAGGGATAGCAACACTCAGAGCAACAATCAGAAGGCAAGAAAAAAAAAACAAGCAAGCAAGAGCAGCTAATATACATATGTACATATTACTATAAAATATATATACACACACACACACACACACACACAGACACACAGTGCAGAGCATTGTAGCTGGATGGAATAAATATATGAATATATGAACACACAGTGCAGAGCATTGTAGCTAGATGGAATAAATATGTAAATATATAAACACCCACAGTACGGAGCATTGCAGCTAGGTGGAATAAATATGCAAGTATATAAACACACACAGTGCGGAGCAATGTAGCTAGATGGAATAATATGTAGATATATAAAAACACAGTGCGGAGCATTGTAGCTAGATGGAATAAATATATAGATATATAAATATAAACACACCCAGTGCTGAGCATTGTAGCTAGATGGAATAAATATATAGATATATAAATATAAACACACCCAGTGCAGAGCATTGTAGCTAGATGGAATAAATATGTAAATATATAAACACACACAGTGCAGAGCATTGTTGCTAGGTGGGATGAAACAGCATAACCGTCTATTTAGTTATCCTACATGGTATGATTATGTGCCCATACATATTCTCACCCTCCATAGCGACCGGTATGTTCCTAGTTGTATGCCGGAGAGGACCATTGTGTAAGTCTATTGCATCTTTTGCATTCAAAAAAAACTATTAGTTTGTTACGTCTTTTTGCTATCTCTGCGAGCAGCCCTGCTTAGGTTGTACAGTCTGACAGCCGTTGGTAGGAAGGACCTACGAAACCTCTCGGTTGTGCACCTGGGATGATGTAGTCTGCTGCTAAATGAGCTCCTCAGTGCATCCAGTATGACCTGCATAGGGTGGAACTCGGACTCCAGCAGAGATGACAGTTTAGCCACCGTCCTTCTCTCTCCTATCTCCTCCATCGGATCAAGGCGTTGCCCCAGGACAGAGCTAGCTTTCTTAATCAGTTTGTTCAGTCTCTTCCTATCGGCTGCAGTAATGCCACTGCCCCAGCAGACCACTCCAAAAGTGATGGCTGATGCCACCACCGTGTCATAGAATGACTTCAGCAGCGCCCCTTGTACACCAAAAGACCTGAGTCTCCTCAGCAGGAACAGCCTGCGCTGTCCCTTCTTGTAGAGTGCGTCAGTATTGTGTGACCAGTCTAGTTTATTGTTCAGATGAATACCCAGGTACTTGTAGGATGTCACCATCTCGATGTCTGTTCCCTGTATATTTACTGGTGCTGTGAGGGGCTGCCCATGCCTGCGGCAGTCCACCACCAGCTCCTTAGTTTTCCTCGCGTTGATCTGGAGGCAGTTCCGATGGCACCAGTCCACAAAGTCCTGGATAAGCCCTCTGTACTCAGCTTCATCTCCGCTGGAGATGAGACCAACGATCGCAGAGTCATCAGAGAACTTCTGTAGATGGCAATGTGTTGTGTTGTGTGAGAAGTCCGCAGTATAAAGAGTGAACAGGAAGGGAGCCAGCACCGTTCCCTGGGGGGCCCCCGTGCTACTGATGATCGTGTCGGAAACACAGTCCCGGGTTCTCACAAACTGAGGCCGGTTCGTGAGGTAGTCCAGGATCCATGATGACAGGTGCTGGTCCACCCCTGCGAGCAGCAGCTTGTCCTTCAGGATCATCGGTTGGATGGTGTTGAAAGCACTGGAGAAGTCAAAGAACATGATCCTCACCATATTCCCGGGCTTCTCCAGGTGGGACAGAGAACGGTGAAGGAGGAAGATCACCGCATCCTCCACCCCAATGCCATGCTGGTAGGCGAACTGGAGTGGATCCATCGCTGGTTCCACCAGGGGGCGGAGATGAGCAAGGAGCAGTCTCTCCAGGGTCTTCATCAAGTGGGACGTCAAGGCCACCGGTCTGAAGCTGTTCAGGTCTTTGGGGTGGGAAGTTTTTGGTACAGGTACCACACAAGATGTTTTCCACAGCTGTGGTACCCTCCCCAGTTTCAGGCTCATGTTGAAGATATACGTCACAATCCCACACAGCTGGTCTGCACAGGACTTGAGGAGCTTTGCGCTGATGCCGTCCGGTCCCGACGCCTTCCTCGCCTTGATCTTCCTCAGCTCCGTCCTCACCTGGGTCTTGGTCAGGGTCAGGATGGGGGGCTGTGTGTTGGGAGTGGGGGGGGTGTCGGTGGAGTGGGGAGTGGGCAGCAGGACTTGATTTCTTAGTGGCAGCAGTGGTTGTTGTGCAGACAGGGGGGAGGGCGGTTGGTCAAATCTATTGAAAAACAGATTCAGGTTGTTCGCCCACTCCCTGCCCCCCGTGGCCTGGGGGGAGGTATTCTGGAGCCCCGAGATGGTTTTGAGGTTTCTCCAGACCCCGCTGATGTCGCTCTGTTGCAGCTTGTCCTCCATCTTCTTCCTGAAGCTGTCCTTGCCTTCTCTGATCTTTCTCCTCAGCTCCCTCTGTATGGACTTCAGCATCTCCCTGTTCCCCGACCTGAAGATCCTCTTCTTCTCTCTCAGAAGTGTTTTTATCTCAGGGTTGATCCAGGGTTTGTTGTTTGAGTGACGCCGTATGGTCTTGGTGGGAACGGATTTGTCCACACAGAAGCTGAGGTAGCCCGTGAAGGTGTGAATGAGGCCATCGATGTCCTCACCATGTGGATCGCAGAGCTGCTTCCAGGCAGTGGCTTCAAAACAGTCCTTTAGAGTGTCCATTGTCTCCTCAGACCATAACTCCACAGTGTGCATGGCCGGAGGTTGTCTGTGCACTAGGGGTTTGTACACCGGTCGGAGATGAACCAAGTTGTGATCCGATCTCCCAAGTGGGGGGAGTTGTGATGAGGTGTACGCCTCCTTAGTGTTTGCGTAGAACAAATCCAGTGTTTTATTGTCTCTAGTGTGGCATGTGACATACTGGGTGAAAGTGGGTAGAATGGGAGACAGTGAAACGTGGTTGAAATCGCCTGAGATGAGGAGAAGAGCATCTGGGTGTTCTGTCTGCAGCCTGCTGGTTACTGAATGGATGACGTCACGCGCTGTCCCAGCGTTCGCCGTCGGATTTGCATAAACAACAATGCAGATCACGTGTGAGTGTTCTCTCGGGAGATATGTAGGCCTCATGCTAACAGCTAGCAACTCAATGTCTTTGCTGCAGTGTCGTTGTTTAACAGTGATATGTCCCGGTCTACACCAGTTGTTGTTAACATACATTATCACTCCACCGCCCCTAGTTTTGCCACTCTCTGGTGTTCGGTCAGCTCGTATCATGTGAAAACCCTCCAGCTCAATGTTAGCATCTGCTGCTAGTTCAGTTAGCCACGTCTCAGTAAACAAAAGGAGAGAGCACTCCCGGTAAGTGCTATCATAACGGGAGATAGCCGCTAGCTCATCTAACTTTCCCAGTATCGACCGTACATTTCCCATGACAACAGATGGAATGGAGGGTCTGTACCTTATATTTTTTGTCCTCCGCCTTACTCCAGCCCGGCAGCCGCGGCGTTTTCGCCTCAGTTCTCTCGGTATGTCGAGTTTTTCCAGTGGGACCGGGTGGCGGTTAAATGCTAGCAGCTCTTCCCTGTTGTATCGAATCCTGCTATAAACAGTGGCTCCGTCCACCGGCTCAGGAGACATTTGGGACGATCTGTGTGTCCGTGATATAAGTGGGGTGAAAAAAAAAGTGATCAAAAGAGAGAGGAAGGGAAAAAAAAACTCGGAATCGAGCCGCTGTTGCAAAAGGCAGATGTGTTAACCAGTAAGGTGCATGTCGCATGTTTTGCAAAGTAGCAGATAATTTTAGTGACTTCACTGCTTATGGCCCAGGCACACCTGAACTTTGGAAGCAGCAAAAAACAACCAGGCGTACATGTGCCATTAGAGAACAGCTAGAAGTGATTGCCCTAGCCTTGACTTTGTCAGTGTAGAGAAGCTTTTGCTCCCTATTGGGGCGGCTTTGGTGCCGGTGTAGTGTAGCCAACTACTAATTGGAGGGTCAGTGGTTCGATTCCTGCTCTGTCTGCAGTCTGCATGTCAAAGTGTCCTTGAGCAGGACGCTGAACCCCCAGTTGCTCCTGGTGGGTCAGGCCAGCACCGGTGCATGGCAGCTCCACCACCATCAGTGTGTGAATGTGTGTGTGAACGGTAGGGGTGGGACTCGATCGTGAGGAACCTCGCGATTCCATTCGGATCGTGATTCTTGGGTCATGATTCGATCCTATCACAATTCAGTGATAATCATGATATCGTGATAATCGAGTATCGTGATCCCATATATGTCAAATTTTTTCACCTTATTCAACCGCAAATCATGTCCCAAAGTAAAGCTGTTGACATCTCTTTCATATAATAAAATATTCTCGGGGTTTCATTTTCCATGGAGACGCGTCTCTGCACACAGGGAGGGTGGTGGACGGTGCTGTTTGGAATAGACTCCCACTCCAGCTACGTTTATCTGACTCTTTGGACTCTTTTAAAAAGCAGCTGAAAACTTTTTTTAAGGAGGCTTTCTGTTGAGTTTCAACTGCTTTTTAATGGTAAGTGTGATATTTTAAAATCATTTTAATTTGTGTTTTAACTTGTTTTTGTATTTTTAAAATTATTTTTAATCTGTCAGCTTCCTTTTATTCCATTTTATTGTGCAGCGCTCTGTGACTATATGTCTGTGAAAAGCACTTCAGAAATAAACTTTACTTACCTCCGTGACGCTTGTAGAAAACACTCCATGCAGGTGTCTTGTTAGCTTAGCCATTGCTAATGCCGCTCCAAGACGTGTGCTGGCCTGCCGTATTCTTAGTGTTTTTCCTTTCTCCATGCAGTGCTTCTTGAGGGTTGTGTGTCATGTCAAGGTCTTTCCGTCCATCTTTGTTATAAAATCCAAAAAAGGCCTGACATTTGAGCTAACTGCTTCCTAACTTTCATAGCTGGCTTCAAATCACCGAGACAAGCTTTGACTTCACTTGACTGGATGCTTGCTTTGCACCAACTAGTGGACTGAAAACGCCATTGATTAACTGATAACCCAAAAGTATATGTATGTGCATTTTTTTAAAATAAAAGATCGAGCCGTGCATTCATGGATCAATGCGTTGTCGCCAGTGCCAAGTATCGTGATCCATCAGTGAACTGATCTTTTTTCCCCACCCCTAGTGAATGGGTGGATGGCAGGATCTGTAAAGCACTTCGGCCATCCAGGGATGAGTAAAAAGCGCTATATAAGTGAACGCCATTTACCATTTATTTGCCTGAGGAATAAATTACATCATTTTTGGCAAAGAGAAGCTGCATTTCACCTGCTTAATGAAAGCATACCACTTTTTCCCATATTTTGCATTGTTTGGTGCAAACATAACATCCAGATAATCATTGAAAAATAATTTACAGTCTTATGCAAACAATTAATTAAGCATATCACTTAAAAAAATCACCAAAA
Source organism: Pholidichthys leucotaenia (assembly GCA_020510985.1). Taxonomy (NCBI): domain Eukaryota; kingdom Metazoa; phylum Chordata; class Actinopteri; order Cichliformes; family Pholidichthyidae; genus Pholidichthys; species Pholidichthys leucotaenia. Next base: position 454,782,001 of record CM035836.1, read on the forward strand.
TATGCAGTTTGTCATGGGGTGTTCAAATTTTTGATTACAACTATGTTCTGTCATGGACTACCAATGGACAAAATATAACAGAATACTGAATAGTCACTGACAACCCTAGTTATGAGTACATCATCTGGGTACTTTAGGAATAATGTACAGTTGAAAACAGTTTACATACACTGCATAAAAGACACACAACCTTTTTTTCTCACTGTCTGAAATGAACTCATACTAAACTTTTCCTGTTTTAGGTCAGTTAGGACTAACCAAAAAGCTACAGTGGGGGGGTCAGTCCTTTGGTAGCTCTGTGTGCTAAATTTCCTTTCCCCATTCTATTATGTTGAGCACCAAGCTAGAAGGTGGAAAGTACCATTTATATGGTCTTTGGTATGACCCGGCCAGGATTTGAACCCACAACCTCCGGGTTGTGGGGCAGATGCTCTACCAACTAGGCCACCACCCCGGTAGATGTTGTCAATTAGCCTATTAGAAACTTCCAAAGTCATGACATCATCATCTGGGCTTTCCCAAATTGTTTAAAGGCATAATAATCTTACTGTATGTAAACTTCTGGTTTCAAGTGTATGTAGCAGTGTTTTGTTTGGTTTTTTTTTTGTCTTTCGGCTTCTCTCTTTCGGGGTTGCCACAGCGTATCATCACCTTATATTGCGATGATCCGCATGTTGATTTGGCAAGGGTTTTTTACGCCAAATGCCCTTCCTGACACAACCCTACCCATTTTATCCGGGCTTGGGACTGGCACAGGGAGTGCACTGGCTTGTGCACCTCCTGTGGTTGGGTAACCAACATTTCCTTCCTCCGTTCCATTATTGCTGAGCGCCAAGCTGGATGGCAGGAAGTTCCATCTTTGTATGGACTTTGGCATGATCCGGCCTGGACTTGAACCCCGGCCTTCCGGTTGTGGGGCGGATGCATGTGTATGTAGCAGTATTATCAGTACTAATTAGGGATGCAAGTTATCGATTAAATCATTAATTGATAATTAGTTCACCTTATCGATCGATTAACGATTAATTGATAAGTGGTGTATTTCCAGAGAATCTGACTTTCCCTCGGTACAATACGGTCTGTCTTTAACATATAAAAAGTTGCTGTTTTTTCATATTCTGAATAAAACATGAACATTATATTCCTCAATGATTTATTGTACCATTTGCATTTTTTTTACTACAGACAATGGCATTTTTTGTAGCTGAACAAATTTTGCACTGTATATCTGCGTGGGTTTACTCCGGGATTGCTCTGGTTTCCTCCCACATGCCAAAAACATGCAAGTTAGGTTAATTGGCATCAACTGGGGATTCTAAATTGTCCTTAGATATGACTGTGAGAGTGAATGGTTGTCTGTCTCTCTGTGTTGGCCCTGCGATGGACTGCTGATCTGTCCAGGGTGTACCCTGCCTCTCGCCCAAAAATGCTGGGATAGGCTCCAGCCCCCCCGTGACCCAAAAAGGATTAAGCGGAAGAAGATGGATGGATGGATGAATAGTGTGTACTATGTGCTGGTGCATCTCAGTAAATTACAAATGTCATAACCTGTGTGACCCAGATCCCCGGATAAGCAGTGGAAGATAGATAGATGGATGGATGGATGATTTTTTATTTATTTTAAAAACTGCTGCCAACATCGTAAAATTTATCTTTTTTTAATTATATTAAAAAAAGAAAACTTTCACATTCTAATTTACTGAGATGCACTGGTAGACTGTTTTAACAGGAAAATAGATTGTGAGCTGCTTCATCTGTTGCGTGTTAAACATTATCACAATACCCCGGAAATCCAGGCAAACCCAGTACGATCTGGGCTCCCTCCATTGTCTGGTTCCTCAGTGGTGACTTGAGTCCGGTCTGCTTTCCCGTCTAGCGGGGATAGGTTTTTGTGCTCCTGTAGCCTGTTGCAGTCCATTTCTCCACCCTGTTGATTTGAAGTAGGCGGGTGGACACTGGAAGATGCCATTGGAACTTGTGGCTGTCCGACGTAACCCGGAAGGGCGAGTTTTTTCGCTCTGCACAGCGCATGCGCTTTTTTGGGGGGGGGCGGGGCTGAGCATCTTCTTCTGCTTTTTCGGTTGAAATGTGGCAGTGGGTGACCGCATGTGCCCCCGCCTGGATGGCAAAGCCACTACATTTCATAGAATAAGCGCCCATTGAAAAGGACTGCTGAGCTATCAGTTAATTGACAATAATTTCATTTAATCAACTAAATTCTCATCTTGCCACATCATAGCATCTGTTTCTTAGTGCAGCAAAGTGACAACAGGAGCAGCAGCAACTAAGAGAAACTCTTCAGTGGAACACATAAAAATGAAATTGTAGTTATTTATAGCTCTAAACAATTTTCACAGTTGACTAAAAATAGGTCATTTAGTGAGTGTTCTCCATCTTTGTCCCAGACATATTAACGAGTGTATGCACTTGTGTGTTAAACTCATTTATGCCTCCAATGGGATCTTACACACGCCCTGTTAGCATCACGTTTTTTTTCACCGTGACAGACTTCAGCGTGATGTTCAGCATCTTGCATTTCCTCCCAACTCCCTCATGTCATGCTAGAACCATTTTAGTACCACTGCAGCACCTGGATGCTTTAATGTGAGAACAGACGTCACGTAACCAGTGATCAAACCATTTGAAATAAGAGTTAGCATCTCTAGGCTTCTAAATATAACCTCAAAGCAGTATGTTGAGTAAACCGTGACACCTACCAGCCTCTGATAATCCATACAGATCAATCCTCAGATGTTTAGTGGATTTAAAACAAATAGAGTTGGTGTGATGAAATTGTCTTAATGTGTGAGGTTATTTTTATTAGTTTCATACAGAATTAAATGATACTGTAATGTATGGCTAAAACTTGCATCGTCAAAGATAACAGGAAAGTTACATCCGCTCACATTATCGCAGGAGAAACTTTGACTGGTCTTGGCCTGGGAAATCTTTTTGTAAAGTAGTGCTTCCCTCTTGTGGCGCTTGGGTAGAATAGGTGAAAATTCAACAAAATGATTAAATGTGAAAGGAGAGAAACATCATCGCCACTACAGATGGTTTCTGTGGTGACTAAAAATGTGTTCATAGATAAAAGTCAGTGGTTTGGCCTCTGAACTTTTGTAAGTCAGGTTTGATTGTTAAGACGTGGAACGTGTTACAGCCATCCATCTTCTACCGCTTATCCGGGTATCTAGGTTGCTGGGGAAGCAGTCAAAACAGAGCAGGCCAGACTTCTGCCCGGTTCACATAGCACCGTGATCTCCATGATCCCTCCTGCAGGTGGTGAGCCCACTGGAGAGTGGACCCATATGGCTTCTTTGGGTACACTAGGTCCTTGATGGAACTTTTTTTAATGGACCACTCTTGGCCTGGCCATTCACCCAGGATAGGTTTGTCTTGGGAGACCCTACCAGGGCCAAGTTGCCCCCGACAATATAGCTCCACTGATCATTAGGGCTATAGAACCTCTTCACCACAATAAGGTGGCGATCCACAAAGGGGTAACATTTAACATTTAACAGTGAATTTTTGCTGGATGATAACATGTGATGAAATGTTAGGATAGAAATATAACTCACTTTGGAAAGTGAATGTGATTATTTTGTGGATTATGCCATTTTATTTAGAGGGATAACTTTAAAGTTAGTATTTTTTGCAATCTGTTGTATGTTTGTTCATGTGCCTTGTTGTGTTTTCCTATTTCTGGCTTGATATATTTATATGTATCTATTTTTAAATGAGTTCTCTAACTGCCTTGTCCAAACACAGTATCACAGAAAACACTTGAAATTTGGTAAAGACACAATTAGAATGTGGTGGTGAAATACCAACGGTTAGTTTAGCGACTCATTTATGAATTATTAAGAATTTATTGCACACAAATGTCTTAAACAGAAGTCAGAACCCCACTGTATGAGATGAGTTATTTTGTGCAATTGTGTGAATTATTAAATTATCTGTCTAGATTTGTAACGGGTGAGTTTTGTACTCTTGTATTATGCAACTTTTCGCTCATACATTTTCATGTTTTCTTGTAAATCCATTTCTTTTGTTGTATTTTTTTTTCTTTCTCAAATTGGCACATTTGTTCCTGTAAATTTTAAATTCTCATCAATTTGCAGTCTTTTTGTGGGAATTTAAAGCTTTCCTCCCATACAGTACTGACTTACTCAAGTTTATTTGTTCCTTTTTTTCTCATGCGCATTTGCATTTTTGCCTTGAAAATGTGTTAAAGTTTTCCCTCAGAATTCTTAGTTGTTTTGTGTTTTGTTATCAGAAGTGCAAAAAGCCACTGAATCTGGACAAAAGAGCTGCATGTGGTTCTGAAGCCATAAGTTGAAGACCTCTGGTCTATAATTTAAAAAATGATTTATCGTTGCAGTGTTACATGCAAAACACCTTTCAGGCTGTTTTGGCATTCTTTAAAGTGGCTGCAAGTAGCGTAGATATTGACTCAATAAATGCATGGCAAAAAGGGAAACGTGCACTTAAAGCTTAATGAATACAAGTCATATGAGTGTTTGTGGAAACGTCACCTCTGTTATAGAAAGGGACTCTCGATATCAGTGCTGTGAGGTTTCCTGATCTTGCTGTGAGGAGGAAGCAGAGGATGGAGCCAAAAATTTAGGGAGGGAGTAGCAACAAGTTATTGTTCTACTTTAATGTCTTAAGCACACTTCTAGAGCTACAGCCACACTAGCATAACTGGATTTAGAAGTGACGGGAATTTCAAGCAAAAACAGTCTCTGATGATCTCTGAGCGCTATCCACAAAGTGCCAAAATGATTCAAATAGAGATGCACTAGTAAAATTTTGAGTCACTACTTAGATTACTATGTACCAAGCATTACATTACATTACGCTGGGAGGAGTACATTACTATGTACTCCTCCCAGCGAGCACTGGAAGGAGACCCCGGGGCAGACCCAGGACTCGCTGGAGAGACTATGTCTCCCAGCTGATCTGGGAACGCCTGGGTATCCTGTCTGAAGAGCAGGAGCAGGTGGCTGGGGAGAGGGAAGTCTGGGCTTCTCTGCTTAAACTGCTGCCTCCGCAACCCAGACCTCCGGAAAAGTGGTAGAAGATGGATGGATGGACTTAGATTATTAAGTTGGTGATTGTGAATACCAGTTGTTTTTACCTCCACCAAGGAGGTAAAGTGATCAGGGCAGTTTGTCTGTCTGTTAGCAGGATTACACAAAAACTACTGAACGGATTTTGATGAAATTGTCACCAGAGGTGAACCTTGGGCTAAGGATGAACCTATCAGATTTTGGAGATAATCCATGAGTACATACCTCTGCCAAGGTCTTATCTAGCAATGTTGAAGCTAGAAACTATGGGATGGATTTTGATGAAATTTTCACCAGACGTTACACTTGGTCTACGGATCAACCCATTACATTTTGGATGTGACCCATGAGTGCACGCCTCCACCAAGGCCCTGTCTCCCAATGTAATGTGACTGTCCATCCGTCCGTCCATCCGTCTGTCAGCAGGATTGCCAAAAACTACTATACCAATTTGGAGGTACGGAAGAAGGTATGGATGGATGGATGGAGGTACGGACGGAGGTATGGATGTACATACCTACAGAGGGATGGGTGGATGAATTGAGCCTTGGCAGAGGTATGCAGTCTCTGAGTGTCCTCTACTTTGTTTTTATTTTCATGTATGCCATATTTAATGCAAGGGAAACAAATAAATATGCATTCTGAAAAGTAACAAAATTATTCAGTCCTGGATGTTTTCTGAATTTTCAGCTGAAGGTTATCATTGTCTGCAATACACCAATTAAATATCGGCCCCTGCCATCAGTGAATTTGCTGATAGGTCGATATCGCAAGGGTGAATATCGGGCCAAAACTGATATATCCACTGATACATTGGTGTGTGGCTAATTAAAATTAAAACAAAAAAAGGCTTACAGTAGTTCCCTTCACTTGTAATACTGTAAATATAATGTAGAAAGTATAAAAGTAAGTTATGAATTAAAATGAACTTTTCTTGATATTCAATTTTTTTTAAATGCATTTGTACATTTCCTATTTTCAGCTGCATGCAACTACCATGACTCTGTTTGATTTGATTATTGAGCAGCACTGATGTAATTAAGTAACAGATTTATTGTTTCAGGCACAGTTTCAAACTGCATCAAGAAAATTTAAATGTAAACACCACTGACTGGTATAGAGGGTATGCATGTGATGTGGCAGTTAAAAAACTCGTGGCAGTTAAAAAAAGACTGAGTGGCAAAAATGAGTGGCAGCATTAGGGTGTATGCAGTAAAACCCCAGAAATACATACAGTATTCAATCACAGCAGTACACAGAGTACCTGCCTGCATTGTGGAGAGATAATCTTATAATTCCATCTCGTATTAATTGGTTAAATAAATAATTAAATGCTCTCAATCAGTTCTTCACTTATGTGTTCCTTTGTCTTTACCCACACATTACTACAGTCAAGTAAATGGTGTGGTGTTACCATCTTAAGTAAAAAAAAGTACTGTGTACATTGCTATGACTAAATATTTTGTGTGAATTTTATGTTTTGCTGCATACAAACTAAAGCTGTCACATGTGATTGCCACTCAGTGCTGTGTTGCTATAGTAACTGTCCTGTAACTGCCAAGAATTCTGTTCAAATGCATCCCTTCTATGGACCTCGTTTTTAATTGATTTTTCTAGAAATGATTCAGCTTTATATGAAAACAAAAGCAGAAAATTTATGTGAAAAATTTACTGGCTTGCAAAAAAATACAGGGAAAAAAGGCAAATTTAAGAAAAAAAAATTACCAAACGATGAGAAGTGGCTAATTTAATGGAAAAATTGTGACTTTATGAGAAACACTTACAAATTGACATAAATGTCACAAATTTATGAGAAAACAATTTCAAATTGGCATGAAAGATTTCCAGGTTTATTGGGAGAAAAAAAAGGAATTTGGAAGATAAATGTTGACAGGCCATTTTTATAACGCAGCAATTTAAAGCTCAGATTTGTTTTGTAAATCCCTGCAGATATTTAGGACATCATTTGCTCAAAGTGACTCCATCATAGAGGTTGTTGACTCTTGGATCAAACTAAGATTTTTTTTTTTAATAATTTTGGAAAAATATGGCCATCCCTAAAATTTAGCATCATATTTGGGTGTTGTTCTTTCTGTGTGTGACTCGTGTTTGCTGTGTCTGATCTGCCCCACGCGTGGTATTGTTGAGGGGCTCTGGTGTTTCTATTCAGTGAGGCGCGGTGTTGTGTTAGTGAATTTAGAAGTGTCATCAGCAGCTCCAGCCTCGGCTTTATTCCTCTATTCACCCCGGCTGTCTTTGTCTCCGCTCTGCCCCTCTGTCCTAAAAACAGCCCGTGTGAATTCATGTGAGCCGTCTCTGAACACGTGACTGAAGCACTAATGTGGCAATGCTTTGCCTCACTGCGCTAACATGATTTTCTTAAATCTGCCATAATCATTTTTTATTTAATCATTTTAATATCATTATTTTATGAAGCAGCTGGGCAATATGGTAGTGCTAGAAGATCAAAGGTTTGAAAATTTACTGTGGAGCCATTTTGAACATGTTTGTCTATTAAAACAAAGGTATAGCAGATACAGTATGTTTTGACAAAACTGTACAGTGCTGTGGAAAAAATGTTTGCCCCTTCCTGATTTCTTATATTTTTATTTTTTTTTGCATATTTGTCCCACTCATATGTTTCAGATCAGCAAACAAATTTTAGTGTTAGACAAAGCCTGATTACTGCCAGCTGAATCAAGAAATCACTTAAATAGAACCTGTCTGACAAAGTGAGGTTGGATAAAAGATCTCAATCATCATGTTGTGATCTAAAGAAATTCAAGAACAGATGAGAAACAAAAACCCAGGACAACATCTAAAGAACTGCAGTTTGGACCAGTTTGGACATTGGTCCATGATTCAGCAATAAGAACGAGACTGAGCATCCATGGGAGAGTTCTAGGGTTGCAGCTATCGATTATTTTACTAATCGAGTAATCTGTCACTCTAATCGATTGATTAATCGAGTAATTGGACATTTTATTTTGTTTTTGTTTTTTTGTATTGAAGAATCTTGCATTGACCAACATGTGCAGAACTTTCTTTCCTAAAGAGCAGTAGTAATTGTACCATACACTCAATAACACAGGTACACATTTATTGCAGTGTTTATTGCATATAACCCCATTTGCATTTGCTGCACTATATTATGCCTTTAAACTGTGACAACAAAATTGTTGATGTACATCATTAGGTGCCAATCATTAATGTAGTATTAGCAGATAAAATAAAACAAACCTGTAAAGTTTTTATAAAAACATTTTTTACAATTGCTTAAGTAAAATAAATAAAACAAGAAAAATAACTAAATAAAGTTAAAAATAAATAAAATAAAAGTTCAATTTTAGAATGTTTCCGGGCACAAGCCTCAGCTGTTTTGAAAAAAATATAAATACCAATCATCATAAACAAAACCGTTATACTGAATTACAGCTGATTTGACAATGCCCCACTTTCATAGTAACATGTAGATCTGTGTCAACGGCATTAAAACAAGGCTATTAATCAGTCCTTCCAGGATTTAGCGATGTTGCGATTGTGTCAGTTCACACAAAATCAGCCAGTCAGCGTGTTATGTCCATAACCAATACTCCAATAATGAGGCTGAAGATGCAGTCGAACGGAACTTTATTAAACAGACTCACACTAACCGAAGGCGCTCCTGTACAAACAGAGGTGCTGGTCGTAAAGACAGCGTGCCTCTTCCGGGCTGGGAAAAGCAAAGAGTGCTTTAAAACTTTAGTGATGTGATTTCTCTGTCCTTTCTGTGCTCCTCCATCTTCCTCCTACTGACAGTCCAGCTACAGTCTCTCTTCTCTGCCTCTCCGTCTACATCTTCTCTGGTTAATCCACAATTCTCTCTGACAGCTCTTTATTTACCTTGTTCACTGTTTTATTCCTCTTCCCTCTCGTTCTCGTGTTCCTCCCTCGCTTCTCACTCTCCTTAAGTGTGAGCAGTTGAACACAAGGAGGTGTTTAAGTTTACAGCTTATGTAAATAAAGGTGGGTGAAGTTTGTAGGCAGGAGGCTGGAAGGTACTGATGAACAGTTGGGGATGTATTTGGGCCAAATTACATTTTCATTCGAAGGTGTAGAGGGAAAGCTGTAGAAGCAGACAAGCTTGCTTGTGTGCAGCCTCATTAGAATTAATGTCCAACAGTGGGACAAGAGACTTTAAAGAAGAAAAACTCTTTGACCTAAAAACAGTAGGTAAGAAAGAGTGAAGATGGCTTGTTAATGGCAGACAAGCTTTCAAAATATAAGTGAGAGGATTTCTAAATTGTAAACTGATTGCATAATTTGCAGTCTTTTTGGAGTAACATATACAGTAACACATTAATAGTTAAGTCAACCTCTAGTTTCTTAGTCAGAAAGTCACTTGCGCATTTGATGTGTTTCTGTTTTTAGATTGTACACAATTGTTTCGTCTTGTTGTGGATTTAACTCAGTTATATTTTATTTTATTTGTGAAGCCCTTGATGGAGTTTCGTTACAGAATGGAGGTTGTGTCGTTCGGCTCTCTTGGCAACAAAAGTACAGTATTAGACTCTCCAGTGTTGGGTGCTTAATCCCTGTCAGACCCCTGTGAAGATTGTAGCCGTGGTGTGGTCGTGCTGACAAGGAGTCAGAGTAGCAGCTAAGAAGCTCTGCTTTGGGAATGGGTGGGGGAGAATCCATTCAGTGTAGGATCACGATACTTTGCGTCCATGATATTGTATCAATTCTGACACCAGTATCGGCTTCTTGGGTACCAGAGTAATGAAAAGTAACTTGATGGTACTAAATGCTCACTGTCTGGTTAGGTCAGAAAAAAAAGGAGGGACTTGTGAGATCTAACTGCGGCATGGACAAGACTAAAGCCCGATTTATGCCTCTGCTTCACAGTGACGCCATAGCCGAAGCACGTGGCCAATGCCATTATCCGCAATTTTTGCTTGTGCGCTGGCAGAAGGTATTGTATTGCCAGAATGGGTGTCTGCTGATGTGCAGAGTGATTTGTGTTCCTTGTGTGTTTTTATTTATTAAACAGCAAGGGACAAGAGCAGATTGTGATGGAGTTGGAGCTATTAAATGTTAAACTTTTCATTACTTTTCATGTGATTGCTGTAACAGCGAAAAAAGAGAAGACTTTAGAGAAAACGTTTTGTGTGATCATCACCACTGCTGTCATTTGACAATCTATGTAATTAATGGCATTAGGACGTGGGATACAAATGTCCTGCATCTGCCAACTTCCTTAATATTCTCTTGAATTTGGACCACTTTTTATTCGACTCCCTTTGGAAGTGGCACCACAGTGAATGAGCCAGGAAATGTGAAAGGAGGAGAAAAAGTGGACCAATCATTGCTCTTGTGGTCTGTATTGCAGCAACGTGTTCTGGAGAGGTGCATGTCGGGCGATGCAGTGGACGATGACGTCACTACTCCATTGGGTCATAAATTAGACTTGAGACTGGGATAGGAAATCATAATGTATGATATTGCAATACTCAGCATAGTGTATTGTGGCCCAAGTAAAGTGATGATATCGTCAGGTATCGCCAACCTTTTGGCTGAGGGCTACTTGAATTTTTTTATTTATTCACACATTCCAAATACATCGCAAAGCCAGTCTTGTAAAGAAAAAAAAAATTTAGAAGCTGCTGTTTAAAGGGCTCATTGACTGCACTTTTTCCAAATTTCAGCACTTCACACATGTCTTAATGAAGTGATTGTGACATATTTTGTTCACATTTTCTTTAATTTTTTTAAATTATTGAAGCAAATTTGTTTTGTATTTTTCCTGGCTTTCTTGAAATGCTCTTATTTAAAGCCTGTCACTTTAAGAATGATCCTTTACCTACTCAACTCCACCCTCCCTCTTATGTCAGTTAGCCCTTAGCTGACTAGCTTATAGCCTCCTAGCTCAGATGAACGGCTATGGTTCATTGATTCCCAGTCGATGGTGCATCACTCTGGCCCATCTCCCAATAATATTGCTGTGATTCCACAACAGATCTCTAGCACTATGCGCTGGACACCCCCCACCCCCTTTCCCAGATCACTCTGTGGGACTGTGCTCTGGAGTTGCATGGAGGATGGTGAGGGAGCTGTCCTCCGAGTTATTTAGCACTGGGTTCTCCATGAACATGCTTCAGTGATCGGGAAGGGGCGGCCACCTTCTGGCTGTCCCCCGGCCCAGTTGCAAGAGCTGTTCCATCACGGGCGGGGCCGACTATCCAAGGCCAACCGGAGATCCGCAGGACTACGGTATCACTACGTCAAGACAGCATTCTGATTTAGAGGCGTTTAGTCATAATCCCACAGATGGTTAATGGTTAATGGTAAATGGTAAATGGCGTTCACCTACAGCGAGGAAAATAAGTATTGAACACATCAACATTTTTCTTATTAAACATATTTCTGATGGAGCCATTGACCTGAGATTTTCACCAGATATCAGTAACAGCCCAAGTAATCCATACATACAAATAAATCAAGGCAGCTGTGTTCACAAAACAAGTTTTATTTAAACAAGTGCAATGACACAGGGAATAAGTAATGAACACATGAAGAAAAGAGGTGCAAAATGGCATAAAAAGAAACCAGCAGAAATCCATCAGAATTTAGGAAGCCATCCCATCCCCCATCAGTGCAAATTAATTTCAGCTGGTTAAGTCCTGACTGATAGCCTTTAACTGTTTGACTGCCTGTGGTGCTCCATTGTGCCGTTTCCTCCACTCCCTCTAGTGGTCAAGGTTTTTTCAAGAAAATATTCAGTTCAAATGTCACGGATTTCCAAAGCTATAACTTGAAAGCAGTAAGAGATAATGGCTTACTGTCAATTAGAAAGATGTAGAATATGATCCAAAGTTTGAGATACGAGTAAATTTATGCATCTAATTTGCATAATGCCACGGCAGCCAAATCAAATTACACAACTTTCAGTCAAAAACGGACTTTGGACATATTTACACAAAGGATGGTTTAGTTTTTGTCACCATTTTTTGTTCTGGGTTTTTGTTATCTTCACAGTATATAAGATAAGATAAGATAAGATAAGCCTTTATTAGTCCCACAATGGGGAAATTCCAGGATTGCAACAGCACAGGGATAGCAACACTCAGAGCAACAATCAGAAGGCAAGAAAAAACAAGAACAGCTAGTAAACATATGTACATATTACTATAAATAAATATATATATATATATATATACAGTATATATATATATATATATATATATATATATATATATATATAGACACACAGTGCGGAGCATTATGGTTGGTGAATGTGCAGCAGAAAGTCTAAGCTCTCTCTCCGCGGATGCGGCGGGCCAGCTGGAAGTCTTTGGGCATGATGGTGACCCTCTTAGCGAAGAAGAGACCCACCAGGTAGGCCTCCCTGGCCTCCTGCAGAGCCATGACAGCGAAGCTCAGGAAGTGCAGGTCAGTCTTGAAGTCCTGAGCGATCTCCCTCACCAGGCGCTGGATGGGCAGCTTACGGATGAGCAGCTCCGTGGATTTCTGGTAGCGACGGATCTCTCTCAGAGCCACGGGCCTGTGACGGTGAGGCTTCTTCACTCCGCCGTTGGCTGGAGCGCTTTTCCGAGCAGCCTTGGTGGCTAGCTGCTTCCTGGGGGGCTTTTTCCTCCAGTAGATTTTAGTAGTAGTAGTAGTAGATTAGTTTATTTGACAGGGACAGTGCAATAAACATAGACAATTAATCAAAGACAATCAATCTGATGTGTTGCACATAGAGTGTATAGCTATTAGCTAATTTGCAACTCTTGTCCCTGGATGGGCTTTAGAAAAAAGAATCAAGATAAAAAATATACACAATAACCACATACATCAATGCAGAAAAATTATAAATACACAATTATAAATATTATAAATATTATAAATACACAAATATAACAGCCTGACTCACATTTAACATAAATATTATAAATATTATAAATACACAAATATAACAGCCTGACTCACATTTAACACATATAACATAACTCACATTTGCCTATTTTTTACGGGCGGTCTGCTTGGTTCTTGCCATCGCTCTTTATTATTCTGTCTTATATTTCTTGCACGCCGCCTAAACTCCAGCCCGGCACCCGCGTTGTTTTCGCTACAGTTCCCGGTATGTCGAGTTTCACCGTTAGCACCGGGTGGCGGTTGAGTGCTAGCTAGCACTAGCTCTTCCTGCTGTAACGTCTCCTGCTGTAAACAGTGGCTCCGTCCGCCGACTCGGGAGACCTTTGGGGCGATCTGTGTGTCCATGATATATATATATAGAGTGAAAGGTGTAGAAAGAAGAAGGAAGATTAAAAAAAAGGCTGTTGCAACGGGCAGCCAACTCGTGTGGCGCCACCGGTCCGGCGGAACCGGAACCAGAAAATCAGTACAATGTAAACAAACAAAGAAATTTGTCACTTACCACTGGCCAGGCGGCTCGCTTCGTCCATTTTCGCCATCCTGGTCGTTATTTTGTCTTCTCTCGGTCATTTTCGCTTTCTCTCCCACATCCAGAAACTGTTATGATTATTCCACCTTAATTTCGCTTTTATTCCGCCGCAGTTTATCTCATATGATGACCGGGAACCAGCGCAATTGTTCTGTCCAGTCACATGGCGCTGGGGTAGATGGCAAGTGAACATCAACTAGCTTTTCCCACCTTCTGTTATAACAAAATGTAGATATTTACCTTCATAAGCTAAATAATGTCTTTTTAGAATCATAGCAAATTTGGCAGCAAATGCCTCCTCCTTCTTGCAATCGATCACCATTTGTTTACAAACTCTTCTCTGGTGTCCCAGAAGTGAGTTTTTTTTTGGGGGGGGGGGGGGGGTTGGGGGGGGTATTTGGGGGCCATTAGTCCTCCAAGGCAAGAACAGTAAGTTATACTGTCTACCACCTTGTGAGGTATACTTAGTACAACTGGGGATTTATTATGGTTTAAGGCCACGTCACATGACAGTCGCAGAACTGTAACACAGACACTCCACAGCGCGACCTGTCCATGAAACCAAGACTGACAAAAGGGTTAAAAAGGTCTGTGAATATTAGATTGTCGCACCACAGAGAACTCATGATGGGTAGAAGCAAAGAGCTCTCTCTAAAATCTCTGCTGAATGTTCCAGTGAGCACTCTCTAAAATCTCTCTCTGCTGAATGTTCCAGTGAACACTGTTGGAGCCATCATTCGGAGGTGGAAAGAACATCATTTTACCATAAACCGGCCACGAAGAAACCAGCTGAAATCCATCAGAATTTAGGAAGCCATCCCATTCCCCATCAGTGCAAATTAATTTCAGCTGGTTAAGTCCTGACTGATAGCCTTTAAAAAGGTCTGTGAATATTAGATTGTCACACCACAAAGAACTCATGATGGATAGAAGCAAAGAGCTCTTTCTAAAATCTCTGCTGAATGTTCCAGTGAGCACTGTTGGAGCCATCATTCGGAAGTGGAAAGAACATCATTTTACCATAAACCGGCCATGACCAGGAGCTCCTCACAAGATTTCTGACAGAGGAGTCAAAAGAATTATCAGAAGAGTTATCCAAGAGTCAAAGACCACTCGTGGGGAGTTCCAGAAAGACCTGGAGTTAGCAGGTACTGCTGTTTCAAAGAAAACAATAAGTAATGCACTCAACTCAATGGGCTCTATGCCCGCTCACCTCGCAAGACTCCATTGCTGAAGAAAAAGCATGTTGAAGCACATATAAATTTGCTGCACAACATTTGGCCAAGCCAGTAAAATACTGGGAGAATATAGTCTGGTCAGATGAGACCAAAATTGAACTTTTTGGATGCCACAGCACATAGCATGTTTGGAGGAGAAATGACACTGCACATCAGCCCAAAAACACCGTGCCAACAGTGAAGTGTGGAGGTGGGAGCATTATGATGTGGGCATGTTTTTCAGTACATGGTACAGGCAGCCTGACTTCATATAATTGAAGGAAAGATGAATGGACAAATGTACAGAGATATCCTTGATAAGAACCTGTTGCCAGCTGCCAAGATGCTGAAGATGAAATGAGGATGAACATTTCAGCAAGATAATGATCCCAAACACACAGCCAAGGAAACTCTCAACTGGCTCCAGAGAAGGAAACGAAAACTGCGAGAATGAATCCAACTGAGAATTTATGAAATGAACTGAAGATCAGAGTTCATAGAAGACACCCACGGAACCTTCAAGATTTGAAGACAATTTGTGTGGAAGAACGGGCTACAATCACTCCTAAGCAATGCCTGCACCTAGTTTCTCCATACAGGAGGCGTCTGGAAGCTGTTATTACCAACAAAGGCTTTTCTACTAAATATTAAATGAATTTCACCAAGTGTGTTCAATACTTATTCCCTGTGTCATTCCACTTTAAGAACCGAAGAATCAATGCATTTACTGACAAAGGAATTATTAATACAAGATTGGAAGATAGTTTATGATGAAAATGACATAAATAGAGCATATGATAAATTTTTACAAATATTTCAATCATTGTACAATAAATACTGTCCTATAAAACAATACAGTGACAGACAACAAAAAAAAATATTCCTTGGGTCACCAAGGGGTTAATAAATGCATGCAAAAAGAAGAATACATTATATAAACAATTCATTAAATGCAGAACGGTGGAAGCTGAGATCAAATGTAAAAGATACAAAAATAAGCTTACTACTATAATGAGGACCTGTAAGAAAGAATATTACAACAGAATACTAGAGGATAACAAAAATAACATAAAAGGAATATGGCAAGTACTCAATGGGATTATTAGTAATCGTCCTAAGAATGCAAATTATCCAGAATATTTTATCGAAAATGGCAATTTGATAAATAATATGGAAGATGTGGTCAGTGGTTTCAGTAAATTTTTTGTAAACATTGGTCCTGAATTAGCAAAATCAATAGTGACACCAGAAACAAACTACAGTGGTTCTGTGAATGAAATAGAAGATAGAAATCCAAACACAATCTTTTTGGGTGCAGTTACTGAAAAGGAAATTATCGAGACTGTGAGTAAATTTAAGAACAAAAAATCAACGGACTGGAATGAAATTGACATGACAATAGTGAAAAAAGTAATTGAGGGAATTGTTAAGCCACTCACCCACATCTGTAACCTGTCATTTCAAACTGGTACATTTCCAGACAAAATGAAAATAGCAAAAGTAATACCTCTATACAAAACAGGAGACAGTCATTGTTTCACAAATTACAGGCCAGTCTCTTTACTCTCACAATTCTCCAAAATACTTGAAAAAATCTTCACTAAGAGACTGGATGATTTCACTGAAAAACACAACCTCCTTACAGATAGCCAGTATGGTTTTAGAGCAGATAAATCTACATCTTTGGCACTGATCGAACTTATAGAAGAAATTACTAGTTGTATAGATAAAAAAAAATGTTGCTGTAGGAGTATTTATAGATTTAAAGAAAGCTTTTGACACCATTGACCACAGAATACTACTAAGGAAACTGGAAAGGTATGGGATAAGAGGGGTTGGACTGAGTTGGGTGGAAAGTTATTTAAGTAACAGACAACAATTTGTACAAATTGGAGAGCACAAATCACCCTTCATGGACATCACTTGTGGTGTGCCCCAGGGGTCAGTTTTATATATAAATGACATATGCCAAGTATCAAAAATTCTGAAATTTATTTTGTTTGCGGATGACACAAATATCCTTTGCACTGGTGAGAATTTGCAGCAGGTTTTAGAGGTGGTCACAACTGAAATGGAAAAATTAACGCAGTGGTTCAACAAAAATAAATTATCTCTAAATCTAAAAAAAACAAAGATTATGTTGTTTGGAAATTATAAAATAAATCATGAAATAATGGTAACGATAGATGATACCAGAATAGAAACAGTACAGGAAAATAAGTTTCTGGGGGTGACGCTAGACAATAAAATCTGCTGGAAACCTCACATCAGTCACATCCGGGCTAAATTAGCAAAATGTATAGGCATACTGGGGAAGACAAGACACTTCTTGGACTATAAATCATTGGTCTTATTGTACAATTCACTGTTTTTACCTTATCTTAACTACTGTGTAGAAGTCTGGGGAAACACCTACAAGACCAACCTACAGTCAATATGCACATTACAAAAAAGAGCTATAAGGATAATAAACAATGCAGGATATAGAGACCATACCAATTCGTTGTTCTTAAAGTCACATGTCATAAAGTTCATCGATTTAGTTAAATTTAAGACAGCACAAGTAATGTACAGGGCAATTAATAATCAACTACCAACTAATATACAAAAAATATTTAAAAAAAGAGACAATGATCATAATTTGAGGGGAGACTTAAACTTTACAAAACCCAAGATACGAACAACCAAGAAAAGTATGTGCATATCTGTCTGTGGGGTGGATTTGTGGAACAGTCTAGAGCCGGAACTGAAACTATGTACAAACAGAAATCAATTCAAAAAGAGGTATAAGCACCATTTGCTGAAAGGATATATGTTAGAAGGGTAGTGGTTATATGTACGATTCATTATGTTCACTCTGGGACATTATGGGACACTATGGAATGGGGGGTGGGACAGCACTGTGTATATCTGTGTTGTTTGAGGCTGGTTTTGATGTATGGACTTCATTGTATGTTAGAATGGATGGGTGTTAATGTTGATTTGTAAAAAATACAGTAAATTGTTTACTTGGGGTCTTAAAGGTGGTAATTTGTATAAAATTCACATGGGTGTATCTATGGAAAAGAGGAGATGGAATTAATAAGTGTTCACTTCTTCCTTCTCCCTTTCGAACAGTGTATAATGTTACTTTATTGCATTTGCCATTTACTTGTATTTGTTATAATTTTGTGTTCGAAATAAACTATCTATCTATCTATCTACTTTATTAAATATAACTTGTTTTGCAAACACAGTTGCCTTGATTTCTTTGTATGTATGGATTACATGGGTTGTTACTGATAGCTGGTGAAAATCTCTGGTCAGTGGCTCCATCAGAAATCTGTTTAATGAGAAAAATGTTGATGTGTTCAATACTTATTTTCCTCGCTGTACATGGCGTATTTTACACATCTCTGGATGACCAAAGCGCTTTACAGATCCTGCTATCCACCCATTCATGCACACATTCACACACTGATGGCGGCGGAGCCACCGTACACAGATGCTGGCCTTACCCACCAGGAGCAACTGCGGGCTCAGTGTCTTGCTCAAGGATACTTTGACATGCAGACTGCAGACAGAGCGGGAATCCAACCCCTCACCCTCTGATCAGTAGTTGGCCACACACCTGTGCCACAGCCGCCCCCAGATGGTAGCTTCGCACCAGTGGCTACTCAGCCAAGCACACGCACCAAATGTCTGAAGCTGCCGTTCCTCTCATACTGAGTGGGATTACTGTTGCAGCAACAATCAATCAATCAGGCTTTATTTATAAAGCACTTTTCATGCAATGTAGCAGATCAAAGTGCTGTACAAAATAGCAAGCACCTAAAGCCATAACATAGTCTCACCTACCCCCACCCCCCCACACACACACATACATACACTCACAACACACCAACTAATGGACCTACCATATAAAACCATGTAAATCCCACCATATAAAGCATTAAAACTGAACTGAGGAAGTGCCATCAGTGAGGAAAAAGTAGGATAAACTCACCTGTCTCACGATGGTCTAATACCATCTATTAGTGGATGAACAAGCCAACACTTGGTGAATTCTGCTTCACAATGATAGGAAGAGCCAACATCGAAGGATTAAAAAGTGGTGTCGCTATGAATGCTTGGCTGCCACAAGCCAGTTATCCCTGTGGTAACTTTTCCGACACCTCCAGCTTAAAACCCCAAAAGTCAGAAGGATCATGAGGCCCCGCTTTCGTGATCTGTATTCATAATGAAAATCAAGATCAAGCGAGCTTTTGCCCTTATGCTCCAGGGGAAGTTTCTGTCCTCCCTGAGCTTGTTAGGACACCTGTGTTACAGTGAGCATCCTGCTACCAGTGTTAGCTCGGGGGCTAATAGCTTCGGGGCTAATAGGCTACCTTGTGCACGCCTTCCATCTACATGACAGACAGCTAGGGGGGCCAATAATAGAGCAGTGGGCTGGTCTCATGAATGGCAGTGGGTTGGTTTTTCTAGACATGACCTACAAACACACCATTTTTCAGTCAATGGCCCCTTTAAAATTAGTTTGAGTGACGCTGCTGCTCTAAAGTGATAACCACATACCTCAGTTTTTCAACCATGCCCCTGACATATTCTTCTCTAGTGGTATACAAGTAACTGTTGAATTCAACTTTTATAGTTGGGATGCTCCAGTAGCACTTTTTTCAGACCAAGTATGCATATGAGTAAATTTCTTTGATAACACAGATTTTGAGTATCTGTACCACTACTTAATAACTGATGTAACTCTCTTTCTGTAGATTTTTTGGTCTTGATGTGGTGTATCAGCACAAGTTTGTGGGCAGGGGTACTAGTAATAAACTCTGACATATGATATGATAGTGATATCAGTGCATCAGTATTTGTCTGTACAGTGTCTGTGTTCTATCAACATGTTTTTTGTAAAATAAAGAAAGCTCTGTTGCAGCACAGGCCAACTGACAGAGGACAGTTCTTAGATGGATCATACATTTGAGAAACATCTTGTTGCAGTCTGCTCCATTAGTCTTTAACTGAAGATGACATCTGCCTGTGTTTTGAACTATTCATGGCATGTAGTACCCATTTTTTAAATCTAGATCTAGTCATGCATTATTTGGCAATTTTAGAGGATGTATGTTTTGATGGTGGATGTTTTGAAATCATGTGAGATACAGGGAACAGAAGAGAGAAAGTCAGACAGACAGAGAGAAACCTCTCTGCTCACAGTCATCATGTGTTTGGTCACCCTCATACCGAAGGCAATAAAGAATCAGGGCAGAACAGATGCATATTCTCCTCTGACTCACACATCACATTATGTTATTTTTATTCTAGTTGACTCTTCCATGATTAGCCTTCACAGCCAGTAAAACACTGTCCACCAATGGAGAGACGAGCACAGAATAATGCTCCCAATCCACGCTGGTTTTCACTTTTACAGTTGGAGGAAACAAGTAGAAAAGTCAGAGATGTTTGTTAGAGGGTGATGAAGTGGAGGGCAGGAGATGAAGATGCAGGGGTGTGCTGGATGCTGTTTGCATGGCCGTCAACCTCTTTTAGCATCTCCACTTTCACCCCCCACCCCTTTTATCTTTACTCTCCCTTTCTCTCACTCTCTGTCCCCTTAGCTGCACTCAGGTGTCAATGAAAAGAGGAGTGAGGGGATGACAGCACAGCTACTGCTGATTGTAGAAGGGTAGAGAAGGAGGGAGAAACACACACACACAGACACACATGCATATTAGCTACCATTCACTTTTGGTTATCCAAGAAACATAAACAGTAATGCTTGTTGGCAGTCCATTTGTTATCATTTTGAGAGTCTCAGACAGTCGCATTAATTAAAAAATGCTGATATTTATGGATTTTAACAAAGGTCAAAAACATGTAGGTTTAGGGCGCTCGCGCACGCAGCGACCAGCAGCGGTGGCTTGTCACCAGACTGCAAACCAAGTCTACCTACGGGTACAAATAAGTAACAAAAAAAAAAAAAAAAAAAAAAAAAAAAAAAAAAAAAGGTCACACACACAAAGTCTTGGTTTATATTTTTGTTGTGCTTGACTAAACAGCATTAGAAAAATATCCAAATTAGAAAAACAGCATGTAGCTGCTGATGAAGAACAACCCAGAGGATGTGGAATGCAGTGACACGCTTCATGACATTCATACA
Source organism: Pholidichthys leucotaenia (assembly GCA_020510985.1). NCBI lineage: Eukaryota > Metazoa > Chordata > Actinopteri > Cichliformes > Pholidichthyidae > Pholidichthys > Pholidichthys leucotaenia. The sequence continues at coordinate 454,802,878 of CM035836.1, forward strand.
TTTTATGCAGATCACCGTGGCTTGGGTGGTTGATGAGATTTATTACCACTGGGGTCAGATATGATTTTTAAAAACACATTTTGGTCTTTTTAAGAGAGAAAACTATATTGTCAAACGTGTCTGCATTGAAGAGAATGGCCAGTACAAGTCTGTTAATCAGTCCCTCCAGGATTTTGCAATGTTGCAATTACACCAATTCACACAAAATCAGCCAATCAGCGCAACTATTGCGCGACTTTGCAACTTTGTCCAATCACCGCAACTTTCCCGCAATTTTGGCCAATCCTCGTCAACTTCTGCCAGTTTCACCCATCAAATTTGTCTCTAACTGGCACTGAAACAGTCAGTCTAACTAATCAAATGCATCGCTGCACCGCGTTCACTTCCATGTTTACAGTGAGTAGTGAGTTTATAGTTTACAGTGAGTAATGGAACACATCAGCAAACAGAGTGAGTGATTTAAAAAAAACACTCATCTGTGAGGTTTTCTACACCGTCTCTTCCTCCATCTCCCCCAGCCTGCCCGTGGATGCCTCACCACATCTCCGTCCTGACCGCGTGTTCGAAGCACTGGGTTTGTGTTGAAAAACATGCGCCTGCCCAAAAGCACCCCATCGCGGGAGCGCGCGGGAGGAGAGTACACTACACTACAGTGAGTGTTTGAACATTTATACATCTTTAGAGGTAAAATCATTACTACATCTGGTTGATGAGCTTTAAAAGTGTGAATCTCCAGTGTGGACGGACAAATGCATCCATCCACCCCCGCTGTCCCGCTATAAATGAGGTGTGTGTGTGTGTGTGTGTGTGTGTGTGTGTGTGTGTGTGTGTGTGTGTGTGTGTGTGTGTGTGTGTGTGTGAAGACCGACATGCAGACAGACAGGTAGGCATAGAAAGAGAGAGAATATTCTTTGTATTTTTTTCAGATAAACACAGACTCCAATAGCCAATACAATGCAACAGAATAAATTATTTATTTTTTCCTCTCCGCTTGGTACCGAGTGGTTGGGAACCGTAGGGAATTTTCAAATGAAGGTGCTGTGGTGGCACTGTGTGGGGGATCTCCACCCAGAGTCAGGAGCCGAGGGAAGATGGAACAAGAGGACTGAAGGAGAAAGTGGCTCCGGGGGGTCTCAGATGCATTGGAAAGGACTATCCGCCACCCAGGAGTAGGGAGATGCAGGAGTCAAGAGAGGAAGAGAGGTGGTTATTATGTTAATGTGCCACGCATGTCTTTGTGCTGAAAGTATTGTGTTTGGACTCCCTGGGTCTCATGCTGCAAGAATAAAGGTTATAAAAGGGAGGCACAGAGAGATTATTTCCTGTCCTTGATGTTGGAAGAAGAATAAAGTTCATGTGTTGTCTAGCTCGCTGTCTCGCCTGTTTTCTTCTTCCACATTGGTGACCCCAAGATGTGTCATGGAGAGCAAACCGAGCACCGCCCCGGAGACTACCCAGAGGGAGAGCACCAGCACCATGTGCGCTGTCACACTCAAGCTCCCAGACTTCTGGCTTCACAACCCAACCGCATGGTTCTTGCATATAGAAGCCCTGTTCACACTCCACGGGATCACAACTGATGACACGAAATATTACCATGTGGCCGCTGCGCTGGATGTGCGTGCCACGCAGCAGGTAATGGGCCTGCTCCAGGAGCCGCCAGCCCAAGGAAAATATGAAGCACTCAAGAGGATGCTACTCCAACGTTATACCCTGTCTGACAGTGAGAGGGCAGAGAGACTCCTAACACATTCAGAGTTAGGTGACAGATCAGTCGTGGAGCTTATGGAGAGCATGTTGGCGCTGAGGGGAAAGAATGACAATTCTTTCCTGTTAGCCCACCTGTTTCTTAGGAACCTACCTGCTACAGCAAGGGCTATCCTGGCCAACTCGCCACGGCTGGCGACCAAGGACTACCGTGCCCTGGCGCAGGAAGCGGACTGCATCATTTTAGCGACCAGAGCTCTCAGCGTGCATGCAGTGGCACCAGCATCCATGAGGGACTCCAGCAAGGTCGAGGAGCCGTGGTTGGTAGCCGGGACGGACACCAAGAGACGCAGGAACAACTGCTGGCGACAGGAACAAGCTGCTTTATATCACGGACACATGTTCGGGGAGACAGTTTTTGGTGGACTCTGGCTCTCAGAAGAGCCTCATCCTGCCGGTCAGCACAGACAGGTTGGTAGGAGGCAGCAGTCCCGAGTCTCATGGTCGCCAACGGATCCACCATCAGGACGTTTGGCGAATGGACACTGATGATATGCTTGCACGGACGCAATTTCCAGTGGGACTTTGTGGTAGCTGCATGTTCTGCCCCCATTTGAGGTGCAGATTTTTTATGTGCTTCTGTGTTATTAGTCGACATTGCCAACAGACGTTTAGTGGACGCTGTTTCTTTTGCCTCCCTGTCTTGCACAGCTCGGGGAGCTGGGTCAACAACACTGGCTAATGTTATAGCTCCAGGGGGTAAGTACCAGCATGTACTTGCACAGTTTCCAGCACTCACGATCCCAACTTTTTCGGCTATGGTAACCAAACACAGGGTTGAGCATTTTATAACTACAAAAGGCCCGCCAGTGTTTGTGCGACCTCGGCGCCTGGATGTAGCTAAACTGTCCAGCGTGTGCGAGGAGTTTGCCAACTTGGAGCAGCTCGGCATTGTCAGGCACTCCAACAGCCCGTGGACATCCCCGCTATATATGGTTCCTAAGGCCGATGGGTCGTGGCGACCGTGCGGCAATTTCTGGCACTTGAACAACACCACGGAACACGATTGGTATCCCATCCCGCACATCCAGGATTTTTCTGTGCACCTGGCCAGAACGTGTGTTTTTTCCAAAGTGGATCTGGTCCGTGATTACGACCAGGTCCCGGTGCGCGAGGAAGACTTTCCTAAAGTTCCTAAAACAGCAGTAATAACTCCTTTTGGCTTTTTTGAGTTTTTACGCATGCCGTTCGGATTAAAGGGTGCGGCGCAAACCTTTCAGAGAATGATGGACGCATGCTCCGTGACTTGTCCTTCGTTTTTATCTATTTAGATGACAGTCTGGTGGCTAGCGCGTCCGAGGAGGAGCACCTCGCCCATCTCAAGATGGTTTTCCAGAGGTTGGAAGCGCACTGGCCTATAGTTAACCCGGCGAAATGCCATTTTGGTGTGCCAGTGATTGATTTTTTTGGCCACTGCATTTTGCCAGAGGGCACGATTCTGCTACGCGAGGTGCGCGCGATGTCAGACTTTCCGTGTCCGCAGACTGTGAGGGCCCTACATGAGTTTTTGGGAATGGTCAACTTTTTTAACCGTTTCCTCCACCGGGCAGCCCAGCTGATGCTGCCGTTGTACGCCGCGCTTAAGAAAAAGAACCCCGCGGAAAAGATCAACTGGACCCTGAGCGAGTCCAGGCTTTCGCAGATGCCAAAACAGCGTTCGCTGATGCCGCTTTGCTAGCCCACCGTGACCCGTTGGTGCAGATAGCGCTCACCACGGACATGTCTGACGTTGTCATAGGGGCAATGATGGAGAAGTACGTCTCCAGCTTGTGGCAGCCGCTCGCATTTTTCAGTCGTATTTTGTGTGACAACGAATGCAAATACAGCACGTTTGACAGAGAATTGTTGGCTCTCCACCTGGCAACGTGCCATTTACAGTTTTGGCTAGAGGGGTACGAGTTCACTGCATTTGTGGATCATAAATCACTAACATACACAATGTCCAAGGTCTCGGAACCATGGTCAGCCCGACAGCAATGGCATTTGGCTGCGATGTCAGAGTTCACGACCGACATTCAACACATTACTGGTAAGCTCAACGTAGTGGCCGATTGCCTGTCACATGTGTTAGTCTCCCTGGTCTACATGGGAATAGATTTCCCTGCCATGGCCGTGGAGCAAGCTGGGGACGCAGACATTTGTGTGCTCCAGTCTGCACCTACTGGGTTAAAGCTGGAGAGCAGGGTGGTGCAAGAAGGGTGCCCTCCCTTGCTCTACAATGTCTCCACTGGTTGCCCGCACTCGGTGGTTCCAAGCTCTTGGCGCCGCCGCATTTTCAAGTCGGCCCACTCCCTTTCGCATTCTGGCATGCGCACTTCAGTTAAATTGTTGGGGGAGAAATTTGTTTGGCCGCGTTTGCGCAAGGACGTGAAAGAGTGGGCTGCAGTGTGTGTCGCATGCCAGAGGGCCAAAGTGCACAAGCACACCAAGGCCCCGCTCAAGCTGTTTCAAATCCTGGCCAGGAGGTTCAACCACATTCATGTGGATTTGGTGGGACCCCTCCTGCCATCGCAAGGTTTCACGCATCTTTTGACAATCGTGGACCGCACCACGCGTTGGCCTGAAGTGGTCTCACTGGCTTCCACCACATCTTCGGAAGTGGCTCATGCTTTTTTGTCGGCTTGGGTTGCATGGTTCGGATCCCCGTCAGACATCACTTCCGACAGGGGTCCGCAATTCGTTTTGGAACTGGTCCGTGATCGTCCAGAGCCTGGGGGTCAAAATTCACCACACTACCGTGTACAACCCCCAGGCTAACAGGTTCCATCCATCCATCCATCTTCTACCGCTTAATCCTTTTTGGGTCGTGAGGGGGCTGGAGCCTATCCCAGCATCTTTGGGCGAGAGGCAAGGTACACCCTGGACAGATCGCCAGTCCATCGCAGGGCCAACACAGAGAGACAGACAACCATTCGTTTTCATAGGTCGCTTAAGACAGCACGCAGAGCTTCGCTCACGGATGCAAATTGGGACGACCGCCTGCCTTGAGTTCTTTTAGGGTTGCGCTCTGCACCTAAGGAGGATCTGGCAGCCTCCCCGGCAGAACTCGTTTTTTCTCAGCCACCGGAAAACCCCACACCCGGGGACGATCTGCCCGCACAATTTTTGCACAGTACGGAGGCTGTTAACATGCCGAGCCCGGCCCACCATTGTTTTCCCCGTACCTTCGTCCTGAAACGCTTACAGAACGCCAGTTTTGTTTTTGTCAGGCACGATGCACACCGGACCCCACTGCACCCACCGTACAACGGACCGTTCAGGGTGCTGGAAACTGGGGCAAAGCATTTTGTGTTAGACTTGGGGGGGAAAGCGGATGTAGGGAGACTGTCTGCATCAACAGGCTGAAGCCCGCTTTTGTGTTGGCAGACGAGCAGGTGGTGTTGGCCCAAGCTCCCCGGTGCGGACGCCCACCATAGGTGGTTCCGCAAGTTGGTGTTCCTGTGGTAGAGAACTGTGCTCGTGAAGCTGACATGTTCCTCCCCCACCCTTTTTCCCTCCACAGACTAATGTGCTCGCCTGCACACCTCGCCAGCAGGTTGTTTCGACCAGACCGGCGACCCCCCGCTACAGCTGCTATGGGCGAAGGCTCAAGCCCAAAGGACGAGGGGGTTAGTGCGCTTTCTGGGTGTTCGGTGGGGGGACTGTGTGGTGGCACTGTGTGGGGGTTCTCCACCTAGAGTTGGGAGCCGGGGGAAGATGGAACAAAAGGACTGAAGGAGGAGGTGGCTCTGGGGGGTGTCAGATGCATTGAAAAGGACTATCTGCCCCCCGGGGACTCCCTGGGTCTCATGCTGCAAGAATAAAGGTTATAAAACGGAGACGCAGAGAGATTATTTCCTGTCCTTGATGTTGGAAGAAGAAAAAAGTTCATGTGTTGTCAAGCTCGCTGTCTCGCCTGCTTTCTTTTTCCACAGGGCTGCCAGTAATTTTAAAAATCTATACTCTTTAACATGCATTCAGTGGAATTTAGCTGTTGTAATGGATATTGTATGAATGTTTGTATTTGCTGTTGCACAACAGTTTTTCTGTATAGCAGAAAATTCTGCTTAGTTTACAAATCACTATAATAGTTAATTTTTGACAATCCTGTGCTTTTCTTGTATCGTTATATAGACTATCACTGCAGTAACCTGGAAAAAGGCATCTGCTTTAAAATTTGGAATTCTTCCCACAACTTTTAGTGTAAAAAACACTCTAACAACATCGCAACTTTTATCACAACTTTTTAAAAAAGCTCCCACGAATTCAGGCTTTTTGGCCCACAACAATCATCAAAATAGCCCGCGAAATCCTGGAGGGACTGATTAATCCATAAATAACCTTTTTAATCTTATAAGATTTGCATTTGGTGCAAACTAATACTAATAGCCATTGAATGTGTTTTGCAAAATTTAAGGCTTTAAAATACATTAAAAAGCTATTTAAGGCAATTTGATTCCAGTGTTATTAAAGATGGATATACATGTACATCAGGCATGTTTTACAATAGTGGATACACAGACATCCGTAAATTGTTTAAAGTCATGAAAAAAGATTTTTCAAGCTCTTGAATTAAAGTAATACATTGTTTAAAACAGTGTTTTTCACCCTTTTTGAGCCACGGAACCCCATTTTACATTGAAAAAAATCCTGCACCACCCCACCAAGCTAAGATGTTATAAAATGACACATTGTAGCCTATTACAGCATATCTAATGAAAATTTAGTCTTGTATTTTGTATATACTCAGTGTGAAACAGTGGAAAGACATTAATGCTTGGTCATGATAGCCATTCGACAATGGTGTTCCGCCATTGCTGGGAGAGTGAGTTAGTTTGAAAATGAGACAGCCACTTATTAGAGACGTCTGTTGTTAAACACGCGCTCCAGTGAAAGGGGTTGCTTTCATGGTGGACGTGCTTGTCTCGGCCCAAAACTGGCGGACCTCCATGGCGGTTGTGTCTGCTGTTTGTTTGGTACTGGGGGCGGCCAATGTCAGGATGCAGTTTTTGTGTGGGGGTGTGTGTGGTGGGGGTAATAGATAGTGTTGTGGGCTCAGGCATGCATGTTTTTTGGGGGGGGATATCCGCTGTGGATGCATAGTGCCCCCACTTCTCCTCAGGGAGAGTTTTCCATCAAGAGGAAGAAGAAGGGGAGAGATTGTGTTCATGTCGCCGACCACTGACACGGTGGAGCCACTGCAGGTGCCCAATGCACAACAGCAAGAAAATGGTGGCCTAGTTGATAGAGCATCCGCCCCACAACCGGGAGGTTGGGAGTTCAAGTCCCGGCTTGGTCATACCAAAGACCATATAAAAATGGTACTTCCCGCATTCTAGCTTGGTGCTCAGTGCAATAGAATGGGGGAAGGAGAAGTTGTTTGTGGCGGTGCCCTGCATGGCAGCGACCCTTCTGATTCTAGATGTGATTAACATTGTAGATAGGAGAAACGTAATTTCGTTCTACTGTACATGATGGACTTAATAACAATAGAGTTGGCTTCTTCTTCTTTGTTTGCAATTTTTTAGGACCAATTGAAAAATCAAAGTCAAAGTACCTTTATTGGTCTCCCTTGAGAGAAATTTGACTTGGACAGAGGGGTCTACTGCACAACAAAACATATATATACAACTACACAACACTACATAAATAAACAACCAAAAATAAGTGAAATTGGACAATTTCCCATGGGACCCTGAACATTCTGTCAAGGACCCCCTGGGTCACATGACCCCTGGTGGAAGAACACTGGTTTAACAGTGCACTGGAAAACAGTTTTAAGCCTTAGAAGTAAGGCAGCACTATACAGTATTAGGAAAACTTGTTTAATATTGCAATAACGATACAATTATTAAAATCTAAACAAATGTTAATGTGTCTTCACCTATATTTTTGTCATCTGTCTCCATTCCTTCAGCCACCACGATGCTCAACACACTCCATGTGCTGTATCTTCTTCCTTCTTCTTCTGTGGTTGGCATCCACCCTGGCTCTTCTTCTGCATTAAAGCAGCCTTACATAGCTTTCTTGTTCTGGTTAGGAACACATAAAAGACTACAACTATGGTGACTATGACCTCTCCCAATGGGCAATCACAGGGTGCTTAGTTGCTGGTGGCTAAAGTTGTGCCCTGTGCACCATAGTTGTAGTCCTTCCAGTGTTCCTACCAAGACCAGAGCTGTTGCAGGCAATACATGCCCACTCAGGCTATGGGTTAAGTGACATTCACCTGGCAAGGTTGATGTACCGTAAAAATAATTAGAAACAATATTTTAAGGTGAAAATCTTACATAGTGTTGCTTTAAGGTGTGTTATCATCAAGTACTTTGTAGGAATGTAACAACACAAAGGATGTACGTAGATGCCACTCCAAAATGGCGGAGCGTGAAGGCATAAGCACATGAAAAAATATATTATAATTGCTGTTCAAGCCACTGACATGATAACAATAAAATTTTGATATATTGTGCAGCCCTATTTATAAAAATTCTTTGTTTAGGGGGAGCATTTCGTCGCAAAAACCTCCGGAGTGACCACTGGGATTACTTCATGGTTACTGATATGGGTTGTGTGTGGCCTTTTAAAAATTGCTAAAATACCATTAAAATTAAACTGGGTTTGCCATTATGTACCTGCAGAAACCCTGTTATGAAAGTCACCTTTTTTCTCATTAATTTTTAATGCAAGGCACTGCTGTAAATAAAAGCACTGGCTACATTATTTATAGTTGAATACTCACTAACTCTGGTTTTGTAGTCAGTAAAAAAAACACTCTCCCTCACATCTCATATGCTGCAACCAGAAGATAGTTTTTGTTTTTTGCTTGTTCTTGCGCTTCTGGATGAATAAGATGATGGCTTTTAAACCACACAGTTTATAACGTCCACTTTTCACTAACAGCAGCATCACCACCAGATTGTGATTGTAAAAAGAGGTGACAGGGAGATCAAGCAGAGAGAGAGAGAGATGGGCATTGCTCTATGCTCTACCAACAGGCTGGACTAAAAGCTAAAGGATGAGTGGAATGTGACTGAGCAGGAGAGAGCGTGGGGATGTCAGCAAATAAACGCAAGGGAGAGAAAGAGAGAAAATAGAAAGAGAGGCAGAGAGAACTATACATAGACAGCAATTTAGTCAGCCAATGCTGCATAGTAGTGCCAGCATCGAGGGGGACACACTGGATTTCCTATTGGCAGCACGATATTGCTTCCAGCTCTAAAATCTGGTCTGACAACACATTGACTTCTGACATTACCTTTAACTTTCGAACGGAATTCGAACTGTTGAAGATGTCCCCAACAATCCAGAGACAAGTGCTAAATTGAAGCCAACTTCCACATCAACAGAAAACCACATCAAGGAATGGAGCCTGAATTTTCTCACAAGGGGAAAGCTTCACTCTGAAAGGTTTGAGGATGACTAGTTGAAACGAGGTAGGTTTGTCCACTGATAATGCCGCTGCAGTTTCTCTGGAACCGGAACACATCATAAGGCTGTTTGACACTCACAATGCAAGGACGCTGTCCAAGCCAAATATCTCCTCAACCACAACTGTGAACTGCGCTGCATGAGAGCCAAGAAATGGCAGCACAAAGTGAACATTACCAGTTTTGGTCCTTAAGCTTCAAAAATGAGGGGTATTTCAAGGTTGTGGAAAATGAGGACTAGCTAAAGACAATATGATGAAAAATATAATATGAGAAACTAAGTATAATCCAATGTGTTCTCTGACTTTTGATTGGATCATCTGGCTGGACCACTGATTTTTGAGAGCTGTGAACTTGATCTGATGAGTTTCCCAAAGCAGGAGATACAAGTGTAATGAAGCTCAAGATGAATCCATCTCATGGATTGCACACTACCATGATGAAAGCTTCTTCTTCATCGTTCAAAGTTCTGTTGTGACAGTAGGGGTAGTTGACTTGGTGTGAAAGTAACCTTAAGCCGTAACTGATGCTTGTGGACGCGGTGAAGCCAGCGGGGATGCACAAAGGTGATCGTCTTTTTGTGATGGGCTCTGAAACTTTGTGACCTCTTCCGTCCATTGGTGTCTGTTCACTTAAGAGACAGTGCAAGTTTGATGCACACAGATGTGGAGGGGCTAATGCTGAGAGTGTCGGGCGTAGCACCAGCTCCATCAGGCCACGAGTGGAGATTTCAATGCTCTGTCGGGGTGGACTGCAGCGACGCTGAACCTCGGTGCATCTGGCTGGCAGTTTTAAGGGGTGTTTCCCCTCGGCGCGCCCTCCCCCGGCACACACCTGTCACATCACCAAGAAGACGGGGCTCACGGAGGGACATACAGCGCCATCACTTGTCCTGGGTAACTAGCAGAGCTGTCCCCACTAGAGATAGTTGTCCTAATTAGTAACAGTGAGGTGTAATAGTAGATAGTCTTACTTTCTTAGATCGCTCCCAGAAAGATGAAATGAACCAGTGCTGCAGTTGTCTGTTAATCTGTCAGTTTGTTCACTAGGGGTTATTTGATATGAGCCAAAAATAATATAACAATATTTCTGTGACTTTTCACAATAATGATATTATTGACAATATCACAAAATAATGTTTTCCTTTTTAAAATTTATTTAAAGAATGGTTTCACTGGCCAGCATGGCATTATTTGCCTGTAACACATTAAGTATAAACAAAAAACGTATTTCTCCAGTAGCTCAGATTGTGTTTCAGATTCTGTAAAGAAAAATTGCAACAAAATAATAATAACCACCACATCTTAAGTGCACTTTTAAAAGTCGTCACTGCTGAGACATCTCTCTTCCTATTAAATGATGTTTATTCTTATGGTGGGTTATAGATTTGACCTGAAGTGTAAAAAAAATAGAACTCTGCACACTGGAAACTTTCCACAGGGGCAGTGTGAGCAATTGATGTGCCGAAAAAATGGTGGGCAGATTTTCCATACGGCTGCACCACTGTCATTTTTGCATTGCACAGTGTGAAAGAGCCTTGGAGCATTTTCACTCCTCACCAATGTCTGGACCAAGGTTCTTGTGTTTGTTACATTGTGTACATTTGGTGCGGTTAGGTTTGGTTTCACACAGCTCTTTTTCCAAGCAAACTAAACAACTTTACGTGATGCGTCTCTGTCTTGTTGTCTTGATGTTTGTGATGTTAGTACAGACAGGTAGTTAGTAAACATGATACCCTCCAAGGTGTTTTCTCCAGCTCTGGACACATCGGCTACTACACTTTACATTGAAACTGGGGAAGATTCTGTCATTTAAAGAGGTGAACTAGGTTCATGCTCTGTTGCATCCTCTCCGAAAATATGTGGCAAGTTTCTGTATTTTTAATTTTTTTTTCTCAAGTGACTATTTACACTGCTAATGGCCATATTTCCTCTCCCCAAGTGCTACCACGGCTTGCTTGTGCTCTTATCAACCGTCTTAACTTCCTGTGTTTGGTCCAAAATTCCAACTCTTTCTGAAAATTACTTTGACACTCTCAACAAACCGGACCAAGGTTCATTTTGATCCGGACTAAGCCCATCTCTTTTTTGCCGAACAAATTTTGGTTCTTTAGTCCGGACTGTGATTCGGGAGAAGTTTCACACCCAAAATTTTGGTCCAAATCAAGCTGAAAAGTGCAAAAGTCTGGACCAAATGGGTTAGGTGTGAAAGCACTCTTAAAAACAATATTTATGGACCTGTACTTATGTAGCACTTTTTCGAGTCACAAAGACCACTCAAAGCACTTCACTAGTAGCTACAGTAACCTTCTATTCTAAGGGCCTATCAGAGACAGATACCTACGGGCAATTTAGAGTCACCAGTTAACCTAATGTGCATATTTTTGGATTGTGGGAAGAAACCGGCGCCCCCAGAGTAAACTCGCACAGCACAGGGAGAACATGCAAACACCACACACAGAAAGATTCCCACCCCTGCCAGCCTGGGAATTTGAACCTGGAACCTTCTAGCTGTGAGGCAGCAGTGCTAATCACTTTATCACCATGCTTTCCACACAAGTGAATCCTCTTTTGGGTAGCTGCTATGGCAGAGCAGCTACCATCTTCCCACACCATGTAAACATTGTCAGACTAGCCAAGTAAAGTAATTTCATTCTTGCCCTGTAGTCCTTTTTTCAGGTTGTAGTAATTTCTGAGTTTGCTTGATATGCATTAATAATTTGAAAAAAGTGTGCATGCACAGAGGTTCATAACATTGCAGCTACATTTAGTCCTCTAACTTCAGTGGCACTACACTGAATGCCTCTGGCTGTAAGTTGGGTAAAAGGATGTGTACACTTACCTCTTTATAACTGCTATATCATATACAATTAGGTCCATATATATTTGGAGACTGACAGAAGTTTTGTTATTTTAGCTGTTTACTAATATATATTCAAGATACAGTTATAAATTCTCAACAAAGTATTAAAATGAACATTTTTTTAATGGTAATGTTAATTTGTCCACTGCTTTTGAGCCCCTGAAATGAGATTTTGTATAAAAATGGTTGTAATTCCTAAGCCGTAACTCCAGTTTAGATGTGAATACCCTCAAATTAAAGCGGAGAGTCTGCACTTTAAAGCCATATTGATTATCTATCTATAAATGCAAGGACTCTCTCTCTGTGTATCTGTCTGTCTGTCTGTTCCTCACATACTGTATCTCTCGAACCGTTTGTCAGACTGACCTCAGATTTTATAACTACTTTGCTGAGGGTATGAGGGTGTGCATCCCCAAATTTCCCCAGATATGTGGAAGTTTAGGAGGGGAAATCTTTAATGAACATCCTTAGGGGCGCTATTAAATGAACACGGAGGTGGAAAAGGTATAACTGCTGGGAGTTGGGGGCTGAAATTCACAGGGCAGGCTTTGGAGGCCAGTGGGATAAAATGATAAAACTTTGGGCCCCATCCGAGCTCCAGAACCAGGTCTTCCGTAGAAGATTTTATAAGGAGTTGTTCAGAACTTCTGACCTCAGACTCCTTATAAGGAGTTCTGAACAACTCCTTATCTGGACTGGACAACTCCTTATATGGTCATGTGACCGGGCACTACACTAGTATAACTGTATTTTGAATATGTTTCGGTAAACAGTTCCAAATGTACAATATATGGACCTAACTATATACCTGTTAGGTCTGACTGTTGATTGGCATTTAGGGGAAGAGGTGGGTTGGCAAATGCTCTCATAGATTTCCATTGAAGTTTCTTTGACTGCTGTGTAAAGCAGCATGGGGGACAGTGGTTAGCAGTGTTGCATCATAGCTACAAGGTTACCTGTTCAGATCCCTGGCATTGATGGGGCGTTGCTGTGTGGAGTTAGCATATTCTTCCTTTGCCTGTGTGGGTTTACTAGGGTTCTCAGATTCCCTCCCACAGTCCAAAGACATGCATTTTAGATTAGTTTGTAATCCTTAATTGATACCAGAAAAAAGCCAGAAAAACTGCTATACAGATTCACTCATACTCACTAACAGCTTTTGTAATATTGTCACAGTCCTGCAAACCAGCAGCTGAATTAATTTCTGTAAAACAGAAGTGAGCTTTCATTCTGAAAGCTTTCCTTCTCCTGTCTGATGATCTGATGACTGTGGACAGGTGCATTTCCTCTGGGACGCTTCTTCTTCTGCCATCTTGCTTTAACCTTTTGTTTCTGCTCTTATTACTACATGACAAGGGCATTATCGTTGACCATTTTTGTCCGTCACATGAAGGAGCACAAATTGCTGCTCTTTCCATGGGTCGCATTTAAATATAAGATAAGATAAGCCTTTATTAGTCCCACAATGGGGAAATTCTTGGATTGCAGCTGCACAGGGATATGCAGATTGCATTTGAAAAAAATGCCTAATTCCCGTCTTGTCATTGTGCACAATGTAGAGGAATATTTTGACATTTGATCCATTCAAGTGTGAGATGTCAAGTCTCTGTGCCTGCTTTATATGTGTTACGTAATGAAGCACTGAGGGGGCCTGTTGACTAAAGATGAGGCTGAGTGTGAGTCTCTCTGCACAGGCATTTGTGTAGCTTATAAATGTGGGTCTGGACTTTAAGTAAGCTTTAAAGATCCACTCCGGCGGCTCTAAAACCACCTCAAAAACCAATGTGTTTTGTCCAAAATGGTATATTGTGGCTTTTTATACACACACAAAAAAAACAACTTTCATTGCCTTAGAATGGCTTGGAAAGAGCTTTTATGTCTTTGACCTACTTAAGTATGAACGGATCTGTGAATATTCTAATTAGCTCCACCCATACTTCTGCCTACCAGTAGCTGGAAGAAGATGAGGACATTGTACTAGGCACCAAGAAGGTGATCTAACTTGAAGAAGTACTGTCGTAGGTGAACCCACGGAAGAGTCGCTGCTTGGCCCAGCATGGAGACTGGAAGGCTCCTCGTCGGTCTCTGGTTACCCACTCACCGCGAATTGCCTTGCTGGGGGCTGGTGAGCAGTTCGCCTAGGTCCGGTGTGCCCGCTAGCCGACTCGCCTCCGAGGCACTCCCTGGCCTTCCTCCTTCGGAGCTCGCCTCGCTTCGAGCTGCTCCGAGACGAACGACTCACGGGCCCTCAGCGAGGCAATCCGCGGTGAGTGGGTAACCAGAGACCACTCCTTCAGGGGAATATGGATGAGCCGAGGAGCACTCAGTTCCTTCGGAGCGTTCTCCCCAGCTCGCTCCGGGGAGAGGCGAGGTGGCTGGTTGGGCGCACCAACAGGTGCTCCCAGCAGGGCGAGGGGAGCCCTCTAGCCGGCAGCGACTGCCCCTCTGCTCCACCAAGAATGATCCTTCCGTAGGTTCACCTACGATGATACTCACCCCAGCCATTGCACCATGCCCACCAGGGCCGTCTCCCCCAGCATGCAGGCTGCAAACCTGTGTCCTGTCTGATATTTTAGCAAGGACACTGAGGTTTTTCCAAATAAAATTAATCATTGCTGTCATATTTTCATGTCTGTGGGTAAGACATGTAATTTAAAAGAGGATTTCTTGCTCACACAGCCAAAAACTGAACATGTATGCGGGGCTGAAAAGTTCATAGTGGTCAAATTTGACCAAATGTGGTTTATTTTTCAACATACTCTCCCCTTCGGGCCACACACTTCTTCCGTTGGTGTTGCAGTGCTTGGATCCCTGCCTTCAGTTGAAAAATAAACCACATTCGGTCAGATTTGACCACTATGAACTTTTCAGCCTATGAACTTTTCAGCTTCCCCCCTTCCTCCCATTTAATCTGCCATCTTTCCCAATTTGTAAAAAGCTGAGCTCCTGCTTGCTCCTCGGCTCCACCTGTCACGATCTGAACGCTCTTTCTCTGCGTTCAGGTTGTCCAGTGTCGCTCCTGCTCCGGGGTAGTCCGTGCCGGGTCTTCCATGGCCCGCTCTTTGACAGCGCCCAGCTGATTGCCAGCTGTCTGTTCAGCTGCGCTGGGACAGCTGTCTCCCATTCCCAATCATCTCCCCCATTTAAGCGAGCAGCCGAGAGTTACTCGTCGCTGCGACCTCGCTATGGGAAGACGTTCCTTGTGTTTCCCACGACTGTTAGCTCCTACGACTAGCTTCAGTCCGCTGTTTCCTCGGCGCTTCACCCAAAGTAAGTGTTGCGACTCGGCGTGTATTTTTCCCTCGCCGCCTCTCTAGCCTTTCTCCCTGGGTGGTATGTTACCCTTAGTTCTGTGTGTGTTTTAGCCCCACGTGGCTCTTTACTTTTCTGTTCGTTATTTAGTGTAGTGTGTGCTTTGTTAATAAACTACGCTAACTCACTGGTCGCCCTCGTATCTCCTTTCCTGGCTCGTGAGAGCCAGAGTTATGACAGTAGGTCGCAGCCATAGTGAGACGGCCGCGACCGTGAGTTGGCTGTAAGGACTCGACGCCTTTTTTTCTCTTCCTCTGGGTACGGGCGAGCCAGTATCATGTCTCCTTCCAAGAGACTCATGCGGCACCCAGGCCACGATCTCTCGGAGACTCTGGACCTTGTGGACGGAACGTTGTTCACCACGGACCTCTACGATGCCCCCAGCGAGATACGCTGGCGCCTGGAGCTCGCCGAGGGTATGTTTAACTGCTTTTCTCGCTACTTCCTTCTCCCCGAGGTTAAGGCGAGGAGGGCAGACATCTCTGTGGCCTGGGAGAGGCTCCGTAGGCTGGAGGAGAACTCCGGCAGGAAGCCGAGGACAGGACGCCTTCGCTCCTCGCTTCGGAATCCCGTTCCTGCCGCCGATCCAGTCCAGGAGTTCGCCTCACCCAGGGGTGATCCCCAGGATAGAGTGACGTCAACCGGGTTTCCCCCGGAGAAGATGAGAGTGACAGCGATGCGCATTGCGGATCGAGTGGCAGCCGCTTCTTCCGCCGCCGTTCCCCCCGTAGCCATGAAGAACGTGATTGCGGCGGTCAGGCTGGTCGAGAAGAACCCGGAGCTGAACGATTATCCGGAATACGCTGACCTGTTGGCTTCGCTCATCGCACAGGAGCGGCGTTTTCCCGACCTCACGTTCAGAAGACGTCGCTCCCAAATTCCCCACTCATCTCAGCGAGAGTCCCGTCCGGATCCCGCTCCAGGAAACCACACGAATTCCGCTTCCCAGCCTGCTGTTGCTCCCGTGTCTCGCCGAAGAAGTGAATCAGCTGCTCCCGCTCCTGGGCCCGCTCTCCCCGCTGTCCCGTCAGCTTTGGGCCCCCAGCTCTCCTCAGCTGTTTCACCCCCCTCTTCGTCATTCACTCCGGCCGCTGGGAGAAGCACAAATTCATCTCCAGGTGTTCCAGGTCCCGATCCGGTGCAGGTAGCACCGCCTCATCTGTCCGGGGGGTTCCCCACTTCTATCCGGTTGGGAGAAGAGAGACTCGAGTCCCTTGTAGCGGGTTCCACCGGCCCTCCGGGAATCAGGCAAGTGTCCTTTCATTCTCCTCCCATTATGAGTGAATTGCCTTGTTTGATTCCTGGGGGAGGAGTTCAGGGTTCACAGTCCCCTGAGCTCTCTCCTCCCGCTGCAAAAACTGAATATGAACCTGCGTCCTCTGTGTCTCTTCCCCTTGAGTGTGCCCCGGTGCCAGGTGTACACCGCTGCGCGAGGAGGAGGCGGCCTGCGGCCCTGGAGGGTTTTGCCCCAGCCCCGCAGCCACGTTATGGGCAGAGGAGAAGGTCGAACTGCCTGTTGGAGCCAGCGCCGACGGTTAAGCGTCCCCGGGTCTCCACGGAGGAATGGTTCGGCCCAGCAGAGTCCAGATCTCCTGCCTCCACGCCAGGTGGGCTGTCGACGCGGTCTTCGGCATTTGGAGGTCGTTTGACTGTGGAAACCATCATGCCGGCTGCGGAGCCATTCGCAGTTGAGTTGGAGCCGGAGGACGGAGTCCTGCACGCTGAGCCCGGAGCATCGAAGTCCTGGATGGCGGTAGAACCCAAGATCAGGCAAGTGCTCTATTTTGTTTTTCTCTTCTCTATTCTGGAGCATTATTGCCTGTCTCTCGGGGGGGCGGGCCGGGTGCAGCCGTCTGCTGCGCTCGAGCCTGTTCCGCCGGGCTCTGCCGCTGCCGGTGATCCTGATCCCGGTTCCTTTTGTCCCTCTGAGCCTCTCCCCAGGGCCACCGGGAGTGCTGTCTCGGTCCAGCTGGAGTCCACCGGGAGTGCTGTCTCGGTCCAGCTGGAGTCCACCGGGAGTGTTTCGCCGGTCCAGCTGGAGTCCACCGGGAGTGTTTCGCCGGCCCGATCGGGGTCCACCGGGAGTGTTTCGCCGGCCCGATCGGGGTCCACCGGGGGTGTTTCGCCGGCCCGATCGGGGTCCACCGGGGGTGTTTCGCCGGCCCGATCGGGGTCCACCAGGGGTGCTGCGCCGGCCCGATCGGGGTCCACCGGGGGTGCTGCGCCGGCCCGATCGGGGTCCACCGGGGGTGCTGCGCCGGTCCGGGTAACGGTTAGTGTGGGAGCTGGAGGATTGTGTTCGCCTGACGTCAGGCTGACTTCGTCCCTTGCCTCCATCATTTCTCCTCCTGCCGCTGTTGGGGTTCCTCTCACCCGGGCCAGTTTCCCCCTACCCTTGTTGCCATTAGATGGCAGGCTAACTTTGCCCCTGGCCTCCATCTCTTCTCCCCCTACTACTGTGGGGGTTTTTCTCACCTGGGTCAGTTTCCTCCTGCCTTTTCCCTCAGGGAGGAAGCTGCACCAAGACTTCTCCCTCAGCTCTCCGTGGTCTGAGGTCACGGGACGACCGCCTGGGAAGCCATCTGGCTGGTTCGGTGATCTGGGTCGGCCTCCGGAGAAACTGTGTCTCCTAGCCTGGGACTCGGGTAGGCCACCCGAACTGGTGTTGTGGTTCCTGGCCTGGTGGAGTTCGGGCCGCCCGCCGGACAAGCTCTCATCGCCTGCTCCACCTGCTGTCGTTCCTGACATTGTCTGACTGTATATAGCCTTGTATTTTGTATGCCCTCCATTATTTAGTTTCATTCAGGACATCAAGGAACTTTCTTTGCTAGAGTCCTTATTGTGATGTCATTTCAACGAAGAACTTTTCCTTAGACAATTTTCTATGTTTTACGGTCCCTGTATGGATCCTTATTTTAATCTGTCCTTTAAGTTGCTTCCGCCTCACATTGCCTGGCCTTATTCAGAATAGTTTGTTCTTCTGCATTTATATCCTCCTCCAGACTGTTTGATTTTCTGTGTTGCGTTAATTCATGTTTGAGGAGTTGGTTTTTTTTTTGTATCCTTATACCAGTTAGCGGCCTCAGGCTTTATTTTTAGGTCTTGTGCCCGGTTTGTCCCTTTATACTTTCTGTTTTTGGCCGGGGTTACATGTGTAGTCTTCTGCAACTTTATGTTTACTGAGTTTTGTAGTCTTTTTGGTCGCCGGGACATGAGTTTTGCATTGTCCTCGCCCTGAGTTGTTGTGAACCTTTTTTTTTCCTCCATGATTATGTCGTTGTTTTTCTGCAGGTTGTTCTCCCCACCTCCTGTGGTCACCTGCACAGACCGTCTGGCCTCTGCAGAGGAGGGGGTGATGGTTTTCTTTTGTGTTTGAAATTATTATGATATCTGACCCTATACTGTATCTAGGTTTTTTTTCCTTCCCTGCCTCCTTTGTCTGGTCCCTCCCTTTCTCCCAGATCTGGCCCCCACCGCCCTCCCTGGTCTTCCCTCGGGGGGGGGGGGGTTAGCCCGCTCCAGGAGGCGCGGCTCGGGGGAGGAGTACTGTCACGACCTGAACGCTCTTTCTCTGCGTTCAGGTTGTCCAGTGTCGCTCCTGCTCCGGGGTAGTCCGTGCCGGGTCTTCCATGGCCCGCTCTTTGACAGCGCCCAGCTGATTGCCAGCTGTCTGTTCAGCTGCGCTGGGACAGCTGTCTCCCATTCCCAATCATCTCCCCCATTTAAGCGAGCAGCCGAGAGTTACTCGTCGCTGCGACCTCGCTATGGGAAGACGTTCCTTGTGTTTCCCACGACTGTTAGCTCCTACGACTAGCTTCAGTCCGCCGTTTCCTCGGCGCTTCACCCAAAGTAAGTGTTGCGACTCGGCGTGTATTTTTCCCTCGCCGCCTCTCTAGCCTTTCTCCCTGGGTGGTATGTTACCCTTAGTTCTGTGTGTGTTTTAGCCCCACGTGGCTCTTTACTTTTCTGTTCGTTATTTAGTGTAGTGTGTGCTTTGTTAATAAACTACGCTAACTCACTGGTCGCCCTCGTATCTCCTTTCCTGGCTCGTGAGAGCCAGAGTTATGACACCACCCTCTTCCCCCTAGAGAGTCAAGTAGGGGTCTCAGTGCTTAGCCTGACTGGTTAAAGTGCTCATGACATGATTTTGACATTTTTTAGTATGTTGTATAAACCCAAAAGTCATTGTCGATGATCAATATAATAGTTACAAGTGCGCCTGCATAACATAGTTATCATCAAAAAACCGCAGCCGCTGACTGGACCATGGCACCGCCCACCGAATAAAGAAAGAGGCTGAAATGACGTCAGCGAGAGAACGGACGTCGGTGTTGTTGACAGGAATGCCAGCAACTTTGTAGCAGACAGTTTCTCTGGTTTCTTGTTTTAGTTTTACGGCTATGCCTTCGCGTTGTGTCGCAGGCTTAGATAAACAGCAGGCCGTGAAAGACCACATCACACACTTCAGCTCCAACTGTCATAAGCCTCCCCGTGCGCTCCTCGTGCGCTTTTATGCAGCGCACAGAGGAGGGGAAGTATGAATAGATTTACGCTCAGGATTCACCACAGCACATTTATTGAGCATAAGACTGATGACAACAGTTCCCAAAAAGGTGAAGACTTACAAAAATGAACAGAAACACTTAGAGTTTGCGTTCAGGGCCGTCATTGCCCAGCGAATGCATGGAGAGGAGACATGTTAACCACAGTTGCTCCCCAGGGCCGACATCGCTTCAAGGGGCGCAACAGAACCACGGCTGTGTGGAGTGGCTAACACGTCGTGATAGTGTTGGCAATATTGTCTGGCTGACAACACGGCAGATGATGCACACAAAACATGAACAGCTGACTGTCAAAGAGAGAGGGGGCGTGGTCAGACCAGCGAATGTTGGACAGCGCCCACCTGAAAGTGGGTCAAAATGGCTGCCCAACAACCGCCGGCCAGAGCAGCGGCTACAGGCATGAAAAAGAAAAGGAACACAGACATAAAAACAACAAGAACTCAAAAGATAATACATAATAAACCTGAAGCCGCCTGTTTAGTAGTTAGTGAAACCCTGAAAACCGATTTAACCCAACTACAGCAACCCAACCAAGTGTTCACAACAGTCAATCAAGAATTTTGACCCAGCACAAATAACCCAGTAATATGTTTACAACAATAACCCAGCTTTTTGTGTGCAGGCAAAAATATTGGATGAACTCTGTGTTCAAGATTAAAGATTCTTTATAGTCATTCGGCATGTTTTCACATGACAGAATGAAATTACAAACCACAGGATCGACTGTGAAATGCAGTTGAGAAAAAAAAAAGACACCAGAAAAAAACACTCAATAGATTAGTACTAATTAAATTATAGATATGAACATAGACATGGTGCTGTGACAGATTATTGCACATAGGCCTGTAACAATAACTGCTAACTCGATTAATTTTACTATAAGAAAATACGACCTCGACCTGACCATGATAAGTTGCTGTTTACGTGTGTGCTTCTTTACATAATCTGCCACCATTTCAGTGGGTCGCGCCACTTCTGTCACGTGGGAGGTGGAGTATTTGCTCACACAGCACAGACAGATGGAAAAAGTGAAGCGGAGAGCTGAAGGGTCCGCTCACAATATACAGCGGGGAAAATAGGTATTGAACACATCAACATTTTTCTCATATTTCTGATGGAGCCATTGACCTGAGATTTTCACCAGATATCAGTAACAACCCAAGTAATCCATACGTACAAAGAAATCAAGGCAACTGTGTTCACAAAACAAGTTATATTTAATAAAGCGGAATGACACAGGGAATAAGTATTGAACACATGAAGAAAAAGAGGTGCAAAAAGGCATAGAAAGCCAAGAAATCAGCTGAAATCCATCAGAATTTAGGAAGCCATCCCATCCCCCATCAGTGCAAATTAATTTCAGCTGGTTAAGTCCTGACTAATAGCCTTTAAAAAGGTCTGTGAATATCAGATTGTCACACCACAAAGAGCTCATGATGGGTAGAAGCGAAGTTCTCTACAGACCTCAGCAACCTTATTGTTGCAAAACATTATGATGGCATTGGTTACAGGCACATTTCTAAACTGCTGAATGTTCCAGTGAGCACTGTTGGAGCCATCATTTGGAAGTGGAAAGAACATCATTTTACCATAAACTGGCCATGACCAGGAGCTCCTCACAAGATTTCTGACAGAGGAGTCAAAAGAATTATCAGAAGAGTTATCCATGAGCCAAAGACCACTCGTGGAGAGCTCCAGAAAGACCTGGAGTTAGCAGGTACTGCTGTTTCAAAGAAAACAATAAGTAATGCACTCAACCAACATTGGCTCTATGCCCGCTCACCTCACAAGACTCCATTACTGAAGAAAAAGCATGTTGAAGCTCGTTTAAAGTTGGCTGCTCAGCAACACACTAGACAGGCAGCAGAGCACTTTCTCCGGCAGACTGCTACAACTTCACTGCCAAACAGTTAGGTACAGGAAGTCTTTACTGCCACATGCCATTTCACTGTACAATAACTCACTCTGATGTTGTATTCTGGTCATAACTATGCTGTCATACTGCACCTTACAGTCTAATTGATGCCTCACATTTCACCCTGCACCTGATAGTCCTGCATTGTACAGCAGGTATGATTCATGTATCTATACGGGTCAGCATCTATTCATCTATGATGTATATATGTTTTTAGCAGTTTTACTTTCCATGGGTAATCCCTTTGTCTATTATGCTGTGTGTGTTTCTGTCCTTTGGTCATCTACTGTCATGCTGCTGTTACACTGTATTTTCCCAGTTTGGGGTCAATAAAGTACTTCTATCTGTCTATATATCTATTTGGGCAAGCCAGTAAAATACTGGGAGAATATAGTCTGGTCAGATGAGACCAAAATTGAACTTCTTGGATGCCACAATGCACAGCATGTTTGGAGGAGAAATGGCACTGCACATCATTCCAAAAACACCATACAAGCAGTGAAGTTTGGAGGTAGGAGCATCATGGTGTGGGGGTGTTTTTCAGCACATGGTACAGGCAGATTTCAAATCATTGACGGAAAGATTAATGGACAGTTGTACAGAGACATCCTTGATAAGAACCTCTGTTACCATCTGCCAAGATGCTGAAGATGAAACGATGGTGGACATTTTAGCAACACAATGATCCTAAACATACAGTCAAGGAAACTCAACTGGCTCTAGAGAAGGAAAATAAAGCTGCTAGAAGGGTCCAGTCATTCACCTGACCCGAATCCAATTGAAAGTGACTTTGAGTTCCCAGAAAAGCACTATATAAATTTGATGTATTATTATTATTATTATTATTATTATTATTATTATTATTCCACGTACCAAGGCAAAGCTGTCGATTTATCAGTCAATCTACGTTCCTACTCTCACCTATGGTCACGAGCTTTGGGTAATGACCGAAAGAACGAGATCGCGGATACAAGCGGCTGAAATGAGCTTTCTCCGTAGGATTGCTGGACTCACCCTCAGAGATAGGGTGAGGACTCAGTCATCCGGGAGAGGCTCAGAGTAGAACCGCTGCTCCTCCACATTGAAAGGAGTCAGTTGAGGTGGTATGGGCATCTGATTAGGATGCCTCCTGGACGCCTCCCACTTGAGGTGTTTCAGGCACGTCCCACTGGGAGGAGACCCCGGGGCAGACCCAGGACTCGGTGGAGAGACTATGTCTCCCAGCTGGTCTGGGAACGCCTTGGTATCCCCTCTGAAGAGCTGGAGCAGGTGGCTGGGGAGAGGGAAGTCTGGGCTTCTCTGTTTGAACTGCTGCCTCCGCGACCCGGACCTCCGGAAAAGCGGTAGAAGATGGATGGATGGATGGATATTATTATTATTATTATTAAAATCTATGGGAATAAACTGAAGATCAGAGTTCATAGAAGACACCCACGGAACCTTTACTGTTTGTGTGGAATAATGGGCTACAATCATTCCTGAGCAATTCCTGCACCTAGTTTCTCCATACAGGAGACGTATGGAAGCTGTTATTACCAACAAAGGCTTTTCTGCTAAACATTAAATGAATTTCACCAAATGTGTTCAGTACTTATTCCCTGTGTCATTCCACTTTATTAAATAGCTTGTTTTATGAACACAGTTGCCTGGATTTCTTTGTATGTATGGATTACTTGGGTTGTTACTGATATTTGGTGAAAATCTCAGGTCAATGGCTCCATCAGAAATATGTTTAATGAGAAAAATGTTGATGTGTTCAATACTTACTTTCCCCGCTGTAAAGTTTGTTCCTGACTGAACCTACATTCTGCTTGTTCTTAACAGTGTGATTGCTTCGCACAGCGAAACCATCAGTTTTTGCCCAACTGGAGAGGTCAGCTTGGTTGCTCTTGTAACACCCATGTTTGCACTATGTTCGTATGATCGGCGCAACAGTTCTTGCCATCATTGTACAACATAGTGACTGTATTAGAGAATGCTACTGGGAAAAAAAGAACTCAAAACAGTCCATAAGGTCCATGAAGTTGAAGTGTTCACTATGCAAGCAACACCTACTTAAACCGTTGTGGTAGTTTTGACAAGAGTTGAACAGTCTTACTGCATCAGGCTGCGCAGCATCAGAGCCAGAACCCCTGATGCTGTGCAGCCTCCTGCCTGATGGGAGGTGGACAAGCAAACTGTGTACAGGGTGGGTGTTGTCCTTCATAATGAGGTCCTTTTCCTGTTCCTACTGCTATGACTGTCACTCACTGTGTGCAGGCTGTTGCTGGTGATCTTTTGTGCATACTACACTGCTCTCGGCAGAGCCTTTCTGTCTGCAGCTGAGCAGTTGCCATACCACACAGTGATAGGGGGGATGAGGACACTTTCCACTGTACCTCAGTCGATAGCTGTCAGGACTGACTTGTTCAACCCTACCTGCTTAAACATTGGTGGGTCTTGATAGTTGATATTTAAGGAGCTTACTTCATCACTGGCTTTCTATTTGACACTCTTCCATAAAGCTTTGACTGATTAAGAACTCAGGCAGCATTTGCTTTATACAGTCGCTCTATCTCAGCTGACAAAGCTTTTACCTCCTTCATAGTAGCTGGAGGTGTTTTGGTGGCCTCCTTCAGTAGTCTCCTTCTTGTACAGTCACTCAGTTTGTGAGGACAGCCCATCCTAGGCAGATTCACACGTTCCTTCCGCTTCTTAATGATTAAACTGATCTCCAGGGGAAGTTCAGTACCTCTAATAAATGATTTAAGACAATTGCATATACATACCACACATTTCCATTATCTATTTGTCCCAGATTTGTTAATCATCTTTGGTATTTTGTAGCAGAAAAAAAAAGAGTGTTGGCGCCTGAATCCAGCTACTATTGTACAGTATGTGAATATTAGCATTATGATTATTAATTTAACTGTTGACCCAGAAGAGGCTGCAACGAGCCACTTGTGGGAACACACACACACAATTAAATTCAGAATTCAGTAAAATAATAAAGACGGGGGAACATAACAGAGGCTGAACACGGAGCTGTGTCACAGAGGGAGCTGGCAAAAAACATCACTGTTTAATAAAACACTAACATGTTGGCATTTCACACCAAGTAGTGTCTGGAGGAGGGGGGTGCACATTACACGACATCTCACCTCTGTGTTTTCATTCACTCGTGCGAAAGGCCACCTGCACACGTGGATGATGTGTAATTTGACACAACCGTGTATGTGTCTTAGTGCCACACAAACGCACACAGATATGATGACTACACACTTTGGAACTTCGCACGAGGCGACTTTCCAGCACACCCACTGCACACATACGTAACTGTGGTTATTCCACTGTATTTGTGAAGTCTGGCTGTGCGGACAACTGCTATGGGTGTGAGAGAAAATCACTGTCAAGCCTTGAAAGGCTTATTTTAATGCTTACATTATTTTCCCATGGTGTTCAAGTTCATTTGTGAAATATCAGCCAGTAGTTTGTCCATTTACCAACAGAAGAAAACTATACTTTGCAACTGTTGGCCAATAATTCAGTGAGTTTATATCAATGCATGTTGTTTGTGTGAGCATAAAATGTGAAATGATTGTAAACTGATTGGCTTCTCTCAGTGGAAAGTTTTGTCCCCTCCCCAGTTCTCCTTGGAACTATTCTTAGAGGCGAAGGTTTCACCACATCACCTCCGCGAAGGCCTCTGCTCTCCACGTCCTGTCTCAAGAAACACACTTCCTTTTGTTTTTCAAAGTCACTGAGTTTGTTCACTGTTTTATTTGTACTGAATATGCAGTATCTCTGTGCCAACTACAATGTGTAGGATGTTCACTGATATGTATTGTGCATTCTGAAAAAAGAAGCTGTTTTCTGTGCACAATATATTATATTGTGTAAGGAAGAAATGTTCTGAGTAGTGTATTTTATAGTCAAAAACAACTTCAGTAATCTCTTTATAATAATTACATTACAGATTGACCAGTATGACTTTTCAGGGGTTGATACCCTTATATATTGTTGGCATACTTATGTCGATATCCAATGTTTGCCAGCAACATTCAGATGTAGTAGAAATTTTAATCTTAGTGTGAAAATTAATAAATTTAAAATTAAGAAAAACTGTGGTGAAAGCTGTAGCTCCAGCTGTGATATAAGAACTGGAACTCACTGTAATGATACCCATGATACCTAAGTTAGCCTAGCTTAGCTACCGCTTGTGGCTGTCCTTGACATAACTCACCCATCTATCTAAAATCGGTGAGCTCAGCCAGATCATGTACCCTTTTTGGAAATTTATGCATCTATTCAGAGTCTTCCATTTAAGGCAATTTGATGCATCTAAAAAAAAAAACTATTGTCCCCACCTCTACTTAACGTTCAAAGAAATGGATTACTGTGAAGAAAGGTGTTTACTGTGGGTGGAAAACAGTGCTGTAGTATTTTAACCGTGCGTTATTTTAACCAAAACATGTCACAGACATTTCATTCAGACCACTGGAAACTGTGTCAACATGTGGAAAAGGGGCAGATGTCTCTAAATTAAAAAAAAAAAGAAACTGTCCCCTGAATTTTCAATCTGAATTAAAACAAAAATGTGAGTCTCAGTACGTCTAATTTAGCAAAAACAGTAAATATGTGATGTTCATCATTTTCAATGAAGATAAAATGAATATTCTTTTTTCCACGGCAGTCAGGCATTTTTGTGTTTGTGTTATTACATTCCATAGAATGATCAGCATAAGACATTCCAAAACAGAAAACAGCTACATTCCAATCCACAGTGTACTTCAACTGCATTCCCTACTCCCTGCTCCCTTCTCAGGGCGTATCAGTTAAGTGAACTCCCCTTCACAAAATTTCTCCATTTGAAACACACTGCAATGTCGCCTCCCTCCTCTGTGCATTACCACGGTAACCATGGACACGTACTGATACTACTGTGGAGATTTTATACTTCTTTAATAAAATATTAATATAAATATATTTTTATCAGTATCAGTTGATATAAACAATAACCAACGTTAGTTTTGCTTGTTAATAACGTTAGCAACAATAGTTTGTTTTACTCATATTTGAGGTGGAATGTGTTATGGGTAATTTTGTCAGCTTGCGGTGAAGTGACGTATGGTTGTTCACTTCTTCCCTGCTCAGTTCTCATTTCCCTTTGAACTGAAGACTTTTTGTTCCCTTCGGTTTAGAATATCACTTAATATGGCAGAATACCCTGTGTAGTCCACTTCGGAGTATACTACTGGGCGATCGGAACACACCTAAAGTTTGTCAGCAATGGTAAAGGTTTTACTAGAGACGTCAGTATTTAATGCTCTCTAAGCATGCCAACTGTGACATCTTTCTGTGTAATAGTCTTTGAATGATGATGTAAATAAACGAACAGAGGCCACTACTCTATTACAGTAGCATAACTTAACCTAATAGGATAATCTTGACTTTTTGTTGGGGTTTGAGCTTTAGAGTCTTCCTATCAGTTAAGCATCACATGGATTAATGGCTCATTTGGGCTCAGCTATGGAGGGTCGGTTGTGCGTTTGCATCTGAAACTGGTTTACTCGTTACCCTCCAAACCCTATGTCACTGGATGTTTGCTTTAATGTGTGCCTCCATTGTTCGGCTGATTTTCCAAATCTGTGGTTATGAGCCCTAATAAGTTCCTGTTGTTCCATGGCTGTTATTTATAGGGAGTATATATTTTTAACTCTTCCATTGTTGGCTGAATGTAATAAATGGGTTGGTATTAAATAGATGGGTTTGTTCATTTTTTCCCTTTTTTTTCTCCTAAAGAGCTTCCTCTTTGGAGAGAGGAAGTCTCTGAGAAATTCCTGGCATCAGTGGAATTCTGCCCTGGTCAGAACTGGGCCGAGTCTGCAGTGAATGGATGACATACGCCCACTTCCACCCACTCATACTTCCTTTAAATGCAACTTAGTGAAACACATACACACATAAAAGTCCAGCTGAGACCTCTGAAAATGATACTGGCGATGTTCTTTAAGGTTTACAGTAACTTTTCAGAATTAATACTAAGCAGTAAAACGAGGCTAAATCTCACCAATGTAAACGTTTGCTCTGTCTTCTCTTTGCAACAGGCAAAGGGGCAGAGAGATGGCATGGTGTCGTCCAATCAGAACAGGAGCCGGCCGCTGTCCTCTGGTGAGGTGCAGGGTGTGTCGTGGCAGGGCCCACGGACCATTTACCTCCAGAAGAACTCACAGGGATTCGGCTTCACGCTGCGCCACTTCATCGTCTACCCGCCAGAGTCCTCCCTCCACACTCTCAAGGTAACAGGTTCTTGTGTGAATCACTTCCACCTAAAACGTGTTGTCTTTAAATTTATTATCAATTTGACTACTTTTTCTCTTAAAGTCAATGCTAAAGTTTACTTTTGGCAGAAGTCTCAACTCTGTTGACCGCTGGTCTTTTTTTAAAACCTTGAAGCTTTTTTTCCCTTAAAGCCGATGTTGGCCCGAGTGCAGAACCACAGAACAATGTGAATTTCTGTAAAAGAACTAATTTTTACCCCTCAGCCCCTAAACCCAGCCACAGGGGGTGCACAAGAAAGTGTACTCCTAGTGCCGGTCCCAAGCCCAGGTAAATGGGGAGGGTTGTGTCAGGAAGGACATCTGACGTAAAACCTTTGCCAAATCAAACATGCAGATCATGACAAATGAGACTTTCATACCGGATCGGTCGAGGCCCGGGCTAACAACAACTGCCACCGGTGCTGTTAACCGACAGGGTGCCGGTGGAAGTTGGGCTACTGTTGGCCGAAGATCAAGGAGGAGGAGAGGGGGAAGGCATGTTAGAAGGGAGAGAGAGAAAAGGAAAGGTAGAAGTGTGGAGGTGAGAGTAGGGACGTTAAATGTAGGGACAATGACTGGTAAAGGCAGAGAGGTGGCTGATATGATGGAGAAGAAAGGTAGATAAACTCTGTGTTCAAGAAACCAGATGGAAGGGAAGCAAGGCTAGGCGCATTGGAGGTGGATTTAAACTGTTCTACCATGGTGTAGAGAGGAAGAGAAATGGAGTAGGAGTAATCTTGAAGGAAGCGCATGTGAAGAGTGTTCAGGAGGTAAAGAGGGAGTCAAACAGAATCATGAGTTTGAAGCTAGACTTCAAAGGTGTGATGTTGAATGTTGTCAATGTGTATGCCCCACAAGTTGGATGTCAGGTAGAAGAGAAAGAGGAATTCTGGAGTAAGTTGGATGAAGTGGTAGAGAGTGTTCCCAGGGGGGAGAGAGTGGTGATTGGAACAGACTTTAATGGGCATGTAGGTGAAGGGAACAGAGGTGATGAGGAGATTCTGGGTAGGTATGGTCTTAAGGAGAGAAATGTGGAAGGACAGATGGTTGTGGATTTTGCTAAAAGGATGGAAATGGCTGTGGTGAACACATACTTCAAGAAGAGAGAGGAACATAGGGTGACTTAAAAGAGTGGAGGAAGGCATACACAGGTGGACTACATCCTACGTAGAAGGAGAAATCTGAAAGAGATAGGAGACTGCAAGGTGGTGGCAGGGGAGAAGGTAGCTAGACAGCATCGGATGGTAGTCTGTAGGATGATGTTGGAAAGCAAGAAGAGGAAGAGAGTGAAGGCAGAGCTAAAGATAAAGTGGGGGAAGTTATAGAAGGAAGAAGGTTGCACAGAGTTCAGGAAGGAGCTGATACAGGCTCTGGGTGGTAGGGAAGAATTACCAGATGACTGGGAAAGTACAGCAAAAGTATTGAGAGAAACTGGTAGAAAGGTATGTGGTGTATCCAGTGGTCAGGGAAAGGAAGACAAGGAGACTTGGTGGTGGAATGAGGAGGTACAGGAAAGTATCCAAAGGAAGAGGTTAGCAAAGAAAAAGTAGGATAGTCAGGGAGATGAAGACAGTGGACAGGAGTATTTGGAATCTAGGTGCATGGCAAAGAGAGAGGTGGCAAAGGCGTGGGAAAAGGCATATAGTGAGTTATGTGAGAGGCTAAACACTAAGGAAGGAGAAAAGGACTTGTATCAATTTGCTAGACAGAAAGATCGTGCTGGAAAAGATGTGCAGCAGGTTAGGCTGATTAAGGACAGAAATGGTAATGTACTAACAAATGACAAAGTGTGTTAAGAAGGTGGAAGGAGTACTTTGAAGAGTTGATGAACAAAGAAAATGTGAGAGAGAGGAGGATGGATGAAGGAGAGATGGTAAACAAGGAAGTTCCGAGGATTAGCAAGACAGAAGTGAGGGCAGCTTTGAAGAGGATGAATAATGGAAAGGCAGTTGGTCCAGACGACATACCTGTGGATGTATGGAGATGTGTAGGAGAGATGGCAGTGGACTTTTTAACCAGATTGTTTAACACAATCTTGGAGAGTGAGAGGATGCCAGAGGAGTGGAGAAGAAGTGTTTTGGTACGATTTTTCAAGAACAAGGGTGATGCTCAGAGCTGTAGTAACTACAGACATAAGATTGAGCAGTCACACTATGAAGATATGGAAAAGAGGTGATGAAGCCAGGTTAAGAGCAAAGGTGACAATCAGTGAGCAGCAGTACGGTTTCATGCCAAGAAAGAGTACTACAGATACAATGTTTGCTCTAAGAGAACTGATGGAGAAGTATAGAGAAGGTCAGAAGGAGCTGCACTGCATCTTTGTGGATCTAGAGAAAGCATATGATCGGGTGCCAAGAGAGGAAGTATGGTACTGTATGAGAAAGTCAGGAGTGGCAGAGAAGTATGTGAGGGTGGTGCAGGACATGTATGGGGACAGCGAGATGGTGGTGAAGTGTGCTGTATGAGTGACAGATGGGTTCAAGGTGGGGGTGGGGTTACACCAGGGATCAGCTCTGAGCCCCTACTTGTTTGCCATGGTGATGGACAGGCTGACAGATGAAGTCAGGCAGGAGTCTCCATGGACCATGATGTTTGCAGATGACATTGTGATCTGTAGTGAGAGTAGGGAGCAGGTGGAAGAGAACCTGGAGAGGTGGAGGTGTGCTCTGGAGAGAAGAGGAATGAAAGTCAGTAGAAGCAAGACAGAATACATGAGTATGAATGAGAGGGAGACAGGTGTAACGGTGAAGATGGAAGGAGTAGAGGTAGTGAAAGTAGATGAATTTAAATACCTGGGGTCAGCCATTCAAAGCAATGGAAAATGCACAAGAGAGGTGAAGAAAAGCATGCAGGCAGGGTGGACTGGGTGGAGATGAGTGTCAGGGGTGATTTGTGACAGAAGAGTAGCAGCAAGGGTGAAAGGGAAGATTTATAAGACGGTAGTGAGACCTGCTATGATGTATGAATTTGAATTTCCTTTATTGTCATTGTATATAAAATATACAACAAAATTTGTCAGCTCCACAAACATACCACTCAACCAACCATACAAAAACACACACCCAATCAATAAAAACAATATAAGTAAAAATATAGATTATATATGGTTTGGAGACGGTGGTGCTGACAAAAAGACAGGAGATGGAGCTGGAGGTGGCAGAGTTGAAGGTGCTAAGATTTTCATTGGGAGTGACTAGGAGGGACAAGATTAGAAATGAGTATATCAGAGGGACAGCTCAGATTGAACGGTTTGAAGACAAAGTAAGAGAGGCAAGGCTGAGATGGTTTGGACATGTGCAGAGGAGGGATAGTAGATATATTGGACAAAGGATGTTGAAGATGGAGCTGCCAGGCAGGAGGAAAAGAGGAAGACCACAGAGAAGATTCATGGATGTAGTGAAGGAGGACATGGAGAGGGTTGGTGTTACAGAGGAAGATGCAATTGATAGGGTGAGATGATCCGCTGTGGCGACCGCTAAAGGGAGCAGCTGAAAGAAGAAGAAGAAGCCCCTAAAAGGCTGATGGCATCACCCATACAACGTCAACATCTACCTTATGAACCCAATAACTAGAGAAAGAAATGATGGAGCCTTTTCAAAGCAACACCATAGTTGTCCAAGAAAAATCTTGGACGAGTTTGAATTTGAAGAGATCAGATTTTCCATAACTCTTGCAAACAGGATAACTCAAGAAGGAAATGAGAGGCTTTTGATATTGATACCATAGTTGTAATTATGAGAAACCTTGTGTGAGTTTGAATTTGGGTGACCTTGAACTTAAGGTCAAGGTTACAGGTCAATTTTTCTCTAAACTTTGTACATGTGATAACTTGAGAAGGAAATGATGTAGGTTTTTCATACTCATACCATAGATAGATCCATGAAAAATCTCAAGCAAATTCAAATTTGGGTGACCTTGAACTCAAGGTCAAGGTCACAAGTCACTTTTCCAAAAACATTGTAAGCATGATAACTCAGAAAGGAAATGGTGTACATGTTTCACATTGATAGCACAGGTCTATCTTTGAAAAATCTGGGATGAGTTCAAATTTTGGCCACCTTGGCCTCAGACAACCGTGGGGGCGAGCGAGTCCTCTTTTTGCCACGGACTTCCTTGCTCTGAGCTGTGACATACCCTGGTGACATGAAACAAGTGGCCACACTTGCCGCAGCACTTCGCTCTTGCCGAACAGTCTCTGGCCTTGAAATGGTGCTTCGTGGACCCACATTTGGGCTTTCCGGGGGCAGACCTCACATTCCCAGTGTTGGCATCGTACACATCATTCTCCACACTGACCGGGTCCACTGCATGCGCAATTGACAGTGATCCCAGATGTCGGTGTGACAAGCTCTCACTCAGCCCCCGTGACAATTTGTCCACAGCTTCCAGCAGTTAAGCTAATTCGATGGCTGTGAGCAGCATCAGTTCTCCCGTAAGCAGCCTCAGCCTAATCGCAGCGCAGTTGATATGCTCCACCAACTGGTTGTGAATCATCTCCTCTTGCAACGGTCCGAGCTGGCACCCGCTGACCAACAGCCCCAAGTCTGCCACGAACTGCTGAATAGACTTGCCCACCCGTTGGTAGTGCTGTCGAAACTGAATCTTGCGAACCATGACGTTTTCCAGAGTGCAAAAATAGCGCGCCATTAGCTCAACCAGTTTGTCAAAACTATCACAGTCACCCAGTTTGCTCGGAACACGCTGCTCTTCACTACAAGACTGTGCACCAACAACTCTTGTGCCATCAACTTCTCCATCTTCCCAGGGTTGAATGCCACCATGCACGTCCGGAAAGCGGCGCACCACCTTGGCCAAGGGACCGGTGGCTCACCAGGGGGCTCCAGAAACGGACGAATTTCAAACTCACACGCTTCCATACCTTGTTTTAACCCTATGAGTGTGAGATTTCGCGTGCCCCTAGTGGCAGAGCGTGGTGCTGCGCCTGTCATCTCACTCTGACATCCCCAGCTGCATTGAGGATTTATACTGATTTGTACTGATCTGCCAGTTTCAGAAGGTGGCAGACACGTGTTAGAGGACTCAATGGATGACACGTAATACACCAAAGAAGAAGAACTCCTCATTTCCTTTTCCTGTTTTCATCCTTTTAGCCCAGAAAGCTAATATGGCTGCCGTCCATCGTTGTGCACCGTCACTTAAGACGGCTTCGTACACGGAAAATAGCCACGGGATACAAGCGAAATTTAGGTGGGATTATCATAAGACTTTGTAGATGTGATAGAGAGCGTAAATGAACGACAGAATGCAAAATAATGACCACAATGGATGAAAACGCACCGACCACGGCAGCGAGCGAGTCCCCTTAGCCGCCAGTAAGTGACAAATTTCTTTGTTTATTTTTACATTGTAATAATTTCTTGTTCATGTACTTTGAAGATAAGATGATAATGTACCTCTGTACAAAAAATGGTGTCAAAAGACTGAACCATTCTTTGTGGAAATATGTTCAAAGTCCGCTTTTGACTGGGTTATGTAATTCAATGTAACTGCTGCGGCATTATGCAAATTAGATGCATAAAACCACTTCTATCTGAAACTTTGGATCATATTTTACCTTTCTAATTGACAGTAAGCCATTATCTCTTACCACTTTCAAGTTATAGCCTTGGAAATCTGAACTGTTTTATTGACAAAAAATATTTACCACTCTTGACCACTAGGGGTTATGTCGCAATTCGGCGACAGTCACACTCAAAGCCTTAATCCACTTTTATCCTCGTTGCCAAATGTTATGTGGGTATATGGGGCCAATGACGAGGCCAGGTGTCAAACTGAACACACGTTTATTAATGAGGTCACACACAGCAGACGCGCAGCTGTCAGGCAGAGAGGTGGCAAAGAGATCGCCCCTCCTGCCCACTGCCCTCTTATAGCCGCGGGTGGTGGCGGAACCAGAAGGTGGAGCACATATAACATAACATACAGTTAGGCCCAGAAATATTTGGACAGTGACACAATCTTAATGATTTGGGCTCTGCATGCCACCACATTGGATTTGAAATGAAACAACTGCAACGGAATTGAAGTGCAGACTTTAAGGTTTAATTCAAGGGGTTGAACAAAAATATATGATTAAACATGTAGGAATTGTAGCTATTTTTATACAAACGCTCCTCATTTCAGGGGCTCAAAAGTAAGATAAGATAAGATAAGATAAGCCTTTATTAGTCCCACAACGGGGAAATTCCAGGATTGCAACAGCACAGGGATAGCAACACTCAGAGCAACAATCAGAAGGCAAGAAAAAAACAAGCAAGCAAGAGCAGCTAATATACATATGTACGTATTACTATAAAATATATATATATACACACACACACAGACACACAGTGCAGAGCATTGTAGCTAGATGGAATAAATATGTAAATATATAAACACCCACAGTACGGAGCATTGCAGCTAGGTGGAATAAATATGCAAGTATATAAACACACACATTGCGGAGCAATGTAGCTAGATGGAATAATATGTAGATATATAAATATATAAACACACCCAGTGCTGAGCATTGTAGCTAGATGGAATAAATATGTAAATATATAAACACACACAGTGCAGAGCATTGTTGCTAGATGGAATGAAACAGCATAACCGTCTACTTAGTTATCCTACATGGTATGATTATGTGCCCATACATATTCTCACCCTCCATAGCGACCGGTATGTTCCTAGTTGTATGCCGGAGTAATTGGACAAGTAAACATAACCCAAAGTAAAATGTTACTTTTCAATATTTTGTTGAGAATCCTTTGCAGGCAATGACTGCCTGAAGTCTGGAACCCATGGACATCACCAAACGCTGGGTTTCCTCCTTTGTGATGCTTTGCCAGGCCTTTACTGCAGCTGTCTTCAGTTGTTGTTTGTTTGTGGGTCTTTCTGCCTTAAGTTTTGTCTTGAGTAAGTGATATGCATGCTCGATTGGGTTGACATCTGGTGATTGACTCGGCCATTGCAGAATATTCCACTTCGTTGCTTTAAAACACTCCTGGGTTGCTTTTGCAGTATGTTTTGGATCATTGGTGAAGCGCCGTCCAATCAACTTTGCTGCATTTGGCTGAATCTGAGTAGAAAGTATATCCCTATACACTTCAGAATTCATCCGGCTGCTTCTGTCTTTTGTCACATCATCAATAAACACAAGTGACCCAGTGCCATCGGAAACCATGCATTCCCATGCCATCACACTGCCTCCACCATGTTTTACAGAACATGTAGTGCTTTGGATCATGAGCTGTTCCAATTCTTCTCCAAACTTTCTTCTTCCCATCATTCTGGTACAGGTTGATCTTAGTCTCATCTGTCCAAAGAATGCTATTCCAGAACTGGGCTGGCTTCTTCAGGTGTTTTTTGGCAAAGTCAGAATCAGAATCAGAATCAGATTTATTGCCATTGTTCATGTAGTACACAAACTAGGAATTTGTCTCGGTGCAATGCTGCAACATTAAACATGGAGTAGCACTAAAGATAAAAATAAAAAACTATGCATGCAATAAAATGTAGAATATGAGTAATACTAATCTATGCAATTTTAAATATATTAACAAGAGCAGATACTGTGGAGTTCCACATAGTGCAGTCGGTAGTGCAAAAAGAAAACAGTGATAATTGTCATGAGACCGGTAGAGCTGCTGTACATAGTGCACGAGAGTCTAATAAGTCACTTAGTGTTCAGCAGTCTGATGGCAGAGGGGAAGAAGCTGTTCATGTAGCGGTAGGTTTTAGTCTGAATGGACCGAAGTCTTCTACCTGAGGGGAGGGGGGCAAACAGTACGTGTCCAGGGTGTGAAGGGTCGGCTATGATCCGTCCTGCACGCCTCCGGGTCCTGGAGATGTACAGGTCCTGGAGGGATGGGAGCTTGCAGCCGATCACCTTCTCAGCAGCGCGCACGACGCGCTGCAGTCTTAGTCTGTCCCTGGCAGTGGCTCCTGCGTACCACACGGTTATGGAGGTGGTGAGGATGGACTCGATGATGGCCGTGTAGAACTGCACCAACATCTTGGTGGGTAGCTTGAGCTTCCTCAGCTGCCGCAGGAAGAACATCCTCTGCTGGGCCTTTTTGATGAGGGAGCTGATGGTCGGCTCCCACTTGAGGTCCCGGGTGATGGTGGTGCCCAGGAAGCGGAAGGAATCTGCAGTGGTGATGGGAGAGTCTGTGAGGGTAAGGGGGGGTAGAGGGGTTGTGACTTTTCTGAAGTCCACGATCATCTCCACTGTCTTCAGAGCGTTCAGCTGCAGGTTGTTGTGGTTGCACCAGGACGCCAGCTGGGCCACCTCTCTCCTGTAGATGGACTCGTCGCCGTTGGAGATGAGCCCGATGAGGGTGGTGTCATCCGCAAACTTGATCAGCTTGACAGACTGGTAGCTGGAGGTGCAGGAGTTGGTGTATAGGGAGAAGAGTAGGGGGGAAAGTACACAGCCCTGGGGTGATCCGGTGCTGATGCTAACAGAGTCTGAGACAGTCTTTCCCAGCCGCACATGCTGCCTCCGGTCCGTCAGGAAGTCGGTGATCCACCTGCAGAGGGAGTCAGGCACGTTGAGCAGGGACAGCTTGTCCTGGAGCAGAGCGGGGCGGATGGTGTTGAATGCAGAGCTGAAGTCCACAAACAGGATCCTGGCGTAGGTTCCCGGGGAGTCCAGGTGCTGCAGGATGGAGTGGAGGGCCAGGTTGACTGCGTCGTCCACAGACCTGTTGGCTTTGTAGGCAAACTGCAGCGGGTCCAGGAGGGGAGTGGTGAAGGTCTTGAGGTGGGGCAGGACCAGGCGCTCAAAGGACTTCATGACTACAGAGGAGAGCGCTACAGGTCTGTAGTCGTTAAGTCCAGTGATCCGTGGCTTCTTGGGGACAGGGACGATGGTAGAGGTTTTGAGGCAGGTCGGCACATGGCATAACTTCAGGGAGGTGTTAAAAATGTCTGTGAAGACAGGAGTCAGCTCTTCCGCACAGTGTCTCAGGGTGGAGGGAGACACGCCGTCTGGACCGGGGGCCTTGCGCGGGTTCAGTCTGGAGAACTGTCTGTGCACGTCCTGCTCACTGATGGCAAGGGCAGGGGGGGAGGAGGGGGGGCCGCCTTTGATGAAGTGGGGACCGTGGAGGCAGTGGCGCTGGGGGGAGGGGGGAGTTGGACACAGCTGACAGGGTGTCAAAATGGGCATAATGTTGGGACAGTCTTTAACAAAGGGCTTTGTCATCCTGACCTTTAGAAGCCTGAGGCCGATAGTTGGTGATTTGCCTCAGTCCTCTCCACACAGAAGCAGAGTCGTTAGCAGTGAACTGTTGCTGGAGTCTCTCAGAATACACAGATTTAGCTCTCCTCAGCTCTCTGCTAAACCGGTATTTGACCTCCCTGTAGCAGTCCCTGTCTCCACTTTTCAACGCTGCTTTCTTTTCCTTCCTGATCTGTCTGAGCTTAGCTGTAAACCAGGGCTTGTCATTGGAGTAACTCACCCTGGTGCGCAATGGAAGAATGCTCTCCTCACAAAAGTGGATATATGAGTTCACAGTGTCCATGTACTCATCCAGATCATGCGAGGCTCCTTTAAACATGCCGCAGTCAGTTATTTCCATGCACGTGCGCTGCTTCTCCCCAGCTTCACTGGTCCATTTCTTCGTAGTGCTCACAACAGGTTTTGTGAGCTTCAGTCTCTGTCTGTATGTGGGAATCAGGTGGACCATCACATGATGGTCAATTCTGGCCTTTCTATTTTTGAGGCTGATTCATGGTTTGCACCTTGTGGTGAATCCTTTGTATTTACTCTCATGAAGTCTTCTCTTTATGGTAGACTTAGATACTGATACACCTACTTCCTGGAGAGTGTTCTTCACTTGAGTGGATGTTGTGAAGGGTTGTTCTTCACCATGGAAAGGATTCTGTGATCATCCACCACTGTTGTCTTCCGTGGACGTCCAGGCCTTTCTGAGTTCCCAAGCTCACCAGTGCACTCTTTTTTTCTCAGAATGTACCAAACTGTTGATTTGGCCACTCCTAACATTTCTGCTATCTCTCTGATGGATTTCTTCTTTTTTTTTCAGCCTCGGGATGGTCTGTTTCACCTCCATTGAGAGCTCCTTTGACCGCATGTTGTGTGTTCACAGCAACAGCTTCCAAATGCAAATGCCACACCTGGAATCAACTCCAGACCTTTTAACTGCTTAATTGATGACAGGTTAACGAGGGAAGAGCCCATGCAGCCTTGTTATTTTTTTTGTGCAGCCTTCTGAGTCAATTGTCCAATTACTTTTGGTCCCTTGAAAAAGAGGCGGCTACGTATTAAAGAGCTGTAATTCCTAAACCCTTGCTCCAATTTGGATGTGAATACTCTCAAATTACAGCTGAGAGTCTGCACTTTAAGTCCATATTGATTATATAATTGTATCCTGAATATGTTTTCATAAACAGCTAAAATAACAAAATTTGTCACTGTCCAAATATTTTTGGGCCTAACTGTATGTAACACAACAGGTACCACTGGCAGTCACCAATATTTTTGAATCTTTAGTTGACTTGGCATGAGCCAAAGCACACTGGTTGTTAATAATAGATACACACGTGGACAAAATTGTTAGTACCCCTCTGTTAATGACAGAAAAACCCACAATGGTCACAGAAATAACTTGAATCTGACAAAAGTGGTAATAAATAAAAATTCTATGAAAATTAACCAATGAAAATCAGACAATGCTTTTGAATTGTGGTTCAGAATTATTTTAAAAAACAAACTCATGAAACAGGCCTGGACAAAAATGATGGTACCCTTAACTTAATATTTTGTTGCACAAACTTTTGAGGCAATCACTGCAATCAAACGATTTCTGTAACTGTCAGTGAGACTTCTGCACCTCTCAGCAGGTATTTTGGCCCACTCCTCATCAGCAAACTGCTCCAGTTGTCTCAGGTTTGAAGGGTACCTTCTCCAGACGGCATGTTTCAGCTCCTTCCACAGATGTTCATTAGGATTTAGATCAGGGCTCATAGAAGGCCACTTTAGAATAGTCCAATGTTTCACTCTTAGCCATTCTTGGGTGTTTTTAGCTGTGTGTTTTGAGGCATTATCCTGTTGCAAGACGCATGGCCTGCGACTGAGACCAAGCTGTCTGACACTGGACAGCACATTTCTCTCTAGAATACCTTGATAGTCTTGAGATTTCATAGTACCCTGCACAGATTAAAGACACCCTGTGCCAGATGCAGCAAAGCAGCCCCAGAACATAACAGAACCTCCTCCATGTTTCACAGTAGGGACAGTGTTCTTTTCTTGGTATGCTTCATTTTTGCGTCTGTGAACATAGAGCTGATGTGCCTTGCCAAAAAATTCCAGTTTTGTCTCGTCTGTCCATAGGTTATTCTCCCAGAAGCTTTGTGGCTTGTCAACATGCAGTTTGGCAAATTCCAGTCTGGCTTTTTTGTGATTTCTTTTCAACAGTGGTGTCCTCCTTGGTCGTCTCCCATGAAGTCCACTTTGGCTCAAACAGCGACGGATGGTGCGATCTGACACTGATGTACCTTGACCTTGGAGTTCACCATGAATGTGTTTAGAGGTTGTTCTGGGCTCTTTTGTTACCATTCGTATTATCTGTCTCCTCCTGCGGCCACGTCCAGGGAGGTTGGCTACAGTCCCGTGGATCTTAAATTTCTGAATAATATGTGCAACTGTAGTCACAGGAACATCAAGCTGCTTGGAGATGGTCTTATAGCCTTTACCTTTAACGTGCTTGTGTATAATTTTCTTTCTAATCTCCTGAGACAACTCTCTCGTTTGCTTCCTCTGGTCCATGTTTAGTGTGGTACACACCATGATACCAAACAGCACAGTGACTAGTTGTCACTCTTTAAAAAGGCTGACTGACTGATTACAAGTTTGTAGACACCTGTGATGTTAATTAGAGGACACATCTTGGTTGAACATGTCCCTATGGTCACATTATTTTCAATCTTTTCTAGGGGTACCATCATTTTTGTCCAGGCCTGTTTCATGAGTTTGTTTTTTAAAGTAATTCTGTTGAACCACAATTCAAAAGCATTGTCTGATTTTCATTGGTTAATTTTCATAGAATTTTTATTTATTACCACGTCAGATTCAAGTTATTTCTGTGACCATTGTGGGTTTTTCTTTCATTAACAGAGGGGTACCAACAATTTTGTCCACGGCTGTAATAGGTGAACTTCTACTAGTCACTGATCACTTTGTCATTAAAACTCTCTTCCCAAAAACAAACCAAAAAGCCCTACAGGAAAACCCTCCAAGACCCAGTTTTTATCTGAGGTGGAAATGCTTTCACCCATTATTCAATCCTGGGCCAACAGAGATGTTTTTAAATCATCTTCACTTCCAAACAGTACACTTGGTGATCAAGCAAATTTATTGAATTCTTTAGGCTTCATGCTGGTAATTTTTTCAAGTTTTTAATCTTTTTGAAACAGTTAAGTCAGTACTAAGGAACTAACATTATTGTTTGTGCATTCAGTATGTGCCATGTTTGTGTCTGACAGACAGACAAAACTACAAGACATGAAAACATGCCAGTGACCAAAGTGTCTGTGGCTTCCTGGATTGGAATGTTCATGCTTTCGCCAATGTTATGACAACAAATGTAACATACCAGAGCTAAAAACAGAAATGCAAGCTTTTCTGCTGGAGCTCAGACCCAAGTCTGCTCACAGTTGGGAATGTGTTGGTCTTGGGTAATTGATGTATTTACTGTATATATGTGTTTAAAAACAACAGGTACATGCAAGTATTTTGATGTAAGAGGATCTTAGACCAGTATGTTTCTTTCCAGGAAAGTTCCTGAACTGGCTTGGAAATAATTTCATAATGAGCTAAATATGTTTTGTTCAGTCACTTCATTAGATGCACCTTGCTATTACCAGGCTGGACCTCTTTTGAATTTTATAATAATAATAATAATAATGCATCGGTTTTATATAGCGCTTTATCATATATACTCAAAGACGCTATACAATTAGGTACATTATTCATTCACTCCAGACAGACAATGGTAGTGGCAAGCTACTTCTGCAGCCACAGCTGCCCTGGGGCAGGCTGACGGAAACGTGGCAGCCAATCTGCGCCAACGGCCTTTCCGGCCACCACCGAACATTTTATACATTTATACACATTCATACCCAGTGTTATGGGCACTGGAGGCAATGTGGGTGAAGTGTCTTGCCCAGGGACACAACGGCAGGATATCTGGGGAGAGCGGGATTCGAACCGCCAACCATCGGGTTATTGGACGACCTGCTCTACCTCCTGAGCCACTGCCGCCCCTTAATCTACCTTAATTCTTCTTGGCATCAATTCAGCTTAACTTACTTAACTTAATCCTCGCCTGGCCACTTAAGTGACCATTGCAGCCAGTCGTCTGAAGGCAGGGTGATCTTGGACTAGGGCAATGAGGTCAGCCAGAGGTCTTATCATTGCAACCTGGGTCATCCAGGACAGTCTGGGCCAACCTCTGGGGCAATGCCAGCCCTGGAGGGGTGGACAAGTGCTGGTGGAGAGGGCCTGTTTGGCCGGTGTCCCGTCTTCCAGCCTGGCCATGTGGCCGAGGAGCCGCAGCCTCCCTCTTCTGATGATGGTGGAGATGGGAATAGGACAGCCAGCCCTCCTGTCGACCTCATCGTTTGGGGTGTGGTGGAACCATCGGATGCCAAGGATGTTACGGAGGCAGGTCCGATGGAATGTATCCAGATGGGGAGTGGTTGTGGTGGAGAGGGACCAGGTCTTGGACCCGTAAAGGAGGATAGGGATCACACAGGTGTTAAAGATTCACAACTTTGTGGTCATGCGGCTCTTCCCACTCCACCAGACTCTCTGGAGGTGGCTGAAAGGACTGTGAGGCAGCTGCAGGCAGCGAACTATCTCTTGGTCTGATGATCAGAAGCTGGTGATCTTAGATCCGAGGTAGACAAAGTCGTTGGCAGTTTCAACCAGCTTGGTTTTGATGGTGATGACTTGTGGTGGTGGTGGTGGTGGTGGCAAGAAGTCTGACAGTGACTGGATCTTTGTCTTTGCCCAGCTGATGGTAAGGCCTAGGGGTGATGCTTCCTCTACAAGCAGCTCCAGTGCCTCAGCGATTATGTCTATATGCGTGGTGAAAAGCACCACGTCATCCACATAGCACAGGTCTGTGAAGTGGGAGTGGAAGTCAACTCCGAGATTGGGACAGCGTTCTGTCGCGTTCTTGACCCAGTAGTCAACCGCAACATTGAAGAGGTTTGGCGCGGTGATGTATCACTGCTGGACTCCAGATCAATTCAACAATGTGCTGAAAACATACTGACGTGATAGCATTGTGCAAATGCTGCATATTTGTCAGCTGTACATCCCATGATTATCCATGAAAAAAATTCCAAATCTACTGTATGAATGTGGCAGCCGAAAATGAGATTCAGACTAAACTTCTCCAATCCTCTGTTGTCCAACTTGGATGAGCCTGTGTGAATTGTAGAGCCTCAGTTTCCTGCTCTTAGCTGGCATTAGTGGCACCCTTTGTCGTCTCCTGCTGCTGTAGCCCATCTCCTTCAAAATTTGATGTGTTGTGCATTCAGAGATGCTCTCCTGCATACCTCAGTTGTACCAAAAGGTTATTTGAGTTACTAGGCATTTTTTCCCTAGAGAACTACTGCCTACTGGATATTTTCTCAATTTGAGACCATTCTCTATAAGCCCTAAAGATAGTTTGTGTGAAAATCCCAGTAGATATTTTTCTTTTTATGATTACTCCGGGATTTCTCCGGTTTCCTCCCACATGCCAAAAACATGCAAGTTAGGTTAATTGGCATCAAAACTGGGGATTCTAAATTGTCCTTAGGTATGACTGTGAGAGTGAATGGTTGTCTGTCTCTCTGTGTTGGCCCTGCGATGGACTGGCGATCTGTCCAGGGTGTACCCTGCCTCTCGCCCAAAGATGCTGGGATAGGCTCCAGTCCCCCCGCGACCCGAAAAGGATTAAGCGGAAGAAGATGGATGGATGGATGATTGGGTGTTTTTGGAGTAAATTTGCAATTTTTATCATGTGAATTTAGCTCTTTTTCCCCTTTTGTAAACTAGTTTTTTGTCAGTGTCACAGGGAGCCACTGGCTAACAGCAAAAGAGCTGCAGGTGGTAAATCCCCAATCTAATCTGTACAAACAAACCCCAAGAAACAAAAAGGGATGCTTGTCTTCTTATTTGATTCTAAACTAATGAGTAACTGTTTCTCCAAAATATTAAACTCACTCAACCCCTGTATGTGTTAGTATCCAAACGATCCAAAAGTTGATGAAACAGCTACACATACGTGCACACTGGCACCCGTGGATGCTGTGGAGGTGTGGGCAGCATGGCAGGGACCATGTTGTGTAGCAGCAGAGCTCCGTGCGTGTGCAGAGCCCTTTGTGTGTCCACATCAGGAATGAGCTAATTCAGCGAAGCATCAAAG
This sequence comes from Pholidichthys leucotaenia, assembly GCA_020510985.1. NCBI lineage: Eukaryota > Metazoa > Chordata > Actinopteri > Cichliformes > Pholidichthyidae > Pholidichthys > Pholidichthys leucotaenia. Next base: position 454,846,447 of record CM035836.1, read on the forward strand.
CCACCACTAGACTCAGTGACCAGTGTTGCCAGATCTTTTGAGACTAACAAGCAAATCTATCTGTGAAAATAGGCCTAAAGCAAGCAATTGGAATCTCCAAAAAAGGCCAACACGTGAACCCCTAAAATTAGAAGTTTAAGGATTCATTATATTACCTTTATAATGGAAAACAGCCAGCTTATTATTATATTGGTAATTTTCAAGTGATAATTGAACTGAATTTGCATTGAAACATTGAAAATAAATAAACATAAAAATAAAATCACAACAATTCTACTGCATTGTATAAATAAATTTTTTTGAATGAATGAATCTTTATTTCGGATAGGTTAGATTAAGAGATTAAAAGAAAGGAACAGAATAATATAACAAGGGGGGAAAAAATCCAACAAGGTCAGATTAAACAATAACTCCTCAGATTATACAATTCAACATAAGTTATCCGATATGGGTGATGGCTGAAGCCGCAGCTTATATTGCCCACCCATGTTCCATCTAAGAATTCAAAAAAAATAAAAACAAAATAAAAGTGATTACAAATCAAAACAAAGCTAAGACAAAACGTGACAAAACAAAACTAAGCAACAGCACAACACAGACTGGATATGATCATCCTTATGTGATTTTACATGTTGTTTTGTATATATGTTTGAAGTATTTCTTCCTTTAGTTTTTGCTAAAATTGTCCAAGTGTTGTACTTGATTTTAATTCAGCTCCAAAAGCGTTCCACAGTCTGACTCCTTGCACTGAGACACAGTGTTGCTTGGTGGTAGTTCTCACTGAAGGTTTTTGAAATATACATGTTTCTCTGAAATGATATTGTTTCTCCCTTATTTGGAACAACTTTTGGATATTTGCGGCAAACATTATTACTGCAGTTTTAAAATCAATCAGATCTTTCAACTTGAGAGCTTTTAATTTATGAAAAAGTGGGTTTGTTGGTTCCCTGTAAGCAGCTTTGTTTATTATTCTAATAGCTCTCTTCTGAAGCATAAAGACTGGATATATGTTTGTTTTATATGTATTTCCCCATACTTCAGTACAATATGTCATGTATGGGAGTTTTATTTATTTAGCGAATGCAAAGTCCTTAAGCCAAGCAGTTGCCTCCTGGTTTGCTGTATGGAGGGTGTGTAATCCTCCTTCCAGTCTTTGGAGCGGGCAAGCCTCTATGATGTGTTCCATTGTTTGCTCCTCTCCACATGCGCACAGTGGGCTAGGGCTACTGCCCCATCTGTGAAGGCTGGCCAAGCAGGGGCCATGTCCAGTCCTGAAGCGATTGAGTGTAGACCACTGTCTCCTTGGGAGGTTGGTGCCCGGGACCTGTTGGTTGGGGTTTATCACCAGCTGTTTGTTTGGGACCTCCTTGGTCTCCCATTCCTCTTGCCAAGCTGTCTGGATGGTAAAGTCAGCTGGGGGAGGGTTTTTCCAAATCGGCCGTCTGGATGAAAGTCGGGCAGTGGGTGGGGTGTAGATATCTGCATGGATTGGTAAGTGAGGAGAATCTTTAACTTTCTGGAGCATCCTTTGAGTTAATGCTGCTCGCCGGATGTGTGGAGGGGCTATGTTTGACAGTACAGAGAGCCAGGGGAGTGGTGTTGAGCGGATTGTTCCAGTTATAGTTCTCATGGTTGAGTTGAGCTGGGTGTCTACATGGTGTGTGTAAGATGACCTGGACCAGACGGGGGCACAATATTCTACTACCGAGTATGAAAGGGCCAGTGCTGAGGTGCGCAGGGTGGAGACTGCCGCCCCCCACTTTGCACCAGCGAGCTTGCAGAGCAGGTTGTTTCGTACCTTCACCTTAGCAGCCGTCCCCTTTAGATGTTCCTTGAAGGATAAGGTCCTATCAAGGGTCACTCCAAGATAAGTTGGATTTGGGGCATGCTTAAGCTTGAGTCCGCTCAGGTGGATGTTTAGTTCTCTGGCAGCTTTTGCATTGTGGAGATGGAATACACTGGAGACGGTTTTTGCTGGGCTTGGTTTTAGGCGCCAGATTTTGCAGAACTGGTCCAGTTTGGCAAGATCTTCCGTGAGCACCCGTTCCAGTGGTTCAGAGTCTGGTGCTTGGAATGCCAAACAGATGTCGTCTGCATAGATGAATTTGCGGGATTTTGTAGTAGGCAGGTCGTTTATGTAGAGGTTGAACAGAGTTGGAGCTAGAACTGAGCCTTGTGGGAGTCCGTTTTTCTGCATTCTCCATGCACTTGTGTTCTGACTGAGGTGGACTCTGAACCTTTGGTTGGTCAGCAGGGTTTTTATAATTGCTGTTACCCAAGCAGGGATCGCCTTTATAAGTTTCAGGAGGAGGCCTTTGTGCCAGACCGTATCATAGGCGGCTGTAAGATCGAGAAACACAGCCCCTGTCTTCAGTCTGCTCTCGAAGCCATTTTCGATGAAGGTGGTTAGGGCCAGTACTTGTTCTCCTGTACTGCGGTCCTTGCGGAAACCTGCTTGATCCACACTTAGAATATCCTCTATTTCTGGGGAAATGCGTTGCAGTATTAGGCGCTCCATGATTTTGTAAGGAACGCTGAGTAGGGAGATTGGGCGGTAGCTTGCTGGTAGTTTGTGGTCTTTGCCAGGTTTTGGGATGGCAATGACCTTTGCTGTCCGCCATTTCTTTGGGATCGAGTTTGTTTGTGTGATCCTTGTGTAGAATTGTGTCAACCAGGTTAGGGCTCGGGGGCCAAGATTTTTCATGAATTCTGGGAAGATGTTATCGTATCCTGCTGCCTTTCCACATTTCAGGCCCTGTAGGACTTTCTCCAGTTCAGCAGCCTCGAAGGGTTCAGGGTTCGTTTCCTCTACAGGCATTTTTTGGTGTTTTTTTAGCTCAGTTGTAACTGCTCTTCTGGTGTCTTTGTCTTGGGGTGCTTTGGCGATAGTCAGTAGGTGGGATGCAACTTGGTTGGGTGTGACGGATGCTCGGCTTTGGCTAGGGGGCTTCTGTGCAGCTCCTAGGCGACGGATGAGGCTCCAACATTTCCTGCTAGAGTGGGTAAAGCTCCGGTCAGCAACTGTCTCCTCCCATTTCTTTCGCCGGGCTGTATTTAGCGATTCAATGAGATGGTCTGCTATCTCTGGGTCCCCTGATGTTTGATAGGATTGTAGGAGGGCAGCACTTTCTCCGTCCAAACATGGGACATAGAGGGGTCGGTAGCCTCGTGGGATTGCAGTATGGGCAGCCTTTAAGATTGCGCTGCAGAAGCGGTTGTATGCTTCATCTACAGTGATGGTGTGGAGTGGGATGGTAACAACGCTCCGGTCCAGAGTTTCACTGAATTTCTTCCAGTTGGCTTTGCGGAAGTTCCAGCGCATCTTCCTTGGGCTGTATATGACTGGAAGTTGTAGGCCAATGTGTACAAGCAGGGGCCGGTGTTGGCTGTGTGGAAAATCATCAAGAATGAGGATCTGTGTAGGATATGGCTCCCCATTCAAAGAGCTGGCCCAACACAGGTCAGGAGAATAGTCCTTCTTCCACCTAGCAGAGTGGAAGGTTCCTCTTTGTTTGGGGTCGTATATCAAAGCGAGGTCATTTCTGGATGCCCAGTCTGAAAGTGCCTCCCCATCACTGTCCACTGCTGGGTACCCCCAGTCAGGGTGATGGCTGTTAAAGTCCCCCACATAGATGGCAGGGTGGGGTAGGGTGGGTAAGACCTGCAGATCCCAGTTGGCATTAGGGGGCTTGTACACATTGACAATATGGAAGCCACCAATGATTATGGTGTCTGAGAAATGTGTTGTTATCAGGTGATTTGCTTCAACTATGTCAGAACGCACATAGGTGGCACGTCCATGTTTAGCATGTAGAACATAGCACAGGAGGTCAAAGCCTTTGATGGGGAAGCGGCCAGCTTCCTCTGTGCCAATATGAGTCTCTTGGAGGTAGATTACATCAATCGAATGTTGGAAGGCGAGGACTTCGATAAGGCTTCGCTTGGCTGCAGATAGGCCTTCAACGTTTAGTTGTAATATGCGAAGGGCAGATCCTACCACAAAGTGCTCTTGGGGCTGTTTGCTTTCGGCTTTAGGACTGTGACTAGGATTCTTCTTTGACTTGGCACAGAGGCGTCGTCTCTTCGAATTTAGTCTGCTGGTAGGATCATTAGCTTCCCCAGGCGAGCCCGGGTACTGGCGGAGGGCGCGACGAGAACGCTGATCCATTGCCCCCCATGTATGGGAGTATTAATGAATGATACAAAGTATATAGTGTGGGTTGATTCAGCAAATATTTCACTCTGTGTAGTATTGCGATTGATTTGGATATTTTACCTTTAATATAATTAATATGTGACTTCAACACAATTTATTATCAATTATTACTCCAAAGAATTTAATTCCGGATACCCTTTCAATCTCTACACCATTTACACTGAGTTTAGATACTGAGTTGTTGTGATGGTTGTTAAAAATTATACATTTTGTCTTACTTATTGAGCGTTAATTTGTTTGAATCAAACCACAGTTTAAGCTTTCCTAAGTCCTTTCCGAGTGTGTCCAAAAGTTGTTCCAAATTGCTTCCACTGCATAATAAATTAGTGTCATCTGCAAACAATATTAAATCCATTTTTTCCAAAACTTTACATATATCATTTATATACATATTGAATAACAATGGCCCCAAAACTGAACCCTGTGGGACTCCACAAGTAACCTTGAGTAACTGCGAGTTTTGCTACCAACACTACCTGTTCTTTAAGTAACTACATAACCAGGACAGTGCTACCCCCAATACCATAATTTTGTAGTTTCTTTAACAATAATTTATGATCCACTGTATCAAATGCTTTTTTAAGATCCAGGAATACCCCAACTGAATACTCTTTATTTTCTACAGCAGTTGATATTTTTTCTATAAATTCCATTAGAGCAAATGCAGTTGTCCTCTTGTGTCTGAACCCATATTGCTGCTCACACAATAAATTATTCTTCATTATAGAGTTGTCAGTTCTCTCACAGAATATTTTTTCATGTATCTTTGAAAATTGTGGCAATAGTGAGAGGTCTATAGTTTGAAAATTCCCCTTTGTCACCCGTCTTGTATATCGGAATTACTTTGGCTATTTTCATTGCATTGGGGAATATACCTGTTTGAAGAGACAGGTTACAGATATATGTCAGTGGCTTCACTAAGCATTCAATGATAGTTTTGACTAAAAGCATGTTAATACCATCACAATCCGTAGATGTTTTACTTTTAAATGATTTGAAGAAGGAATGAAGAAGGAATCTTTTATAGCAATGTTTTTGCTTATTGTATTACCTGTAGGGGCCGTAATGGGTATTTCTTGTGCCAAATTAGGACCAGTGTTAACAAAAAAATTATTAAAATTCATCTGCAGGTGAGACTGCATTCACACTCTGAGTCGTTTTTTTTTTTTTTGAAAGATTGGTTGGGTAGCTTGTATTTCTGTTTTTATTTCCAAGAATACTGTTAAGTATTGTCCATGTATTTTTAGTGTTATCTCTGTTTTTGTCATATGGGCGAGACGCCGTGTTATCCGGCGCTCGGGCCATGTTCCTCCTCAGCCCAGCTCTTATTGTGACAGCGTCTCAGTGGGCTCCCAGCTGTCAAGCTCTACGGGACGGCTGGAGCCCAATTACCTCTCATCAGCTGAGGCGCTGTCAACCAGTATAAAAGGGAGCAGCTCCGATCATTCAGGGCTTTGACCTCGCACTATTATCCACGCTCTTCTCCGGCGTGGGTAAGGCTGGAACCCCTTCGTCTGGTGCCAGCCACCCGCTCGTCATTCAGCATCGTGTGTAAGTGCTTATCCTTGTGTCATCGTTTGTGTTTTGGCCCCACGAGGCCCTGTTCCTTTGTTCCTTTCCCTTATAAACATCGCAAACTCACTGGTCAGCCCTTGGCTCTCGTTGTATGGCTCGCGAGAGCCATACGTAACAGTAGGTCACAGCCAAGCGAGTTGCCGGCGACCATGAGTTTAGCAATATTGGACTGTTGCTCTTACCTGTCTGGGTACCGTTGATGAAGCATGCCATCGCGGAGGTCCCGCACTCAGAGTCCAAGTGATGTCCTCGCAGACGCCCTCGAGTGCGTGGACGAAATCCTTAACACCGCCTCCCTCCTTGACTTCAGCAGCGACGTGCACCGGTACCTGGACCAAGCTGAGGAGGTCCTCGACTATCTTCTCCGCTTCGCCGACCATCCTGAGGTGAGCGCGAGGAGGTTGGACATTGCTGCACAGCGCGAGATACTCCGCGGGCTGGAAGGAAATCCTGGCAGGAAGCCGAAGAGGAGGAAACGCCGTCCCTCGCTTCGGGATCCCGCTCCCGCGTCCGTTCCGGCCCGGGAATTCGCACCATCCAGAGGTCTTTCCCCATTCAGCACAATGTCACTCGGGATTCCCCCGGAGGAGCTGCAGCTGACAGCAATCAAGGTCCGGGACCGAGTGGCTGCTGCTCGCTCCGCTGTGCATCCCTCTATAATCATTAAGCATATGACGGCGGCAGTTAGACTGGTGGAGAGGAATCCAGGGCTGCGTGATTTCCCCGAGTTCGACGCCCTCCTTGCCTCTGTCTCTGCACAGGAGCAGCGATTTCCGGGTCTCACCTTCGCTTCGCCCCCTGCAAGTAGCCGTCGTCACACTGCCAGTCCACCTCAGCACGAATCCCGTCCGGATCCAGTTCCGGGCCGCCGCAAGGTCTCAATCTCCCACACAGCTGTCACTCCTGCGCCACATCAGAGGGGAAATCCCGCAGCCTCGTCTCCCGAGCCATCTTCCCCCGCTGTTACGTCAGCGCTCCGAGCCCGGCTCATCTCGGCTGTCGCCCCCTCCTCCTCGACGCATTCCCTGGCTGCTGTGTGCACCCAGAGTCCTGACCTGGCGAGCTCCGTCCCGGAATCATCACGAGCGGCTCCCCGACGTCCTTCCAGGGGGTCCTCCGTTACCGTCCGCCAGGGAAAGGGAGGAGCAACGTCCACCACAGCGGTCACCATCCAGCCTCCAGGAGACAGGCAAGTCCCAGTTAATTCATCCACTCATTGTGATTTGCTCTGTCAGACTCCTGGAGGTGGAGTTCGGGGTTCGCAGCTCCCCGAGCTCCCACCACCTGCTGTGGCTGTAATTATTAATCCCGCATCCTCTGTGTCTCCCTCCGCTGAGCGGTCCTCGACGCCAGGCCGATCTCGTGGGATTAGGAGTGGGCCTGCGGTTCTGGAGAGCCTGGTTCCGGTTCCGCAGCTACGCCGTGGGCGGAGGAGGAGAGCGAACTGCAGCGTGGAACCTGCGCCAACGACGAAGCATCCCCGGGTCTCCACGGAGGAGCGGTCCGGTCCGGTCCGGCGGGACGAGGTTCTCCTGCCACCACGCCGTGTGGGCCAGCGGCGTGGGCACCAGTGCCGGAGGACTCGCAAGCTGCACATACCATCATGCCAGCTGCGGAGCCCAACGCAGCTGAGTGGGAGCCTGGAGACGACCTCCTGATGCTTGAACCTGGATCTTCGCAGTCCTGGACAGCGTCAGAACCCGAGATCAGGCAAGTGCTCTACTTTATCTTTCTCCTTCTCATTTTAGAGCACTTTAGCCTGTCTCTAGGAGAGATGAGCTGGGTGCAGCCGTCCGCTGCGTCCGAGCTTGTCTCGCCGGGTTCTGGCGCTGCCGATGATCCTGATCCCGGTTCTTTTCTCTCTCCTGAGCCTTCTCCCAGGGTCGCCGGCAAGGAGCTGCTATCGCCCGCGGTGCCAGAGGTTCCTGGTTCGGGATCGGAGGTCGGTTCTGGTGCGGCGCCGACCCAATCGGGGTCCGACGTGGGTTCTATCGAGACCCAATCGGGGTCCGTCACGGGAGCAGCCGCGATCCTATCGGGGTGCTACGCGGGTGCTACAGAGACCCAATCGGGGTCCAACGTGGGTGCGGCACCAGCGATATCCAGGTCCGGTGAGGGAGCTGCTGATCCCCTGCCATCGGACATTGGACCGGCTCATCATCATCTTCTTCCCCTTATTCGTCGTCATCTGAGTCACCCTCATCTTCCCCCCAAGCTTCCTCCACCAGGGCCCATATGGACCTCTCACTTTAGGCCCGGCTCGCCCTCATTATCTTCCTCCACAGGGAAGCCGTTGCCTCTCTCTCCCCTACGGGCCTGGTGGTTGAGCGATGCGGGTCGGCCGCCAGAGGGTCTGCCGTGCCCATTCAGCTCTTTAGTGCGGCCGCCCGACCCATTGGACTTCCTGTTCGGCGATCTGGTTCGGCCGCCCGAGAGACTGTGTTTTCTGGCCTGGGATTCGGGTAGGCCGCCTGAACTTTTCCCTTCACCCCTGTTGGCGGTTTGGACGCTGTGTGCGGGGAGACCCCCTGAACTGAATTTTCTCTGCTGTGCTTAGTTTTTGTGTTTTTGGGTGGGTGCAGCCATGTGAGCCTTTGTAATTGCTTCGCGTTTAGCGTGTTTTTTTTTTCTCTCTTCCCCTCCTGTTTGAGGGATGCCTGTGCTTATTAGATTTCGCCCTTAGGAGTCTTTCCTCTCATTTTATGGTCTCCTGGGTTGTCTTCCTTTGAATTTGTCTGTACATTATTATTGACTGTGGAGTCTTGTGGTTTTTTCCTGTGCCTCTGTCTCTGTTATTGCCACACTTATCCTCTGCCTAAGTAGTGGTCTTTTTTTTTCTTTCCATCCTCATGTTGTTGTCTATGGAGTATTGTGTTTTTTTTTTTCTCCCCTCTTACTCTGTATTGTTTCATTGTTGATTGCTGATGTTTTTCCTTTTTCTGATTCTCTCCCTCTTGGCCTGCGCCCCATCCGCCCACCCTAGGTGGTGGTGGTGGGGGGGGGGAGCTTGGGTGTTACTTGCCGTTCAGAGCCCGGCCGTGAGGGGGGGGGGGGCTGTGTCATATGGGCGAGACGCCGTGTTATCCGGCGCTCGGGCCATATTCCTCCTCAGCCCAGCTCTTATTGTGACAGCGTCTCAGCGGGCTCCCAGCTGTCAATCTCTACGGGACGGCTGGAGCCCAATTACCTCTCATCAGCTGAGGCGCTGTCAACCAGTATAAAAGGGAGCAGCTCCGATCATTCGGGGCTGTGACCTCGCATTATTATCCACGCTGTTCTCCGGCATCTGGTGCCAGCCACCCGCTTGTCATTCAGCATCGTGTGTAAGTGCTTATCCTTGTGTCATCGTTTGTGTTTTGGCCCCACGAGGCCCTGTTCCTTTGTTCCTTTCCCTTATAACAATAAACATCGCAAACTCACTGGTCTGCCCTTGGCTCTCATTGTATGGCTCGCAGAGCCATACGTAACAGTTTTTCTCCAGTTCTTTACTGTAATAGTCTCTTTTACTACATCTCATTATATACAGTATATTAACTTATTTTTGTATGTTTTATAACGCTGCTCTGCTTCTTTTGTCCTTTTCTTTAGAAAAGCTTTATATAATGAATTTTTCTTTTTACACGCTTTTTGTAATCCTTTGGTTAACCATGGATTGTCGACAAATTTCTGTTTAAGCTTTTTCTTTACTAATGGGCAATTTTTTTCATAAAGAGCAGTAACAATGTTCATGAATGTATCGTAGGCTTCATTTACATCTGATACATAGACTTTTGTCCAGTCTTGCTTCAGCAGGTCTTCTTTAAAAGAACTGATTGCATTTTGTGATTTGCATCTGAAAGATTTTAAAGTTTTTTTCTGTATTGGCCCCCTTGTGGCCATGGATAAGTGCAAAGACTGGCAGATGGTCACTTGTGTCATTTATCAATAATCCACTTTCTATTTTCTGATCAATAATATTAACAAACAGGTTATCAATAAGTGTAGCAGTGTGGACTGTGATTCTACTGGGATGTGTTATTGTGGGATATAGACTCATACTGTACATAGAATTCATGAAATCTAATTACATTTTGTTGAAATGGATTTAGTAAATCAATATTGAAGTCTCCACAAATTACAACCATTTTCTTATTAGTTGTATTACTGTACAGCTTGACTAACTTATCTCTGAATGTCTCACCACAAGTTCCCTGCATTCTATATATACAACTTAAAATGAGATTTTTTTGTCTTATCTTGGTCAATCTCAACTGTAACACATTCCAAAATCCCTGGACTGTTCTTGCCATCTGTGTGGATATGGATTATCGTAGTCTCTTAATTTTCATAATCAGTGTTCATCTATATTTATATAAGTCAGTGAGATCTCTTATTATTATGGCCTTTGATTCCTCAGGTGTTCAATTTAGTTTAATCCAGACTCTACAGTTTCTTGTCCATGTTGCCTGTATCTTGTTTTCTTTTCAGCGTCCATGCTTGCCATGCTATTTCAGCATTAGTCTTTGTTAAATGTTCATTTAGGTAAACTTCTGTTCCCCGTAGCTTTCTGGTCTGCCTCAGTATGTCATTTTTTACTCTTCTGTTCACAAAGCGCATCACAATTGATTTCTTTGTTTTATTATCCTTTCTGGGTAGTGTATGGCAGGCTGAAATTGCATTTACTTCAACCTTTATGTTTCTGCTTTCAAGGAACTGAAGCACCTGGTTTTCCAAGGAGACTGATTCACTTGGGGGAGTCTCCTCACCTCTCATTCCTGCTGTAGCATGAGCATATGATTAATATTTAATGTCTAGTCCACTAATGATTAAATCATCCATATGAGTATATTGTTCAAGATCCTCGATGCATCGCTCCCAAGTCTGCAATTCTTTTTGTCTCTTTCCTTAATTGTTAATTTCAGCTCTCGGACTTCCTCCATTAGCCTTAATAATTTGGACTGTTGATTGGCCACTTTGGTAAGTTCTTCTGACATGAAGTTCAGAGATTTTTTAATCTCTTCCATTTCCTCTTTCTTTGGTGGCATTTTTTACTGACCTGATGATAGCAGGATAATTTCTGCTGGTGTTGCCGGTATCTGGTCCAGCTGACCTCGGATCCGGCTGGGGCCTCAGCTAGCCCCTCTGCTGCTAGCCCCGCTGCTTACTGCTGCTGTAGTTGAGCTCCGATCCAGCTGGGGCCTCGGTTAGCTCCTCCGCTGAGCTCTGCCACTTACTGCCACTGCAGTTGAGCTCCGATCTGGCTGGGGCCTCAGTTAGCTCCTCCACTGAGCTCCGCCGCCTATTGCCGCTGTAGTTGAGCTCCGATCCGGCTCCTATCCAGCTGGAGCCTCGGTTAGCTCCTCCGCCGAGGATTCTATGATTCTGCTGTGGTGAAGTCCACTCCCGGAGGAGATCTGCTGCACTTCTTCTCTTCTTTCTAACGTCACTACTTCACTCTGACAAACATGACTGACACACTCCCACCAAAGGGTCACCAGATGAAGCCCCCTCAGTTCTGGCTTTGTTCTGCAGTAATGACCACAGCACAGCTCAGGATGATGGTTTCACTGTAGCACATGCGGACCACCACACAGAAGCAGCAGCTCAAGGGAATTACTGTTGCTTCCAGTGACGGACTTCCGACTTCCGGTAAAGAAATTTTAAAAACCAGAGTTGCAGTCAGCCGATATGCCGACCTTGTGACCTTGACCTTTGACGTTTTGATCTCAAAAGGAATGAATGAATGCCTAGAACTTTGCTACTGTTCCTGCACCAACTTTGGTATTGATATCTGCAGTCCTTCCTTTTTTTTAATTCCACAAAAATAGGATAATATCTGGTAATCCTATGACCTAGAAATTTGACTTTTTGATCTCAGAAGCACAGCGACCATTGCTAGTCCAAAGGTCAACACGTGTGCCAAGTTTGGAGACCCTGCCTTCAGCTATTTTCAAATTAGAGTGTGGAAATGCACACAGACAAAGGTGACCACCCCACCCGCACTTCAATAATGTTAAAAAAGAAACACACACATACAGAAAAATCAGGCCCTCTGAGGTGGGTATTAACTACTATTGCAGGACACTTTTTTATGCTTACTTGAATAAATCTGAAGAAAAACCTAAACTTTGCTCAGGTACATTTGGTTGTGCTCTTTTTAAGTAACTTTTGACTTTACTGATTTGAATTGAATGCAAGTTTTCTCATTGGTTTTTCTTCTTCTCAGATTTCAAATCTTTGTTTTTCTGTTTGGGCTTATGAAATATTTGATTTATTACTGATCTATATATAATTTATATTATATCAGAAGGCACATGGGGCTACTTTACATTATATTTAACCCAGACTAACTGGGTTAGGGGGAAAAAAAAATGATGCATCGTAGTATCGCAATACTTTGTGGTGGTGATACTGTATGGATTCAAAGACACAGTATTGTAATTATTTACTAGAAATTATTAATAAATGTTACAAATACTAACTTACCTATTTCAGTGCCCAAGTAATAAAAACCATTTGACTTTTAAGTCCATTGAATGGTGTTGGGGTGTGACCAAAGATTGAATCTGTGCAGTATCACAATAATTGAGACTCATGATGATACACCGATCCCTAAACACATGTATCTATCTTTTAATAATTATATAATATATGGTATTGCAATCTTTAAGGTATTGTGATAGTACTGCATTGTGACCCAAGTATCACAATGCGTATCGTATGACAAGGTACCTTGCGATTCCCAACTCCTTAGACTAACACATCTAAGAGAAATATTTTAGAAATTGCAAAACTGCTAATCTAAAAGAAAAAAGTTGCTATTTTAATATTTAAAAACCAAAAAAGTCAAGAATTTATAAGAAAAAATCTTGCAAATTTATGAGTGAAAGGTTGCCAGTTTGCATGAAAAAATGTCTCACATTTATGAGGAAAAATATCTTAAATTTAAAAGAAAATGGCACATATTTAAGAGAATAAATTCACTCGTTGACAACAGTAAATTCATTTCTCACCCCTCAACTAACTTTGTCATTAGATATTTTTTTACTTTTATTCAAGTAATTTTTGGAGCACTATTCTTTCTTGTATTTGATTAATTAAGTAACACTACTTAATTACTCAAATAATTGAGTAGAATTTCTGGCTGCTGTACCCACCTCTGTGGTGACATGATGGTAACACTAGCCATGTTTACATGGGCACAAGTAACTGGATTAAAAGCCTGATTGGAATAAAAATGCTTCATGTAAACACACCTGTTAGAAAAATTCCTCTAAACCTTCAGTCAAAAACCAAGCTGAATCAGAGTTTCAGCAAATTTAATTACACTGGCCAGTGGAGAACAATACAAAAATAGTCTCAGAGCTTATTCGCACACCATTCTGACTCAAACACACATCACTCAGTTCTTTAAGCCCACCGTTATCTGAGAGGTGGAGGGGCAAATTGTCCATCACGATTGGTCCAGTACATCTTCTCAAAACTTGATGTACAGATTATGTTTTTTCTCAGGAACCATGACACTCAATACCAGTCACACGAGGGCCACACAGAATGGACTAAAAACAAGATAACTAGTACAGCTGCATCCTTGACACTTTTACACAGACTCTGAGGCAGACTCTGAGACAAAGCAATTCACAAATATAAGACAAATATGAAATTTTTGTATCATTCTCCCCCCTCTGATGCCATGCAAGACATCAAAAAAGAACGATTTATGGCAGGGGTGTCCAGTCATGTGCCATGGAGGGCTAAGACCCTGCAGGCTTTACCTCCAACCAGGGTCTTCAACAGCACATTCCAGTGAATTTCTTCCCACTGATTGCTGATCAGTGAAAACACCTGCTGAAGAGACTGGGCAGAAGAGAAAACCTGCAGGGTTGTGGCCCTCCGTGGCACATGATTGGACATCCCTGGTTTATGGCATCTAAAACCCCATCAGCTATGCAAAGCTCCAATGCATTTGCATGCAACAGATCCTAACTAGCTAATGACGGGGAAAGTCTGCCATCGGCCCTGCTGCTCCAGGCACCGGCTAAACGTTTTAGTCCTTTAGGAGGAGAAATGAAACAATAAACTCATTAATCAATAAAGAAAATCATTAATGGTAAAGACAGTGAAAAACAGAGTGATATTATAGTTATGTGTCATTGTAGCTTATATAAAAACAAACATAAAGGATAAAACTAAACAGTATAAAAGAAAACAATAATCATAGTAATAAAGTGTAATGATGTGATGTAAAAATAGAAATAAAAGCAAAATAAAAGTAAAAGTAATGCTTCAAACTTCATAAATGCATTTACAAGTAGTACATTTCACCTTCACATCATGATCATGCAACTCCTTTCGGTTTCCTGCATGTCAGTCATACTTTTACTCTGTACTTGGGTCATGGAGGGGCAAATTGTCCATCATGATTGTTCCAGTACATCTTCTCAAAACTTGGTGTACAGATTATCTTTTTCTCAGGAACCATGACGCTCACTCAGTACCAGTCACATGGGAGCCGCACAGAATGGACTAAAAGCAAGACGATAACTAGTGCAGCTGCATCCTTGACACTTCTACACAGACTCTGAAGCAGACTCTGAGACAAAACAATTCACAAATATAAGACAAATATGAAATTTTTCTATCAACACCAGTCTGAAGATTCTGACCAAATCACACTCCT